>OY282641.1:42006651-44406651 GCA_958299015.1 Tetanocera ferruginea | reverse complement strand
CACTGGAATTTTTTGTGCTATTATGGTTCACAACCAATTTAAGTTGAGTTGTGAGGAATGCTATCAAACTTATAATGGAAATTTATTGGAAATTTTGACAGCTGAATGTTAACAAACACAGCGTTTCGCATTTGGACAATTTTATTTACTGCAATTTGAAATAAAAAGTTAAAAATAAAGTTTTTATGAAATGGAAAGCAGTTACGAATTGTTTTTGTGGCGACGAAGAGGAAAGCTGCGCTAATGTTGCACGTATCCGGAAATCTCTGCGCGATCATTCAAATCCCTTGGAACTGCCGCACAACAAGTAAGTAGTTATTCGATTTTATGCAACTGAATAATGAAATTTTTTTTTAAAGATTTTTGAGTTATTTTAGACTCCACAAAGAATCTTTTTTGCATGTCTTAGAGGAAATTCAGGACCACTTAAGACCTTCATCCATACCAGCCATTTTGAAGCTATGCACTGCTCTCAGATTCTTCGCGGAAGGGAGCTATCAGAAGTGCACTGGAAACGATTTCAATATAGGCCTGGCACAGCCAACCTTTTCCGTTGTTTTAAGTAAGGTACTCAATGTTATGGAGCAGATAATTTGCGCAAAATGGATTGTAGCGAAACTAACTGAAGAGGAATAAAGAGCCTCGAAAATGTATTTTTATTCGCGGATAGGCTTTCCTGGAGTTATAGGATGCATAGACGGCACTCATGTGAGCATTATTGCACCTGAAAAAGATATTCAACACTTATACCTCAATAGAAAAAATTGTTGCTGCCTCAACGTAATGGTTGTGAGTACATTTACTCATAAATAGATTTACAGCCCTATGCTGCGGTTTCTTTACAAACAATTTATCAATAAAATTGATAAAGATTTTTATCAAAGCTTTATTAATATTCTGCAGCAGGCTTGATAAATTAAAAGCTTTTGAAATTCACCAGAAAGGTGATTAAAAAAATCTTACAAATATGGATATATGGATACACCAATTAAGTAAGTATTTTAGTTTATTTGATTAACTAGAAAATTGAATAATTTATAGCTCAAATTTATAGGAAACCTAAGTACGACGTGCTGCAGTGGACCAGGTGCAATTGTATATAGCTTTTTGTCGTGAGCGCCCACACCTTCAGAGCGGAAAAATGGTCCAAAGTCGCCGTGGCAAATGCAGGAGCTCTAGAAGATCTGGCGGATAGTGTGAATACCTTACGAGGTCCAACACGGACAGCAACAAAGTGAAAATGGGTTAGTGTTGTTTCTTTTTTTCTATTTTCTGTTGTGGCCATAGAGGGCAAAAAATGTAACAAACAATGCATATATCTTACTTGAGTTGTGCATTGAGAACTTTTTTTTTCGCAGACTTTATTAGTTTGGGAAAGCCAGCTGCGCACACGAACAAGACGCCTCAAAATGAGCCAGCGAACTACTGGTGCTGGTCCACGTGCTAAGCCGATGACCGAATTTGAAGAGCTGGCTTTAAACACGCTTGGTTTGGCAGCATCCAAAGGTGCAACAAGTGCAAGAAGTTCAGGCTTGCCTCCGTCATCAGCTGTTTAAAAAATTTTAAAAACAAGCGACCATAATTGTTCAAATTTGAAAAACAGTTTGTCAATAGCAAATAATATCTTGACAGTTTTGTCAATGAAAAAGCTTTTATTTGTAACAGACTATGAAATCATTATAAATACTCAATTATTAATAAATATTCAATATGTTGAATTTATCAAGTACACAGAATTGGGCTGTTAATCCCAAGTGAAATAATACATTATTTAGGTGTGCGATCATAATATAAATAAACGCAGTGTAGATGCTCGTTATCCGGGATCTAACCATGATTCTCTTATTTGGAATTTAAGTGACTACAAGCAGTTTCTGCAGAAGAATATACCAGAAAACTCATGGGTTTTAGGTTAAATCGGTTTTTAATAAATTTTCTTTTTTATATTTTAGGCGATGCTGGATACTCCTTAGAGACCTATCTTATGACTCCTTTCCGAGCAACGACAACAGATTCTCCAGAATCTCGCCATAATTATATCCATGCGAAAGCTAGGAATATAGTTGAAAAGACAATCGGTGTACTCAAGAGCAGATTCAGATGTCTACTTTCGAAACGAGCATTACATTACAAACCGGAAAAGGCTACAAAGATTATTAATGCATGTTGTGCTTTGCACAATATTTGCAAACATTTCAATGTTGAGCTCTTGGAAGAGTTGCAGTACCCTAATGATGACGAAGACGACCCTCAAAATAACGTTCTCACTGCATATAACATAGAATTAGACAAAGATATTAGAAATTCGATCATGCAAAGATGACAATAATAACATAAATAAAATAAACACATGTTCAAAAATGTACACAAAAGTTGTTTTTAGTATATAATAGTTAAAAAATGTCAGTTCATGTTTAAATTAAATAAAAATAATATCACTCTATGATTAAACTTGTACTTCAAAAAATATCACTTCATCTATACTCTATACTATTATATAAAAGGAGACTCACGGATTTGCGGCGACGTGTTCTCAATAACCGCTGAACCGATTTTTATAATTTTTTCACTATTCAATTGCTATGATAAGCGAAATTAAAATAGGTACTACGTTTTTTACAAAACTTTTTCTTTAATTATTTAAGAATTCATGTCTTTTAATTCATGCTAATGCTGTACAAGCAGCACAACAAGCAGCAGAAAACCAATGCTTAAGCTCTGACTGTGAGAGTAACTCAGCACGGCTGCCATGTTGTGTCGGGAGTTGCTCTCAGTTTGGTCTGTTGAGCAGTGTTGCCAACAATCTGACATCGTATTTGTTATGGTTTTCAGACTTGAATTGTTTATACATATTTACAGTCAAAAAATCTTTTTCCTTTTATGCCTGATATATAACCAAATTATTATTTTGTTATTTATTGCAAATGTTATTCATCGACAATAACACAATCTCGACGGATTGAAAGCTTTATACAATAGTTCAGATTTAAAATTTGTTTTTATGGCAACACTAGCTACTTTATTTGCAGTCAACTTCTTGCTCAGAGAGAAATATAAATATATTAAAATCTTACCATGAAATGGGGGATGAAATTTTTTATTGTTGTAGTTATTTCAGTATACAAATATTCCATTTCATATGCTCAAATGCTTCTCAGAGGATCTCAGTACGATCTGAAATGTCGCATTGATATGTCATTGTTTGTGTTCATCTGCGCAGAAATTATGTTCATGCATACAACCTTATAAAATAGATTTCCTTTAAACTTTTCAATAAGTTTATATTGGACGCATCAGAAAATAATTTTTGTTTTTATTTTCCAACGTCTTTTTTAAAATCAAATAGGTTGGTACTATGAAATGAAGTTGTAACAAAATGATGACCATAAATGTAGAGGAATACCAATATAACTTCTTTAATTAAGTTGGATTTTCGATTTTGTTCCAAACAAAAGCCTCAAAGTTTTTTATTTCGCGTGTTAATAAATGTTGCACATTAAAAGAGTTATTGTGATTGGAGCATATTTTTTATTTTTAACCGATTTCAAAAAGGAGGAGGGTCTCAAGTTGGTTGGTTTCTCTGTTTTTTTATAATAGCATTATAAATAATGCATTTGCATTGGTCTCCAGTAGTTTTAGTTGAACCTTAATATTATAATTCAACTTTTGAATGGTTTTCTATTGTATTAGACAGCCTGGCATAAGCTACGCAGCGCATGTAAAACGCTTCGAAAACGTATGTTTGACGCATATTTTAGTGTTTAAAGGATGCGTAAGTTAAGCATATTTTAAACAAGCTGTTAACATCTTCTTTGTATATTAAAATGATTGCATGTACAAGTAGACTTCAAAACCGCTAAACCAATTGTTATGAAATTTTCAGGGAAACTCTAGCAAAGTCTCTAGCGCGCTCCTGTGAAGTTTGGCATCGATATCGAATAGCTTTAGAATTACATGTTGCACAGCTCCAAAATTCTGTATTTGACCTCAATTTTCACGTGCTGTTTTACTGGTAAAATTTTAAAGCCGTTGCAGAAGGGGCGTGACACTTTTAAGGCATTCAAACTTTTCAGTATAATTTAAGAAACATAAGTCACAAATTTGTGAAACTCGGAAGGAATATAACATTTAGTCGTGTCCATCCATTGGAAAAATTCAGCAAGCATTGGAAATTGGGTCGTGACACCATCAACATAGTTTAAATGTTTAATATCGAATAGCTGTGGTACTTAATGTTTCATAATATTTAAACTCAGTATAAATTTAATTTTTGGAAATGTCTTTCGACAAGAAATATAGCACGGGCATTGGAAAACGGGGTGTGAATCCGCCCATACAAGCCAAATTTTTAATAGCAAATAGCATTGGAAATAAAAATAGCTGATCAGTGAAATTCCGAATGGTAATGTCCTTCTAATAGAAAACTGGTCTGAGCTTTGGTCAAGTGGGTGCACCTTCCCCTACAAGCTACATTTTTGATCGAATAGGTTCTGAAGTCACAGATGAAGTACATGTGTTTGTATAAGGCTGCGTGCATTTTCAACGCCGATTCAGACAGACAGGCAAGCTGAAATCTGTGTGAACAAATGAGATACAAATATCTATCTTTCTCGCTTTTTCACACACTCTGCGGACACAGGCAGGCAGTCTGAATCGGCGTTTACTATGCATGTGGCCTAAGGCGTAGCAACGCGCGCCGGGTATTGCTAGTATATTAATAAAAATAGTTTTTCTATTAATAATAGATGCAACTTACAAGTTTATCGCCATTTTCGTTGCAACACAAGCAGAAGACAACCTCAGAAATGTGCTCGATCTGTTTTTTGTTTATAATTTTTGTGAATATTGTTTTATATATTAATAAAGATATTTCAAAGGTATTTTTGATTATTTTCAAACTTTTTTCCAATTCAACTTTTCAAGACAACCTCAAAAATGTAGTTGTATAATTTTGACACTTTATACAACTAAAATTTGTGACGGTTGTGTCCCATAATATCAAAAAATTCTTACAAGTCAACTGGAAAGACAACTGAGTTGTGAAAAAGAGAGTTGAGTTGTGTGTCTTAATACCGATTTGTGCCTGACAACTCAACTTTTGATTCAGTTGTACATCATAATAGGAGCATAAATAAATAATAACAAAATTCATTTTTAAGGTATAGAAAAGTCGAAAAATTAAAGTCTATTTAATAAATAATAAAAGTATTGAAAAAATTTAATTAAAATTTAGCGGTACCAACATTTAGCGTTAATACGTCATTCAATCTATTTTGCATAGAGCAAACTAGTGTTGCCGTTACTTCCTTTGGGATCCTCAGCTAAAGCATTTTTGAGATCCTGCTTATTTGTAATCGGTCTTTTTCAGAAACGGCGATCCAATTCTTCCTAAAAATGCTCTATGGAGTTAAAGTCAGGCAACTGAGGTGGTGAATGAAGTTGATGTGGTACATCATAGAGGAGCCATCTTTTAAGACATTAGCAAAATTTATACGTTGGGCACCAGTTAATAGATAATTATTTATTTTATAAAAGTTTTATTGTTCACTAGTGAACTATTTGAATATAATTTTTAAACTGAAAATTATTATTCAAATTTGAAACAAAATTGAAACGTAACAAAGTAAAAACAAATTTAACAAAGTAGTAAAGAACAAAGTAAGTATCATAAAGAAATTTAAAGTATCATAAATGTTATATTATAAATTATATTAACCGATACGTCGTCGTCTCAATAAATACCAAATTACCTCCCCTGCTCCCGACAACCCCAGACCATAACATTACCATCGCCATGTTTTACAGTAAAAACCAAATTTTTGGGGATAAATTCCTCGTTTTTCTTTCGCCATACTTTTTGTTTTCCATCAGAACCAAACAAGTTAAATTTACTTTCAGTTAATTTAAGTTAATAATTTTTAAAAAACATATTTTTTTAATTCCTTTACCCTTGTTCGAAAGCAGATGTTTAGATGTGCAAACATATAATTCTTTATCAGGTTTTTGTTGGTCGTGCTCGCACCAGTTTACATGAGTTACAAAATTGTGGCATTTTACATTGTTAACTTTTGTTAATAATTCTTAAAAAAACATCTTTTTTAAGAATTATATTTTGAGCTTTATGCCAAATAATTCATGAAGCAACAGCAAAAATCGTTTGCAAATCAAACCGACCAGACTAAACTATGGTTTCGTTAGACGCTTCTTCGACTCATGAGTAGTCTCTGTGGTTTTAGCAATCCATTTAACTTTGAAAAGCTAATAAGTGCAACAGCAGCAAAATTTTACTTGCATCAGTAAACATTACATTTGCTCAAAAAGCACTATCCTTCTCAATGTAATCTTTGTCAAAAAATATACGCTTTGGTTAGTTCACGTCGCTGATAAATGGATTTTTCTTTGGAACACTATGAAAACCGTTATTTTCAAGAACACTGCTCACTGTTTCTGGGTGAACTGAAGTGATCCCGTGCAATTCCAGGCCTTTGGCTATTTCAACTGCGGTTGTCCTTGCATTTTGCGTGATTCAACTCCTAAAATCAGGAGCTTTATACGTGGAGTAATTTTTAATGGACGGCAGCTCCTAACTTGCTCTAAATTCTCTCTAAATCTTACGATTGCTTACGATAGTGTGAACACTTGTCTTTGATCGTCCAACCAATTTAACTATTTCTCTTAGTGATTTTTCATCATCACGGAACTTAAAAAATTATCTGCCCAAAATTTCCGTGCCCATTTCATTCATTTTTGCCCAATATAATTTTATTAATGAGAAAATCGCGTAAATTTTACATTCTTCAGATAACTGGAAATAAAACTGATGCCCACAAATATTAACAGCACTAGGTCTGTTCGCGTAGCCGAATGCAATCGAAATATCTCGAAAACTTTTACTTGAAAGTGCCTGAAAAGCGTTCGTTTACTGAGAGGATTGTGTAAATGAGGGGAAATTCGATTTTCTCTGCGTTCAAGTTTTTAAAGTTTTTACTAGTAGAATTTCATGAAGTAAAAAAATCAAAACTGTCAAACGGTAGGTGTGAGGAGCAGAACAGCAGTTGCGAACTAGGCAGATTTGAAATTTTTCAGTTTTTTACCAGAAATTCGTTCGTTTACTTTTTAGTGTTGGAGTTAATTCTCTCTCAGTTCAATTACTTTTGATGTTTTTCATTATTTTACTAGAAAAGTACGCGAACAGACCTACTATTTTCTTCGCAGGATTGCATTTTTTTGGATTTTATAAATCGCCGTATGTAAACTTTTATGTGCCTTAAAAGACCTTTTTGCAATTATTTATTAACAAAACATGATTTTTGTATTGTTGTCAATAAAACTAATTTATTTAAGTATTAGAAATAATTTATTGTTTCTAAAGCATCGATATTCTGCTCAGAACCATCGCTTGTGGGTGGGAATGTAGACTTTTCTGTTCCACTGTATATGCATATCAACGCTAGTGGATTGATGATTCGAAACATGATTCGAATGAGTCAAAATTTTCAACACAATATTTAGTCGAATAGGTTTTATTATTCCTAGTGCTGTTGAAGCATCATATGATTAAAAAACATACGTTTCTTTCGATTTCCTAAATATTTAATTTCATTTTAGCTAAACCCTCAAGTTTCTCTATTTAAGTTTATGCCTGTCATTTAATAGTAAACGCTATTTTTGGAAAAAAAGTTTTTATTGCAAGACCCACTGAATAAAAATACTCATTTAGTTTTCAAATCTCAATAGATACAAACAAATTTATTGTTTCTAGGAATACCATAAAATTTTGCAATTTTTTTTTATCAAATAGTGCAGTTTAACTGGTGCATCCAGTTAAATGTGACAAAAATTAAAGTGTTGCCATAAATTCATTAAGAAGTTCAGAATATAATAATAAAGTTGCCTCTAGTTGGCAATGCAACCGAAGAACCATGCTGAACCACAATATTTTACAACAACAATAGCTACATAAATAACCAAACACGATACACAACAACAGCAGCAACACAATCCTTTGTTTCCTTCCGTTCATTATTATTTGTCGACTTTTGCAGAATCCCAGCCGGGGAAAAAGCATCTGCACAGCTACCACAAAGAAGGACTTTGTTGTTTCATAGCCGACACTAGAAAACGTATCGGTGGAATGGGACGCTGAACGAATGCTTTGCGCCATTTGTTTTTCTAAAAATGATGCCATGGGGAAAACTTATTGCAAAACATCAACTTCAATGCGAGAACCTTACGGTACATATTAATGCAGTTCCAGTGAGCGAGCAGAGTGTGATGCGATGCGGTTGAATTTAGTGTGTTGAGTTCATTAGGATCGCACGCATACTGAACACAGCCACAAAAGCGCTTATATAAGACCAGAATAAACAATGGACGAACAAGCGATCCATGCTCAAAACTACGGCTGTGCGTTGTTAAGTATTTAAGTTGGCTTTAAAAAAGATAAGCATAGCGTCGTGATTTAGTTTGGGTTGTTTTTTGTGTTTAACGCACGCACCTTAAGTGTACAAAATGTCCTTGTATTTTTTACTTTTATTTTAGATTCAGATACAGCTCTAAATAAGCAGAGTGAGTTGAAGAAATCGGTTTTTTATGAATAGGTTTATAGCTCACAGTAGCTTTTATGTATTCAAATGGAATACGTCCCTATGACCAGAATGCAATGGAAGTTTTTAATGCTCATTCGATTGGTTATAAAAACGAGTTCGACCACGGTTACTCATGCACAGGTCTTACTCCCAAAACAATAATAGTTATCAAAATTTAGCCTGATCGGATTTAAGCAAACTTTTCTTTATGATGCTATGAACTGATTCCAACAAATGGACTTTTTTAGATTCTAATTTAAAATATTACAACTATAACGGTATATGTTTTCACCCGGTAGGTGCAAATTACAATCCTTATTTTGTTTGTAATAAATTTAACAAATTTTGACCGTGGGAAATACTATAACAATACTGTCGATCCAAAAAATTATCCTAAATGACTACAACATTGGGCTGGACATTTTTGAGACGAACAAGTATTAGCCATAGGAAAATTTGCCTCAATACATGAGAGGCTGGAATCCAAAAAAAAAAAGAGAAGGAGTTGTTTGGCGTCCAGCCTCCCTTATATCAAAACCGCGTTACAGAAGCCAAGAAGTCAACGATCCAATGGCAGGTGTTAAGTAAACAATGAATAACCTTAAGTTGTTATGCTAATGCTTAATAATAAGCATTTGTAAGTCTTAGCATGTCATAAGAAATCGGACGTCAGTCGAAGGGGAGTGCAGAAAGAAAGTAACTAAGACGGCTGGTAACCACCAAAATCTTCCTCCGCTAACAGAACTACAGATTATGGAACTGGGGGATCTTTATCAAAATTAAGTTGGGGGCAGCTTTGCACCTCCTAAAGTTTTCAATTGGAAGATGCAATAAATTCTTAAAATCGATAAAACATTAATTTAATATTGCTATAAATTATAACTTATTTTAAGAGCAAGACCCGAGAAACAATTTGTGCCCGTACGAAAGTGTTCAGTTACAAAAGTCTGAAGTATCAGGTAAAATTTTATTTTTTAAAGCTACGAGAAGCAACGAACAACTGCGGAGCTAATGAAAAAAAAAGAATCGCACATTGATATGAAGCCGAATACAAACGAGTACCAGCGCACAGGACAGAATCAGTGTTGCCGTTTGGATCCAAATGGATCCATTTGGATACCTTTTTTCTCCAAAAATTGATGGATACTTATTATTTAGCCTTAGTGGAAATTTGGATACTTTTATTGAAAAATCAGTTTTATATGAAAATATAGTCATATGAAATCAAAAATGCCCTAAATTACCAAAACTTCAAAATTGAGTTTTTGATTCATTATGATGCACCGTATCCAAATATATTTTAATGCAAAATGTTACACTCCTACTACTAAAATCAACGATTTTATTAACAAAATTATCCTGAAAAAATATGGTTCGGTTTTTAATTTAGAAAGTTTTTTGGTTCTTCTGAAAAATTTTTCAAAAGATAGATAGGAATTTTTTTGATTTTATAAGAACCCTGCAAACATTTTCTGAGGCTCTCCAAAAAATGACTCAGAAGAGTGTTTTTTATGCATGTTTTTTGATGACTCATTAAAAGGACTCATGAAAGAGTCTTTAATATGACTGTGAAATGATTGTTAAAAAATAAGACTCTTAAAACAGTCATTATTGTATCTGCTTTATGAGTAATCATAAAAGACACTCATTAAAGAGTCCTAAATATGACGGTAACATGATTGTTCATAAAAAAGACTCATAAAAGGATCATATATTGATTGATATATGCGTAATCAGAAAGAAGACTCATACAAGAGTCTTCTATGGGAGTGTTGTATGAGAGAATAGAATTGGATTATTTTAAAAGCACCATATCTAATAAATATATAAGAACTTAATCGAGAATATTTATTTTAATTGTCAAAAACTTTGTAACTGTCCGTTATGGACACATGCTATCCTTACGTCGCTTTTTGGAGAATTGTTTGTTTGATATACATGCATTGAAATTGAACTACAACAAATGTTCGTTGTAATAAGACTTCTAATATGAGACTTCTAATATGAGTAAGACAATTAAATATGAGTATTAAAATAGTACTAAACATGAGTCTTAAAAGAGTATTAACTATGAGTCTTAAAAGAGTATTAGATATGAGTCTTAAAACCGTCCTTACTATGAGTCCATAAAGTGCCATAAAATAGTCGTTGTTATGAATCATATTTTGGGGCCCACAACATACGAAAATGTACTCATAAAAGGGCATTCTTTTTTGAGGGCATTATGACGATAAAACCTCATATATATTCTTCTTGAAAGAGTCTTTTTAGAGTCATAATGTTTGCTGGGTAGCACTTTTTTCGGTGCAGAGATCGGAAAATTATTTCTCGGGAGAGGTAAATGAAGCTGGGGAGAAAATTAGCCTGCAGAAGAGTTGAATGAAACTTCTCAAGACTATCTATCAGAAAAGACCATAAGCATTCAGTACCACAAAAAAAAAGTGGCAGAAAGAACCTAAATAGATTCAACCAGGGAGCAGTTTACTATAATTGCAAATGTTTTCGACCGAATGTTCACCATTGCGATGTACACCTGCCTTTCGTAGGATCCCCTCCATGATGAAATTAAAGAGATCGCATGACAGCGGGTCGCCTTGTCTGAAACCTTCTTCGATATAAAAGGTTGCGGAGTGGTCAATTTCCTGCATTGACGGAGCTACATGTATTGTTAAACGTCATCCTGCAGAGTCTTATCAACATTGCAGGTATACCTAACTCAGGTATTGTTGCATGCAGGCAATCCAAAATCGGGCTATCGAACGCAAGATTTGGCGCAGTGTAATAATCTAGTCTATGGTGGACTTGCCAGGACGAAAGCCACACTGATCAGATACAATCAATGTTTTGATATGTGGCTTCAACATATCACAAAATACGCTCGAAAGAACCTTGGAATGTTTGCGATGGAAATAAGACTTATGTATCGGTAGTTGGCGCAATTTGTCGGGTCTCTTTTCCTAAGTAAAGGACAAAGCATGCTAAGATTCCAATCATCGGGCATGTTTTTCATTAGCCATATTTTGCCAATGAGTTGATGCATGCACCTTATCATTTCTTCACCGACGGCTTTAGCGTGAACGGTCCTTATTTTTAGTCGCTAGATAGCAACTCTAATCTCGTAATGGCTAGGTAGTGCAATTTCCACTCCATTATTGTCAAATGGTCAAGTCCTACTGCATTCTTCAAAGGCGGAATGGTAAAAATAGTCGCCTGTTAGCAGATTGAAAACATACTTACTTACTTACTTCCTAAGATGGCGCTTACAACCGTTGGTCGGTTTTGACATGGTCTAAGAATTTGCGCCAGCCTCTTTTGTCGTGCGCTTGCTGGCGCCAGTTGGAAACTCCAAGCGTTGTCAGGTTATCCAATGCCTGGTCTTTCCAACGGTGTTCCTCGTCTGCGTTGGCCACCGCTGGGTACCGAATCCAATATCTTTTCGCTGGAGCTTCGTCGTTCATTCTCCCGACATTACCTAGCCAGCGAAGCCGCTCTATTTTAATACGCTTGACTATATCGATGTTGGCATATAGCTCATACAGCTCGTGGTTCCATCGTATTCGGTACTCGCCATTGAAGCAGATTGCACCATAGATCTTGCGAAGGATTTTTCTCTCGAACGCTCCCAAAGTCCTTTCATCATAGCTGCTCAACGTCCAGGTTTGTGATGCGTATAGTAGGACGGGCATGATTATTGACTTATAGAGCGTCAGTTTTGTTCGTCGAGAGAGAGCTCTGCTTCTCAATTGCCTATTGAGCCCAAAGTAACACGTGTTGGCAAGAGTTATCCTTCGTTTAATATCAATACTGATATCGTTGGAGGAATTAATGCTGGATCCCAGGTAAACAAAGTCCTTCACTACCTCAAAGGAGGTGTTGTCAACAGTGACGTGGTTTCCAAGACGCTGGGCCTGTTTGTTTGTTGACACAAGATACTTCGCTTCAAAACCCATTCGATTCGACTCTTTTCCTTGCCTGGAGAATGCTGCAATGACTTCGCGCGTATTTTGGCCAATGATGTCAATATCATCAGCATACGCCAGCAGCATAACACTTTTATAGAAAATGGTGCCGCTGCGTCTCAGGTCAACAGCTCGGATGATTTTCTCCATCACTATATTATAGAAGTCGCACGATAAGGAATCACCTTGTCTGAAACCTCGCTTGGTATCGAACGGAAGGGAGAAGTCCTTCCAGATTTTCTCTGCGTTGCTGGTGTTTCCATTGAAAACATGCTGCCTCCATAACCAATTCACCATTTCATCACGACAAGTGGATGCTCCGGGCTTGAAACTTTGTGTTAGACGTGGATAGAAGTTTGTTGATAGAAATTTCATACAACCTTCATGCCCTCGTACGTCTTTATCTCTTCACGCTCACGCTTTCTCTGTGCCCTTTTTTACGCATGAAAATACGCCTCTCTTCCTTTCTCGTTTCGTGAAAGTTTATGCGCATACCTTGAGTTGCAGCAGACTGCGGCGTCTTTTTATGTGTGGCTTTTTTCTGCCATCGCATTGCGACGCTTCTGGTTGTACCATTGCTTCCTGGTGCAGAGCGCCTGGAGTGGAATATGTGCGCCAGCGTCATCGAAGCAAGGGTTAGGTTGGTTGAGCTTAACCGTGAGTTAAGCAGAGTAGGCCTTGGCGGTTCATTTTGATTGTAGCTTAGCGACATCTAGTTTTCGTTGCATACCTGTGCGTACGTTCTTTGTATTGCACCATCGCATGCGGTTCTTAGCTGCAATAATATAGTGATCGAAGTCAATTTCGATCCCACGAAATGTGCGTCCAGTCGTGTGTCCAGTCCCAGTTTTAACGCTTGAAACGCGCCTTCCGTTCGACCACAACATGGTCAATTTGGTTTTAAGTGTTTTGATTCGGGGACAATTAGGTGGCCTTGTGCGTGTTTGAATCTGGTGCTACTTATACCATGATTTGGGCCGTGGCGCAGTCGATCAGTCATAGACCTCTCTTCGAAGTAGTCTCATGGAACTGATCAACAGCGGAGCCAAAGATGCCTTCTCATCCTACCATCGTGTTGAAATCGACGAGGAGTAATTTCATGTCGAGGCCCTGGTAGTGATCAGAAACGTCTGACTCTAAACTAGGGTAGAAATCGTTCTTGACAGCATCGATCTTTTACTCCGACGGTGCCTGCGCGCAAATTAGACTTACGCTGACGAGTTACGCCTTGGTGGGGATTGTGGCAAGCCTTTCGTTAACAAGGTGACGTAGTTTCCGGCGAACGGAAACTACGACGAATCTGGACGAATTCAAATTCGTGCTTCTGCGTATGGAAGCTGCAGTAGATATCTCAGTCTGTTCTCTTAAAGCAGCCTTGGCCCTTCCATTGCATCCCCTGGATGCAGTGATGTCAGACTTTATTTTTACGAGTGCTTCTACCAATTGGACCAAGACGCCTTGCCTTAATGCGCATATCAGTAAATTATTTTCCGTTTTTCTTTTCGGTGGTCGTCAACGTAGTAGACCTTTATATCCAAGGCTGGTTTACTTTTCATTGGGTGCTTATAATAATGTGGTGGGACTTAAACCCTGCACATATTCTATCTTTAAGGGCTTGAAGAGACAACTCGAGTTTATAGTCGAAAGGAGACAGGGGTTTCGGACAAGGAGTTTTAAGGGCGTGTCTGTTTCACCTTTACAGTGCCAGTTGTAGGCTTTGCGGATTTTTCGTTTAAGACGCATCGGTGTTTAATTCAACGCCTACCTACACCCAAGCTAGTCACCCGCATGCTTGTCTGGGACGGTTTGGATGTGGCTAACCTATATATTTAGAGGCCGTTGACTATCCGCAACCTGTAGTCCGTCTAGTAGCTTGTAGCTCAGCCCCCGCAGAGGTAATGAGTTTGCATGTAACGAGTATAATTATTTTAAATACTTATTTAAGTATTGATAAAGTAGAACAGCAAGAATTCGGGTAGGATTTGAGTTAAGAAATTTTACATGGCATTATTTACTCTCTGAGGTTTGCCATTGTCTCTAGGAAGGATTTGGCAGGTCAGAAAAATGTTTCCTATTGAAAAAGTTTCTTCTAGATGTAAGGATTGAACTCAGGCTACCGCGTTGAATTGGCTAGCATGTCACACTTATCATACACGGCCTATCCTAAATATCCTCAAAACTCAAGGCACGTTGTTTTGTCCTTAAAAAAGATACGATCAATAGAAATGAGCCATAAAAGAAGATTTTTTTTTTCAGGCCGCAAATTAAATTATTTTAAATTTAATTGAGAGTAATAAAATTTTCTAGGCCTAGTTTCTGCATTTAGGAATTGGGCTGTGAGATGATCATTTAACCAGCCAGTAAGAAAAAATTTTCTGTATGTAGATTTGTTAAATAAAAGGATTTTTATTTACTTTTTGAATTATTTTTATACAAATCCCACAGCAGTCAAAATTATACACGCCAACATTTGTTAAGTAAAGGAAACAGAGAACTGAATGCGTCCCATAAGTATCGAATCCCTCTTATGGTTCATCTGTGATTGTTATCAGTTTCTTATTCTTAATTATCATGTTACACAAAAAACACAAAAGATTTACTTCCACACTGCGTTTATGTGGGTACACTTTATTTTTTTCCATCCATTCCTCTCTTCCTGCTAAGCAAAGAAGAATAAAATTTACCTCGAACCAAACTAAAACCTAACTCAAATATAATTGTCATTTAAAACTTGAACGTAAATTGCCCCACATAACAATTAACGTGGCGACAAATTCAAACATCTTTCAAACTATCACCTTTTAACCCCGCTCTGCCACTTCAACAGCAAAAGACAACAATAAAACTAGGGCAAAAAAAAAAATGGAGATAAAATAACACTTGTGCGTGTGCCCACTACTGTGTAAGTGTGTCATTTTGAAGCACGTGATTTCAATTAGCCTTAATTAGTTGTATGAATTGTTGTTTTTGCAATGAGTTTTGCGGCTTTGCTGCTTATAATTTTCATTGAAGCTCGTTACACTTGTCTGAGTTTGGCTTAAATTGACTTTTGTTGGCAACACATTTGTTCGTTGCTAAGCAGAATTGAAATTATAATTTAATTAACTTTAATAGATCGGTTTTTATAAGCTATTGTTTGAACTAACAAAAACTGTCGCCTTAATTGAGCAGCATTTGTGCAAAATGGTGGAACGTGACACTTTCGGCGGAAGTGTGGAGAGACACTTCACATTGCCTTAACGAAACATTATTTTATGTATTTGTGTTTTAATGATGTTATGCTTGCTGTTATGCGGTTTTAACGTGGTTTAAATGTGGTTTAAGAAAAGAAAACACCGTAAATATGATGCCAGAATACCATACGACCATCAAGTAAAGAGTTCCTTTGATGACTGATAGTAAAATTATTGCCAGCTAAGTTCTGCCACAATTGTCATCAATGAAAGCGGTAAAACAGAGAATAAGCAAAGGATTTCACTAGACTGGAGAGATGATTTCCATTAGCGCAGTTATGAAAAACTTGTAAAGCTAAAAACCACCAATGAGAATAATGTTCTCTCTATAGTTACCTCTCTTATACATGTAATTCTTACTGGTTCTCACTGAACATACCTCACATAATTGAGGCTGCTCTATTCAATGCAACCGTGGTTCTCCTTCGTACGATTATTTTATATATTTAATAATGAACAAAACCTTTGCGTAAATGTAGTGCAGTTAAAGCGATTTTTATGAAAAGCTTACCTCACAAATTTAATGAGCACGAGAGAGTGATGTGGTGAAAAGTTGATTTTCAGAATTGACTTTTCAACATTCCAAAAATTAGCTCTCACCCACTTGATATTAAATGCCTACACATATAAATAGAGACTTTGTTATGTTTGAGAACTATTACTTTAATCCAACAGCTTAACATGCTTAACTGAGCTTATTTATTCTACTCATTATTAAGTTAGAATTATGCAAATGTTCGATTGAATACCGAGAATTCGGGTTTTCAAACTAATATAAACATGTGAGAATTTTGCAAATGATGTGGAAATTGTGCCAGATATGATAATTGATTTTGAGAATTTGTTATTGATTTTTTAATGTTAAAAGAAACTACAATCTCTTCGTTGTGAGATGAATAACAGCTTAACAAGTTTAAGAAGATGTTTTTAAAATGTCATAAAATAATCGTTTATACGAGGGTTGCCTTTGATATCTTGCGTCTAGGTAACACTACGTATTGACAGATTCCTAGCTTTAATATACTCTACTCACATTCGCGCTGTGGTGAATGTGCACTTATGTGAGTACTTTGTAATAAAATTCAATTTTATTCAAATTATATCAAATAGTTATGTAATAAAATTTCCGTGCAATGATTTTATCACGATTTTCGATGCGGTATCGACTTTTGGTCGACTAAAACACCACATTCAGCGACTGTAAGACACTGATTCAATAAGTTGAAGCATGATCATCGTTCTCTCCTAGACGAATTTCGTAAAGATCTTCGAAGAATGGTTGTGACAGCTCTGCGTAAACTGTTGTACGCAGACCGGCATGTAGCATATCGTCATCATCTTTGTGCATTAGTGAAACTAATAAAAATTCGATTTTACATGAATTTAGATATCAGGCAGATTTGTTCCCGTTGAATACATTATAATTTGACGGTAGCTGCGAAAAGACTCATTTCGATTGCTCTAAGGAAGTAATGAAATATTAAAACGGGCATTTAATATTAAAGTCTCGTCAGTAGATATCATTGAAAAAATCGGAATGAGTACAACCACGTCTTTGAAGTGGAATGCGTCTCGCATAGTTCAATGGTCGATCGTCAAAAGATGGGAACCACCGAAAAGTGCGGTTTTTCTGCGCAAGTCTCTCATCGTTTTCTCGAGGCCCTTCAGATCACGTTTTGTGTAATTTTCCCAGATGATTATTTTGCAGTTTTTTAAAATTTATGTCAGCGCTGAATTTTTTGAGATATTGCAAGGCAGTTGCAATTTTGAGGCTATTCTAAATGCCAAGGCAATCTCGGATTTCGAACGGGTTTTTGTTAATAAGAGGACTTAACGTGGTATTTTCAACCGCCTTCATCAATGTGTAGTTCATTTGTTAATTCAAATATTTACTCGAACAGCGTCATTCAACGCATTCAAATCATGGTCTCGTTAACGCTGTAACTCACTATTAAAAGCATCATACATGAGGCCGTTTGAAGCGGAAATTCCCAAATTGCAAAACGTACTGCACCACGTGAAAAGACTCATGTCCTCGATCAAAATCAATGACTCGTTTTGATTGTCATCATTCATCTCAACTTCGTGATTGCTTGTCGTTCTGCGAATGCTGTACAAAATATCATTAGCCATTTTTTGTACTTGTTCCACAAATCGCGTGAATTGGATGCAAAACATATCGAAACGGTGAAGGCGAACAATGAACGAATTTGATTTGAAGAAGCAGATGCAATTGAAATGGCAAGTATCAAGTCCCAATGGGTGTCGTTTTCAAACAAGTTTATACCATATGAAGCATGGCGATATGTGGCGCACAAAACAACATTACCAGTTCGCAAAATCTCGAACGAAGTGGGACATCAAACATTAACCAAAAGGTGACGTATGTAGAAACATTCATCATTGCGTGAATGAACCGTGTATATTCGACCGATGGCATCAGTTGAAAACACTTCCGGATGGTCTGGTTCAACCTCAACTTGTTTTCGGCGTTGAAATTTCTTCGGCGAATGTTGCTCATGTATCGGATATGAACAAGTTCTTCAAGTTGCCTCATTGCAACTAACGTTTCGCACCAATTGAAACCGCAACACTTCGATACTGCCATGTAACTGCATTATTAACGTATTTGCAAACGTACTTTATCGATTTAATGAAATTGAATAATCTTCCGTTGTCGTAAGGAGACCGACGGCGATGCAGAGAATATTCGTCGTTCCCACTGATCGTTTCGGCGAGCATTGGTTGTGGAAATCGTTTTATTCACTTATTTCCAGCCATGCATGAATTTTCGGGATTATGATCCATGCTTGGTTCATGAACCGTGTTACTTGTTATAACATCCTTCAACTTGGATCTATTCAAAGTGGCCGGTAACATGGTACAACCACTACCGTTTTTAGTACCGCTGTCTACAATAAGCATACGAGCTAAATTACCAAATTTCAGTCTAATTCGAAAAAAACCCGCCCAAAATTTCTCATTTTTATTGAAGTAAGGGAGGCAAAATACCACGGGTATGGCAACTTTTTTGTCTAAAGTATACCTACTCGAACAAAATCTGGGGCAAACATTTAAAGTTAATCGACCCAGTAATCAATTTTATGATTTCTGAGAAAGTAGGCGTGGATATAGTCTGGCTATCTTGCTGGCCGTGCCAAATTGCCAAAACGGGAGATTACGCAACCAGGAAGCGCTTCGTTCACAATATCCATTCTCGCTCGTACTGTGTGTGTGGTTACACCGTCCTGTTAAGCTCCGTTCATCCAATTCCAGCAGTAAGAAGTCATTTATCATGACCTTGTAGCGTTTGTCAGGAACAGTGATCGTATTGCCGATGGCGTTCTAAAAAAATACGTCCCAATCACTCCTCCCGTGAACGCCGCCCCAAATAGTAGTTTTGAGTGGATGTAATGGTAGTTCGTGCATCACTTCACGCAATTGGTCAAAACAAAGTTTATGTGGAAAAAATGTATCCACCAAAATTTGGGTTGGGGTCAGGGACAACACAGGATTTAACTTCTAACCATGCATACATAGATCTTATTACAGAATAGCTTTTAGTCTACATTTGAGTTGACCTTTTGATAAGTTAACATCAAAAACTCTACAGTTGTTAACAAAGGTACTCATGTGGTTTAAATGAGGAGTTAACATATAGTTCGTTCTACTTAAACGTTAATAAATTAAAGTGTTAGCGTTTCTACTGCGTCTATGGTAACAGTTAAAATAATTAGAGAAAGACTTTCCGGAGAATCGAAAACACCGGTCATGAGTTGGTGTAAATATACGATATCTGCAGACCTCCTTCGCTCACTTAGTGACTGCCTTCTTAATAGTTTTAAACTATCCTCATAAGGAGGAAGGTTTCAAATGTCAGTTCCATATAAGCCTCTTAGAGCAAACCGAACAAAACGTTTTTGGATCCTCTTTATTCGTTCAGCATCCACATTATAACTTGGGCACCAGACTTGACATTTGCATAACACAACGTTGTAGTTGTAATCATGCTATTGAATTCCTTGTCCCAGCGTTTTATAAATCCAAGCAGTGAAGATGCTTTTTTACATATATTATAAATAATAATGTTGAACGATAACTTAGGATCTATGTATATACCAAGGTCTTCGACCGCATCTACGCGACTGAAAGCAGTATCTTTTATATTGTAATCAAATATTTAATCATTCCTTTTCCGCGAAAAGGTAATAGTTTGGCATTTACTAGGAGTGAAAAACATATTATTTTTAGAACACCAAAATTCAAGGGATTTCAGATCAGCCTGGAGTAGGTTGGAATCATCTTTAGTATTGTGTGACGTCATTGTTTTATTGTGTGTGACGTCATTAATTGCTAAAATAAACAGAAGTGGGCCAAGGTGGCTACCTTGAGGAACACCTAATTCAGAAATAAATTCTGAAAACAACATCCCTCGGAATCGTATTTGATAAGAACGCTCAGTCAAATACGATTTTATCCAGCATACAAAATATTGTGAAAATCCCATTAACTTTAGTTTGAATAAGATTAAATCATGAGGTAATTTATCAAATGATTTAATAAAGTCAGTGTAAATACAGTCGACCTGGTCACAGTGGATCTTCCATTAACAAAACCATGCTGACGAGTTGTGATGACTTCTCCACAATGAATTTTAACACGATCGTACATAATTCGCTCATAAAGTTTGGGAATCGACGAAAGCTTAGCAATGGGCCTATGATTATAAATATCATTCTTGCAATCTTTTTATGACTGATAAATGATTTTTTTCAAAAACTAGAAAATAACTTTCTGTAATTGATTTGTTAAATAATAAAGAAAGTGGTTGGCATAAAAAAGAACGTCACTGAGTTAGCAATGCGGCAGGAATTCCATCGAGTCCAGCGCAAAAATCCTCATCGATTGTCCCATATACTTTAAAATATCCTGAGAAGTGAAGGATATATATTCCAAAGAGACCCTGGATGAAGAGTTCATGTAGTCAAAGTATCCTTCATCAGGGTTAAAAGAATTTGAAGTGTTCACTAAATTTTGCTGTAGGGTCTGTCTAGTGATGCCCAATTGCGTGGCCCATCGTCTGGTTGATGTGTCTTTGTTCTCAGTGACATCGGCAACCACAGCCGATTCCGCAACTGGGAATGTTTGCCTAGTTGGCGAGACAGCATTAGGTAATTGACATTGAAATTTGCTCTGCGGCAACACCACTGACCGAAACTGAATTTTTTTTTAGTTGGCCTCAGATTTTTTTGTGATTTCGGACTTTTTGTTTTTTCTACTTTTCCTGTTTTTATGCTCTGGAATTGAAACCACTTAACACAGAGCAAAACAAAAATTATCTGATATAAAATTAATGATAATGACTTTTACAAGAATTTGTTTTTATGTATAAAAAAAAAAAACAATCCTAAACAGAATGACTGTTATTGGAAAATCTTTTGAAAATACAACTGTATTTATCTGAATATATTATATACATTATATTATATTATATTATCTGATATATCCGGACAATATAATAAAGTTGAACACAGCTGAGGAGAATATTTATTGTTCTATTCTGCGCCTGATTCAAAATACTCTAATATCTTTAAGCCAAATATAATACATGTGTCTCCATTCATATTGGCAGCGAATCCTTAAAAGCATACACAGAGAAAAATAGTGCCACATAAAATCTATAAGATTTCTTCTTAAAACGTATTTAGAACAAGGGGCATGAAAGACGAAACTGGAGAGGTATTTATTAACAAATATTCTTCTTGTTTTTCAACAAAAATCTGCTTAAATTTATTAAATAAGATACATTCTTTATTATAATTAAGATATATTCTAATAATTAAGATATATTCTTAATTTCTTCTAAAATCCATATTTTCAAGACTTTTCAAAAATAAGGGGTATGAAGGCGAAAGAGGAGAGGTTTTTTAAAAAAAAATCTTCTTGTTTTTCAGTAAAAATCTTCTTAAATTTATTTAATAAGGTATCTTCTTAATTTCTTCTAAAATCAATATTTTCAAGACTTTTTTCAAGTCCTTAACTTCGTGTATCGTTTATTCGTTATTTCTTATTTATTTATGACATATTGAGAAGAAAAGCAAATCATGTAGAAAACATTGTTGCTTCATGAGTTTTCTTCTGAAAAAATTAAGAAGAAAACCTAGTAGCTGTATGAGATTTCTTCTTTAACAAAATCAAAAAGAAAACCTAATAGATGAATGAGATTTTTTCTTAAACAAAATCAATAAGAAAACCTGGTTGCTGTATGAGATTTCTTCTTAAATTAATTTAAGAAGACAGCTAATAACTTTAAGAAAAATATCTTCTTGGGTAAAAACCATAGAGAAATCTTCGTAACTTTGTTCTACTTATTAGGTTTTTATGTGGCGATTTTTCTGTGTGTATCAAAACAAAAAGCGCCCTTTTATGAATGACGTGTTTTCTCTGTGCTCGATACGTTTATTCCGACAAATTTGTACGTTATCACATTTATTGCTGCAGGATAAACCGTGTTGGTGGCAGGACTTTTTTATGTGCTTTGTGGCTTATTACAAGAAACTGAGCTACTGTATGCCTGAAATGTGCGCGCCAATTTTCGCTCGCTGGAGAAAAATAGCAAAATAAAAGATACCAAAGAGTACAAAAGCTTCAACTCTATCAACACAAACTCAAGAAATTTGCGGTCACCATCGCAAAGCCTGAGTATAAGCTAATAATATTATTGGTAATAGCTATATCCCTCAAATTGACTCTATCCTCAACATTGTCTCTTTCTCTCTGTCTTCTTAACTGTGCCGCATTCTGTCAACTGTAATAAAATATTGTTTGAATGAGTTAGAAATTCAATTTAACTTTCCAAACAGGTGCGGTGAATGTTAAGAAGCTTTTGATTAAAAAACATCACAAACACACCGTTGGCATCCCTGAGTGTTGACATTAATTCAATGTTTGATTACCTTCAAACACTTTACCGAGTTGGATTGCGACATATGTAAATCACAATTTTGAATATGGTGTGTAGTTGAAGGCGTGGAGGTCAAAGTCAATCAAATAAAATTTAATCAATAAACTAGAAATACATTTTACTTACATTGATTGAATTGAGAAAACATTCATTGCATCAGACAAAAATCTCTCACCAATATTCTAAGTAATGCATATTAGATCTTTTTAATTTCGAAGGAAAAAACTAGCAACAGATAAAAACAAGCGTAAACAATGTTCTCATTTCATAAAACCAAAATTTTTTGGTTCTTTTATTTGTAGAGCTGTGAACGTTTTTGTAGAGTCTTTACAAATGTTGTAATATCCGTCGTTCAACAAACCAGAATGAACCAGAAAAGTATCAAATTTGATTTATTTTATTAAAGTCTTTCTATATTCATGAACCCACCTCAGTGAGTGAGTCACCGATGGCATCCATGTGGATGTTGTTGAGAGCTCCTTCAATATCAAGAAAGGCCTATTCTATTCGCGAATAGGGAACCTTCAATAGGCCCCACCGTGCAGGTGGGAGTGTGCGATTCCTACGCACTAAACCTAAACCTCCGCATTGGATCTTCGACCCAGTATGAATCCCGTGGAACCGCCGTAAGGCATAACTTCGCGGGATGGGGGAACAGCACTAAGCTGAAAACTGAAGGACTAATTTTGTCTGTCGGATGACTGTCAAGTTTAGAGTCTAAATTTTCTCCATAACTTGATGTCGATTCTGGGTCGGGGAAAACGACTCTTCGAAGTTCGTCGATTATGCGTTTGGACAGAGAGCTTACCACTGAGCAGTTGGTTTCGCTTCTCAACATGAGGTTCACCAAGTTTTGGGGTGTCACCTCCTCGCCCAGGCGCACCGAAGCATCAGTTCTTGCTTCGTTGAACCTAGAGCACTCGAAGAGGGCGTGTGCAGTGTCTTCTACTATGCTACCAGGGCAATGAGTGCAATAGGGGTCACTTGCATGCTTGAATTTATACAGGTATGCTTTAAAGCAACCGTGCCCGCTCAGAATTTGGGTGAGGTAGAAATTCACTGAACCATGACTTCTACCACACCACACGGAAAGGTTAGGGATGAGGTGATGGGTCCAGCGTCCCTTCACCGATCTATCCCAACGTGCCTGCCGCTGGAATATTCCTCTCTCTCGTGCCAGTTTTTTACGAAGATGCGCCCTCGCTAACAGCTCCTGTTTGGGCCTCTTCCACCGAGAGGTCGATTGGGATCGAGCTGGCGAGCATTAGAACTGCATCCTCAGACACTGTTCTGAAAGCGCAGCACACTCTAAGAGCGTCTAGTCTGTACACCGACTCTACTCTTCGACGGTAGGACTTAATCCTACCTTAATCCTTAAACCTTAATCGCTGCAGCCCAGACCGTTGATGCGTACATCAAAATCAAACGCACGACATTGAGAAGAAGTGTCCTGCGAGCTTGCTTTAGTCCTCGTGTGTTTGGCAACATTCTTGGTAGCGCCAGGCATGAAGTGGCTGCTTTCCTGTGGACATACTCTAGGTGCTGTTTGAAACAGCCGAGAGTCGATTAGCACAACGAGGTACTTAATAAATGGTTTTGGGTGTACCTCCGTCCCTCGCACGTTTATCACTGCGATTTCGGACTTTTTACGGCTACTTATAAGCACCGCCTCCGTCTTATGTTCCGCTAAACTAAGCCCAGCTGACTTTAGCCAGTCGTAGATAGTGCTAATAGCAACACTACTAAGAGCCTCTACTTCTTCTAGGTGTTAAGCTGTAACAACAACCGCTAAATCATTAGCGAATCCGACGATCTTGACACCTGTAGGTACCTCAAACCTTAGAACACCATCATACATGACGTTCTACAAAAGGGGCCCTAGAACTGACCCCTGTGGAACGCCGCCAGTGACATTGTACGTCCTTGCGCCGCTATTGGTTGAATATTGCAGCACTCTCTCATGGAAGTAATTCGCAATCACTTTCGTGAGGTAGCTTCGTACTCTAAACTCCCTAAGAGCTTTCAAAATATTGCTCCAGTTAGCTGAGTTGAACGCATTGCGTACATCAAGCGTTGCCACAAGGCAATATAGTTTTGCACCATTCTTCTATCGAGTGCCTGCGATAGCTTCCTGCGCAGTTGCAGTGCAGTGACGATTGGATAGCTCTCTGGCTATTTGAATCGCGTCTTCAATTCGGTTGCGCAACAGTCGCTCAAAGATTTTCCCTAATGTATCAAGCAGACAAATTGGTCTGTAGCTTGAGGGATCTTCCGTGGAGGCACTGCCTTTTGGTATGAGCACTAGTCTCTGGGCCTTCCACTGAGCTGGAAATACGCCGAAATATGGCGAGTTTTAACGCACGGTTAGGAATACCATCTGGCCCTGGTGCCTTTTCGTTCTTCATGACTTTAACTGTTCTACAGCTCCTTGAAATGTAGTTAAGGCGTATATAGTTTGTTAGGAGCTAGGATTTTACCATTTGTTTCATTGGATGAGAAAGAGATGGTATTTTTGTATAAATGTGGGTATATTACCCACAAAATCTTTTCTTTTGGGATAATTGGGCTTATGAGGCTCATAAGAACACTTTTCAAAGTCTCCCATCGTCAGGGGTCGTCTTATCTATCTTTATAGTCGAAAAAATTAGTATCAAGAAGTTGTTCCAACGACTCCTTAGAAGATTCTGTCGACGTACCATCCTCCTTTTTTGATAAGAGAAAGGTCAGAGTTTTCCTTGGATCGGATTTTACTAAGCTTAGCTGATTCTGTAAGGTTGTCAATTGAGTAGCAACATTCATTCCAAGATCGCTTTTTTGAGTCACGAATAGCTTTCTTATAGCTGTTAAGGATCTCCTTGAAAGTTATCAAATTTTTTAATACTTATGTAGCATTTAATGGAGGTACGCTCGACGTTTTTTCTTAAGGTAGAGAGAACCCTACTCCACCATGTAGCAAAGGACTTCTTACTACCCCTTTTGACTGGAAAAGCGACCTTTAAGGCAAACTACATGGCCTTCTTCAGGGCCTGTACAGAAGAATTAAGTACAACTACTGTTTTTATCTAAGTGTGGTTTATTCTAAGAATTTTTGGGAGAGCAACACTGGTAAGCATATCAGAGTTAGTACGTTTTGGATGAAGAAATAGCTGTGAAGCCTCTGTCTGCATGTTTAGATCGAAAAGGATCCAGCTAATTGTGTTGTTTCTCTACCCAGCAGGTGAAGGTTGGACCTTGCCCATCTATCCTGACAATGGCTAGAACGTAAGAGCTAGAACGTGCGCGCGGAGGCTCTCCAAGGCTCCAAGGCTTGGTACGGCTCTTGAAGATTTTGAATTTGACACGAAGTATGCCAATTTTGAAACAGTTCATGCTGTTCTTCTGAGGGTTCTCTTTTTTGATGGCCACCCAGTCATGCAAAGGGGTATTGGGGTTGTGATGTTGGAGAATCCCTATTAATCTATCATTCTCCAGATTTATCTTGGGCAACTAGATGCGAGCACGAGGTCGCCTCAGAATATTCTTCGTTGGGATAAGCTTAAGACTTAAGCCATCCCTTACGTCTCTTACCTTAGAGATTCTGGAGAACTAGTCCTTGCACTTGATCACTCTGAATCTTCTCGCAGTCTCCGTGGACTCAAAGCAAGGGAGAGAACCGCCCTTGTTGCTGAGAAGGTGGTAAATGACCAACTCCGACAACTTGGCCTCGATATTTGCCCACTCCATTGCAACCCATTAACACTAAGATTTCCGTCCAATCTCTTTATTTGTTGCATTTAAGTGCTACTTTAATGAAATTCAACATCATATCTACTAAAAATGGAAAGCATAATTTTTCAGAAGAGAAAAGAGCCTCGATTGAATTCGTATGAAACCATCGTAAACCGCATCACTTCCTGTACAGAATCCAAGTAAGGCAGCCAACGACAGAATGGATTTTGTGTGCGTTCTAGAAATGTGGCCGGTGTTCTGTGTCACATACAAAACGAGTACGGGATTTTGGGCTGCACTGGCGCTGTGAGCATTTTGTGCTGCTTTTTTTTTTATTAAAAATTACATCTGAAAAAGACGAATTGTTTTGTAGTGAAAAATTCGCATGTACATTTTGCAGTTTCTCACACAAACACAATGCCCGGAGCACAGTGCCAACCAGCCACCATATGAGACCAACCTGATTCATGTATACCACACACAGGACAGTAAAGGTAGCAAACAGAAACTCGTATGTTTCCAACCGAATGTCCTTGCGTTGTGACACCATGGTAGCACATATCGGATGTTTTACCAGTGATAAAAGCCATTGGCAAGACATAAACAAAAAAAACGAAAAAATACCATGCAAATGAACGACTATGGCACAAAAAAGAATCCAACTCAGTGTCACTCAAAAACAGATGAACACAGTGATGCCACCTACATTTTCAAAAGTTCCAACGTTGACCTAAAAAAAGGTCTACATGGCCCTACGCACAAAAAAATCAAACGAATTTTTGTAGTTCGGATTCTAGAAATTTTTATTTTTTAAGGTTTTTCGCATACATTATAGCTGAATAGAAAACTCTATAAATAGACTCCTCTTTAAGCTACAGGCAAAAAATTTGAAAATAGTGGAAGAAAATTAGGAGTCATCCGCTTACGGACAAACTCACTAACCATACAACCCACTGAAATTCGGTATTTGTGTATTTTATGTTAAAACTGAGGTGTGTTAAAAATGGGCGTCATCAAACCACTAACACGCCCACCTCCCATAGAACCCATAATAGTGAAAACTTTATAAAGAGGCTTATATTTGACCTACAATCACAAACATGCCAACCCCAAAATTGAAAACTTTATAAAAATGCTTATATTTAAGATTCAGGCATAGTACAATAAGGAAGGTAGTATTAATCAGACTGAAACAGCTGTTTTGCATAGGCATATAGGAGTGCATAGCATAAGTTATAGGAGTTTGAAAAAAGGTCGTGGGTGGCCTTATTACTAATGCGATAGATTTATGAATTTGGTAGAAAAATATTTTTGAAGTAGTTGGGATTTTATAAAGAACCGTGGAATTTAAGAAAAATTGACACAAGATGAATATAATTTACTAGTGATGGGAAGAAAAGTCTTTAAAAAACTGTATAAAGCAATCTTATGATGCAAAATTGCAATAAAACAATACATAAAATGAAAACAATCAGTTTAAAGGCGGAATTTCAAAAGCTTTTTATTTCCCAAAATTTTTTGTGCTATTTTTTGATTAATTAATCTTTTATTTAAACTTTTGATTCGAAAATGCATTCTGCATTTCAGAAAAAGTCGTTTTACCTCCGTTGGTAAATCAACACCATCGCACAATTTCAATAACATTGCTTAGTATTTTGTACAAACAACAATGTTTTTTCCATTCGCTTCATTGAAAATTCGTTCCATGTCCACTATTTTGGTAAGAAATTCTGCAGATGGTTTCTTCAAGCCACCCTGGGATACTTCATCAACAAACGTGTAGGAACAATCTGTGCTTATATGTTCCTCTAATTTTAACCGCCTTATGATGTAGCCAGCAACATATTCCAGCGCATCCTCGTGAAGAATATCAATTTCCTCGTCGTTCTTATGAGTACCGCTTACGTTTTCTGGAAATTCGTCCTCTTCGTACATGTTTCCATCGGTATCAATGATTACAAGAGCTTCCTCAGTTTCGGTGTCATTCAAATCGCCACCAAAGAGGGCGGTGAGATCTCGAGCCAATCAGTCTTGTCTTCCTGAACATTACCAGCTGAATTTAAATATTCTGTGCTTCGTGCTGTACGTAAAATAAAAATTACTGTATATAAAAAAAAATGTAAACATACTTATAAACAGATAACATTTCTTGCATAAGAACTTATTGTGGAAGCGAACCATTTTACCACCAACTAGTTCTAAGCAATATAATTAGAAGTGTTTAACAAATTACCTAATAGGTATTTTCTAAGCCTATACTTGAATTCCTTTGGGCTAGGATGATCATGGAGACCTCCCCTACTCCGCATGGCACCAAAAAAGTTTTCAAGAATGTCTTGATTCAGCCTACTTGTCAGTAAAAACTGAATACCGAACTTGCTTTTAAGGTATTCATATAGGGAATCAAGAGAATTGTGCTTATCACTATTCCTTTTTGGAACGGAGCCAAGGTTGTTTTTGTTGGAATTATTACTTTTTTCATAATTTGGGTAACACTGTATAAAATGTTTTGTTGTGGCTCAAGATCCTTCCCAAATGGCATCTTGCTTGGTACATTGGATGAAGTGCTCAGCTTGGAATTGTGCAAATCGAACCAATCATTTATTAATTTAATAAAATCTGCAGTTGGACAAGGGTTGTACAGATCTTTTCCTATAGAGAAACACCTTCTTAGTGCGCTGGCTGTTGTGTTAGAAAAAAGTTGCGCTGCAAGCTTTACTTTTTGCCTGCCTTTTATATAAAAATATATATAAAAATATATTAAAGGGTTAAAATATTAATATATAATAGTAAATATGCTTTACCTGCACTTTAACTGATAAGTGCTCATCCGTGATTTTGTAAGCAATTGATACATCAGACACGGATGCATGTTGCATCATTTGCTTAATAGTTTGTGGCGTTATTATTGTATTGCCAAACAAAAGTCCTGTGTCTAGAAAAAGGTTCCTAACCAGTTTCAGGAGATGGGGAACGTCGGCAAACACGTGAATTTTTTCATCGGCATTAGCTGGGTTTTTAAACCACGTTTGATCTTTAAAAAGTTAAAAAATAAGATAGTAATTACATTTTTTATTTTGCTTCTTACTCGTGTTCACACCAAGTTCTCTCCAAAGGGATTGATTTGAAGGACCCATGTCGGAGACGATGGCAACAATGGGGAATCCAGCGTCATATACTGCTTGGATAATTTCAAACAGGAGCGATTTATGCCTTTTGCAGTCGTATCCATAATATACGGGTTGCTTCCAAGACGCTTTCAGTCCCCGTACCATTGCCATTTGGACATTACTACATGGGGCCCTGACCATGTCTTTTGATGGATCGTATTCATATATCGAAGATATTGCCATCTCGTCAAAGGAAAGAAAACAGAGCCTGTCATCAACAGTCAAACTGTGCCCGAATTTCATCGACTCAATGGAAAAGGCAAGAAGCCCTTCCTCAAATTTGAGTTTTTGCGCCCACTTGGCTATTGTATCCACAGATGGAAGGGGAAAGCCTTTTTTATAAAGGTGCCTGTAAGCTCTTGACCCGGCTGCTTGCAATGTTATGGCACTCGAAATATCCTCCCAGCACCATCTCATGACTTTATCGGGGTTGCTATAGATAAAAGATTTATTTAAAGCTCATTGAAGGTTGCCAATAATTGAGGTAATTTGAGGTTTAATTTTTCTAACTTTTGCGGAAAAGAAGATAGAATATTATATTACCTCATTTTCTTAATTTGGCCTATAGTAAAAATTTTCTTTATATATTCGAAATGTTTTGGTTTTCAAGTTTTTCTTTCTTAAGAGCGTCAACTTCGACCTGTAACTCTGCCACCTTCTGTCTCAGCTTCTTAATTTCGAGGATATCAAAACTCTTCATAAATTCATCGCTACAATATTATTATAAAACAGTCATAAAACAGTCACAAAACAATCACAAATCAATCAATACACACAAACTGAGAATATACTTAAGAATTACTACAAAAATTCTACTTTTCTTAAAATGTACAACAAATTACTCAATGTCGAACAGGCACTCCTGTGCAAGCTCGGTTCGTGCTTTAAATAATAACAATTAGGGTGTTCAAGTAATTTTTGTAATTTTTTTTTTATGAACTTTACAAGGGATTTTCGGATCTTTACGCATTAGATTTGATGCGTATTGCGTATAATTGGATTGCGTAAGCAGCGGTCATGTCAAAATCGTTTGTTAATTGTTTTTCACACGATCTAATAATTCGTTCAACACTAATAAAAGTGATCAGTGACAAATGTTTAAGCATCTCTCAAGCTACGCAGTTCATTTTACTCAAAATTTTATGTTCCGTTCATGTCAATTCAAAATATGCAATACGCAAACCTGAATCCCCTTAATTTCATTTAATAACTTACCTCGTTTGGGTGCAGCAATCAACAACTCCATCTTCATAATTGTGCACGTCTGAAACTTCGTTATTAACGGCTGCGGCTGCGCTATCTAAAAATACCGAAGGTACTGCGCCTGGCATATGGCGTGCGCGCTTTGCTTCAGGATCTCCAGGTGAATTTATGAAGTCACACTTCCGAAAATGTTTTTCACAAACTTTGGAATGGTCTCCTAAAGTGACACCACAGCTTTCAATCCACCGCTGCAGCTTAAAATTGTTTTTTGGAGCTAGAAATAACTTCACGTCTTCACGTCACACTGCACAAACTGTATGGCTTTTACTCAAGTTTTCCATTTTAATAATTTTAATATATCAAAAACACAATCACAACAATTAAATATTATTTAAAATCATACGCACGAACTTGTAACTTTTACAATATGAAAATATGTAAAAGAAAAATACGGTGTTGCTTTATAATTTCTTATTGGAAAGTGTTGCAAGTGTTGCACAGTTGCTGCTTTCTTTATTCTTCTGTATAAAGATTATTTTTACCTTACGAATCGGACGTGGAGGTTTTTTAACTTCGGCCTAATCGAAAATATACCTTACTAGTTAATATCTGCTTTCAAGGTTAGGGTGCATTTGTGACTACAGCGGCGTCTTATTTATACCACAAATGCTTTATGGGATTGGGGTCCGGTGATTGCTCTATGGATGATATAAATGGCTTTAGGATACCCGACCATCCGATCCAAATACACACTTTCTTTCGTCTACAAATATCACATCATCCGTCATCCGTCATGAGCGTTGGCATAAAGGATCATTTCTTTGGCGTACTTTAGGAGTATTTTTGATTTAGTTCATAAATAAAAAATTTCCGTCGGGCAACTTTTTAGTGGAATCCAGCTTTTTAGAATAGCTCTATGTATTATTTCTGAATAACTAGAAACTGAACTAAAGTATCTTCGTGTCCGGAAGCCAATTTAAGGAAAATTTTTCTAGGGATTAGTTAAATTTCTCTAACGGTAACCTGCCTGTCCCTTTGTCTCACGAATGAAAGACACCCAATTCTACACTTATGTTAACGATGAACCTTTAAATCCATTAAAACCTGATCAAAGATCTAATCATACGGTTTTTATAAAATCTTGAAATGTGGGCCCGGGCTACCATAGAAGTTGATAGGAATAAAATGTAGGTTTTTCAATCTTCTAATATATAAAAATTTCGTGTCGCGGTGTTAGTTTTTGAACTCCTCCGAAACGGCTGAACCGATTTGAATGAAATTTTATTTGCGTATTTGGTAAGTATGAGAATAGGTCGTAAAGTATTTTTCACTCTCCTATCCGCGAAGGTTGTGGCTTTTTTTTCAGAACATAAGTTTCAATTTAACTTTCAACCCATGTGTCCCACATCAGTGAAATTCGGCACGAACTTACTATTGAGTCGTGCCCTTCGACTAACAAATTTGAGCGATCAATGAAAAGGGAGGCATGGCACCGCCCATAAAATTAAATTTTTTTATTTTTGAATAAATTTGGAACTAGATACATTTACAACAATGAAAGTCGGTATGAAGAATTTTATTGGCCAGGTTTTTAATTTAAAAAACTGACACGGGTATTGGAAAAAAGGAGCCGCCCATAGAATTCAAATTTTCAATACAGAATAGCTATGGAAGTAAAAGGCACAGAACATTTTTACTCAGAATGAAGTTACTATTTGGTGGTGGCCTGCTACAGAAAAACTATAACGGGCATTGTACAAGGGATCTTAAATCAAAGCAACTCGATTTGGAGTTACTATTTGGTGATATCCTACTACTCGCAAATATTTAAAATCTAGAACGGGTATAAGACAAGGAGTGTGACTCCACCCATAAAAGATAATTTTTCTATTGGAGTGGAGTTTCTATTTGTTGATGGCCTTATATTGGCAAACTGGAACAGGCATTAATCTTTTATATACATTTTATTCACTATCCAAACAAAAACTTTCCATATAGCAAAAACAAGGTATATTTTATACATGCCATAAAGGGAACTACACATTTTCATCAGACCAGGTGTGTTAAGATAAAAGCTATTGGTTTTTTTTAATAAGCTTATTGAGATGATTGGTGATTTTTACGTTATTCCCATTTCCCTATTTTTGGCAGCACTTTTCCCAAGCATTTTCCGCACGAAAACTGGTTTCCAACTGTATAAAACTGTATCGGAAAGAATACCCATTAAATTAAAACCCACAAATTTTCAAAATTTAGAAAAGAACCCCATTCTAAATTAGGTTTTTAAATACCCTTTAGAAAGAAATGAGTTAATGACGACGTGTATTGTTGATGATATTTTCCGTGTAATTTCAATTATGATTTTTAAAGAGTTAATTCCACACATGCTTGTTCAAAAAAGGTTTAAAGCCTTAGAGACCCGAATAACATGTTTGGTGAGCACACCTGCGGTTATTCTTTTTTTTTATAACGTTAATATTTGATGATGGAGACAATTGTTTTTGTGTCTGCCCAAGTTGAGAGCTAAAGTCTACTTTAGATAAAAAAGTATACATAAAGTTTTCGTTGAAATTCTTTATTTTGCTAATTTTACTCCATTAGTTGAGGAAAATCTTCAATCATTATTTTTCATGAAAAGTACCAGCAATTTAGCAGGATTTAGAGAATTTCGTTTCAATTAAATACATTGCATGTATGTAGCATAAAAACCCTACATGTGGCATCACTGAATGAACTACATGTGGGCGAGTTGCGTAGAGACCGACTCGCACTTTATCACAAGAACAAAGCAAAAAACCAACAACAGGCCGATGACAGCCATTGCTCTTGTTTATTTTTGTTTTGTTGCTGCTATTTCGAAATAATATTTACTCACTTGTTAGTGTTATTTTTATCGAAACAAAAATGTGACAAATATTTATTTATCACTTTAATTGATTTTCGTTACCTTCGTTTATGGCACTTATTTTGTTTTCTTTGAAGTTCTCGGAAATAAATGGTTGTGTGGCTTAAACGTTTTCCATGGAATTAAATTAAATCTTCAAATTTATTTCAAAAACTTTAAGCATTAAATTTAGATGAATTTTTATAATTTTTAAGTGATTAAGTTTATCTGCAATCTATTTATCACTTGAATGCTAATAAAAAGGAATAACATATATCTGGGTTTCTGTCTTGATGAAAAAAAACAGCAATCAAAAATAATTTCAGCTGTGTATCGATAGATAATAATAATAATAATATAATAAATAATTGAACCTTAAAAAAAATTTTTAAATTTAATATATAAAATTCAAGAAGCTGCAATAGCGTTTTCTCAAACTTTTGTTTTTATTAAATTGACACGTGGCATAATTCAAACGCTTCTATAGATTGAAGTGATAAAAAATTATGGTTCCTTTTCTTTCTTTGGTTCGCGACCATTTTCGGAAAGTTTGACCCTTTATGAGTATCAAATACCTAAAGTCCAATTTTGGATAAAGGTCAATTGGACTTAAACCATTTTAAATAATGTGGTGTACAAACTATAACACATATGGAACAGTTTTGATGGAAAATCATTCATAACAATCAAAGCTTTTCAGGCATTTTTTATATTTTTAAACGACTTCAAAAAGAAGGAGGTTTTCAAGTTGGTTAGTTTCTGTTTTTTTTTTAATGTATTACTCCTAAAGTACTTGCACGATTGCAATAATTTTTTGTCAACATATAGAAACCATCAACGCGGAGGTGCCCGTCTATAAAAATGGGCGGTATTCGACAAAGGACAAAGGGGCGCGTCGCTATAAGAAAAACACTGTATCTCAGTAAATATTGACACTAGAGTACTGAAATTTACAGCAAAAATGCAAGGGTAGATACAATAATAAACTAGTAAGGTACATATATCTTCGACTTGGCCGAAGTTAAAATACCCCCACGGCCGATTCTTATGGGTAGAAGAATCTTAAATTGGAGAGCTTTTTGTAAGAGATTTTGAAAGATTTTATTATTTTTATGTGTCTAAAATACATACATATCAAATTGTTTTTTTGCAGCTTAAATATAAGCCTTTTTATAAACCCAGTTGGAATATGAGTCCTCAAAGACGAAGTCTTCAAAGCCGTCTCGAAGACCAAGTACGCATACTCAGAGAGAACGCTGACGTTCTGAAAGACAAGTCATTATATTGTCAGCAGCAAATAAATAAATAACTTTTAAGCAAACAAATTAAATTTCTCTCACAATAAAAAAATATAACCATGCACGGAGAGCGTATGATTTTGTTTATACTATGCATCCGTTCTACAATACATGGACGCATGCCGTCCTTCAAGACGTTTCAACAACATGTCTTGCAAGACAAAGTGGAATTTTGTTTGAAAATGTCTTCAAAGACACACATGGAAATGGATCGATCCGCCTTCAAGAAACTGACATGTCTCGAAGACGTCTTCGAAGACGGATCGACCCATTTCCTGCTGGGAAGTTTTAAATTTTGAGGTTGTATGGGAGGTGGGCGTCTTAGATTGTGTATGACGCCCATTTTTCTAACATACCTCAGTTTCTACATAGAATACACAAATACCGGGTTTCTGTCTTGTAACTTTAATATTAGCCTCTTTATAGATTTTTAAATTTTGGGATTGTATGGGAGGTAGGCGTGTTAATGGGTGGATGACGCCCAATTTTATAACACACCTCAGTTTTGACATTAAATACACAAATACCGAGTTTCCATCTTGTAACTTTAATATTAGCCTCTTTATAGATTTTTCAATTTTGGGATTGTATGGGAGGTGGGCGTGTTAGTACGTGGATGACGCCCATTTTTCTAACACATCTCAGTTTTGACATAGAACACACATATACCAAATTTCAGTATTGTAGCTTTAATACTAGCTTCTTTGTAGAGTTTTCAATTTTGGGGTTGTATGGGAGGTAGGCGTGGTTTTCATCCGATTTAGCCCATTCTCGAACTTGACCTTAGTTTTTTTAAAAAAAGCTTAAATATCGAATTTCATTACGAAAGCTTCAAAATTACGGCTGTAATCGTGTCGACAGACTAACAGACGGACAGACAGACGGACATGGCTAAATCAACTCAGGTGGTGATGCTGAGCAAGAATATATATACTTTTCCATACCTACCACGCCTCCTTTTGGGTGTTACACACGTCGTGACAAAATTAATGTACCCCTTACGCAGTACGCGTGGGGGTATAAAAATTACGGTCAAATAAGTGGGTGTTATTCGACAAAGAGGTGTGGCAATATTTGAAATCTCAAAAAATATTGACACTAGAGCACTAAAGTTTACTACAAAGGTAGGCACAAGTATAAAAAATTAATTTCAATAAAGTGGGCGTTGTTTGATAAAGGGGTGTGGCAATATTTGAAACACACTGTATCTCGAATAATATTGGCACTAGAATACTGATATTTAGTACAGAGGTAGACACACTTATTACAAATTACTGTCAATAAAGTGGGCGCCATATAGGGGTGTGGCAATATTAGAAAACACTACATTGAATACTATTTACACTAGGGTACTGAAATGAGGTACAGAGGTAGGAAAAATTATTACAAATTAATACCAAGGAAGTGGGCATCATTCGACTAAAGGGTGTGGCAGTGTTTGAAAAAGATTGTATAATATTGAAACAAAGATGATAAAATTCATTGTAGGAATGGGTAGAATTATTGAAAACACTATGAATAAGAATAAGAAACAGACAGACAAGCATTTTCAATATTATGAGCATAAATAATTGTTGTTTAATTAATTTATACACTTTTTCTAAAGTTTATCATTTTCTCTAAAAAGAAAGAAATAAAAACTTTTTAACAAAAAAAAACCTACTTCAAAATCACTACAAAGTAAAAAATAATTGTATATTACTTTTGCTATTTATTTCTAAGTCAAATTTGATAATTTATTTTTTTTATGTTTTTTGTATCGCCATTTGTTAAAAAATTATGGAGATACCAAATTTTTATAAAAGTAACAATCTTAAAAATTAAGTCATTTCCAATACATCATATCTCTGTCATATGTTACATTTATTTTTGTTAATGAAGTACCTATCATTAGAAAGCTATAGAAAAGCGATTTAGAAAAAAAATTAAATATTCGTGGAATTTTTATGCTAGAGTTGCCAGCTTTTTGAAAATACTTTAATTTGGTTATATCTCAAAAAGAGAATTTTTGTTTTTTTTTTGTAATTTTAAAAACAAAATAAACGTTTCACCAACACAGAACTACGATGGCCAAATGACACGTTATTTTGCAATCTCTTTTTCTAACACACAATCGTTCATAACTTCTTTTCCGTTTGAGATAATTCAAAGCAGGGATGATATTTGCAGTGGATATTCACTTTTTTTCCTCCTTTCGATTTTCGAAAGTCCCCAACAAGTCCTTTAAGCCAAAAAAAAGTACCTTCGAAAACACTAACCATCAAAAAAAGTAAACGTTACGCATGATTAAGATTTTGTTCCCAATATTGGGACCGAAAAAATTGTTGTCTTCAAATACATCCACAAAGAGAAGTTTAACAGTATTATTTGGGTTATCCGATCAAAAAATTTTCACATGGACGAATGATCTGACGATGAACAGAGCGAGATGATAGAAGTTATAGAGGCAGATTATGTCATTGATGTCAACGAAGAAGATGAAAGCGAGGATATTGGCAGCAACGGAAATCAAGTACGTGCTCGTCCAGTTGGCTTAAAAGAGGTGTAAAAAAGATTCAAAAAGAGATTTGAGCCATTCCTGAGATGCAAAATTTTCGCAAACTTCGGATTTTCAACTGATTTGATTGCTACCGATCCAGAAACCTGGACGGAGCGCGAAGATTATCCACAAGCGCAAGAAGTATTGCGTAATCTACACGTTGCCAACGACACCACCAAAAGAGGCGAAATATTAGGAAAGAATATTTTTGCTTCAAGTCGTTGCGGTAAATCGAAAGAAATACAAATCCATCCCAAGAAAAAAATAAAATGAATTTCATTAAAATTTTCTTACAATTATAATAACAAAATTTCTTATTTCTTATTTACGTCAGGTATGCTCGATACAAATTTGGAGAAGAAAAGTTAATGTAGGTCGGTCTCTCATTTCAGCCTTTTGGAAGGCACCCTGGGAGCGGTGGAAGTCGATTTTAAGAAAAATTTGTAAAAAAATTAAAAATAAAAATGTATAGGAGCCCCTCCCTTTAAGGGTTGGAAGAAGAGAGTAGGTATGAGAGTAGGACTAGGCACACATTTTACCCTACTAGGCGCACCCTGGGAGTGGTGGGGTCAATTTTCCTAAAAATATCAATTTTGTTTGGGAACCCCCTTAGAGGGTGGAGTTTGGGGCAGGTATGTTCCTGAAAAATTTCGGGGAAAATATTTAATGGGGGTCGGTCGAACATTTGGTCGGTAATTATGGCGGTTTTCGTCTAATTTATCCACTTTTCAAAAGCAATTTTTTGTCGAACCTCACAAAATTAAGGGTTCCTGTGTATCAAAATACTGTTACTAAAGATCTCCATATATCACTGTCCTACCAATAGCGCCACAGCAACAAAACAAAAGCTTAATGATAGTAATGATAGTAGTATCGCCTGGGATCGAAATTCGACCAATTTTTTGTTTGCCCTTTTATAATTACAGATACAAAATATTTGGTGCATTTCTTCTTCGCACTCTGATTAATTTAAAAAAAAAAAACAATCATCAAAATCGGTTGAGAAAAGCGGCAGAAAATTGTTCTAAACTGTTTTCCCTACCCCTGTTTATATATAGATTAACAAAAAGTACTCTCGCGTCCGAAAAAGTACTTTCAGAAGAGTAAAAAAAGTCCCCTCCAAAATTATCAAATATCATCACTGATTCAAAGACAATGTTAAGTGAGTGGCAATGCGTGAGAGTATGTAAGATAAATGAGTATAAAAATTATGAGGCAAATACAAATCAGTATATTTCTGGTGCAATTTAAGTTTAGGATGCACTCAAAGATGCTGGTGCGAACAACCTACGATGCACAAATTATAAGAAATATTTTCAATGCTAATGAAATGTTTGGCAAAAGTCCCACTAGACAGTGAAAGTTAGCAAAGTGACATACATCGTGAAATAAATAATATTATTTATAGCAAGGTTTAAGATATGCAATGGTACATGCGATCTCCATTAAATTTTTCAATGTCTCCTCATTGTTTAGACTTGCAAGCAAAATTTTAAATTTTAAACAGCAATTAAAAAATGTGACACAAATTTTTTAAAGCAATGTTTTTATTACATTTTCTGTCTGTTTGAGAAATAAAAAAAAATCGAAATGGTGTGACCCCTAAAATGGTGGTATCCGGGGCGGACCGCCCCCTCCGACCCCCCTAGGAACGCCTCTGATATGTTTAGAGCATATATCTTTAAGTTCCGCTTTTGAAGATATGCCACAATTTTAGTATTTTCACACACACACACACACACATACACATCCTCACCTACTTTAACAATCACATAAACGCATAAATAATGATATAGCAATAGAAATCACAGAGAAACTGTACAAATATAAAGGACACTTAAGTGCACAAATAATACTGGTAGTTGAAACTTTGCATGGATGCAGAAAAGTCTGCTCACACTCCCACGCACTCTTTTCCACACACATACACCACGTTGATGTTTCTGTAAGAGTGTGTGATTGCGGAGACTTGAGCATCACACGTGCATAAATACACTTCAAGTGCACCCTCGTATGTGCACAAGTGCAGAGGACAAAGTATAAAAACGATCCTTGTGCTTAATTGCTGTGCATGTCGCAAGGACCAAAAATAAATTTTGAAACGACGTTTAGCAGCGTCAATTTTGTGAGAACCTAAACATTACAGCACCGCAGCTATAGATACAGCGCCAACTTCCGGGAACGTCACAGTGCACTGGATTAATGCACAAAGATTTTGTTTGGATAGCTGAAAAGCAAAATAATCGATGACAGTTAGCAGAAGCCCACATCAAGAATTTTTAAGCTATCGCAAATAAGCTATCGCAAAAAAAATATATGAATGATGTATTTTTTTGTCTGTATTTTTCAATCGAAATTTAATTATTTCCCATTCATATAACTTGAATTAAGATGATTATCACTCTTAGAATGTGCGATAATAATTAATAAAGTGCTCTTATAGCCAAAAAGGCAATTCAAGCTTATGCATGCTTTGTCACTTCAAACAGATACTCATAAAAATCTACTTAAAAGATGAAATATTATGATTATCAAAAATCTCAAATATTTCAAAGAAAAAACCAACAAAAGAGTATAAAGCACAAAAGGTCTGTAAATGGCCAAAGCATAAAAAAATGTTGCCTCAGTGTTGTGTTTTTTCTTCGTGAGCAGATGCTTAATTTGTTTATAGGACCAGGTGTCTTTCTTTTCATATTTCAGTCATGGTCAATGGATCATTGGTCATATTATTCACAGCTGTTATTAAAAAAGTTTTTTTTAGTTTTTGATGAGACTTTTAATTCGAAAATCAAACATTACCACACGCAAAGAAAGTTTTTGTTTACCGCAACTGAAAAAAATCGCCAACGGAAATTCACCAGAAAATTTTCCGGATACGAATATTCAGTTACCATCAACTAAAAAATACATCTTATCTGAAATGAAAAAAAAACGAACTTAATTAAATTTTTTCATTGTTTGGGAAGTTCAACTTAAGACGAGTTTTGACTTATTTTGAAGGTTATTTTTGACCAAGCAGTTAATGAAACAGAATTAGAATTTCAATTATTAATTTAACATTTTTTATACTTGCACAGCCAGGATACGAACCTGCATCCTCCGCATGACAGTCTAGCACACTTCCCCTGAGATATTGTGTACAAAAAATTTGTTAAGATTATAAATTATGTTTAGCATGATGCCAAAAAAATAACTTTTTTTAACTTTAGGATACAAATGTGTGACTACACTCAATAAATATAGTAAAATGTCCTTGCTTACAGGTTGCCTGATAACTAAATGTTTGAAAAAATCTCTTTTTTTGGAGGTGTTGTGTTTTTAATCTTTGTATCCATTTTCCTGGTGGAAAACCAAACATTTTATAATTTTGTATTATTAAAAAGGATATATTTTTTACAGAATAATGCTCTATACTGAAAGATTTAAAATACAAATTATAAAAATATTTTTTTTAAAAAATGCAAGAAAATTGCACTTTTATATTTAAAATGCCATGAATATATGAAGGAATCAGAAAGAGACGTCTAAGCAACATTTGTTTAGCTAATGAATATCTAAATTTTCACCGAAAGGCTTTACGATAATTGCAATGGTTTTGCAGAAAAATGAGCTACAAAAAAAAGTTCAGTGTAAAAAAATTCTTTTTTTAACCCTTTTTCTGCATCAAATGCCAACCTAGCCGCTCAATACACACAAAAATTAAGCAAATTAATAAATTCATTTTTATGGATCGATTTTTATAAAATTCAACTAGTGCCTTTAAATTTTTCCTTACCATTGTTGAGAAATTAACCTTAAGGTTTGGAAAAAAAAAATTAAAAACAACTAGAAAAACATATTTTTTTTGCTCAACATTAGGCCAGTGATGCTACAAGAGATTTTCAAAATGTACTTTTTTATTGAGAAAAACGTACTTTTTTAACCAAAAACGTACTTTTTTGAAAATTAATTCTAAAAAGAAAATAAAGCGCTAATCAGCTTAAAATCAGTTAAAAAACTTATATGTTTTTAATATAGTTTAACTACGTAGTTTCGAAAATTTGATTAATGAGCTTAAATTCATAGCATACGCGCTCTTTTATGGCATGCAAATAAGAAAATAATGGACTTATAAGAATATAAAATAGAAAATTTCCAAATCGAAAAATGTTCCTTTTGAAAAAAAGGCGTACTTTCGTACTGACAGCACTGAAAGTGTACCCCAAAAGGTACAATTGTACCGCTTATAGCATCACTGCATTAGGCATAGAATTGAACAAAGTTGGATTAAATGTTGTTTTAGGCACATGGAGACGACGCTCACTATGTATATTTATGTGTACGTGATGTTATAACTCACGAGAAGAAGGTTGCGAGGTGGAAGGATGTAGCCGAAAAGGTACATGCACTAGGTGCAATAGAGAAAAATAAGAACTGGAAGTACCTCCGCGACACAATGTGGCAAAATTGGAGGAAACGAACACTTGTTAAGGCGATTCATACGAAAATTTCGATACAGTTTAATGAAAAAGCTGTGAAACATTTTATAAGCTATTGATCTATTTTTTTGTATGAAGCGTAGAGGAGACATTTTATGTAAATTAATCAATCCTTGTCACCAATAATGGCAAATTTTGAAATACTTAAAAATGTATGTAAGTTTTTTTAAGAAATGTAACACTTTTTATTTTGTACTAGCGGATGTAACCCTTGAGCACAGAAAGAAGACGATTTTCAAAACTGCTCTCATTTTTCAGTTTTTAAAATTATCAATTCAATTTTAAAATTTTTAAAATTATCTATTCAATTTTAAAATTTTTTAAATTATCTATTCAATTTTAAAATTTTTAAAATTATCGTTTTTTGCGGTTTTGCCCCCTCTTTCCGTCGAAAGTGTTAAGTCAAATTTCGGTAAAACTGTACCTGCCAGACATGATTAAAACAAAAAATGACATCTTCAACGTCTCGATCTGACGTCTGGTTTCTGAGGAAAATGGACACCCGCACTTAGAAAAAAAACACACATCTTCCTCCGGTGAAAAATTTCTCTATTTTCGATAATAATAATTTTCCCTTTTCAAATAAAATTTTCTTCAATTAGAATAAATTTTCACATTTTCGAAGAAATATTTCTTCTCTTCTAGGAAATGGAAATATTTCAATGTCTCTTATAATGACAAATATTTTTCTCGCACAAAAAAATTCTCATTTATACAGAAAATTTTTTTGAAAATGAAAGTTTTTCCCATAGTTTGATAAAAAATTCACTATGAGAAGTTTTTTTTCTTCAATAAAACCAAATATTTTCTCAAAAATAAAAAGTATTTTTCTCTAAAATTGAATTATTTTTATATATTTCTCTTTTTCATGGAAGGTTTTTATCATTTTTAGAGAATTTTTAGGATCGCATTTAGAGAAAAGCATTCTCTCTGGAGCAAGGTCAATACCATTTTTCGGTAAATATGATGCCATTTTTATCATAATCCGAGAAACTTTTTTCTGAGTGCAGTTTGAAAAGTCATTTCGAGAAAAATGCGTTTAAAGATTTTCTTAGCATGCATTTAATATGCAATTTTACCTCAAATAAATTCCAATTTTAAAAAATCCAATAAGCATTTATTCAATTTTTGGATTGTCTTCGTTCAACTTCGGTTTTGGTCGATACGGTTCGGTTAATTTTTTTTCATCTTTTTATATCATCTGCTGGTGTTCGTTAAACTTCTTTTTTTTCGTTCGTCTTTGGTTCTTGACTTCGTTTGCTTTCGGCTCATTCCTTGATTTTTGTCGAAAGAACTTTTAAAATCATAGAATCTATTTCAGGAACTGAAACAAATGCTTACCAAGTTTCATCAAAATCGGTTCATCCGTTTTGACATGAATGAGCCGAACATAGTTGATTGAATAAATCGCCCTATCACGGAAGTTTTCTGAAATTTAAATAGTCTCAATTCTGTTGCAGAGTCAAGTTATTTCACGTTCCAAATTTTTGTAAAATCGATAAAGTCATTTAGGAGTTATTGAGTCTTAACAATTCACTACTTAAAGCGCCCTCTTTCTGAAGTCTTTGGAAATTTTTTATTGCCTATGTTTTATATTGGTTGCAGTTGAACCTTCATACCAAATTTCATTGAAATAGGTCCAGGCGTTTAGGAGTTATTGAGTCTTAAAAATGCACTACTTAAAGTGCCCTCTTGCGGAAGTCTTTGGAATTTTGTAAAGCTTATGTTATATTTTGAGAGCAGTTGAACATTCATTCCAAATTTCATTGAAATCGGTCAAGGCGTTTAGAAGTTATTACAGAGTGCCACGCCCACATAATTCCGCCCACTTTTTTACTTCCCCTATGTTCTTTCTCACTATGAAAGGTACTCGGTGTCCAAATTTCAGCTCAATCGGATAAACGGTGCGCGAGTCTATACGGAACAGACAGACAGACAAACATTTGATTTTATATATTAGATGATTATAATATTTTTAAAAATATTTAATATGTTTCAAATATATAAAAAATCGTATGTTCCTTCAAAATGAAAATAGTTTGTAGGTTTTTTGGGTTTTTCAGTTTAAAGAAAAAATGTTGTATGTTATGTTTTTTGCTCTTTTTTCTTTTAGTTATGTTTTATATTATTCGTTACTTTTTACAAGTGGATTCAAATTTTTAAAATAAAAAATTTGTAAAAACAACTTTTATTCTGAAATTTATAAGCTGATAGTTTTAAATTGAAAAAAGTATATAAATTTGTTTACACGGGCTTACACGGATTTTTTATATGGATTTTTACTCTCTTCGGGTTGGCATCACTGTCACAGACCCATTTCGTTAAGTTTGACAGTCTGAGTTCATTAGTTGAGTTGAAAAGAGGTTGTGATGGATCTCTTCCCAATCGGCCAAACAAGCATGGAATAAGCTTTAAACAAGCTTACAAGCGTAAGCCTCAAGCATGGATTACGCTTTCATTTACTATTGTAGAACGCTTACATGTAATTGTAGGATAAACGATAGTGAACCCTTGGAATAATATTCCTTACTTCAAGCTTATTCCAAATGTTGTTTTTACAATTGGATATAAGTGTTTTAATAAGCTTTTTCCAAGTTTGCTACATTCAACAAATCAATTAGCACTCGCCAAAAATATTTATTCCGTGGCTCAGTTGGTAAGCCACTTCAATTCCCAACCGGAAAATTTTTATTATTATTTTTTTTTTTTTTTTTCGTTTGTTAAAATTGAAGCATATATTTATATGAAAAATTGCATGCCTTCAAAAATTTTTTTGTTTGCTACCCCAGGGATCGAACGCGCGAACCACCGCATATGAGTCGGACACTCTAACAGCTTGCCGTTAGCCTTATGGCTGCTGAGCGAACAAAATGAAAATAAAATACATTTATGTATGTATATATGAGAGCATCACATCTTTGAACAGTTGTGAAACTATTACCGTTGTCAGCGTTATCTAAGTATGATTGCAAAACACTTACTTAATGCAAGCCTTTCCAAGTATTATTGTACATCACTTGCTTTTTGTGTTTTACGCAATAGTTATACAAAGCAACTTGGAAATTTATTACCCGGGCAAATGTTTTTCAAGCGTGCTTGGTTAAGGCTTGCTTTTTGTATTGCATGTAAGCTTAATCCAAGCACTATTTCTAAATTGCTGATTGGTTTGTTTTAAAATAGAGCACTCAATACATTAAAGAAGTAGTACATACAAAAACCCAATGAGCTCTCTCAACGTGGAGTAGAGAAACAATACTCCGAATCAGTTCGTACAAAACAAAAACAGCACAAGCTAAAACAACCAACCAAAAACAAAGAAAGTAGCAGACACAACATAAGCAGCTAATAATTATTATTTATAATTATCAATTATAATTGATTTTCTTATATAAAAATGTTTTCTGACAAAATTATATATTTTTATATTTTCTTTGAGCGATGAGTATTAAAGGCAGTAGGTATGCCCTAAAATGTTGGTCAAAAACGTTTCATGGCCTTGAAAAAAAATTGTTAGAATAACCCAATACAAACCGCGCTGTAAGACGTAATTCTAGGTCAAAAATATTTTTAAATGCTCTTGTCAAAAATACTACCCATTTTTATTTAAAATTTTTCAATACCCGATGACTGGACTATCTAAGTCATTGGCTCATGGACCTAGACTTTCGTTGCCCAAGCCAAGAACAACAAATTCAATTTTTTTTTTGTAGAACTATAAAAGTGCCAAAATAACTTCATGTAAAAGTTTTCGAACTAAGCTTCCTTGGGCAATATTACTCATGTTTTTTCGTTCAGTGTAGATAGTATTATATCAATGAAATTTAAGTTTATTTTCATTTTTGATGTTCGTTGGAATTTTTAATAGAATATTAATATTGTATGACTTACTCATGTGGCTAAGTTTGTTTATGCTTCAAATTCCATTAAGTATAAAATGTTAAAATTTCAATTAGTTTGTTTCTAGAAAGACCAACACTGACATTACCGTGCCTTTTTTTTTGTTTAATTCTATAGCATTTTTTGTTGAGGAAGCTGTAACAAGCGAAAAAAAACACAAATCTGATCCCTATGTTCGGTCAGTTAAATTAGTAATCAGTTAGTCAGTTCATTTAAAATGAGTAAAATTTATGTAGGCTTTTTTATAAGATTTTATTTTTAGATGATCTTTTTAGACGGTGAGAGAAGCTGTCAGAACCAAAGGGTATTGATAGTTTGGGCATTCGTATTCAAGGAGCAGATCAACTGCAACTTCACTCTTCATTTACATAAATAGGCACTTTATAATTTATTTTATATAAATTATAACAAAATAAAATCACACATCAGAATTTGAAGAAAATAGTTAACTAAAAGTTTTCTTTAAGTTTTAAAGGAAATTAAACAGTTTTTCATCTAAAGTAGGGTATCAAATGCCAGATTGCGCTAATTTAGCCACAAGCTGCAAGAAAAGTATCAGCTTCACAATTCAACGTTTCAACTCTACCTGCAACAAAAACAACAACAGCATAAACTTTACGAGCTAAACACCTGACCACAGCTGCAATCTCCGTTGTACGCGTCAAAGAAACTTGTGGTCTGATGGATACCGGAACCTCTGATTTCTTCCACTCGTTAGGAATTCATAACGTGGTAATTGGCATTTAATGTCGTTCCTTTGGACAGACTTTGTGCGGCCAGACGATTAAGCGAACGTGCACAAAAAGTGTAATAAAAAGAAATAAAGGATAAAAATCATGGAAACTATTATATTCAAGGACACTAGCTGGTCGCTTACCAAGCAACAGACAGACAGACAAACATATAAACGGACAGACAATCACCCCCGAGTATCATGGCGAAAGTATCGCAGAGCTGCCAACATTTAAACCTTACAAAGGAAAAGGAAGGCAAAATCAAATCAAATCAGTGCAAAACATAAAAAATAAATATAAAAGAATAACATTAAAAGCACGAGTGAGCGCAACGGTCATGAATTGTTGGCCAAAAGTGAAGATTCGTGAGATTTGCTATCTATGGCACGTGCTACTGTTGCTTTTATTTCACTTACTTTGTTGTTTTCATTTTAAATACTTGTGTTGCAAAGGGCGCTATGGGCGAAAAACGGTTTATTTTAGGTTGTCGACATTACTTAGTGTTTTTTTCTTCAATGGGTTTGAAGAAAAAAAAAACGTTGGTGAAAGAAGACAAAATATAATTAAGTAAAATTAATTTTAAGCTTACCTCGTGAGTTTTCTATAAAATGTGTCTAATAAAGAAGGGGTTAAGAGTATTAAAACAGTTATTAACAGTTAACAGTGAAAAGGATATGATGTCATATTGATAGTGATAGTGATAGTGATAGTGATAGTGATAGTGATAGTGATAGTGATAGTGATAGTGATAGTGATAGTGATAGTGATAGTGATAGTGATAGTGATAGTGATAGTGATAGTGATAGTGATAGTGATAGTGATAGTGATAGTGATAGTGATAGTGATAGTGATAGTGATAGTGATAGTGATAGTGATAGTGATAGTGATAGTGATAGTGATAGTGATAGTGATAGTGATAGTGATAGTGATAGTGATAGTGATAGTGATAGTGATAGTGATAGTGATAGTGATAGTGATAGTGATAGTGATAGTGATAGTGATAGTGATAGTGATAGTGATAGTGATAGTGATAGTGATAGTGTTAGTGAAAGTGATAGTGATAGTGATAGCGATAGCGATAGTGATTGTGATAGTAATAGTGATAGTGATAGTGATAGTGATAGTGATAGTGATAGTGATAGTGATAGTGATAGTGATAGTGATAGTGATAGTGATAGTGATAGTGATAGTGATAGTGATAGTGATAGTGATAGTGATAGTGATAGTGATAGTGATAGTGATAGTGATAGTGATAGTGATAGTGATAGTGATAGTGATAGTGATAGTGATAGTGATAGTGATAGTGATAGTGATAGTGATAGTGATAGTGATAGTGATAGTGATAGTGATAGTGATAGTGATAGTGATAGTGATAGTGATAGTGATAGTGATAGTGATAGTGATAGTGATAGTGATAGTGATAGTGATAGTGATAGTGATAGTGATAGTGATAGTGATAGTGATAGTGATAGTGATAGTGATAGTGATAGTGATAGTGATAGTGATAGTGATAGTGATAGTGATAGTGATAGTGATAGTGATAGTGATAGTGATAGTGATAGTGATAGTGATAGTGATAGTGATAGTGATAGTGATAGTGATAGTGATAGTGATAGTGATAGTGATAGTGATAGTGATAGTGATAGTGATAGTGATAGTGAAAGTGATAGTGATAGTGATAGTGTTAGTGAAAGTGATAGTGATAGTGATAGTGATAGTGATAGTGATAGTGATAGTGATAGTGATAGTGATAGTGATAGTGATAGTGATAGTGATAGTGATAGTGATAGTGATAGTGATAGTGATAGTGATAGTGATAGTGATAGTGATAGTGATAGTGATAGTGATAGTGATAGTGATAGTGATAGTGATAGTGATAGTGATAGTGATAGTGATAGTGATAGTGATAGTGATAGTGATAGTGATAGTGATAGTGATAGTGATAGTGATAGTGATAGTGATAGTGATAGTGATAGTGATAGTGATAGTGATAGTGATAGTGATAGTGATAGTGATAGTGATAGTGATAGTGATAGTGATAGTGATAGTGATAGTGATAGTGAAAGTGATAGTGATAGTGATAGTGTTAGTGAAAGTGATAGTGATAGTGATAGTGATAGTGATAGTGATAGTGATAGTGATAGTGATAGTGATAGTGATAGTGATAGTGATAGTGATAGTGATAGTGATAGTGATAGTGATAGTGATAGTGATAGTGATAGTGATAGTGATAGTGATAGTGATAGTGATAGTGATAGCGATAGCGATAGTGATTGTGATTGTGATAGAGATAGTGATATCATTTGGCTATCGTTATGATGGCCATCTTAATTTTTTTGCTGGTGGAAAGTTTATTTTGTCTTTAAAATTACACCAAAAAAAAAAAAAAAAAAAAAATGAGGTTGAGAAAAATAATTACATAATTATTTATGAATAAAAAATGAATGCATGAAAGCATAATAAATAACGATCTTTTGTGAATTGCATTCTTTGTGAATTTCATTCGTTATAAATTGCATTGATTTGAATAAAAAATTAAAGCATTATGGGAGTACTCCTGGTTGGCAATAATTTTTTCGATTATTTTTCATCATATTTTTATAGGTTGGATATTTGAGAACATCGTCATAAAAGAGTTTTTTGAGCTTCGAAATACTTTAGGAGATATGGCCTTTTTGTCCAGAAATGTTTTCGCCAAAATGCGAACTATTGAGGTTGTCAATATATTGCAACTGTCATATTTAACGAAGATTAATAGTTCAAATAATGAAGCTAGTGGGCATCTTGATTGGCAATATCTCATAAGATTTTGCCATGTCTCGGAACGGAAAACGTTTAAAAAGGTCCAAAGCCAGAGCTCTGGCCATATCAAAAGAAGATGCCCGAAGAGCACAAACAGCCGCAGAGTCCTCATTTTATGAAGAAGAGGAAGGAGTTATTTATTGGGCTGGCATTGCAGATTGATACACATGGAAGTATTTCACAAAAACAAAAAATGTTTTATTGCCTAAAATTTTCTTCGAGTTTTTTCAAAATTACATTTTTGAACTTCGAAGTCACTTTTCTCCGGTTCTACTGAACCAATTTTGATGAAAGTGCAATCGACACAGAATTGGCGAATTTCTAAAACTGCATGCTCAAATTTTTCATATCAATCTTTTTTTGTGATACAAAAAAATAACAAAGTGCAATCGATAAGTGCAGAATTGTAACCATTCTGATTTCTACCTCAATCACAATTTAAACAATTTTTTACTGGTTTAAATTTAGTGTAAAAACACTAAACTACAAAGAAAAAGAACCAAAATCGGTTTTTAATTTTTCAATGACAGCCATTTCAGCAATTTCATTTTAAACGAACCGGGTTACGGAATGACCATCTCCGATTTGGATAAAATTTTGCATGGAGCATCACTGATGGAAATAAAAAACTCAATTTGCAGGAAAAAAATTTGGAATGATTTTTGGCGGAGTTATAGGGTTCGCAAGATCGACAAAAATCGGTAAAATCGTCGAAAATAGATTTCTTTAAAAATTCATAATTCAAACAGTTATTAACCGAGTTCGAAGTTTAGACTACCATTTTAAAGGTAAATAAACGGAATTTAATTAAAAATTTGATTTGAAAAGTTTTAAGGGATAAGGGGTTCGAACCCTGGGGGTAAGATAATTGATTTCGAATAAAGGGTTCGAAAGACGCCACTTTAAAATCCAAAATAATTTTTTTCTTAAAGGTGGCAAAATTACATTTTCAACAACATTAAAATATGGGTGGGCACTCAAAAGGTTCATGAACTATGTTCATTTTAAAATATAAGAAAAACAAATTTTATTTTTTTTATGAATTATATTTTATAATTTCTGTTTTATAATAATTTATAATAATTAACAACGATATATTAATAACAAAATATGTTCTAATGAATTAAGTAGTTAATATAAAAACATAGAAAATTTTAATTAATTACATACTCAGTTATAACCTCAGTATAAGAAAAAACATTGGGTTTTAAAGTGGCGTCTTTCGAACCCTTTATTCGAAATCAATTATCTTACCCCCAGGGTTCGAACCCCTTATCCCTCAAAACTTTTCAAATCAAATTTTTAACTAAATTCCGTTTACTTACCTTTAAAATGGTAGTCTTAACTTAAAATTCGGTCAATAACTGTATGAGTTATGAATTTTTAAAGAAATCTTTAACAGCTCCGATTATAGTTTAGTTTTTGTGTCAAATTTAAACTCATTTTTGTTTTTTTAAATAATCTTTGTGCCTAGTTCAATCTTTTTAGTGTTGATAGATACCTACTTAAAGGCATTTTAAATAAACTTTCGTCACACCTTTTTGTACTTGTCTTAATAGTGTCAAAATAGTTTCACATCAAAAATCTTTTTCTAATATATTTTATTTTACTTATATATGATTTTTCAAACATATCTGACATAAAATTCACTTACGAGTCGCAAAATTCACATTTTTTGCAAACAGCCCTATCATGAAACATTTTCTCCCAGGAGTTATAAGTGGGAGTTTTCGTTTTTAAGACAAAGTTAAAATACTTTTTGGAAATTTTTAATGCAATTTTGTTCATTAACCGCCAATATTTATAAGTGTAAAATAAAAAATGAGATATCTCTATCTTCTATTTTAAAACCGAAAACTCCCATTTATAACTCCCGGGAGAAAATGTTTCATGATAGGGCTGATTAATATAAATAATTTGTGATTCTTAAATTTTGAGTACATTTTTGCCATTTCGTTGCTCATTAACTTCAATACGAAATTCTACCAAATATTTATGACAACCACATAAAAGTTAAACGAATAGAAAATAAGGTCCTGTAAAAGTTGAAAGCTAATTTCTTCATGAACTCTTTAAATTTTAAAGCTTTTCAAATTCTTCACTGATGCTATCTATTTAATTAAACAGAAACCCAGAAGTGGGCCCGAGGCGTTTGTTTTTTTTTCAAAGATTGTAGATAAGGTCATTAAATGTTGCCGTTGGTAGACGCTGCCAAGGAGCAACCAAAACCGCTTTGCAACAACAACAGAAACAACTCAAGAACACAATAAATGGTACAAAAATAAAAATAAAATATAAAAAAGCCAACAGAGCTACAGTAAAAAATAAAAGTAACAATAACAACAACATAAAAAAAAACAACAACAACAGTTAATAGAACAACATCATGAAACGCTTTGTTGCATTGCATTCTTTGCTGACTTCTGTTTCCTTGCCGCCGGGTTCTAGCTGGCTCGTTCAAAGAGCAAAGTATCTGCGGTTTGAGGTAGTTTTCAGCAGGGAAGAACGACGAGGAAAAGAAAGCGAACAAGTAGCATTTGAAGCGACAAGGCAACGACGAAAGGACATTGGTTAGAATTATAAAAGTTATTTTGTGAATGGAGCGAGAAAGTGAAGCAGCGTATTTGCAATAAATTGGTAAAACGTATGCCAAAATGAAGTCAACTAGGAGAAGGTCCTTCTGGTTCATGCTATTACAGTATCAGATGCAGTGCCATGGTATGCGTTGTTATTCGATGCGCTTCGTTGCAGTGCGTTAAGCTCAGAGGTATAACTTTTTAAATGCATTCTCGAATGGACGAATTATGGGAACAGCGACGATGATGGCAGCTGTATGGCACAAGTGACCCAAGGTAAACAAAAGCCGATTGTCAGAGTTTGTTTTGCATTGTATTTGATGTCGAAACATAGCGTTGTAGGATAGAAGAGGGCAGGGTTGTAAATATGAGGGAGGCAACCCATGAACATTTTCATGATGTTGAGCTTGGCAAGTGTCTAGTTTTATAAACTTAACACTTTTAAGGTAATTCCAAACGATATAAACGATATCTGTTTAGTCAATTGCAAGCTTCTGTGTTCCTCAATTTGTGTTGCTCCTTACAATAGTACATTTAGAAAAAAAAGTACTATTATAAAAGTACAAAACTGAAGATAAAACGTTTGAAAGAAAATAACCTCCTTTTACAAAACTTTAACGATTTATGAATATTTCTTTACACTCCAACTCATAAATTAAGAATTCAATATAATTAAAAAATTACTCAAATTTGTTTATCTCTCACCTTTTTTCAGCAATCACTCCTGCAAAAATATATATATTTCAAAGCATTTTTATAGTTGTACTAACTTAATTAAATAACATGTGAACTGAGTAAAAACATCGAAATGCAACAAGAGAATCGAAACAACTAGAATGGTATTGATTATGAAACTGTGTATCGAGGTTGTATCGAAATTTATTGGGCTTTTTTTGGAAGACTATTATGGAGAGTGCATAAAGTACATTATAAGCATTAAACTGAGGATCAGTGTGGCCATTTTAGCCTTTTCGAGGCTAGATTTAGCCTTTTTATTTGCGGTTTAGCCTCTAAATTTACGATTTAGCTTCGTGTTTTTTTAGCCTTTTTTTACTTTGAAAACAGCCATTTTTAGATTTATTAACAATTAAAAAATTTGTCGATTAAATGCAACACAAATAATAAAAAAAAAAAACAAAAAAAAAAAAAAAAAACAAATTGGCCATTTCAGCCCTTGAAAGGACTTTGACCGAGCTTCTTATGATCAATTGTGTTGTGTGTGTTATTAAATGTTTGCACACAATTGACCGAGAACTGGACCTACATGTTTTATGCCGACTCCGAACGGCTCATGTTCTCAAGAAGCTTTACATGGCATTATTTACTCTCTGAGGTTTGCCATTGTCTGCAGAGAGGTGGTGACCGATCAGAAAAATTTTTTATTGAAAAAAACTTTTCGCCGCGGCTGGGGATCGAACCCGGGCTCCAAGCATGCTAAGCCACACACTTAACCTGCATGCCACGGTCACCACTTACAAATAATAGTAAGGCAAAAATAAGTACACACTAAAGAATTTACACCGGTGAGCGAATATTTACAGTTTTTACACCGAACGATGTTTATTTACACCACTTACCCGGTGTGATATGACAAACTTATCCGAACGGTGTAAAATAAGAAAGGCATAGAAGAAAAGCAACATGGAAATCACGTTAGCATTTACTGAGTTTCCATGGCGAGTTAACTCTGGGTTTGGGTTTTCGTTGAGTTGACAATTTGACTTTGCTGACTCGATAGTGTTTCCATGCACAACACCGAGTCGAGTTAAACTTGTCAATTCTTTTTTGTAATTTTTGTTCTTTTTTGACTAGTTTCTGCGGCACTCCAAAAAAACTCTTGCATTCGACATTTAATATTTTTGTTAAAATAAAAATTTTCATTATTTTTTCAATATTAATGACAGCAATCACCTTGACAGATAGAACCTAGTCAAATCTTACAAGTTTCGTGGAGTTTCGTAGATTTAACGAAAGTCAACTCAACCCGCGTTTCCATAGCGAGTTAACCCCGAGTAAACACCGAGTTAACTCGCCATGGAAACTCAGTAATTGACAAACCAAAATTGACATCAAAGTAATAAAATAAAAAAAAACGGTTTAAATAGAATTAAGGTACTATTACAGTGTGAAGCTATTAAAAACAACACCTTCTTTATTAATATTTTTTACATAGTATTATTTAATTCAAATTTATTTACATTATGTACAGTTAAATTTGAAGATATAATACAAAAAAATGTTTTTTTGTTTTTGTATTTGTTGTTTATTTTCTAGAGGTCGTTGAAATTGGTATCATTAAAAAAAAGGTTGTAAGTTGGTTTCTCGTCTCCAGCATTTTCAAGGCATCGGAAAGTAAAAAGTCAAAGTGCATTCCTCAGTTAAGGGTTGTAGTTGAGCACTCTACCTACGCAAATAATAAAAAAATAAAAACAACAAATATGGCATGCGTTGAAAAACAAATTTACAAAAAATCCTTTTTTTTTTGGTAGAAATTCTTAGCCGTAAAAAACAAAATATAATAGTTTCTCGGCTTTTTATAGGTAGAGTGCTTAACGAAGTCTATGAAGATCACAACGAATCAAAATTCATCGAAATTTATCAAGCAGAACTCGAGATATCTTAGAAACCAATTCGAAAAAACTTGTTTTGAGAAAAACGCGATTAAAGATTTTGGTCTGTTTTTTTTTCTAAAAATTCTAAAAATAAACAACGTTCAAACTTACTCATGGCTTAATCGGCTATCCCCGCACTATATAATAACTAGTGTCCGACCGAAACCAAAATTTTGGCCGAAACCGAAACCGAATTTCGGCCATTTTTGTAATATTCGGCCGAAACCGAAACCGAAACCGAAACTGAAAGTCTACATACAAATTTGTTTTTAAAAACATTTTATTTTTTTTTTTAATTTTATTAAAAGCTTTCAAAAACAAAACAATTCAAACAGATAATAATAACGTATACATACGATAAATATTCTTTGAATTTTAAAGTTCAACTTTAAAATAATAAATAAAGAGATAATTTTTAATACCACTTTAAGGAACTTTTTAGTGTTTGGAGTTATTCGGTTTCGGTTTCGGTTTCGGCCATGTTGATGCCGAATAGCCGAAACTGACTAAAAGGGCCGAAACCGAAACCGAAACCGAATATTCGGTCGGACACTATTAATAACCCGTAAGCACTCTCATAAGCTATATTTCCGCTTGACGCGCATTTTTTTTTACACACTGTAATAGTACCTTAAATCCAATCAAATTTTGAGCATTAATGCCATTATATTTGGTATAACATTATTTTTAGCATTTTGAATGAATAAATTAAAATTCTAAAAACACATATTTCCGAATAGTAAAATATTACACCTTTCGGTGTTAAAAAAAATCATAATTTTGCGTATTCTATATAAACACCTGACAGGGTTTGACACAAACATCCTTCGGATATTTAGTTATTAACACCGATCGGTGTGAAAAAATGTCTCCTTTAGGATATAATATTCTAGCATTTTGACACGGTGTTTTTTTTTAACACCGAACGGTGTAGGACTCCCTGGAACACCGATTGGTGCAAAAATTCTATACAAATTTTTTAGAGTGTAATCATGAAAATTTGCATCTGGCAGCAACGCAGGGCCCTTAAGAGCTCTCTCGTTTCACATGTAAATGAATGCTAGATCGATTTTTTTTGTATTGAAAATTCTCATACCAAATATATAGCCAAATATATTTTCTCATTTTGCAAATGAAAAGTCCAAATATTCCGCAGACGAAGTTACCAACCACGATTGAGCTTCAATGGCGAAAACTATTGACACGTAAATGGTCAAGCCTGTCCTCTACAGTTGAGTTTTGGGTAGAAGTAAAGCACTTTTAAAACTCGCTGCCTGAAAATCCTTTTCTGAGCTCGTCAATTTGGTTTTCAGTTTCTTAGTTTTACCACTTAGTAACACTTTTTAGTGCAATAAAAATTGTAAAAACTAAGCAAAGAAATAGTTTTAAAATGAAAATGCCTAACTTGTTGCTTAATATTCGATGTTCACTGAAAATATTACAAAAATGTTGTCATGACTTTGAGGTAACTGATGATCTCATAAGTCTGTTAGATTTACATAGTGCTAATGCAAGCTGTAGTTCCTCCGATTTATCTGACGAAGAGGGAATAATATATCTGAGATATAAACCATGTTGAAATAATATAAGTTCCTAGCACGACAGTGATAAACTTTTCAAACCTTCAATTTCATTTAAAATTTCTCCCGAGAATTGGAAAAAGGAGATTCCCATTTTTAAGGCTCAAGAAATTTTGGAAAATTTTAAACAATTTTGTTAATCAACCGTGAATATTCATGAGTCTGTTAAGTTAAAACTTTTAACATAACATGTGATGTCTGTATCCTGCTGTCTTAAAAATGAGAACTCCTTACAATTCCCATGAGAAAATTATGCTTAATAGGACTCAATATACATAAACATCAATATAAATCAATTCAATATACATATTATTTTCATTTATATTTAAATGATGAAATGAAAGTTAATGCAATGAAAAGTTATTTTAGTTAATGAAAAGTAAGTCATTCTGAATTAAAAAAGCTGGTATTATTTTGCTTTATAAATATAAACCATATGATTTTTTGCTTTTTACAAATTTGTATCTATGATACTGATGTACCTATATTAAAAATGAATAAAACTTGTAGTTGTATGAAAAATCTGGATTTTTTTTAGCTTCTTTTTTCAAAGGTTTTAGCTTTTTTATACCCCCACGCGTACTGCGTAAGGGGTATATTAATTTTGTCACGACGTGTGTAACACCCAAAAGGAGACGTGGTAGGTATAGAAAAGTATATATATTCTTCATCAGCATCACCAACTGAGTTGATTTAGCCATGTCCGTCTGTCTGTCCGTCTGTCTGTGGACACGATTGCAGCCGCAATTTTGAAGCTATAGTGCTGAAATTTGATATTTAAGCTTTTTTTTAAAAAACTAAGGTCAAGTTCGAGAATGGGCAAAATCGGATGAAAACCACGCCTACCTCCCATACAACCCCAAAATTGAAAACTCCGTAAAGAGGCTAATATTACAGCTTCAATATTGAAATTCGGTATTTGTATATTCTATGTGAAAAATAAAGTGTGTACGAAAAATGAGCAACATCCACCCACAAACACGCCCACCTCCCATACAACCCCAAAATTGAAAAATCTATAAAGAGGCTAATATTAAAGTTACAAGACGGAAACTCGGTTTTTAAGTATTCTATATCAAAACTGAGGTGTGTTAGAAAAATGGGCGTCATCCACCTACTAACACGCCCCCCTCCCATACAACCCCAAAATTGAAAACGTTATAAAATGACTTATACCAGTCATGAGCAGGAAAATAAATTTAGTGAGCCAAGGTTTTTGTTTTTTAAAACAAACACAAAATTATCCTCATATTTGCTTTTGCTCATCGTTGCAAAAAAAAAATTAACCAGCAAAACAAAAACAAATCATGTGCGTTTTGTGCTACACATGTACAAACATTTCAAGCGCAGCGCAATCGAGTAAGGCTGCGATTATAGTGAACGCGATTCAGACAAGCAGGCAGGCTGAAATCTGTGTGAAAAAACGAGATGCAGATAGCTATCTATCTCGCTAGTTCACATTGCCTGCCTGCCTGCCTGCCTGTCTGACTCGGCGTTCACTATAACCGCATAAAATACATACATACCAAATTTCAACTGTCTATGACAAATATAATCTTATATATTCAGTTTTAAACTTTTTGGGTTGTATGGGAGGTAGGCGCGTCCGTAGGCGGATGACATCTATTTTCCAAAACCATCTTTGTATTGTCATAAAAAACATACGTGCCAAATTTTATCTCTGTTGGTTAAACAGAGGCTTATTTATTGCGTTTTCAATTTTTGGGTTGTATGGGAGGTGGGCGTGTCCGTGAGCGGATGACACCCATTTTTCGATGACATTTTTTTGTTGATACAAAACACAAACACATCAAATTTTATTGTTGTAGGTTAATTATGAGCTTATTTATGCAGTTTTCAATTTTTGCGTTGTATGGAAGGTAGGCGTGTCCGTGGGCGGATTCCAAAATATTCAATAGTGCAGATCCTTGTGTTCATGTGACCATGTGTGTTAAGTTTCATCCAATTATCTCAACTCCTTCTTCTTATCCTGTGTATACGGACAATACAGAAACGGACGGACGGACGGACGGACATGGATAGCTCGACTCACATGATGACGCTGATCAAGAATATATATACTTTTCTATACCGGACTCACTTCGTTCTATACGTTACGAACGTAACGAACGTTTGGGTATCGGACGCATGACGGATTGTGGGGAGCAAAAGAAAAACACAGAGCATGGCTTAAAAAAAGCATGGCGGTGGCTTAGTCAATTTACGCCAACGTTCCTGTTCACACTTATGGCACGAGAATAAGGGTAACTACTTTATTATAATATTGCTATTGGCTCATTCCATACAGACGAGTGTGACGTTTTGACTACTTTATCGTGCTGAAAATGGTATTAACCGGTTAAAATTTTAGCAATTTACTATAGGGTATTTTAGAAGATGCCCCAAGGTTTCAAAACGCTAAAACATAATGCAGTTATTTATACTAGTTTAATAGTTACATTCGCTTAAACACCTGGGACGGGTGTGACGAGCACAAGTTTAAAAACAAAAAATTCTGAGTTTAACATTGAAATTCAGTCCATCTGCCACAATGAGACCATTTTTAACTTGCAGTTATTAAAATTTAATATATTTTCTGTAGAATACCAGTGAAAAATATTTTGAAAAAATGGCGATAACCATTATTTTTTAAACTTTTAAATGGGACGGGTGTGACATAAGATTATCTCGTGTGTGACGAGTGCGAATGATGTGGGAATTATATATAAGAACTTAATGGGTTTTATAACTTTCACATATTTTTGACACTTAAATCAAAAAAATATGTTTTTAATTAATGTTTTAATTAAAAAAAAAAAAATATTTTTTTGCAAAAAATTATTTTGCATGAATTTTTTATCAAATTAATACCTACACAAATAATTTCAAGTTTTGAATATATTTAAAAAAAAAATATTTTTTTGCAAAAAATTTTTCGCATGAATTTTTGATCAAATTAATACCTATACAAATGATTTCGCTATACATGAATTTACAAAGCTTGTTTTAATCAAAGAATTTATTAATATACTTGCAAAAATTTCAATATTAGAAAAAATTTTGAAAACCGTTCCGGGTGTGACCAACTTCTTGTAACGGAAATGAAGAATAAAAATAATTTATTGAATGAAAAAAGTTAACAAATTTATGTAAAACATCAACATCCTTACTTTAGGAAAGTTTCATTCTTATCATAAGCCCATGTTGCTTCTTAGGAAAACTATAGCCTTTTTTGGGACGGGTGTGACACAGAAAAAACACTCAGTTTAAATATTTTGTACTTTGAAAACGCAGTAACCAATCATAATTACAAACTATTCTAACACAACATTAATATCTTTTTTAATATTACTAACCTTATTTTTTTTAAAGTTGTATCAAAAGATGACTGATTTCAAGGTTTAAATTAAATCAAAATATTTAAAAATTTTTTTCAACTCGAAGTTTGTTTAGTTAAATTGTTAAAATAATATAAAAAAGCATTTAATTTAAAAATATTTTTGCAGCAGGACTAACTTAAGATTTCACTTCAATTCGAAAACCAAAAATTACTTTAAATACATGCATTTTAGAATTCATGTTTCCGTTCCTCATTTCTGTGGAATGAGCCTATTATAATAATAATGAATATGCTTAGCTGATTCCAAAACTACAACCAGGCAAGCCGTGACCCTCCCAGCAGCACACAAAAGAATCTGTGAAGCAGATTTTTTTGAACGCGACACCACGAAATATGATCTCTTGCGAACTGAATCCTTTTTTGGACATGTTCTAGGTTAAAACAAGCACTTTCACGGAGGGGAAAATGGGCTAAAATCAAGCTCAAAACGTTCATAGCTGAAATCAGCTCAAAAGAGCTCAAAATCATCTCAAACATGGCATTCATGTTCGCAGTTTATGCCAGAAATTGGGATTGAAATTTTTTTTATTAACACGTCAATTTGTGCTTAATAAGTGTAATCTTGGGCATGTTTGTAAAAAAAAAAAATACTTTTGTTGTTGTTGTTGTTTTTGCACATAAAAAATGAGCAACCGAACTCATTTAGTTGTTGTTCCATGTTACTATAAAAGAGCAGAAAATAAATTAAAAAATTATTTTTTCATGTCCAAATTGGATGACATATGCATATTTGGAAAATGAAAATATAATTTTAATTCTTATCATTATTTTCTTCTCATCATTATATTTTTTTTTTTTTTTTTTTTTTTTTATTATATTTATTCATAATATATATTCATACATTTTGTATTTTTTTTTTTTTTCAAAAATTTTTTAACATTGATATATTTTGATAAGCAATACCAAAATTCCTTAGATTGGTCGTTTTAATTTTTTTTTCTATCAATCGATGAGTGGCATGCATTGGGCACAAGTAAGCATATTAATTTTTTTGATTAATGATCCAAAAATCACATACATTTTGCACAAATGGGCGTGTTATTTTTTTTTTTAAACAATCAAATTAGGGCTTGATATCAAGAATATAATGGCTTAGATAGGAATCACTCCCTGTCTAAGCTCATTCTTTTCAGCTCAAATTTCTCTCCGTGTAACTAAATCATCAAATGGACTGGCCTTACCACTCGTTTAATACATTTTCCCGTCATAACTACCTTGCATCCACGTGTCTCTGGTTTTTTATTGTATTTTAAGGCATTAAAAATCGTGTTTGATGAACATTTGAGCAGATTTTCAACCTTTTTGTGTGTTTTGCCCTCAGAAATGCTTGAAAATTAATCGCATGAAATGTGCTACAATAGCAAAAACACCAATTTTATCATCGATTAAAAAAACTTATCGTGGCACGATATTTAAATTTTGTTGCCATGTTGTTCGTTTATATTTGTCGTCAATCCATGTATGTGTTCATTTGTCATTTTCGTTGCATAACAGTAACAGTAGCTCAAAAAATAATTGAATAAAAATGCCATGCAACGTCGTTGCATTTTCAATAATAAAGCTACGGTATGGTGTCATAAAAGTTTGCTTATTTGTTGTCAAGTGGGGACAGACGAAATTATTATGCACAACTTTTGTAGTACCGTTACCAGGATGACATCATTAGTTTATTTATTATTATTGTCATACAACCAAAAAATTAACATTAAAACTAATATAAAGCTTTCAATATGAACACATTAATTAAGTTCATTATTTAAGATAAGAAAACTCAATTATTTTCATCTAAATTCATTTTACTTTTCTGCCATCTTTACATTTCAATTAGTTAGATTTTCTAAACAAAATTTAAAACTTAAACAGACACAAGTGTTAACAAAAACTACTAAAAAGACGCAAGTGCTGGAATTTTATATGTGAGTAGAAAATTTCTCGTTTGGCATTCAATCAACACTCAATCAACTAGTGTAAATATTTTGCTAGAGCTCCGAGCACCACGTTCTCGATTGGTTTGGAATCCACTTTGTCGATTCGAGTGCGTCCCTGGCTTTGATCGAGGCTGTATTTACCGAAGCGAAAAATGCTTTCAACTGCTGAAAACATGAAAACACTCGAGATTGTTGCAAACGCCAGCAAACTGTAGTTGTTCGAATTCCAACCAAGATGAAAAAAATTAAATTTATCTGAATTGTACGCTTTAAGAAGTTTGATTGCTGCCTCTGCTCTCTACCTGTCTTAGTTAACGTGAAAATGTGCTGAAGTGTCAACAGTAATTTTGTTTTTGTTTTAAGCACCATCATCATCATCATCCAACTTAGCTGTAGAGTTCGTAAAATGGTACTTCAAACGTGTTTTCTTTTTCCCACAAAAATTGTTGTTTAAATGTTTAATTTTTCATAGTCATAATAAATAAATGTAACTTTAAATTTAAGTCAGTTTTAACTTTTTGAGTACGAGAATGGAATTTCAATTTTAAAATGCATTTTTTAATATATTATAACTTTTTATACACCCTAATAAGGGCGCCAACAATTGCTTGTTATTATCAAGAAAAAAACACAACCAAGGGATTACAAGGGCTCATAAACTCTTATGCCTTAAGTTGAAAACATAAAAAAATGTAAACAACCTCTTTTTAGTTCCTATTTGAACTCTCAATCAGCTGATTCAAAATCAACAAAAATCATTTTTTGTTATCACAACACCAAAAAAAAAATGAAAAAGATAAAATAATAGCCGGTTAAAGCATGTATTGTATTGGTCGTAATGATAAACATTCAAACAAAAAGTTTATCTGCAAATTTTTGCTCACAAAAACAAACATATTCGGCTCAAGGAATCTGTTTGGTTGTGATAACATAATAAAAACAAGTAAACAAAGTCTAAAGTCGGTCTAGGCCGGCTATTAAATACCCTAAACCATACCATAGATACCATTGAAAATGGGCGTGTCCGTGGGTGGATGAAGCTTTTAGTTTATATTCATTTAAATGTTGAAGAAAAATTTACACATACCAAGTTATATTCCTGTAGCTCACAGTTAATGCCTTTATTGTGTTTTCGCTATGGGAGGTGGGCGTGTTCATTGACGCATTACTGTCAATTTTTGAAAACACTTTAGTTTTGGTATTAAATACATACATACCAAATTTTATATCTCTATGACAAAAATAACCTTATTTATTGAGTTTTAAACTTTTTGAGTTGTATGGGAAGTATGCGTATCCGTGGGCGGATGAAGTCCATTTTTCAAAACATTTTTGTTTTGTCATAAAAAACATACGTGCCAAATTTTATCTCTGTAGGTTAAACAGAGGCTTATTTATTGCATTTTAAATTTTTGGCATGTATCGGAGGTGGGCGTGTCCGTGAGCGGATAACATCCATTTTTCGAAAAGATCTCTGTGTTGATATGAAACACATACACACCAAATTTTATTTTTGTAGGTTAATTATGAGCTTATTTATCCAGTTTTCAATTTTTGCGTTGTATGGGAGGGAGGCGTGTCCGTGGGCGGATGATGTTAATTTTTCAAAAACAAATTTTTTTTCATAAAAATCATACGTGCCAAATATTATTTCTGTAAGTTAAACAGAGGCTTATTTATTGTGTTTTCAATTTTTGGGTTGTATCGGAGGTGGGCTTGTGTGTAGTCGGATGATACCCATTTTTTAAGACATCGGGGAGCCACTCGGCTTTCACAGACAAGTCGTGTGTACAAAGCTACCGAACTTCTGCGATGCTAGCATTGGATCAGTTTACGTTTGATGTTCACGCATTAAGCATATATTCCGCAAATTGGTATGTTGAATTTTTGTTTTCTACACACATGCTTAGACAAAAATTGTGCGCTTGTGTTGGAAGCTCTGCCAACGCTGTGCATCAGTGATCTATATTCATATGACCACCTGGTTGTATCCTGATCAAAAAACACGCAACCAAATTGATCACGTATTGATTGACGGGAGGCACGCTTCCGGTACATTAGATCCGCACACACCTTTTCGCAACTAAAAATGTTCGCAATCCTACACAAATAAAGCTTGAAGTCGGCAAGATCAAAATGGTCAGCTGAAGCCTTAGCTACTCGACTCTCACTCCAGTTTCAAGAAAGCACTCCTCCGATCAACGATATATGCGCGCAGTGGACGCAAAAAAATTCCACTGGCTTCCGAAGAGATGAGAGGCAATCACCGCCCTCGCCGAAATCAATGGCACGACCAGGAGTGTCACGAAGACAGTGCAGAGAAGGATGACGACTATTCGACAATTTTTCGAAAAGATAAAACGCCTGGCCGACGGTTTTAAGACCGGAGCTTCTTCCTGCAAGGTTGAAAATCGGAGACAACTATCAATTACTACAACAAATCACCCTCCGTGTGCCAAAAAATGCATTCTGTGACAAAAAAAATACAAGCAAATAACATGTTTTTTTACCAAAAAGGACCTTTAGGAGAATCAAAATTGCTTCGGCGGTTTTTGTCCGATTTGAAGAAAAAGTATGCAGAAATCATTTTAATGAGTTCCTCTAACTTTTGAGACCCCAACCGGCAAAATCTAAATTTCGATCCGGTCTACTCTATAGCAACATATTTGGTACCTAAATAAAGTTTAAATATTGCAGATTAAAAAAAAAAGTACTCATTAGTAAAATAAAAGAGTTACTGAAAAGATGTCGTCTCAACAAGAAGAAAAGCGGAAAGCAATTATTTGGAAATACCTGGAAAATCCAAACACCACGTACAAAAAGATCGCTAAGGAAGTTGGCGTGTGCGTAAAAGCTGTCGGAAGAACCATTAAACGATACAAACAGCTTACCCCTTTATCAAAAACTCCAGGCTCAGGGAGAAAAAGTGGTCCAGCGAACCAAGCGGTGGCCCAGAACGTTAAGCGGCTGTTTACTCAGAATACAGGCACTTCGGTTCGTGATATGGCAGCAAAAGCGGCAACATCGAAGTCAAGTATTCAACGGATTAAAAAATTGTACAACCTTAAGAGCTATAAAGTACAAAAAGTACCTGATAGCTCAAAAAAAAGGGCACCGAAGCCAAGAGGAGGGCTCGAAAACTGTATCGCGATTACCTGCCAAATTTAATTGCGTGATCATGGACGATGAAACGTACTGCAAAGCGGATTTGAAGCAGTTACCTGGACACGGACATTATACTGCGGTTAGAAGGGGTGGAGCATCCTCTAAATTTACCACCGACAAACATACATTTATTTATAAATTTCCAAATAAATACATGGTTTGGCAGGTCATTTGCAAATGTGGCCTTGGAAGTAAGGAATTTGATCGCACAATTAGCACCAAAATTTACATCAGAGTGTCTATACGTCTGCACCAAGGTTCAGTGCTATTTTGGCCTGACCTAGCAACATGTCACAAGCCCAGAGAACGATGGATTGGTAATAATGTCACTGTGGTACCAAGAGAAGACAATCCTCCGAATTGCCCCGAACTTCGTCCAATCGAAAGATATTGCACGGAGAAAACTGTTTGCTAAATTTGTATGGAGATTAAGCAAAACTTGAGCATAATTCTCAGCCACTTCAAAATATTGCTTATTTTCAGCAAAAATCAAGCAAATTTTGCTATTTAAATTTATAATAACTTAGCAAATTTTCGCTTGAATTAAATCAAAATTTGCTTTTTCGATTTATATTAACTGAGCAAATTTTTGCTCGAATCAAACCAAAATTTGCTATTTCTATTTATAAAAAATAAAAAAAAAACAAATTGGCCATTTCGACTGGGAATCGAACTCGGGCTCCGAGCATGCTAAGCCACACTCTTAACCTGCATGCCACGGTATTTCTATTTATAGTTCGAATTTTGTTTTATATTTCAATAACCTAGCAACTTTTTGCTTGAATCAATTTATCAATTTATAATAACTGAGCAAATTTTTGCTTAAATTGAGTCAAATTTTGCTTTTGCCTGAACACAATTACCTTATAATAACTTAGCAAAGTTTGGCTTGAATCAAATCAAAATTTGCTATTTGAATTTATAATAAATAAGCAAATTATTGCTAAAATTTATCTTTATTTTGCTTTTTTCAAATTATATGAGAAGTAATTTCAATTTAGAAAACGTTTTCTAAAATCAAACCGCTATTGAGCAAAATTTTGCTGATTTGCGTTTAAGCAAAGTAATGGCTTGATTCAAAAAAAAAAAAAAAAACAAATTGGCCATTTCAGCCCTTGAAAGGACTTTGACCGAGCTTCTTATGATCAATTGTGTTGTGTGTGTTATTAAATGTTTGCACACAATTGACCGAGAACTGGACCTACATGTTTTATGCCGACTCCGAACGGCTAAAGTTCATGTTCTCAAGAAGCTTAACATGGCATTGTTTAATCTCTGAGGTTTGCCATTGTCTGCAGAGAGGTGGTGACCGATCAGAAAAATTTTTTATTGAAAAAAACTTTTCGCCGCGGCTGGGGATCGAACCCGGGCTCCGAGCATGCTAAGCCACACACTTAACCTGCATGCCACGGTCACCGGCTTGATGGCTTGATTCAAGCAAAATAATTTTCTCCGTGTGGGCTTTAATGAAAAGAAATCTTAATAATATCAAACAATCTACGAAAAACATCGAAATATTTCGACGTAAATGGCGTCGGGCATACACTAAGGTCAACGAAAGGTTGGTAAAAAACCTAATGGAGTACCTTTTTTTAAGTGTATTTTTTTCAGTGTAAATAAAATTTTCATTTCTTTTGTAATGTTCACTTAATAATAAACTGAAAGAATTTTTAAAAAAACATCATTGTTTTTTTTACAATAAAAAAAAGACAGTTATTTCTGGCACAGTCTTTATGTAACTTATTTTATCATTTTAGTTACAGTTATTTATAAAGCTATTTATAAAATAAAACATTACGTGCGGGACACTACCGTTATGTGCGGGACTCGTACGAATTAACTGCCCAAAATAAGTTTATTACCCTAAAAATGTAGGCTGAATTTTTTTTCTAACGCGTGTAGTTGATGACGTTTCGCTCTAATTTTTCATAAATTCATGAAGGGAAGAAATAACCGCTATTGTCTTAACATCATGCCAAAGTACTATGGTTTCATTGAGCACATTTTGTGGCCAAAACGATAAACAATCATCGTACGAAGATGAAAATCGGTATGCACGGGTTTTCAGGGTTTCTTATTACAAATCTGTAGTAAAATTTTTCAAATTCATATTGGCCGATCCAATATGGCGACAAAAAATGTTAAATATATTGTGATGTGCATGTTAATTGGTATTCCGGTTCTTAAACAAACGCTAATAAAGATTCTGATAAGAAATAATAAATATTTAAAATGGCGAATCCAATGTGGCGGCATACATTTTTGAATATCTTCTGAGCAAATCAACGTTTTTGAAGTGATGGACATCTACAAAAACAATAATCACTTACAAAACTGCAAAAAGGATTAGTACTTCCCTGCATTTAGAAAACTCTGATAGTGCTTAATGCATAAGAATTATGGAAAAAGGTCAAGGAAGGTTAGTTTCAACTTAAGAAAATTTGAAAACAATAAGGGTATTCACTTCACTGCTGAAATTTCCGAAATCGAAAATTTCCGAAAATTTCAGTGAAATTGTTGTTGTTTTGGTTTTCCGAAGTTTGCTTAAATTTAATCATTTTTTGAGTTGATCAAAAATAATCGTCGGAAATTTGCGAAGAAAAGATATGTTCAGTAGTCGTAAGTAGACCTGTCAAATCAAATCAGTTGTCAAATTTTTTCAAATAATTTTAATTTAATTTTTTATACAATGGAAGAAACATCTTTAAAGGTAATATTCTTGTTTGATTTTAAATCAATTAAATAAATATTTCACGTTTAGGAACTTAAGCGGGAGTGCAACTACCGTTCATAATACCGTTCAACTACCGGCAATAATAATTTATTGCTTTCTTTATTTTCAATGAATGTGAGTAATGTCAGTTTTCAGTTTGACAGAAAAAAAAAATTAAACAACGGTCGCTCACTTCAACTCTTCGGAAATTTCCGATTTGGGAAATTTCAACAGTGAAGTGAATACCCTTAATATAAATAATTGTATATTTAAGGTCATTTTGAAAAATAAAAATTTTACTGCAAACAATAACACATGTTTTTTCAATATTCACAAAAATCACTTGTAAAGGGTGTTTTTTTAAAAGCTTGCTGATTTAAAATTTAAATAAAACACATGCCAAATTATGAAATGGCCAAAAAAAAATTTTTTATTTGGTAGATAATTTTTTGACATTTAACATTTAAATATAATTTCAGGCATACAAAGGTCATTCTGGAGGTCCAACTTTTAACCACCTTTTCAAGCATTTGAGGGCGTATTTCAGCAATGACACGTTCCAAAACGTCAATCGATGCTGGTTTATCCACATAAACCAATGATTTCACATATCCCCACAAAAAATAATCAAGTGGCGTCAAATCACACGAACGCGGAGGCCAATTTACCGGTCCATTTCTCGAAATAATGTTGTCGTTGAAATTTCAATAAGTCGATTGTTTCGCCCGCAGTATGACAAGTGGCACCAACCTGTTGAAGTCACATTTCGTCCACATCCATATCTTAAAGATTTGGCAACAAAAATTCATTGATCATGGTTCTGTATCGATTTTCATTCACAGTAACGCGTCGTCCTTCCTCATTTTTAAAGAAATAAGGACCGATGATTCCACCAGCCCATAGACCGCACCAAACAGTACATTTATCGGGATGCATTGGTAATTCTTGAACGGCGTGTGGATTATCTTTGCTCCAAATACGGCAATTTTGCTTGTTGACATATCCATTCAACCAAAAATGTGCCTCATCACTGAAGATAATTTTGCGGTTAAAAAGCGGATCTTCGTCTAATTGATTAAGCGACCAATTACTGAATTCACGGCGCATTTGATGATCGTGTGGCTTTAATTGTTGCACCAATTGAATTTTGTATGGTACCAAACCCAAATCCTTACGCAAAATTTTCCATAAAGTCGATGGACAAAGTCCAACTTCTTGCGCACGACGACGAATCGATAAATTGTCGTTTTCTTTGACACTGGCCTCAACGACAGCAATATTTTCTTCAGTACGAACTCTTCACAATGTTCTCGATGGCTTCGCATCCAAGAGAGTGAATGTAGACCGAAATTTGGTAATTATGTTCTTTATGGTGGTGTCAAACGGACGATTATGTGCACCATAAAATTCACGAAGTGCTCTATAGACATTTTTAATTGAACACTGTTTTTGAAAATAAATTTCCACGATTTGGAAGCGTTGTTCTGGAGTTAACCTATTCATGATGATTTTCCAAACAATACTGAGTAGAGACTCCACTTTAAACTTTCAAAACAACTGTCAGACAAAAGAGTAATCCATATTGAAAAAAAACCTCATAAAAAACACCCTTTACTTACTATGAATTAAGCTGTTCATAATTTTGTTTTTAAATTTCAAAAAAATTTTATCAAAATTTCACTTGCAAGAATGCTTGCACTTTTTGCTAATAAACACAGCGAAATGTAAACCAATTTAGAGTGAACTTGTTCAGCTCTGTATTAACTATCGGAGCAACAGTAAAAACAGATAAAAAAGTGTTTTTGTTTTATTTGTTTTAGTTACTTTATGAGTAGGTAAACAAGAAAAAGTTGAATTTTCAACGGTGTCTCAACATACACTTGAGGATTATCTTCATTCCAAATATGGCAGTTTTGTTTATTGACGTAGCCATTCAACCAAAAGTGAGCTTCATCAAAAGTGGACGTAGTGCGACATACGTATTTAGGGAAGAAACGATACCAGCAAAGGTATCGATACCTTTACTCGATACGGTATCGGTGTGCGGTATCTATACTAACTCAGTAGTATCGTTTAAAAAGTATCGATACTTACTTGAATCGGTAAATTTCTTGTACGGATTGTGGACCAATTAAACCAAATCTTTTTTAAATGTTGCTTTTATTTATGAAAAGAACTCAGATTTTTTTGTACTTTTTACTATTTAAAAATAGCAGTTCAAGGTGTTTTCCTGTTAATCGATTTCGTGCTGTGGTAATCGTCGCAACTGCTTTTGAAAACAACCACTCGCAAGGTACAGAGGTAGCAACAATATGAAGAAACATTCGCGCTTGTTTATATAATACTGAAAAAAAAATTCATATCTTCCCATTCTTCCAATAGGCCACCCCAAACGATACTACAAGTCGGATGGACATGTAGTTCGACAAGATAACGGAACTTTTTTTGTTGGTCCTACACGGTCGGACATGTCGGATGGACTTCATTATTTTAAAGTTGGCAACAAGTAAACATCAAACATTTTCTATAATCAAAATGGCGAGCTTGTTGATAGCTGCAATAATAATTAATGAAGTTATTGAAGACGAAAAAGAAGAACAAATTATGAAAGGAAAGCGAATTTGGGTAAAGAAGTGGAGAATGAAAAGGAAAAAATATTCTCATAAGCATCTTGTGAAAAAACTGGAGTTATCTTGTCCTGTAGTGGGATTCTGTAACTTGTTCTCAACTTCGGATCGGAATCGCAATTTGCGACTATTCTCGGTTGTCATACCGAAAACGGTATTCACTAACTTGTACTTTGCGACGAAATTCGGTTGCCTACAAATTTGTTCGGTTCACTTATCGTCAACAAAATATTCGTCGCAAGTTTCCGACAAACTTTTCGATACTTTCACCGACAAAATCGGAAAAGGTGTTTACTGAATACCATTTTCCGAAAATTATCGCAAACAGAGCTTTGCGACACCGAATATCTACCGAAATGTGTTACAGAATTCCACTACTGAAGACTATAAAAACTATTTGCGAATGGATGCTGTGGTGTACGCTGAATTTTTGTCAAAAGTATCACCCTACATACAGAGGCAGAACACAAACATGCGCGACTCAATTTCACCAAATGAGCGCCTTTCTGCAACTGTTCGGTATCTGGCTACGGGAAAAAACTTCGAAGCGCTGAAGTTCGACACTTACATCGCAGGCTCAACACTCAGTGAAATCGTGCTGGAAACATGCGGTGTCATAATTTAAGTGCTGAAAGAATATATACGAGTAAGAAATCATTACAATTCCTAAGATTTTATATAATTTTTGTCTTCTTTAGTCTCCGTTGTGCCATCTTTATCAACGCCATGTGCTAACTTTGGTTCTAAAATTGATTGTTCTCCAAAAGCGCCAACGACTAGTAACTCGTTCGTCTTTGACTTTTTTTACAATTTTAAATTTCCTGTCCCAGGCTTTTCTGTAACTTTAATGAATTAAAAAATTTAATTAAAAACAAGTAGTCGGTGTAGCCCGACTATGGAATATCCTAAACCTCCTATCATGTTGAAATATATATTGATATACTTAAACAAACATAAATAAATTCTTATTTTTTCGAAGTCCAGGTATTCCTTTACAGTTTTTAACAGTATTCACTAATGTGGTTTGTATGGAAGATGGGCGTGTTCGTGGGCGGTTGGCGCCCATTTTCCGAAGACGTCTCTGTTTTAATATAAAGTACAGAGTACCTAATTTTATTGTTGTAAGTTAATTATGAGCTTAGTTATACAGTTTTCAATCTCTATGTTGTATGGGAGGTGGGCGTGTCCGTGGGCGGATTCCAAAATATTCAACAGTGCAGATCCTTGGATCCATGTGACTGTATGTACCGAGTTTCATCCAATTATCTCAACTCATTCTTCTTATCCTGTGTTTACGGACAACACACAGACGGACGGACGGACATGAATAGCTCGACTCACGAGGTGACCCTGATCAAGAATATATATACTTGTCGCAGTATTAGATACAGAAATAAAGTTAACAACACAACAAGCTTTGCAAGTGCTTGGATAGAATCATGGGTTGCATGCTACATTTAGTCACTTTAAAATACTTTACATTACTTTACTTTATACTTGCTACCTATGCTATGAAAAACTCAAGTAAAGTGACAAGAAAAGCAAAATCAATAAAAGAAAGAAAAATTACTTTTGAATAGAAAAATATTAATTTTGCAGTTGCACCCATTGGGACTATCTGTGTTGCTGGATAAAATGGACGCTGCAAATAGTACAGAGACTCCTTTTATTGAGGATACGGCGACATACTTTTCTATACCGGACTCGCTTCGTTCTATGTGTTACAAACGTTTGCACAAAGTTAATATACCCTGACCTTTCAGGTTTAGGATATAAAAATAAGAATTAAAACAGCATGAAAATGTTTTAAAATGTTAAAAACTTGTCAACAAAATAAAAAATATCCTTAAAAAGGAACAACTGAAAGAATTTCAAATATTCGAAAAAGTTGTTTGTTTTTTAATTATATTTATTAAAACGTTATAATTCCAATTACGGATTTTCAAGTCTCTATTAAATAGTTAAGAAGTTACAGGTGTCCACAGCAGGAAAAATTGGCGTAAATATAAACCGAATACCGAAATCCAAATAACTCCAATAATGGAGCTTAAAAATAACCACTTTTAGACTGTATCATAATGGACCACGGATTAGTATTGTGCGGACCATGGACCATGTTATTGTAGTTAGACATTTCCACTACGCAAAGCACTGTTCGACGTGACGCTGATCAAGAATACACATATAAACTTTTCTATACCGGAATCGATTCTTTCTAGGTGTTACAAACGTTTGCGCAAAGTTTTGATTTTGATGAATTAAAGATTCACTCATATTTCTAAATTGGCAGCAATAATATCTTTAATTTATTAATTATAAATAAGAAAAAGGTTTTTATTTTACTGACACAGTTTTAGGAGTTTTTAACATGACAAAGTTACTTCTTTGTATTATAATTCAAAATCATCATCTTTGTGTAATAATTATAATAATTTTTCCTACTTTTTTAATATAATATTTTTGACAAAAAGCAAAATAGGGAAAAAGTAACAACTTTTTTAATGAACCACCTCAAAGCAAAAACACACTTAGTAAACAATAATTGTAGCAGCATGCTCTCTTTATTGCACCCATTTTTTTTCTAACCAAATGCTTGTAACGGGATCATAAGCTCTCAATTAAGCACATGCATGAAAATGATTCAACAAAAGTCATCGGACAATGAGCGCAAGTGCAGAATGTTGTTTTAGTCTTCACTTGATCTTGCTGGAAGGCATGCGTTAATTGTTTTTAAGTGCGCAAAATTTTAGTAAGTGGCAATATTTGTTTTTTTTTTTTGGTGCATAAAGTCTTTTTTTCACGTCTTTTCAAAATGAGCAAATCACGTAAAGAATCTTCAATTGAAATTCGGGATTTAATAATTAAACATTTTAAAGATGGCTTGCAGTCCGCCAAATAAGTGAAATTGTTCAGAAGAGTCGCTCAACAGTGCATGATATTATTAAAAGGTTCAAGAAGGAACACCGAATTGAAAATAAGTGCAGAACTGGGCGTCCTCGCTTGCTGACCTCAAGAGACAAACAGGCTATTGTAAGAGAAATTCAACGAAACCCCAGAAAAAGTGCCTCAAAATTGGCTGCAGAGCACGAAGAAAAAACCTCAATATCAGTGCATCCAGAAACAATCCGTAGAGCTATTCGAGAAGCTGGATACAACGGAAGAGTCGCCCGACGAAAGTTTTTTGTAAATGAGCGAAATCGAAAAATACGACTTAAAGGAAATGATCCAGCATGAAGAAAGCTACTGGGATGACGTTATATTTGTTGACGAAAGCAAATATAATATATTTGGATCGGATGGCCGGGTCATGGTGTGGCGAAAGCCCAACGAAGAAATGAGAAAAGAAAAACTTTGTCCCACTGTAAAGCATGGAGGAGGTTCGGTGATGGTGTGGGGGTGTATGGCGAGCGCAGGAGTCGGGAAATTGGTTTTTATAGATGAAATCATGAACAAATTTATTTATTTGAACATATTAAAAACTAATCTTAAGCAAAGTGCTGAACAATTCGGGATAGAAAATAGTTTTAAATTTTATTAGTTTTTTTTTAAGCATGGAGGAGGTTCGGTGATGGTGTGGGGGTGTATGGCGAGCGCAGGAGTCGGGAAATTGGTTTTTATAGATGAAATCATGAACAAATTTATTTATTTGAACATATTAAAAACTAATCTTAAGCAAAGTGCTGAACAATTCGGGATAGAAAATAGTTTTAAATTTTATCAAGATAACGACCCTAAGCATAAAGCTGAGATTGTCAAATTGTGGCTACTCTATAATTGCCCTAAGGTCATTTCCACCCCCCCACAATCACCGGACCTCAATCCCATAGAGCATATGTGGGATGAATTGGAGCGGCGTATTCGCAAATATACAATAACCTCGAAAACTGAGTTAAAAACGAGGCTTCAGGAAGAATGGGACCAAATTGAGCCAACTACAACAAAAAGACTAGTGAAATCTATGCGAAACCGATTAAAAGAAGTCATCAAGGCCAAAGAAAACCCTACAAGATATTAACTTTTAAAATCGAATCATTTATTTTGTTATTTTGAATTTTTGTCCGATGACTTTTGTGATTCTTTATTTTTAGTTATTTTGTACTTTTCTAAGTTTTTTTAACATAACTTATTTTTATAAAGAAATATATTAAGTTTTTTTATTACTTACAAATGACTTATTACTTGTCTATAAAAGTTTTTAATATTAGAAGCAATTTGTTAGATGATTTTTTAAATTGTTTCAATCAAAATGTGTTGTCCGATCAGTTTTGTGATTCACTGTATATATATTTCTATTTCGAATATATAAAGTAAAATACCTTTCATAAAAATATTTCGAAGCATGAAGTTGTATCAGCAGTTCAAAAACCCTAAGTATCGGCAAACATATGAATTAGTTATTAGTCATAATTCGGGTCAGAAAAGAGATCTTGCATGCTATAATATTCGCATCTTAACTGCCCACTGCTTTGCGATGGATCATTTGCGGACGATTCTATATTATCGCAAAAATTTTCGTCTTGATCATATGAGCCTTCAACTACTTCCGGATCAATTTGGAAATGATATTTTTGTGAATGTCTAAAATTTTTAAACGTAACTGCGTGACTGTTTGTTGAGCGAAGGTTGAATAAATTTTCATCTGTAGAATTTGGTGGCAGTGTGCTATTTGGCATTGAGGTGTAAGACATTTTCGACGTCCTAGGCTGTACTTGGGAAAAGTATGCATTTGATGGAACTATTATAGTAAATGTGACTCTCTTAATAGGTGCATTGTTGGCATGCTGAATATCGAGGGTGCTTTCGTCTGATGAATATAGAGATGGTGTGCTGGACAATACTGAAGTAGGAGATATTATCGACATCTTGACACGAGTATCGAAAGGATATGTGTTTGAGTTTTGTTCAGATTCAACTTTTTTACATTTTTGGTTTTTGTTTGCTTGTAACTGGAACGAATTTTCATCTACAGTATTCGGTGACAAAAAGCTTCTATTAAGGAAAGTTTGTTGATTTTCAAATATCTTATAGGATGATTCATTAAGATTTCCTAGCTGCCCTTGATATAGTATTCCAAAATTCATTTATTAGTAAAAAGTTATTGACGCGGCTCTAATTTTCGGAACATAGTTTCCCAGGCTGCGCTTAATACATTGGCATCATCTAAAACTTTTTTGCTTTTCCCAAATGCTGGACAGCCTTCAGAAGGATTTCATTTCTCTGAATTTTAATGCCATTACCACTTATTTTTTGTTTTGAAGAAAATGATGAATTAATTGAGGCTGTTTCCTAGAAATATATAATAATATTTATAATATAAAATAATGATTTATTTTTATAATTTATAAAAACTGTGGAAATCTTTAAAGTAATTTTTCATAACATAAAATATAATAAACTTCTTTTGTTTTTTCAGTTACCGCAAGATGAGGAGGAGTGGAAAATTGTGGCTTGCGAATTCAACGATTTGTGGAATTTTCCAAATTGTGTTGGGGCAATAGATGGCAAACACGTCAACATAATGAAGCCACGAGGTTCTGGCGTATACTATTTTAATTATAAAAAAAATAGTACTCTATTGTCTTAATGGCACTTGTGAACGCAAACTATGATATAAATAATATACAGAAAAGGAAAAAGTTTATAGTTTAAATTTAAACCCGTTTGTTTTGAATTTTGTTTTGTAGAAACGCAAATGCGCTGAATTGAAGAATAATTCAAACGCAAAATTTGTTGTTTTTACATGGATTTGGGGCTCCAATTCTGAAAAATTAAGAGTCACTCTGGTTTAGAAGATATAGGGATCAAAAGTTGAAAAAAATTACTACACATTTGCCTAATTTTCGATTTTGTTTTAATAAAATTTAAGCAATATCGGTAGCAAGAGGTCATACCATGACCTATTCAGTTAAGTATTTGTTATAAAAAAATTAATTTATTGCTAACTTAATCCTCCAAATAAATGCATAGTTTTTTAAGATTGATAGCTTATTAAAAAGGTTTTAGCATAACTTTTCTTTTGATATCCATTACTTTTACTTTTGTTCGAAGATACCAACAAGAAACACTGGTTTTTAAGCCCATTTTCATAAATGTTGACCCCTATAACTTCTAAACCCCTTGAGAGCTTCTAAACTATTCTTCAATTGTTCCTTTTTTTTTTATTGTAGTGATTTTTCAAACCTTGATGAATTTTTTCTCCTAAGCCATCGTTGTGGTGACCGTGGCATGCAGGTTAAGTGTGTGGCTTAGCATGCTTGGAGCCCGGGTTCGATCCCCAGCCGCGGCGAAAAGTTTTTTTCAATAAAAAATTTTTCTGATCGGTCACCACCTCTCTGCAGACAATGGCAAACCTCAGAGAGTAAATAATGCCATGTAAAGCTTCTTGAGAACATGAACTTTAGCCGTTCGGAGTCGGCATAAAATATGTAGGTCCAGTTCTCGGTCAATTGTGTGCAAACATTTAAGAAACATAAACATAAGAAGCTCGGTCAAAGTCCTTTCAAGGGCTGAAATGGCCAATTTGTTTTTTTGTTTAAGCTATTAGAGTGACCAAAATCGACATATTTTCTTGCACCATTGCACTTAGAACACCCAAATACATACTTCATAATCAACTTAAAAAATAAAGGAGCGTGGGCCTTAATATAGATTTATTCCTAAACTTTTTTAATAATAGTCATTAAATAACTTCTTCTCAGGAGTTGGTAAAATCTTTTTTGTACATACGCTTATCTCTGCTGTAGAGTCATCCAAATTGTTTACTTCTATGTCCATCGAAGATCCCATCGACTTGAAGCTCCTGGTCTCTCAAAAACTCTAGGTCATTGAAGTACCAAAGTGAAGGCACGTACACCTTCGCTGCCGGCACCAGACTTTTCACTTCTTTTTTGTTTTTTTAATTTGCGGCGAAAGCAACCGCGTAAATTATTTTCTTTTTTTCCACAACATCGACAGACGTATTTGAATCAATTTCTTTATATTTTTGTAAAAGTTTTACGTAAGCCTTTTCTTTGAAAGTTTTGTTTTGGTAAAGTTCACTTTTTATCTTAAACGTCTCTGGGAGACTTCTGTATTCTTCAAAAAATTATTTCCAGAAATTAATATTTGTTACGTTCGCCATTTTGCTGCACCATGTTCGCCGCTTGTAAACTTTTTTGTAATGAGAAAATGCACTAAGTTGGATGGACACGGTGCTCGTTTGCTCGGCGTGCAAATATTGTTGTTGTTGCTTCCAATGCGAAACTGTCAAAAATCGATGAGACTGTGAGAGGATGAACACTTTGTAGACCGAGCAAAATGTGTTCAAAATGTGTTCATATTTTCATATTATAATTGCATAATATGTCCGTAAAATGGCCAGGAAATTAAATAGTCAGGTTTTGAAAATGTGATGAATGGAAAGAGGTGTAAAAGTGAAAATTTAAAAGCGATTTGCTTGCTTAATGGCCAGATTAGACGTTCAAAGTATCTGAAAAAAATTTTCATTATCCTTTTGATCGTATAATTCGTCCTTCCCATGGTGAATTTGCACCAAATGCATCAATTGTAATTTTGAAGATTTTTTTTGGAAAAAACTCTGGAAGATTAAAAGTTCTCATCCTGGATTTTTGCTCATAAATGTATTTTGATAAGGTTAATCGATTGGCACTATGCTCAAGTTCCGATCGATCGTCCTTCGTGGTGAAATTTGAGCCGAAAAGCAAAAAAAAGTGATTTTTGTATGAAAGTCAAACTTCAACACCCCCAAAAGTAGTCCCAAAACAAAGTTCTCATCCTGAATTTTTGATATGTGATAGCTTATAGAAAAAGGATGATTTAGTCTCCACTTCCCAAAATTGCTATCGATCGCCCTTCATACCGTAAAATGGCCTGGAAGTGAAATAGTCAGATTTTGAAAAAATTCAAAACGTCAAAAGGGGTAGAAGACGAAAAGTTCTCATCCTGGATTTTTGCTCATAAATGTATTTTGATAAGGTAAAGCGATTGGCACTATGCTCAAGTTCCGATTGTTCGTCCTTCGTGGTGAAATTTGAGCCTTAAATCTTTGATCGTAAAAATATTCTTTTAATATTTTATTAAAAAAATTATGCGAGGATGTAAAAGAGAAGTTTTGTTGATTTGCTTAAGGTTATTGTATTGGATAGAACTATGCATAAGTAGTTTAAAGCTTAAAAGCTCTCTTTATCGTGATTTATTGGTTTCAAGAAATGATAAATTGATGTTGAATACATCAACTTATCCTATGCGGAATGTGAAATTTTCATACCAGCGAGAAAAAATGTCACTAAGAATATTTAAGCTCATTTTTTTTCTTGGTAAAAAAGCTAAAATTAAACTATAATTTTTGTGATTATGGCGCGAAGTATGTTTTTGTTGTTATTACTTTTCTTTATTTAAGGAAACATAAGAAACATTTATTTAACAAACATAAGAATTGTTACTTAACTATAATAAATCTAAATAGTTAAATAAAAATTGAATTGCATAACATTCGATGTTTAAGATTAGCACATTTAGTTCAACCTTTCTTAAAATGTATTTATTTCCAAAAGGCTAAAAAGAGATGACACTACAATGCTCGAAATAGCTTTTATTCTACAAACAGTGTGTCCTATCATGAAAGAAATTTAATGCGAAAACGTAAAATATTTCAAATTTTACAATTGAAGTATTTCTTTATTCACTCCGTGCGTTCAGAATGGCTTTTCAGTTTCCTTATTCAGTTTTTTTGTTGATGATTAATAATAATAATGTTAATTTCTTTTGTGGATTATCCAATCTGTATTATAAATCATATTTTATTTCCTATTTGTGTTCAAAACTTATGACTAAAAGAAAATTTGTTTTCGTTCTGACAACTTTTCAAAAACAAAAGGCTCAAGTTATCTGTTTTTGGTGTTAAATTATTTTTGAAACTCCGTTTGGATAGCTATCAGTGCTTAAAAAATATATATCCGGCGATCAGTGTTCCGGATTTTCCTGTAATTTTCGAACATGTTTAAGTATGTACTTTAAGTAAATTGAAAATATTAAACTTGGTTTTGGATTTTTATGATTATGTTTGATATTTCCAGAATGTTTTGAAGTTTTGTAAAAATTTTTCACTGAACTGACAGTCATCATTTTTTCATTATACAAGTCAAATATTTCCGAAATGTTTTTATGTTATACGTCAAAATTAATTAGTTTTAACGATCAAATTTGTCTTTCAACCTCATTTTTCATTTTAAACAGAGACGAAGTGAACTGCCGATAAATATGTTATAAGTTACGAAAATAATTTTAATTGTGTTTAAAATTTAAACTCTGGTTACGAAACCGTGTTTAAGGAATTAAAACTCTTCAGATGAGTAAACAAACCTTAATGAACATTTCAAACTTGTAGTAACAGGATTCGGGTTTTTTTTTTCGGGGAGCAAAAACTTTTTCTCAACTGAATTTTGACGAATTTAAATTCGTATAATTGTTGTTGGAAATTAAACCTTTTTCAACATTTAAGAATCTGAAAAACTATAGAATTTGGCATTTTTAATAATAAAGAATTGATTATAATGTTAGTTTAAAAAAATGTATTTTTACAAGGCAATTCAATCTCTTGCCTATTTCTATATGAACACACGATTGTGCAAGAACGAGAAGCGTATATTTACGGAAATCGTGACTGAAAAATGTTAAACTAGTGGCTCAGCAGTGACAAAGTGGAGAGTTTTTGTTACTTTGAAATAGTTATATTTATATATTTTTAAAAGAAAAATAAATAAAGCTGGCACTTTGAAAGCAATTAAGTAAAGTGAGCGGTTTAGTTAAATGAAAAAGCTTTTTTATTCATTATGTCAAAGCAAGGCGATCTAAACGTTTGCACGTAATATTTTCATGTATTATTATTGTTCAGGTTTGGGCAGCTCGTCAATTATTCAAATTCAGATTTTTATCGAATTGGCAATACTGATCATCTTACATGCCAATCTCAAGTAGCAACACGATAAGCAACACTACGCTGCGGTCACTTAAATGTTAAGAATTGGAATTCACACTTGTCAGAAAGAGATGGCATGTTGACGTAATCGTCACAATCATTAAGAAGGCTGTATATCTAGGAATTTTGACCAAAAGCTTCCTTGAGTAGATAGAGGGAGATAATTTCATACTCTTTTGAAGCATAAAAAAAGTTGCTTATCTTCATCTGAGGGAAGAAAGAAATGACACTACTTACTGATATAAAATTCATACCGATATTATTGGAACAGTACTGTTACCTTTATTTTTGAACTTCCTCTTCAATATACGCCTACCTTGTTTTTTTATCATGAGAATAACCATCTCTTCCTTATATTTAGCTTAAACAAATCATAATTTATTCTACAGCGTGCCACAAAGTTGATTTTGACGAACTTTTGAATTTGTTTATTATAATTGACTTAAATAATTGATATTCGCAATAAAAACCTTAAAATAATTATTCGCGACTTCAAGGTTTGTGAATATATTTAATTTTGGTATTCTTTTCTGTTGTGGTTTCATTATTAATATAAATATATTATTATTAAATGTGTTTGGACCTCCTAAGTCCAATAGTAAAATACAAACTTGTCGGTCTCGATTGGTTTAGGAGATAAATTCGCGAAATTTTGAAAATTCAGTGCAAATTTGTGTGTATTTGAAACCCATTGAATTCTATTTCAATCTACATAAATTACATTCACTGCATTCCGCAGAGTCACGTCTGCGGATTACTTGGATTTTTACAGAACCATATATTTCTTAACATTTGATTTTCGTGACTTCGCCTCTCTGAATCGCGTTCACTATAAACGCAACCTAAGAGTTGTGTGAAAGGGAGCGTTTTCTATGCACGGTTGCCACCTCCAATTCCCCAATTCACAAATATTAATTACCACAAAAATTCCCATCGTAAAAATTGAACAAAACAAATCCCACCACATTTAAAAATACCATTTAAAATCCCACAAGCATTTAAAAATACCATAAAAAATCCGATATGCATTGAAAATTACCACATTTATTACCACTGACAGTAAACATTTTCAAAATTATTGGATTTAAATACTCTCTTTGCGTTTAATAATAAGAAATATTTATTAACATTAAATTAAGTTTCATTAACATTAAAATTGCGTTTAGATATAAATATTTTCACTGTTTTTTTTAAATCATACATTTCATTTCAACAAATCATAATGATTTTTATTACAATCAACAATATAAATTTTTTTGTTTGTGATAAACTTTTGGCATGAAGAATAAAAATCCGTAGAAGCTCTATTACTGACAAGGAAAGGTCCCCAGGTGACAGTCTCCGATTTGAATGATTTTCGGATATGTGATTGTAGACAAAAATTTAAGGCTCACGTATTTTTTTTTACGTGCTCAATCGATGGTTTAGGGTTTCAAACTCGCGTTCAAAAATCAGCGAAAATTTCGTTTTTCTGCTTTAATTTCGCTATTTTCCATGGAAACATTTACAAATTCGGTACCAAACGAAAGCTTTAACAATATCACACGATGGCATCAATTTTTCATAAGAAAGTTTTGTTGTTGTAATTTTTAGTAATATTTAGTCGATGAACAAAATATTTTGAAGAATAATTTTGTCGAAAACACATACTTTGGGTTTAAGAATGATATTTTCGAAACAGAATTAAAAAAATGTCTTATTGAGTGCAAAGATGTTAAGTATGCGAAAAAAACATTTGCCATAATTAGAGCATATTGTTCTCAGTCTTCTAAAGATTCATCTTGCTTAAATTACATTATTAAAATCCCATCATTTCCTAAGCTGGGAGAAGCTATGCAGTGTCATTTTATAACCAGTGGACATTTTAATCATGTGGGCTATAAGACTTCACCAGTGAGAGGTTACAATAGAGAACTTCTGAAAAAAGAGCTATAAACTGTTCTTCCAAAACAGCTTAGAAATAAGTGTTTTAATGAAGCTTTTGAAAAAGAATTAGTAAACTTTAATTTGCAGGACATCAGATCTGAGAGCGTTTACAGGAAAATTCGAAGCGAAAGCATAAAAACTTATGATCTCTGTAGAAATGACAGAGATGACCTTCGAATGAGATTCGATGAAAATCAACAGGAGTCTGACCCATATTTTCAATTTCTAAATGAACCCATGGAAGTTGGTCTTTTTTCAAAAAGACAAATAAAAGTAGCTTCAATAGCAAAAAATATAATAAAGGTGGGCTAGTATTCTAGTATCTCGATGCTACAGGATTTGTAATAAGAAAAAATGAATGCAGTAAAAAAGCAATTTTTTATTACGCATTGGTCATAACAAATAATAGAGGAAAAACATATCCAGTAGCAGAGAGAATAGCTTGTTTGCATGATGCTGGTTCAATTGGTAACTGGCTTATGAGGTTCAGACAACTTTGAGAAAAAGAAAATACTTGGCCCCTTTGCACAGCCTTAGTGACAGATTTTAGCAGAGCTTTAATAAATGGCGCTATGTTGCATTGGAATCACTGTGATGTGGTGACATACATTAACTATTGTCATATCAAAATTTCCAAAAATGAAAGTGTCATAACAAGAATTAATTCTCTAGATTCAATGCCCCTTTTATAGATTCTTCTGTGAAAAGAAAAATTGAAGATATCTTTATATATGTGTATCACGGGAGAAATTATGACAGCATTAAAACGTGGTTTTCCCATTTTTGTACAATACTTATCTCGAAATTTGAAAGAAATGATGTAAGGTGGTCTTTGCATGTGTTAAATAAAATGTCTTTCGAAGTTATTCAGAACTGTACCGAAGATTTTTTATCAACTTGTCAGGAAGTTGCAACGATTGATAGCAATTTTGGGAAGTGGAGACAAAATCATCCTTTTTCCATAAGCTAGCACATACCAAAAATCCAGGATGAGAACCTTTGTTTTGGGACTACTTTTGGGGGTGTTGAAGTTTGACTTTCACACAAAAATCACTTCTTTTGCTTTTCGGCTCAAATTTCACCATGAAGAACGATCGATTGGAACTTGAGCATAGTGCCAATCGATTTACCATGTCAAAGTACACTTATGAGCAAAAATCCAGGATGAGAACTTTTCATCTTCTTCCCTTTTGACGTTTTTTCCGAAAAAAATCTTCAAAATTACTATTGATGCATTTGGTGCAAATCCACCATGAAGGACCATTGAATATTCATAAATAATTGTGTTTTGACTAGTTTTTTGTATTTTACTTCAAAAAATATGTTTTAGTTGAATTTAGCAATTTTTATTCAACTACGGCGAATTTAAACTGTTTAACTGATTTTGCGGCGAATTCAAAAGTTGGGCTGAGTTTAAAATTTGGGATAAAAACTTTGGGCTAACTTCACACCGGTGAATGAACAGCTACGCGAAGCATAAGAGTTTTGAAAATAATTAAAAACAAGAGCAGCAAGAAATTGTTTACCATTGTACGATGTGCTCTGCATGAACGATGTAAAATAATGATGTCCATCGGACATGTAGTAGTGTTTGAAAGCTCGAACAAATTTCTCGTTATTCTGTCGTACTACATGTCCATCGGACATGTCCGATGGACATGTAGTATAGTTTGAAAAGGCCTTTTCAGAAGATATTCATGCTGATTGTGGAAAACGGCGGATTGGTTGCGGCGGGAGTTCATCAGATCCGCACTCTCCTCACTTCAAAAAAAATCCCATTGTTGAAACCGTGAGAGTGAACTGCAATACCGATCCGCACTCCGAACTCCGAACTCACAAAAACAGCTGTTCAGCTGTCAAAATAAAATTAAGTAACGAGTGAATTTGCATAAGTGTAAAATATTAATTACAAAAGTGAAAAATATAAATAAAGACAATTTAAAAGTAATTTTACCATAAAATAATTTTTAAAAATCACAAATACATTGTTCTGGCAACATGGAGCTCTAGGCGAGTGGCCCTTTCACCGCAGCACAGCGATGCTGCCGTCAGGACGCCTCGCACTAGCTCTTTTTTGTGAGTGGTGATGTTTTTTGCATTTGATATGGTGCTTTTGTTGCTCCTGAGACATCTGAACCGACACCAAGCCATTTGAACCTTATCTCTACTGCTCCTGGTGAAGATTCCGATGCTATTTGCTGCTTCTTTGGCCCGGCGCTTATATTTCTACCTTGGCTAGATACGCTGCTTTAATATTTTTGTTTTTAGATAAAGAAATGGACTCGATCGCGTTGTTTTTTGATACATACAGCCTTATCAAAGTAGCAACTGGAAAAATGTCTGAAAAATTTGTTTTCCTTTGAAATCCGAAAACTACTATGATAAAAATTAATTTATTTTAAAATTTATAAAAAATTATTTTTGAGTTAAAAAAAAATGTAGTAATATTTTAACCACCAGATTTGAGTTCAGCGACCTCAAATTAGCCTGAAATCGTATAAAAAATTTATTTTTTGAGAAATTTTCATCAAATCCGCACAGATCCGCACCAATTTTGTTGCGGATGAAAAGTGAAAAATTTGTATGAAGTGCGGTTGGACAGCGTTTTCAACAACAGCACTTTTTCACTCCGAATCCGCCAACTTCATTATCGATACGCAACGAACTTACTCGCCGGTTTCTACAATCGCTACAACAACGAATTCGAGTTATTTTCCCGCCGCAACTGATCAGCCGTTTTCCACAATCAGCATGATTGTAGTCTCGTCAAAATTTTGTAAAGATGAACCAGAAATCCCAGAAGTCAACAGTGCAAGAGCTTTTTTGGTAAATTTCTTCGATTTTTTAACAGGCAAGAGTCTAAAACGTGTTATAGGAGGATCCGAACTTAAAAGTAACCTTAATATAGTACAAAGCTTTTAATTATTTATTATTTCCTACTGCTTATAATGTTTTTTAAACCTGTTAAGAACATCCACGATGCAATCCATCCTGGAAAACTTTTTCGGAAAATTAAATCGGTACAACCTGAAATGCTAGTTCCTTGCTTCTATTGCTTCTTAGGAGAGCTGCCCAATTGGTAACAGATCACTTTGAATAACTTCTGATGCATCAATCGGAATTTTGTACATCGTTGGAGTCATGGGATGCCAGGGATAGAGCTCAACATAAAACTTAGTAGAAATAACTTCTAATATTACTTTTAATCTAAATAAAAAGAAGTTACAAATCAACACCAGTTATTTCAGCAACTAGTTCTGGATTGTTGAAAAACCTGCAACTTGTTTTTTGCACAGCTTAATTTTTTGTAAAAAAATCTTTCATTTTTCCGTTTATAACTTATCCATCTTTCTTTCAAGCAGAGAAGGACACAAATTAAATTTCCTATCCATGGAATGTAATGCGACGTCGACACATGAACATTGTAAGCTACTTCGTGTGGCTTACGATCGTGTGCATTCGGCTGTTGCTTTGTTTTTATTTTGGTAGCAAATCAAGTCAGTTGCTCTTCAGCATATGTTGAAATAACATCTTTTTGCGCAATTTGTTTAAAATAAAGCGAGAAAATATGTAAAAATGATCTTAGTTTTTCTCTGCTTTACGCACAATCAAAGAATGTGATAGTATGTGTATGCCCATCGCTGCTTTAAAGTCATGTCTATATTAAAATAAATCAGATTTAAATTTAAAACTGCCAATAAAAGTAAAGTTGAATTAAGTTTAATACCTTAAATATGCAATTTTAAGCTTAAAATCTTTACGTTTTTCTTGCGTGTAAGAGGCTTTATTGAGTATGTAGCTCTGAAGTTTATTTAGTTTAGCTTCATAGCTATTGCCTCCACACTTATTCATAACATCATACAGATATCTTCAAGTATCAATTCACAAGCCATACGATCCTTCAAGCAAAATAAGTTATTTATTTTATTAAATTTTCTTGATTTTTCATCAATCTGGACACACATCAGGCATAATAAAATCTGGGGGTGGGAGTGGTAATGGGCAGCATTTTCTGCCTCGGTAGTCGAGTGGTTAGCGTGCTTGACAGCTAACCCAGAGGTTCCAGGTTTGAATCCCGGTCTAGCCATGGTCCTACGCTTTTATCTTTCCTTGATTCTTTCCTCATTTCTAATCAATTGAAATTAAACATTCATCAATATATACGACTTTGGAAGTTGTAGTTGGTGGTAGAGATGTTCGTGGAATGAGATTGCTTAATACATACATCGAATTGACTGAGGTAAAGGTATAACACTTGCCTCAGGTTCAAAATCGCATGTTAATATACCTCTCCGCCACATATACAGCATTCTACACTTGTTTCTCTTGATTTCACTTTCTCTCCAACATATCTATCTCCCATCTTCCGAACCAAGGCAGACTTGACTGAATAGGTTTAACACCTGAAATCCTTGGTTCAAACCTAAAAAAATAAAAAAATCTACTTTATTTAAGGTTCAATATACATAAAAAAGGTTTTATTTTAAAGTACCACCTGCCGCTAAATGCTCTATAAAAAGAAATGTATTTTTCACGATCGATGACTTTCAACTGATGCTGTGAAGAAGTGTGTGCATACAAATTAAAAAATAAACTGTTAATTATTCCATGGGTATTAGACAACAGCTAGAAAAAATTTCACTTCTCAACTTTACATTTTGAGAAATTGATTTATGATCGGTTTTGGAAGGCAAATACCCCTAGTGCGACGGCGTTTTTTCTCAACTGAAAATGCTTTGCGGAGTAGCCAAACATCAAAATCTTTTTTAGTGTTGTTATCATCATCTGATCCGCTAGTAGTAGAACCTGCCAAGTCAACCTTAATAAGATTGGAAGTGAAGATTTTTAAAACGGCGATCTAGTATGGTTGCCAAAGCTGCGTACGTGTTGTGCTCGACCTGAACAAATCGTTTGTTACATTCGGCCAAGAGTGTGGATTTCATCTGACAGGCACATCTTATTGAAGATTGAAATTTCTGTAGCTGCGTTGCGAGGCAATTAATCATTGGTATTATTTTTGACAGGGTGACATAATTTTGATCGGAAGACTCTCTAGTAACAAATTTGAATGTTTTCAAAAGTTGAATTGTCTGTTTCAAAATGTCGATTTCGTGACGTGAGAGCATTTCTGGACTGTCTATTTTATCCAGTAGAAATTCAGAAACAATTTTCGACACTTCTGAAAACCTTTCAAGCAATTAATATGTTGAATTCCAGCGTGTTTTAACATCCAAAATAAATTTGCTTGTACTTCCTTCCGAAACACATATATCTGTCTGTATATTTCTTAATTTGTCAGAATTTATGACACTGTTTTTCACCCATTTAACTATTTCTTTCACGTTCTTAATAGTTACCTTAATGGAGGGGTTATTAAGAGAGGATCCTACTATTAAATTGATCGTGTGGGCGAAACACGGCAAATGCTTTTCTTCACCTAATGTTCTCTTTATTGCGGTAACCATATTAGAACCGTTGTCTGTAACAGCGCACGTAATTTTTGGCAGTTCAATTTCCCACTCTTTAAGTATATCAAGAAATACTTTAGAAAGGAAATTCGCGGTATGGTTAGTGTTTAACTCCCTGGTGGCAATATTACAGCTGGTTAAAGTGATTTCCTCAAAAAAATGAATAGTTATTCCCAAAAACCTTTTTTCGTTCATTGTTTCCGTCCATACATCAAGTGTCACACTTAAATAATTTGCATTACGTATTCTTCTGATGAACTCAATCTTTACGGTGTCATATTTTCCACAAAGCAACTTTTTGAAATGTGTCGATGATGGAACTTTATAATACGGCGCCAATTCTTTTATTAATTTTAAAAATCCTTCACCTTCAACAATCTTTAATGGCCTCATGTCTTTGCATATGAAATACAATATGCACATATTTATATTGTTATATTTTGAGCCACCCTCTGAAACAAAAAAAAAATAAGCATATAATGATTTCAAGACTTTTAAATTTCACCCATTAATGCATGGAATCAGGGATTAGTGCAAGTTCAAGTGCAGAATTTTTACACTAATATTATAAAACTACATACAAGCTATTTTGAAGTATGCTTGATTTTTTGAAAACATTATGCAAAACTAATGCCAGATTCTGAAATGACATATTTGGGCCAGTTTCACCAACTTAAGTTAAAGTTACTTAAGTTAAACTTAAGTATAGGCTCTGAAAATACATTTCATTAACCATACTTAGGTTCAACTTAAATATGGAAAATGCGTGACTTAAGTTATACTTTAGCCGTCAACAGCAAATAGCTGATTATATTTTTCAAAACAATTTTGAAATTGTGAAAAAGTTTAATTTAGCCGAGGCTAAACTTAAGTACAACTTAAATATAGTTGGTGAAACTGGGCTTAAGCCTCTTATCCATGCAAAAATGGGTAAATTTGCATTGTTTTCATACACAATTTTCAGTAATGTTTTTTATTTGCTTGTTTTTTAAAAATTTAAAGTATGTTTTTAGTCTAAATCAGCAGAAGCTTGAGCATTGTATGCTCTTTTGTTTACTAATACGTATTTTATTTTAACAATAATATTAACCTATTTCTAACGCAACTTTGTCAAATATAGCTTTTATTGTATTATTATCATGATTCATATCCGAATTCTTCTGTGTTGATGTTGAGGCGTCATCATCTTGTGCAAAATAAGATTTCTGAGAAGTACTTGGTATTTTCCATACCTCTCATTTTCTTTTTGAGTACGTCTTAAAAATATTAAAATGAGTATTGCTAAACGGAATAATTATACTTTTGGCAGGCAAATTCAAATTTCCTTTTTATAAATTTTTGTTATTAGAAAATTTTCGGTTTTACTATTAAGCAAGTAGTCCATACATAATACATTCAAACCATAGCTGTTAAATAATGATAAGTAATCGTATTCATTAGAAATTAGATTATTTTTATAAAGCATTTGAAGTAATTGATTAAGTACGATTCTTTTGTTTGGCTCAGTAAGAAAACGATTACGATTACAAATAATCAAATTATACTCATGATTACATAAAATTATGAAAATAATCAAAAAGAATCTGAAGTAATCGGATTATTTTTGTTGATTACTTTTGATTCTTTTTTATTATTTACGGTATTTCAAGTAATCGTGATTATAATTTGATTATTTGTAATCGTAGTCAATTAATAATCAGAAATTTTTCACCTAAGGATTATATAATGATTTTAGTTCTTTTTGAAAAATAATCTAATTGATTACTAATCGTAACCAAAATTTAACAGCTATGATTCAAACAGTCCAAATATATGAGTAAAAATACAAAAAGACTAACGTCTTTTTCTAAAATTCTAATATTCAAATTAGAAGGACATGATTAGCTTAACGCACAAGCATGAGTGCGTTGCATTTTGGAGCCACTTTGATGAATTTTATCTCTTAAACCGTAAGAGAACGAACTTTTTCTTGCCCATTGTACTTAAGAGGCCTAAATACATATAATCTAATTGGGAAAAAAAATAAAGGCGCATGGGCCCTAAAATAGAATTATACCTGCCAAACTATCATAAAGCATTAAAAAACTTGATTTGAAATCTTGCTTTTTTCAGGTAAAACAATAGATAGATGCGATTTCATATGCTTTTGTAAACTGGATGTATTTCTATAAAACCGAACCGATGTAAAGCATTTCTTGCGTTTTTGTCGTCACTTTTGATGAAATGCATCCAAACAGAAGATTTTGGTGGAACAATTTTTAACTACTAGAAATGGCGGCTTTTCTGCATAAATACAAACTTACTTAGGTGGCCATGACAATTCGTTGACGAGTTACGGCCGACTTCATTAGCTCTCCCCAGACGTCTCTGCTTCGCGCACGCAGTCTCCAAACCACTTTCACCAAGCGCGGTAAAGGCTTCCTCGGCCTGGTCAATCCATCGGAGGCATGGTCTTCCTCTTCGTCGTCGACCCTCGGCTTTCGCCTCAAACACCTTTTTCGATGGAGCTTCTTCATCCATACGAAAAATATGACCCAGCCAAAAATTTTGCGAAGAACTTTCCTCTCGAACACCCCAAGAGCGGCTGCATCTGTTTGCGATACCACCCATGCCTCAGCGCCATAGAGAAGCACAGGTATGATGAGCGTCTCGTAGAGTGTTAGTTTTGTCGATCGAGAGAGGACTCTGCAACCTAATTGCTTACTTAGCCCATAGTAGCACCTATTAGCAATTGTTGTTCTTCGCTTTATCTCCAGGCTGACATTGTTGTTACTGTTTACGGCGGTGCCAAGGTATGTAAACTCCTTGACAACTTCAAAGTTATATTTGCCTGCTGTAACATGGGAGACAGCATATACTTTGTTTTGCCCTCGTTCACCGTGAAACCCACTTTGGCTGATTCCTTTTCGATAGCGGCGAAAGCAGCGGTTACATCTCTCTTGGTTCGGCCGATAATATCGATATCATCAGCATACGCAAGAAGCTGGACACCTTTGTAGAAAATGGTACCATTTCGATGTACACCTACCTTTCGTAGGATCCCCTCCACGACGAAATTGAAGAGATCGCATGATAGCGGGTCGCCTTGTCTGAAACCTCGTTCGGTATTTAAGGTTTCGGAGAGGTCATTTCCTACCTTGACGGAGCTGCATGTATTGCTCAACGTCATCTTGCAGAGCCTTATCAACTTTGCAGGTATACCAAACTCAGGCATTGTTGCGTATAGGCAATCCCGAATCAATCCCGGGCTATCGAACGCAGCTTTGTAATCAACAAAGAGATGATGGGTGTCGATTTTGTTTTCGTGGGTTTTCTCCAGGATTTGGCGTAATGTAAAAATCTGGTCTATGGTAGACTTGCCAGGACGAAAGCCACACTGATAAGGTCCAATCAGTGTTTTGGTATGCGGCATCAATTTTTCACACAATACGCTCGAAAGAACCTTGTATGCGATGGAAATAAGACTGATACCTCGGTAGTTGGCGCAGATTATCGGGTCTCCTTTCTTAAGTATAGGACAAAGCACACTGAGATTTTAATCGTCACGCATGCTTTCCGCTAGCCATATTTTGCTGATGAGTTGATGCATGCACCTTATCAATTCACCACCGCCGGTTGTAAGCAATTCAGCAGACAGGCCGTCAGCACCTGCGGCTTTGTTATTTCTGAGACGCTAGATAGCAACTTTAACCTCGTCATCGCTAGGTGGTGGAATTTCCACTCCATCATCGTCGATTGGGGGTGTCAGACTGCATTCTCCAAGGGCGGAATTGTTGGTATCGTCGCCTGCAAGCAGATTGAAAAATTCTGTCTCCATAATTTCAATGCGCACTGAGTATCTGTTACCTGATCACAATTCTCATCTCTACAAGTGGATGCTCCGGGCTTGAAACCTTGGGTTAGACGCTTAACCTGCTGGTAGAGTTTTCGAGCATCCCTCTTGCCCTTGTACACCTCAATTTTTTTCTCGCTCACGCTTTTTCTGCTCTCTTTTTTTACGTCTGAAAAGGCATCTCTCTTCCTTCCTCTTATCGCGATAGTTTTCATGCATGGCTCGCGATGCAGCTGACTGCAGCGTCTTTTTATATGCGGAGTATATGCGCGTCGCGACACTCCTGGTCATACCATTGGTTGCGAGGTTGCGGGCGCCGAAAACCAATGACTTCTTCAGCAGCAGTGCGCATGGAGTGGGATATATGCGCCCAAAGTCTGCCAGCGTCGTCGAGGCAAGAGTAAGGTTGGTTGAGCTTACCCGAGAGTTGAGCGGAGTAGGCCTCGACGGTCCGTTGTGATAGGAGCTTATCGACATCAAGCTTTCGTTGCACACGAGTGCGTACATTCTTCGCATTGCAAAATCGCATGCGGATCTTGGCTGCAACAAGATAATGGTCGGAGTCAATATTGACCCCCCGAAATGTGCGCACATCTAGTACACTTGAAGCGTACCTTCCGTCAATCACAACATGATCAATTTGGTTTCGCGTTTTTTGATCCGGGGACAGCCAAGTTGCCTTTTGGATGTCGAGGTGTTGGAATCTAGTGCTACTAACTACCATGTCTCGCGCCGCGGCGAAGTCGATCAGTCTTAGACCGTTATTCGAAGTGGTCTCATGGAGACTGAACTGACAGACAGTGGAGCCAAAGACGCCTTCTTTTTCTTCTTTACACGTCATCTAGGCTCGCGTAGAAGTTGTCCTTGACAGCATCGTCCTTTTTCTCCGTGGGGCATGTGCGCAAATTAGGCTTATGTGGCAGAATTAAGCCTTGATGCGGATTGTCGCCAGCCTTTCGTTCACAGGTGTGAACCGGGAAACAAGATGGCGTAGTTTCTGACATAGGACGAATCCGCATCCAAACTCGCGCTTCTCCATATCGGAATCTGCTCTCTAAAATGTTTTTAAAAAAGTTCTATACTTCTAAAAAAAAACACCCTTTACTTTTCAATAATAACACATTCATTCATTTCCAGACGTTCTTTAGAGATAATTTTGAGAAACATTCACTGTCCGACATTAATAAAGAGTTTGCCTGCTTTGTTACAAAGGCATCAGCTTGACTGAATGTTAAAGGAGCGTTTATTTTAATTGATTTAAAATTACAAAAAAACAGTACAACAACAAATTACCTATGTTCTTAACTACAATTTGTTGGCATTGCACCAATAATCGATTGTATGTTGGTTGATGTTTTTAATTTTTTTTAACTTTTAAACAAGTCATATTTTTTGGTTTATATTGAACACTATTGTGTACAATGAAAAGAATGTAAGTCAACGGCGCCATGTCGTTGAACAGCATCGGTTATCATTTTTGGCACATGGCGTGCGTCAGTAATGGCGATAAAGTCGATACAAATATTGTTGTGTTGTTCTTTTACATGGGTCAGAATATTTAAAAGTTTTGGGTAAAAAAAAAACAAGTTTATTGTGGGTTGCAAGCAAATAAAAATGGTTTGACATGTTTGTTAGCAGTTTTCTTAAAACTGTTATAATTTATTTATTGAACCCAAGTGCTTTGGCTGCTTTTAATTTTAATACATGACGCACATATCTAGCTTGCAAAACTTAAATTCGCCTTCAAGTAGACGTGTGGAATTTTTTTTTTTTTATTTTTGATTTTTATTTATAACCTTAAATTTTGCTCGTCTGCATTTAATGGTACTGCAACTTGTCATGCTTTATTTTAACCTCCACAACAGCAGCTAGATTGCATCATGCACTCCACCTTATTCCTTCTTCAGGCAACAATCGATATTTGGCCACTGTGCACAAAGCAATAAATTCATTTGCTGTTGCCGCTGCTGCTCCAGCTACTCAACAACACACAGACTTGCATGTATGCAAAAGCTTCCCACTCGTGCCCATTCATTAAACGAATCCCTGCGTCTGTATCGTGAAACATTTTTGTGTTTATCACTCTGTTCATGTGTAAATGGGTATGTTTGTGTGTGCCTGAATATATGGGTGTGTGTGCCTGAATATATGGGTGTGTGTGTGTGTGGTTATTTGTGTGCACATTTGTTTGCATCGTTTTGATGATAACGTCCACCGGCACTGGCGGTAGCCACTAAATAGTTCAAATTCCAAGCTTAGTCTTGTGCAGACTTTAAGCTGCAAAGATATGCGAAATATGTGGCAACCAGCAACTGATAAACTTCATCAGTTGAAATATAATTTGAAAATAAATAGATAAAAAAAACACGCAAATTGTTTTTGTGCAATTATATAAAATATTTATGCATGTCAACAAGAGTTGGCCAATTCAATTTTTGGGACAATGCACAGAGCGGAGTTAAGCATTAACTGTTGGCACACGCAAAGAAATTTTTCGTTTATCGTAACTGAAAAATTCACCAACTATACTTCGTTTGCGAACTGTATTTGCTGCAAACGAGTATTCAGTTGTCATCAACTTAAAAATATTCTTGCTTGAAACGAAAAAACATCGAACTTAATGAAATTTTATCATTGTTTTGGAAGTTCAAGTTTAGCCGAGCGTGCTGGCGGTCAAGTCTAGGAACTTGAGTGACCTGGGTTCAATTCCGAACAGGAACACCAAATATTTTTTTTTTTAATTAATGTTTTTTATTATTATTTTTATTATTCTTATTTTGACGGTTCCTTTTGACCAAGCAGTTAATGAAACAGAATTAAAATTTCAATAATTAAATTAAAATTTTTGATACTTACACAGCCAAGAATCGAACCCACATCTCCCGCGTGCCAGTCTAGCATGCTTTCATTGAGCTATTGTGAGATATTGTCTAGAATGAATTTTTTATTTATTTAAGCTGTAACACATTCTTGTTTTTTCGTTTATGGCAAATATTTAACATTTGTCATCAACGAAAGCGAGCTGTGTAGCAGTTGTGTGACTGCGCTTGTGATTCACAGTTGTGTGTATGTTTGTTCACACTCTTAAAATACTTCCTTTTCGTTGATGGCAAATATTAAACGCTTTTCATCACCGAAATCAAGCAACTTTTTTGGTCAGTTGGGAACTACTCGCTTATAACAAATTAATTTATTTTCCTGCAAACGAAGTTTTCAGTTGGAAAAAATAAATTTTTCGGTTGCTGCAATTTAAAAATCACTGCCGTTTATGACAAACAAAATTAATTTCTTGCAACTAAATAACGTGTTTCCCGCAACTAACCATTATTATGCCAACTGTTCAAAAGTTTACAAACAATGATTTGAAGCATGACAAACGAAGTTCGTTTGCAGCAAACTGGCGATAAACGTTTTTTTTCTCTGCGTGCATTAAGCTACGCAATGCCATAAAATGTAAACATTTAGATTTTGTTAATCCTCCAAGTGTTCTGTGTTAAAAAGTTAATGAAATAAGTCTACCCTTAATATATGCAACATTTGGGAAAGCTATGATGAAATCGGTATTCGAAGGAATTGCCTTGCCATATATTTTGAAGTATCAACAACAAAGAGGTTTTATTTTTAGACCAAGCAACAAAACGTAAATTTATTAAAAGAAACCTAAAATGTTCGATAAATTATCACTTTTATGTTTAAAACACAGCCTAAATATAGATAAACTAACACACTCGATGTTCAAATAAAACCCTCGTAAATTGGGTTTCCAGGATTGGTAAGGATTTAGCGTTAACCCAGACAAAACTGAGTTAGTGATCTTTACAAACCAACACAACTTATCCACAATCAGTCCTCCAAAACTGGGAAATACAAGACTTAATTTTTCGGATCAAGCAAAGTACCTGGGGTACATATTAGATGGGAAATAAACTGGAAACCCAACCTGCGTGAGAGAGCTAAAAAGTCAATATAGCCCTATATTCATGCAAAATAACGGGTAACAAATGGAAACTACAACCAAGTTTTACACGCTGGCTCTTTACAGCTGTTATTAAGCCAATATTGCTATATGGTGCTTTAGTCTGGTGGCCTGCACTGAACAAAAAACACACCTTAAATCTTCACAAAGTTCAAAGTTCAAAGAGCTGTGCCTTATATCAGTTTAAGCCAGTTGATATCCAAAACATATGGCTGGAAACACAGCGATACGTCTGGAAGCCATCTCTCAATGAAGGGGAGGTACAATAGGACACTCTAGCATTAGGGAAATTTTTTCCTCCAATACCCAAAGCCGTACATCTGCTACAAAAAGTTTGATGTATCCATTCCTTCCAGAAATGAATGGGATACTGGAATCCTTTCTCCATTTTTACGAGTATCGTGGGGAATTTAAAACTTCAAATAAAACTGGGGAGTCACAAATAAAATATAATAAATAAAAACTCCCAGGGTTCAAATAAACACTTGTTCGACCGATGTCGCTTTAATTAGAGAAACTTACAAACTAACAGAGTTTAGTAAGGAGCAGCGAGAAGCGCTACTCAAGAGAAAAAGGTTAAAATAAGAGCAACAGTCACTCAACGAACAGCGCTGTACCGACCATGTATAGGGTGTCCACAGGTGGAATGAACATGCCGTCCGCCTTTCCTGAGTGTAAGGCGCTACTAGGAACCCTGTCCTGATAAGACCCATCCAAACATGGAGTTCTGAGCCAACGGCATTCTAAATCCAGGGAGACTGCCAGGCTGCATTTTTCGGACGTAGACACCGACACCCAGCAAAAGTTGCAATGGCGCCCGCTTGTAGAAGTAAGGATCAGCCATATTGATGTTTGGATAGCTCTGACTGATTCTATCGTCTATTTTCTTCGATGGTGAGACGACCTCCAATCGGCGCTCCTACCGAAGCGCTCCAACCAGTATTCAACTAAATACTGTTATCGGCGTTCTAACAGGACACTGCTTAATTGGTTATCACGCTCGGAGACTATACATCCTTAATAACGACTTCTGCAGTAGCTGCAGAGATGAGGAGAAGGAAGAATCTAAAACACATATTGTCTTCACATGCCCAGCGCTACCTTAAAATCGACACCTTTTTCAAGGTAACTGGTTTTATAGTAACCTAGACGGTCTCTCAAAATCTTCGGTCTACAGACTACTAAGCTTTATTAATAGCTCCAACTGGTTCAAATAGAGTAGGTAAATAACTAACCTCCTGGCATCACAAGGGCCTAATTGGCCTATGTGTGTCTCCTAAGAGATAGCCGCGTCAATCAAACCTAACCTACTTATTAAGATGGCAACCCGTGGTCGGGTTACAGCCGACTTCATGAGCTCTCGCTAGGCATCTCTGTTCTCGCGCTTCGTCTCCAATCCCTTTCACCAAGTGCGGTTAGAGCTTCCTCGGCCTGGTGATCCCATTGGCGGCATGGTCTTCTTCTTCCTTACCTCTAAACACCTTCTTTGCTGGAGCTTCTTCATCCAAACGAAAGGCATACCCCAGCCAGTGTAGTCGCGGAATTGTTATACGCTGAACTATGACAATGTTATCGTAGAGCACGTACAATCCGTGGTTCATTCGAATGCGATAGTCGTCGGTCGTCGCTAACTTGAATAGGGCCAAAAATGTTGCAAAGAACAACCCAAGAGCGGCTGCATCTGTTTGCGATACCACCCATGCCTCAGCGCCATCGAGAAACCCAGGTATAATGAGCGTCTGGTACAGTATAAGTTTTGTCGATCGAAAGAGGGCTCTGGAACCTAATGGCTTACTAAGCTCGTAGTATGTAATTGTGTAAACTCCTTGACAACTTTAAAGTTTTATTTGCCTGTGTGGCATGGGAGCAAGACGCCGCGCTTCCCTATTTGCAGACAGTATAACTTTGTTTTGCCCTCGTTCAACGTCAAACCCACTTTGGCTGATTCCTTTTTTGATTACACCTATCTTGGTTTGGCCGCGAATATCGATATCTTCAGCGTACGGAAGCAGCTGGACACCGTTGTAAAATATCGTTCTATTGCGATGTACACCAGCCCTTGGTGGTGTCGGTCTGCATTCTCCAAGGACAGAATTGTAGGTATCGTCGCCTGCCAGCATATTGGAAAAATGCTGCCTCAATTATCTCAATGCGGACTGCGTATCTGTAACCAGATTACCATTTTTATCTCTGGAAGTGTATGCTTTGGGCTTGAAACCTTGGGTTAGGCGCTTAACCTGTTGGTAGAATTTTCGAGCAACCTTCTTGTTATAAACTAATGGAGATACTGTCATGAAACTTATTCTACAGATATAAATAATGGTGATTCATATAGGTGTACAAATTTTTTGAGATAATAGAAATACGACATCCTTTTTACGCGGTAAAAAAGTTCACTATAGAAATTGAAATAAATTTCCATGAAAAAACAGCTCTTTCAATTAGGGAATTAAAAAATCTGTAGATCCATAAATACCAAGTCATATCTTAAACCACAACACAATATTTAAAGGATGCACTTAAAATCAAACATTGAAACTTTTAAAAATAAATGCTGACATTAGTGCCATCCAGGAGATGAAAAAAAAGAAGTAAGCCGATTTTTGCGGTCCCAGACAAGTAGCGGATGATCAGCTAGAATGCTAGTTTTTGAAATTCAGTCACAACTGGCGTCTTTTTAATTGCATACATATGTAAAACTATCTCAGCAGAATCATTTCCAAAGCTTCAAAGAACATGTGAAAGACGAAGAGTTAATTCTTCAAATTGATTTTGCTGAAAACTTTAGGCTTACTGTGCAAAATGAAATTCAGTCTGCACATTTTAGTTACAACCAAGTAACAATTTTTACAGGTGTGGCATGGCTTGAAGGTTCTATCAGATCATTTGCTATTATAAGTGACAAATTAACACATAACAAATACGATGGGTTTTGTTTTCTATCTGAAATCATAACTATGAGTGCATTCAAGCCGAAAAAGCGCTCAGGTAGCGAAGTAGCATAAAGTGATACTTTCTGCTGAATGGGTTTTTTTGCAAAATGTCAAATTTCTAACTAACTGATTGATCATCTGTCAAAATGAAGTGAGCGTAAAGCGCTCAACCGAGGTAGCATAAAATATTTTCGCTACCTAAGATGGCGACCACTTAGGGAACATGTTGTGTGAACATGTTGTGTGAGCTACATACCATTCAGCCGGAAAGTTGTGTAGCAGTTACGTAGCAAATTTTCTGCTGAATGCACTATATGTTGCAGGAAACTCACCATATTTCAAGAATATTTGTATTTTCGGATGGATGTAGTGGACAATTTAAAAATAAGTTAATTTTGAAAAATATTCCACATTTTGTAAAAATATTTAATTTAACCGTTTTTGAATGGAATTTTTTTTGCCAACTCGCATGGTAAAGGTGCAGTTGATGGCATTGGCGCAGTGGTAAAATGAAAGGTTTGGGAACTGATAAGAACTCAAAGCATAGTTTTAAATAATGCCTACGAATTTTATACCTATGTTAAAAAACATATTTCTGGTATACAAAGAATTTATATTTCAACAATAGAAATTGATTATAAAGTTGTATCCATTAGTAAAATCTGGAATGGTGTCAAACCTATTCCAAACCTAAACTGTTATCACTACTTCAAATATTTAAAAAGTAAAAACTTTATAAAATCATCTAAAACTGCGGTTTCAAAGTACAAAAAGATATTTTTGTAATATATATTAAGTTTAATTAGTCATTTAATGAATTAACAATAAAATTAAGCCTAAAAATACTCGTTTTTATTTAGAGGAAAAACTTGAAACGTCCGGCAAATAGAATAATTTACTGTGACCTCACTATTCGCTAAATAAAGACGTGGTATGACTTGTTTGAAAGCTTGTTAAATTTATAAAAAGTATTGTCTTCTGACTTTTTTGTATGCCTGATAAACTCGCAGATCTAGGCTTAGTATGAACTTAAGCCTAAAGTTACTTCCGTTTCGTGAAACGTCTGAACGCAAATTTAAAATGAATATTTTTATCAAAATTTAAATTGAGTAAAAAATAGTTTTATTTTTTATTTATCATATCATCCGACCAGTGCTGCCGTTTTTCATTTTTGAATAGTAGTAAATTTCCAGTTTTTGGGGAGTGTTTTGTAAGTTTTAGGAGTACTTTAGTTCTTGGATATAATGATAATAAATAACTTTAACAAAACAAACTTATAATGTATAAAATGCTATTATTTTCTCCTTTTTATTAATTTACCATGTTTTTTCATTTCATTAACAAAGTTTTTTCATTAAAATGGCTATCAATTTTGGCATGATGGCAATATCACATAGCTTCATTCGTAATAATTGTATCCTATTAAGCACACCTTTTTATTGATTTATCCAAGTTATAATTTTTCCCATCCGGTTCAAAACTACACTCCAAAAACGAAACCCGTCCAAACTTTTACGATATTCCCTTGTTAAATTAAGCTCTGAAAATTTCCTTTCTGCAGTTGCATTGCCATGTGTAAACGACAATATTGTGCTTAGTAATTGAAGGGCTTATTGCACAAACAAGTATATAAAGGGTGTTTTTTTAAGAGCTTGCAGATTTGAAATTTAAATAATATACATGCCAAATTATGAAATGGCCAAAAAAAATTTTATATTTGGTAGATAATTTCTTGGCATTTAACATTTAAATATAATTTCGGGCATATGGCCACCACGACTATTTTGCACAAAGGTCATTCTAGAGGTCCAATTTTCGAACACCTTTTCAAGCATATGAGGGTGTAGCGTATTTCAGCAATGACACGTTTCAGCAATGACACAACTTTTATTATTTTACGATTTCTTGGACTCTGTTTTGGTATAAGAAAATGTTTGTAATTAATCGTTTACTATCTTTTATTTTTGCTTAATCTAACGATATATAATGCTTACTTATTTTTCAAATTCGCGAATTTTTCCATATGGTCGCCTAGTTACACTGTGCGGCATAATGAAAGACAAGGTGAACAAGAAAATTAATACTATGTTCACACTGGAAGCTAAATGCGCATTTAAAGCTTAATTCGCATTTATTTCATTAATGCTTCTCTAAATGCGCATTTACCCATAGAAAATTCTGTCAAGTTAATTCACTTAAATGCTACTTCTAATGAGCATTTAGCAGTTTTCGACCCTGATTCGATATTAGAAAAACTGCTACTCGCTGTGTGCCAATCGGAAACTTTTGACTGGGATTGATACTCAGGGTATAGTATAAATTTGGACAAGTGGGAAGAGAATTTTTGACACAAGCGAAAATTAAAGAAAAAAGCATGTCTAAGTTGCATTGAAGTTTGGAAAAATTAAGAGAAGGGTTGTGTAAAATATATTAGCTACATTATTTTAAACCTTTTTATCTGAAAAAATAGTATTGATTGATGATGTTTCTGGTTGCTGTTAATATTCAGAATATATTAATTTTTCGTTAAAGCAATGTGCGGGCGGTGGTGTAGTGCTCAAAATGTAATGTAAATAAGGATTTATAAATGTAATTATAGAGTATAAATATACAGTATTTTGAAAATTTTACCTTCAGGTAAATTGCACACAAATGGGGAAATAAAATAAGAACCACACATTATTAAACAAAGAGCCGCACAAGCCTATTGATGGTTGTCATTATATGGGCAAGTTACAAATGCTGCTGCATCAAATTCTGTCTCTGGTAAGCGTTGCCTTGGAAGCACACATAATGCTGTTGTTTCTGGAAATAAAACTTTTCTAAAGTGCTAAGAACTGATAATTCTAACATTGTTAATTTTTGTGCTATGGTTCACAACATACATTTGGATCCTGATGGTGTTCAATGTGCTGAACACGTTTTTCATCTCAACCTTATTATACCCCCACGCGTACTGCGTAAGGGGTATATTAATTTTGTCACGACGTGTGTAACACCCAAAAGGAGGCGTGGTAGGTATGGAAAAGTATATATATTCTTGCTCAGCATCAGCACCTGAGTTGATTTAGCCATGTCCGTCTGTCTGTCCGTCTGTCTGTCGACACGATTACAGCCGTAATTTTGAAGCTATCTTAATGAAATTCGATATTTAAGCTTTTTTTAAAAAAAATAAGATCAAGTTCGAGAATGGGCTAATCGGATGAAAACCACGCCTACCTCCCATACAACCCCAAAATTGAAAACTCTACAAAGAAGCTAATATTAAAGCTACAATACTGAAATTTGGCATATGTGTATTCTATGTCAAAACTGATATGTCTTAGAAAAATTAGCGTCATCCACCCACTAACACGCCCACCCCCCATACAACCCCAAAATTGAAACATCTATAAAGAGGCTAATATTAAAGTTACAAGACAGAAACTCGGTATTTGTGTATCTAATGTCAAAACTGAGGTGTGGTAGAAAAATGGGCGTCCTCCACTCATTAACACGCCCACCTCCCATACAACCTCAAAATTGAACAATCTATAAAGAGGCTAATATTAAAGTTACAAGACAGAAACTCAGTATTTGTGTATTCAATGTCAAAACTGAGGTGTGTTAGAAAAATGGGCGTCATCCACTCATTAACACGCCTACCTCCCATACAACCTCAAAATTGAACAATCTATAAAGAGGCTAATATTAAAGTTACAAGATGGAAACTCGGTATTTGTGTATTTAATGTCAAAACTGAGGTGTGTTATAAAAATGGGCTTTCTCCACCCATTAACACGCCCACCTCCCATACAACCCCAAAATTGAAAAATCTATAAAGAGGCTAATATTAAAGTTACAAGACAGAACCTCGGTATTTGTGTATTCTATGTCGAAACTGAGGTATGCTAGAAAAATGGGCGTCATACACAATCTAACACGCCCACCTCCCATAAGACCCCAAAATTTAAAAATTTATAAAAAGGCTTATATTTAAGCTGCAGGAAAACAATTTGATATGTATGTATTTTAGACACATAAAAATAATAAAATCTCTCCAAATCACATACAAAAAGCTCATCAATTTAAGATTCTTCCACCCTTAAGAATCGGCCGTGGGGGTATTTTAACTTCGACCAAGTCGAAGATATACCTTACTAGTTTTAATTCTGATGATGTTCTGATGCAAGCTAAAAACAGCGCACTTCCAACGCAGCACCCATGCATGGATGCAGGTCCTCGAGCTGCTGGCACATGGACTGACGTCGCTGCTAGTATTGTTGAAACACACTTTGCTTGAAAAACTGTATAACTAATTCAACTTGCTTTAAATGAAGATGATGACTATAATTCTTTCCAACTAATTTTCAAATCAAATTTAGAATTACTGGCTGCAAATGCGAAAGAGCTGCACCACGCATTTTTTGTCAAGACCTGGTCTTGAAAAATAACATCATGGAATATTTCAGCTGATGCGGAATAGAATGTAACGCATTACTTGACATTATTCGTGGCCTTATTCATGGAAGTTCCGATGACAACATTAATTTAATTTCAAATGCTCTGTATGAGTACCATATTGACGGTGTGATAAATATTACTATGTTTGAGACGATGAAGAGATATAAAAATGTCACTCCTCTATACCAACTGGTGCTGGACAGCAATGTTGATGTTGCTCGTTTGGCGCAAATTAACACCATCGACTCTTTTCGTGTTAAGTTTGAGAGTATGCTTAACTCCAAGGTGGTCCAGTGTTGGCGCTGTCAACGTTTTTTCCACACTGCTGCTTCTTGTTCATTCAAGTATAGATGTGTCCAATTCCTTGCTGCTCACGATCCTGGTAGCTCTACAATATTGTCCGAGATCTACACTCAGAGAAAAAATGCTGTTTTATCAAACAAATCATGGGTTGAAATAACAGATTTCACTGTTAAATACCATCCAAAAAATGAAACTTTCAAATCAACAGTCGGTTGACTGTTGGTCTATGGAACACGAAACCCGTATAAAAACTTATTTATTGAAATTTTATCATTGGTTTGAAAGTTCATCTATGGCCGAGTGTGCTAACGTGTGCGTCTAGTACTCGAGTGTCCACGGTTCAAATCCGGCAAGGCCAACAAAAAAAATTTTTTTTATTTTAAATATTTGTTTTTAAATAATAAATGAAATTTGCAATTTTTTTTTTTGCAAGATTGTAAGCATTTTATTTTGAAGGTTATTTTGACCAAACAATTAATGAAACAGAATTATTATTATTTCAATTATTAAATTACTATTATTGATACTTACACAGCTAGGGTTCGAACCCACGTACTAATAATATATGTATATATTGACAAGAAAAATTCTCATACCGTTACTTTTTCCACAAAATCTACTAAAAAATTAGGTAAATCTACTGGCGACTTTGCGGCCACTGATTGTGGCATTGATAGTTTAAATAAAGTCAAATTTCGCAAAGCTTTTGAATGTTTGTGTGGACTTATAGAAGAATTGCTTTAAATGTCTTTTTCAATTGTTTCATTAAATATATGTTCTATTGCTGCAAATAGAGTTTCACTTTTGCGTCAGCTTATTCAGCAATCTGATGCTAAAATTTAAATGCTTAAAGAAACTCAAATTGGTGCTTTAAACAAAGTGAATATTCCTGGTTATAATTTTCTGCGTGGTGATGTAAAGCTCTATTGGGTCGGTGATGTTGGGTCGGTATAGCTATTATTGTTGGTAACAATATTCCGATTAGGAATTTCAAAATCACCAGACATCAAGTCCATTCCACTTCAATCGAATGCAAACTTTCCAACTCTTGGCATCGTTTTTCGTCAGTTTTATTTCCCTGATTGTAGATTAAATTTTGATTTTATCAGAACCTTTTTTAGCGAAAACACAAACACTTTTTTTGGTGGTGATTTCAACTCTAGGAACGTGTCGTTTGGAGATGTTTCAAACAATTTATATGGTAACACTATTTTGAGTTAGCCCAGACCAGAAATTTTAAGTTTTAAATGCAAATTCACCTACGTGTTTAAAATCAATTTTTGGTCAATTTACCTTCTGAAAGCAATTTTTAATAGATTTGCTACTCACAAGCTCCCACGAACGTTTAACAAACGCAAGTGTATCTAACAATGTAAATTATCTGACTGTCAAGCCTTTTTCCACAGCGAGAAGTTGTTTACGAATCATTATTTGCCTGAAATAAACCTTGAAAGTGTGTATGATTCCTTAGTCAAGAGGCTGCAATATTGATGTGGTATTTGGCGGAAGGAACTCTACTTTTACGTTTCCAAGACTGTGATCTATCTTGTGACAAGCAGCGTTATCAACAATCAACAAAACTCTTCGCTTTTGCTTCTCCATTTCACGATCAAATCCTTTTAGTTTAGTAGACCACAATTCACTCGTCATCCATGATTTATTTTGCGAACAATATGTTATAGGAATAATTTTTCCTTTAAAACACTTCGGATTTTTAGATTTTCCAAAAGCGATTTTTTTTTATGTGACCCTTCTGCATTGCACAAAAGTAATAGTGTCAATCTAGTCGTCTGGGTCTTGCCACCCACAGCACTGCTTCCAATTCTATTTAACGTTCCATTTGAAAGCGCCTTATAAAATAGCCCGCTCTCATCTGCATTAAATATGTCACGCTCGGCATAATATTTAAGTAAATTTTTTAATTTCACAGCACGATAAATGTCGGCCTTCACTGGTAATTATTCTTCTTAGTTTTAATTTTAAGTTTTGATTTTAATAAAACTACTCGAACAAAACAAACAAAAAAGGTGGCATATTACGTGCGGCAGTTTTTAAAAATTTTTTAAAATTTTGTGATTCTTTCTGACGTTTGCTACTTTGAAATTTGATTGCATGTAATTTTTTTTTATAATACTATGGACACATATATGGTATCAATACTATGCACGGTTAAAAATCTTGGACTAAATTTTAAACTTTTTTGGATTACATATAGGACACGACCAAAAAAAGATGATTTTTTAATCCAATAAAAAGTTTTAAATTTTTCAATCCAAAAAGGATTTATATATAATCCGCGAAAAGTTTTAAATTTCTTAATCCAAAAAGGAATTATTGTTAATCCACAGAAAGTTTAAAATATTATAATCCAAAAAGGATTACATTTTAGTCCAGAAAAGTTTAAAATATTGCAATCCGAAAAGGATTATTATTTAATCCACAAAGGTGTAAACACTGCTTAGTGTAATAATGTATATAATAATATTTTGGTTCAGATTTTAATAAACAATTTGTTTCATTTAATTAAAAATAAATTTCAGATGCTTTAACGACATTCAGAATTATATTTAGCTTAAATTTCGTAGTATTAGTAGTTTTTAATCTTATACCTGAATTACAATGCGGCACTGGCAGCGTCAGTGGCAGTGGCATTGATCAGCTGATATTTTATTTAGGAATACTGTTGTTCAATGGTGAAACTAACATAGCAGCAGTGGCAATAAGCAGTACTGCCGAGGTTAGCCCTATTTCTAAATTCACTGCCAACATGCAAATAATTAAACTACTAAGAAAAATTCTACATTCACTGCTTTTGATGCTGACGCTGAAACTGCTAAATTGTAATTCGCAGGCAGTAAAATACGAAACAGCTGATCACTGCCGCTGCCACTGTCACAGCTGCTGCCACTGCGACTGCTGCATTGTAATTCAAAAATAGTCTTAAACTTTTTCGGATTGAAAAAAAAACAATAAACTAAAATATGGAATAAAAAATAGTACTTTTAGGATTAAAAATTCCTTTAAACCAAAGTTTGGATAAAAAACTAGTCCAAGATTTTTAACCGTGTGGTATTGAAACTATGAACGATCGTATACTATATGGTATGAAAGTAGGAACACACATATCGTAATAGTTTTGTATGACAATTGCGTCAAAAATAATCAATCAAACAAATTAAAAAATGTAGAGTATTTTGTTTTTGTTTGTTTATAAAAAAATTATTTTTTAAAAAATAATGGACTCAAGGAAAGTTTTGTTTTTATATATTAATAATTTAATAAATATTAACATGCTGCAAATATCTAATGAGCAACTTAAAATCGCAGTTCTTAAAAGTAGAAGACGAAGTCTCATGTATAGACAAATGCTTCTTTTGAATCATTACATCAAGATAAATCGGAGGCTTTGGACAAAGGTAACTAGATATCGCACAATTCATTTCCTTTATATATTTTTAAACACTAGGTTCCAACGTCTATAGATTGGGAAGAGGAAGTGCCAAAAATGAGTGAGAAAGATTTTAAAAATACGTTTAGAATGGACAGGACAACTTTTGAATTCCTTATAGTTCATTTGCGAAGACTCAAAAAAGTGGATACGACATGGCGTGCTGCTATTAACTTACCTAAGAGGATAGCCATTGCACTGTATTCGCTTGGGTCTTCAGGAGAATACAGAACAATAGCACATCTTTTTGGAGTTGGCAGAACAACTGTTGGAGAGATAGTGTGCTTAACTTTTGTCGGGAAATCTTCCATATTTTTAATGAGGAGTTCTTAAACCTTTATCCTCCTACCCTGTCAAAGGTAAACGAAATCGTACAAGGCTTTGAATGTCTGGGCCTTCCACAGTGTTTTGGTGCAGTTGATGGATGCCATATTGAAGTCAATCCGCCTAAAGACGAAGCTGTAGATTACTATAATTATAAAGGATGGCACTCTATAGTATTATTGGCAGCTGTTGATTATAGGTACTAATTTATACAGGATTTTTTGTGGGTAACTGGGGATCGTTTCTGAAGTACGTTTATTTTCTACAATGAATCCAATTCCGAAGTCAAACTACTCAATCACTTCAGGATTTTAATATATCTAAGGTTCGGTTTCTGAAAAAGATAAAATCATGAACTTTGGGATCATTTATAAAATGCATAGGGTGCACAAAATTTTTGAAATGAAAAGCTCTTATGCGTTGCTCTTGCATTTGAGTAGTAATGGTAAAATTAATTTATGAAAATAGCCCTGTAGTTCTGCAGACTTACTATTTGGTATGCGGATACACATAGTATCAGAGATAGGGGCATGGTCTTCTCCTATTCACTCACAACGTATATTTCACGCCTTTAAAGCACATCGGAACCAACGTGCATTACCACGGACTTTAGAATTCTGCTGTCCTAATAAGCATTCGAATTCCCTTCCCACAAGGGGCATACGAATTCTTAACTCGCTGCTGAACCGAATTTGTAAATCTGAATAAAATTACTTTGGAAATGTCCTCAATGCTAAACAAAAATCACGACCAGCTTTAGCAGAATGGAACAATTTTCATTATTTAATATTTATTGCAGAAAGCCCTGAATTCCGAAGTTGAAGAAGCAGCAGCACAGTTTTCGCTTCGGTAAGTATTGTTACTGCAGTCCCTATCAACTGCTGTGTGCTGTTTCTTTTGTCTTTAATTCTGCTTTGATAACTGCTTCAATGTTTGAGGGCGCATCAAACAGATAGGTGGCTTTCTTAGGTGTTATATGCAACAAAAAGAAGAAAAACAGACAATGAAAACGAAAAATCTAAGAAAAGAAAAAGCACACAGCAGTTTAAAGTGACTGCGAAGACAATATTTACCGATATTTATCAATATATTTAATATATTAATCATATATATTAGTAATATATTCTTAATGATGCCGCTGCTTCAACTTCGGAATTTAGCGAAAGTTACAGACAGTCAAAACAAAAACTGTCGAAGTTGTCGACTGCTGAAATGCTTTCCAGTCTATTAGCGATCGCTTTTTGCCTTGACTGCGACTGTTATTATTTTTCTCAAGCACAAGTTTATGCAGCAGACACTTTTGAAATTATGAAAACTAGAGGTAGTCTTGGACAAGATTTGAAGGAAATAATTTTTAAACATTGAGTTGTGGGAACCGAACTATCGTTCCAAATAAAGATTTTCATCAATAAAAACAAAGTAGGAAGCTCTTTTTGGATCACCCTTAGCATATATGATTCAAGACCATTGCTGTAAGAATAGTTTTTGTAAGTCAATTTTGTTTCAGTTATGACGGTCTTGAAGTAAATGAGCGAAAAGAATGGAAAAGCTGTGTTTCTTGTTTTAATAAAATGTTTATGAAATAAACTCACCGTAATCTTTTGGTCAGGTTATTTACCGTTGTCCTCACTTCCTCCACTGTCAAGCTGATCCCGTAAGATGTTTTGAGATCATGCACCATTTCTTTAAATATGTGGCTGTTTTTACGTTGACCGCGTAAATCGTTTATTTTGCTACGCCATACATCTTTAAATTTGTGAGTTTCACTGTTTGAAAGAACTTTTATGTATTTTTTTCTTAATTCTGGCTGTTCCATTTTCAATTTTTCAGCTTTGAATTTTTGAATTAATTTTTTTTTTATATATTTTGACATCTTTGTTTTTTTTCAAAAATATCAGGGTTGAAAGTTTATAAAAAGTATGGTAAGCTGGTATACCGTGACACTCATGTGGTATACTAAGTAGTATTCTTACTATGTAGTATCGAAACCATATGTGTGTCTCCAGTATAATTCTCTTATTTTATGGTGCAAATAAATTTTGTTTTGTCTTTAATTTTTGTGTTGGCGCACGAATGATTTCTAAAATGAGCAACTGGACAAGGATGCATACTCTTGAACTCATTCTTCTTTATGGAAGCATCCAATCCTCTACAACGTAAATTGCGAAGATTTTTTAGACAATAAAAAAACGATGCTCAGCCAAAAAAAGCACACCATTGAAGGCTTTGTGTTCAGAGGTTACTCCAGATGAGGTAAAATCAAAAATAAAGACCATTAAAAGCCAATACATTCGCGAGAGGAATGCTGTTGTTAAATAAAAAAAATGGTGCCGGCACAGATGAAGTTTATGTCCCGAAGTTGTGGTGCTTTAAAGAACTGCAATTCCTCGACAAACATATTGCCTCCACTTCTCAGTATTCAAATATTTCAAAGGTATGTTAGTTTACTTTAAAAGTATAGGGGTATTCTCTCTGTCTTGCAAAACCCTTGCAAAGTGTAAGAATTGCAAAAGTTGCAAAATCTTGCACCCCCTGCAACAACACAGCAACAAAATACATGCGATAAAAGTTTCGCAACTCGTGCAATTTGTGCAACAGTGATACCCATGTTTTCAGTGGACGTGCAACCGTGCACTCTGACTGAAACAAATGTGTTATTTTTAATTCGTGTGCGTTGGCGTAAGTATTTCACTCTAATTTGATTTTATTTACTTAAACATAAAACTTTTTACATTTCTTCAGCTAAAAATGGACCCGCAATCAAAAAAACGAAAAGCCACGCCATGCAAAAAGTGGAAAGAAAGTGAAATTGACGCAATTGTTGACTATTTGCACGAGGAGCGTGATTTTGAGGTACGTTCCGTATATAAAGAAATTTACATATTGTTAATCCTTTTATTTTTCAATTGCTCATACAGCATCCAACAGCTCAATTCTATTATAAAAAATTAATAGAAAAGAAGCAACTGGAGGCAACGTGGGACCTTGTGCGGTGGAAGGTGCGATACCTGAAAACGCAGTTCAAAAAAGCCAATGACTGGCTTGGATCAACGGGGGTAGGAGTGCTGGAGGAAGACGGGAATGGAAATATCGAAGGCAAGTAATGTTTGTGTAGTGGAAAAAACCAATAATAACATAAACAATTGCAGCAAAAATTCTGAAGTTGTGTCCACATTACAACAGGCTAAAAGAAATTTTTGGGAAGCAAACTGTGGCGCTGGCGCCAGTTTTATGTTCCAATACGCCTGCGTCATCACCACCACCTTCTCCAGCTACTCCTTCATCGCCACTACAGTTTGCTGAAGAATTTTCATCAACTTTGCCTTCAGACGCACCATCTTCCACCACACCGGTGCCGACAGCTGCGCCAATAGCTACTACACCAAAAACAAAGGCGCCTACTTCAGCCGTATCGCAGCTGGTGAAAATCCAAGAGGCTAGAATTTCATTTGAAAAAAATAAATTGGATAGTGAAATGGAAATTCAAAGGATTAAAATAGCTTTAGAAGAAAAAAGAATTGAATTAGAAATGAAAAAGCTCATAAATGAGGAAAAAAGGCATGAACAAGAAGCTGACTTAAAAAAATTAGAAATGGAAATGAAAGAAAGGGTGGTTAAGTACGAAATAGATAAAAAATATTCAAAATAAAACAAATTTTTTATACATATATAAAAGACCGTATCGGTCTTATTCATAAAAATATCTTAAAATTGCTTCTAATGTTACAAAGCTTTTTAGAGTTAAATTCAATTTGAAGTGAAAACAGTGCCAAAAATGGTTTGTGAATTTTATAAATTCAATAATTTTTTGTTTAGTTTGTTTTGTTATTTTTGCTGTGAATAAATTATCGCTTATTATTTTTATTTGAAATGCATCGCCATATTTTCATAAAACTGTTTAAATTGCTTTATCCAAGGTTTATTGAAGGTTTCTATTTCTTTCTATAAGAGGCTCATATTTTATAAATATAAACGTTTAATATATATAAACAGAAACAAAATTTGTTTTTTTTACATGTTTTAATATTTTATTTCAATAATTATTTCTTTTAATTTTCAAACATAGTTCGGTATAATTCTTGCCTTTTTTCAACTGCTGCGATTGTTCTTGCGTTATCGTCGGCTGGAGTTATTTCATCTTCTGTTTCTTCCTGAGTCATGCTGTTGAAGTTGTCTTCAAAGCTAGACGAGAGGCTACGCAAAATATTGTGCAATATACAGCAAACCATGAACCACTGTGAACAGAAGTTGTGACTTTTTTCATCTTTTATTCGAGTCCTTAATTCTTTAAGACTACCAAACCGCTCTTTTAGAATGCCAAAGCAATGTTCCACTCTTACTCGGAATCTGCTATGTCGTAAATTGAAAGCCTTGCGTTTTGATGAGTTTAATTCCTGCGAATTCGACCTGAATGGAGTAATGAGGGTGGTTTGCAAAGGATAAGCAGAATCGCCTGCAATCCATTGTTCTGATGAAAAGTATCTATTTTTTTGGCAAAAAAGGTCACTGGTCCGAAAAATGCGCGCATCATGAACACTTCCAAAATGGCCTACTGCAACATGACGAATTATTAGATGATAATCGCATACGACTTGTGCTTTAATGGAATAAATGCGGCTTTTTGAAAAATAAGCTGTGTGATTAACAACAGGTGCTTCGGCAAGCTTCAGTTCAGTGCCATCAATATATCCCACACAATGTGGCAACTCATGGTATGTTTTGTTAACAATATCTTGCCTTTCGGTGGGATCAGGCCATGAAATATATTTGGGTTGGAGACGCAGGAAAGACTCGAAAACTCTAAGCGTTATTTTATAAATGGTTTCCCCATCTCCAACCCCAAATATTGTGGCTATTTTTCGAATGGCCGAATTATCCCCAGATGCTCCGAGTCGGTACAAAACAATACCCAACTGAAGATCGATAGGATACTGCTGCTGCGTGTGTGAGTTGATAAATTCTGGGCTATCGCGCATTAATGACAATAAAAATTCAAATTGAACTCTTGTCACACGTAGCATCTGTCGGAAACGATTTTCATCGAACGCAACAAGCACCGTCGATCTCCATTCCAATGATTTAGGAACATTGTGAAAAATTCCGCAGCGGTTTGACAGAGTGACAAGAATGTCTTCATCCAAATCATTTAATATCCTCCAATACGAGCGTTCATCTGGTAAATCAAACAAATTACATACTAACGTGAACAAAAATTACAATAAATATTACCATCTTCCAGAATAATATTGTAAGCAGCATTTTCAATAAGAAAATCTAAAATTTTTTTGTTTTCACTAATTCGCGGCATTTCTTACAATGTTTACAATATTTGTGTTTTAGTGCGCTCTCGCAGTGTTGCATATTTCAGTATTGCAAGGTTGCATTTTCACAAACTTTGCATCTTTGCTATACTGCGAGAATACCCCTTATGTATAGTTAGAATTTAATGTAGTAAATGCTAGAATTAAATCTATACACGTACTGCCTATTTTACATTTTGAGGCTGTGCTGTTGAAAGCGTTTTGCAAAGCGTTTGCGTGCGCACAGTGAAGCTTTTCTGTGCGTTCGTTCAGTCGAGTCCCAAAGAGGAACTCGAAAAAAAAACTGTCGATATAAGTTATTCAGCATCCATACTTCATCCACATCCAGATATTTTATATCATTAATTTTAGCCAATTTAACTCGCAACACACTGGCTTTCCTTCAATAGTTAAGCTAAATAAAATGCATAATCGTTTTTGTTTTATCTTCATTCGATGCGAGAACATAAATTAAAATTAGGAAGAATTATATAAAAACAAAATCTATGTGGAACGTCCATAAGGAGGCGTGGTTGGTATAGAAAAGTTTTTATTTACCTAATCAACATTACCACCAGCATGAGTTGATTAAGCCATGTCCATCTGTCTGTCTGTTGACACGATTACAGCCGTAATTTTCGAGCTATCGTAATGAAATTCGATATTTTTGTTTCTTTCTAAAAAGCAAAGATCAAGTTCGAAAATGGGCTGAATTGGATGAAAACCACGCCTACCTACCAAACAACAATATTTAAACTACAAAACTTCGGTACTGAAATTCGGTATTTGTGTATTCTATGTCAAAACTGAAGTGTGTTACAAAAATGGAGGTCATCAATCCACTAACACGTCCACCTTTCATAGAACCCATAATAGTTAAAACTATATAAAGAGGCAATATTTAAGCTACAAAGCTGAAACCGCCAAGAATACGCCAACCTCCCATACAACTCCAAAATTGAAAACTTAGTAAAAAAGCTTATCTTTAAGCTGCACGAAAACAATTTGATAAGTATGTATTTTAGACGTCATCAAAATAGTAAACTGTTTTGCAATCTCATACCAAAAAGCTATAAATGAAGATTTTGTACCCTTACGAATCGGCCGTGGAGTTATTTTAACCTCGGCCAAGTCGAAGATATAACTCACTAGTTTATTATTATATTAATTAGATTTACTATATTTTTTAATGCCATTGATGAAAGCAGTTCTGAAACGTCCCTTCTAGTGGATGATGCTGATTTGTTAAGTAACAACAATGGCGGAAGAAAAAAGCGCACCATATTAGACGAGCAGATTTCTCGATCACTGCAGATAGTTGAAGATATGGCTGAGAGTGTTCGCATACGAAGGGAGAAGAAACCGATTCCTCAATACAACTTGGAAAAATTTGTTGAAAATGAACTGGAGGGCTAGCGGATAGTGTATTTATTGAATCCAAATGGAAGATAGTGAAAATTCAATTTTTTTTGTGATCATTTTTATTTAATTTCCATTAAATTTTTAAAAATATCTTTTTGATGAAAATGTTTGTTTTAAAGGTTTGTTGATTATAAAAATCTTCTACTAGCCTTACATTGGTTAAGCAAAATAATGAAATTATTTATAATGATTATATATAGTGAAATTATTTATACCAAACATAATTTAATTTTTTATAATATGAAATTTTTGTACCAAAAAAAAATTCAAATAAAATATAAATTACTAATTTTTCGACAAATTTTTTTGCTATTTTTTATGAAAGTCTGAAGCTGTAGTAGGTGAATTTTATTTTCATTCAATATTTTTAGGGAATCATAAAAAAATTGTGGGATAGCACCCCATTAGTGGTATATTTTTAAACCAATTATACAATCTTAAAGGTAGGAATAGGTCAGTTGGCTCCAATTGTTTATGTATTTCGAAATCTTCTAGCTTCATTAATATATCTTCTTTGATTGCTGTTACTATCACTTGTTGCAACACTGGCAGGTGAACGATCTTGGGTTGTTACACTGGCGGCACAATTTTCGCTTCTCATTGTTTAGAAATTATGCAAAACACAACATGCTTGAATAATTTTCACTACCTTGTCCGGCCTCAAGTGTATTGTCCTTTACAGAACTTGAAATTTATTTGATAGTATCCTAAAGGTATGCCCAATAGTTTGCCCAGGATGGCTCAATCGGAAATTAAAATTCCGTTGCGAATCTACCCTAGCAGTGAAGGGAAAAGGCTTAATCATGTGTTCATTACCACCAGGCACATTTCCAAAGGAAATGAATCGTCGCCTAAGATAACATAAGGCAATCTTCTGTTGTTCCCAATGATTTCGTCGCTTGGAAAATATTGTTTTCTTTTAAAAAGAACATCAATAGAGCACACCTCCGTCGTTGACTTAACCATCACAACCAATGTCGACAAAGGTAAATTTGCAGTCCGCATCAAACAAATCAAACAATACAACGTTATTAAAGCCTTTATAATTATAATATAATTAATGCACCAACATGCTTACCATCAAGACAACCAATACAAATCGGAAAGTGCCATCGCGATTGGAAGGTATGGGCAATACTTTTTCATTTTTGGTCAGCTGGATTCTAAATATAGTACAACATATAAAAATTTGAATATATTCATAAGAATTTGTCTTACCTGCAAATACCTGTTCTTCAAGTTTTGGTATATTTCCGAAATTTCAGGTAAACGTGTTGATATATACGTGAGGGATATTCGCGTATGGAACTCCGCGCTGCGATAAGATTCTCCCGTAGCTAAAAATCGCAAAACGCATGACAACGAATCTATTGGAGCCGGCCGCATTCTCGTATCCTGCCGCTGCAATTTGCTTTTGACCAGGTCCAGCGGCTCCATAAAACAGTCTTCGTTCATTCGTATATATCGCCTATATGAATCTGCGCCCTCGAACCTTAGCTCATTGTGAAGCAAATGATTAGCACCCTTGTTAATCCTTCTGAGCTTTCATTTTTTGATCCACTCACGTTTCTTCTGTGCAGCATTATTTTGTTCTAAGCCACATAACGCAGCACTATTAACAGCACTCAAAACATCAATAGCACACATTTCGTCTTCATTTTTAACCAATTATAATTGGTTAATAATTATTATTGTTTTTGTAGCAGTTTTATTTGTAATATACAAATGAAAGAATTCAGAAATTTATGGTTCAGAACAGGCACAAATAAATGATAACTGTCATATATCAACAGCAACATCAAAACTCCCATTTCACTTTCCCAACACCCATACATATTTTTACTATTGGAACAATGTATGTGGAAAGTGAAAAAAGGTTGATCAAGCCTACATGATACAACCCTATACGTTATAATTCAATACATGAAACTCCATACGATATAATTTTAACTCTTACAAATATTTTTACTTTCCAACACCCATACATATTTTTACTATTGGAATAATGTGTGTCGAAAGTGAAAAAAGGTTGATCAGTCCTACATGATACAACCCTATACGCTATAATTCAATAGTTGAAACTCCATGCAATATAATTCAACAGTCGAAAACACATGCCATATAACTCAACAGTCGAGACCCCATGCGATAAAATACAGTAGTCTTTATCATCGAACATTAAACCAACTCTATTGCAAGAATTTTGGTTTTACCTAATAAGAATAATTCGTGTTCACATAAAGTAAAGAGAACACATAATTGTTTTGATAAATATTATCTTATATATACAATCAAATGTTTGTCCTCCTGTCGGTCTGTCTGTCTGTCTGTTCCGTATAGGCTCACGCACCGCTTATCCGATTGAGCTGAAATTTGGTCACCGAGTACCCTTTATAGGGAGAAAGAACATAGGGGGTGTAAAAAAGTGGGCGGAAGTATGTGGGCGTGGCACTCTATAATAACTCCTAAACACCTCAACCGATTTCAATGAAATTTGGTATGAACGTTCAACTGCGCCCAAGATAAAACATAGTCTGCAAAAAATTTCAAAGACTTCCGCAAGAGGGCGCTTTAAGTAGGCGCTTAAAGACATAATCACTCCTAAACATCTGTACCGATTTTAATGAAATTTTGTATGAACGTTCAACTCCACCCAAGATAAAACAAAAAATATAAAAATTTAAAAAAACTTCCGCAAGAGGGCGATTTAAATAGTGCATTTTAAGACTCAATAACTCCTAAACGTCTGAACCGATTTCAATGAAATTTGGTATGAAGGTTCAACTGCAACCAATACAAAGCAAAGGTTAACAAAGTGGGCGGCAGTATGTGGGCGTGGCACTATATAATAACTCCTAAACATCTTGACCGATTTCAATGAAATTTGGAATGAAGGTTCGACTGCGCCCAAGATAACATAGGCTATAAAAAATTCTTTGCTAAAATTTGGTATGTGAAATAACCTGACCCTGCAACAGAATTGAGGGAAGAAAACAGACGTGAACATAAGCCGAAGACCAACGACAAAAACTGAAACAGGCTTAGAGCAAAAACTTTAAGGTTCAAGGTAAGGTTCAACAGTTTTTTTTTATTAAATTGAGTTGGAGTACGGAAATGCGTGCGAACTTAAAACAAAAATTTGGCATTAAAAGTTTTCTCTAAGGTTCAACACCTCTTTTTAAAATTGATCTAAGTTGGAGAAAAAAAAATCGTACGAATTTAGAAAATGGTTTTATCAACTCATTTATTTAATATTTTTTTATTTTCGTGACATAGTGAACCAGTCAAACAGTGAAATTGCAGTGGCATACACGGTTCGAAATTAAGGTTCACTTTTTCAACTTTTTAAGTTGTAATATGCATTCTTTAAAAAAAAAGTTGAAATTTTCGACTTTATTTCGAGAAGAAAAGTAAGTATATAAGGAATTTTCAACTATTTGTGATGAAAATTTCATCTTAATAAGTTGAATAATTTTACTTTAAAGTTGAAAATTTAGACCTAAAAGTATGAAAAAGGAAAAAAAATGAAATTTCTTTACTATTTAAGTTGAATTAGTGAAATTTTTGGTCAAATTTTTCAACGAAAAGGTTGAAAATTTCAACTGCAAAGTTAAAAAAAGAAGTACATAGTGAAATGTTTCAACCAAGACGTTGAAAATTTCAACCGAAATAAATTAAAAATTCAACTAAAAGGTTGACTTTTCCAACCGAGAAAGAAGAAAAATGTTACGAAAAAGTTGACTTTCTCAACCCTGTAAAAGTGTACTTTTGTACTTGTACTGTACTTTTCAACTGTAAAAGTTACAAAATGTAACTAAAAGTTCAACTTTTCAACTGAATAAGTTGAAAAATTTAGCAGAAAGGTTAGTTTTTCTCAACGCTAATAGTTGAACATTTCAACTAGAAGGCCGATTTTTCAACCGAAAAGATGAAAAAAATGAAATAAAAGTTGACATTTTCAACCCTTAAAGTTCAAAAATTCAACTAAAAGGTTGAAAGCCCTATAAAGTAATTATATAAGAAAATTAAAATAAAAGTTTGTCCGGAATAATCCTTACCACTGTCCTGAATAAAAAAAAAAAAAATACGAACAATTTATGATGTTTTAACATTTTTATTTTATTGGTACAAAACTAATTGCAGCAGTTAAATTATTGAGAACGGTTAAATAATTCAAAAAATTTGTAATAAAAATAAACAAATAATAAATAAAGTATTATAATACACTTTTACAAATTAAAAATTTTTAACTTCCACAGAATTTGATAGCTTTTTATTCTATATATCATTATATTTGAATATTATATTATTAATTATATAATTAATAAGAATATTATCTGCCTCACTCACTTCATAAGCATAGAATTTTTTTTTTTCAAAATAATTTTCGCTTGAAGAAAACTTTTCAAGGTGCACAAACCGTTTTTTATTTTCAAAAAGAAAATTAACTTTGACATAACGTCCACATAAATCCATGTTGTTCTTTAAACGATTTCTTCTAAACTGATGAAAAGCTGATTGCAACAACTCAAAAATGTAAACAATTAGCTTTTTTAAAATTGCAGTAGGCGCCGCCGTATTGAAAATTTCTTGAAATTGAACTCAAATAATTTGAATTCACTGCAGAAGGCTGCGCAAACAGAAAAAAAAAATTGTATTGTAGGAAATTTGATCATTCAAGGCAAAAAAATATTTTAAACCAAGTAAGTTGACTTCTTCAACCAATTGGCTAAGTTCTTTCAGTTTTGTTTTTTTAATAAATAAATTTTTCAACCAATAGAGATGAAAAATTCGTCCTTTAGGTTGAAACACTTTTTCAACTCTGCAATAACGGACAACTTTGTCAAAATAGTTGAAAATGTCAACTTAACAAGTTGAAAAACTCGTTCCTAAAGTTCAAACAATTTTCCAACTTATTAAAGATGAAAAAATCGACATAAATAGTTGAAAAATTGATTTCAACCAATGACAGGTTCAAAATTTTAACCTAAAAGTTGAAAATATAATTTTATATAAGAAAAATATTGGTTTCAACGTATTGCAACGAGCAATACGGCTCGCTGCAGATTGTTCACGCCACGTTCGATCGCGAGCGGCCGAAACACAAGAACAACGTGTTACACGACAAGACGCAGATCATTCATGCCACTTTCAATCGCGAGCGGCCGAAACACAAGAGCAACGTGTTACACGACAAGACGAAAATCGATCACGCCACGTTCAATCGCGAGCAGCCGAAACACAAGAACATCATGTAACACGACAAGACGTAGATCGATCATGCCACGTTCAATCCCGAACGGCCGAAACACAAGAGCAACGTGTGACACGACAAGACGAAGATCGATCACGCCACGTTCAATCGCGAGCAGCCGAAACACAAGAACGTTGTTCTTGTTGTTCACGAGCTGTACGTGAACGTGAACGAGCTGTAGCTCAGAACGTTCACGAGCTGTACGAAACCGACGAACACTGCATTCTGATTTGAAACCCGGTGCATTCCATTACAATGTAACCTACGACTACAGTCTGCACCCTAGTGTGGACATTGGGAGAATGAATACGGAGTGCGTGTATTGCACTGCAATGAAGTTAAAAAATGAAACACTAGGAATGTGCTGCGCAAATGGTAAAGTTAAATTACCGCTGTTGCGCCAACCACCAGAACCACTGCTTAGCGTTGCCATCATATCTCTTTAAAAGAGGACATGTTCTCTTTTTTTCTCGAGATCTTTTTTTCTCTTTTTTGAAAATAGAAAGTTCTCTTTTTTTGTTGGACAAAAAAAAAATCTATAAATAAAAAAAAATATTAAAAAATTACAAACCTGCAAAGTTGTATTTAAAAAAATGGGTATTTTGCTTTTGTAATTTCACAAAATTTACTATAATTTCATCAAAAATACATAAGACATGTTCAAATACACCACATCGTGAACACTCTTAAGTGAACACTCTATTGCAAGTAAATAGTAATATGGCAATACTGAACGCTAATCCTGAACGTTTCCTAACAAAATCTCTATAAACACTTCCTTATGCCATAGATCTGTCAAATAAATTTGAAACTACAAATATTGGCGCGTTGTTTCTGCTTTTGCATTTTTATTCTTGGTAAGTCTATTTTTTATAATTACTTCAATAGAAATAGAAATTATTTTATCGTAGATGCAGAGTTTATGCCTTTCTTAAGGATTCACAATGAGCCTTAAACGAAAGTGTACATTCAATGAAGAGCTCAGAAAGAAGTACACCTGTTTCACAGCTGGCCAAACGAAGTATGAGGCATTTTGTAATTTGTGTTCTGTTCGAGTTTCACTGGGAAACAAAGGAAAATATGATCTAGAACAACATATCGACTCTAAAAAGCATAAACAAATAATTCAAGCAGCAGCTGGTTCTGCAAATAGGAAAACATTCATAAAACCCCTGAGATTGAGAATCAAGTTAGTGCTGTGGAATTAACGTTAGCCTTTCATACTGTTAAACACCAAATGAGCTTTAAGTCAACAGACTGCACATCCAACATGTTAAAAAAATTTTTTAATGATTCTGAAAAGGCTAAGAAATTGTCGTCTGCAAGAACCAAAACGAATGCTTTGGCTAAAAATGTTATAGCACCATTTTCTCTTCAAAATTGCTTAGATTCGTTATTGAAAATTCCTTATATTTCGATTTCAACTGACGGTAGCAACCATGGCTCAGACAAAATATTTCCTTTACTTCTGCAGTTTTTTAGTCCAATATCTGGAGTAGAAACTAAAATTATTTATTTGGACAAGTTACCAAATGAAAAATCGGAAACAATTGCCAATTATATTATACATTACCTGAAGAAATTTAACTTACTGAGTAAATGTGTCGCTTTTTCAGCCGATAATTGCAACACTAATTTTGGTGGCATCTCAAGAAGTGGCAAAAATAATGTTTACTCTATACTGAGACAAAATCTAAACGAGCACTTAATCGGTATCGGATGCCCGGTTCATATAGTTCACAATGCAGTTCAACACGGTATAGACAGTTTGCCATTTGATGTTGAGTCTATCGTTCTTAAAATTTACAACTATTTTTCAATTTACTCAATTCGAGTGGAAAATTTAAAGGATTTTTGCTTTGATGCTCAGGTCGAATACAAAAAAACTTTTGAAGCATTCTAGAACACGTTGGTTATCTTTGGTACCAGCAGTAGAATGGATTTTAAAACTGTATCCAGCACTCAAAGCGTATTTTTTATCATTAGAAAACTGTCCTACTTTGCTAAAAAATTTTTTTGAGTCTGAATTAAGTGAAGCGTATTTATTTGCAGTCCATTCATTTTGTTTTTTATTTCATGATAAAATAATAGCTATGGAAAATGAAAAAATTTCTGTTATAGAAACAATGACCATTATATCCGGCTTATTAGATACGATAATGGAAAGATTTAAAAACTCATTTTTGCCTTTCAAAGTGAAACATATTTTAAAAATTTTAATAGAAAAAGGGTATGAAAGTTAAGCCGAAATTTTAAAAAGTAATATATTCACTAGTTACAAAATATCTTATGATTATTTAAAAGCGTGGTCCAAAGAATTTCAAACATTTTCAGTTTTCAAATGGATAAATTTAAATAAAATTCCTGAATGGAATGACATTGAAAATTGCGTTGAATTTATTAACTTACGAAAAACCGATAGTATTGATGACGCTAAGTGTTTTGATCAATATGTTAATTTAAAAAACTTTGTAAAAGAAAATTTATATAACAAGGAGTTCCAGGAATTATTTGCCCACCAAAAATGGATGAAATACTTTTAAAAATGTGTCAATTCTTTTTTCGTTGCCTGCACAAAACGCTAATGTGGAAAGAATTTTTTCAGTTATAAAGTTCATTATAAAATTTATTATATTAATTATTAACTAATTTGTATTTTATGTTATTACTTTTTCAACAAATGTTTTAAAACTAAAAAATGGAATATGCAATATTTTAAAAATTTTTATTTTGTTTTTACTTTACAATAAATGTTATTGAATTAAAAAAGTCCTCTTTTTGTTCTCTTTTTTTTGTCAAGAGTTCTCTTATTTTTTCCTAGACTTCTGGTAACCCTACCACTGCTGTCATTATTCTCGGGAGACTCTTCTGATTCTTAGCATTTTTTTAACAACATTCGCAAAAACAATTTATTATTTCAAATGACATCTTTCGGAGCCAGTAAAATTGTACAAGACACATATATGCCAACTTTCAAAATCCAAGGGCAAATATACCATCACATGGGATCACTTCTACCCATCCCTGACGTAGAACACAAATTTCTCCAAATCTACTTCATGGGCAACGAAGATTTGCAAATCGATCAACGGCGCAATTACAACCCAGGCACAAAACGGCACATAATATCTTCATTGAAAACTTTTTTTTCATCAACACAACAGCTTGATGCAATTGTTTAGAACAGCAATTGACAACATGCCGACGGATAATTACACAGTCATTATTAGAGCCGACAAAACACCAGTCGCTGAGCATTCCGGACGCTTTAATGTACCAACTATTAAGTAGGTGGCCATTGTTATGGTGGGGGAAGAATTTGATTCTCGTGATATCATTCTTCATCGAAGAAATAATACTATTCAACGTGTTGCTGAAACACATCGATCTTAAGACGCATTACAGTACCCCATAATTTTTTGGAAGGGGAAAACGGTTACTACTTCAATATTAAACAAACTAATCCATCTTCAGGTGAGTTCACTTATTCGTACTTATGACCTTATATAGAGTTTATCATATAACTGAACTTTACTCCACACTGATGGGAAGACTCTTCGTAAATATGAATTTAAAATACTCTAATTTCAAACATAAAAACAGTTTTTTTTAAAAATCATTGAGTGCAAACGTTGAATAAAATAATTCTATTTAATTTCTAATACAACAATTATTTTTTTTTAGAATCGATTGTGTGAGGATGTTAATTAAATTAATTTTATATTTAAATTTAAATAAATTAAAAATATTTGGCATTCGAATCAAATTTTAATATTATTTTGTTCATTGTTAATATTTCTGTAAATACCTCTTAAGGTAAGCTTAAAGTATCAAAAAATGTTTTCTTAATTTTTTTTATAAACGTATTCTTAATACATTAAAAAAAACCGTCCCAAAAGGATTTTTAAAATGATAAGTTTTCTTAGATAAAAGATTAATTTTAAATTCATGTTAAGAAAAACTCTAAAATGATTTTTCTCAAAGTAGCTTTTTACAAACTGGGCGACAATTTTCCTCGGAAACCAGACGTCGGATCGAGATGTGGAAGATTTTTTTTTTTTTGGTTATCATGTCTGGCAGGTACTGTTTTACGGAAATTTGACCAAACACTTTTGACGAAAGGAGGGGAGCTTAACCCCAAAAAATGATAATTTAAAAAATTAAATTGATAATTTAAAATATGTTTAAATGAGAGCAGTTCTAAAAATCGTATTTTTCTGTGCTCGAGGCTTCAAGCCTACCTTAATCAAATTTATTAATCCCGCATGGAATGAAATAAAATACCTTTTACTACCCGGTCAAGTTCCATCTGATAGACACAATATTAGTGCACGCATTTTTAAGCAAAAGCTCACGAAATTAATTGATTTAATCGTAAAAAATTACATTAACATTTGTGGGGAAACACGCTGTTATATGTACTCCATTGAATGGCAAAAAAGAGGACTTCCGCATGCACACATTCTTATATGGCTCAAGAATAAGATAAACTCAAATCAAATTGATGATGTCATTTGTGCAGAAATACCCAATAAAAACGAAGATCCATTGCTGTTCGATATTGTTACGAAAAATATGGTGCGTAAACCGGATGATGGTGTCCACACAGCAATAATCAGAATGCGAAATGCTGATATTAAAATCGACAACAGATGCATCGTGCCATTTTCGCCTTTGTTATCGAAAGCATTTCAAGCCCATATCAACGTGGAATATTGCAATTCTGTAAAATACATCAAATACATATGCAAATATGCAAACAAAGGAAGCGATATGGCAGTATTCGATATTGTTGATAAAAATGCAGCATTGGATGAAGTGACTCAGTTCCAAATGGAAGTACCAAATACTATACATGGAATGCTGCTTCAAAACAATTACAACGACGCAAGCAAGGCATTCCAGTTGAAGGCTATGCAAATGTTTACGCCTCTGAAGCATTGGGTCGTGTTTACACAGTACATCCGAATAACGCAGAATGCTATTATTTGAGAATGTTATTAATTAATGTGAAAGGCCCGACTTCGTTTGCAAATTTGAAAACGGTTGATGGCGTACAATACCAATTATATAGAGACTGCTGCAAGAAACTTCAATTACTTGAAAGTGATGGACATTGGGAAACAACATTGATGGACGCATGTGTCAGCTGTCATCCACGACAAATTAGGGTATTATTTGCAATAATTTTGAGCACTTGCTCGCCATTCAACCCAAAAGATCTAAGGAAAAAGTTCAAGGAGGATTTCAGTGAAGACGTATTGCATCATGTTCGCACCATTAGCCATGACAACGCCATTTAATTTTCTCTGATTTCTTAATAATTAATTATTATTAATTTAATTTTCTTAATAATTCTCTGAGCGTAGTGACATGTTGCTAGGTCATGCCAAAATAGAACTGAACCTTGGTGCTGACGTATAAAAGGCAGCAAACGCCGCTTCAGACACTCTGATGTAAATTTCGGTGTTGATTGTGCGATCTGTCACAAATTCCTTACTTCGGAGGCCACATTTGCAAATGGCCTGCCACACTATGTATTTCTTTGGATATTTGGTATGTTTCTCGGTGGTAAATTTAGAGGATGCTCCACGCCTTCTAACCGCAGTAACTGCTTGAAATCCGTTTTGCATTACGTTTCATCGTTCATAATCGCGCAATCAAATTTTAGCAGATAATCGCGATACAGATTTTGAGCCCTCCTCTTGGCTTCGGCGTCCTTTTCTTCTGACCTATCAGGTACTTTTGGTACTTTATAGCTTCTTAGGTTGTTAAAGTTTTTTAGTCCGTTGAACACTTGACTTCGATGTTCCCGATTTTGCTGTCATATCACGAACAGAAGTGCCTGGATTCTGAGTAAACAGCCGCTTATCGTTCTGGGCCACCGTTTGGTTCGCTGGACCACTTTTTCTCCTTGAGCCTGGCATTTTCGATAAAGGGATAAGCTATTTGTATCGTTTTATGGTCCTTCCGACAGTTTTTATGCTCACGCCAACTTCCTTAGCGATCTTTTTGTACGTGGTGTTTGGATTTTCCAGGTATTTGCAAATAACTGCTTTCCGCTTTTCTTCTTGTTGAGACGACATATTTTCAGTAGCTCTTTTATTTTACAAATGAGTATTTGTTTTTAGGTGCCAAATATGTTGCTATAGAGGCAAAACTTTTTTATAAATAACCAAAAACAAAAGAACAGTTATTTCCGGGAAAGCCTTTATTTTGACTGAATAAATGTCGAGCATTCAGTTCCATCCGAATTTTTTTTTTAGTCGAAAATAAGTAACGAAACATATGACGCAATGGTATAATTTAAGATTGAATAAAACACTTTTATATATGAATTCTATATCGTTTAATTGAATTGTAATAAAATTAATGGAAAAATAATTGTTATCATTTTAAGGAGGCATGATACACATAATTTTTTGTTTTCTGCTCTGGAGGGTAAATGAATAATGAGGATGGGATGGAGTTATAGGCTGAGAAGGATCAGCATCAATCACACACATATGAAAATCCTTAAAACAACTGCTAGGAGTCTTAAAAACAGGATGTCCAAAGTTAAAATGTTTGAAAGTACGTTGGATAAAAGTATTAAACTCCTCATTATAATATTTAAAAGATTGTACTCTAGAAGCTGAAAAAATAGTCTTTGGTCGAATATAAAGAGTGGGAACCTCAGCACTAGAATGCAACCTCTTCAAAAAATTCAATAATAAAGACCACCTAACTTCTAACTTGCTAGCTGCTAATGATAACGAGGTTTGACCGTTAGATAATTTATGTAATTCCTTGAAAATCACATGGGCAAATTGTTTCTCTCTAAAAAGTAAGGGATATGAATTATTTTTGCATTTCTGCCCAGAATAGGTCCTTTAATAATTTACAATTACTAGTACGATCTAAAACCCTTTGAATAAAACAACGTAAAGTTTGTTGTTTATATGACAATAAATGATGGGAATAAGAGTGAAACATCCTAAGAAGACATAGGCTTACTTTATAGACTTATTTAATACCAAAAAATCCACGAACAATTAGAATATCCAGAAAACTCATAGAAGGCAATCCAACGTCATTCAATTCCTCACGGTAAACAGTTACTTGTAGGCCTGATAGTCGCTCAAAAGTATGTTTATAAGATTCTATCTAATGTCTTTAACAATCTGTGGACATAGTTTACTCCCTAACACGTCAGTCAATACATAGGAAATTATCTTTTGGACAGGATATGTATACCAATGAAGGGTCCCACAAATAGGACGAAAAGGAATGTCATCTTTATTTTAATTAGCTGCCAAGTACGGTAAATGACAATCATCCCTATTGTACTCTACTAACATAGTAAACAATTTTCTGGGAAACAGTTGCACACCACACTCTATAGCTTGTAAATACACTTTTCTCAAACCACAATATAATCCTTTATACGCCGCTAAAAATATGGGCACGATCCAATTTAAAATCTTGTACTATACGATATACACCTGCAACACTTGGAGACCCATTCATCCATCTTTTTCCGGTATAAGGTCGTCTCCATTGATGTGGTCCTTTATCCGTCCTTTATCCAACTGAACCACACTGTATTGAGGATATTGATTTAGATACTGCTTGGTAACCGAAAACAGGTGCTTTAAAACTCATTCGTGATCAGTCAGGTCTCTCTTCGTCGAATAAAACTCTTCCAGTTTGGTAAAATGAAGATTGGCCAACTCCCTAAAACCGGATTCAGGATGCACGGTTACCACGTTCTTCATCATAGTACCGTAGATGATCTGCATAACGTCGGCGTAATCAATAACGGTAGGTGAATGCGGAGGTACGAATTTGGGACTATCAGTCAGTATTTGGGAATCTTCAATCCCTAAAAGATTTTTGAAGGCTCCAGACACCATAGTAGGCAACATCAAATTCATCTCAACGGGAAGGCTATCCTTGTAACCCAAAATATCAATAAGAGGTTGAGTTGTAGAAGAACGTTGTGAAAGAAAAACAAGAAAGAAATGTTAATTTTTTATATATGAATGAATTCCGGTTAAAATAATTGAAAGATAGTTTGTTTCGTTTAAAAATTCAAATATATACCTTGTTAATAGATTGCGCCATATTATAAAAAAATCGTCAAGTTCCAAAAATCGTTAAGTTGCAAAAATCACTTGGTAAGATAATCGTCAAGTCGCACAAATGCACTTCGTAAAAATATATTAAAAGAGTAAATTCGCAATGTGCACTTTCAAAGTTTATGTAAAACTAAGGAACACATTGTTTTTATCGAAAGTTATATAGGATATCAGCAGGTATATTAGAGAAGAGTATACATCAGGTAATAAGAAAGCACTGGGTTCTTATTATCCAGGTAAAAGTATACCTTTGTAAAGGGTATTTCTGCGTAATAAAATCTCTTTAAATGAAGATTATATCCCTCATAAGGGATGTTTTTTTAAAAAAGGGAACATTTTTTTTTGAGAATTATAAATGGATTTTCTTAGGTAGTAAGTTTGTTTCCAAAATAAAAGAAAAGATAAAAATGCCGGGCCAAAATTTAAAAATTTAAAATTAAAATAAATCCAATGAAATTAAAAAACTCATAGAACCAAAACAAAGAAACTCATATAGCCAACCAAAAATATAAAGATATGAAAGAATATTGCAAGCAAAACAACATTGGAATTGTTATAGTTACTCTGCGTTAAAGATGAGTTAAATATTAAGAGAAAGTGTAATATTGAATGGAATTAAATATATTAAAAAATATTCAGAGTAGAAAATATGAGAGGAATAATATAGAAAGAATATTTAAGGAAAATAAAATATAGAAGAAGGATGAATTTGTTCTGGATGAATAAACTAAATCCTAGTTCAACAAAAAATGTTTTCCTTTTTGAATGGATTTCTTTCTTTGAAAAGATTCCCCTTAAAAAATTTTTCTTTTCAACAAAATTTTCTTTTGAATAGATTCATTCTAGAAGAATATACTAAAAATTTTGTTTTTCCTTATATTTTCAAATAAACTATAATCACGCCCAAAAATATAACCTTAAATTGAAATTATTTTTTCCTCTCGAACAAACTAAAATCAAGTCCAATAAAATAAAAAATAACCTGAAAAACTTTTCTCAACGTTGAAACAAAAAAACTTTTCTTTGAAAAACTTCCAACAGGACTTTAGAAGAAGAAACAAATGGCAAATCCAATAAAATTACCCTAAAAAATTTCTTCAATAGAAACCCTAACAACCATAGGTGAACAATTAAAAACCGTAACAACCCTAGAAACTGTAATAACCGAAGAATTTAAAAAAAACTCTAACAATCCTAGAAACCTTAACAACCAAGAAAACTTGAAACAAAAACAACCATAAGTAGAAAGACGCAACAGGTTGCGTTTATAATAAATTTTTAAAAATATATTTGCTTTTTAGATTTTTTTTTAAAAAAGGAACTTTAACATAAATTTATTTTAAAAATGCAAATATGAAAAAAACAATCAATGCTACATAAAATAAAGGTCAACTAAGTTAAAAGGCTTCAAGATCTTCGAAATCAACCGAAAACGCAACACTCGATGAAACAAAAGAAACATCAAGCACCGGTTCATAAACAGGATGGTGATCACTGACTTATTACAAGTGTTCAACCGGCTCCTCAGATTGTTCAGCTATCCCTTCGCTCACTTCATTTATTTGAATGGGATGTCCCCAGCCAAATGATCCGTCGGGTGATCGTGTGAACGTATCTCGGGTGAACGTTCCTCCCCAACGGTAGATGTAACCAGATCCTGCTGAATATACTCCATTTCCATGCGTTGTTGTTGCAGTAAACGCATATAGGGAAATTTGCTGCTCGGAATCATGGTTACTATAAAAAAGAATAAAAAAACAAAATCTTAGTAAATCCCATAGAAGAATAGATTAAAAATATACTCACAATTTTTTATAGCCGTAACGAAAGTAGTCAAATTTAAAAGAATGACTAATGAATTCATACACCAAAGCACTGAATGCATCTTTCATATATGTGGCTATTCATACATTTACAAAAAACATCCCACAGAAAACAATTTGTTTCCATACACCGAAAAACAGAATGCATTTTTCATATTCTTTAGCTATTTATACAGCCGCGAAAAATGAAGTAGGCAAGAAAAAAGGCCTAGGATTTCGAAGAATCAAAAAATTTTTTAAAAAATTGTAACAAATACAATTATCTGAACCCAAAAAAAAAACCCAATAAAATCTCCAGACCTACATAAGCCCCACACAAAAATAAAAAAATCTAACCAACAAAATATACGTACAAAATACTTAAAAAAACCAACCAAAGAGTCTAACCAACAAAATACACGTAAAAAACCCACCAACAAAATGCTCCAAAACAAGCTGAAAAATAAAGACTGACGCGTCACTGCTAATTTGCAAAACTCGAAGACGCTGCTCTGTCTCATCCTTGGTCGCGTAAAACACGGATAAAACGAGGGACCACATATATTGTTTTGCCATATTCCTGTTTTCGGTTCTCTATAAATACTTATTTCAATACCAAAAAATCCACGAACCATAAGATAATCCAGAAAACTAATAGAAGGCAATCCAACGTAATTCAATTCCTCACGGTCAACAGTAAATTGTAAGTCTGATAGTCGCTCAAAATGTCGTATGTTTAAAAGATTCTATCTTGTCAGTCGGCATATAAACCGAAAAATCGTCCATATAATTCCACCAATAAGCTACCAAGTGCTCATAAAAAATGGAGCCGTAATGTAGTTGAAGAATATTTAAAAAAGTGTATATATATAAAAGTGTATATATCAAAAGTGTTCACCTTGAGGAAAACCTTTTTTCCTGTTTCTACATAAGACCGTCATATGAAAAATAACTTGCGTTATGAATAGTACAATGTAAACACATGTTAACAAGATTATAAGGTATTGTGCCTTTATTTTTTTACCACTCGCTATTGGTAATATCTTTCACAATTAATATTATTTTAAAGTGTCCATCCTAGTGTACATGTCTACAATATCGAATTTAACAAATTCAAAACCTTTGCAAAGCGGTACGGTATATAATTCCTGAGCAGCCCTAGTAATGTCTTTAACATTCTGTGGACATATTTTACTCCCTAATACGTCAGTCAACATATAGGAAATTATCTTTTGGACAGGATATGTATACCAATGAAGGCTTCCACAAATAGGACGACAAAGAATGTCATCTTTATGACACTTAACTTTCCCATACAAGTACGGTAAATGACAATCATCCCTATTGTACTCTACTAACATAGTAAACAATTTTCTACGAAACAGTTGCACACCACCCTCTATAGCTTGTAAATACACATTTCTTAAAGCACAATATAATCCTTTATACGCTGCAAAAAATATGGGCACGATCCAATTTAAAATCTTGTACTATACGATACACACCTGCAGCAATACGATACACACCTGCAGCAAGAAGAAGTCTTCATCTTTTTCGGGTATAAGGTCGTCTCCATTTATGTTGTTATCCGTCTTTTATCCACCTGAACCACACTGTATTGAGGATATTGATTTAGGTTGATTTGATAACCGAAAACAGGTGCTTTAAAACTCATTCGTGATGAGTGAAGTTTCTCTTTGTCGAATAAAACTCTTCCAGTTTGGTAAAACGAAGATTGGCCAACTCCCTAAAACAGGATTTTGGATGCACGGTTGCCACGTTCTTCTTCATAGTACCAAAGATGAACTGCATAACGTCGGAAATTCAAATATATACCTTGTTAATAGATTGCGTCATATAATAAAAAATTCGTCAAGTTGCAAAAATCACTTGGTAAAATAATCGTCAAGACGCTAAAATTCACTTCGTAAGAATATATTTAAAGAAGAAATTCGCAATTTGTACTTTCAAAGTTAATGTAAAACTAAGGAGCACATTATTTTAATCGAAAGTTACATAGAATATAAAGAGGTATATTAAAGAAGAGTACACATCAGGTAATAAGAAAACACTAGGTAAGCATTATATACTGTTTATGCTTAAACCTTAAGTAATGATGTTTTTCTAACTTGTGAAGTTAAACAAATGTGTTACTACCTTTTTTGTGTGCACTGCCTTATCGACCGATGTTAGCCTCTTGATCATATAAATTCGCTTACTGCAAGCGAATCGCTGGTCCTTCGGCGAAGATGATCATCAGATTGTTGTACATATTTTCTTCCATTAAATTATCAAATCCTGTAAAAGTAAGCAATTGTAGAATACCCTATAACCGCCTGCACTATCACACTAATTTTAAGCACATCACTATGTTATGATAAAACTCAAAAAGTATAACACTTTTGTTTATGTAAAATTTAAGGCTCTATTTATTTATTTTAAGTTATTATATATTTAACATTTTGACTCAATTTGACTATTATCAAAATACTGTTAGTTTACTTTTTAAGGAGGTGCAATCCTCAAAAATAAACATTAAGTATAAAGCATTCAACTGCTATTTTTTAATTCAAAGCCTTTTGAGCATTCAATTGCTCAGGCCAATAATATAAATAAATAGAGCCAGTGGCGTTTTTAAGCGCCGGCAAATTATTAGGCAGGGCACATAATACACTAAATCACACCGCGTTTTTAAAACCGAAACAGTATTTAAACAAGCGATAAAAAGTTTCACGCACGAAAATCTTTCCAACGTTAAAAACATCTAACACTACACAATAATTAAGAATAAACTACAAAATACAAAAGTATCGAATTGTTATTTTACTTACATTATTTCTTGGTTTTATGTCTTGCGTTTAAAATTCTGTAAGCACGTATTGCACAAGAATTTTATGCACATAGGCTCACCATTTTGTGTCCGTTCAGCGCTCCAGCAACTTATTTGCATCGACATCATTTCCATGATTAGCGATTTTATTAAAAAAATGGCAAATCCAATAAAATAACCCTAAAAAATTTCCTCAATAGAAACCCTAACAACCATAGGAGAGCAATTAAAATATAAAAAAAGTAATCAATGCAATACAAAATAAGGGTCAATAAAGTTAAAAGGCTGAACGTTAAAAGTGACAGAACGTTAATGGCTTATTTTTAAATTTTTCACCCGTCTCTAGCTCCCTGTGCAAAGTGGTTTTGACATTTTGTATAATTTACAAAAAATTCTTTTGTTTTTTTGAAATGCAGAGTGTCAGAAATACTTCGCCAATCACATATCAAAGAACCGAACAATTAAGTAATTTTGAGATAAAAACTTTGAATAATCCAAATGAATTAAAAAAAAATAATTTATAAAGTAAATGAGAGTATGTCTCTGATTATTTGCTTGAAAGGCGTAAATAGGGAATATAAAATATTTTGTTGGCAAATCCATCAAAAACGTTTAATGAGGCCGTAGGAAGGTGTATGACTGTAGAAATAAGTTAAGAAACAGGCAGTTACACAATATTTCACATACGTAATGGAAATAACTTTGGTATAGAAGGTACCAAAATAACGGAAACCAATTAAATGATAATAATAAGAACAATCATAATAATGAAAACAACATGAGGGGCCATCAGAGCCACAATTTTTCATATAGAAATAATAATAATGGCTATTACAGCCAACATTAGAATAACCATTACAACAACAATTTTAAAAACGATAATTATGAGAATAATAATCAAAGAAATAACTACGGAAACAATAATAACACAAATCGAAATTCAAAGCGAAATTTTTTTACATGGGGAAACGGTTACGGTCGGGTAGCAGAGAATGGTACCCGCAGAGGCAAAAACTAATGTACAAAATATTTATCAAATTATATAATTTATAAATTATAAATTTATCAATTTTAATAATTAATAATTTTAAAATGTATAACAACCTAATAAAGATTTAAAATTCTTGGTAGAGACTGGAGCGGATATCTCCATTTGTAAAGTTAATAAATATTAAGATGCAGTTACTACATAGTATTTGAATTTCGTTTAAGAGTTATAAGAAAAAATTTGTGACTTGAAGGTGAAATTTGACCTTGAATTTCTCTTTTTTGACCTAATCCGATAAAACTGAGTATGAGGGTTTAATATATAAGCCATAAACTATTAGAATTCATTGAGATATTTGAGGTTATTCCAATTGACGCTTAAATTATCGCACAGTATTATTATTATCTTAATCCTTCGTCTTTATTCTTTTAAAATTGTTGTTGTTATGGTTATTGTACCCACTATTTTTAAAATTTTGGCTTAATTGCCATTATTATTATTTTTATAATTATATGAAAAATTGTGAATCTGATGGCCATTAGACTTCTCTCTGTAATTGTTGTTTATATTATTATGATTGTTTTATTACAATTTTTAATTTTTTTCTGTTATCTGGGTATCTTCTATTTTCGATACCAAAATTATTTCCGTTCCGTATGCGAAAAATTGTGTAACTGTCTGTTTATAGCAGTGATGCAAAGCGTTGGTAGAGCTTCCAACACAAGCGCAAAATTTTTGACTTAGTATATGTGTACAAGACAAAAATCCAACATAACAATTTGCGCAAAAGATGCTTACTGCGTGAAGATCAAACGCAAACTGACTCAATGCTAGCGTCGAAGTTCGGTAGCTTCGCACACACGACTTGTCTGCAAAAGCCGAGTGGCTCCCCGAAGCTCTTGTGTGCACCTCTGGTTTATTGACTTCTTTCGGTAGTCATGCATCTTTCTGCAGCTTCACTAAACGCTTTTGGTGGATTTCCCAACAAAATATTTTTATATTCGCTATTTACGCCTTTCAAAAAACTGTTCAGAGACAAAATATCATTTACTTTAAAAATTGCATTTTTTTCTAACTCATTTGGATTATTCAAATTATTTATTTAAAAATTACTTAATCGTTTGGAAAGTTCCACTATTTTTTTCTAAATTCTGACATAATAATTATCCTTATTTGTTTAAGTGCACTTAACTCACTTAAAACTTGCTGTAAATTCTATGGATTAGAGTAAGCTTTTTCCAACGAATTCTTCAGCTCCAAAAAATGTTGCAGACTTATTCAGCAATTCCATTTTAAACGAACTGGGTTACGGAATGACCATCTCCGATTTGGATAAAATTTTGCATGGAGCATCATGGAGGATGGAAATAAAAAACTTAATTTGCAGGAAAAAAATTTGGAATGATTTTTGGCGGAGTTATAGGGTTCAAAATATCGACAAAAATTGATTTTCTTAAAAGGTGGCAATATTACTTTTTCAACAATACTAAAATATGGGTGGGCACTCAAAAGGTTCATGAACTATGGTCATTTAACATAAAATAAAAACAAATTTTTTTTATGAATTATATTTTATAATTTCTTTTTTAATTGTTTCTTTATAATATAAGGAATTGGAATAAATAACAACGATATATTAATAACAAAGTATGGCCTAATGACTTAAGTAGTTAATATTAAAACATAATAAATTTTATTTAATTAAATACTCAGTTTATAACCTCCCACGTAAGAAAAAACAAAGTATTTAAATACAATTAGCTAGCTATACAAATAAAATATTTAAGACTGTTTTGAAAATGAGTATCGGCTCGATCTAACGCGTTGGTTGTGAACCCTATAACTCCGCCAAAAATCATTCCAAATTTTTTCAGCAAATTAAGTTTTTTATTGGTCATTCCTTAACCCGGTTCATTTAAAATGGAATTGCTGTATTCGAACGTCCAAGTATACTGCGAACTTGGGCTGTTCATTTAAAATTGTAGACATATTTTACAAAAATGGGTCTATCTTCATCTTTTACGACATCATGCGATAGCTTTGATTGCGTTATAATATCCTTTAGTTGATTATAATTACCACTACAAATTTGTTGGTTTTTACCTACCATACAATTATCAAAATAAGACATTTTTGACAAAAATTTCTTCCCAAATGTTGAATAAATCTTAATTTTCAATATTATTTTGTGTAAGTTATTATTTCTATAAGTTTTTGTTTTTCTTTTTAGGTTAAACTATTTCTTTATAATAATTGTTGAACACGTAAAATTCGACTATCTTATTTTTTTCCATTTCATCTGCTTCAATTTTTAATTTTTCAAAAGTTTTGAATTTATTTTTTATGTATTCACTTCTATATATCCTATTTTTACTTTTTTTACTTTTAATTTAAATTTTTCCAACAATAAAATGTTCTTATTTATTGTTTCCATATAAATTCATTCTATTATTATTGTACTAGAGTGACATACACGTCTTAGCGTGTATAAAACACGCTCTGATTAAGTACCAACATTTCAAATGTACATATGCAAAAGAAGCATAAAGCAATACTCGATTGACTGATGTTTTCAGTCCATGAATGAAGAAAAAAAATTAGAGCAGAAAATCAAAATGTCGATCGCGTGTGGAAAAAAGTTTTTACGCAAGTTTTTGCGAGTTTTTCATCGTAAACGAAAATTTTCGAAGCTGCCAAAATTATTAAAAAATGGTAAGATTTAGTTGTGGTGCAAAAACAAATGTATGTAAAATAAAAAAAGAAAAATCAAGCAGTGCGCGTGTGTAAGTGTTTTTTTTTTTTTCTTGAATCGGTTTTTTTAAAGAAAGAAAACTGGATTTAATTTGTTTCATTATTCGTGTTTTTATATAATAAAATAATTTCCTATTCATTTTTTTGTAATTGACTAAATTTGCATATTTGTTTTTTTTTTGCTGGCGCTGTTTCTTGTTGTTTTTTTTCATTTATCTCTTTCTCCAACTCGTCGATCTGCTGCCAAATTATGCTTGCAGTCTGGCGGAAGCATTTACTATAGCTTTCAAGGCTGCAACTTTCCTCCGCAGCTTGATGATTTGTCCTCCTCGTTGGTGTTTTGGCTTTGCCGTCGGTGGAACCTTGACGCGTTCCTCGTCTGGGCTTGCCGCTGCCGGTACGCCTCCAGGGTAAGTTCCTTTGGTCCTGCTGGGAATGTACTCTGGTAATTTCCACTGGGAATGTACTCTGGAGCGTTCATAAATCCTCAATAAATCCTTGGTCCGCGTTTAGCAAGATCGCCATGTAATGTTCGCGTTTGTTTTTGGTTGTAATATTGTGCGGTCCAAAAACTAAGGTGCGGGTTTAAAAACACGATATTTGTTATTTTTATATATTCTGTTTTATTATTTGAAGGCCTATTAATTTAGCCGACGCTTAAGAACGCCACTGGCTCTAAATATATTTGTTTAAACCTGAGCAGGTTAATGCTCTAAGGCTGCGTTTATAGTGAACGCGATTCAGACAGGCAGGCAGACAGGCAGGCTGAAATCTGTGTGAAAAAACGAGGTGCAGATAGCTATCTATCTTGCTTGTTCACATTGCCTGTCTGACTCGGCGTTCACTATAACCGCAACCTAAGGCTCTAAATGCAGACAGACAGACAGCAAGCAGTCCAGTGCGACAAAAGTGGCTTTTTACAATTTCATATAAACCTGCTCAAAGTGTGCAGAGTAATAGCAGGCAGATCAGATCAGACCAGATCAGGCGTGAAAGTAGGCTAGCTCCGGTTTCTCGCAGCTGATTACGATCAGGTGAAGTTATTTTGAGTAGTTTTTTTAATATTTTTAAGGAAACAGCGTTTTTTAAAGCGCATCATTTACAAATTAAGAAAAATATTTTGCAATTATTCATTTAGTTGATCTTACCTCATAAAGAACTCTGCAATTTGTTCTCAATATTTGTTGAGTGAATTTTTCAATGCTGCATTGATACAGTTAGATGAATGCTGCATTAATACCAAATGAAAGATATAGCAGGAGTCTTTACATGCATCCAACATTGCTGCCATGGAAATTAATTTCGTAGACATGCCGCATTTTACATGTCTATATAAAAAAGTTATAACCGGGAATGGAAACGAGAATTAGAGATGTCAGTGGGGAAAATACATCGATGTTTTTCTGTGATTCGATGCATCGACATGTACATCGATATCTTTCGATGCATTGGAGGGCATACATCGATGCATCGATTTGTAGACTATTTTTAAGATTTTACTTAACAACAAAATATGTAATTAGCAAAATTTAACATAATTTCAAATTAATTACTATACCTGAGCTATTTATGTTCCTAATCGACTATCGAACCACGTCAAAAAAGTTTTCGTTAAACCATAAAAATCATAAAGATTAAAATTTCTTAAATCCTCCAAAGCTCTCCCTAAATTTTTAGGGTTTTTATAAATCTATATTTTAAAAATCTATTCTCAATTTGACTAACAGAGAGAGAGAGAGAGAGAGTTATAATAAGAAAACCTGTGAATGCTCGCTTTATATTTTTCCAAAAATAAAAAAAATAAATGGCGGTTCGCTGTACTAGTGATGTCAGTTTTCGATATTTAAAAAAACATCGATGCATCGGTGCGTCGGCTATTCAAACATCGAGTGAAAATTTTTCAATGCATCGAAGCAAAAAATCGATATTTTCGATGCATCGATGTTTTTCCGACATCCCTAACGAGAATGTCTACTGAGTATCCAAGGCATGTTGCCAGCAGCATACATCAACGGGCTATTTAGCGATCTGTTGTATGAACAAAGTAAATATTTGATGTTAGGAATATTTTATGTTTGATAAGTAAAATATAATTATTATTAATTAAGTTACCTGGCTTTTAAAGTAAGCATTCCATGTTGAACTTCACTTTCCAAATGAGAACATCGAAAGCAAAACTGTACGTGCGCAATTGTAGAAATCAAATTTACTGTTACTTTTTTCTTCGACACATGCTAAACATGCTCCCTTTGAAACGAGGCTGCAGTTAAAGTATCGCTACAAACTACACGCAAGCTTTGGTTTTTTGGTCGCTTAACTAAAATTTTTAATTCGCAGATATGATACATACCTCACTTAGAAGTAACGAAGAAGTTCTAAAGTTTTAAAAGGTGCACTTCTAAAATTTACATTGAAATTATAACCTGCCACATCTGTTCTATCGGCAGGCCTGCCATATTTTTCATCTGGGCAGTATCTATGACACATATATTAAAATATTGATGAACTCAAGAAAACAAAGCATTCAAACGCATGATCGAGTGCAAAAGATTGTGTGGATTGATTTTTTTGGTGCGCATGAGTGCCTTTGTTTTTGTTGTTGCTGACAAATTACACAATTATAAGAAAACAAGATTTGAAATTAAAGCAAAAAAACAAAGCATTTTATTAGTGAGATTTTTATGATGTGAGCATTCTTTGTGCGAAATTTGAGTCAAATTTGGTAGATAAAGATAGGTAATAATTGTTCAAATGAAATGATTTAGTTTAAATATGGACATTGACGTGGAAACACTTATCAGTGAAGTTAATACGCGCCCAGCATTGTGGGATCAAACAAGTAAATCCTACCATAACCGCATAATTGTGGAAAAATTATGGGAAAATATAGGAAAAAATATAAAACACCAAGTAAGTTCGTTCTATAGCATCTAGGTATTATTTTCCAAGCATTTCAAAATATAGTGTTGTAATCGGGCTTCTAAATATAAACCTTGTTGCTGGGTTGAGCTAAGGCTATAGCAAAAAAACCAGTGTTTGAAATTGCTTAACGATTTTCAATGCATATGTGATTGGTTCGCTATGACTACGAAAAAGGAATAAGTGAAAGTAAAAAGCACTTCCGAAAAAAAATAAATGGTCATTTTGCTTCAGCTTACTACGCACAAGGTTTTTTTTTACGAATTAAGCCGAATGAAATGGTTCGAAACGATTTGCTGCAACTGCCAGCAGTTAGCTGTTCTGTGTTCATCTCTTTGCATTGACTGTAGTTTTTGTGGCCCTAGTTCTTGCAGTCGAAAGAAATATTTAAGCAGTTTGAAAATTAAACTGACCGAAAAAGATGGGATGACGATCGACTGACATGCACACATAAGCAAAGTCTTTATATTTTCATACTCATACAATCCAGCAGAGTTCATATACGCAAAACCAAACTGGTTTCACGCACTCTTTCCTATTATCTTCTAGGACCAAGGACAATTACAACAAAAAAAAAACAAGGCAGAGTTAGCGATATGTGTTGTATTTTTTTATAAACGCCATAACTGATGCCTTCATATAAGCATGAAAAATAGCAAAAACAAAGGCAATTAAGTTAATCTCGCACTGATCTGATCTAATCTCCTTTGAAAGAAAGAAAGAAGTTACACTCTATGCTTTGAAATTCATACATTTATGACAGAATTGCATCATAAACAACGATTGTGCGACAAATTCATGGGATTTAATTGCACTAACATTTTTCCAAGGCTTGATGAAAACCTTACAATTTCAATAGCCATAAATTGCTGTACTGGTACAAAAATGTAATGACATACATATTTGGAATATATATATGATTTTTCAACTAATAATATATTTAGCATGATGCCAAAACAGCTTTTTTTTGGAAAAAGTTTTTTTTTACTGTTGAAGATGCTGAAGATATATAGTTGTAGCAATGTTTGTTCAGGGACTTGGCTGTCATTTTTATTTGTGGTAATTTAGAAGGTTATTTTCTGATAGAACTCAATTTGAATATTTAAACTTGTATAAATTTATAAAAATTTGTATAAAAAATTCTAAAAGTTGAAAATTGACTGTCAAGCCCATCTTTTGGTAGGACATTTCAACTGTCAATTCTGACTTTTGGTTGTCAAAATGCTGATCCTTTTAAAAAAATAAGAAAAGCGACATCTTCTATATAAGATTATAGAATGATAAAAAGAAGATTTCATCACCTTTTCAAAAAAGTTTTTTTTTTTGTTAAAAATGTTTTTTAAACAAAAGAGATATTTAAGAAAAAATGTTTTAGGAAGGTGTTTTTTAAAAAAAAATCTATGCATAACAAAGAAAATTTACAAGTTTTTCTTGTAAGTCATTTTCTACGCTATGATTCCGCACACTGAAAGCTTTAAAAATAATTCCTTGCTTTCACACGTCTTTTTTAAGACCTGCGGCTACATTTGCAGCTAAACGTTTCATGCATTCCAGTACATTCCATTTTGGATTGCAGGCAGAGTATTTTCTCAGCAATTTTGTGCCCTCGTTGAATTTAATGATTTTTAAGACATTTTCTACGAAATCAAAGATATTTTGTGTAAATTTATTTGAACGCCACTTGATTTGTTAACACCCAGTATATATTTTCTTATAATGAGACATATCCTCATTTTTTGTCATTGCAAACATATCCTTCCAGTTTATGTTATTAAAAAAAATGAATAGACATCATCAAGCAGTCTACTTAAATAATTTTTTATTGTTGAATCTTAAGCCTAAATCCATCTATATATAACTAAAGTAACTGGATTTAAACGGTTAAAAAATGAAATTAAAAACATACAATATTAAAAATTTACATTCCACGTAAGATATTATTTGATCACATATAAAATATACACAGATAGCGTTGTCCCCATGGACAATGTCACCGTTGCTAATCCCATGCCGAAAAGATTGCGAATAGTTTAACATAGCCAAAGATGCGAAAATTGATTCTCAGAACTGTATCCTCTATCATGTGCTTTAGGGTGGTTCAAATTGTTCGGGTGAGAAAAAAAGCGAAAGGCGTACAGCAAAAACGAAATATTCGCAAAACTAACAAAACTTTCCATGAAACTAAAGGTTTGAAATTAAAAGCAAGCGTCCGCTGAAAGATTTAAAAACATATTAAGTTTGAGATATTTATACGGATGAAATTGTAACAGGTGACAGAATGGTAGAACCTGCAATATTTAATCGAGTTGAGATGCTTGATTGTCCTGTATAAATAATTTTATTAACTCTTGCAGCGAATTCAAAAAATTAATTACGATATATTTTTGTAAAGAAAAAATAAGACGCAGTATAATACAGACGAAACTATTCAGTCTTAATAATGATACTTTTAAAGAAAACGTCAATACATTGAAATAAAGTTATAGCAGTTTCATCAAAACTGAACAATTGCTCTTTGTAACCTTTTTAATTGCTCTGCCACTTTCCGTTTTTCAATTTTTGCGTCAATACAGTGGGTGAAGTGCTTGAACGGGGAGCTTCATTAGCCACTGCGAGCAAGTTTCAAGCATAACCCATTCGTTATTTGATGAGCTTTAATTCAGTATTTTACAAAGTAACTTCAATTGCCTGCCCAAAGGATACATTGTGGCGAAAAAAATACTTTGTAAACTTTATATTGTAGTTGCTGATGTTTGCCAGAAAATGAAAATGGAAAGACCAGACATCAAACATTTGCATATGTTGAAAACTTTTCCTTATTTAGCAACTTTAGCAGCATCTCGTTCAAACTTTTGGCCATTTTATTTTTTGTTCTTTTCTTGCCAAGTGCTGTTAAATATTATTTTTGTATCCTTCGTTTGTGTTGTCATAACCAACACCAACACCGGAAATGGTTCGCACATGTAAAGAACGTTATCAATTTACAAATGAACTTCCTGCCACATCCGGCCTTGGGCCAATCACTATGCAGACAGATATATGGCGCAGGGATCTTTTTATACAAAGTCCCCAAGGTATTAACACAGGACATCTTTAAGGCATGCAGAAAAGTTTACTATCAGTCAAGTTTGACAACTGAAAAATAAGTACCGCTTAAAGAGCTCAATCTATATGATTGACGCAATATAACAAGCGTTCTTGTCCCGTTTAAGAATTTTTATATAAAAACGTTATCAACTCCATTTTTTAATTTGAAAAATTTCCGCAATCATCAGGCTAATCTTCAAATTGATATTATGTCGAATTATAAATAATGAGTCTTTTTATTTTAAAGTCTTAAAGCAGACTAAGTGTGTAAATTTAAATTTCTAACTATACAAATAAAAATGGAAACGATTACTTTCCTCAACCCTAGCCACAACACTGTTTTTATTGCTCTGACCTAGGTTCTGTTTCAGCAGCACCACTTGTTTCAAACAGGAATTCAAAGTTTCAACATTTCATGACTTGTCCGTTGATTACAAAGAGTTAACATGTACATTGAATTAAATCGACTTTTAGCAACTGCTTGTTTGTGACTTTTAGCCACAAACTTTAAGGCATACAATCGAAATGGTAGCAAGTTTCTATGTTGCAAAGTAAAGACTATTGAAAGAGTTCAAATCAATTGAAAGAGTTTCAAGAGTTGCTCGCTTGGTAATAAAAATAAGTATTCTGTGGCACATAAAGAAGGGTCATGGGGTTGCAGGAAATGTGCTGTATTTTATGCGTTTTTGTTCGATTCTGCCATGTGTGTGCGGTACGATGTTGAGAAAAATTGTTGACTTTGGTTTACATCAGTTCATAAGTTAGCGTCAAAGGCCGTTTACGCAGGTTACTGCTGATAACTCTGAGGCATTTGAGAAGTTTGTTACGATAATTTCTCTTTGGGAAATTGGCACTTCATTGCAGTTTGAAATGGTATAAAATATGCGAAAAGCTTCTGAAGTTGGCGACAAAAGGTGGTGAACAAAAGATTTTTTTTTTAATATTCGTTAGGGACACTGATATTAACAGGAAAAGTTTAGGCCTTGAAGGTGCCACGCTCAAGTCGTCATCTAGTATCAAAGGTGTTAAACCTATCTTTGATAGAATAACCGAGAAATGGGGTGAAATTTACCAAAATATTAAAATAATTATTCGTAATTTTAAGTGTGCAGAGTTTTTTTTTTTTTTTAGAGTTTTGGAAACTCCAGCAGGAACTGACATATTGTTGAAGAAAAATTCAGTTTAATACAATTTTTTATTGTATTTTTCTTTCCTAATTCCTATTAATCCAAATTATATGTGTTCCAAACTGAAAGCAAGGCTCTTGGATTTCCAAAAGCACATAACAAAATTTGTAGACATTATATCAAACATTAGTTCCACATTTCATAAAAAATATTTAAACTGACATCGGTAATTCATATTTTAGTCTCATAATTGATGAATCAGCAGATAAATAAATTCAAAACTATTTGAAATAGTTATAAAATATTACAGAATAAAATATTGAAACTTGTAAAAAATTGTCTGACTTTCGCTGACTTGTTTTAGGTACAGCAGATGGTTTTCTGACATTGAGTGTGTCGTAAAATAATTTAAAATTGTTTACAAAGCAGTTTAAATGAAATTGAAACAGATAACGAATTTCTAATGACTGGTTTAACAATGGTGTTTAAATTAAAAATTGAATACAATCTTTATTATTTGGTGTTGATTCAATTCAGGTACAAGATATTGCTTACCTAAGAAATTAGAATTCCTCATAACATAAACCCATTACTGATTTAGTTATTCGTGTTCAAAGCATAGTATACGAACAAGTTTCCAAAACGGTTCTAATGAAGAAATCAAACAACATAATAATGGAAACACCTTCGTATGCCATGAATATGACCAATGAGCTGATCAGCTCAGATGCCTCATCGGATGATGATGACTTTGATACAGTGAAAAGAAAATTTCGATTTACAAGCAGTATTCATGGACACCTAAACACCCCTACTATCCAGTAATTTTCCAGTTATAGGCACAAAAATCTAAGGAAGAATCTTGACTAAAGTAGAAATATAAGATTTTTATCAGTAAAAACTGCAGATCCAATAGGGGTTTTTAAGAAATGGGTGCGAACTCATACAAATGTGGCGCAATTGCAACATAAATATATTGGGGCTATCCATATATCTTCATATATATGAAGCATGGAGTATACAAAAAAGCAACTTCCTAACACCTTCTCTAAAAGAAGGAGTCCTATCTCTAGATCATGAGATCCAATCAAATAAAGATATGATTTCTAAGGTAGAGGAAGCACTAATTACTTTGAAAGACCACCACATGGATGTGCTCAGAGCAGAACTTATCAAGGAAGAAATATGTTTCAAAGACATTAATTTAGGTAATACAATAAATTATTCCAATTTATATGCTGTGAGAGAAATTTCATACATATGTGGAATCTCAGGAGGGACGCTGTTATTTCCAACACCCACTCTTTTGACCTCACTAGATCAAGTGCAGTGTAATTTTTATTTTCGAATGTATTGAAAGCTTTGTGACATTACCAATAACTATCCAGCATCTTCTATATATAAGAGAGGCGATTCTCTAATTAACATCTTTGAATCTTTAAGACCGTGTTTGGGTCAAAAGTTCTTCAGTTTGATGTCTACATGGGAATCATTCAGCATAGGCTGGGTAATAATGAGCTATAAAAATGACTTGGGGTTCAAGAACCTCTATTTTTCTCAACTCGAAGACATGAAAGATTGCCTAGAGAATCACCCGTTTGACTTGAACTTGATATTGCCAGTGTCAGATAGTATAATAGATATTAGAATACATTTAGAACACATTCAGAACTACTCGGTATTAATAAAATCTTTGGATACTCTTCACTTGTAAATGAAAAATTGCTTGACCAGTTAAGAGAATTTGGTACAAAGGATGTATACCAAATTAATTACCAGACGTTAAACAAGATAGCAGGAATCATTCGGAGAGACTTTTGTATCAATTACTTCAAGATACATAATCATTACACTAAACTTAAGAGCTGTCCATGTAAAATTGCAAAATATATTGAAGAAAAATAAAATACCTGCCGGGGATATATTATCTGAATATGAGATTTGGAACAGCGTCGTATCTATAACTATAACTAGACCCCTGTAACGGGAAGGGCATTCACGAAGCAAACACCACCTCAAAGGCTAATACAAACCTTCATGGAATACAACACATCACATACGATATTTAAGTATGTTCCCAGTCAATCAATGACTGATGGAAAACTGCTCAGTCAACGACGCATTATTAGTCAGGTAACAAAAATGAGAAAGGCATGATATGCCTAGATTTGAAAAATGGTGCTTGTTTCAGAGACATTCAACAACTTATGCATGCGAGGTTGTGTATGATGAATTATTCGGCTTGCAGTCTTTATATACTAACGGTCACAGATTTTTTTTTGGTGCTTCAATGCTCTGCTCCTAAAGATTATGCCCTTCTAACTATGATGACAATGGTGATCCTATACCCAGTACATATTTTATAAAAGACTTTATAGGAGGGTTAGAAGGGATGAGACCAAAATTGTGGAACCATATAGCAACTGCAGCAATACAGCTGCCTATAGAGATGACAAAATCGTCAGCAGTGACGATGGACCAAGGAAATAATCAAATTATCCTGTTAGATATCGAGGAATTAGATAAAGATCGAGGAATTACAAAAATACCAAGAAAAATACATATTTTGAAGGTGTTTAAAAGAAACATATTTTCGAATATGATGAAATATCGATTTTTTGGGGTCTCAGAAGAGTTTGCAAGGACAACAAATTTCAACATATTTTAAATTCAATACTTGTGCACTTTATCAATCTTAACTTTTTTTCTGAAGAAAAAAACAAGTTACAGGCAAAAAACTTGATTTTTTTAACTAAAAACGGGTTCAGGAGAACCAAAACCGCTACATGGGGAATTCTCCGATCAAAAAAAACAATGATGCAGAAATAGTTTTTAAGACTCTCTAAATTTTGAGTCGGTTTCCGGCGATATCTACATTTCGATCCAACTTAATATATCTTTATATATAAAATTCTTCTGTACATGGCTTTGTCATTGAACTCCTCCTAAACGGCTGAGCCGAATTGGATGAAATTTGGGGTGTGCATGCAGCTGGGTCTGTAGATGGTTTGTATCTAAAGTTTGACCCGGTAAGTGGCGCTGTTATTGCTGTGGGAGTGTTTAAATGGGTATTTGGGATTATAGCTCTGAAACGAATTGAAAAATTGTCATGATTCTTTCACTATACCATTACTTTTTATGCATACAAAATTACAAAAATACAAAATTAATAAAAATAAACAAATAAAAAAACCTTAAATTTTTATGATAGTTAGACTTGGTTTTTCGATCGTATAAACCGTTTTTAAATTTTTATGATAGAAACTTTAAAGAAACCCTATATTTATGCATATCATGTAAAAGAACATTAAAAATGCCATTTTTGATTTGAAATATTTCTTGAACAGCAATTATTTTTATCAAAGCTTTTTGCGAAATAAAGACATTCGTTAAGGTTTTTTTTTAAAAATTATAAAAATTAGAAGGAAAACGAAAATGAAAAGAATGCAAAAATGATTGAACGGACAATTAGTCAAAATTTTAAACAAAAAAGAAATGAATGGAATTTTTTGTAAAATGACCGAGTTATTCACTTTCAAAGTCAGCACTTTAATTGATTGATTTTTGTTTCTATTTCAACAGAAAATAAAATAAGTACCTAATAAAAAGTTTTTCTGTATTTTAGGTACGAAAGTTTTTATAGATCCAATTTTTTGGAAATTTAAGAAACTTGCACGTTCTTATAGAAAACGAAATTTGTCTAATAAAATACTTCTAAACCTAGAATGTTACTTACCACAAAGGTATACAACTACCAAATTGCAATAACATATCTTTGAAAATTCTTGCAAAGCAAATTATTTACCTTACATATTTCAGATGTTGGATGAATCTGAATTCGATGAGGACCTTAGTATGTTTGGCGATGCGAAAAAATGTCAAATATTTGGGTATAAACGGTTAAATATAAAAACGTGGTTGTTGAGGCACAAACTGTGTGTGGCTTTGGCCTCGAAGTGCCTCGATTCCCCCTCTGCAGATAATGACATACCACAGAGAATTATAAATTCCATGAAAAGCTTCTTGAAAACATGCTGTTTATCAGTTCGCAGTCCGTATAAAACAAGTAGATTTAGATTTTGATCCATTGTGTACAAAACTTAATAAGACGCACAGCAGAATAGCTCATAAGAAGCTCTAATAATGTCCTTTCAAGGGCTGAAATGGCCAAATTGTTTTGGATTTTTTAACATGGAAAAGCACAAAATTTTAGAATAATTCCGTGAAAAATTGGGAGCATTTTGTTATGATTCAGAGGGTTTTTTATACACTTAACCTGTAAGGTCAAGGGTATATTATCTTTGTGCAAACGTTGGTAGAGGTTCTAGGTGTAGAACGAAGCGTATCCGGTATAAAAAGTATAAAATGGGCGTGATCCGCTCATGAACATGCCCACATCCCATACAACCCACAATATTAAAAGGTTCATATTTGACTTTGAGAGATGAATCTTCGCATAGAAACATTTTATATCAAAACTAAGGTGTGCACAAAAATGGGCGTCATTTGCCCACTAACACGCCCACCTCCCATATAACCTACTATGGTAAAAATTCTCTAAAGAGGTTTATATATGAGCTACAAAGATACAACTTGGTATGTGAGAATATTGTATCAAAAGTAAGATGTGTTCACAAAATGAGCGTCATCCACTCATGAACAGGTCCACCTCCCATACAACCCACAATATTAAAAACACTACACGGAGAAAACTGTTTGCTAAATTTGTATGGAGATTAAGCAAAACTTGAGCATAATTCTCAGCCACTTCAAAATATTGCTTATTTTCAGCAAAAATCAAGCAAATTTTGCTATTTAAATTTATAATAACTTAGCAAATTTTCGCTTGAACTAAATCAAAATTTGCTTTTTCGATTTATAATAACTGAGCGAGTGTTTGCTCGAATCAAATCAAAATTTGCTATTTCTATTTATAAAAAATAAAATAAAAAATAAAAAAAACAAATTGGCCATTTCGACTGGGAATCGAACTCGGGCTCCGAGCATGCTAAGCCACACTCTTAACCTGCATGCCACGGTATTTCTATTTATAGTTCGAATTTTGTTTTATATTTCAATAACCTAGCAACTTTTTGCTTGAATCAATTCAAAATTTGCTTTATCAATTTATAATAACTGAGCAAATTTTTGCTTAAATTGAGTCAAATTTTGCTTTTGCCTGAACAAAATTACCTTATAATAACTTAGCAAAGTTTGGCTTGAATCAAATCAAAATTTGCTATTTGAATTTATAATAAGTAAGCAAATTATTGCTAAAATTTATCTTTATTTTGCTTTTTTCAAATTATATGAGAAGTAATTTCAATTTAGAAAACGTTTTCTAAAATCAAACCGCTATTGAGCAAAATTTTGCTGATTTGCGTTTAAGCAAAGTAATGGCTGGATTCAAGCAAAATAATTTTCTCCGTGTATAAAATGTTCATATTTGATAGATGAAACTTCGTGTGGGAACATTTAATATCAAAACTGCGGTGTGCACAAAAAATGGACCTCATCTGCGCACCAACACACCCACCTACCACACAAACCACATTAGTTAAACCTGTATTACTTCTATAGGTACAAATAATGCATGGATTTGTATAGGAAGTTACGTCTATTTGTTTTAGTATTTTAATATAAATTTAAATATAAGGGGATTTCATAGTTCATATTTCATAGAGTATTTCATAGTCGGGCTAGACCGACTTAAAACTTTCTTTGCATATTTTATGATTATATATAAAAATCACATGTCACTATGTTGGTTTTCGCTTATATCCGAAACTTCACATCCGATTTAAAAGAAACTTTCTGAATTTATGAAGGTGATTTTAGCTTGAACGATAGTTTTCGAACCAATAGGTGGCGCAGTTGTCGATTTTTACAAAGAGTTTTAATTTTGTCAACGAATCTTTTTTTAATTTTAATCGGACTTCACCACAAATATGAATTTTCATCTAACGGTTCAATGTTTTTTAATGCGATTTCAAGTATTTATATAGGAAAATAGGGTAAACGTTTATATTTGAACAGAATAAACATTAATGAAAATCAAAGTTTTAAAATCATTAACCAAATAGAAATTTTACCAGAAACTTTTAAAGAAAAATATGCTAAAAATGCCAACTTTTTTAACGTATCATATCTCATAAGCATTATAAGCAACACATAAAAAGCACCACAAGAATCGAGCTGCGTCGGGTATTATAAGCTAGTATAATATATATAAAGGGTGATTTTTTAAGAGCTTGATAACTTTTTTTTTAAAAAAAAGCATAAAATTTGCAAAATCTCATCGGTTCTTTATTTGAAACGTTAGATTGGTCCATGACATTTACTTTTTGAAGATAATTTCATTTAAATGTTGACCGCGGCTGCGTCTTAGGTGGTCCATTCGGAAACTCCAATTTTGGGCAACTTTTTCGAGCATTTCGGCCGGAATAGCCCGAATTTCTTCGGAAATGTTGTCTTCCAAAGCTGGAATAGTTGCTGGCTTATTTCTGTAGACTTTAGACTTGACGTAGCCCCACAAAAAATAGTCTAAAGGCGTCAAATCGCATGATCTTGGTGGCCAACTTACCGGTCCATTTCTTGAGATTAATTGTTCTCCGAAGTTTTCCCTCAAAATGGCCATAGAATCGCGAGCTGTGTGGCATGTAGCGCCATCTTGTTGAAACCACATGTCAACCAATTTCAGTTCTTCCATTTTTGGCAACAAAAAGTTTGTTAGCATCGAACGATAGCGATCGCCATTCACCGTAACGTTGCGTCCAACAGCATCTTTGAAAAAATACGGTCCAATGATTCCACCAGCGTACAAACCACACCAAACAGTGCATTTTTCGGGATGCATGGCCAGTTCTTGAACGGCTTCTGGTTGCTCTTCACTCCAAATGCGGCAATTTTGCTTATTTACGTAGCCATTCAACCAGAAATGAGCCTCATCGCTGAACAAAATTTGTCGATAAAAAAGCGGATTTTCTGCCAACTTTTCTAGGGCCCATTCACTGAAAATTCGACGTTGTGGCAGATCGTTCGGCTTCAGTTCTTGCACGAGCTGTATTTTATACGGTTTTACACCAAGATCTTTGCGTAAAACCTTCCATGTGGTCGAATAACACAAACCCAATTGCTGCGAACGGCGACGAATCGACATTTCACGGTCTTCAGCAACACTCTCAGAAACAGACGCAATATTCTCTTCTGTACGCACTGTACGCATTCGTGTGGTTGGTTTAATGTCCAATAAAGTAAACTGAGTGCGAAACTTGGTCACAATCGCATTAATTGTTTGCTCACTTGGTCGATTATGTAGACCATAAATCGGACGTAAAGCGCGAAACACATTTCGAACCGAACACTGATTTTGGTAATAAAATTCAATGATTTGCAAGCGTTGCTCGTTAGTAAGTCTATTCATGATGAAATGTCAAAGCATACTGAGCATCTTTCTCTTTGACACCATGTCTGAAATCCCACGTGATCTGTCAAATACTAATGCATGAAAATCATAACCTCAAAAAAATCACCCTTTATTATGTATTTATTACATATAACATATAAAAATATAACAATTGACATTGATGCGTTGCATAAATGCATTAAGGAACTTAGCCAAAGTTTAAAATTTTCATGTTTTTATTAAATAATTACTTTTTTCGAAGTATTTTATTCTTAAGATATTTTTGCATCTTCAAATTTTTTTCTCTAACAATTAAAACTAAAGAAAACATTTTCATTTATTTTGTTATTATATTAATTTCATTAATGAGAATTATTCAGTACAACGCATAGGTGGATATTGTTGAAGCTTCTGCGCGTTAGCTTAAGATTATAATGATTTAATCTCCTTAAGCATGTAACCAATTTTAGTCTATGAATATTGAACGTATTATTTCCGGGCTGCTGTTTTGTGTTTGTGTAACGATAGGGAAGTCCTGTGGTTCATAAGCAGGGTCTTTACAGTTGGCCAAAAAGTTATGGAGTACACAACAGGAAAGCACTATATTTTCTTTTTTCTCAAGTTGATGGGTATCTTCAGAATTTAAAATCTTCCCGAAAGAATTCCATTTTCGTTCTTTATTAATACTCGTTTTTTATCACTTTTGTTGTGGGTTGCTTTTTAATGAGTGGGTTTTGTTAAGGGTTATATAGTCTTTACCTGATGTTTGCAAAGTTTTGCAGAACTTTTTTGTATAAATGCCCTGGTTTTTGCTGATATTTTATCAAACGTTTTCAAAAATTTTGTGATACTGAACATCTCTACAAGCTGACGCCCCTACAACCACTTTGCTAAAAAAATTTCTGTGATTATATTTTTATTCTGTTTTTTTACGTAGTTTCTAATATTTTTGTTTCTTACTTCTTTTGTCTTTTTACTTATTATAGTAACCATGATTCCAAGCAGCCAATTTGGCTTACATGTGTCTACTACAACAACAACGCATGGAAATATAATACATTCAACAGAGTCGCTTTTCGTCTACCGTTGAGGAGGAATAGATACGTCCTATATCACCCGATGGCTTATTTGACTGGGGACATCCTATTCAAATAAATGAAGTAAGCGAAAGAATAGCTGAACAGTCAGAGGAAGCAGCCGAACACTTGGAAGAAACACCTGATCACCACCACAGAATTTGCGATTTCGGAAATTTCAGCGTTGAAGTGAATACCTAAATATCTTTCATTATTTAATTTTGTGATAAAATTAACCTCTTATTGATATTTTGGGTTACGAGGATCGACTTCCCGTTGAGATGAATTTTATGTTACCTATGGTATCTAAAGCCTTAAGGAATTTTAGGGATTGAAGATTTACAAATTCCGATTCGGATTTTATTGAGATGGGGTCGGTGGTGTGCAAATGTTTCCTCGGAAATTGCTATGTTGGTAGAGTACAATAGGGAGGATAGTCGTTTACCGTACTTGTATGGAGTAGTTAAATGTCATAAAGATGACATTCCTTGTCTATTTGTGGGACTCTTCATTGGTATACTGATAAAGTCCAAAAGATTATTTCATATGTATTGACTGACGTTTTAGGGAGTAAACTATGTACTATCTACAAAATGTTAAAGACATTACCAGGGCTGCTCCTGAGTTATATACTGTAAACATGTACATGTACACTAGGATGGACACTTTCAAAATAATATCACTTGTGAAAAATATTACCATAAGCGATTGGTATAAAAGCAAGGACTCAATACCTTAAAATCTTCTTAACATAAGTTTACATTTTAATATTCATAACGCTAGTTATATTTCTTATAACGGGTTTGTTTACAAACAAGAGAAAGGTCTTCCTCAAGGTGCCTGTGATTCTGCCTTTTAGGCTACACTGCTCCATTTTTGATGAGCACTTGGTAGGTTATTGGTGGAAATATATGGACGATTTTTAAGTTTATATGCCAATTGATACAATATAATCTTTAAAACATAATTTCAACCTACTATCAGACCTACAATAACCTGTTGACAGTGAGGAGTTAAATGACGGTGGATTGCCTTCTATTAGTTTTCTGGATATTTTAATTGTTCGTGGGTCTTTTGGTATTGAAATTAGTCTATACAGTAAACCCATGTCTTCTCTTAGGGTGATTCACTATTATTCCCATCATTTTATATCATATAAAGAACAAACTTTACGTTCAAACTAAAACCACTAAAATATTCAAAAAGTATAAGATCGTACTAGCAATTGTAAATTATTAGGACTTATCCTTTTTTGAGCAGAAATAAATTAATAATTCATATCTCGTTTATTATAGAGGAACAATTTTCTTATGTGATTTTCGAGGAATTGCAAAAAGAATCTGACGGTCAACCCTCTTTATCATTAACAGCTAGCAAGTTAGATGTTAGACGGTCTTTGTTATTGAAGTTTTTGAAGATGTTTCGTTATAGCGCTGAGGTCCCCACTCTTTTTATTTGACCAAAGACTGTTTTTAGCTTCTAGAGCACAATCCATAAAATGGGGTCAGAGTACTTGTTGTAATAAAGAGAAAGAGCAAAATTTAAGGAAGATTGGCCGAGTAATTTTCAAATAGACTGTCCCAGAAATAACTGTCTTCGTTATTTCTGATTGATTCTTCGAAAAAAATGTGTTTTCAAGCTAAGAACAGGACTTTTATTATTGTGGTTATACTGTTATACCTTTTTCTTGCCTACTTCATTTTTAGCGGCTGAATAAATCGCTAAAAAATGTGAAAAATGCATTCTATGCTTCGGTGTATGGAAAAAAATTGTTTTCCTTGGGCTGTTTTTTTGTACCTGATCTTTTTTTTGAGAGCTACAATTTTCTGTTTATAATGCGGTAATGTAATTTTTCAAATTTGACTACTTTCGATACGGCTCGGTTTTGTTGTGGGTTGCTTTCTTTATGAGTGAATTTTGTTTTGTTTCCTGATTTTGCATAATTTTTCGGTAATTTTTTGTATAAAAGTCCTGGTTTTCGTTCATTTCTACAGCCCTTCTACTACTTTGCTAAAAAAATTGTGAGTATATTTGAAATATATTCTTCTATGGGATTTACTAATATATTGTTTTTTGCTCCTTTTTACTTTTTTATATTAACCATGATTCCGATCAGCCAATTTGCCTATATGCGTTTACTGCTACAACAACGCATGGAAACGAAGTATATTCAGTAGGATCAGGTTACATCTACCGTTGGGGAGGAACGTTCACCCGACGGATCATTTGGCTGGGGACATCCCATTCAAATAAATGAAGTGAGCGAAGGGATAGCTGAACAATCTGAGGAAACGGTCGAACACTTGGAAGAAGTCCGTGATCACCATCCTGATTATGAACAGGAGCTTGACGTTTCTTTTGGTTCATCGAGTGTTGCGTCTTCGGTTGATATCGAAGATCTTGAAGCCTTTTAACTTTGCTGACCCTTATTTTATATTGTATTAATTGCTTTTTTTATATTTGTATTTTTAAAATAAATTTATGTTAAAGTTCCTTTTTTTGGTTTGGTTGTATGAGTTTTTTTGATTTGGTTGTGTGAATTTTTTTAATTTTATTGAATTTATTTCAATCCTTAATTTTTATCATTCATTTTTATCTGTTCTTTTATTTTGGAAACAAAATTTTACTACCTAAAAAAATCCATTTATAATTTCCAAAAAAAAAAATGTTCCTTTAAAAAACGTTCCCTTTAAAAAAACATCCCTTAAGAGAGATATAATCTTCATTAAAAGAGTTTATTACGCAGGTATACCTTTTACGAAGGTATACTTTTACCTGGATAATAAGAACCTAGTGTTTTCTTATTCCTGATGTGTACTCTTCTTTAATATACCTGCTGATATCCTATATCCTATATATAACTTTCGATTAAAAAAATGTGTTCCTTAGTTTAAAATAAACTTTGAAAGTGCACATTGCGAATTTGCTCTTTTAATATATTTTTACGAAGTGAATTTTTGTGACTTGACGATTATTTTACCAAGTGATTTTTGCAACTTGGCGAATTTTTTATAATATGGCGCAATCTATTAATAAGGCAATCTATTAAAAAGGATATATATGCATTTTTAAACGAAACAAACTATAATTCATATTTTATATTCATATATAAAAAATTAACATTTCTTTCTGTTTTTCATTCACAGCGTTCTTCTACAACTCTACTTCTTATTGATATTTTGGGTTACAAGGATAGACTTCCCGTTGAGATGAATTTGATGTTGCCTACTATGGTGTCTGGAAAAATCTTTTAGGGATTGAAGATTCCCGAACACCGATGGCTGTTCGGATTTTATTGAGCTGGGGTTCTAAATTCATACCTCCGCATTCACCTACCGTTAATGATAACGCCAACGTTATGGAGTTCATCTTTGGTACTATGATGAACGTGAAAAACGTGCATCTTGAATACTGTCTTCGGGAGTTGGCAATCTTCATTTTACCAAACTGGAAGAGTTTTATTCGACGAAGAGAGACCACACTCATCACGAACGAGAAGAGTTTTATTCAACGAAGAGAGACCACACTCATCACGAACGAGTTTTAAAGCACCTGTTTTCGGTTACCAAGCAGTACCTAAATCAATGTCTTCAACACAGGTGGTTCAGGCGGATATAGGACGGATAACAGCATTAATGGAGACGATGAAGTGTATGTGTATGTGAAGTGTAAGTGTGGATGGATGAAGTGTATTGCTGCAGGTGTGTATCGTATAGTAGAAGATCTTAAATTGGATCGTGACCATATTTTTTAGGCGTATAAAGGATTATATTGTGGTTTTAGACTGTGACACAGTTTCCTAGAAAATTGCTTGCTTTGTTAGTAGAGTACAATAGGGAATGATTGTCGTTTACCGTACTTGTATGGGGTAGTTAAATATCATAAAGATGTCATTCCTTGTCGTTCTATTTGTGGGACCCTTCATTGGTATACATATCCGGTTCAAAGGATAATTTTCTATGTATTAAGTTACGTATTAGGGAGTAAACTATATCCACAGAATGTTAAAGACATTGCTAGGGCTGTTCAGGAGTTATAAACCTTACCGCTTTGCAAAGGTTTTGAATTTGTTAAATTCGATATTGTAGACATGTAGACTAGACTTGTTTATAATGGCATTTTCATCTCTAATCTGCACTCCCATCAAAAAATCTGAATATTTGGACTATAAAAATAAGATATTAAAAAAAATTTCAGAAACAAGTTGAAATCTTGGACGTTTCTCTTCAAAAATGTATATCTTGAGAAAAATTCAATTTGTAAAATTTTCACTTTTTATAAATTGCCTGAAAATGAATTTGGTAACAAAATTTATTTTGGGTATGGTCAATCGAATGAGGAAATAAAAATTGAGGGCTTTTAAACAAAAACGTTGACTTTTTCAATTATATTTATCATGCAACATGAAAAAAATATAAAAATTTTTATGAAATTTTGACTTTGAAAAATTGACGAGTTTTTAGTTTATATGTCGACTGACAAGACAGTACCTTTAAACATACTTTCGAGCGACTATCAGACCTACAATTAACTGTTGACTGTGAGGAATGAAATTACACTGCATTGGCTTCTAATAGTTTTCTGGATATTTTTATTGTACGTGGGTCTTATGGTATTCAAATTAGTCTATATAGTAAGCCCATGTCATCTCTTTGGATGATTCACTATTATTCCCATCATTTATTATCATATAAATAACCAATTTTATGTTCAAATTCAAACTTATTAAATTGTTGTAGGCTTTGGCCGTATAAAAATTAAAACGCAAATTTTAATTTATATTTTTTATTTATATCAATATTTCGACTAAAAATATGAGTCGTCTGTAGGATAGGACCTAGAAGAACATGAAAACATTTATCACACTCTAGTTTAACACAATATAAATAAATTTTAAACAATAAATGAAAAATACAAGTAATAATTATTTTAACACAATATAAACTTATTTAAAACAATTAAACAATGCAAATTACAAGTTTAAATTATTACCAGTAACAAACAAGTCTTGTTGTTTAAAGTTACTTTGGTCAACTAATGCTATGTCTGATTAAATGTTTTTAAATATAAGCGCAGTTATCGGTGTCCGTTTTATAGTTAAGTCTCTTTTGTATCGTTGTGTTAATTATGTGGAGGATTTCTTTTGCGTATCGTCTATTGTAATTTCTGTAAGTTCTCTTGTTGCAGAATCTTTGTTTCTTCAAAGTTAGGAGAGTGGCCCCATTTTTTGTAGTCATTCTTGTTGTTTATATCTGGTTTGGGTGCTGATAATCGTGTCCTTAATTTTGATTTCGTCGTTCCAACATACTCTTTCTCTCGTCATTGGTCGCCAGTCCAGAGCTGTGATGGGCTAAAACTGGTAGTAGCTTTGCTACGAGGTCTGACCAAGGACTTAAAAACTGGTACCACGGGTAGTCAGCGGCCCCTGGCTTTCGTCAGGCTAACTTACTGGTTTACTACCCATTTCGCGGGAAGAGTTACCTAGCTCGGTGTGTGAGTTGCATTCTCAACTCGGGCTCCGTACTCCAGTACGGAAGAGGTGTTAGATAGGCTTCCACCCAAACCAAGGGTTGTGACATTTCATGACAACATTTAGCTAATTTGGTACCTTTGAACCCTCAAAGGGGCATTGGTCGTTGCAATGTTTCGGTCCCATGCTATGGAGCACCGTAGACTTAAGCCTACACGGCAGGTGTCTACGCAAAACACTTTGGATTCATACTCTTTCTCGCATATTTTCTCCTTTGCATGTAACTTTATAGATTAGATTTGATTTGTCCATTGTAGAATACCCTTTAACCGCCTGCATTATCGCATTAATTTTAAGCACATCACTATGTTATGATTTAACTCAAAGAAGTATAACACTTTTGTTTATGTAAAATTTAAGGTTTTATTTATTTTAAGTTATTATATATTAAGCATTTTAACTCAATTTGACCATTATCAAAATACTGGTATTTTGCTTTTTAAGGAGGTGCAATCCTCAAAAATAAAGATTCAATACAAAGCATTCATCTGCTTGCATTTTGAACTGCCTTTAGAGCGTTAATCTGCTCAGGTTTTTTTTTAATTAGAAGCCAGTGGCGTTTTAAACGCCGGCTAAAAACCCATAGGCAGGGCCTTAAAAAACTATAACACACCACGTTTTTAAATTCGCAACAGATTCGCATTAATTATAAAGCAAACAAAAGAAAAAATCCAATTTCGAACACTACATGGCGATCCTGCCCAACACGGAAAATTTTAACGAGGCGCTAGAAGAGTACGTGCCACCAGGCGGCAACGCAAACGCTCCGGTGTACATACCATTGAGCAGAGGGCCAAAAAAGCTCACGCTGGAGGAGTATCAGCAGCGTCAGAACAGATTAAAAGAAGCATCACGAGTCGTCATACCACCGACGGTACAACCAAGAAGTAGGAGAGGAGGAAAATTGGTGAAACTACGGAAAAAAATTGCTGCACTGAAGGCGATTGTAAATGCTGAGCATCCACCGAACTTCCAGACGGCATCAAAGATTTGGTTGGAAATCGACGAGCTCGAGAAACAATTTCGAGCGTTCAAAAGCAAACGACTTTAATAATTTATACATATTTATTATGTAATATAAAAAAAAAAAAAACATTTTTATAAAACACACACATTTATGAACACACGTTTATTATGTAATATTCAATAAAAACATTTATATAAACACACACACATTTATGAACACACGGCACATGAATTATTTAAGTTCATTTAGTAATTTTTCATCAGTATATTATTTTAATAATCAATATAGTTAAAACTTACATTTATATAAAACAAAATCTTAAAACCATTTTTTTAATAATTTTTTTGCACACTTCAGCACTTAATTTTTTTTATTTTTAAAGCACTCGCATTTTTTTTCATTCATTCACTGAAACGTCAGTCAATCACTTGTTGCTTTACGCATCTTTCGCATATATATTTGTAATAGATTAGTGCCACGATCAAAGGGTGTTTCATACATACTAAAAAATATATGTCACTCTAATAGAATTAATTTACATGGAAGCAATAAATAGAAGTATTCAAGTGCTGGAAAAATTTAAATTAAATATAAGAAAAAGTAAAAATAGAATATGCAGTAGTGAATAAATAAGTAACAAGTTAAAAAATTTTGAAAAATTAAAACTTGAAGTAGACGAAATAGAAAATGAAGAAAATTGTCGAATTTTAAAAGAAAAATTCCACAATTGTTATAAAGACATAATTATAATAATAAAAAGTTTAACCATTAAAGAAAAAAAAGAAAATTTGTCGGAAAATAATATTGAAAATTTAGATTTGTTCAACATTTGGGAAGAAGAAAATTTGCCAAGAATGTCTAATTTTGACATTAATATTGTAGGTAAAAACCTACAAGTTTTCAAGGGTAATTTTAATCAACTAGAGGATTTTATAACGCAATCAGAGTTATTGCATGATTTTGTAAAAGATGAAGATAGACCTATTTTTGTAAAATATGTCTATAATTTTAAATTATCAGCCCAAGTTCGCGGTATACTTGGACGCTCAAATAAGCCTGCAACGTTTTTAGAGCTGAAGAATTCCTTGAAAAAAGCTTACCCTAATCCAAAGAATTTACAGCAAGTTTTAAGTGAATTCAGTGCACTTAAGCAAAAAAGATTAAATATATCAGAATTTAGAGAAAAAATAGTGGAACTTTCCGAACAATTAAGTAATTTTGAGATAAAAACTTTGAATAATCCAAATGAATTGGAAAAAAATGCAATTTCTCTAAATATTTTCTTTTAAGGCGTAAATAGGGAATATACAAATATTTTGTTGTCCAACCCACCAAAAACATTTAATGAGGCCGTAGAAAGGTGTATGAATGTAGAAAGAAGTTTGGAAACAGACAGTAACACAATATTTCACATACGGAATGGAAATAATTTTGATATCGAGAATAGAAGGTACCAAAATAACAGAAACCAATTTAATAATAATAACAACAATCATAAAAATAAAAACAACAATTACAGGGGCAACTCTTATGGCCATCAGAGCCATAATTTTTCATATAGAAATGGCAATTACAGCCAAAATTTTGGAAATAATGGTTACAATAACCATTACAACAACAATTTTAAAAACGATAATTATGAGAATAATAACACAAATAGAAATTCAAACCAAAATTTCAGAACACAGGGAAACGGTTATGGCCGGGTAGCAGAGAACGGTACCCGCAGAGGCCAAAACTAATGTACAAAATATCGAAAAATTTATCAAATTACATAATTTTAAAATGTAAAAATACTAATAAAGATTTGAAATTCTTGTTAGATACTGGAGCTGATATCTCGATTTGTAAATTAAATAATATAGATGAAGTTAATACAAGAAATATTTTAACACTTACAGGAATAACAAGAGAAGAAATTGAATGTATTGGTACAACTAATCTGAAATTAATGGTAGAATCAGAAATCATTGTGCACAATTTTTATAAAGTTGAAGATGATTTTCCAATCACAACAGATAGAATCATAGGGCGAGATATTTTAGAAAAATATATGTCAAAAATAGATTTTGAAACATATACGGTTAGTTTTAATATAAATGAAAAAGAATTAATCATACCAATAAATTTAAGAGATAAATATAATACAAATATTTTAATACCAGCTCGGTCTGAGTCAATAGTACCCATAAACATTAAAGTTATGGATGATAGCATAGTTTTGAATGAAGAAATAGCAAAAGGAGTATTTTTAGGAAATAGCATAATACCCGCGAAAGGCGTGGCACATGTTAAAGTATTGAATACAACAGAGGACGATTTAATACTGAAAAATTTAAATGTAAAAACTGAACTTTAAAAAAAGTACAATGTTTTCCAATATAAAGGAAACAAATCAGTCAACAAGGACAGGCTCAACAAACTTTTAAGTGATTTGGACATTGGATGCAATGGACCAGAAGCAAGAAACTCAATAATAGAAATCACGATTTTTAAACGCAACAAATACAAACAACAGATTCAAACCCAGTTAACATAAAAAACTATAGACTGCCACAAACACAAATGACAGAAATAAACGAACAGGTTGACCAACTTTTGAGGGATAACATAATAGAACATTCGGTCAGTCCTTATAATTCTCCACTACTCGTAGTACCGAAGAAATCAACAAATGATAAGAAAAAATGGCGACTCGTCGTCGATTTTAGAAAATTAAACGAGAAAATCGTAAGTGACAAATTCCCACTTACCAAAATAGAAGACGTACTTGACAGACTTGGAAGAGCTAAATACTTTTCGACATTGGACATGACCAGCTCGTTCCACCAGATAGACCTACACAAAGACTCACGACCTCTGACTTCATTTTCAACAGGAAATGGACATTTCCAATTCAAACGTTTGCCATTTGGACTGAAAATATCGTCAAACAGCTTTCAGCGCATGCTAACAATAGCTTTAAGTGGTTTAGATGTGGAGGCTTTTCTATACGTAGACGATATAATTGTATTTGGATGCAGTTTAAAGCATCACAATGAAAATCTAACGAAAATATTTCAGAGAATGAGGAAATTTAATTTAAAGTTTAATCCAGATAAATGCTCTTTTTTAAAACCGGAAGTTATATATCTTGGCCATCTTATTACCACTACGGGTATAAGAACTGACCCAGCAAAAAATAAGGTAATAGAAAACTACCCAACCCCAACAAACGCAGATGACGTTAGAAGATTTGTTGCTTTCTGCAACTATTATAGGCGCTTCATACCAAAATTCGCTGATATAGCCAAAGATCTTAATTCTCTTTTAAAGAAAAATGAACAATTTGTCTGGACTGAGAAATGCCAAAATGCATTTGAAATATTAAAAACTAAACTACTAAATCCCCCAGTACTTCAATACCCTGACTTTGATAAACCTTTTGTGTTAACAACTGATGCCTCAAATTTTGCACTTGGCGCAGTTTTATCACAAGGTGAGATCGGATCAGATTTACCAATTTCGTATGCGAGCAAATCTCTGGGAAAACATGATTTAAATAAACCAATTATAGAAAAAGAATTACTAGCTATACATTGGGCAATTAATTTTTTTAGACCATATCTTTACGGTCGCAGATTTTCAGTCGTAACAGACCACAGACCATTAGTGTCTCTTTTTTCGCATAAAAATCCGTCGTCAAAGTTGACACGAATCAGGTTAGATCTTTGCGACTATGATTTTGAAATCATATATAAAACAGGCAAAATGAATACCAACGCAGACGCATTGTCGCGCATAATTTTAAATAGCAACTCACTTAAAGCCATGATTCCAACTGGATTGGAACATGAAGACAAGAAAATACTAGCAATAACAAGGAGTATGGATAAAAATAACCATACAAAAAACTCGGATTTTAAAAACAAAAAATGTCTTTCCAGCAAAACGTCTGATCAACTAATTGCTTGGGAATGCACATCAATATCGGATGTAAACAAAATAAGAAAGCTTAAATTTATAACAGAAAAAGGTTTTAAGGGAACCCAAATATATATAGAAGTTAATGAAGTCATTGCAAGATGCAGCGATAATCCTTTGTTTACACAGCTTACTCTGGAGAAACTGTCGTCAAAAAAGGCATAGTTTAGGAATAGAAGAATTAGCATTAAATGCGAATGATATAATATTTAAAACGGTAGAGAAAGAAAAATTCAAAAAGATTTATAATAGTTTGAAAAGAGATAAGGAAAATTTAAAGATATTGATTTATAGAGAACCGGAAAAAGCAATAGATATAGAAAAACAGAAAAGTATAATTGAGGAATATCATAATTCGACCCACGGAGGTCATATGGGGATTAGAAAAACAATTTTAAAAATAAAGCAAAGATACATATGGAAGAATATGTGTAAAATGATAAAGAAATTCATAAATAATTGTGAAAAATGCAAAATAAATAAACAAACAAAACATACAAAAGAAAAACTTACAATAACAAACACGCCAGGAACTAGTTTCGAAGTCGTATCGATAGATACAGTAGGCCCTTTACGTTTAAAAAATAATTACAGATACATACTCACAATGCAATGCGAATTAACAAAGTATATATTTGCTTGGCCAATGGAGACAAAAGACGCGAAAACAGTCGCAAAAACTATTATCGAAAACTTAATTCTGATATATGGTCATTTTAAAATTTTAAAGTCAGATACCGGTACAGAGTTTACCAACGAATTACTATCAGAGATATGCAACTTATTAGAGATAAAACAAATTTTTAGTACTCCATACCATCACGAAACACTTGGTTCGATAGAACGTAATCATAGAGTATTAAATGAATACTTATTAAATTTTTGTAAAGGTGACGAATGCGATCAATGGATACCATACTTCACATTTGCTTACAACACTACACCTCATGTTGATACAAATTACACGCCATTTGAACTCATTTTTGGCAGGTTAGCGAACCTTCCAAATGATAATTCAGTAAATTCAAAATATTACAATGCAGATAACTATGCGCAAGAACTAAAAGCAAGATTAGCATATTCATTAAAAAAGACTGAAGAATTAATAAAAATATCAAAAGAAAATCTAATAAAAAATAATGAAAATTTTAGTCCGTTAAATTTAAATATCGGAGATAATGTAATCATAAAAAAGATGAATAGAAAGAAAAATCAACCACCTTATCATGGTCCATATAGAATAATCGATAAAAATGGAGTAAATTCAATTATAGATGTAAATGGAAAAATTAAAGAATATCATAATAATTTATTAAAAAAATGGATTTAATGAACTAAATAATCAAAGTAAAAGAATCACATATATAGTACATAATACTATTATTGAATTGTATAACTAAATGTAAGTAAGTTTTAAATTCACATTTATTTTTTGAATTGTATAATATAAGAAAATTTTTGAAAAAATTATTATTTTAAAATGGGGGGGGGGGGGGGGGGAAGTGCCTTTAGAGCATTAATCTGCTCAGGTTTTTTTTTTAATTAGAAGCCAGTGGCGTTTTAAACGCCGGCTAAAAACCCATAGGCAGGGCCTTAAAACACTATAACACACCGCGTTTTTAAATTCGCAACAAACTCGCATTAATTATAAAGCAAACAAAAGAAAAATCCCATTTCGAACACTACACCATGTCTGAAATCTTACATTTTGTTGCTGTAGATGTTTCTCAAGGTGTTGTGAGATCTAGGTGCGAGCTGAAAATTGTTTTTGTTGTATCAGTCTGTTTTTTTATTTTTCGGTGAAGCCTTCTTCATATGTGACTCCTTTGTATATTAATGTTTTGTTGGTTTGGTTATTGTTGTTTTGAGTTTTGGTTTCATTCAGTACCCGGATAATTGGTCATTTTGGAAAATAATTTTTTATTAATATATGTTTAATTATTGTTTTGTTTTTAATGTGAAAAATATCGTCACTTATGTTAACTTCCCTGTTTATGAAATTTTTCGCCGTGTTGATTATGGTATTTTTTGGGTGTTTGGAGTGAAAGTTTTTGAGACGTCTTGAAGCTGTGGGTTTCTGATTCCAATTTGTTTTTATTATGTTGTTGTTTCTTATTATTTTTGCGTCTAGATATGGTAGTTGTCTGTCTTTTTCTTCTTCTATGGTAAATTTTATGTACCTGAAGCAACTAGTCAATGTAGTTTTTATCTCATCCATTTTCACGTTGCAGAAAATATCATCCACGTTTTTAGTTAAAAGTCTCGGTTTGTGATTAATCTTATCCATGAAGTTGTTTAAAATTTCTTCCATAACAATGTTTGCAATGATGGGCGATACAGGCGATCCCATAGGCATTCCTCGTAGCTAATTATAAATTGTCTTTTCATACTTGAAATAGTTGTTTTCTTTTAAACAGAAAGTCAGTATATCCATGAATAATTGTTTGGGTATCCTAGTGTGTTCTTCCATTATGTGCAATTTTTTGTCTATAGTTTTAAATGCAAAATCTACGGGATTGCTTGGGAAAATTGTTACCACCATCAATTCATTGTCACATATGTAGCTGTTATGTATTTTTTCTTGAATTCTACCGCGTCTTTAATGTTACATATAGTCTGTCGTCACTTGTTGTAATATATTTGAAATATATTTGCTTATGTGTGTAATTACATATATGTAGGTGAGCTTATTGATCAGCAGATCGGTCTCAGTGGCATTTCTTGTTTATGGATTTTTCGAAGTCCATATATTCGTGGGGCTATCAATTGACGAATATTGTTAGTAAAAATATTTATATAATTAAAAATTAAATATTAAATTTTGCGTTTTACTTTGTATATGGCTAAGCCTTCAACAATTTAATTCCAAATTACAGGCCGAAAACATAAATTATTCAAACTAAAACTACTATCGTACTAGCAATTGTAAATTATTAAAAGACCTATATTTTTTTTTTGAGCAGAAATTTATGAATAATTCATATCTCTCGCTTTTAATAGAGGAACAATTCACTCATGTGATTTTAAGGAATTGCAAAAAAAACTGACGGTCAACCTTTATCATTAAGAGCTATCAAGTTAGAATCTAGGCAGTCTTTGTTTTTTTAGCTTCTAGATTATAATCCATTAAATATTGTAATGAGGAGTTTAGTACTTTTATCAAACATTTTAGCCTTGGACATCCTATTTTTAAGACTCCTAGCAGTTATTTTAAGGAACTTCATATGTCTCTGATTGATGCTGATCCCTCTCAACCTATAATTCCATCGAGATTGTCTGCATCTGAAAAATCCTTAGTATATTTAATTGGTTGCAGCGATTGTGAAAAACTGTTTTGCCATTATTGACCATTATGGAGGTAAATATGTTTACAACTATATTGACTAGCTATATGTGACGTAGTAGGGAAACCATCCTCATTGTTCATTTACCCTCCGGAGCAGAAAACAAAATATGATGTGTGTCATGCCGCCTTAAATTGAATACGGTTATTTTTCTATTCATTTCGCTACAATTCAATAAAACGATATAGAATTCACATATAAATGTGTTTTATTCAATCTATAAATGAAATTATACTATTGCGTCATATGTTTCGTTACTTATTATCAACAAAAAAAATTTCGGATGGAATCCTGAATGCTCGGCATTAATTCAATCGCAATAAATACTGTCCCAGAAATAACTGTCCTTTTGTTATTAGTTTATTTATATAAAACTGTTACCTATATAGCAACATATTTGGTACCTAAATAAAGTATAAATATTGCAGATTAAAAAAAATACTCATTAGTAAAATACAAGAGCTACTGAAAAGATGTCGTCTCAACAAGAAGAAAAGCGGAAAGCAATTATTTGCAAATACCTGGAAAATCCAAACACCACGTACAAAAAGGTCGCTAAGGAAGTTGGCCCTTTATCAAAAACTCCAGGCTCAGGGAGAAAAAGTGGTCCAGCGAACCAAGCGGTGGCCCAGAACGTTAAGCGGCTGTTTACTCAGAATACAGGCACTTCGGTTCGTGATATGGCAGCAAAAGCGGGAACATCAAAGTCAAGTATTCAACGGATTAAAAAATTTACAACCTAAGGAGCTATAAAGTACAAATGGTACCTGATATGTCAATAGAAAAGGGCACAGAAGCCAAGAGGAGGGCTCGAAAACTGTATCGTGATTACCTGCCAAATTTATTTGCGTGATCATGGACGATGAAACGTACTGCAAAGCGAATTTGAAGCAGTTACCTGGACACAGACATTATACTGCGGTTAGAAGGGGTGGAGCATCCTCTAAATTTACCACCGACAAACATACCAAATTTCCAAATAAATACATGGTTTGGCAGGTCATTTGCAAATGTGGCCTTCGAAGTAAGGAATTTGTGACAGATCGCACAATTAGCACCAAAATTTACATCAGAGAGTGTTGCATCGGCGTCTGCTACCTTTTATACGTCAGCACCAAGGTTCAGTGCTATTTTGGCCTGACCTAACAACATGTCACTACGCCCAGAGAACGATGGATTGGTACCAAGCCAATACTGTGACTGTGGTACCAAGAGAAGCCAAACCTCCGAAATACCCCGAACTTCGCCCAAAATAAAGATATTGTGCTTTAATGAAAATAAATCTTAAGAAGACCAAAGAAACTGCGAAAAACATCTAAATATTTCAACGTAAATGGCGTGGAGCATACACTAAAATCAACGAAAGGTCGGTAAAAACCCTAATGGAGGACCTTAATCAAAAAGTGCATAATTTTGTAAATGCATTTTTCAATTTTAAGTGTCTTCGAGTTTTGCAAATTTGCAGTGACGCTTCAGTCTGTATTTTGTAGTTGGTTTTTGCGTATTTTGTTTTACGTGTATTTTGTTGGTAGATTTTGTACGTATGTTTTGTAGGTAAGATTTTTTGGTTGGTTTTTTAACGTTTTTTACGTATATTTTGTTGGTTAAATTTTTTTATTTTTGTGTGGGGCTTATGTAGGTCTGGAGATTTTATTGGGTTTTGTGCGGGTTCAGATAATTGTATTTATTACAATGTTTTTAAAAAATTGTTTTGATTTTTCGAAAAAATATATGTTTATAAGCTAAGAACAGGACTTAAATTACACTACTCCACAAATTCACGAAAAACCTTTTATCCAGAGATCTGAATTTTTTTTCTATTAGAACTTTTTACGCTGATTCTACGCCTATACTCAGTTTTTCCCTAGTAGGTCGATTTTTTGATACACAGACTTTTGATTTTTTAGACTTTGATCCATTTTTTTGTCTAGAAACTAAACTGTTTCATTTAAAGTTATAATTTGTTTGTTATATGACATATAAATAAATGAGCTATCTAATACTGTATCAACCATTTGTTTGTCATGTTTCTTCTCTGAGATATTTCTCTAAAGTTCAAATTTTAAATTTTTGGTTAAAGATTTTTAACTTTGACCGTCTTTTCCATAATGTTTGAAATATATTTGAATTTGATGTTGTTTTATATTAAATTTTCTTCATTTATATGTCAATATCATTTTGATAGAGTTAGGAAAGAAAATACAAAAATTAAAATAAGTTTTTTAGCCATTCTGCTTAAATTCCCCAAAGAACATTTTATTTTAAAAAAGCATTTTCATTCTAATAGAATATAAAGTTCTAATAGTTCTAATAGAAAAGTAATTCAGGTCTCTGGATAAAAAAATCTTGTGAACTAGTGTTATTGTGGTTGAAAAAAATTTGTTTATACTTTTAATCCTATCAAGAAGCCTACTTCAGTTTTCGCGGCTGTATAAATAGCTAAAAAATGTGAAAAATGCATTCTATGCTTCAGTGTATGGAAAAAATTGTTTTTTGTGGGATGTTTTTGTACCTGTATGAATAGCCACATGTATGTATGAAAGATGCATTCTGTGAACATAGAACAAAGGGTCACTGAAGGAGTACCTCAAGGATCGTTGCTAAGAACTCTCCTGTGGAACGTCATGTATGATGGGGTGCGAAAATCCAAAACCAGCCGGGCGTTGAGATAATAGGAAATGTAGACGATATCGCAATATTGGTGGTAGCCAAGAGGCTAGAGACGATTAGTATTAGTGGATTAGAGCGAATTAGGTTAGAACTGGCCGACCACAAGACTGAAACAGTTCTTATAAGTAGCCTTAAAAAAATACAGAGCCTAAAAATAAGAGAAGGAGGCCACGTAATAACCTCCAGCTCACACCTAAAGTATCTTGGTTCCTTGGAAGAGAGTGGCAGGAACGCTGGCAACGGTCGACCAAGGGCAGATGGACATACGAAGTACGGCACGGTGAAGTTAACCACCACATGACGCAATGACTCTCATTCCATGACAGACGGCATGTGCTTTCAAGCAGAAATTGCAGCGCTAGTACACAATACACAAGATACCAGACCACCGCAGACATGCAATATATGCTGACTTCGGCAGAAGCTTGGGACACAGTCAGCCACGTGCATCGTGCGAGAAGTTAGAACTGATGATATGTCTAATAGAATAGAGAACGAAACAGGCCTGTGTAGATTAGATAAGAATGGATTTCTATACTATAGTGTATTGCAATCCTACACGGAAAATAGAAGGAGCTTTTTGATTTAACGACAAACACTTACGACATCCTGAATCCTGTTTTAGGGAGTTGTCCAACCTTCATTTTACCAAACTGGAAGAGTTTTATTCGACGAAGAGAAACCTCACTCATCACGAATGCGTTTTAAAGCACCTGTTTTTGGTTACCAAGCAGTGCCTAAATCACTGTTATCCTCTGTATTTTTACAACTGTATATCCTCAATACAGTGTGGTTCAGGCGGATAAAGGACGGATTACAACATTAATGGAGATGTCCTTTTACCGGAAAAAGATGGATGAATGGTTCTCCAAGTGTATTGCTGCAGGTGTGTATCGTATAGTACAAGATTTTAAATTGGATCGTGCCCATATTATATAAAGGGTTATATTGTGGTTTGAGAAAAGTGTTATAGTGGGTGGTGTGCAACTGTTTCGTTGAAAATGGTTTACTATGTTGTAGAGTACAAAAGGGATGATTACCGTACTTGTATGGAGTAGTTAAATGTCATAAAGACGTCATTCTTTGTCGTCCTCTTTGTGGGACCCTTCATTGGTATACATATCCGGTCCAAAAGATAATTTCCTATGTATTGACCGACGTATTAGGGAGTAAACTATGTCCACAGAATCTTAAAGACATTACTAGGTCTGCTCAGGAATTATATATCGTACCGCTTTGCAAAAGTTTTGAATTTGTTAAATTCGATTTGTAGACATGTACACTAAGATGACACAATACCTTCTTATCTTGTTAACATGTCTTTACATTTTACTATTCATAACGCTAGTTATTTTTCATATGACTGTCTTATGTACAAACAGGAAAAAAGGTTTTCCTCAAGGTGCCTTTGATTCCGCGCTTTTAGCTCCAATTCTTCTTGATTATATTCTTCAATTACATTACGGCTCCATTGTTGATTAGTACTTTGTAGTTTATTGGTGGAAACATATAGACGATTTTTTTAGTTTATATGCCGACTGACAAGTTAAAATCTTTTAAACATACTTTTGAGCGACTATCAGACCTACCGTTAACTGTTGACCGTGAGGAATTGAATGACGTGAAATAAGTCTATATTGTAAGCCCATGTCTTTTCATAGGATGATTCATTATTATTCCCATCATTTATTGTCATATAAAGAACAAACTTTACGTGAATTTATTCAAAAGGTTTTAGATTGTACTAGTAATTGTAAATAATTAAAGGACCTATCATTTCTTGTGCAGAAATTTGTAAATAATTCATATCGCTAACTATTATAGAGGAAAAATTAACCCATGTGATTTTCAATTAATTGCAAAAATTATCTAACGGTCAACCCTCTTTATCATTCACAGCTAGCAAAATAGAAGTTAGGCGGTCGTTATTATTGAAACTTTTGTAGAGGTTTCATTATAGTGCTGAGCTTCCCAGTCTTTTTATTCGACCAAAGACTGTTTTTTTAATTTCTTGAGTACAATAATCGACCCTTAAACATTTTAACCTTGGACATTTTAACCAAGGAACTCCATATGTCTGATTGATGCTGATCCTTCTAAACCTGTAACTTCATCCCAATTGTCTACGTCTGAAAATCCTTAGTATATTAATTTGGTTGTAAAGATTGTGAAAAAACTTTTTGCTTAGTGGAATTGGACCTGTTTGTGACTTATAAGATGCTGCTTAAGACAATTGTCGTATTTCTATATGTTAACATTTTGACCTTTATGGTCATTCTTTATCTTCCATTATTACTTAATTGCCTGTTATGGAGAATATGTCAGTTGAATTGCGTATGAAGCTTTATGCCTCTCTTTATTCTATTTTGGGAGTATCATGAGAAGACACTCACATCTTATCATACATTCCTTTTTGTGTACAATGTGCCACTGATTCTTGTATAAAGAAAATGTCTCAACTGAAAGGTCTTTATCTAATAACCTGGTTGTTTTACTTAATTCAAACAAACGTAGAAAATGTTGAATTTTCTATTTTTTGTTTTTTAAAGTTTGATTTTAAATTTGGTAACAGGTGTTGTTTAGTCAATTGATTTTGTATTAAATTAATTTATGATAAGATCAGAAATTACCTTGAATTACTATTAAGTTTCAAAAGCTGAGCAGCGCATAGTTCAAGTTTAGGTATTGTTTTTCCATTTATTATTAGAAGAGTTTGCAAGCCTTTTTTGGCAAAATCTACTGCCGCATACGCCTTGTTAGAAGCATCTGCAAACCCATTAATTTCGATGCGACTGTTTTCTGTATATTGAATAAATCAAGGCACTACAATTTCCGTGAGACTTGGAAATTGATCCGCAAATTGCTGCCATTCTTTTGCGAGCTCATCGGTTAGCTTTTCGTCCGATATTTTATTTGAGAACCACAATGATTGCAAGAATTATTTGTCCAATATAGTCACTGGAACAAGCCATCCTATGGGGTACAAAATTTTTGACAGATTTGACAACACCATTCGCTTCGTAACTTCTCCTCTATTTGGCTTGTAGACATACAATTTGAATTCATATTTTTTTGCATCCCAATGCATGTCCAAACATTTTTACAGACTAGTCATGCTCTATTTGGATTTTTTAATTGGATCTAATATTTTTGATATTTTTTTATAATCTCTGGCTCATTTGACAGCCACTTGCGTATATGAAAACTAGCTTTCTGCATCTCTCGCATGATATCAGCACATATCACCTTAAAGTCTTCAAAAGTATGAGCACCTGTCATCAGTGGCGTAGCTAGGGTTGGTCACACCCGGGGCGGAAACTGAATTGTGCACCACTTTAGAAGATTTTTTTTGTTATAAAATAAGTCGATGAGTCTTACTACATATTTTCGAATCAACCTCTACAAAAATGACATATTTTAGAAGAGATTCAAAAAATAAACCAAACTATGCTGCCCATCAATATTTGATAAAAGAAGTTAGAATCGAAAATTTTCAGAAACTTAAAGAATTTTCTCTGAATTGTTCCAATATTTTTGTCTACCGGGCTTATAAGTTGTGAGAGAAAAATTAACTATCAATAAACCACACAATATCAGTTTTAATATAAAAACTTAAGTTAGTTTAATATAGAAAACTTTAAAAATTTACGAAAAATTTTTCATAATTGAAGAAAAAATAGAACCTGGAAGCAAAACGTTGACAAATTTTCCCTAGTGACCCTGAATAACTATTAATATAAATATTTTTTCGAAATCAACCCCCATTTTCTACATAAAATTTAAATGAAAAATTAATATAAAATATTAAAATTCATTTATAAACATTTTTCATAATTTTTATCAATTTCTTTATAGTAAACTGAGAAAAAAATATGTTAAAATTAAATGAAATTGTGTTCATATCTAACGAATTTGTTTTTGAAATAGAGCTTGCAACAAATTCATTAAAATTAAACAGAGCTGTTTATAGAGTTAAATTAAAAACAAAAGTTTTTGTTTTTAAAACAATGTTTTTGCTATGAAAACCAAATTTAAAACAAAAATTTTAAAATTCAAAACACATGTTTTAAAGCATATTTTTTTCGATGCCATTTTTTTAACTTTTCCGAGTTTTAGCACCAGATTCACAACCAGCTACCCCCGGGACCTTCCGAATACTAAATGTTAACTCCATTCGATGAAGTTTGCATTTGAAATATTTTAATAATTAATTAATTAGTTTTTATTTTATCATATGTTCGATATTTGTCAAACCAATTCAAAAAATTCAAAAATTGTCATTGAATTCAAATTTTTGTTTGTTTTTCTCAAAGAAATAATAAGAGAAAAATAAAAAAGAAAGGAGTTTTAGGTAGGTGAAAATTAAACACAGTTGTTTTAAATATTGTCATGTAGAAACGCAAAGGCGTTAAATTTCTTTTTTGATATTTTTGTTTTGTTTTAAAGTATGTTTTTTCTCAGTGTATCTATATTAATCACCGCTTAGACTTTTATAGACAAGATTGGGGTCTGTAACATTTGAATGCTTTATAAATATCAACATAAGTACCACCATAAATATCTCAGTATCACAATATTACAGTGATACCAAATTGATATCCGAAATTTTTTTCATTCTCATTATCTACATAATTCCCAAAGCAAACTTGCCCAGGTTGGACAAGGCCTAGAGTCATGAATGGCTTAAAAAGAGCTGGCAATTCCAAGAAATCTGTTGATTCTTCACATTCGGTGATTGAGAACAAAATTCAATTTCAATTATTAGAATAATTTTTATGGAAATGTGCATCTTATCTTCTCTTAAAACTGTATTATTGATAGTTTTTGTTGGTTGATTAAAACATAATAATAATTATTTAAGTAAAATAAAGGATTCAGAAATCTTAAAGTTTTTAATGTACATCTTCAAAATAAAAAAAAAATCTGAATGACATAAATTGTCATAGAACGCCATTTATTTGATTAAAATAAAAAATGTAATGAATTTAAATCAATTTAATTTTTTAGAAAATTTTTTAGCAAGTAAAAAGTTTATTAATGATTTTTAAACTAGTAGTTTTATGTAACAGTACTTATACCCAAAACATATTACTATTCAAAATTATGTTCTAGCAGGATAAAAGCTGTAAATGAGGTTTGTTTCATGATATATGGTCTCAGAACTTAGTAATCACAAAATCATAAAGTATATTTTGGTTTTTGACATATATGACATGAACATGTTTTTCTGAAAAGTTCTGGAGAAATGTATTGCTACAAAACAACTGACTCCTCCATTCATCATAATCTGAAAATCATGCAGGTTTTCGAAAATTAATGATTTAAGAAATGTCTACTATGCTAGCAAGTTTGAACAAGTGCTTTTTTATAAAACTTAATGGAATATAAAAAAAATGTTTTAACATTTTTCCTTTTGTACTCCATCTCAATATCATGAAAATTTTAATATAATTTGTTTGGAAATTGTACCCCTTACCAATTTAAAATTACATATGGAATTGACTTGAGTTTTAGTGTGAGCGTTAATATTGAACAAAATTTAATATAAAGTTAAAGTTTGTTTCAATAAAAACGAAGTCCTGGTGATGGTAAAAAATATTTTCATTCACTTTTGCACCCTCTTGATATTCAAATATAAAACCGAAGTCATTGAGGTGTGTTCTTTATATTAAAATAATCAAAAATATGTGGTAAAAAGTTATTTGGCGAAATTTTACACCCCATTTTGACGTGCACCCGGGGCGGACCGCCCCCCCCCCCTTGCTACGCTACTGCCATTCATTAAATTATCCATATAAAAATCGTCTTGAATGATCTTACTAACGTCTGGATACTTTTTTCTGCAGTTTTTCGCAATCTCGTAGTACGTGCTTACAGCCAAAAACGGTGCAGAGGCGGTTCCATATGTGACAGTTGACTTGAATTGGTGAATCGCATCATTTTTTTTTTTTCTCCAAAGAATGTATTGGTATTCCTGATCTTCTTCCTCCAATTTTATTTGCCTATACATTTTTTCACATCTGCTGTTAACACATATCTCCATCGCCGCCACTCTATAATAATATCAAATATATCTTTTTGTAGCCTTGGTCCAATCAGCATTATATCATTAAGACTACGACCATTGGTTGTTTTTACTGACGCATCAAAGACTACCCTGAGCTTAGTAGTTTTTCTCTTGGAAATTCCCAGAGCTGCGCGGCTTCTTCGGATATGATTGTATTCTGAGCTCCTTGAGCTTCTTGCGCGGCTTTTTCGGATATGATTGTTCTCTGAGCTCCTTGATCGATTAAAAGCTCTCAAAATCAATAACTCACCAATCACTGCTCTAATTCTCATTTGAGCTTTAGCTAGCAGTACAGTTGATGATACTTCTTCTTGCGATAACATCACTGCTGTTCTTTGTGTCGTAGGCTTATTCTGTATATTCTTGTTGCCTACAACCGTCTCATAATGCAGCAAAACATGATGGTCCTTTCCGCATTTGTAGCACTTATATGCTGTGTTTGTACACTTTAGATCCTTTTTGTGATCAGGCAAACGTAACACATTCTTAAATTTCCGATAAAAGAGCTTCGATCTGCTACCGCTAATGCCAGAAACTTCCTACAGTTTTGAATTTTATGACCTTGAATTTTTATAATATGGATGCGATACAAGAAAATGACTTGCTTGCCTCTGAGGTTGTGTTTTTATTTAGTTTTCGGCCATCTTTTTTCCTATGTTAGCTTCCAATGCTTGAAATTATTTTTCCAAAAATTGGAGAACATCGCTCAGCTTCTGAATTTCTTTTAGTCTGCTGATCGTTTGCTCGTAGAGCCTGACTCCATCATTGTCAAGCTTTTGCAATATAAGAATTTCAAGAAATGCACCCGTATTGTCATCTTCGTTGTACATTCCCATTGACTTCAGATGATGGAGACATTCATTAGTGGTATCCAATAAATGTTTTGAACTGCACACATATTAACTATTAACTCTTCCTGGTTGATGCCACAGCTTATTAACTTGCGTTGAAAAAACCATCTCTTATTTTCGTATCTCTGCATTAGAAAAGACCATGCTACTTCATAATTTGCGTCTGTAACTTTTAAATGTTGGATTAGACATCCTGCTTCACCTTTCAAATGTGCCTTTAATCTGTACATTTACTCTACGTTGGAGACATAGTCACAATCATGTATCAAATTTTTAAAAAGATCGTAAAATGAGGTCCATTTAGTCATTTCTCCATAAAACGTTGCTATCTTTATTTCTTCTAGTTTAAGCGTAGCAGGCTTTCTACCAGCATTGCTGATTTTCTTGCTTACAACTTTAAGCATGTTGAAGTACTGGTCCGTTTCTTCCTCATAAAGGTTGCCGATCTCCTGGTCTGCATTATCTTCAAGTCATTCATATGTTGCGTTTGCTTCGAAAAACTTAATTTCCAATCCTTTTCCGATGGTACTTCATTGGTTTTCTGATATGAGTAATTTATCATTGGCAGTATCAGAAATCTCATCCCGTAACTTTGATGATCTTCTTAAGAACTTGTTTTCTTTGGCCGTTCTACTTCTTTGATCATGTAATGTATAAGCCTTTGCTTCCAGAGATCTACTGGTTTCAATTTGCTGACCTCCTTCATTTTCCTCAGCTTGTTCTTTTATTGCTTTAACTTTCGTTTGATGCTTTTTTGTCGCACCACTCAAAGACAATTTTTGTGCATTCAAATTTAGCCTGGTTTCGTTTTCCAGTTGTTTAATCACCGCTTCATAATCGACACTTAAATAGCTTTCTTCCTTATATCCCGATTTCATTAATTTGATGTGGTTATTTTGGAACTCTGTTTGGAAATTTCGTCCAACTTCTGAATGGCTTCGACCGCAATCTTCAATTTTGTTATAAATGGTGCCAATTTCCTCGCCAGTATCATTTTGGCGCTCCAATAGCTTTCGACGCTGTGCCATTATGATGGATAAATTTTATTTTATACATACTTTTTATAACACTAATACTTTTTAATATAAAACTTATTATTTGGTGCTGCTGTTAATTTTTCTTCAGCAACGCAAAGTTCTTTACTGTTTATGACTTGCTGGTAAGTTTTTCATCAACAAGTTTCAACAAATCGTCTATTTAGGACAAATTTTTGAGTCTCTTACTGGTGGGGAGAACTCGAAACAATCCGGCTCGGAGGTTAAAATTAATATGAAAAACGCCAAAACACGTATGCTACTCTTGAATAATTTTTTTTATTACCTCTTATTTCTAAAATACATCGTACTTATAGCTAAAAAATGTCTCAAACTAAACCATATATTCTGCTTACTTAGATACACACTCAATGTAACTACACTTTTCTTCTTATCTTTTGTTGGATTGAATTCTTAATAGTTCGTGGAAGCACATCATTACTGATAAACTATTAGATGCATGGTGATAATCACGTTGCTTGTGGACTGTATTTGTTTATTTTTATCAGCATAGATAACGTGAGCATGCATCAGGAACTCATTAAGAAATCATCCTTCCACCTACATAAAATTTTGCACTTAAAATTTGTTCAAATATTCAGACCTACCTTAACATTCTTAAATTATCATACAGGGTATAAAAGTTGCAAAAATTAACCCCAGACATTAAGTTATCAGTAGCCCACCCATCAAACCCACCACGTATTGGCCATTATAGGTTAAAGATTGCGCACCTACCTAGAGAAAACGATAGATCGTAACATTAAGTTCTTTAATATGTATATGGCAGTGTTTCTGACACTCTGTACATCAAAAAAGACAAACAGTTTTTTAAATTTTACAAAATGTCAAAGCCACTTTGCCCAGGGAGCCGTCTTGTCATTGTATGTTTTTTGTACCTCATCAATATTTTTGGTGAAAAAATAACTTTTTTCACCAAATATTGACTCTTAACCAAAGATAAGACCAAAACAACGTGATCTCACCTTCAGTTTTAGCTGCAGTTCTCTAAGAAGTAATATATAGACTAATATATAAACTATATGGTTATTCTAAACTTACTACCGAATGCTGTCAATGCTAACTTTATCGACAACATTCTTCAGTATGGAATAATAAATAATTAACCAAAGTGGTATAATTAACAATGTGGTGAAAAAGCGACCCTAACCCTTGCCGTGAAGGCGCATGAACTACCTTTAAAAAGTTGTTTCGACTATCGCCAGATGGTCTCATCAGAAGGAGTTTTTTATATAATAAAACTTAACGAAACCTCTAAAAACTGAATGCTAAGCATTCGAATGAAGCTAAAGGCCCAAATAAGTTATGCGTAAGCATACAAAAGTTTCAGAGAGAAGTTAACGAAAAGTATACAAAAGTTCAAAAACACACTTTTCCATACTTAATTAAAAACAAAGTAAGCATGAAAAAAAACTTCAATATAAATCTATTTGAATGAAATGACAAATAAAAAAGAATTTGTTTTTGTAGAAAAAGATTGCCAACAAAAATTACAAAAAAATATTTTCTTGAAGTTTGTAAATTCATCCATGCTGTATGATTGAAAATAGCGCTCAAATTCAATACAAACCTCACTTAATAAATTAATCCTGCCTTAAGCATATATATTTTTATTGATTTTTAATAAAATTTCGATACATAAGTGTTGAAAATTAAAATTTAAATTATTTATTAAACAGGTTGCAACCCTTTTCTGCTTAGCAATATACGGTGTCGAGCGCTCACACTCAAGTTTTGAAAAGTAAACGAAAATTGAGAAACTGAACGAAAAATTGCTTACGCATAACTTGGGCGACGCAATATATTGCTGAGCAAGAACGTTCTTTTGCTCTCTAGCTTTTGTATGCTTACGCATAACTTGGTTGAGCCTTAAGTCTAATCGAGTTACCTAAGAAAAAAAAACCAACTATTTCACTCCATACCATTCACTCACTATTCAAAAACAAACACATTCATTCATCCACACATGAAAATTTACTTAATATTATGTATACAAACGAATTCTTTTAAAAAATAAATGTAACATATAAATTATAAATTACAACAAACAAAATTATAATATAACAATCAACTTGCAGTTTTTGCATAATTCCGCATAAGTCTTCTTATTTTATGTTTTTAATTTTCGGTCGGTTGATAAACATTTTTTAATTTTAAGCAAAATTTTTATTTATTTTTTTTTAAGGGCTCACGCTCTATTATTTTTTTTTTCTTTGAGTTGATTTTAAAGTATGTCTTTGGGTGTTCTATACATATATTCTTTCAGCACTTTAATTATGACCCCGCATGTTTCCAAAACGATTTCACTTAGTATTGAACTTGCGATGTAAGTGTCGAACTTCAGCGCTTCGAAGTTTTGTCCTGTAGCTAGATACCGAAGAATGGCAGATAGGCGCTCATTTGGGGAAATGGAGTCGCGCATGTTTGTGCTCTGCCTCTGCAAGTTTGTGTATACTTTTGCCAAAAGTTCTGCATACACCACAGCATCCATTCGCAAGAAGATTTTGCAGTCATCAGGACAAGTTAGCTCAGTTTTTTCACTAGATTTTTTCTTATGAGAATATTTCTCTCGTTTTAATCGCCACTCCTTTACCCAAATTCGCTTTCTTTTAATCATTTGTTGTTCTTCTTAACCTTCAAAGATTTCATTTAATATAATTGCTGTTATCAACGCTTTCGCCATTTTGAGGAAACAAAATTGTTCGATGCTTACTTGTGTGATAATGAAGTCCTTCCAACATGTCCGCCGTGTAGGACTAACAACAAAAGTTCCGTTATCTTGACGAACTATATGTCCATCCTTTGTTACCCTTTCCACGTTTTTAAAGAAAGCTACATTCTTGGAAAAAGTTTATTTTGGAAGATTCATAAGGATTCTGGACGGAACCATAAGAACAACCAAAAAGATTTGATGACATCAAAAAGGTATTTATTGCATTTCATTTCACATAGTTTTTAATAATATAACTTCTTTAGGTGTTCCCGAAATAAACCTACTCCTCGCTGAAACAAAATGGTTAATTACCTTTTTGGAGTTGTTGGGTCTCTGTAGTTGCAGGAGCAACTTGAATTATACCAGCATCAACCAAGTATTTATGTAACTAACGAACAAATAAAGTTGGATTCAATATTCTCTTTCAAACAATAATTGCGCGATGAGTTGAAAAGAAGATTTTGTTGTGTGAGGTTTTAAATTAAAAAATAATACCAAGAAGAATAATTTCGTATTAAAGGAAATTAATAAAAACTAGTAAGGTATATTTTCGAACGAGCCGAAGTTAAAAAACCTCACGGCCGATTCCCGATGGTACAAAATTTTAAATTGTACCTCTTTTAGTATGATGTTTCAAAAAATTTTACTACGGAGATAGGGAGTCCTACTGCCAAAAACAGGTTAATCAATGCGAAATCATTTGGAAGCTGTTATTTAACATCTGCGTTTTTTTTAATAATTTTGCTTATGTTTTTATAAATTAACGTCGTGTTCCATTATAACTTTGATGTTGGTTTTCGTTATTAATTTTGTTTTTTTATTTTTTTACATCAATGAACAGTTAATTCATTATTCTTTTAATTATTTTATATAATCCACATAATACCCTTTTAAAAATATACAAAAAGTTGCTCGTTGGACCATCAAAATAACATAAATTTGGATTTGAATGCAATTTTTAAGTTTGCTCCATTATTACTTTCAGCCACTGTATTTTGATGACGTCTTAAATACATTCATATCAAATTGCTTTCCTGCGGAGTTAAGACAAGACTTTTTATAAAGGTTTTCAATTTGGGGTTGTATGGGAGGTGGGCCTGTTCGTGGGTGGATGACGCCCATTTTTTCAAGTTTTTATGTAAATTGAATAAATATCAAATTTGACTTTTGTAGCTTGAACAGAAGCCTATTTATATAGTTTTCAATTTTGGGGTTGTATGGACGGTGTGCGTGTTTGTTCGTGGTTGACGCTCATTTTTTGAACACGCTTTAGTTTTGATATAAAATGAATAAAAACTTACTTTTATTAATGTAGCTTTGACGCAACCCTCTTTACATAGTTCTCAATTTTGAGGTTGTATGGGAGGTGGGAGTGTTAGTGGGTGAATAAAGCCCATTTTACTAACACACCCCAGCTTTCACATAGATTACAAAAATACCGAATTTAAGTTCTATAGCCTAAATATTTCTTCTCTATGGAATTTTTTATATCAAGAAAAGATTCTGAGTCGAAGGAAAATTTCTCCAACTTCAGAAGGTTTTCTTCGCAATTCGTACAATTAATTTTATTTATCAATTTCGCCCTTAAGCCGTACCCGATGAAATAACGACGTTTTTAGAAGATTCCTCTAGTTCTTCTTCTACGTTTTCTTCGTATCGAACGGACGGACATATTGGTAAGTTATTAGGTGGACATTCATCGGATGGCTTGAAGTTCCAATCCAACATAAGATCATCATTATCTTCACAATTTTTGTTGCTACTATGAAATTTATGTGTTAGGAACTTCATTGACAGTATCCTTGCAGAGACGTACTCAAATTCTCTCACGAAAGGCTCGGTGCTGTTGTCTAGCTGCGATCTTAATACCGCAAAAAATTTTGCGATCGAATCTTGGTTCAATCTCCCAAGCAAAATAAAGTTGACTGCAGGTTCTTGCCAGGTTCATTGATGTTAAAGTATAAATTAAACCATTTATTGAACGGTTGCTGTGATACTTGTCTTTTGGAAGACGGATTGCTTTTAAATATTCTATAAACTTCTTCATTTTCGATAGTTTATTGCAATCCCGAGTAAGAGGACGCTTATTGGAGTTCTTATCGCGAAAATTCTTGCTGTCGCAATAATCAAATCCATTGTTGCAGTTCAAAACATAATGGAATGTTGCTTCAGCATTTGCCTTGTTTATTGTACTTTTAAACAGATTTCTGTCAATGCATTGACGAATGCCTGAAGCAACTGCATTACTTAATGTCTGAACTGCTAGTCGTAGCCTCATTTTGTCGAACAATTTCGGATAAATATGTTTATCTGAAAGCTTCGGCATCATTCTGAGGGTACTGGACTTGTTGATCTCGTAAACCTCTTTCAAAACCACCAACTTGCTACCCTGTGTGCAGTACTTACATCATTTGAAAGCAATGTATTCCTCATACTTCTGTATAAATGACAATAGTCGAAGAGGACCTGTATTTTCCGACCGCAAAATTCAAAATAATTATTTTTGAACTGGTCGGTAAGGCCTCTAATGCAGGACACATTTGCTGCTCCTTGATCGGAGAATGACGCCTAGAAGTGTTGCACGGAGAACGTGCGCTGAAACAGAAAACATAAATACAATATTAAAAATATCGAAATTATGCAATAGGAAGTTATTTCAATATTTCAATTTGTAAATTTTTGAAAACATACTTTGCATTCCTCCTTCAGCGCAGTAAAAACTATGGACATACTTCCAGTTGTCCAGCATGCCTTTCACCATGAATGCCTGCATTTTTGTGGCAAGGACTTTGCTCCGTTGACCATCTCCCAAGTCTACAAAACCATCAACATGGTCCGTTGAAACATTGTACTCCAATTCTCTGCGGAGTATCACCTCGTCAAACATAAGAACGCAAGTCTTTGATTGGTCACTCATTGATGCTACCAGTTTTTAAGTTTTCTTCCATTTCGGTTGAGATGCCTGGAAGCACTATTTTGATTGGGCGCCATCTCCATAGAGTGAAGCTGCCTGGCAATGAAAAATTCAACTGATTCCTTAGGAATCTGTACGCCTTTGGGGAGTAATAATTAAGAGATTGGCATATCTCACGTTCTTCGTTACAATACTCCCGAACTATTGCCTCGTTCTGAATCACCTTAGCGAAGATCTCTGAGTATTTTCGTGGTTCAGAACTATTCAACTTTAAATCGTTGGCAGACTTCTGCATCTGTGCTATTTGATGCTCTAGTGCCTTAATTTTATTCAACAAATCCCCATGAGCATTGTCTCTCTGATTTTGCGCTTTAAGGATTTTTTCTTTTAGGCCCATATTTTGCTTCCTCTAGTAATCTGCTAGCTTGCAAAATTTATGGCTGCTGGCGCAAACATTTTCCTTTTGCTCTTGCAGCTCTTCCTCCATATCAAAAGTATTGATATTGAAAGGCTCAGTGCACTCAGAAATTCCATATAATGGAAACGCAGTCGCCTTAAGTCTATTGGATGCTACGTCGGTGGGATTGAAATGACTTCCACACATAAACAACATTTTTTTTTTGTTTCGTCTTCAAGACTGCAAGCTTTAATCCAAGCTTGGCGACGAATTGGGCAGCTTGGAAAGGAATACATACTGCAATTCGTTGAATCACTGCCACATTCAACAACAGCGCAAATCTTTACGCTTTTCCGGATCTGATGCCGGAAACCGAAACATTTGAATGTCTTCAGAGGTTTTACCCTCACAACTTATTGCAACACATTGACAATCAGTCATTTTTCACACGCGAATTTAATTTTTAGAGTTAATTATGATATAAAATATCGAGCAGTTTTGTTTTGAAAAAAACAATTGGGGGTGACAGTTTGGGTTTGTTTTGAAAAAAACAGTTGGTAAAAAGTCAATAAATCACACGAATAACACGGTTTTTAAAATACACATCAAAGGCGGATATATAATTAATAAAAAACACTTAAAATTCGTATATATCGTTTATAAAAAAACACTTGAAAATCGAAAATCGCTAAAGACACAAAAGTAAGTATGACGCTTTCTCAATAGTACTAGGACGTAAAGAGAAAGACCTATCGATCAACAATCGCATTTATAGATCAAGCTGAAATTTGTCAAAAATAAGTCCTAACAAAATCCTGCAAACCAATAGAACACAAAATCCTGCAAAGCAAAAGAACACTCCATATCAGGCATCAACGTCATCGCAGCATTTATGTTAAATGATCATGCTAGATGAAGCTAGATCAGAGAATATATATAATTTTTTTTATGAATATTGAAAAAATTTACATACAGAAATCAAGATCTATAAAATTAGGACATGACAAGTTAAAAAAATATATAATTTTATGCTTCCAATAACTTATGAAGTGATAAAACAATTTAAAAAGTATATCGTGTTTAAAATGCTGACTGTAGATACTTCGAATTGGATATCCAAAATCTAGCAGCTAATAAGAACAACAACATCGTTCGCACTTGACTTCAACAACAACAACCAAAAGTAAAAAACTGCTTACTTTTTACAACAACGATCGTGGTTGAGTATAAAAACAACAAAGAAAAGACATTGGGCACATGGTTGAATAACAAGGTTGCTGCAAGACTGACTGCTCTTTTTCGCATATCCGAAAGTGTCAAAATATACTGGCTGCCGAAAAAAAGAACAACAACAACAACAGCTGAAGCAGTTCGCTTTGACATTTGTGGCAGTCGCGCTCTCCGTGTTGCAGCTACCTTATTCAGTGTACCCTGATTGGGCATAGGGTTGGAAACCAATAGGCAAGGGGAGAAGAGAAAAGAATTTGCAGGAGCTTCCAAGCAGAATTGCAAACATTTTCTCTATTCCAGCTACTCACCAATACATGCATGTAAATACAAATTAAAACATAAAAATTTAATTTATGTTTTTAAAAACAACATCAGAGGAGACTGATGTCTTTACTTTATTTAACAAACACCAAACTAGAACTAGCATAACATTTTTTGATAACTTATAAAATAAAGTCTAGCGCAGCAGCAGGCAGGTAGCAGCGCTGCTAGCTTCGCACGTACTCCACTTGTAGCTATGCTCCAGGAAACTCAGTAGACATAGCACAAAACAAAAATTTACTTTCATTCCGTGTCGGTCTCATAGAATGTCTTGTCAATATATGTTTTTGACTTGACTTCAACAAGAACAACCAAAACAAACGAACTACGAGAACTGCTTCCTTTTAACAACAACAACGATCGTGGTTGAGTACAAAAACAACAAACATAAAACAGGGCATAGGGGTGGAAACAAATAGGCAAGAGGACAAAAGACAAGAATTTGCAGAGAGCTTCCAAGCAGAATTGCAAACATTTCTAATCTTTTTCTCTATTTCAGCTACTCACCAATACATGCAGGTGAATACAGTAAACTCAAATATCAAAATCAGCCAAATAAGCTTGGAATAAGATTTAAAAAGCTAAAAAAACATAAGCTTCAAGCTTGGATAACGCTTTCATTAACTTCCCAATTAGCCATTTAGAAATAGTGCTTGGATTTCGCTTACATGCAATACAAAAAAGCCTAATCAACTTCTCAAAAATTAGATGATTCTAAGGATAATGACTTTCTATGGAAAAATGGAGAAGAATTCAATTTTTAAAAGTATGCAATTTGAACGATATATACTTACCTAATTTATTCTAGTATAAACTAAGGTACTTCTGAAACAACAGAGGCCAAACCACTTCACAAACGAAATTGACCATTTTGGTCTTATAAAAATAAGCGCTTAACTAGGTTGAATCCTAGTTTAAAAAATGAAAAATATTAAAAAGTTAAAACAATTATTATTATAAGTATGGATACCTACCTTATGGATCCCATTTTAGATAAAGTTGCTTCTGTAACAAAAAGATTCCAAGAACGCAATTAGCCATTTTAGTCCAGCAAAAAGTACATTGATTTTTGAGAAAAGTGCAGAGTCGATGTTATTAAATTAAATGTTAATTTAATGTGTAAATAAATACCTTTTCGATGACTGTATGACATATAATTTTAGCAGGCTGTCTATTAGCTGAATTACAATGCAGCAGTGGCAGTGGCAACAGCAGTGTCAGTGGCAGCGTCAGTGATCAGTTGTATCGTATTTTACTGCCTGCAAATTACAATCTAGCAGCGGCATCAAAAGCAGTGAATGTAGAATTTTCCTTAGTAGTTTAATTATTTGCATGTTGCCTCCCTGAATATTTTCGGTTGTTTGTTTGTTAGCACTGCGGCAGTGGCAGGAATTAAGAAAGAGAGCTACACTCGGCAGTACTGCTTACTGCCACTGCTGCTATGTAAGTTTCACCATTGAACAACACTATTCCTAAAATAACAGCTGATCACTGCCACTGCCACTGCCACTGCCACTGACGCTGCCACTGCCACTGCCACTGACGCTGCCACTGCCGCATTGTAATTCAACTTTATGTGGATTAGCTTTTCATAGCGTTGTGTTCAGAATTTTCGAAAATGTCCAAAATCTGCGTTCCAATACGATAAAATGTTCTAAAATGCTATCCCTCAAAAGTTGGTCAACCTGTTCGTTTATTTGACATTTGTGTTTGTGGCAGTCTGTAGTTTTTTTAAGTAAACTGCAGTTCAAATCCATGGATTTGAATCTGTTGTTTGTATTTGTTGTGTTTAAAAATTGTTTACGCTTAAATGTTCTCCAGGGAGATGAAAAATATCCTGGTATTCTTTCACGATCTCTATTATTGTTTCTTGTTTCTAGTCCATTGTATCCAATATCCAAATCACTTAAAAGTTTGTTGAGCCTATCCTTGTTGACTGATTTGTTTCCTTTGTATTGGAAAACATTGTACTTTTTTAAAAGTTAAGTTTTCACATATATATTTTTCAGTAATTCATCTTGCTCTGTTGTATTCAATACTTTAACATGTGCCACGCCTTTCGTTGGTATTATGGTATTTCCTTAAATTACTCCTTATGCTATTTCTTCATTCAAAACTATGCTACCATCCATAACTTTAATGTTTATGGGTACTATTGACTCAGACCGAGCTGGTATTAAAATATTTGTATTATATTTATCTTTTAAATTTATTGCTTTGTTCAATTAATTCTTAATTCTTAATTCTAATTAATTCTTTTTCATTTATACTAAAACAAGCTGTATATGTTTCAAAATCTATGCTTGACATATATTTTTCTAAAATATCTCGCCCTATCTGTTGCGATTGGAAACTCATCTTCAACTATATAAAAATTATGCACAATTATTTCTGATTCTACCATTAATTTCAGATTAGTTGTGCCAATACATTCAATTTTTTCTCTTGTTATTCCTGTAAGTGTTAAAATATCTGGTATTAACTTTATCTATATTATTTACTTTACAAATGGAGATGTCAGCTCCAGTATCTACCAAGAATTTTAAATCTTTGTTAGTATTTTAACATGTTAAAATTATATAATTTAATAAATTTTGCCATTTTTTTTTCATTAGTTTTGGACTCTGCGGGTACCATTCTCTGCTACCCGGCCATAACCGTTTCCATTTGTGTTCTGAAAATTCGGTTTGCATTTTGATTTGTGTTATTATTGTTTCTGTAGTTATCTCTTTGATTATTATTCTCATAATTATCGTTTTTAAAATTGTTGTTGTAATGGTTATTGTAACCATTATTTCCAAAATTTGGGTATAATTGTCATTATTATTTCTATATAAAAAATTCTGGCTCGGATGGTCATAAGAGTTAGCCCTGTAATTGTTGTTTTTATTATTATGATTGTTTTTATTATTATCATTAAATTTGTTTCTGTTATTTTGGTTCCTTCTATATTCGATACCAAAATTTTTTCCATTCCGTGTGTGAAATATTGTGTTGCTGTCTGTTGCTAAACTTCTTTTTACAGTGAATGCACCTTTCTACGCCCTCATTAAACGTTTTTGGTGGATTGTATTTGCCAACAAAATATTTGCGTATTCCCTATTTACACCTTTCATAAAAATGTTCAGAGACATACTATCATTTACTTTATAAATTTAATTGTTCAAAGTTTTTATTGATTGTTCAAAGTTTTTAATTTTATCTCAAAGTTACTTAATAGTTCGGAAAGTTCCGCTTTTTTTTCCCTAAATTCTGATATGCTTAATCTATTTTGTTAAAGTGCACTAAATTCACTTAAAACTTGCTGTAAATTCTTTGGATTAGGGTAAGCTTTTTCCAACGAATTCTTCAGCTCTTAGAATGTTATGCAAGCATATTTGAGCGCTCTAGTATGTTGCGAACTTGGGCTAATAATTTAAAAGTATACATATTTTACAAAAATAGGTCTATCTTCATCTTTTAAAAGATAATGCAATAATTCTGAGTGCGTAATGAAATTCTTAAGTTGAGTTGAATTACCCTTGAAAATTTGTAAGTATTTACTTACCATATTAATGTCAAAATTAGACATTTTTGGCAAATTTTCTTCTTTCCACATTGTGGATAAATCTAAATTTTCAATATTATGTTCGGACAAATTTTCTTCTTCGCTCCTACTTCAAGTTTTAATTTTTCAAAAGTTTTTAATTTATTTTTTGTGTTCATTACTGTTTATTCTAGTTTTACTTTTCCTTGCATTTAATTTAAATTTTTCCAACACTTGAGTGATTCTACTTATTGCTTCCATGTAAATTCATTCCATTAGTGACATACACATTTTAGTTTGTATGAAACACCCTTTGATCGTAGCATTCTACTACTATAAATGCGAACGAAGCATAAAGCAAGCTGCGATTGACTGACGTTTTCTGTCCATGAATGAAATTAATTTAATAAGAGAAGGTTTGGAGAAATATTCCAAAAGAGAAGATATTCCTTCAAAATCCCATTTGCTGTTGACACTCGAAAATAAAAATTAACGAATAAATTCAAAAGCAAATTCCAGCATTTTTTAAGATGTCTTACTCATGGATTTACAAGGCAGCATCTCTCTTTGACTTTTAAAATGTCGGATTCGGCAGTAAGATTAATTCTTAGTTATTATCCAATGTAACTGGATAATGTTATCCAGACTGGAATGGATAATGTTATGGATATGGATAATAATGTGGATATGGTATCCAGTTATTACACTGGAGACATGTCAAGTCATTTGGAAATTTTGAAGTTCGATTTATCAGTACACTCCAAACTACAACGAATGGAAGCGAATAGCTTAGGAAGATAAAAACATGTATCTTTTACCTGGTATGGTAATATGGTACACAAATTCAACGACAGTATAGTATAGTAGTAATTGCAGTTCTGCTTGCTGTTTGCGATGCAAACTATACTTTTCAGAAGTTGATGGAGCTTATGGCCCCAAAGTGATGGTGGCATTTTGTCTTATTCTGAATTCTGGACAAGACTATTTATGAATGATTTGGACTTCCCGCCTGAATGCGTACTGCCTAGGACTGACGTCAGATTCCTGCATGACATTTTTGGTGACGCTGTCTTTTTCCTCTAAAAGAATTTAACGCGACCATATCCAGATCTTCTACGGGACGAGTAGCGCGAAAATTATAATAAACGTCTATCAAGAGATGCTATAAGATATTTTTAAAGCGCTCCATTTTAAATGACAAAAAGTACTTTTTTAGCCAAAAAGGTACTATTTTGAAAATAATTACTAAAAAGCTAAAAAAAGCGCTATATTAGATTAAAGATTGAAAAGTTATGTGTTTTTAATTAAGAATAATAGCTAGTTAATTTCGAAGAGTTTTTAATGCTTAAATTTAAAGCACACGAACTCTGTTGCTGCTCTTTCATGTGGACGGCATGCCATAATCTTGGAAATATGAAATGGAAAATTACCAAATCCAAAAATCTACCTTTTGAAAAAAGTCATATTTTCGTTCTAACGGTACTGAAAGTGTACAACGTACAACAGTACTCCTTGTAGCATCACTGAGTCTATCCAGAGCAAGACGAGTAATAGAGAGGGCTTTCAATATTCTTGCGGCAAGGTGGAGAATATTCTACAAAACCATAAACATTCATCTAGACTCTGCCGTTTCTATAATAAATTCAAACGTTGTCATTCACAACTATTTAAAAGGTTCATACTATCCTGCTGAATACGTCGCATTGTCCGGAGTACGTGCTGTGTTTTCAAATAATTCTAACTTTTCAATTACGGGATTCAGTCCGCCGTTTTTCAGTTGAATTTTATACATTCTTAAAAAAATAAAACATCACTATAAAATGTTTTTCTTTAAAAATGTTTTTAGCTCGAAAATTGAAAAAGACAGTTTGGATAGTACTATGCATATTTATTCAAAAAAGCTTTTATGTACATTTGCAGTTTATCACTTTTAACGAAAAAGTTATAATAATTTTAATTTTTTAATTTATTTTTCATTAATTTCAAATTAAAGGTCACTTTGATGATAATATATATATTCCGCAAGTGAATTGCAACCTGCGTGAAAGTTGGAGGAATTGTGCTGTTCCTGACTGTAGCAACGATTCATGAATAGCACAATTTATTTATTCGCAGAGTATCCTATTCGACGGCAAGCGTGGATGGAAGTTTGCGGCTTGCTTAATACTGCCCCCAAAAAGCTACACATTTGTGAATCACATTAACGAGAATGCGATCTAACTCCGAAAAAATTTAAACGATCTACGATTCCAGTTAACAAAATAAGGATTAATTCGGAATCACTTCATTTAGATAGATTGGTTGACAACGTTGACGCTGGCTCTCTGAAGCCAAAAGTTTGCGACAAATGCCGGAAATTTTGTAAATTATTTGATGAAGTAATAACCAGAAAAGAATCAGAATATAATGTGGCACAAGATCATGTGAATGGCTTCGTGGATTTAGGTGATGGTAAGTGACGCTTAGTTCTTCCCACAAAAGTATTGACATTAATTGTAAAAGGGTTAATGGACAATTGGAAGTATGTCCACAGTTTTTATTGAACAGCTGGAAAAATGCAAGTTGATTTACCTTCGAAAAATGTTTTTTACGAAATTTTTTTTTTTGCTTGTATGAACTTACATAATATTGAGAACATACTCTGAAAATTTCAAGCAAATCCAATAAGTATTTTTTTGTGGCGAATTTTTTTATGTAGGCACAAAATCACCACATATGCACATATTTGGTGATCTGCCCTTTTTCATACATTGTTATGTATTCTTGCAAGCAAAGTACTAATGCAAAGTTGTTTTTGTGTTTTTTCTCAAAATTTTGTTTTTGTTTTTTTCAAATATACATACAGTTGAGAGCTATTATTATTTATTATTTATCGTTATTTTTTTTCTTAGAAAGCATTTCTCTTAATTGTTTAATTTTTTTTATTTATTTCTTTTTTTATGCAGTGGGAAATTTAACGGGTTCAAACATTTACTTGTTAAGCTCTATGTAAAAACATACCAAATCGAAAGCAAATTTCATTGGTTTCATTTATAATACATACTTAAGATAGTATTGCTCAGTTCGAAATGGATCGTAAACGAAGTAAAACAGTGCTGCAAAATGATTACATTGTGGAGGAAAGAAGAAAATTTCGTGGAAATCAACATACTTCTGAAAGTGAAATGTTCAGTTCACGTTTCGAAAAATTAAAACAATCTCGTAATAAGGAAATTAGTATTGACGTGACACTATGTTATATTAAACTTTCATTTAATTTTCTCTGGATAACAAACGTTATTAAAATGAAAAAATTGCAATGGTGATGTAAAATTTTAAAAATGCGGTCAAGTTGGTTTGGGTTTCAAGCTACTCGTAAAATGTGAATGCAAAGAAAGTTATTTAAAGTCATGTGACAAAATTTGTAAAGCATGGGAAATAAATCGCCGAATAGTTTTTGGTTTAAAAACTTTCTGTGGTTTAATGGACTTAAGCTCTTCATTCCTAGCGTCAAAGACGTGCTACGAAATTGTTACTGAAGTTTTAAATGCTGCAAAGGCAGTTAGTAAAAATAATTTTAAAAAAGCCGTAGATGAAGAAAAAGTCAAATAGCGCAAGCAAACCCTGAAATAAATTTTGAGGTATTGTATAAATTCCATGCACCTGAATACCAAATCAACCATCAAGGAAGTGCAGGAAAGATGGAGTTGGACAATGTTGTCAACATGTTTCAACGGTCCGAAGAAAAATACGGCGTTAAATACTTGATCTATGTTGGCGATGGAGACTCAAACATGTTCAAAAGGTTGTAAGATGCAAAACCATATAGAGAGGAAAACCTTGTAAAAAAAAAGGATGCGTTCTACATGTAAAAAAGCGCATGTTTAAACGGCTCTCTGAAGCCAAAAAGCAAATAACGCAAAAAAGAAAAAGTGATAGTCTCCGAAGGCTCAAGCACTTCAAAAACCCCAAGAAAATCATCGGAAAAATTTGGTCAATTAACAATGAAACTTATTTCAGAATTATCAAATTATTATGGTTTTGCAATTCGACGGTATCCCGACTCTGTTGATGAGATGTATAAAGAAATTACGCTACTTACAATCTTTCCATAGAATTGTTTTAAAACTTTTTTGAATACCATGTCTTCGTGCATTTTCCACCTTATTTATCGGAAACTAATGATCCGATTTAGATGAATTTTTGATTTTGATAACCAACACCCAAATGCATCAAAAAACTCTCTAAAACCGATCGTTTTTTTATTTTATTATTTTTAAAACACATATCACTACTTTAAATGCGATTATCTCAAAACCACTTTATCGCGATTGGTTGTAATAAAAATTTATTGAAAAAATTGTCCGATTTAAAGAATTTTTGCACCACATATTTATTTTGCACCACATTCTTATTTTAAAATTAAGTTCGATATTTTTCCTAGTCAATTTTTGCACCGTTTGTCGATATCTTTAATAACACTGGCTTACAGCCAATATGTACTTTGAATGCCACTATTATTTTCTCAAGTAAAATCGGTCGCTAATTCCGAAAAAAAATTTTTTTTTTCTGTCACTCCGTTTCCGAGATATTGCCCACTGTAGGGTTTTCAACGAAAAAAAAAAGTTGGTTCCACTTAATTGCATTTATCTCCAGAACCAACAACAGTAATCAAACAAATGATATAACAAATAAAAGCTAATAAAATTTCTTACAAACAATGCCAACATCATTTTTTGGTCGAGCTGTTAGTTTTGGAGGAATAAATTCAAATATCGGGGATTTTTTTTATTTTTCAGAAAAATTTCCAAAAAAAAGACAAAATAGCTGCAAATTTCGTTAAGAAATCAAAAAATTTTGTTGCTTTTGATATTTTTTACTAAAAAGCTTTATTTTTCCAAAAAAAATAAGCTATTGTTGAAGAAAATCTTTTGAGAAATGAAAAAGTTGTGTTCAATGGAACGGAAGAACCCAAATTGTGTGATTATCAATTTATGTATTTGGACTTATTTAATTTCCATAATAAAAAAATGAGAATTAAAGGTTGTTGTTTTAAAATCATATATTCTTAATTTTTATTGTTCTTTTAATAATTTCCATTATTCGTCGCCCATCATTCCTTTGTCCCAAAATCCTTGGGAAGAATTTTTTTCTTATTCCATTTTTAAATTTGATAAATTTTTAATATTTTTCTGTGCAAAATTTACATTTTTTTGTAAAAATCACTTTTTAAATATGCAAATCTTTCGTGTTTATAAAAAAGTGCAAACAATATTTTGAAAATAAAAAATAAATACTTTAAATAAAATTACAGAAAAGTTTTGCTAAAATCCAATAATCTTCTTTCTTTTTTTTTTTGTTATAGCTTAAAAACAAAACAACAACATTTTTTTGTATTTTTGTATCATTAAGCGCATTATTGGCATCGAGTACCTACGCTTAACAAATAAATACCTTTCGAAATAACCTCATCGAAATCAATATTACTTGCAAGCGCGTTTTCAATGGATAAAATAGCAAGGTCGGAAACTCTTGCCTCTCCCTTGGAAGACCTTGAATAAGTTTTAATAAATTTTAGCTTTGACAACGTTTCCACAATGTTTTCTCCTCATTAATGGTATTCCCTTAATGATGAAAATTTCCCATTTCGTAAACTCGTAAAATTCCGAGCCTCTGTTAAAGGAACGCACCTTTAGACATCTGATAAATTTGTCATGCATATGTCAAAAACAGCAGATCAATAAAAAAATTAAAAATAATATAACTTCATTATTCATCATGCCGTAACAAATCGACCGAGAATTTGTTCGTAGAATCTGTTTGCTCTAGGATTCTGAAATGGGAATAATTGAATTAGCTACCAAACTTAAGTGCTCAGTATTTATCTACTCCAAACTTTTCCGGGCAATCTTTAGCCTCATCCAATACCAATTGCAGGAGTTCTACTGTCTGCCAGAGCACCCAACATGTGTCGAAGTGTTTCTTTTCCTTTTTCAAGCACTGCCACTATCCACTTCTATGTTTGCCAATTAGGATGAATTAAGCGCAAAAATAAATAAAAAAAACACCACACACTTTTTGACAGTTTGACAGCTGAAAGTTTAACCAAACTTTTTTACAGTGTTTAAGCACTGAAATTGTAGCTTAAACATCGTAAAAAAATCGCCATACAAAATATTTCCATCATTTCCCATTTTCTTAAAATTAAGCAGTTTACGAGGTTTAAGCTGTTTCCGAGGCATTAAGGGAATACCATTATTGTTTCGACTTGCAAGCAGAATTCTAAATTTTAAAACAGCTATTAAAAAAATTATACACACATTTTTTAACGTTAAGTATTTTTTCACTTTTTCTGATTGTTTGAGAAAAAAAAAAAATATCGAAATGGTGTCACCCCAAAAAAGGTGGTACCCGGGGCGTAAATTTGGAGTAAATTCGTAAAATTGAGTCGTTTCTTTTCGAAAGTAAATTCACCGCACACGTAGCAGAAAATATCTGGGTAGTTTTTACACTGGAATTCTCGCAGTCTTTTACTCATTTTATTTTTAAGTATATCTTATTTTTTCCTTTCGTTACAAATTGTGCGTCCCTTTGTTTGCCACGTTTTTTAGTATAATGCATGAATGTTTTTGCTTTTATGCATCTCGAAAGTGCTGCAGGTACAATAAAGGTAGGTAGGTCCACGACTCAGAGCGCGACCGCCGAAACTGTCAAAAAAACACAAAATAAGTATTCACATGGCATAATAAAAACAGGTAAGCTCTCTTTCTTATAGCCATAAGTGTCGAAATCAGACGTTTTGCTGTGACGGTTTCGACGGTTGCACTTTCAGTCGTGAGCCTACCTGTTTGTATTGTAGCCTGTTTGTTCTTATCTTTTCTTTCGCAAAACCCTTGACTCCTTGATTCCTATGAACAATAAAAATGAAAAATAAAAAATTATAGTACAATAACCCAATTTATTTATATGACAATAAAATTTGTAAAAAACACATAACTTGGGTGCTTTCGTTCCATTAAACACAACTTTTTCATTTCTCAATAGATTTTCTTCAACAAAAGCTTATTTTTTTTGGAAAAATAAAGGCTCTTAGTAAAAAATATCAAAAGTAACAAAATATTTTGATTTCTTAACGAAATTTGCAACTATTTTGCCTTTTTTTGGAAATTTTTCTGAAAAATAAAAAAAATCCCCGATATTTGAATTAATTCCGTCAAAACTAACAGCTCGACCAAAAAATGATTCTGGCATTGTTTGTAAGAAATTTTATTAGCTTTTATTTGATATATCATTTGTTTGATTACTGTTGTTGGTACTGGAGATATATGCAATTAAGTGGAACCAACTTTTTTTCCGTTGAAAACCCTACAGTGGGCAATATCTCGAAAACGGAGTGACAGAAAAAAAATTTTTTTCGGAATCAGCAACCGATTTTACATGAGAAAAGAATAGTGGCATTCAATTTACAAACAGCTTTTCGTTATTTATAAACCAGTGTAACTGTTGTAAAATTTAATTTTCTGCGAGGTATTACACTTTGTGTCGCCAAGGTAAAAAGTGGCCTTAAAATAGAGAATATGTTAAAAAAGAATACTTATAATAATATTAATTATTATTTTAAGTATTAACAGTAATTATTTTTTTTTATAAATACCTGATTATTGTTAAAAAAATGCATATTTTCTATTTTTTATACTTTTTAAAATGCATAAGTTTGTTTTTGTCGTCAGCTTGTCAAATATAAACTTTACAAAAAATATCATCTCTTTATTTACTGTTATATAATCATTTTTAAACTGTGGTTTCAATTTTAAAGCATTAATAGCGGATCAGTGGCCCACAAACTTAATTTGTGTGAATGCTCTAAAATTTATATTTTTTTTTTATTACTGCCATTTGTTTAAAAGTATGACGAATACTTTGCTTGTCAATGACATAGGTACTGCTTAAAGGGTGGCAAGTTGGAAGGTTTTGAAAGTGACATATGAAATCGACAAGTCCAGCGCACTCAGCACAAGATACCGAAGATTTCGGATACTCACATACAGTAGTCAACATAATTATTTTGACGAAAAGAAAAGGCAAATATTTTCAGTTAAAAACGCGAATAAAAATTTTTGTATTTTGTCAAAAATCTTACTAGAAATGTATGATTTTTCTTAAAAATAATTTATAAAGAAAATATATTAGAAAAAACTTAATTTCAAAGAGCGCATAGCTATTTTGACAAATGTTTAATACAAAACTCATTTCAAAGATAAGAAAATTTATGACAAAATCTTTACAACTTAATAAAAAATATATCCGCCATTAGCTTGTATTACTTATTAGTTTTGAAGACGTTTTGGGACTGACTCCACAAGATTTTTCAAAATATCTACCGGAATTTGCTCTCATACACTTTTTATTTCAGCTAAAGTATCTTCTCTAGTCCGAGTCAAGCAAACGCTTCGCTTTCCTTCAATAAAGGCCCACAAATTTTTAATAACGTTCAAATCAGGACTTTGGGGCGGCCAGTTTAAAACTTCTACGTCAGTTCGATTCAAAAAAATCACTATGAACTTACTCTTGTGACATGGTGCATTATCTTATTGTAAAATAAATGACTCACCAATTAGTTTGTCACCAGATGGAAATGCGTGATCATTTAAGACATCCAAATATTTGTATTGGTTTCTCGTTCCAACTATTGGAACCAAATCCCCATGACCACAAGAGGAAATGCAGCAGCAGAACATAATCGATCCGCCAACATGTCAATTTGCTTGTAAGACTGGAGCAATTTCTTTGCGTGAATTCTTTGAAATTCGAACAAACATCTTTTTGGGTGATCCGTGATACTCAAACGTACTTTCATCAGTCCACAAAATTCTGTTTCAAAAGCTGTCTTAGTAAAAAAATCTTTGGCAAATTGAAGTTGTTTGATTTTATTTGTCAGGGTTATATTCGGTATTTTTCTTACGGAATATGCAACGAATTGAAATTCTTTTTAACGTCTGCGAATTGTGCGTTCGCCACCTGGATTCTGAGAAAAATTTCTAATTCATGGCTTTTCGGTGTTAAACCAAGGTTCTTTGAAAACTCTCGTATAATAAGCTGGTTTTCTTTACGTGTTGTTTTACATTTTCTGTCAAATTTTTTACTGAATTTGTTTTTTGTGCTTATTTATTTGATAGTGAATGGTTTGCCTTGATAACTCGGAACATATATCTTTCACACTTATTTCGTTTGAATGAAACGAATTATATTTTACCTTAATTTATTATTTTTGTTAATTTTAATATTTTTTTTAATGTTCGTTTCATTCAAATCGGAGACTGTCACCTGGGGACCTTTCCTTGTTAGTTGAATTTTCGACTTAATTTCATATTTATAGCAATTATATTTGCTCGCTTTATTTTTTAAAAATTTTCTTTATAAATTTTATATTAGTTTTTTACAATAAAATATGACTTGCGTTCTTCAAATCTCATTTCTTTCTATATTAAATATTAAATTTTTTTATATCACAAGCCAAGTGAAATTAATTGAAAAAAATTTTTATAAAAGAAGTGTTAATGTTAAAGTAAAGAAAGTTGAAGTTAAAGTACGAAACTTAATAACAAGACGGTGAAACCGCACTCAGTTATTTATACAAATATATAATTGCATCATGATCAAGCAATGTTATATAAGATTGTCAGAACGATCAGATCAGAAACGTCAGATTGTAGAAACGTCAGTTAATACGTTTGTCGGAATGTGCTTTAAATCCGCAAAAATTCTGATATAATTAAGCAAGTCCAGATAAACTGGTATTTTATAACAATCAATAATGACATCTATGAATTTGGTTAGCATTGAATATAAAAGACGGCGAAAGCTAGAACTGCAACTAAGAACGTAGTTTGGATGTTATTTGCAATAACGTTTCAATTCACTTTAAAGAAGTTTCATCTCAATACCTTAAATTTGATTTTTGTGGTTTGACTCGCTTTTGGAAAATTGCTATTGTATAGTGGGATGCACATTATCGACCATGAGCTTCACTCAAGTTCGTTAAATTTCTCTCATTATGCTACATGAACAGCTTCTCATTCACGCCGTTTATATTTCCCTTCCTTCGTAAGTTGAAATCGTACAGAAAACATGAAAATCAAGGAAATGAAATTAATATATAATATGTAGCATGTGATCATAAACATCAGCATTCAGTCAAGAATTACAAATATCAAGTGTGCTCACTGCGATTCATGTTCAAAATCTCTCCCAATTGATATTATCGATCGATAATTTATACCTCACTGAAAGACCTTACCTTATATAAATATTTATACTTTTATTAGAATAAATGCGCTGCGAGTTTTCAAAAACTTGCGAGATACTCTGAATCCATTCGAAGCATTAACAGAGGAATATTTCAGGGATCTTTACATGTTTCCAAAAGTACTTTGCCTTGAGTTGATAACTTAAATTTCACCTTTCATGGACATCAGAGCAAGAGCGCACAGCCTTCCAGTACACGTCAGGGTTCTAAGTGTGTTGCGGTTCTTTGCACAGAGAAGTTTTCAAAGAGCAGTTGGTCAAGATGCGTTATAAGCGATGTCCCAACCTTTTGTAAGCCGTTGTGTTTCAGAAGTAGCCGCTGCCGTAAATAAATAAGCCTTTAAGTATATAAAGTTTCCAACTAGATATAATAACCCTACAATAATAACCCTATAATAAAGCGATGTTTTTATGATTTAAATGCATTTCCTGGAATAATTGGTGCAATAGATGAAACTCATATAAAAATTACTTTTACTTTTACTTACTTAGATGGCGCTTACAACCGTTGGTCGGTTTTGGCCTAGTCTAAGAATTTGCGCCAGCCTCTTTTGTCGTGCGCTTGCTGGCGCCAGTTGGAAATTCCAAGCGTCGTCAGGTTATCCAATGCCTGGTCTTTCCAACGGAGATGCGGTCTTCCTCGTCTGCGTTGGCCACCGCTGGGTACCGAATCCAATATTTTTTTCGCTGGAGCTTCGTCGTTCATTCTCTCGACATGACCTAGCCAACGAAGCCGCTCTATTTTAATACGCTTGACTATATCGATGTCGGCATATAGCTCATACAACTCGTGGTTCCATCGTATTCGGTACTCGCCATTGACGCAGATTGGACCATAGATCTTGCGAAGGATTTTTCTCTCGAACGCTCCCCTTTCATCAGAGCTGCTCAACGTCCAGGTTTGTGATGCGCATAGTAGGACGGGCAAGATTATTGAGTTATAGAGCGTCAGTTTTGTTCGTCGAGAGAGAGCTCTGCTTCTTAATTGCCTACTGAGCCCAAAGTAACACCTGTTGGCAAGAGTTATCCTTCGTTTAATCTCAATACTGATATCGTTGGAGGAGTTAATACTGGATCCCAGGTAAACAAAGTCCTTCACTACCTCAAAGGAGGTGTTGTCAACAGTGACGTGGTTTCTAAGACGCTGGGACTGTTTGTTTGTTGACACTTCGTTTTATCTGCGTTCACTGCAAGACCCATTCGACTCGACTCTTTTTCTAGCCTGGAGAATGCTGCACTGGCTTCGCGCGTATTTTGTCCAATGATGTCAATATCATCAGCATACGCCAGCAGCATAACGCTCTTATAGAAAATTGTGCCGCTGCGTCTCAGGTCAGCAGCTCGGATGATCTTCTCCATTACTATATTAAAGAAGTCGCACGATAAGTAATCACCTTGTCACCAAACCTCGCTTGGTATCGAACGGAAGGGAGAGGTCCTTCCCGATTTTCACTGCGCTGCTGGTGTTGTACAGTGTCATCCTGCAAAGACGTATTAGCTTCGCAGGAATACCAAATTCAGACATGATGGAGTATAGATGACTCCTTATTGGACTGTCGAAGGCGGCTTTGAAATCGACAAAGCGATGGTGCGTGTCGATTTGTTTTTCGAGGGTCTTTTCCAAGATTTGTCGGAGCGTGAAGATCTGGTCAATGGTGGACTTTCCAGGTCTGAAGCCACACTGATAAGGTCCAATCAGTTGGTTGACGATGGGCTTCAGTCTTTCACACAATACGCTCGACAGGACCTTAAAGGCTAATCTAACGGTAGTTGGCGCAAATGGTGTGATCGCCTTTCTTGTGGATTGAGCAGAGCACACTGAGGTTCCAATCATCTGGAATGCATTCTTCTATTCCATATTCTGCATAGAAGTCTGTGAATGCATTTAAACAGAGCTTCGCCACCGGTCTTAAACAGCTCAGCCGGAAGACCATGGGCTCCTGCGGCTTTGTTGTTTTTAAGCCTGTTAAGACCTCGTTATAGTCGGGCAGCGGAACTTCAACGCTGTCATCCATAATTGGGGTTTCCGGGATATCATCTCCACTGGCGGGATTGTTGTCAGCGTCGCCATTTAAAAGTCTAGAGAAGTGTTCCCTCCATAGCATCAGTGTACTCTGGATATCTGTCACTAGATTCCCATTCTCATCCTTGCAGGAAGAGGCTCCGGTCTTAAAACCATCGGCCAGGCGTCTTATTTTTCCGAAAAATTTTCGAATCTCATTCCTGTCGCCATGCATCTCAATTTTCTCGCACTCACGCATTTCCGCCTCTCGTTTCTTTCGCCTGAAAATGCGTCTCTCTTCTCTCGGTATCGCTCTATAACAGCACGCGTTACAACCGACTGCAGGGTGGCTTTGTAAGCGATGTCCTTCTCTGCAGTGGCGTCGCAACATTCCTGGTCGTGCCACTGGTTTCGGCGAGGGCGGTGGTAGCCCATTACCTCTTCGGCAGCCGTACGCATAGAGTGGGATATGGGCGTCCACTGTCTGCATATATCGTCGATCGGAGGAGTGTTTTCTTGAAGCTGAAGTGAGAGTCGAGTAGCGAAGGCTTCGGTCGTCCGTTTTGACTGCAGTTTATCGACGTCTAGCTTTCTTTGTGTAGGATTGCGAGCATTCTTAGCTGCGCACAGACGTGTGCGGATCTTGGCTGCGACAAGATAATGATCCGAGTCTATGTTAGCACCACGGATCGTGCGTACGTCCAGTACACTGGAAGAGTGACTTCCGTCAATAAAAACGTGATCAATTTGGTTGCATATTTTTTGACCAGGGGACAGCCAAGTGGCCTTATGAATATTGAGATGCTTGAATCTAGTGCTACTAACGACCATGTTTTGTGCTGCGGCGAAGTCAATCAACCTCATTCCGTTATCGGATGTGTTGTCGTGGAGGCTGAACTTTCCGACTGTTGGGACCAAATATGTTTTCTTTACCCACCTTGGCGTTGAAGTCACCAAGCACGATTTTTATGTCATGACGGGGGCAGCGCTCGTATGCGTCTTCAATGCGCTCGTAAAACTCTCTTTGGTCTCGTCATCTTTTTCTTCTGTCGGAGCGTGCGCACATATTAGGCTTATGTTAAAAAATTTTGCCTTGAAGCGGATTATGGCAAGTCGTTTGTTCACAGGAGTGAATCGCAGGACATAATGCCGTATTCTCTTGCCAACTACAAATCCGCATCCAAACTCGTGCTTCTCCGCATGGCCGCTGTAGTAGATATCACAGGATGCTTGCCGCAAGCAACCCTGTCACTTCCATCGCATTTCTTGGATTGCAGTGATATCAGAATTATATCTTTCCAATATATCAATCAGTTGGATAGAGACACCATCCCAATTTAGGGTTCGGACATTTCAGGTGCATATCCGTAAATCATTATCAGTTTTTCGTTTGCGGTTGTCGTCATCAGATTTGGGGATCAATCTTTTATTTATTCTTAAACTTTTCATTGAAATGGTTTATTACATGGTGGGCTTCAAACCCAACGCACAACCTTTGCTTGATGGTCAAAGGAAGCCCGCCGCTCAGATTCGCCGCCAAAGTATATCGGTATGATAGTTTTTTGACGTTTCCAGGAGACACCACGCGGAGGCTTGAGTCGACTTGAGACGATTTCGACATGGATAATGCTGGCCTCGCCAAGTTGAGGCAGTCAGACACGTTGCCATGTGAAGATCGCCCCCTTATCTCCCTTATGATATAAAAATTAGTTATGTAAAAATGGATATTGAGCACGCGTACTATTAAAGAAGAGGAGGCCATTCGATAAATGTCCAAATAATTTGTGATGCAATCTATATGATTCTTAATCTAAATTCAAAATTTGGGGGAGCAACCCTTGATTCCCATATTTGGCGACAATCATGCATTAAAACTATTTTGGAATCTATATATGTAGCTGGAGAAAGAAACTTTTGGCTATAAGGTGACAGTGGTTATCCTTAACCTTGGTTAATGACTCCTACACAAAATCCATTATCTAAAGCTGAGTAGAGCTACAAAGAGCTCATAAGCTTACAAGATGCTCAGGGGAAAGAACCACGTTTTTTGTCTTTGTTTTTTGTTTGTTTATATGTTTATATTAGCTGTGTTTTTTAACAAGCGAGTTGTAAAAAAACGCTCGCTTATCATATGTATACTCGCTTAAATAACACAGGAAACTGTTAGTCGCTTATAAGTTTGCCGACCAAACGAAAAAAAATGCTTCCAAGTTATGTTACAATAACTGTGTAAATTTCCCATAAAGGTGGCAATAGTTACTTATTGACAGTTAATAGTGATTCACGAAATCAAAATTTTTTTGTACCGAATAGTTTTAAAGAAATATTAAAAGTTTCTTTTTGATGAATATTTCGATGAAAATATACAAATTACTAAGTAGAATTAACAAGATTGGTCAAATATTTTTACTATTTAAAAAATTTTTTGGTAATTTAAACGTTTTGTCTTGAAAAATTTAAGAGTATCGGTTACATTTTCAGAACCGAGTTTTAAATACTTTAAATGTGAAAATTTCTGCAGCACTATGTGTCAAAGAATTCAATATAAATAAAAACAAATAATAAGTTGTCAAAAAAAATTTGGAAAGATCTCCGAAAAAGCCATGCGGACAGGCTGTTATCGCTGTAATCAACAGATTTCGATGTAAAGAGACCAAGCAGATGAGTATGAGCAATCTGAAGAAAGCCAAGAAGAACACAAACCGTTTTCAGACGCGTGGCAAATCAAAATAAAAGGACAAAAACAAGTGGTTCCAGCAGTTATGTGAACGCAAATATGTGTGCGCGAGTGCATTTTTGTTGTGTGTTTAATAAAATATGTTAGTGGTCAGAAAAAATAAAACGTAAAAATTATAGCTCTTGAATTCTGCTTCATTCATTGTTGTTTTCTGCTCCTCATAAGCTCTTCATGCTTCTCTAATATTCGGAAATTGAATATTATTTTATCAGATTTGTTTTTGATTTGTTTACTTTTTCTGACATTTGAGAAAATGCTGCCAAGTTTGGAAAATGTTCTTAAGCGACTTAATGGTCGTTTTTTGCCTACTCGCTTGGTAAAAAACACAGCTATTGTCTACATCTAAAAAAGAAAAACATATCAGATAATCATATTAAATAACATACCTCACCTCAAATCTATTCAAAATTTCCTCTACTTCGAAGCATTTTTAAATGCTCCACCAACTGAATTTAATTGTAAGGTCACATTGCTTCATAACTTGTCTCTTGGCGAGCACCATCAATTCCAACAAACTGGACGTTGGCAACTGCAACGTTTTGCTCAAGCCACTCGATAAGCATTACCTTTTGCTGCTGCTTCGGCCGTCTACCAGTCATCCGGTTGTTGTTGCTAATATAATTAAATATATATTTAAACATACATACTAACTATATTTAATATAAGCAATTTATCTATTTACTAATTTAATACATACCACGAGTTTTCTTCTTCCATTAAAATAAATTTAAATTTCTGCTTCTCACAAATTTTAAATAAATTAAAACTTGTTCATATGAGAAATTTTGACTCTTAAGTCTTTCGTTATTATGAACGTGAATGTTTTTTCATTTTCATTGGAAAGTTCTCATTGAAACTTTTTTCTCATTTTATGATTCGCAATTAATGTTTCTATTTTGAATAAACCCATTTTGTTTTTATTCTGATCAATTAAGATATTTAAGAATTTATAAAAATATTAAAACAAATAGACATAACTAGGGGAGAGTGGGCTGTTGTGAGACATGGGGTGTTGTGAGACACGTCAATATCTGACAGTGGTAATGTTAAGAATGCTCACAACAACTGTAAGATATTTTGTCAATATGATCTCACTTATTATGTGCACTCATCGCATTGACACGTGTTCCTAGTGTCTGTAACAATTTTGAGTTTTGATCGCGCTGTTAAAATTTTTTTGTACAGTTTGCCTTTGTGAAATTTCCAGAAACATTGCCAATTAAACGTGAAGGTAAATATTTATTAAAATGATATCTCTTCCATTGCCTTTAAGCCCACCGAAGTGATTTTGCAAAAAAAATTGCGGGTGATGATGGCGCAGTGGCCATTTAAAAATGTCGAATATGGGGTGTCGTGAGACAGTAAATATGGGGCGTTGTGAGAGAGTTAATTTTTGTTTTTATTTCATTATTATTATAGTCATCATGCCACGTAATACATATAAAATATTACCAAAGCGAAAAGGAAATGGGCATCCATCCACCTTGTGGCAGCCATCAAAGGAAATTGCCATAAAAAATAATTGCTTTCGGGCTGTCTACAAATCATATAATCTTGATAAATCGAGAGTGTATGGAACCCGTTATATGGTAAAGTTGAAGATACAATTTTTTCCGCGTCGGCAAATGATAAATTAGTCGATTTTGTTGCATAGCAAAGTGTCAAAACTGGCAGGAAACCAGTTTTTCAATATTTTACAAATTAAATTGGTTTTTTAAGGCGTCTGAGCTGAGCAGTGCACTAGAGAAGGTTAGTCCTCTGAAGTCTGATGTCCCATTCCAAAAATCAAAACGAGGCCGGAACAGAATATCCGATCAAAAGAAGAAAAAACAAGAACAAAAATGAATAGCTGAAGGAACCAGCAAAGCGTAGTCATCATACGAATTACGTACCGGAAAGAGTTTTGTCATTAGATGATGAAGATTTAAACTTTTGCATCTTTTGTACGACAAACGTGCCAAAGAGTTTGGACGAAAACAATTTCATTAGTTGCAATAAATGTGATCGAACCGTTCATCTGCAGTGTGCCAAAATGAAAACTAGATATTTTAACTGTTAGCCGAATCAGATTAACGCGAACAATTTTTCTTATCTGTATTTTAATTTTTTTCCTATTTCAATTAGGACTTTAAGCAAAAAATTCCATTTTGTTATATTTATGGTAGTGTACAACAACACCCCATAATTTTTTAAAATAGAAAATTCCAATCTTTTTTTCAGGCTTCAAGAAAATTCTTAAATGTTTTGAATTTCAAAAAAATGTCATCGCAGGTTGTTAGGTAATTGAATAAGCTAAACAAAAAATGTTTCCAGAAAAAAAAAAAAGTGTGCGTGTCAGCTACGACGCGCGATTGGAGTTTACTTCTTATTGATTGCCTTGGAATTTTATATAATCATGTACAATAGGCAAAGTGGTTAAATATACATATAAACTCATCATGCATTAACAGTAAACATTATTAATTTCATTACCAAAATGTAATGTCGTTACCAACAACTGAGGCAGTAAAATTTAAATAACAAAAACTCGAAACGTAAAAAATTGAAGTAAAATTTGATTGAACAAAATCTAGACGTCCCCAGTGTTCTTCCACAAAACAAAATATAAATTAAGGTTTTCTCTCAAAAATGTTATTTTAATATGAAATCCATTAAAGTTTCAATGACCCAGCCTAGACCTCAGATAGTCCAGTTACATCCGCTTGACCACAGAATCATCCATTTATGTCTAAATGGTTCGTAGAATTCGTAAAAGTGACAATGACCTCAGATAATTCCATTGCATCCGATTGGCCATAGAATCATCCATTTTGGTCCAAATGTTACATTGAACCTACATAAGACACAATGACCCGCCTGTGACCTCAGACAATCCCATTGCATCCTATTGGCCATAGAATCATCCATTTTGGTCCAAATATTCCATGGAACCCATAAGAGTTCCAATGACCCGCCTGTGACCTCAGATAATCCTATTGCATCCGATTGGCCATAGAATCATCCATTTTGGTCCAAATGTCCCATGGAACCCACAAAAGACACAATGACCCGCCTGTGACCTCAGATAATTCCATTGCATCCGATTGGTCATAGAATCATCCATTTTGGTCCAAATGACCCATGGAACCCAAAAAAGTTCCAATGACCCGTCTGTGACCTCAGATAATCCCATTGCATCCGATTGGCCAAAGAATCATCCATTTTGGTCCAAATGTTCCTTGGAACCCACAAAAGACACAATGACCCGCTTGTGACCTCAGATAATCCCATTGAAACCGATTGGCCATAGAATCATCCATTTTGGTAGAAATGTTCCATGGAACCCATAAAAGTTACAATGACCCGTCTATGACCTAAGATAATCCCATTACATCCGTTTGGCCATAGAATCACCCATTTTGGTTCAAATGTTCCATGGAACCCATAAAAGTTCCAATCACCTTACATAATCCCATTGCATCCGATTGGCCATAGAATCACCCATTTTGGTCCAAATGTTCCATGGTACCATTAAAAGTTCCAATGACCCGCCTATGACCTCAGATAATCCTATTGCATCCGATTGGCCATAGAATCATCCATTTTGGTAGAAATGTTCCATGGAACCCATAAAAGTTATAATGACCCGCTTGTGACCTTAGATAATCCCATTGCATCCGATTGGCCATAGAATCACCCATTTTGGTCCAAATGTTCCATGGAACCCATAAAAGTTCCAATGACCCGCCTATGACCTCAGATAATCCCATTGCATCCGTTTGGCCATAGAATCATCCACTTTGGTCCAAATGTTCCATGGAACCCATAAAAGTTCCAATGACCCGCCTATGACCTCAGATAATCCCATTGCATCCGATTGGCCATAGAATCACCCATTTTGGTCCAAATGTTCCATGGAACCCATAAAAGTTCCAATGACCCGGCTATGACCTCAGATAATCCCATTGCATCCGATTGGCCATAGAATCACCCATTTTGGTCCAAATGTTCCATGGAACCCATAAAAGTTCCAATGACCCGCCTATGACCTCAGATAATCCCATTGCATCCGTTTGGCCATAGAATCATCCACTTTGGTCCAAATGTTCCATGGAACCCATAAAAGTTCCAATGACCCGCCTATGACCTCAGATAATCCCATTGCATCCGATTGGCCATAGAATCACCCATTTTGGTCCAAATGTTCCATGGAACCCATCAAAGTACCATTGACCCACCTGTGACCTCAGATAATCCCACTGAATCCGATTGGCCATAGAATCACCCATTTTGGTCCAAATGTTCCATGGAACCCATAAAAGTTCCAATGACCCGGCTATGACCTCAGATAATCCCATTGCATCCGATTGGCCATAGAATCACCCATTTTGGTCCAAATGTTCCATGGAACCCATAAAAGTTTCAATGACCCGCCTATGACCTCAGATAATCCCATTGCATCCGTTTGGCCATAGAATCATCCACTTTGGTCCAAATGTTCCATGGAACCCATAAAAGTTCCAATGACCCGCCTATGACCTCAGATAATCCCATTGCATCCGATTGGCCATAGAATCACCCATTTTGGTCCAAATGTTCCATGGAACCCATCAAAGTACCATTGACCCACCTGTGACCTCAGATAATCCCATTGCATCCGTTTGGCCATAGAATCATCCACTGTGGTCCAAATGTTCCATGGAACCCATAAAAGTTCCAATGACCCGCCTATGACCTCAGATAATCCCATTGCATCCGATTGGCCATAGAATCACCCATTTTGGTCCAAATGTTCCATGGAACCCATAAAAGTTCCAATGACCCGGCTATGACCTCAGATAATCCCATTGCATCCGATTGGCCATAGAATCACCCATTTTGGTCCAAATGTTCCATGGAACCCATAAAAGTTCCAATGACCTATGACCTCAGATAATCCCATTGCATCCGATTGGCCATAGAATCATCCATTTTGGTCCAAATGTTCCATGGAACCCATAAAAGTTCCAATGACCCGCCTATGACCTCAGATAATCCCATTGCATCCGATTGGCCATAGAATCATCCATTTTGGTCCAAATGTTCCATGGAACCCATAAAAGTTCCAATGACCCGCCTATGACCTCAGATAATCCCATTGCATCCGATTGGCCATAGAATCACCCATTTTGGTCCAAATGTTCCATGGAACCCATTAAAGTACCATTGACCCACCTGTGACCTCAGATAATCCCATTGCATCCGATTGGCCATAGAATCATCCATTTTGGTACAAATGTTCCTTGGAATCTACAAAAGACACAATGACCCGCCTGTGACTTCACATAATCCCATTGCATCCGATTGGCCATAGAATCACTCATTTTGGTCCAAATGTTCCATGGAACCCATCAAAGTACCATTGACCCACCTGTGACCTCAGATAATCCCACTGCATCCGATTGGCCATAGAATCACCCATTTTGGTCCAAATGTTCCATGGAACCCATAAAAGTTCCAATTTCCCGCCTGTGACCTCAGATAATCCCATTGCATCCGATTGGCCATAGAATCACCCATTTTGGTCCAAATGTTCCATGGAACCCATAAAAGTTCCAATGACCCGCCTATGACCTCAGATAATCCCATTGCATCCGTTTGGCCATAGAATCATCCACTTTGGTCCAAATGTTCCATGGAACCCATAAAAGTTCCAATGACCCGCCTATGACCTCAGATAATCCCATTGCATCCGATTGGCCATAGAATCACCCATTTTGGTCCAAATGTTCCATGGAACCCATCAAAGTACCATTGACCCACCTGTGACCTCAGATAATCCCACTGCATCCGATTGGCCATAGAATCACCCATTTTGGTCCAAATGTTCCATGGAACCCATAAAAGTTCCAATTTCCTGCCTGTGACCTCAGATAATCCCATTGCATCCGATTGGCCATAGAATCACCCATTTTGGTCCAAATGTTCCATGGAACCCATAAAAGTTCCAATGACCCGCCTATGACCTCAGATAATCCCATTGCATCCGTTTGGCCATAGAATCATCCACTTTGGTCCAAATGTTCCATGGAACCCATAAAAGTTCCAATGACCCGCCTATGACCTCAGATAATCCCATTGCATCCGATTGGCCATAGAATCACCCATTTTGGTCCAAATGTTCCATGGAACCCATCAAAGTACCATTGACCCACCTGTGACCTAAGATAATCCCATTGCATCCGTTTGGCCATAGAATCATCCACTTTGGTCCAAATGTTCCTTGGAATCTACAAAAGACACAATGACCCGCCTGTGACTTCACATAATCCCATTGCATCCGATTGGCCATAGAATCACTCATTTTGGTCCAAATGTTCCATGGAACCCACAAAAGACACAATGACCCGCTTGTGACCTCAGATAATCCCATTGAATCCGATTGGCCATAGAATCATCCATTTTGGTAGAAATGTTCCATGGAACCCATAAAAGTTCCAATGACCCGTCTATGACCTTAGATAATCCCATTGCATCCGATTGGCCATAGAATCACCCATTTTGGTCCAAATGTTCCATGGAACCCATAAAAGTTCCAATGACCCGCCTTTGACCTCAGATAATCCCATTGCATCCGATTGGCCATAGAATCACCCATTTTGGTCCAAATGTTCCATGGAACCCATAAAAGTTCCAATGACCCGTCTATGACCTCAGATAATCCCATTGCATCCGTTTGGCCATAGAATCACCCATTTTGGTCCAAATGTTCCATGGAACCCATAAAAGTTCCAATGACCCGGCTATGACCTCAGATAATCCCATTGCATCCGATTGGCCATAGAATCACCCATTTTGGTCCAAATGTTCCATGGAACCCATAAAAGTTCCAATGACCCGTCTATGACCTCAGATAATCCCATTGCATCCGTTTGGCCATAGAATCACCCATTTTGGTCCAAATGTTCCATGGAACCCATAAAAGTTCCAATGACCCGCCTATGACCTCAGATAATCCCATTGCATCCGATTGGCCATAGAATCATCCATTTTGGTAGAAAGGTTCCATGGAACCCATAAAAGTTCCAATGACCCATCTCTGACCTCAGATAATCCCATTGCATCCGATTGGCCATAGAATCATCCATTTTGGTCCAAATGTTGCTTCAACCAATAAAAGTTCCAATGACTCCCCTGTCACCTCCATGGAATCCATGGAATCCATTAAAGTGCTAATGACCCGCCTGTGACTTTGATAATCCCATTGCATCCGAATGGCCATAGAATCATCCACTTTTGTCCAAATTCTCCATGGAATCCATTAAAATGCCAATGATCTGCCTGTGACCTTGATAATTCCATTGCATTCGATTGGCCAAGCATAACGCAAAAAATAGTTGAAAATTCAAACGTAACGAAAAAAAGTTGAAAATTCAAGCATAACGCAAAAAATAGTTGAAAATTCAAACGTAACGAAAAATAGTTGAAATTTGACTTTACCCCCTAATATAATTTCTTTATATGCAAATCGATTCTAAAGGAGTAAACTCCAAAAAGAATAACTTTAAAGAAGTTATCGGCCAAAACCTAAACCTGTCTCACAACACCCCATTCTCCCCTTCCTATTAAAATTCATGTATTCTTTTAACTATAGAATTAATACAAGATTAACTAATCTGGTTTATATGGAAGGTGGGCGTGAACACATCTTATTTTAACTCAATAATCTGACACACCAAGTTTTATCTTCGTAGATTATATATAAACCTCTTTATAGATAGGTTTTGCCATAGTGGGTTGTATGGGAGGTGGATGTGCTGGTGAGCAGATGGCGCCCATTTTTTGTGCACACCTCAGTTTTGATATGGAATGCACCCATACCAAGTTTTATCTCTAGGTCAAATATGAACTTTTTAATACTGTGGATTGTATGGGAGGTGGGCGTGTTAATAGGCAGACCACGCCCATTTTTTGTGTATATATGCGTTTTGATAGATTATGTAGATGGGTCAAATTTTATTTATGTAGCTTATATACAACTCTATATAGCGATTTTTATTTTACGTTCGTATGGGAGGTGGGCGTCTTCGTGGCGGGTGATGCCCATTTTTGTACGGGAGGTATTTGTGTCCCTGGGCGGATTCCAAAAATATTCAATAGTGCAGATCCTTGGGTCGATGTGAACATGTGAACCTAGTTTCATTCAATTATCTCAACTCCTTCTTATCCTGTATTTACGGACAACAACAGACGGACAGGGCTAATTCGACTCGCGAGGTGAATCTGATCAAGAATATATATACTTTTCTATATCGGACTCGCTTATTTCTATGCGTTACAAACGTTTGCACAAAGTTAATATACCCTGACCTTTCAGGTTAAGGGTATAATTACGTCCTCTTCCATCTTAAACTAGTACGAGTACGAACTAAGGTTTAATGATCAATATTATACAGACCAACAAACTATGTAGGTCTGGACTAATATATTTTTTTTTTCTTATAAAATATGAATGGCAACTTACATTTCAAGTCTTTCTCTTTCAAATACCGTTGAGGTTACTCAAATATATTTTTTAAATTGAAGAATAAAAAAATTGGGTCGCTACATAACCTCAAATAAAAGCAATGAGATTGGTTCTTACACTTTTCGGTTACGATATGAAAAATATTTGCAGATCAGATTCAGCCCATCAGAAACTTTCGAAAAAGTATGTAAGTAAGTAAAAGAAGAGTAAAAATGTCATGGGCCTGTCTAATTCACTAATATTTCTTTACCCATACAGGAAATACCTGCGTTCCAACGTTATATAAGGCTAGTTTGAGAGCGAAAAAAGCTTGCCGAATCAAGAAATCTGCAGTCGCAAGGCATTAGCAAAAGATTGTCGACGTGGATTAAATATTCATCCCGGAAAATAATATTCATGCAACTTAAATATCCGCTGGAAATAAAGGGCAACCGTCAAAAGAGTGGTATTACGCAAAATAAGAACGGGTTTTTCCGTGAGAACTTGCCAAAACTTTAGTGATTTTGCTGAAGGAAGCCTTTTCATTTGAACGGTCGTTTTCGTTGCAAAGGTTGATATAGTCAACAATACCGACCAGCACTTGAACACTGGAGCCACTATAAATGCATTTCTTTCTATGACCGGATGCAAAAACTCAAGCTAAATGTAGCGTCATAGCTGTTTTAGAACACCGACAGCAGTCATAAAGTGTACCTTTCTACCAGATCAGTAAAGATAACTTCTAAATATTTATAAGATTATATTTTTCCATGGTTAAAATGATCTGAACGCAATGCATAGATAATGATATGAGATACATTTCAACTTTTAAGGCAATTTCGCCTAAAAATATCTTCAAATTGATTATTTTTGTACTTAAATTTCCACCCTCCTAAATATCCAGTTAATATTATAGTCTTTAATTTAATATACATCTATGTTAATAAAACATATCGCTCATTTTCTAAAAGCCTCTCATAACTCAAAAAAAGCAATTTTGCAAAAAACGCGTTTAAAGTTTTTAAAGAGAAAAAAAGAAAATGGAAGAAATATTCTCTTTTAACGCGGAGAGTATTTAAGATAAAAAACTTATATTTTTACACAATATGAAGCATGACATAAAGAATAATTCTGCATCATTAACCCAAAAATCAATTTTTTTTTGAGTTATGACAGTCTTTTAGTAACTGAGCGATATGTTCAATCAATATATGTGTTTTAGCTTAAACATATACTGAATCCATAAAATGCATAAATAAATTTATAAATTTTCTAGTTTATTTGAAAATTTGTTTCAGTTGATAGCTGATTTTAAAGTGCATTCTTAAAGCCTCTTATTTTATTTCACACATTTTTTTAAAAACAAAATATAAAGGTATTGTTCTGAAGCGGCTATCTGAAAATATATTAAGTGGTTTGGATGATATTGTATTCATTCATAATTAGTAATTGTATTTCTAAAAATGCGTGTTGGGTTTTTAAAAAAAAATCCTTGGATATCCTAAGAGTTTTGTTGTATGCGGCTGTCGGTGGCTGTATATTTTTCTTCATAAACTTAACACTAGACGTTTAAGTTTTTTCAAAATAATAATTTCGTTGTCCGAGTCTCTCCGATTAGTCCTCTTTTCTATAAAAAAATGTCTGAACCCAAAAGTGAAAAACATGTACATATTTTATCATATCCTGCGGTGAGTTGTAAGGAGAAGCAGTTGAGAAAGTTATATGAAACTTGGTACACATATTCATATTGACCCAAGAATCTATAGTATCGAATTATTTTTTGAACCCGCCTAAGGACACGCATACCTCCATCAAATAAAATCACTATATAGTGGGTTGTATTTAAGTTAGAGTAATAAACTTTGATATGTATGTATTTTATATAAACAATTTTGGATCTCTCAGCTATGTCCGGGGCCAACTTAGTGGCATGAACTTTGGGCTTTCGGCCCACTTCTTTGCGAATGATTACGGCTACGGTCAAGCTTCTTCACGACCAGTGCAAGGACTCTCGACCGAACTTAATATTCTGAAGGTATTAATTATGGTCTTCACTAGGGCGGCTCAAAGTATATGGAAAAAATGAAGTCAAATAGCACACTCAGTTTCTGAATCATTGGGATGAAAAACTAAGATATCCCGAATTTGAGAGAAATCGGTTGAGAAATCCGGTTTCTAACCACCGGAAATGACGATGAATTTTCCTCCAAATTCGTTTTTTTTTTATTTTTTTTATTGTAATTTTTTAAAACTGAACAAACTATACCAATTTGTTTGTGGGAATTGAGTATCTAGTGGAGCCAAGTGATTCAGTAAAAAAATTATTTTGAATTGGCTTCCGTAAGTAGTGCAAAGAAATGCAAAAATCGTATTTTTTCCCAATATTTTTAACGAAAATTTCAAAATTGCGCAAATATTATCCGTCTGCTGGTCTAATTTTTGCCCATTCTTGACGAAGAGCATTTTTTAAGGATTCTTTGTTGGTTATGGAATGTTTTCTGATGTTTATTTCTAAAATGTGCCACACGTTTTTTATGACATTGAGGTCTGGAGATTGAGAAGAAGTTTTGATGACCTTTGAGCAAATATATAGCAGCCACTCTCGCACAACATGGACAGAATGTTTGGGATCATTGTCCTAGTAAAAGTGGAAATTATACCGGATTGGGAAATTATCAGTACTTTCATGAAGATTGTTTTTTGAGGATATCAAGGCACATCCATTTATCCATGTTTCCTTCGATGAAATGCAAATTTTCAACTCCTGAAGCTGACATGCATCACCATACCATGACGTGTCCACCACCATGCTTTACTATTGGTCTCAAATTTTTTAAATTTAGCTCTTGGTTAGGTTTTCTCTACACATTAACACGCCCGTCTGATCCGAAAATATTGAATTTACTCTCGTCCGTAAAAAGCACGTTTTTCCAAAAGTCAAAATCTTTAGATACAAAGTCTTTAGCAATTTTTTTTCTTAGTAATATATTTTTCTTTGATAGATATGGTTTTTACGGCAATTCGTCCATTAAAACCATTTTTTCGGAGTACACACGGCGTATGGTTTCTGCATTACATTTCCTTCCTAGGTATAATTCTTCTTCAGTACTCAATTTGGTGCGCTCAATTTCGTCCCTTACTTTTCGTAGTATCCAGCGTTCATTTGCGTCATTGAAAATCTTTTTTATACCCTAAACCTGACAGGTCAGGGTATATTAACTTTGTGCAAACGTTTGTAACGCATAGAACGAAGCGAGTCCGGTATAGAAAAGTATATGTATTCTTGATCAGCGTCACCTCGTGAGTCGAGCTATTCACGTCCGTCCGTCCGTCCGTCTGTTGTCCGTAAACACAGGATAAGAAGAAGGGGTTGAGATAATTGGATAAAACTTGGTACACATGAATCCAAGGATCTGCACTATTGAATATTTTTGGAATCCGCCCACGGACACGCCTACCTCCCATACAACGCAGAAATTGAAAACTGCATAAATAAGATCATAACTAATCTAAAACAATAAACTTTGATATGAATCCGTTTTGTATTAACACAAAGATGTTTTGAAAAATGGGTATCATCCGCCCACGAACACGCCCACCTCCCATACAACCCAAAAATTTAAAACGCAATAAATATGCCTCTGTTCAACCCACAGAGATAAAATTTGGTACATATGCTGTTTATAACAAAGCAAAGATGGTTTTGAAAAATGGACTTCATCCGTCATCCGTCCACGCACACGCCTACCTACCATACAACCCAAAAAGTTTAAAACTCTATAGATAAGATCATGTTTGGCTTAGAGAGATTAAATTTGGTATGTTTGTATTTTATACCAAAACTAAGGTGTGTTCAAAAATTGTAATTAGTAATCCATCCATGAACACGCTCACCTCCCATACAACCCACAATAGCGAAGGCACAACTGTGAGCTACTGGAATAAAACTTGGTATGTGCAAATTTTTCATCAAGATTGAAATACATATAAAATATAGGCTTCATCCGCCCACGGACACGCCCATTTTTTTCAATTATATTATTGTATTTTGTAAAAGTAGGTAAAGGACATTTCATAGTCGGCCTAGACCGACTTTAGACTTTCTTTACTTGTTTTATTACTCGTGTTTGTTTTATTTTGCACTCTGCCCTCAATTTTATAGCGTTTTATGATACTCTGAATAGTGGAGCTACTTCTATTCGAGACATTAGCAATATTTCGATAGCTTTTCCCGGATTCGTACAAAGAAATTACAATATTTTTTTCTTGTGTAGCAATTTGTTTCTTTGAACTCATTTTACGAACTTACTCCGTCGCAAAATTAACACAACTGAATAATAATGCACTAAACTGACCTAGACAGACTACTTTATTAAAAATAAATACCGTTAAAAGCTAACAGTGCGTACTAAGAATGAATTTTTCAAATTTAAGCAGAGTGTATGATTTACACTGTTTGCAGCCTTATATATGAATCGTTTCTTTTTCTTAAATTTTTCTAACTGTAATTTGAATATCATATTTTTTCTGTTAATTTCATTTAGGTTTATTTTCTATATAAATTAATGAAAAAATACCAAACACAATTTAACTGCAACTGTTCTGTTTATTTCGTTCAATATACTAACAATATTGAAGTGTATGATTTTCATTGTGATTCATTGTATTTCCACTGAATCTTTTTTTAAATACAGGAGGAAACGGCAAGCCTTCCGGGCTGTGCGAAAGATGTTGTTCCAAGCAGCGTATAAGGCAAAAAAACAGCCATTCAAGTATGAAATATGGAACCAGCCATTTGACGCGAGTTCGAATCACTATCTGGCACAGAAAGTTTTTTCCATAGAATATATATATTTTAAAATATGAGATGCATTTTACAAATAAGAATGCTTGCGATACACTTAAGAAGAATATACTCAGGGGTGAGACTAAACGCTCAATCTTTTGCGTTAGACTCTTATCCATCCACTTGAGTTTCCTTTCTTAAAAGCCTATTAATTTTAAGTTTTACTTTGAGAAGAAGAACAAGCGTTTTTTCCAAACGATTATAATTTGTATTCACTAAAATCCAATAAATGTTCAAGTTTTCATAATTCTTTTTAGCTAAAGATACTTTAACGTTAGTATTTATCTGCATTGTTTGCAGCATCTGCAACAACAAAATAACTTGTGGAAATTTGCCAAAATTTTGCTCTACTTGTAATAGAAAATTTATTTATTTATCAAAATAGGATTAAAGGCTTTGTTTTTTTTTTTTTGTGTTTTACAACTTGCGTTCAAATTGTTTGCATCTTGATATTTTAAGCTTTTTCAAATGATTGAAGCCCACAAAGTTTATATTTCTAAGCACGTTAATGCACATTAAAACACTTGAGCAAATTTTGCTTTTATTATCTAAGCAAAAGCTTACAGTTTGATATCTTAGCTACGAGCTTTATAAGTTTAAAAACCTTCAAAAACAAGGACTTTTATTTCATATCATGAAAGGTCAGAAGCCACGTATCACAATACTATACAATAGAAATACTTCAGAACAAAGAATTGAATAAAGAAATAATAACACTGTGCAACAATTCAAGGTTCATGGATTCTAACGAAGAAGCGACCAACACAGGTCGATAGTATTGGTTCTGACAAACAAACCCTTATAGGATTTTGCAAATGTTATAGCATTTGAAAGTTGAGCTCTTTCAAATAAAAAGAAAAGTAAAAAAAAATTTCAAGTGGCAGTTCCTAGTGTCCAGATACCAATACCACATTCAGACAGCATCCCCGTGTCAATAAGCCGATATCCTGATGTTGAGTCAAGATTTACTGTCCATGTACGGATGAAATGTCTAACTACGTCCCTCCTCCATCAACCTCGCACGATCCAATTCTAGTGACGAAAACAAAAAAATGGATGAAATTGAGGCCAGCTTGGGTCTATCTCAGCGTAAATCAGAGCTTTTAGCTTCTTTCTTGAAATCAAACAATTTATTGGCGCCTAAAACAAAAATAAATCCATATCGGAATCGGTAAATCAAAGATTATAGTTGATGAAAGCAATAGGTATAGCGTATAAAGAATTCTGGTAGAAGGGCCAAGCAAATATACGTGTATCCGCGTTTTCAAACTTTACGTTTGAATTTTATTTAAAGAGATATTTAATGTTGCCCCCTCTTGGAATTATTGTGAATCGGCTTAAGATACCATGTGAACCTTATATTTTAATATATAATGTGCTTGTCAGATAAATGCAAAATACCTTAAGAAGATTTTTGTGAAACGTTTTAACTCTCTATCTCTTCAAAGTATGGATATTTTTTGTACCTCTGTGAAAAAAAATCCTATAAAATAGGGATATAAAGGACAAAAAATTATTGCAAAAATATTTTTGAATGAATTCTACCACAAGTCTCTTAATACACCAAAGCTCAAAATAAAACTTGAACGTCAGAAATAAGTGAAAATTAAAAATGTGTTTTACTCTGGAAAGCTAATATCATGCTTAACGCATATCTCAGGTGTTTTACGAACTTCCTGGTTGCGTCTAAATTAATGAATATTTGTTATACAAAATTTCATAAAATATTCTTAGAACATTGTACAATAATAATATGAAAAACAAATATGGCTAAAATAAGCAGTAACTTAATATCAAATTTTAAAATAATTCCTTTTTTAACCTTAAAAAGTCCTGGATGCCCTAAATAGCTTCCTTTATAACTTTAATATTTTTTTTAATTCAATTATCCATTCCTTGTGAAGCCATAACCGTCATATCAAAACAAAACGCTGCCATCCTCCACATCAACACAAGTAATAATTTAATCATGCAGTGCTTAAAATGACCACATACTGGTATTTTGTTACCCAGGCACACACAGTGGACGTCAGCAGAGCTTAGTTGGTTAAATTGATGAAGACATATGAGAGATAAGTTTGGAAATGTGTGCACGTCACAATCGTTTTGAAACAACGCTTTGTAAAACAATTCAATTACAGCATTTTGGACCATTCAAGGATTATATTTTGAATACCATTTGATTAAAGATTTTTCGGGCAAATTATCGTATCTAAGCAAAAATTGTCGTTTCTACACAAAATATAGCTATCATATCGAGCTTAAAAACAGTATCTACAAAAACGTAAATACGGCTTTTTTCCTTTATTTATGTAGATTCTGATTCTTATCTGTGTTTTGCTGATAAAAATGATTTTTACTTCATATAAAATAAAAAATTTGAAAACAAATAAGTTTTCTTACTGAACAAAACAAAATATAAAAGCGGCAACTACAATTTTTCCTCTGCAATTTTAATAAGAATGGCAAAGTAATGTCATTATTGTTTATGTACTGGATTTCACTATTTCGACGAATAAAATATATGTAAATATTTTTCCACTTTTCGATAAATTAGTTATAAATTGTTACAAGGTGTCAATTTCAGAATTAAAAAAAAATTAAGGTACATAAAACAATTTAGTTGGACAAAATTATTTTATGATTTTAAACTATAGGGAACGCAAAACAAGCAAAAAAATGTATGGCAAGTGGGGGTCTATATCGAACCCCTTGGGCAGCTATGGGTTAATTTGTAGGCTATAGGAGGTTGTTTCACTAATAATGCTCTAGCAACGAAAGTTTTTGATGAAGAACATTCTTCAAAGACATTTTAGAAAGATATTTTCATAGAATTGGACAACGATATACATTACTAGTAGACATTTTAGTGAAAAATATAATTTTTTTGTGGTTAAATCAGAAAATTTTTTCAAACTTATCGCCATTCTTCATTTTGTTTAATCGTAAAGCTTTCGTTTTTTACAAAGTGATTTTCCGCGAAACTCAATTTTTCATTTAATTGGTTACCTTCACACTGGAACATAATATTGAAAAACGCTCTACGTGTCACAACTTTAAACCCTGATGGTCCTAAACAATATAAAGATTTCGTACTTAAAATCATGAGGTCGAACGAAACAAAACAATTTCTCCTGTTTCATGTATGGTACTAGCATTACAAGGAGAGAAAAAACTTGGCTAAAATCAAGCTCAAAGCGTTCGTAAATGAAAAAAGCTCAATAGACCTTAAAACCATCTCAAAACTAGTAAGGTATATCTTCGACTTGGCGGAAGTTAAAAAACCCCCACGGCTAATTCGTAAGTGTAAAACAATCTTAAAGATGTGCCTTTTTATAAAATTTTCAATCTGGGGTTGTATGGGAGGTGGGCGTGTTCGTGAATGGATGACGCCCATTTTTCTAACACGTCTTATTTTTGATATAAAATCAATTAATACCTAATTTTATTTTTGTTCGAAATCTTCGAAGCCTCTTCATATAGATTTCAATTTTAGGTTTGTATGGGAGGAGGGCGTGTTAGTGGGTGGATGACGCCCATTTTTCTAAGACACTTTAGTTTTGACATTAAATGAATAAATATCAAATTTTACTTTTGTAGCTTTGATAAAAACCTATTTATACAGTTTTCAATTTTGGGGTTGTATGGGAGGTGGGCGTGGTTTTCATCCGATCTAGCCCATTCTCGAACATGATCTTCGCTTTTAAAAAAAAAACTTAAATATGAAGTTTCATTACGATAGCTTGAAAATTACGGCTGTAATCGTGTCGACAGACAGACAGACGGACATGGCTAAATCAACTCGGGTGGTGATGCTGATCAAGAATATGTATACTTGTCTATACCTACCACGCCTCCTTCTGGGCGTTACACACGTCGTGACAAAATTAATATACCCCTTACGTAGTACGCGTGGGGGTATAACAAGCTATTCACGTACGCAATTTATGCCAGAAATTGGGATACATATTTTTTTTGATAAACACGCCAATTTGTGCTTAATAAGTGTCATCTAGGGCTTGATCATAAAAATCATTTTTTTTGTTGTTGTTTTTGCTCATCAAAAAAATGTGCAACCGAACGACATAATTCTCATTTGGTTTTTGTTGCTGTTAGTACAAAAGTGTATAAAAGTGCAGAACATAAATTAAAAAATTATATTTTTCCTGTCCGAATGGGATCAAATATTTAATTTGGAAATTTTTAAACCTGAAATTGAAATAGAATAGATAAATTTATGTACCAAGTTTCATGGCGATATCGTGAAAAATTTAGGATTTATAAAGGTTTAAAAAAAATTCAGCACTTACAAAGTTACAAGACGGAAACTCGGTATTTGAGTATTCAATGTCAAAACTGAGGTGTGTTATAAAATTGGGCGTCATCCACCTATTAACACGCCCACCTCCCATACAACCCCAAAATTTAAAAATCTATAAAGAGGCTAATATTAAAGCTACAAGACAGAAACTCGGTATTTGTGTATTCTATGTCGAAACTGAGATATGCTAGAAAAATGGGCGTCATACAAAATCTAACACGCCCACCTCTCATACAATCCCAAAATTTTAAACTTTATAAAAAGGCTTATATTTAAGCTGCAGGAAAACAATTTGATATGTATGTTTTTTAGACACATAAAAATAATAATATCTCTCAAAATCTCATACAAAAAGCTCTCCAATTTAATATTCTTCCACCCTTAAGAATCAGCCGTGGGGGTATTTTAACTTCGGCCAAGTCGAAGATATACCTTACTAGTTTAAGATGTAAACACCTGTAGTGTTAAGTTTATGAAGAAAAATGTAGAACCACGGACAGCCGCATATAACAAAACTCTTCGGATATCCAAAAATTAAAAAAAAAACCTCAAAAAACATCCATTTTAAAAATATAATAACTAATTTTAAATAAATACAATACCATCCAAACCTTCTTGACTTCTTAGAAAAATTGGGGGAAAAAAATAAGAATTTTTAATTATGCACTCCTCTAAACATCTAAACACCCAAAGAAAAGTTCAACTAAAAATGATAAAGTTCAGAGAGCTAAACAAATGTTTGAGCAAGCCAAGGTAAAAAATGCTCATTGTCCGTTATTCTTACACTATTCAACAAACTAAAAATATATAAAATATATATTATTTGGCATCAAGCTCTACAAATAATTCTTGAAAAATATGTTTTTCAAGAATTATAAACTAATATAAACAATTAAAATGCCACAATTTTTTAAGTCATGTAAACTGGTGCGAGCATAACCTACGAAAACATGATGACAAATTATATGCTTGCGCATATAATAAACATCTGCTTTCAAAAAAACCTTTTTCACGCCTTCTATGGTAAATACCAACAAAATGTTGGAACCTAGATGGACACGTGATAAAGAAGTAAACAAAAAGCGCAACAACAAATTCTTTGCAGAATAAATGTAGTCAATTTTTTGAAATTTTGCAACTAGCAAAAGAGTAGAAAAACACTGCTTGAACAAGTGAAAAGCTTTTTGGGTAATTCCGTTTTGGTTTTACTGCAGTTAAGCTTATTAACTTATCAAAGTTAGTGGACTGCATAAACCACAGAGACTACTGATGAGTCGGAGTAGCGTCCGACGAAACCATGGTCTAGTCTGCTCGGTTTGTTCTGCAAAGAACATTGTTGTTGTAGCAACCTGTTTGGCTTCATAAATTATTTGGCATCAAGCTCTAAAAATAATTCTTGAAAAATATGTTTTTCAAGAATTATAAACTAATATAAAAATATATATATTTATATTTATACGGTATAAAATACATTAAAATTGAATATTGTCCAGCTAAATCGACGAAATACTCCATAGTGCGACGGCACAGTAATGGTGGAGTACCTTAGTAGATACAATAGTGATAGATAATAGTAGTAGTTAGATACAATAGTGACAACATTAGCAGAAATGGGAAATTTTGTATGTATGAATATAATAAATATTTATATTAATTAATTAATTAATATTAATCTCGATATTTTAACCTTCTAACTAATTTAATTTCGCTAGCGATTACTTTTTCCCACCTTTCTGACAATTTTTGGATATTAATAAAAAAACTATGCGTATTTAAATGTGATCCACGAATCGATCCAATTTTGGAGTTCTTGAAAAGAGCAAAAGTGGTGATTCTTAATGGAATGCGTCATCGACGAAAACATACAATAGTCGGAAACAGCAATGTCTGAGCTATGCGGCGGTTGCTGAAGGACTTTCCATTTTGATAATCAAAACATGCATTGAAACGCTGAGCCGAGCGTTGTCATGTTTCAAAATTACCTTGCTATTGGAGCAGCTGTTCACAATTGAAAAAAACGGCATTCGACATATCTCGGCTTCAATTCATACGGCACCCAATATCATATCATTTGAATCATTTAAACGAACACTGAAAAAGAAAGCCTAAAGATAAGGCTTCAAACTGAAATTGGTTGAAAGATAGTCCTGCTTGAATTTGTGGTTCGGTTGACCTTATGTTTTTGAAATTGGTCTTCCTACCAAGCTTTAAGTGTTTCAGTAATTTGTAGACGAAATTCTGTCGCTGATAGCAACTTTTCTGTTTTATTAGCTCGATTATTTTTTTATAAAGAAGCCGTGCGTTCGCCATAGCTCAGTCTAAAAAGTGATAAGACCTTTTGCCATTTTGTCCGAATTTACCATATTTTACTGCGAAGTTGAATTTTGCATCTTCCCATAATAGCATCAATGAGATCAACACTTCCCATGTGCGCATTATATTGACCTACAATAGATGGACGTTCGATTTAAACATATTTCTTCTGAATTTTATTATATCTCTTTACTGTTTGTTTTGGTATTTCACCAACGAAAGTGAACGCCAGATTTACAATTTTGTTATCTTTCCATGAAACAGTCGCAATTTAGATTCCTTTAGCATTACAAACATACTCGACGGAAGATCCTCTTTCTATTTTCAAACATACTCGGCATTACAAACATACTCGACGGAAGATCCTCTTTCTATTTTCATCAATTCCTTTTCGCTTGAAAGTTTGCAATTTGGGATTCTATTCAGCCGCATTGTTCCCACACTGAATATTCCCTCATGCGAGCAGTGGTATAGACGTGAAATAATTGCCAAAATGAAGTTGGAAGTTTTGGTTTCGTGGAATCATACAATCTTATGACCACATTGGAAGATTATTGCCTAAGTCCGACCCGTTGTCACCGATGATATTTTTGCCGGTTTCTGGCTCAATTTTGTAAGCAAATCCCGTAGATCCGCAGAGAACATATATTTTATAGGCCCATTTATGAGGCTTGTTTGGGAGGTACCTTTTCAAAAAGTTTCGTGATTTGGTAGAACACATTTGTTCATCGAGGAACTTTGCTGAAATTCTTGTGCAACTCCTCATTAATCGGGCGTATTTTGAATATCCTATGAAATTTTCTATCAGTTGATGGCTGGCAAATTTTTGGTGTTGTCATTAGTGTCCGACCGAATGTGAATTTTTGGCGATTCTTATTCTTCGGAAAATGGAAATAATCGCCCGAAGTCGAATGACAAGGAAATGTTTTCAAGTCAAAAAAATTATAAAATTTATTCTTTGCGTTGTTATATATTCATTTCAGTACAAAAAAACGTAATGAAATCATTAAATTCGAATTAAATGCAAGAGTTTGTCTACAAAATTCGGATGTTTCTATAATTGATTTATTGACGTCAGGATAATGTAAAAAAAAATTTTATCAATTCGATCCAGTCGAGAAAAGCTACTTACTGAATCAGGGGCGCAACCATGAATTTTTTTTGGGGGGTTTTATCAAATGTATAACTTTTATATAAAAACAATTTTACGTAATTACAGCGGCTGAGTTGTAGCGGTTAGTGCGTTAAATTTTTGCACTAATAGTTCCTTGTTCAAACTTCAGGCATGACCAGCACCATATTTTTTCTTTTTTTTTTTAATTAAAACGGTCACTCTCAGGACATTCTATCCGTACAGAAGGTGAACAGCAGTGATAGCGGTCGTTTTAAAATAAACTGGCTTCAACGTTGTTTAGGATCTGTTCGGCTTAAATATTTTGCAAGCACCAGTTGTAGGCCGTTTAATGGATTTTTTTCTTGTTTGGCAGTTGTAGGAAGGTCCCAATAAGGTCATCAAAAATTCAATATTTTTCTCCCCACACATTCAGAAAATAATTCCTACCTTTCTCCGATAAAAAATTTCTCTATTTTCGAATAAATTTTCTAATAAATATTTCTTCACTTGTGGGAAATGGAAATACTTCAATGTCTCTAATAATGATAAGTAATTTTCTCCCACAGAAAATTCTCATTTATAGAGAAAAATTTAAGGAAAATGAAAAATTTTTACTAAATTTTGATAAGAAATTAATTGAACGAAGTATTTTCTTCAATAAAATTAAATCTTTTTTCAAAAATAAAAAAAGTCTTATATTTTCATATATTTCCCTTTTTCATGGAAGCTTTTTATCATTTTTAGGAATTTTTTTGTACCATATTTAGAGAAAAGCATTCTCTGGAGCAAACTCTATAACATATTTCCCTAACTATTATGTCTTTTTACTTATTCCGAGAAACTTTTTTCTGAGTGCAGTGTAAATTTTTCATCCATACATCACTTCGTTGTAAAAATACCCAATTGGCTGATACTAGCTTTAAAATTCGTCCTTTAGTGAGTACTAATTATGCTCAATTCCGAAAGTAAAAAGCGCTAAATTTCTGACACCTGGGGATGAAAAACAAAGAGTCTGAATTTGAAAAAATCGTTTGGTATTACTTGTCCAATGCGCAAATGCTGACGAAATCGAAATAATATATTTTTAACGATAGGTCTTTCCTACACTTTTCCAAAATCGGTTAATATTTGCGCAATTTTGAGGGATTTTCATGGAACTGATTTTGAAAATCCAATGGAAGATTATGAATAAGGCGTCTAACTATATTATGTCACTGGATGGGCGAACAGAAGAAAAATTAAACCAACATATTTTTTACCTAATAAGCCATAATTCCTTAATATCGGATAATATTTAAAAATTTAGAGAAATTTTATGAAACGAATTTTGGAAACAACGATGGAAAATTAGAAATTGTACATTTTTCTTCACTTTCGGAAGTCAATCGTAATTATTTTTATAATGAATCACATGACATCACTATAAACTTAATTCTGTAGAATTTGTGTTATCGATGTTTAAAAAATGACTTTAAAAAAGGACAAAAAATAACAATTTAACGGGAAATTTCTTTGATTTTTTACTGTCTTAAATTAGACTTTTTTACTGTCTTACTTTTGAATTAAATTGTTTCCAAATATTTCAAGTTTCCTCCATGTTAGAAGTTGAAAAGATAACTCAAATCGAAGTATTGGCAACAACCCTTCAAGTGGTCAGAATCTTTTTAATAATAAACTTTTTTCTTCAGAATATACCCAAGATAAGAAAAAAACTAAAGATTTTCATGGTACACTAAAAAAATTTTGGAAATTTTTTGTGTTTAGAAACTATATTGAGACTCCAAAAAATCCATATTTTGTCATTTTCGAAAAGAGGTTGTTTTAAATAAGTGTACAATATGTATTTTTCATGATATTCACATGAATTTAAATTTATTGGAAAATTATTGAGCTCTTCTTTCCATTGATATATCGTATAGTGCGGTTTAACCAAAACTAAGTGCCACAATTATATAAAATGTGAGAAATCGATTTTCAAAAGATTCCTTCAGCTCAATTATTATTAAATTGCCAAAATTACTGTTTGATTTTGGCAAATTTTGGTGGGTACATATGAGGTTTTAGGTACGCAAATCGATTTCTTTAAACCAGTTTTTAGTTAAATGTGCGCCAGATAGCGCTCCAGTACAAAATTCATGATTTTCGAATATTTACTAGTTCTTTCCCGTAAAAAATGACGGGCACTGTTTTCCGGAAGGAAAAACATGAAATACTTTCTTTAAGCTGAATTAGAAATCAGCGTTGCTCAAATATTCGATTTTAAATTGTGCAAATACCAATTTTTAGTTCTAAATATTTATAAAATACCTTGACGTAAAAACAGAAACCATAGTAGGTGCAAAGAAATAAGTTTAAAAAATTTGTATAAAACAGACAATTTCAATATGAAATAAATATAAAAAGTTGTTGAAGTTTCAATAAATCTCAAAACAAAAATGCCTAAAAATATGCTATGAAATTATTCAAAAAAATCAAGCGTTCCGCACTCACATTTTACGGAATTATGTTATAGTAATATTTTTTAACACTTTTATAAAAAACGCATTTTTCATAGTACTCAGTTTTGATTAAACAACACCGTACGATACACGAAAAGAAAGAAGAGCTCAGTACTTTTCCAATAATCTTAAATGCATTTAAATATCAAGAAAAAAAAATTTTTTATAGGTGCTTAAAAAAATATTTTCTTGTTTTTAAGAGTTCTTCTTACTTTTGAGTCGGTGTACGGCTCACTTTTTTTTCTCCATACAAAATCGATCCGGCTTAAGTCTGCGGTCTGAAGGAATTAAATATGACTAATTAAGCAGATTAATTAGATCCCCAGCCGCGGCGAAAAGTTTTTTCAATATAAAATTTTTCTGATCGGTCACCACCTCTCTGCAGACAATTGCAAACCTCAGAGAGTAAATAATGCCATGTAAAGCTTCTTGAGAACATGAGCCGTTCGGAGTCGGCATAAAACATGTAGGTCCAGTTCTCGGTCAATTGTGTGCAAACATTTAATAACACACACAACACAATTGATCATAAGAAGCTCGGTCAAAGTCCTTTCAAGAGCTGAAATGGCCAATTTGTTTTTTTTTTTTTAATTAAGCAGATTATGCATCAACCAGAATCGATTTGAAATATACATTTGGGGTTTTCACTCATTTCATAAAACGTGTGATTGCTTTTCATGTGACTCACTTTGATTGAATACTATTTTGCTTGGTACTACAATAATTTTTGGGGGGGTTTAAACCCCGAAACCCCCCTTTGGTTGCGCTTATGTTACTGATACTAACTGAAATCTGGCAGAAAATTTCTAGCTTTAACTCGGCTTTATAATTCAGTCGACAACAAAAGCAAAAACGTAACAGTCATACCTAAATTAGAGCGTTAGGCGTTGTGTTATTTAACGCTTCTCAAAAACGGTAAGCGCCATACCGCAATTAAAGCGTTACGTTTAAATGTCAAAAACTTATTTAGATTTCTTAGCTACCAATTTTATTGATACGTTACTTTTGGAACCTATTGGCTGTAGAATCATTGACAAGTTCTAAAGGTCTCCACAAAACCTATAAAAATAAAAGGAGCCTCTAATCTGCTTTACTTCAATTTTAATGCTTTATTCCAAGTGCGGCTCACGAATATCCTCATGAACATCAAAAGTTTCACTAGTGTTCTCGTCCAAGTTCGCTTACGTTATTATAGGTACACGGAATGAATCTCGTGTTAAAATTTCACCAGAAAGTCACACAAGCGGATAATTCCATACTCTGAACTTTAGTAAAATTATTTATATGAAGAAACTTACCTCCATATTTGAAAAAATTTGTATAAAATGTGAAAAGCAACAAATGAGATTTATTTTTGATTGTCGCTTATTGACGATGTGTTCTGAACGCTCTGTCAAAATTGGAAATTTCGATGGGTTGGCGTTAGTGCGTTGATTATTTGGGTATGCTTCATACAAAACATTTGAACATGAGCAAATTTTGACAGTTAAACAAAACTAACGCTTCAATTTAGGTATGACTGTAACAATTCAATTCATAACAAATGCTACATTTATCATTTGAATACAATTTTCAACGAGTGATTACCAACTCATGAAAGAACAGAAAAGGAGAGAAAAACAAAACAAACAACGAAAATTCAAAAAAATTCTAAAAACTTATAAAAAAACCTGTTAAGCAAAGCGATAAAATTCGGCAAAAATAATCGGCTATCTCGGCCGATGCCGAAACCGATTCCGAAGGTTAATATATCGGCCGATTATGCCGATTACCGAAGCCGAATAATCGGTCGGACACTAGTTGTCATTGAAGTCTAAACGACGACGTATAATTTAAAATTTTTAATAGGCATCGCTTCCTGGATCATAGATGTCCCAATTTTCTTACTGCAGTGATTGGCTGCATTAGAAAGTTCTACTAGACATCATATAAGCAACACCAACAAATTGTTGAATATCAATTTCTGCTACACGAAATGCATCATTGACGTCCTTTTGAACAATATAAAAACTTGTTTCTTGAACAATAAACTGTATCAGTTCTTTTGAAAAGAAAAATTAACAAAAATAGTGAAACTGTAGTCAATACAAGGATTTGTAACATTACTGTCACATGGCCAGTTTAAGGGTTAATATCTACCTACTATAGAGCAAATAAAAAATTTAATTCTATAATAGCCATTTTTATTAAAATTATGTGGGACAGAAAATTTCATATCATCCCATATATTCGCACAAGTTTGCTGAAACAAATGAAAAACAATGAAATGCAACATAACAATTACAATAACAATGTGGACAAAATCATCATTGGACTTCAGCAATGTCAAGCCTGCTTGCTGCAAGCATTTCATAGAAAGCACTGAGTAACGAAATTTTTCGAACTAAGCAAAATATTTCTGTGAAAATATACAGCATATTTTTTCATAGGAATTGCATATCATTGATATGAAACAATAAATGCTTAATTGAAGTCAAAATTCAAACAGTTTTAAATAGCACATTTTTATGTAGCACATTATTTTATTGCACGCTGTCATACACCAAATAATTGTGTAGCACATTTTCAGTTCTTTAAGTTCAATTTTCGATGTAAACCTAAATTAGTAAATTGCTCTAAGAAAAAAACAATGTAATTACCTCAAGTAACAGTGAGTTAAAACTAATTACAGAAAAATAAAAAGGTCCTTGGAATAATGTTTGAAGATAGTATAAGTATGATCAAGGCATGGATGAACAAAGTGTTACTCTCAATAATTTGACGACTTATAAATCTTCATAACACTAAAAGTATTTGTTGCATATTTTCACCGAAATATTCTAATATATTTGTAGCTATTTATATAATAGGCTTAGGAAAAAAATTTAATAAATAAATCAGAGTGCGGAAAAGGAGTGCACCGACTTTTTGTAAAGCATTTTTTTTTTTAATTTTTATTAAGAAAATTTGTTTGTGAAATTTATTTTTTATAGAATCAACAGAAAATGTATGTGAAAAGGTCGAATTTTGGCCACAGACGAACTCTTGTACAACTAAAACTCAACACATGTTGGTTATATGCTTTATAAAGTAAACATTAGACCTGTTTTAGCTAACAGGAAAAAAATTAAAACTTATGATTTTGCAGAATCACGCTCAGATTATGGTTATACATTATGTAAGACTATCCAATGTGAAATTTGGGACCGGTCGGACCGCTTCTAATGGGCACGGAAGCCAATAGAATGTTCCATATCCTAATTTTTTTTTTTAAATAGCCATTCTTCGCATTTTTAAAATAAGATCACTTAAATTGAATTTACTTAAAGATATTTTTATTTATAATTTTTTAACATTAAATTAGTTTTGCAACGGTGTACTCATAAACGAAATCGGATGAAAACTTAAAAAGTTATAGCGACACTAATTCATATTTTGACACATTTTGAGCGAATATTTTGAATCATTTTAAAAAATGAATAAACTTGGATCCAATAGTAGACTTGACAGATTTATTATTTATTTTTGCTTTTCTGTCTCTCATTGTGTTCTCTTAATTCGACCAATACAGTTTTTTTATCATTTAAAAAGTAAAAAAAAGGATATCGTAATTGTCTTTTGTAAAAAACTAAAAGACCTAAGCCAACTTTTTGTTATTACTTTATACTAGGGAAGTAACGGAGCTTTGACTTCGGTTCCGAAAGGTCGGAACCGATTTTACTCCTCCGACTCCGACAATTTTGAATTGGAGTTATAACGAAGATCCAAATGTACCGGCGCACATAGGGGTATTTGGCTCGAAAAACCGCTCATTAATCAATTTCTCAAAATGTAAAGTTGAGAAGTAAAATTATTTTCTAGCTTTTGTTAATACTCATTAAATAAGTTACCATTTGTTTTTTTAATTTTAATGCACACACTTCGTCGCAGCATCAGTTGAAAGTCATCGATCATAAGCTTGCATTGTTATTGAGTTAATTTGAGTGAAAAAGATCACACCTAAACAAATATTTTTTTTTTGTGTTATTAATATTGTGAAATAAGTTTGTTGCTATGGAAGATTTTGCTGCAGGTATGTACTTTAAAATAAAACTTTTTTTATGGATATTGAAACTTTATTTATATAGATATATAATTTGTTATGAAGGTATGAAAATGGGAAATTTTTTTAAAATTTTTTTTTTTAGTATGAACCTTTTGTTATATTATTTGGTGTTATTGGGTAACATTTTTGGTATAGGCTAATGAAGAAAGATGTCAAAAAGCAAAAACCGAAAAAAAATGCTGCCCAAAACCGCCCCCCTCCCCCAGATTTCATTGTCCCTGATAGGTGTCTAGTTTGATGAAAGAGAAAATTTGAAATGAAAGAGAAAAGGGACATGACATTGCCTGTTTATTTTTATAATTTTGTATTTTAGTAAATATTTTTAAGATTCTAAGAAAAAAAATTTCATGGAAAAATTTTTACGAGCTCAAAAGTTACAGCCGGATTAGTGAGAGCGCATTTTTATTTTTCCTTGCATTTTTCTTTGTTCACAAACTTTGAACGCGTTTATCTCGAAACCCTGTTTTTCGTACTGGTTGCGGCACTAGCGGGTTCATTTTTTGACGATTTTTTTTTTTAGTATTTTTTTAAACTTGATTCGCTTTCGTATGACACGAGATTTTTTTAAATTTTTTTTCGATTTTTTATGAATTTTAAAGTCAATATTTTTTTCGAAAAACACACTTTCAAATTTGGAACATCACCAAAAAGTGAAAAAAATGTAAAAAAGTCATTTTTTTCCAGATCGGACAATTTTTGCGACTCCCAGCGCTGCAACCGCGAGGTTTTTTTCTCTGCCGCCAGTTTGGAGCTCTACAAAATCATGTTGGAGTCAAAAATATATTTTTTTAAATATATTTTTTTTGTAATTTGTTCAATTCTCTACAATAATAAAAAAAAATTTGGAAAATGTTTGTTTTTGACTGAGTTATGAATTTTTCAAAAAAGGTCTGTTTTTTCTGCCGCGAATGTTATGTCCCTCCTTAAGAAATTATTTGGTCCAAACAAGCTTTATAGCCCTTTTCAAGTTATTTTAGATAAATATCATTTACTTAGGACAAACAAATATTTTTGAGTGGTTTTTCGAGTCAAATACCCCTATGTGCGGCGTATACGATTTTAGCGCAGTTCTTCGATAATTTAAATTGCTTATAAACTCTCTTGTGGAGAGTAAATTCGAAATTTTGAAATTTGCAGAGTAGCTTTTTAGTAGTGTCGGTCTCATATATGGTCCTCTAAGACCAGACCTCTAAGACCCTTCCAACCAAAGAGGAGAAAGCTGCAAGCTTTTGTTCATTAAGTACAATTTAGTACTTTAAGAGTCAATTCATTTGGCTTAAACAAAACTTAAAACTAGATATTTTAATATTGCATATATTATATTTAATATTTACATAAAACTTTCAGTGCTGATTAAAGAAAGTGAATACTGTTCTACATTAATTATTCTTTTATAAATAATAACCTTACCAGTTAACTAACACATCTTTCTTGGACTTCGACTCCGGCTCCGATTCCGACTCTGATTCCGAATCCGGTTCCGATAAATCAAATTTAAAAACTTCGGTTCCGATAAACTCACCTCAGTAACATCCCTACTTTATACATAGTTAAGTACTGCACATTCATTAGTGGTTCACTGGGACGGTAAATTGTTGCAAGATCTCGTTGGTAAAAGCAAAGTTGAAAGAATTGCGATTTTCGTCAACTTTAATGGAACATCAAAGTTCATTGGTGCTCCGAAATGGAATATCTTCGTTCAGGTAAATGCCATGAGTTTCGATACAACTTCAAGCAATTCTGGCATAAATGCTGGCGAGTGCCAACTTTTGGAAAACCGTTTCGGTCGAAAACTGGTCAAATTGACGTGTTGTCATCATAATATTAAATTATTTTACGAAAAGTTTTCGAGGTCAAACTCTTCACAAGCATTGCACCTGATGTCAAAATTTTTGATAGATTTGCTGAAGCGTCAAAAACACTCGATTCCATGCTCCTGGTGCAACAAGTCATGCAAGGTGGATGTCTAAGGTCCGTTAACTGATCTCCGAAGTTTAAATTCCTTAAACTGAGATTTCGTAAACAGAGTTTAAATTTTAAACACAGTTAAAATTATTTTCGTAACTTATCTCATTTTTATCGGCAGTTTACTTAAACTCTGTTTAAACATTTAAACTGAGAATAAAAGACATATTTGATCGGCACTGTAGTAGAAATTCTACAACTTTGACGTAGAACATCAAAATATTTACAAAATTTTTGATAAAATAATGTTGATTGTCAGTTATTTTGGCATATTTTATTCAAAGCTGAAAAAATTCTTAAAATTTCAAACACACTGATCTGATATGGTGATTTTAAGGATCCCAGCATCTCAACAGTATGTTTGTTTAAAGCAATTTGGCGGTGCAACATTTCTTTATTAATCAGTTCTCGAGAATTTTTGACAAAATCTAAGTTTAAATTTTTTAAACCTAGAATTTCTGTGATTAAATTTAAACTTGCCTCACCAAGTTTAACTTGAGATTTTTTGAGATGAGGTATCGGCGTTAAAACTTAAACTGAGGTTAAGGAATTTTAAACTTTGTTTAAGCTAAACTTTCTTTAAAATCGAGATCAGTTAATAGCCATAGGCTATTTATTCAATAAAGATATTTTTATTTTGAGACCAATTTCACCTAATGACACTAGAATTGAAGGGTTTACGTGATATTTGCATTTTTTTGTCACGAATATATATTAAAGTTTGGTTTGGCTGCACGAGTGCAATCGCTACCCCAAATCAAGACTACAATTTCATGAAAGATTCCATCGAATACGCAAAAATTGATTGAAGAGTATCCGCAGCAATATTAAACAAAATGTGGAACCATTTATGGTATCTATCCCAAGAGTTGATAGCTTAAGCATTTTTCTATTCAGACGTCTCTTTTGAAGAGAAGCGAAATATGGTTCGACACCTTCAGCTCAAAACATCTACTGTTAAGTTGCAAAATGATCGAACTATCGGGAAGCCTGAAAATTTTTGAGCCATAATTTGCATGATTTTGTATCAGAAAAAACGAAAGTTTTTTTGTTCTCTTCGGTTTATCGTTAGATTTCTGACGACTTGACCCATCCACATGGGAAACTAACACTGATTATCAGGAAGGTCGGGATTGTTGCCGTGACTTATTTGTTGTCAATAACGCTGCTGAAAGAGGCGTAGAGTTCATGAAGGATTAAAATAGAATTTTGACCAATGATGAAGAAACAATTTATGCTGCAGATCGTTGAATCATATCGCCAAAAACATCCAACTTACAATAAATCGTCTTTAATGTGAACCAAAATTCTTTGAGTTTTCATCCGATTTTCTTTATGCGTATACCGTTTGTTAAAATAATTTTTTGTGAAATAGTCTCTAAGAAAATTAAAACCTTTAAAACGTCTTAAAGTAAATTAAATATAAGCGACCTAATTTTACAAAAATTAAAAAATTGACTTTTTTTAAAATGAGAATATGGCACATTCGATCTGTGCCCACTAACAGTGGTGCGATCGGGCTCAAATTTCACGCTTATAAGTCTGATATAATGTATAATCATAATCCGGGCGTAAATTTGCAGAAAACGCGATTTGAAAAATAAGGACAGGTCTAGTGAACATATTGCATCTTTATAACTATTTTTAACGAGGATGTTATTCACTTTCAAAGAGTGACCTTACAGTTGAATAATTTGACAATGTTGTCTATATTATCAATGTAAACTTTGAATACAAGAAGAATATTTTTAAAATTTATTTGCTTAACTTTAAATTTATTAGTATTTAATCGTTAATACATTTAAAGCGTTTGTAAAACAAAACATCAGTATCAATACTACAAAAATATTTTCGTCTGATATGGTATTGAAAAGCATTCAAAATAATTGCATTCATTATAATTATTATTAATTACTACAAAATTGAAAACAGAGATTTATTGACTAGTGTTTAATTTATCGTTTATCGCCTTTCCACGTACCATGCCTCAATGCAATGCCACATGGTCACAGTTTCCGCTTTGATGTGCTGTTCATTATTTCAGCATAAATTTGCGCTTAATATATGTTTAAATTATTATTTGTGCAACTGTGAAAAGCGTTTTCGCTACACATGATGATAAAAACGATAAATGAGATAATAAATGAAAGAAGCATGTGTTAAAAATATTTTGAACCTCTTGGTTTTATTTATCATATCGAAACAGTAGTAATTAATACTTTTACACCAATAGTTGGAATGCAGTATTGTTTTAATGATACTGATATTTTACCCCCTGAACAACCAGGGAGTCTTTAAATATTAAATATGTGAAATTTTTTGTGCAACAATAACCATTTAACAAAGCTTGCATACATAGCAACAAATACAAAATACATACCTACATACTTGACGTTTAAATATTTTCCACTGACAAGGAAAGGTCCCCAGGTGACAGTCTCGGATTGGAATGATTTTCGGATATGTGATAGAAGATAAAAATCTAAGGTCGACGTATTTTTTTATATGTGCTCAATCGATGGTTTAGGGTTAACCAGTAAGCTAAGTTAACAAATTGTCTTAAATCCATCATAAATTAATATGAAATAATTGTGCCAACATACTTCTATGATATCGACTTAACATTACTAAAAATTACAACAAAAAAATTACAACAAAATTTTCTTATGTAAAATTGATGCCATCGTGTGTGGTTTTGTAAGAGCTTTCGTTTGGTACCAAATTTTATAAATGTTTCCATGGAAAATAGCGAAATTAAAGCAAAAAACGAAATTTTCGCTGATTTTGGAACGCGAGTTTGAAACCCTAAGCCATCGATTGAGCACATATAAAAAAATACGTCGACCTTAGATTTTTGTCTTCTATCACATATCCGAAAATCATTCAAATCGGAGACTGTCACCTGGGGACCTTTCCTTGTGAGTAATGACGTTTTTTCAAACATGTATTTTGAAATTATTCCATTCCAAAAAATTCCAAAAAATGCCATTCTTGTAGTTTCCTTACTTAAATGCGTGCAATTTATTTTTTATTGTCAAACTGATTTGATACAATTTATTTGTTCATAGAAATCTTGTACATATGTACATATGGAAAGCCTTATTTAAAATATAAGTCCTTTATTATTAAATCTTAATTCAACTAAAAGAAAAACTCAAGAAATTCTTATTTTGCAACTTCCAATGATGGCTTTAATAAAGCTAGTATCACCTGGGGACGATATTCGCCCAAATTTATTTTTTAATGCCTAATATAAATTAACTAGTATCGAAATTCGAGATTCGAAATTCGACTAATTTTCTGTTTGTCTATTTATAATTATAAAAAATAGTCGGTGCAATCTTTCTCCGCACTCTGATTAAATTAAAAAAATTACCTAAATCGCTTGAGGTGAGAAAAGAGTGGAATACTGTTTTCATTACGCCTATTTTTATATAGACTAGTATAGAAGCCCGTCATACGACGGTTCGTATTAAAATAATTAATAAACAAACGATATGGCATTCATTCACCTCAGATGTTGTTTTGTTCCAGTCGTCGTCAATGTGTCCTTACAAATAAATATCAAGTTAATTTTGTGCGCATACTTTTAAGCTAACAATTTTTTCTTATAAAAACCACTGAAAAAGCAAAACAGATTCTAGTCCAGCAACTATAACAGTTTGAGATAAAGGTAAAGAGCACGGAGCAGGACGCTTGTCTTTTTAAGTTCGAGGCTGTAACTTTTAATTGATTGGAGATATAAAGATATATCCTTCAAATAAACTATTTTTGAGTTTTATCAATTTTTTAAGAAATAAAAAAAACATTTTCAAAAAATGTAATTTTGCCAAAAAAATTGAAAAAATCTTGATTTTTAGATAGCACGAAGAGTTTATGCGCTATAGACTTCGAAAGAAAATAAAAAAATGCAAATTTGAGTTTTTCTCTTTTTACTAAAAAAATCATTTTTACCCCTTATTTGAAAAAAAAAATCAAAATTTGTGGAGGACCAATATTAATATAAGCATTGAAAATTAAACAAAATAGTTATGTTAATATTAAAACTAAAAAATTAAAATGCCACAATTTTATAACTCATGTAAACTGATGCTAGCTAAACCTACGAAAACATTTGAGTAATTATATGTTTGCGCACATGTGGTGACCGTGGCGTGCAGGTTAAGTGTGTGCTTAGCACGCTCGGAGCCCGAGTTCGATCCCCAGTCGCAGCGAAAAGTTTTTTCAATAATAAATTTTTCTGATCGGCCACCACCTCTCAGCAGACAATGGCAAACCTCGGAGAGTAAATAATGCCATGTAAAGCATCTTGAGAACATGAACTTTTGCTGTTCGGAGTCGGCATAAAACATGTAGGTCCAGTTCTCGGGCAATTGTGTGCAAACATTTAATAACACACACAACACAATTGATCATAAGAAGCTCAGTCAAAGTCCTTTCAAGGGCTGAAATGGCCAATTTGTTTTTGTTTTTTTGTGCATATAATAAACATCTGCTTTCAAAAACCTTCTTCACGCCATCTATGGTTTAATACCAACAAAATGTTGGAACCTAGATGGACACGTGATAAAGAAGTAATCAAAAAGCGCAACAACAAAATCTTTGCAGAAAAATATGTTTATTAAAAATTATTAACTAAAATCTGTTTGGACGTAAGAGTTTAATCACTTTTGTTTAAAATTCTTATCACTAGAATTAGCTTATATAACAGAGATATAACTATATTTAAATTGACTGCAAATACCAACCAAAAAATCCTATTAAATTTCAATAAGCGGGCTTGACACTCAATTCAATTCCATATTAAATTTAACAGTTTTTAATAGTAAATTTTACTAAGCATTAAATATGACTGAATTATGCCAGCTTATTTTGCAACTAAATTGATGCAGAAGCAAATGGTACTGAGCTTTAATAACAATTTCTCTCAACACATTTCGGAGGCATGGTGAAATTATGTTTCAACACTGTATTAAAGACAAGAAGTCTCTCGATAAAAATTATTATCGCTCTTCCTAAGTCAAATCTCTCAGCAATTGTATACAATTTTTAATATTCATATCTCTATTTTGTCTCTTGATGATTTTGTCTTTGTAACAACTTGCCTTATTGTAACATGGTTTTGACAATATTTTGATACCCACATTAGCACTGAACATACCCAAACGCTCTCTGTGATTCAGCGCACCAACGTTGCGCATTGAAATAATTCACGTCCTTATTTACTCTAGTTCTCCTGTCATTCTTATTTTCATAACAATACTCAGATTTTTACTTATTTTGTTATTATTTTATCATGTTTAAAACCGAAGATGAAGCAGAACTTTATGAGTTTCATCAAAAATCTCTTTGAAAGCAAAGTTCCTTGAGTACATTTTGTTTACACAAAATCAGCTGTTTTTCACATACATAATTAATTACCGCGATAGTAAAGCTCACCTTAAGCATAAAACGTTGTGCTTGCAAGAGAAAGCTTTTTACACAATTTTACTATAATCTAATTATGTAACGTCAACTTTTTCTTTTTGAAGTTCTCTCATCTCATTTAAAAATTCATTCAATACTATTTGAGATTCGTCGGTAGAGTGTTGATTAAATTTGACTTTAATATTTATCGAAATCAAAGTTAAATTACGACCCAAGAAATAATCATGTAATCTATGCATGAAATAAAACTTTAAGGTAGTCAGATTAACTTGAAATATTTCCTGAAGTTTTTATCGTGGTGTATACTTTGAGTGATTGTAATCCAAACGAGTGATTATTTAGTTTGTTTTTGTCTCTTATAGCATCCCACTGAAACTATTGGATGGTTTTAAATACAAATTGGCATGTAGATTCTTTATCAACTGGATCAAGCGATATAATACTTTTTATGCCGTAAGACTGCTTCTCCGGAAAAGTTGAAAAAAGTAACCACAACTAGCTTGAAACTAAAAAACAAAACAGAACAAATTGGCCATTTCGGTCTTTGAAAGGTCATTGACCGAGCTTCTTATGATGATCAGTTGTGTTGAGTGTGTTATTAAATGTTGATGCACAATTGACCGAGAACTAGACTTGAAACTTTTATGTCGACTCTGAACGGCTAATGTTCATGGTCTCAAGAGGCTTAACATGACATTGCATACTCCCTGAGGTTTGTCATTGTCTGCAGAGGTGACGGCCGATTAGAAAAATTAATTTCTATCGAAAAAAATGATCTGTCGGATGGTGAATCGAACCTGGGCTAGGCGCGGAAATAAGGGGGGTTAAAGGGGGGTAATTACTCCCCCCCCAAGAACTTTTAAATACTTTACTTTTTAATACTATATTTGAAGAAAATAATTGTGCCCACAGCTTAAAGGTACTTTTATGCATTATATAAGCCATTCTGAAGGCGTTTTTTAAAAAAATACTTCAAAAAAAAGGTCAGAGACATTGTTAAACTCTAGTTTTTTTATTGATTTCAACAATTATTAAAGTATATAAAAAAAATGTTGCTTTTTTTTTGTTTTGTTACGTCATTTGCGTGTAGTTTGCGTGCCGTTTTTATGAAGCGATGCGAGAAGAGTGGGACCATTTTGCTTCTTGAATAACAAAATCTGTAGTCATCTGCAAAACAAAAATATAATTATATGTAAAGCAAACACTTACGTCAATGTTGTAACTTCAATTTTTTTTAAAAATGAGCCTAAAAATAAAGTTACAGCACGTTATGAACTCAAATTTACAGCCATTTTTTAAACAATCAACTTTAAAGACGCGTTATTTTCTTACAAATAAAATTTTTTAAAAAAACTTGAAGTCACAACCTCATCCTAAGTGTTTGCTTTATAATAATTATATTTTTGCAAAATATTAACGATTAGCTTAAAAATGTCCTTTATATGAAATCATTGAGCAAGCAGCATTGATTTTGATTTGCAATAAGCGCAATTAAGATTTTGGCAATGCAGACCAGAGTTGCCACTGATTATATTATTATTTATTCTTCTTTTACTGAAAACCAGCCAAACTTTTTTGCAACCTATGTGCCAACAAATTTTAGCATAAAAAACAATACGTGCATTGTTACTTTCAGTTTTCACTTTATAAATTTTCAAAACAAAAAGTTTAAACAATGTAGAATCCAATAGTTTGTTTTTACTTCAATTATTTCATCATCAGTTAAATTATTTTTTAGAAATATTTCAGCTAAAGTCCTTATGAAAATAATATACATCTGTAATACTTTTGTCATATATGATACATAACAGGGTTGTTTTGAAGTGAATAAATGTTAGGTTAATGTTGCTAAAATTGTATCAACTGCGCAAATAATTTGTTGCATACAACTATTTTTGTTTGAGTTAATTCTAAATTGTTTGGAATTCTGAAATTTTTCAAGCCTACCTTAACTTCATCTATATCTATACTTCTATACTATTATATAAAATTGAAGTGGAAATATTAAGTGCGCTAATGACTCCAAAACTATTGGACCGATTTTTATGAGAAAAATTATAAAATATCATATTTGTGCTACAGAATGCCATAGGTGGGGTTTATTTAAGAAAATTTAACAATTAATATATTTAATTAAGTTGTTAAGTTTTTTAGGAAATTACCACCTATGCTAAGCATTGCTTGGTCGTTTGCTTTTCACGCGTTTGTGTTACGAGAGTTTCAACTACATGTTGCTATCAACCCTTCTCTTTAAAGTTTATTGATCTCGCTCTCCACACTCATTCGAAGAGTAACCAAAAGCAGTTGGCGCTCTTTGACGTGATGGGAATACAAGTTAAATAAATCTTGCTGTGTTGTTGTTGCTGTGGAATGATGAGCTGCAAACCAATGTGTGCATATTTGTTTCGCCGCATACAATGTCTTTACACATATTTTTATTGTAGTTTTCCAAATTTTTAATTTACACTTGAGAAAGAAAGATATTTTAATATTTCAAAATGTGCATTCACAAGTGTGATAGCATATTTTGTATAGATTAAAGATAAATTAAAAGTTTGAAAAATAAAGTGTTCGTATTTCCCTTAAACTACAAATACAGCTACAAATAAATACCTCGACGTAAAACAAGTTTGACAAGTTTAACAGAAAATGCAAGAGCGATGCTCCGCGCTAGGAGAGCAAGAGCAGCGACTCAAAGAGAAAATTGTTGGTTAATTATGCATGTAATTATTTGCTTTCACGACTGCAATTGGAGTGAGGCAGTGGCGTAGCTAGGGTTGCTGGCACCCGGGACCAAAACTAAATTGTTAAGTAAGCCCTTTTAGAAGGTTATACTTAACCTCATAAAAGCAATGCTTAAAAAGTACTACGAAATTAATATAATTCTTTTAAATAATAGTTTACTGTTATGATTATTTTGTTAAAGTGCAAATGAGTAAACATAAATATTTTAATTCATTGTATTATTTATAAAAGTCGGTAACAATATACAAAATTAATCTTATCGATAGTAATATATTAGATATCATTTGAAAGATAAATTGGTAACTTATACAAAACTGAAAAATTTTTCGCAATCAAGGAATTTTTCAAAAATGTTTTGTTTACGCAAAATTTTGACTAGCAATAGTGAGTAATCCCCAAAGATCTATTTTGAATAATTTTGCATAATTGAGGAAAAAATAGGACCGGGAAGTAAAACGTTAACAAATTTTCCCTCAGTGACCCTGAATAACTATCAATTTAAATATTTTTTCGAGATCAATCCACGTCTTCTATATAAAAGTTAAGTGAAAATGAGAAAAAAATATTAAAATGAATTTAAAAAACTTTTTTTCTAATTTTTATAAATTTCTTTATAGTACTCTTTATACAATTTAGCTTCAACTTAAATAGACAAGACTGAGGTCTGTAACATTTGACTGCCTTATTCTTGACCATAAATATCACAGTGATACCAAATTGATATCAGAAATTTGTTTCATAGTCATTATCTACATAATTCCCAAAGCAAACTTGCCCTGGGAGAACAAGGCCAAGAGTCATGAAAATTAGAATAGTTTTTAGAATAGTTTTTTCTTAAAAAGTGTATTTTTGACAGTTTTTGTTAGTTGATTTGAACAGAATAATAATTATGTATTTTAGTAAATTAAAGGAGTTAGGAAACCATCTTAGAGTTTTAAATAGACATTTTCAAAATAAATCAAAAAAGCATCAGAACGCCAAAAAATTGTTATAAAACGCCATTTCTTTAATTTAAATAAAAAATGTTATGAATTTTAATCAATTTATTTTTTTTTTAGAAATTTTGAAGTAAGTAATAAAAAAACATCAGAACGCCATAAAATTGTTATAAAACGCCATTTATTTAATTTAAATAAAAAATGTAATGAATTTTAATCCTTTTTAAATTTTTTTAGAAATTTTAAAGTAAGTAATAAATTGAGCTTTTAAATTGTTTTATGTAACAGAACACCCAAAAACATATTAGTATTAAAAATTATGTTCTAGCAGGTTAAGAGCTGCAAATAAGGTTTGTTTGTCGATGTATAGTCTCAGAACTTAGTAATCACAAAATTATAAAGTATATTTTTTAACCTAACATTTATGACACGAGGACGTTTTTATAAAAAGCTCTGGAGAAATGTATTGCTGGAGAACATCCCAGCAAAATCTTCGCTTACATATGATCGAAAAAGTAATCCAGAAAATTTCATTCATCGCTTACCCTCTCGCTTACTGAACCCATTATTTTTATATATCCATGTCATTAGAGGTAATCGAAAGTGCTGTCACTTGAAAAGATTAAGCGCTTAAAACGGTTGGTTTATAATTGATTTCACGAAATTAATACTTGAATAACAACTTTCAAGTAGATGTGAATGCATTGCCGTGAATTTATTACGGATTAAATTTAAGTTCTTGCATTAGCATTTATGTAATGCATTTTAGAATCGATTAAAAAACAAGACCTAACGAAAAATTTTGCTGGGATATTAAATGAAATGTCTACTATACTAGCATGTTTGAGCACTTCTTAAGATGAATATTTGAAGAACAAAAGCTTTTTTAAAAACTTTATGGAATATAAAGTTAGGAATATATACATAGAAATATACTTTAATTCATCACTTTAATGATGAATAAAAGACAAATAAAAAATAAAACCATTAAAAAATTATCTTCGACTTGCCCGAAGTCAAAATATTCAGGTTGAAGCTTATTCGGATTTATTTAGGTTATATTTTTTCCAACTTTTCATATTTCAAACTCAGATTACGTTTTATTTATCAAGAAAACAAGACTTATGTATGATCTTTCAATTAAACACATTAATTTTTGTATAAATTATGAAGGTTTTGATATTTTGGTGACATCACTTTCTATGGAAGTATTCACAAAATTTTGTTGAATTTCAACTGCAGGGTATATGTTTCAAATTTAAGCATTATAGTGGTGCTCCAATTTAGCGAACACCGATTTAACGAACTCCCAATATAAGGACCACTTATTTAATGTTGTTGACTCTATATTCCGAACATTTGAAATTGTAGGTATTCTATTTAACAACATTTGCTTCTCTGAGCTCGCTTCGTTTGTTTTTGAATTTGTAATAACATTAATATGTATTAACTTATCTTATTCTCAAATAGTCCCCTCGGGTTAATATACATATTGTAGGGTTTCCTTTTTAAAAAACATTATAGGAATGTATTGACATAATCTTGGATTTTTCATTTGGAGTGTGAACAGATTTTAACCAGCAGCTTTCTAAACATTTAATAATAATAATTAATAATACCTAAAACAAGTTCAAAAATTCAACATTATTGGAGTGCATAGTTAAATCAAAAAATGTAAGGATATTTGTTTCAAGTTGACAAATTTATTAGCTTTGTTATATGGTAAAAAAACTCGAAAATAGTATTACCGATTTAATGAACTTTTCGATTTACCGAACGACCTTGGACTTTATATCTTTCGTTAAACTGGAGCACCACTGTATGACAAATCTCAAATCATGAAAATTATTTCATTATGGACTTTAAAGAGATTTGCAATAAAGACACGGCTGTAATCGTGTGGACAAACTAATGAACAGATAGACAGACGAACATGGCTTAATCGACTCATGGTCGTGAAAAAAATTTCGTGACAAAATTATTGTGCCCGCTACGCTTTGCGGATGGAGTATAATAAATATTTAATACAAAACTTTGAAAAACGTAGAAGTAGATTATGGTAAACGAGTCGGTACAGCAGATAATCAGATTTTTCTTATTCCTGGTAATGCCAATGAATCAAAAAACTTTGTAAATACTGAAGTATTAAATAATTAAAATGGAAATATCTTCACTTTATTATAGTTAAACTATTTAATATAATTTGCTTCCAAATACAAATAATATGCTAATATTTTAACGTTTCTTATTATTGAAATTTTTCAAATATACAAAGGTATTATTGATAAAGAGAAAATGTCCGTGGCGAAGCCTCGGACGACTGTGGCCTGCTAGTCTTTATATAAATAGGCGTAGGGAAAACAGTTAAGAACCATTTTCTCCCGTGTTTTGCAACCGATTTGGATAATTTTTTTTATATGAATTAGAGTGCGGAGAAGGAGTGCACCGACTTTTTTATACAACTATAAATAAGCAAACAAAAATTGGTCGATTTTCGACCCCAGGCGGTACAATTTGCAACAAACCAACAAAATTACCACAACCGACTTTCATGAAATAAAACTGCCACTTTTAGTCCACTTTTAGTAAGGAGCGTAACTAAGGTAAATGATATCAACACCGTTTTTACTCTTTGTAATATTGACATTTTTCCACAATTTCTAAAACGTTTGCTATTTTTGCCACACAATTCCTATCAGTGTAGCAACAGCTGAGCGAAGTTTTTCTACACTGCGACGATTAAAAACATGGTTACGTTCAACTATGCAACAAGAACGATTGAATGGACTCGCATTATTGCATATACTAAGAGATATAAATATAAATATTTAAGAAGTTATTGATAATTTTGCGATGATTTTGTCATATAATTTTTCTCTGTCTAATTACTATAACATAATTCCGTAAAATGTGAGTGCGGAACGTTTGATTTTTTTTTTAAATTTCAAAGCATATTTTTAGGCAATTTTTTGTTTTGTGATTTATTGAAACTTCAAAATCTTTTTGAATATTTTTGAAATTTTCAGTTTAACAAAAAACTTTTAAACTTATTTCGTCGAACCTACTATAATTTTCGTTTTTAATTCAAAGTATTTTATAAATATTTGGAACTAAAATTTGTTAAAATTTGTTAAAATATAATATATGACCATCGCTAATTTCTAATTCAGCCTAATAAAGATCAATATTTCATGTTTTGTTTCATCATTAAAACCGGGCCCGTCATTTTTGACGGGAAAGAACTAGTGACTACCTAATAACACAAAGTAACAAAATTAAGCTTTATAAAAGCTGCTGATTAGCTGCTGCATTTTAGCTGCTGATTTAAAAAATGGACTCTGCTTTTCTCCATCAGTTCGAGTTTTTGAGTTAAAGGCAAAAACATAAAAATCAAATCAAATCTTTTTCTGATAGTTTTCTTATACCTATTATATTGATCTACGGATTTGTATTTCTTTGACTGATTTTTACATTCCATTTTATTAAAATTCACTTCAAAAAGTTCGTAAGTAGAAATGAGTTTTCTATAAAAGTAGTGAGCGTTTTAATAAAACTGAACGTACAAAACTGTATGTTTTTTAAATTTCTTTGAAAATATGCAAGATAATAAAAAAACCAAAATGTTTATTAAAATTCCAAAGATTTTCTACCAAGTAAAAAAAAGTTTTTGTAAGTTCATTGAAAAATATCAAAGATACAAGTGTTTCAAAAAAAAGTTACGTAATATTCTGCCAAAGATATTGTTATTGAATGTGTAAAAATTGAGAGGTCTACTATGTCTTCGTTGAAATCAGTCATAGTAATACAAATCGGTAGATCAATATAATAGATTTAGCGAAATTATCAGAAAAAGCACTGATTTTCATGTTTTTTCCTATAGTTCAAAAACTCGAGCTGATGGAGAAAAACGGAGTTCATATTTGAAATCAGGAAATCCAATTTGTCTATAATCAGCTGAAAAATCTCCGGCACCAGAACGTCCGTCGCTCAGTGTAATCATAGTGTAATCTCAGTGTAATCATAGTCTCATTGTGATAAAAGTGCAAAAAAAAGTCCCTTAGCATGCCGCACACATCATTGCAAAGAGTATTCAAATAAAATTTGGAGAACAATTTTGTATTGTTCATTTATTTTTCACAGTGTACGATATCATAGTCGTAGTGTCAGAACAATAGGTTTCAAATTCCTCTAATTTTTTTTTATTGAAAAGAACTATGTTTTTACATTGCACATACTTGAAAATATAATTATGCAATTTTTTATGATTTAATAAATGCGAAAATTTTGAATAAGTCAACCTTAATTGTAAAATAAGTTACATTTAGAGTTTCATTTACTTTTCGCTTAGATATTATTCCAGAAAAAGGAAGAAATAAATAAATACGGAAATGTGCGTTTATGTGTCTGGGAAAAATTCTTCTTAAACAATTCAATAATTTCAATTCAAAAAAGTACAATTTGTCTATTTGTAAAAAGACAAAATTTTCTCAAAACGAAAATGTGTGTCTTTGATAATTTACCCACCCCCCCCAAGATTTTTTCCAGATCCGCCCCTGACCTGGGTCTGGTGAGATTCGAGTTCTCAATAACTTTACAATTTTTAAACGAAAATCTTGAAAGTTATGCAAAGCTTTCGAGTGATAAAAGTGAAAAAAAGTCTCTTAGCATGCCGCACACATCATTGCAAAGAGTATTCAAATAAAATTTGGAGATAATAAGCATTGCAGATTTTACTGGAAACTTCCAAAGGAGAATAATCCAAATGCAGACATCGAACTTATTCGCAAGCACATTGCAAATATGCGCACATCATTTAGCGACATATTTTCATTTCAAGCGCACAAAAAGGAATACTCAGAAAGGAAAATATTATCGGACGCAAATCCCACGCAAGTTGCTTCAAACAACCACTGCAGCTGTGTCCAAACTTTGGATTGTACAACCGTGGTTTTGTGTAGAAACTCTTAAGTGTTACGTAGGAAGGAGTGGCAACTTGTGTAAAACTACACCAGCCCATTTAGATCAGTTTGGTCCATTTTGAATCCGGAGCATCATTGGACTATGCAACCATATTGTACATTTAACAAAGCTAACTAGGTGCATGAATTTTGTCTTTGACAAATCATCAAGCTCATCGCAGAAGTAGAAACCCAGATTGCTAAGACGTCTTTTGGCGAGCGCGATGCATAAACATAGAAGATGAGGTATTTTCTTCCTCCTCTTCATCTGCAGCTTCTACAAAAGCCGTTCCGAAAAAGCTTTAGTCGGGTAACATGTCTCTCATCAGGCAGTGCCCTGTTATGACAGTCACCATAATGGATAGGTCTGACCTATTCAGCGAGAGCAGCCAAGAGCGCCTGAGATCAAAAGCTGCCAGATATTAAGACAAAGAGATATTTTGTAATTTTGTTTTTTTTTTTTTACTAAATGCCCCAAAATTTCCATTACAAATTATTATCAAAATGAGTTTCTTAAAAAATCAATTGTGAAGGAATTCATTTATTTTTTTTCTACTTAAATAGTTACGAAGGTTAGAAGTTTCAGTATAATTGCTGTTTTTTTATTACTTATAATTATATTAAATAGTGACATGATTCCAGTTGGCTAAAGCTTTAATGACTATCGAGGTTTGCAAAAATATGACCTATCCGCTGCTCGTCAGTGACCGCATCGGCAGATTCACTCAGCGTGAACAAAGATCTCAGTGTTTTGTAAGTGGCAGAGGAAATCTGCAAAAAACAAATTCATTGCAAAATATTTTTGATTAAATTCATAAAATTAATTATTGACCTGAAACTATGATAATTTTCTCAGAATGTGCACACTACCTTAAAATGTTATCGGGTATAAACTGCAAACAGGGTTAGCATTATAAATTTACTCCAATCAATCATTTTAGTGTATTAGAAGCAATCAAACTTTATTGTAGGCTGTAAAATTAGCAAATTACTGCAGGTAGATTGAGCCAGGATTTTAAACTATGGTTGTTAGCATTCAAACGTTAAAGTCTCTCAGTGTCTGTTATCATTAACAGCAGAATATTCTGGATGTCAAAAGTATGCATTATTTTCGATTATTGGTCGAATGATCAATTCTCTTCTGCCACAACCTAATGTTTTAGAAAAAAATTTTATTTCCATGATTTGGTAATGATTGGTTCTTGACAAGAAACCAAAACGGCTCATAAACATTGACTATGAACTCGGTCAGCTGTCGCAATGGAAGTATTTTGGGACATAAAGTCGAAGAATTTTAGAGGCAGTGGCTACCAATCGTGCTTAGTTTATGGGACCAGCTTCTCGCAATGTAGTTTCTGATCACACACGCCATTTTTCATCGCTACAACCATAGTACATAAATTGAGCTGATCATCATGGACATCCCCATCACTTATATTCTCTGTCATCACTCTCATGGCAATCAGCAATAAACCTTGTTCAACCTAAAATAAAATTAAGAAAGTATATTTTTTGACACTCGGGTTAACACTTAGAGACAATTTTTCATCGTTCAAAATATTTCTGACCAATATTTCCCTGACCAGACTCCAGGTCCTTTAGTTTCACCAACAAATTTTTTTATCACTGCCCTCAATAGCAATTCGTTCAAATAGAAGAGACATAACAACCACTGGGAAATAATTTCCATTGAAAAGCACACCATTGTCAAGTCCTGTGTTGTCAATAGCTTCATGATGGTTTTTCAATAGTTTTTAGCCAAAAGGAACAGTTGGTTTCAATTACGTCATCTAGCGGTAAAACATGCGTATGTCGTTGTCAATAAATTCTTTCATTCATGGGGCAGCACATTATGCGAATACTTTCTGGTCTCCCAAAAACTCTGCCAGATCTATTTTGGTACTGGTAGTTTCACTATTTCAATAGTTTTCTAATGGCTTCAATTCTGCATCACAAAATTTTATGGTGAGGGGGGTTTTTCAAAACATATTGTTAGGAACTAGTTTAAAATGACGTTGTTTTTCAAAAACTCTAAAGCACAAACAAAGCTCTTATTATGACCTTTTCGTCGACATATAAAACTTAATAATCGCACTACAAATAACAAAGTTACAAGATAAAACCGAATCCGGCATATTTGCCACGCCCACAAAAAAAAAATTTTTCCACCACCGAAGTTCTCTTCACATAACTGTTCATATAAGGCGGTAACATTGATCTCTTTTTTTTTCTCCATATTGTGTGACCCGGCTTAGTGGACATGAATAATTTAACTGGGGTGAGTACAGGTGGAGCACTCGGCATGACTAGGATAAAAAATGGATTTGTATGGCAGTGGTGACCGTGGCATGCAGGTGAAGTGTGTGACTTAGCATGCTCGGAGCATGCTTTTCAATAATAAATTTTTCTGATCGGCCACCACCTCTCAGCAGACAATGGCAAACCTCAGAGAGTAAATAATACCATGTAAAGCTTCTTGAGAACATGAACTTTAGCCGTTCCGAGTCGGCATAAAACATGTAGGTCCAGTTCTCGGTCAATTGTGTGCAAACATTTAATAACACACACAACACAATTGATCATAAGAAGCTTGGTCACAGTCCTTTCAAGGGCTGAAATAGCCAATTTGTTTTTGTTTGTTTGTAGGGCAGCTGAAAAAAACATGAAATTCATGTTTTCAATTTCTACTGTGTTATTCACCAACTTGCTCTTGCGTCAAAATGTTTAGTTATCATTCCGCTATGAAAACTGTTAAGCACATAAGTAATAAAATAAGAGGAGGTCATAACTCATTTACCTACTTGTTAATTTTTTTAATAATAACTAACGCTTATAATTGCGATCTTAAAATGCACACTGAAGTTAGATGGTTGAGCCATGGGAATTCTCTTAAGAGAGAATTTCATCTCCGTGAGGAAATACTTCAGTTTTTAAATACTGGGAATTACAAAAAATTAAGTTTTTAGCGAAGGCTTTTTAGGAAAACAAGTTTCTTCCAACAAGTATATAAATATTATTAATATTGAACTTCAAGGAAAACACCGAGCTATTTATGATTCTTTCAATAAAATACTTAATGTTAAGACAACATTATTTTTATTCTCATGTGAACTTCAATTCAACGATTTTTCAAATTTTTTAAATGCCGTACTCATTTATTCGCATAGAGTGGCCGTAAATAAGGCCGAATATTCTAATGTTATATTAACTTTATTACATAATTTTGAAAATGGGTTTAAGAATTTTGAAAAAACTAAATTATTTATTGATGTGTTTGAAAATTCTTTTAAAATGTGCCTGGTGTATATATTAGTTTCGCATTCAATCTGAAATAATAATACTTCGAAGTAAAGTAAACATTCAGGATAACAGGTGCATTTTTAAATTCTGAAAAAACTTAGACCAGTCATTTTATCCTGAGCTAAGAATATATCTCAGAAATTGGTTTCATTTTTTAATTCTTCTTATTTATGAGAAAACAACAATTGTTAAATCACAAATAATAACACAAAAAATAAACAACAACAAAGATTCCTTTCGACTAAGAAAGTGTTTGCGTTAGTTTGCCTTAGTTATTAACCCTCATCGGTCCTTTGTATGCGCGCGCATACAAATTCAAAATTAAATTTAGTAAAGAAGATATTAAACCTTAACCAATTGACATGAGTTTTTGGCAAAAAGCATTTTTCCACAACTGTATTCATTAAAGGAATAAATAATCTTTAAATTTTATTCATAAAATTTGTGGTGTTTTTATTTCTTTTAAATGTTTTCAGTATGTTTGCGCGCGCATACATAAATAACCTTTTATGGTTATGGGTCTTAGGGACCGATGAGGGTTAAGTAGTTCGAAGTCTATTCAAAACTTAGTACACGGCCATTCCAAGTCTAATGCAAGTTGCGAGTAGCTTCATGCTCATCGATTTGCTTGAAATTTTGGTTAGAGGTTCTTTTGGGAGAAACTCGAAATCCAAAAAATTAAATTACCTAAACACAAAATCCCCAACTTTTTGCAAGATCCTCAAAAGCAAAATCCTCAAAAGCTAAATCCCCAAACACAAAATCCTCAAACACAAAATCCGAGCAAACTAAGCGATATCCCTACTTTCTTACATGAAAAGTTTAAGTCCCACTTGGACAAATTTTCTACCTTCTCATGGGCTTACACACTTCCCTCTATCCTATTCGAAAGGGCTATCACCGGTGCTGAAACTGGCTCGTACCGGAATAAATCCATCCTCTACCGCTGCAACCTTCTGAATGGCAGGCCTCGGCTTTGCTCCCTCTGACGCGACCCTACTTAGCTTCGGTCAAGATCCTTCGTCCATCTGCTCCGACACCATAGTAGCAGTCGTAGGACGGGACCGGATGACTCTACTGTCGCTCCACTCAATCTTCGTCAATATTTTTAGGTACTCTGTAGAGTTGGCGTCCTTCGAAGGGTTCTGCATCGATCTCCACTATCTTCGCCACTAAAGCTGCCTTATCTTCGGAAAATTCAAACGTGTAGACAGCGAACATATCTACCGAGCCCCTACGCTATAATTGCCTTGACGCTCTCAAACTTTTCTTCGTGGAGTCAACCGTGCCCACTGGCAGCCCACGAGACTCCATCTCGTATGCCAGCTCTTCTTGATTTAGGCGGTTTAACGCCATGTCTCAAATACAACAACACTCGAAAAAGAACAAAATGAGGTCGCAAAATATATTCACCACAACAAAACACAAACACACAACAACACTCTCAGTTTTGAGAACACATAAACAGAACATTAACGAAAATAAACAAATTAAAGTACAAATTAATTCAACTTCAATTCAGTTTTGCTTTAATTTATATATTTTTTTTTCCAACCTTTATTTACGTTCAATACAATTTTAACCCCAATCTCTATTGAATCTCAATTCACCTTTAATTCAGCCTCAATTCGACTTCAACTCCAACCAAATTCCAATTTGTTTCCAATTTAATTTCAACATGATTTCCATCAATCCCAACTTAACCTCAATGTAATTTTAATGTAATGTTGGCTCAACCTGATTTAATCTTAATTTAATTTCAGTTTAATTCCAATTTAACTTCAATTCAATTCCGATTTAACTACAATCTTAGTTTTCTTCAATCCCAATTTAATCTCAATTCAATTTTAATTCAATCTCAATCCAACTTTAGTTTAATTTTAATTCAGTTTCAATTTTTTTTCTTTTTTTCCGCTTCCAAAACAAATCTGGCCCACTGTGCGACACCCCGATAGTAGACAGAAAATAGAATAATTATTTTGGAAATATTCTTATTAGGCCAGTAAAATTAAGATTTTGCTTGGAAATAATTGACAGAAAGCTGGAATTCAACTTAATCGCTCAATTTGGTCTTAAATGAAGAGATTTTAAGTTTGTCCCATTCTACCTAGTGAGTTTTGGTGCCACGCCCTCTTTAAGTTTCATATTTAAGTTTTTTGCAAATTGCTCAAAGATCGTCCACTCTACAGCAAAAAATGTTCAGGGATAAATTAAAGCAACCAAATTCTACGTCAGTTAAATGCCACAACTTTCAAATAAATTAATTACTAAATTACCGAGATGTGAAAAGAGAAAAACAGAAACTTTAAAATTTCGTATATTTCTTATTTTTTTGTTAATAACACAAAAGCTGTCGATGTTACAGAAAGCATTTTTAAGAATAAATTGAAGACCATAAAATTCTACATTGATTAATTGATTGATTAATTGACCCAATGAAATTTATTTTTAATTGACTTAAAAATAAGCGACATATCAAAATTAAAAAGAAGGAGCTTTATTTAAACTTATCGTAAGAACTCAGAAAAGTGGTTCAGTTAAAGGTCATGATGAAACTCTTATCAAGCCTGACTACTGAACATTTTGACCAATACGTCAATAAAGGCTTTTCACTATAAGGCGAAAAGACAATTTTTGATTTGAGATTTGGTAAGACATGCCTATTGAACAGACCCGGCGTGGTACTTGAAGAGTACAGTGGGTCACACTCTTGGCAGAAGACTATCTGACAGCACGTTTGCAAAATGGGAGAAATTTCAATTCACTTCATTTAAGACCAAATAAAGCGATTAAGACGATTTCCAGGTACGTCCCTTTTTTATCAAATTTTACTGGCCTTAATTTGAATTGTAACTAAACATTTATATTCACTGTATGTTTTCATCAGTTGTCCTTCTCAAGAAATTTAAAACTTGACTAAAACTAAAAGGTGGTTTTCTGTATAGTCCACTGTTTAAGATTTTTCTTTGAGCGTGACAATGCAAAAGTTACTCCAGACCAGAATGCTCGGAGACAGAATTAAAAGTCAAGGACCAGCAGAAATCTGAAGTCCTTTCAGCAGAAATTTCCTTCAATTCCCTTGATTTTTGGCAATAATACCACGCAACACATTTTTGTTCATAAGAAGGAGAACAAAAAATGCAAAAGGAATCAAAAACAGATACTCACACAAATATGACACACACACAAATACACACACGTTATAGTTTTCCACTCTTATTGCAAATTTTCCTTTTCAATGAACGAACAAAAAACATCACGTTTTCCGGAACACCAACAACAACAAAAGTCACTCTTTTGCCAATGAATTTCCGTGCGGCGACCCTTGGGCCTGCTTTGTGTTTCCGCATATTGTCTATGTATGCATACATTTCTGAGTATGGTGAGTGTTTATGTGTATGTGTGTGAGAAACTGTGTGGGTGTGTGAATAAGTGAGTGAGTGTTTGTGCAGCGCATCATCCTTTCTGATACTTTGTTTTGCATTGTTTTTTTTTACTCTATTTAAATGCAACCAGCACAAGAAGTATCCCCGAAGGCCTGAGGTCTATAGAAAACAGTAGCGCAGTGCTTCGTGATTGCAGAGGGGAGATTGCATTAAAATTGGGGCGTTGAAGGGCTGATGTTGCATAGTGAACTTATTTAATGTTTCACGTCTCTCGTTTATTGCTTTGTGGAATGTTATTGTAGTTGTTTATTGTTGTTGTTGTTGTCTGTATTTGTTGTACATAAAATGCTCTTTGTGACAATGACAGCAACAACAGTATCAGCAACAAGAATTTGTTCACGTTGCAGTTGCACTTATGCCATGACTTGCAGTTAACCAACGAACCAACCAACCAAGAGACACCGGCAGCTTTTAATGGCTTTCCACTTTTAAACTATTTTTGTATAGAACAGCGTTAAACGTTGGTAAAACTACACGAAAATCATTCCATCCACACATCATACCCAGCCAGTAGCCAGCGAACAGACTGTTTCATGATAATGACATTTTTTCTATAGAGTTGATTGCTTTTTCGCTGAAATTGAATTGATTGCCTGCCTCCTCACGTTTTTGTTGCTTTGGAACTTAAAATCAAACAGCGTGGACGCGTTTTTGGCACTAATGATATTTGCAACCATAAATTGGTTATCACCACATTTATCTAAATAGGAAGAAAACTCTTACATTTGATGTCAGTTGTTAACATAACCATAAGAGTCTGACAATATTTAGGTTTAATAAAATTTTTACAACCGGGACATGGTTATGATAAATATGAAAAGCATAATAATCATATTTATCATGTTTTAAATAAATGCAATCTACTTTTATTTCTTCAACTCAATTTTTAAGATCAACCTAGATTTGTGGGTTTAAAAATGAGTTTTAATATATTGTTTTTTTAATTTTTAATTATTCAGATCACCCTACAAAAATTGCATGTCTTGAACTGCTGCGAAGTATATGATAATTGTATTTTTTAAATACGAAACGGTGTATCATAAGTGGTGTAGGAATATTTGTTGCAATAAAACGTATCATCTTAAATTTATAATAGATTATAAATTATTTGTGGTATTCACTGTGTAGGGCAACTGGTCTGGTAGATGAGCTGAATAGCAGAACAAATTGTGAACACACTTTTTAATAATGTGGCATCTATGCTAAGGATCTACCAAAACAGCTGTTTTTAGTTTCCCAAAATATAAGGCAACGTCAAACACAGAGTTGCATTAGACAGAGTTACATAGTTGTTACATAGTTGTGGTAGATTAGCTAATTTACATCAAATGTATTTTGTTGTTACTTAGAGCTAATCTGCTATTTAGCTAATCTACCAGACCAGTTGCCCTACATTGTGAATACCACTATTATATAATAAATAGCTGTACCCTACACGCGTTGCTGTGGCTTATCTGGTTATATAGATAAGAAAGTTAAAAGAATATTCAAGTTGTTAATTTCTTGTCTTTTACAATACTTGAGGTTATGCAATATTTTTAATGTTCCCTATTCTGTACAGTTGTAGGGGTGGTCTGGTTTCCCGACTTTAGAAGACAACACATAATTTTCACATTCACCATGTTTTCACATTCACCAGACTGAATGAAAGCCTTTGTTTGTAGTAGTAAGAAAAGCTCGTTCACCAAGCCATTTGTGATTCTATTTTTGAATATTGGGAACAACTTTTTCAGTCAAATCCTCTTTTGATGCCAATTTGCAGAAAATATGAGGCAACGAAATTCGTCCAGCAGTTGACTTATCCTCGTTTGCGTCGTTCAATCCACTCTTTTGTCATTCCCACAGCTCCAAAGACTTCATGTATTACCATAAAATCAATCAGCAGTTTAAGCTTCTGTCTAAATACACGTTCTGTGATGTCATGTCTATCCACCGATGATTGTCCATGAAATAAGAGCCGTTGAATATCGTCCGAACCTGGTATGCATGTAAAATTTTTTTTTAAATTTTCTGTAATGTAAATTTGGCTTGAATAGTCAAAGGCACGCTGTTTTCCAATGCCTGTGCCAGTTTTTCAGTAGAAAGACCTGTCCTTTTGGAACCTCCATACTGAGTTTCATTGTTATGGGACATTTATAGCGTGTTTTCTTTTCTCAACAAAAAATTCTGCCCTCTGAAGATGCAGAATTTTTTCCATTTTGACCTGACTCCACAGAATTCTGACCTGTTATTAGCTGAGAATAGATTACAAAAAATGCAACATTTTTTTCAATGTTTTTGTGTTGGCTGCCTTTTTGAAAAACTTCAAAAAAATAGAATATTAAAATTTCAAAACTTCAAACTAAAGAATTTTTTGGCCGTTATTGCGAGTAAGTTTTAAATATTTAAATTTTAAAAATGTCTGCCGAAAACGATTTAATTGAAGGTAAATAAAAAAATTATAAACATGTTTTTGAACTTTATAATTTATTTTTGCAATCATAGGTTTTGTGTATGAAACTCTTGACGAGTATGACGAAAACTTGGAAAATTCTCTTATCTTCGAAGCTTGTGATCAGGAAGATGAGGATACTAAAGATCAAGGCAAAATGGTGCAAAGTAAGTTTTCATGTTTTAACAACTTATATGTTACAATATTACTTGAAGTGCGAACGTTTTGTTTTCATTAATTTAAAGCTGTAACGACAATCTTAAAGGGCCCATTAAATTTGGCGAACAAAAATAAATTTTATTTGTTTAACATTTTTCGAATACATATTAATATTTACAACTTTTGAAGTAGCAGTTTGTTTAACTTATTGATTTCAGCGTAGACAAAAAAATCGTCGCACTTTAAGTACAGGTAGATGATACATAGTGGCGTAACTAGATAATCAAGGGCCCATGTGCAAAATTGAAAAGGGCCCCTACCAAAAAAATTAAAAACCTTCAAAACAAAATATAGAAATATTATTGTTTTTTATATTATTTTACTATATTTTTGTGTTGCTTTATCATTAGCAAAAGTTTCTATTTATTTGCCTAAATCTAGTTTAGACGCATGTTTTCAATTGCAATCAATGCTAAATTCGTCAACCTGGATTGGCTTGTCTTATTTCTTAAATAATTTTCAATTTACAAAATGTCCGGTCTGCACTGCGGAGATCACTGGGATTGTGAAGAACAGCAGCATAGCTGTGTAAACTTCTGTAATGTCATATTTAATTGCTTAAAAATTTTTAGTGATTTTTTGACACAATTGGTTAACGGTGTCCAATTCACCAGCTTGTAATACTAATGAATTTTTTTGTAAAATTTGCGCTTCTATTTCACAGAATTTTGTTTGAAAGTTATCCCATTTTTAATATATCAGATTCGTTATCATTTACTATTTGTATTGTCAGCGAACGGCCCCTATCAAGGGCCCCGGTGCTCTGCACCGTCTTGCACCTATGGAGTTACGCCACTGATGATACATTAATGCATTTAAAATATTAAACTTTTAAATGCACTTATTATACAAAACCTTATATTAGACAAATGTTACACCTTTTTCATTTTTATTAAAAAAATTACATATTATTAATTACAGTGTGGTCTGATGGCAGCACAAAACTTTTGCTTGACCAGTACGCCTATTATCTTCCACAAATTGGACCACTGAAAAAATTTAAAAGGAAGAGAGATATGTGGGAGGAAATTGCCCGAAATGTTAGAAGCAAAACTTGGAAGCAGTGTGAACAAAGGAACAAAACTGTATTGAAACGAAAAAAGTTTGCAGTGGAAAATAATAGGCGTACTGGTGTAAAAAGAGAAAACATTGAATTCGAACAAGAAATAGATAAGATTAATCAGCTTGACGATTCTATTGAGCCAGAAATTCAAATAAGCAGCAAGGACATAAAAAAAAGCACTCAAACGAAAAGGAAGAGCCATCGACATCTCAAGAACCTGCATCTAAAAACAAAAGAAAAAAAACTAAATCCTCTCAAGAAAACCTGCTTGATTTTTTAAAGTTAAGAGAGGAAGGAAAAGAGCGTAAACATCGTGAAAATATGGAAAAGGCAGATCGATTGGAAAAGTTGCTTTTACAGTTAATTGAAAAGTAATCATACAACAGTTAAATCCAGGTTCATAAAACACTTTATTAATAAATGCTATTTATTTCAGTTTAATGACTGTTTTCAAATTAATAGTTTCAGCAACTTTTCCAATCAATCCGCTTTTTCCATATTTCAACGATGACTGCGCTCTTTCCTTTCCTCTTGTTTTCAAGCAGGCTTATTTAAACTGTTTTAATTTTTTTATTTGATTTCGTTTTTGCTTTTTACCTTTAAAGAAATTGAATTGCTTTTAATGATTTGTGACCATGTTAAGTTCTTATTATTAACACTTAAATTGAGCTTAATGGTCAAATGCTTTAATGAAGATAACAACTAACAACAACAATAACTCTGTATAGAGTAAATCACATAACTAGCCTAGACTACTGATGAGTTCGCTTAGCAGCCACGAAACAGTACTGTCTAGTCAATGCTATGTGATTTGTTCTATTCAGAATTGTTGTTGCTGTTAGTTGTTGTCTTCATTGAAGCACTTGACCATTAAGCTCAATTTAAGTCTTTAAAGAAATTACTGAAAGACATTTGTACTATTAACATGCTATTTAATAATTTAATTAAAATATGTTTTGAATATGTTAAAAAAATTGTAAACATTCATTAATAAATTCTAATAATATAATTGAAAAATAATGTTATTGAATGGAAATAAAATAAAAATTAAATTAGAAAATTTTTAATACATATACCACGTTTTTAAAAACAACTTAAATTTAATCGAAAGGTTAAAAATAGATCCCAAGATTTTACGGGACAGACACACAAGAAAGGAAAATCATAAAACCATTTTACAGAAAATATTGTCATCTAAAATACAAAAAGCTGATAACACCTTTACTATAATCTTAGGAGAAGACGAAAATTTTATACAAATTCACATATTTTTGAATTTGGAAACAATCTTTCTTTTGAATTTCGTTACTAAACTATCAATTTTTTTAAGTATGAGCTAACAATTTAGTTAGACAGTTAAGTTTAATCGAATTTATTATAATAAATCAGAAATTATATTATTTTTTTTTGTTACGGAGTTTTGGATTTTAAACGGCGATATGAATATGGATTGAATTTTAATATGAATACATAAATAAAAAATTGTATTAATGTTTAATATATATTGACAGCGTACAGAGATTACGGGAATTTTACAGCCTACGAGTGAGTGAGAATTTCATTTAAAACTTTGCCATACTCGACATAAATTAAAAATGCTTTTGGAGTTTTGAAATAGCGATTTCGTCAACTAATGCGATTGTAGTTTAATAGTACAAAAAAGACAGGCGAAAAGAACTTCCATTAAAGATCTTACTTGTAAAATAAAACAAAAAATCAAATTTTAAATTTTATTGTATTTTCAAAATTTAAAATTCAATTTTTTCTTGTTTTACAAATCAGATCTTAAATGGAATTTCTTTTCGCCTGACCAAGCTTTGCTAGCAAAATGTCTCTTCTGTCATCTTCTGTACCATTAAACTCTATCGTTTCCTGGCTTTCAAGGTTTCCTTCTATGTTCCATAAATCATTTTTTTCTATGCAAATATTGTGCAATGCACAGCAGGCCAAAATAAATTTAGCAGCAGATTCTACCTGTTGAACATCCAATCGCATCAGTTAACGAAATCGGGATTTCAATACTCCGAAAGCATTTTCAATTTTTATCCGAGTTTGGCAAAATTTTAAATTAAATTCTCTCTCAGATGCTGTCAAATTTCCGTAGTCTCTGTAAGCTGTCAATAAATATTCCCTTATAGGATATGCAGCATCTCCAATTATATGATATGTAGATCCACAAATTGCTGGAAGTTCTTTAGAAATGAACGACATTTTAAAAACTCTCGAATTGTGCATTTTACTTGGAACTCCCGTATAGACATCCAAAGACTTCAAATTAGCATCACAAATGCCTTGCAGAGTTAAAGAAGGGTAATCATGCCTGTTGACATAGGTAGATTTTATCTTATGCTTTGGGGTTCTTATAGTAATTTAAGTACCATCAACGTTTTTCAAATTCAACGTTTTTCAAATTCAGTTTTTGGAAATTTTATAACTTCCGGGGCAATTTCTTCGACAATAAACATTAAAACTTTTTTTAAAGCTTTGTGTGGAACATAGAAAATCTTAACTTGAAGAGGTTTGAAACCTCTCTAATGCTGTTCTTATTGCTGCAAAACCTTTTAATAGAGTTGGAATTTAAATGACATTCTTTTTAATAATATATTTATTTATAACTTACCATAAGAACGATAGTAGTTCAGTTTCGGGTTTAATTTGTGCCCTCCCTCCTTTATATGTTCTTTCAAAGTAGCATGTGCTGCGGCCATATCTTTCCATTATAATAACCCGATAATTGCTGAAAATTATAATAATCCGAAAATTTGTTTTAAACTTGAAAAAAAAAAAATATAAAACCAATGCAATAAGTTAATAGAGATAGTTTAATGCAAAATAGTTCTTACTTGGATTGTTTTGTATTTATTCACGACATTTTGAATAAAATCCTCTACAGAGAAGAATTACATCTTCATCATCAGAAGAGGAAGTTTCCAGCAAATCATTTTGAATGAAGTTGATTATGAGTGCTGCTGCGTTCTTTTCAGCCATTGTATGATGAAACGCTTCCTATGATATATGATGAAATGATATATGATGATATATAATTTGAAGCACGAGTTTGCTTATTTCGAAGATGTTCTGTAAACACAAATTGTAAAGATTGTTTTGCAATTTTATTTAAACTTTTTTAGAGATTTTATTTTCATCAAGTAAGTAATGCTAAACATGAAGAATACGCAAACATTAGTTTTGTTTTTTTTTTAATAAACTTTAAAGTATTTTAACCCTTAACTGGTACTCCTCAAAAAATCACACAAACAGTACATGTACTCCCAGGGACCTTGCCAATTTAAAATTAACAACAATATAAATTTAGTTATAAATATGTTTCTTTTTTAAGAACGCCATAAAGAAAGTATTTTTTCTTATTTAGACCGAACTTTGTGAATTTTTTTGTTGTATATATTTTGTTTTTGATTATTTTAAATATAATTTATTTTTAATAATTTAAAAATAAAAACAGTAAAGGGTTTAAGGCATATTCATATTAGAAGAGGGATTAGTTATTATAAAGATTATTTGTAAGCCGCTATTACGAAATAGTATGTTCTAAAATACCTTTGGTAAAATTAATAAAATTTAAAATTCTGAACGTAATTAAAAAAGCTGATGAAGTTCATTTTGTGGACATGTTCACTCGAAGTGTATGGCAAGCGTTTTACAGGCATTGTTTAGGAGATACAATTCATCAAAGTTTGAAAAATCTCTCATATAAAACTGTGATAAGACATAGTTTTTCAACGAATATTCACTATTAAACAACCAACTTAAACGTAAAAACGTACCTTTTCGATAAAATAGTTAAAACAAATTTGTATTTATCCTTTGATAAAATGTTTTATTCATAAAATAATTTTAATCAGAATCCCAATCGGATTCACTTTCTGGCTCTTGAGGCAATGTGACTAAGTGAGCTCTTACAGGATCATACAGCTTTCCTGCTATTTTAAAAAACTCAACAAACTCAACATGCTGAACATGCCAATGGCGCTTATTGCTCAAAACCAACTATTCCTTCATCTTTTTTGTATACCCCCACGCGTACTGCGTAAGGGGTATATTAATTTTGTCACGACGTGTGTAACGCCCATAAGGAGGCGTGGTAGGTATAGAAAAATATATATATTCTTGATCAGCATCACCACCTGAGTTGATTTAGCCATGTCCGTCTGTCTGTCTGTCCGTCTGTCTGTCCGTCTGTCTGTCTGTCCGTCTGTCTGTCCGACTGTCTGTCTGTCTGTCTGTGGACACGATTACAGCCGTAATTTTGAAACTATTGTACTGAAATTCGATATTTAAGCTTATTTCTAAAAAAACTAAGAGCAAGTTCGAGAATGGGCTAAATCGGTTGAAAACCACGCCTACCTCCCATACAACCCCAAAATTGAAAACTCTATAAAGAGACTAATATTAAAGTTACAAAACTGAAACTCGGTATTTGTGTGTTCTATGTCAAAACTTAGGTGTGTTAGAAAAATAGGCGTTATCCATCCACTTACACGCCCACCTCCCATACAACCCCAAAATTGAAAACTCTATAAAGTGACTAATATTAAAGTTACAAAACTGAAACTCGGTATTTGTGTGTTCTATGTCAAAACTTAGGTGTGTTAGAAAAATGGGCGTTATCAACCCACTTACACGCCCAGTTGTTTTTAAATTTCGGCAACCGACAAATTTGTTTTGTTAAACTGAAAACTTCATTTGAAAATAAAAGATCCATTTCTTATGACATACACATTTGTAATCTAAAAAATTCAATCTATACAATATCTCACAATAGCTCAATGGAAGCATGCTAGACTGGCACGTGGGTTCGATTCTTGGCTGTGTAAGTATCAAAAATTTTAATTTAATTATTGAAATTGTAATTCTGTTTCATTAACTGCTTGGTCAAAAGGAACCGTCAAAATAAGAATTATAAAAATAATAATAAAAAACATTAATTAAAAAAAAACAAATATTTGGTATTCCTGTTGGGAATTGAACCCAGGTCACTCAAGATCCTAGACTTGAACGCCAGCACGCTCGGCTAAACTTGAACTTCCAACACAATGATAAAATTTCATTAAGTTCGATGTTTTTTCGTTTCAAACAAGAATATCTTTAAGTTGATGACAACTGAATACTCGTTTGCAGCAAATAAAGTTCGCAAACGAAGTGTAGTTGGTGAATTTTTCAGTTACGATAAACGAAAAATTTCTTTGCGTGTATGTTTGTATTTTAGACACATAAAAATAACAAAATCTTCTAAAATCTCATACAAAAAGCTCTCTAATTTAAGATTATTTAACCCTTAAGAATCAGTCGTGGGGGTATTTTAACTTCGGCCAAGTCGAAGGTATACCTTACTAGTTATTTTTAATGGTATTTTTGAAAATTTTTTATAAAAAATCGCGCACAACCCAAAATTGAAAAATCTATAAAGAAGCTAATATTGAAGTTACAAGAAAAATGGTCGTCATCCATCCACTAACACGCCCACCTGTCATGCAATCCTAAAATTTAAAACCCTATAAAGAGGCTAATATTAAAGTTACAAAACGGAAACTCGGTATTCGTGTAAACTTTCCGCGCTTAGCACTATGTATGAGTGTATGTGTGTGTCATCAGGCAGCTTATGAGGATGTTGGCTTTAAATTAATTCATGCCATCCATCCCTCACTCAGCACAAATTAATAAAGCCGGCACTCACCACCTAAACACTTTTGTATTCCAGCTACCACTTCAAATTAAAAACGTTTTCCCGCAAGAACAAAAATAGATGTAGACAATTTTGACGTTTTCCGTAAAACAGCTCAATCTTTACTGAAATGTCAATGGTAAAGTTAACTATTTTTCACAAATGTCATTTATTTTGTTTATTCAGTTGGTAGCATTTACGGTCAGAATTTTTTGAACCGTCGAAGTAGAGAGGGCAAAAATTCTGCATTTTTTCTACTTTTGAGGTCAAAATTTTCGAGAAATGAACACGGTTCAAATTCAGAGGTCAAAATTTTATTTGAGAAAAGAACGAAAAAAATGCAAAATACTCAATGAGGGCAGAAAAAATCCAGAATTTTTTTGAGAAAAGAAAACGCTATTAGATTCAAAGTTATTCGATATCAAAAATTTGAATTGTATGGCTGGTGCCACGCCCCTTGTACTATGCTCGCTCAATTTTATTACTCGAAGTTTACTTTGTAATAGTATTTCCGTACCGAGCTGCATTGATGTGTAACTCATACCTCGCAACGAATACGAATACTGAATTCCAAAGCTGTGTGGCCTATAATGCCAATTATAGCCTATTTTTTGCTTATTTTTTTAAGTCGGATATATAGAAAAACACGGCTCTAATCGATTGCAACATTTAACCAAAATATTAAAGCAATCCGTCCAGAACTTTGGGAGATTGTGTTTTGAACAAACGATTATAGAATTTAAACGTATTGTTGCTTTTATGTCCAACGGCCGTGAATAAACTTCCTGTGCTATTAATTTAAATATTGTTGTACGAGGCAGTAAAATTCTATCAAAGTTTGTTACAGTGAGGAAAGTTTATTTTCTAATAAATTAATATAATTATCAATTTATATAAACGTTACTCACCATTCTTAGCATCTGGTTCTTTTACGTCGAGAATGGCTAGTTTCGAGCTGGGCCTTTTTAATGCCACTCCTGGTCGCTACCTCTGCTGATCTGGCGATGTCATCTTGGCCAAAGAATAGGTTGATTACGCGGCCTCTTCGCCACTGTGACCTTGGCGCGTTATCGTCACATATCAGCACCAGGCATCCCCTGCTGATTGGGTTCGAAGGCAAGCACCACTTCATTCGACGTGTTAACTCTGGTAGGTACTCCTTCACCCACTGCTTCCAGAAACCATTTTTTAAGTTTTTAAGTATACGCCATTGTTTACGCAGGCATAACAATCTCGGCTCGAAGGGTGCTGGAGATTGCATTGAACTGGTGCATCCTAGCAGAAAGTGGTTTGGCTCAGGATCTTGAGACGAAACCGGCAGATGAGTCAGGGGTCTGGAGTTCACTATGCTCTCGGCTTCTATCAACAGGCTAGTGAAGGTCTTCAACCATGGCGCGTGCTCCTTCAGCATAATACGCAATGCCATTTTAACGGATTGCACCAGGCACTCCCGTGCTTCACCGATGCCATATTATAAATCCAATTAATTCCGTGCGCGGACAGGCCGGAGACCATTTCATTTTGGTCCAGAAAACCACGTCACCACGCAGCTCTTTTTCAATTCTAACGAAGTTTGTACCGTTGTCGCTTCTGATTTGGATAAGTACGCCTCGTCGATTTACGAAGTTGCGTACGCACATCAAACTAGCATCGCTGGATAGGTTGCTGGCTACCTCAAGATGTACAGCTCGTACGATTAGGCATGTTAATAAGGCTATCCATCTCTTTTTGCGTCACCTGCCGATGGTCACCTGCACATGGTCACCTGCACAGGCCCGAAGTATTCCAGACCGGTGTACGTAAACGGCCGAACGTATGGTGTCACTCTGTCTACGGGGAAGTTTCCTATTTGAGGCTGGGTCGGTGTTGCCTTTCGCACCTTACAAAACGTGCAGCTGGACTCCACGCTAAAGAGCAATGAACGAATTGCTGGTATCCAGAAACGTTGCATAATTTCGCTTATGACGGTGGATGTATTGATGTGACGCAATTTCTTGTGGTAACCTTCTACCAACAAGCGCGTTAGCTTGTGTTGCTTGAGCAGAATAATTGGCCGTTTCGAAGACATCATTAGAGTCGGGTCATTCTGACTATGGCCATTAACACGCATGATCCCTTGGTCGTCCTGGTATGGATTAAGCGACACGAGCGTACTCTCATCAGAAATTGCTTTATTTTCCGCTAGGCACAAGATTGCTGATTTGAAGACTTCCTGCTCAGCCTCACTTAATTCTTCAGCTGAAAGTTCACCACTTTTCTTGATTTTCTTCTTTGCAACTCGTAGAAAGTTTTCTTTAAAACGTAGTTCCCACGCCATCGTTTACTTGTTTCGCTGGAAATTTGAAAAACATTAATATTTGGTACTATGGGTCTACTCACGTGTCCAAAATGAAAGGCAAAATGTTTTTCCGAGGTTCGTCGCAGCTTTGATGAGCGTTGGTTTTCATGAGCGATTTGTTTGGCCACTCACTTTCATCCTTCAAAAGAAAATCTGTCTCATTTGTCGACCTGCTCTCGGCATTTTAGCGCATTGGAAACTTTGCTCGTGTTGCGTCGTCCGCCGGATTCAATACGCCTGGACACCATATCCAGTCAAAAACATTTGATGATTCCAAAATTTCTGCCACTCGATTTGCCACAAACTGTTTGTATATCCGATGATAGGATCGGATCCTTCGAATAACCGGGAATCGGTCCAAAATCTGCATTTCTTCATCTCTACTTCGTGGTATTTGACGATTGTGTCCTTTAAGGGAACGCCAATCACCGCAGCCTGCAACTCCAGTTTTGGTATTGTGTGGTATCGTGTTGGCGCACACGGTGTCTTTGTTGCGACGAAGTCTAGTTTTACACCAGACGGATCAATATACCGCCAATAAGCCACTACCGCCATCGCCTCTCCGCTAGCATCACAAAATATATGTAGCTCTAAATTTGTATGACTCACCGTGAAAAAAATTGCACCTGGGCACTTTGAATATCCTCACTTTCGGCAGTTCTTCTAACCAGTTCTTCCACTTGCTGTAGATATTATCTGGCAGCTGCTTGTCCTAGTCTATGCTAGCCTTCCACACTGTCTGCATTATAATTTTTGCACAAACCGAAAATTAGCTAAAAAACCAAACCGATCGGAGACTGACTAGTTTTCTTTTAAAAAGCATAATTTCTGCTGGAACTTTAGCGAATTGAAGAGCAAAACAAAAAACATCTGGGTTTGTTGACCATTGCATTCCGAGGATGCGTTCAACGTTTTCACCACTTTCAACATTGATTGACGTATAAGTTGCGGCATTGCCAATTTCTTTTTTAAGGCACTCTGAATTCGACGCAGTGTTACGCATTTCAAACCCGCTTGCTTTGTGTATTTTTATGACTTGACTTATGACATCAATGGCCTCGCATTCCGACTCAAAGCAATCTACGTAGTCGTCAACATAGTGCTTTTCGGATATTCCTTTAACCGCACGTGGGTAATGTTCGATGAAATTCACACGTCACGCCGAATATCAATAGCTGCATTACGTACGTCTTCACAGGCAGGTTAGGGTTACTGTCTCTCCATAAAAACCGCTGGCAGTCCTGGTCTTCTTGAGAAATTTTTAGCTGGTGAAACATTTTCTTAATGTCACCACACACCGCAATACGCGCCTCTCTAAACTGGAAAAGGATTAGAAGAAGTGGCTTATTTATGTCAGGACCCGGCAATAACACTTTGTTAAGCGATACATTTTTAATTTCGGCTGCAGCATCAAATACGAGGCGTATAACTTTTTTGTTTGGGTTTTTGACACCAAAGTGGGGCAAATAAAAGGTTTTGTTTGTTATTTTTTTGGCTTCTTGACTGGTCAAACATCTGGCATATCTTTTATTAACGTACTCTTCTATTTTGGAGCGATATTTGCTGGCATAGCTAGGATATCGTAGCATTTTGCGCTCGATGCTCTCTAGGCGGTGCAGCGCCATCTGGAAAGATTCAGGTAAAAAAACTTCTTCGCTTCGCCACAACAAACCAGCTTCGTATCTGTCACCAACTTTTACGACGTTTTTATTCAGCAACTCTATCGCTCTTTTTTCTATCTCTTATCGCAATGGCATAACACCTGGCTTTACTCCAAAATTTTCCACATAAAAATAAGCGCTTATGATTTCCTTCATTTCTTCTAACTCTGCATCGCATCCACATTTTCGCATATGAAAAATGTGCTTCACTCCAGTGCCGGTATTTTTGTTAGTTGGACCATACACCATCCAACCTAAACGCGTTTTTACTGCAATCGGCCCTTCCTTCAGTGGGGCTCGAGGCACTTCCACTGGCAAATAGGCATGCTTTAAACTAATGATTAGTTTTGGCTTGACATTATTGTAGTCCAACAGTGGCAGCCCTGCTAGATGGGTGTTTTTATATTCACCATTCCGAAATGATTGCGTTGACAACGCTAAGCAATTAGTGAAGAAAACCTCTGACAGCTCATATTTTGGGGCATGATATAAACGGCGTTAACCATCAAACTTAGCCCTTGAGTTGACTGTCGCTTTCTTTGCTCGTTAATCCACTGAAGCTGCAGAATCTCGCTGCGTCCATGCAATCCCAGCTCATGTGCAAGTTCCTGGTTTATCATCGATACGTTGGCAATGTCATCAATAAAGGCGTAGACTGTTACGACTCGGTCTTTGCCATAAAGCATAACAGCCATAACCTGGAAAAGACCTGTGCCATCGGTCCGCGTGGCAATTACGCCTGTCTTGCGAAGCTTCAGTGGATCTATGTAGCAGCGGAGTAGGAGCTTGCTCGGTTCTACGCTGTGGCTTTGATGCCTTTGACTTGATAGCTCTCTGGCGATCGGTTTCTATGTTCTGCAGCAAATGGTGGTGAACCTGGCTACAACCATCTATACCGCAGCGTTTCCTCGAGTAGCAACTGCTGACCTGGTGACCTCTTTTAAGGCAAGAAAAGCAGGCGTGTGTCTGCTTAATTTGTTCCCACCGTTCATTTACCGCTAAATTCAAAAAAGCCTTGCACATTGGCCAGTTGCTGCAATCACCATTGCATAGCGAGCATTTTTAAGGGGTCGGTGCTAACAGCAGGTGCATTAGCTGTCTGCCTTCCTTGAGGTGAAGCGCGTGTAATTTGCGATGATGTGGAAGGCCATGAGTCTGTCACGACGTTCACGAGTCGTCGCAAATGGTTCAGCCATTGGCTAAAATCTGCGATGGTTGGTGGGGCCTCTAGTGTAAGGCATCTTTCGGCACATTGTAGCTGCTTTGTTATTGGCAGCTTCGCGACCAGCTCACTCAACAACGTCGGGTTCGAGAGATGATGTTCACCGTGCGCGTTCTTCAAGAAAGTTGACATATATGTCATTTTGTTGGCAAAATTCACTTGCGCGTTCAGGTCGTCTTCAGCCAAAGCAGGTATAGATCGCACTTTTTGAACTTGGCTCTTTATTAGCTGCTCCGATCGTCCAAACGTCTTTTCAAGGATCTCGATGATGGTTAGCACATTTGCAGAGTTAGACAAGAGGCTCTCGACAGTTTCCCTGGCTACGCCTTTGTGTGCGTCGCGTAGCCGCATAGTGTCATGCAGTGGCAAATATTCAAACTCTGCTGTAGTACTCTAAAAGGATTCTATGAAAGTGTGCCAATCCTCGGGTGTACCTGAAAATATAGGGAGGATAGATTTTTTGTGGTAGTTAGCTCTAATGCATCATAAAGGAAATTTGGAGTTCCATAGGTCTGGCAAAATGTTTGGACTTGCGGCTACGATGAGCTCTGAATGGCTAGTTGCTGGCGCATCGATGTCTTTTGCAGCGGCGGCTGGGTATTAAAGATCTGCGGCGTAGGCGTCTGCTGCACAACTGGCTGTGTGGTTGGTGGTGGAAGATTGCGTGGCAAAGGATTGCGTCATTGTTGAATGCTGATGCTGGCGGCATCATAACTTTTTAGTTGTGGCATTGACGATGGCTGTGGTGCTGGCTGCATTGTAGATATTTGTTGGTCGGAAAATGGCGGCGCCATTCGTGACTTCGGTTGAGATGCAAACGTTGTTGGCTGCGTAGAAATTGGTGAGGACATGGTTGGTATTTATGAGGTGTTTGACTCTTCTCTGACGGCGAGGCTCTCGACGTCATCTCCGAATATGGTGTCTCCAGGTAAAGTGTAGGTTGCTGCTCTTGAGGCTTTTGGTTTTGTTGGGTGTGCTTCATCGTCAGTGGCGGCATCGGCTTCGGTACATTTGACTTCTGGGCCGACTGTATCGCTGGCGGTGATATAGACCGTCAAGTCATCATATTGTGTAGTGGTGGAAACTGGTTAATTTTACTTCTCAACTGAAGCACACTTTTTTGAAGCTGCTGAAATCTTCTTGAAATCGCGAGAAATGGCGTAGAGTTTTTCTGCGACGGGTTTGAAGGTTGATGCAGATGAAACCATTGATGGTGTTCGCTTGGCTGGTGCTGGCGAAGCCATCGAACTTTTGGCTGGTGAATGGCCTAGTGGCATTTCCGTATCGTCAAATCTATTTTGCGGAATTCCTTTATTTGTGCGGTTGCTTACACGTTTCTGCAAATGGCCTTGGGAAAAGGCATATGATCCCGGTGGACGGCAATAATGAGCAAAAAACGTTTAAATTGAAGGCAAAGTAACAAGAGGGCGGCGTGAAACGACGAAATTGGCAAAATTCAAAAACAAAAAATAAAATTGTTGTTTATGTCCAACGGCCGTGAATAAACTTCCTGTGCTTTAATTTAAATATTGTTGTGCGAGGCAGTAAAATTCTATCAAAGTTTGTTACAGTGAGGAAAGTTTATTCTCTAATAAATTAATAAAATTATCAATATATATATAAACGGTTAAAATACCTTACTTGTTTTCTTGGCTGCTGGATTGAAAAGAATTTATGAACAGTTTAAAAAGTTTCAAAAAGCCAAATTTGAAGCATAAACAAATACTTGAACGTTTTTGTACATATTATTTTACAGTTTTAACTTATACAAATAACAGATATAAACATAATGCAAGATCAAAGATTCCGTACTGTAAGCAATAAGATACATGTTGCATAACTACACTGCTTTACTGCTCCGGAAGCGCTTCAAACTTCAATACGTATAGAGTTATATAGAGTGTATGAAAATTATATAGAATCCAAATAAAGATAAAGGATTATTTTTATTAACTAAATAAAACAAATAAACATAATTCGCCCTTCTACACCGAAAAAATATAAAAATATGGAATTTTTGAATCAAAACTACGATTTGAACCAAATTCTACCATATATATGGTTTTAAGTAATCATTTTACTCTAGCGCCATACATTTTTGCAAACATACTTCTCTTGCAAATATATATTTTTATACCCCCACGCGTACTGCGTAAGGGGTATATTAATTTTGTCACGACGTGTGTAACGCCCATAAGGAGGCGTGGTAGGTATAGAAAAGTATATATATTCTTGCTTAGCATCACCACCTGAGTTGATTTAGCCATGTCCGTCTGTCTGTCCGTCTGTCTGTCTGTGGACACGATAGCAGCCGTAATATTCAAGCTATCGTAATGAAATTCGATATTTAAGCTTCTTTTAAAAAAACTAAGATCAAGTTCGAGAATGGGCTAAATCGGATGAAAACCACGCCTACCTCCCAAACAACCCCAATGATGAAAACTCCATAAAGAAACTAATATTTACGCTACAAAACTTAAATTCGGTATTTGTACAGTCTATGACAAAACTCAAGTGTGCTAGAAAAATGGGCGTCATCCACCCACTAATACGCCCACCTCCCATACAATCCTATTATTGAAGCCTATGTATAGAGGCTTGTGTCGAAGCTATAAAAGTAAAATTAAATATTTATTATTTTTATATAAAAAGTAAGACGTGAGAGAAAAATGGGCGTAATCCATCCACGAACACACCCACCTCCCAAACAACCCCAAAACTGAAAACTATATATATAGGCTCCTGTCGAAGCTACAAAAGTAAAATTAGGTTTTTATTCTTTTTATAATAAAACCAAGATTTGTTAGAAAAATGGGCGTCATCCATCGATGAACACGCCCACCTCCCAAACAACTCATAATATTGGAAACTCTATAATCAGGCTGAAATTTAAGCTACAGACCTGAAATTGGGTATTTGTGTATGCATACTATATCAAAATTGAGGCGTGTTAGAAAAATTGGCATCAACCACTCAAGAACACGCCCACCTCCCATACAACCAATAATTGAAAATTTTATAAAAAGGCTTGTCTTTATTTTGTAGGAAAACAATTTGATATGAATGTATTTTAGACGTCATCAAAATAGTAAAATTCTTTGAAATCTCATACAAAAAGAGCTGCAATTTAAGATTTGTACCACTGCGAATCACCTGTAAGGGTATTTTAACTTCGGCCAAGTCGAAGATATACTACCTACAATTACTTTTACTAGTGAGAAAATAATTTGTTTACTGCGAAGTGCTACGAAAGCAAAATAAATTATTTTATTTCTTTGCTTTTCATTTTGCTTTTTTAATTTGTCACATCAATACGACAACAGCAGTAATTAAGCAGCTTTGCTTTCGGAACTTGTTTCGTTTCGTTTGGCATTCGTGATTTACTTTTCATCGTTTCTTTGTTTCGTTTCTAAGACCCATGTCTATTTGCATTTTTTTTTTTTTAAGTAATTTCAACCCTCAGCAAAACGAAGTTCAGCAAACGAATTGCTACTTTCGTAGTGCTGCGACAAATAAGAAAAGCAAAATGAAAAGCAAAGCAAAAGCTTTCGTAGCTGTTTGATTTTCAATAAGCACAGCAAAAGCAAAAATTTTTTTTTTAAGTTTCTTAAACGCTGGTTAGCAGACCTTCATTCTTTATTTTGATCACTGTTTCGCATAATTCGGGGAAGGCTTGCACCTGGTTAGCGTGGACCTTACTCTCAACACAACCCCAAAGAAATAATTCTAATGGTTTTATATTTGAACTTCTCTCATCTGTATTAAAAAAAAAAACTGAGCAATAACATATTTTTCAATATTTTTATTGCATTTGTGCGCCAGATTTTTTATGAACACTGATATGGCTGGCTTTAATTTTATACATTTCCATGAATTTTTAACATTTTTTAATATTTAATGTGACTTATTTTGCTTTGAACACCAGCTGGATCATTTAAGGTGTTTTATTAATTAAGTTTTTCAAAAATCGAGTACTATTCTTTTAAACTCCAGCAACCACACCGAGTAGTAACCAAGTAACAAGCTTATCAATGTTATTTCAATAACAATTTAATTAATTAATGATTATCAATTTAATTTTTTTTCTTCAATGTGTTCCACATGTTCTCCATCGGATTTAGGTCGGGCGACGGTAGAGGCCAATCCAAACAATTTGTATCTTTTGGAAAATTCATTTCCCCCCTATATTTAAGGTGGTATTTGGCATAAATAGGGTATTGCATAGTTCACTTGCTAAATTACAGGTGACAGGTGGGGTTGCCAATGCTGAACATGTCAAGTTTTTCAGTATTCTCAAGTGCTCTTTCAGTGTTAGGCTAGATCCTTCCTGCATGGAGAAAACAAATGTCAGCCGCCAGATGTCTCAAAAGTTAGAGGAACTCTTGAAATGATTTCTGCAATTTTTTCAAGAATTCTCATGAAGGTACTTTTTGGTGAAAAACACGTTTTTTCTTGTAATGTTTTCTTTTTCAAGCAACGTAAAAAAGTGTTAAAAAATGTGTTATATTATAACACATAAACACATTTTTCATTAGATTTGGAATTGTTATTGTTTGAAAGATATTAAGTTCTTAACTCATAGAACGTTAGAAATCTGATAAAATAATAAATTTCGAACGCGTTAAGCCAGATCGAAATTTTTAATATAGATTTTGCTGGACACCAACTCTAAAGATAGAGGAACACTTAAAATATATTTATGCTCTTTATTAACATCCAAAAATCTAATTTCAAAAACAGATTTTGGTAAAACTGCTAAACAATTTTTTTTATTATTATTATTATAAATTTTGACGTGATTCTGAATTTGTGAACGTTTCACGAGATTTAAAGCGGGAAAAATATGGCCTTACCCAATGTTATGAATAAACTGCTTGCATGATTGGCTTACAGCTTTAAGGTAGCGTTCAGTATTGTGCGAGTGGCAAGGAAAATCTGTTAAAAAAATTATAAGATTATGTTGTTCATAGCTCTACTTGCATAAGATGGTCATACTTTGCCTGGAATCTTCAGAATTAGTATACATAGTTAAGAAGATCTTCATCCGGAATAAACTAAGTGCAAGGTGGCTCAATTATCTTAACCTTACCTCAATTGATTATTGTGGAATATAAATCGCAATTGAATTTAATGTCTGATATATGAAATTTTCGTTTATTGATGGCGTTTGTTGAGTCGCGATGATTTTTGTATAGCCAGCTATGCGAGTCCTCATGTTGTTATCTGTTATCATTGACTGTATAATATTTTCTGAATGGCATGGTTGAATTGTTTTTTGAATGTCCATTGGCAACGATCGCATCATATGCCAGTATTTGTATAAATGGCAACTTCCGTCAATGGCTAACGGCTTATTCTTGACACAGAACCAAAAGGGCACATGCTTTTTCATAATGAAAAGTGCAAGAACGCGTAAATTTTTGAGGGTATTGGTTTAGTGATGTAAACTCGTAGAACGCGTGACGCTAATATATTCCATCTGGCATGGTTTATATGACCAGTTTTCAAGCTCTCACGATTCTCAATGTTCGGTGGCATTGTGGTTTACCTGAAAAAGGAAACAGGGAGAACAAGTTATTTTAAACCAAATTGCATCATTGAAACTAAAGAAACAAAGCTCCTAGATTTTCACCCGTATTGCTTGGAGTGCCTTCGCAACCAATTGCTTCAACCAGCTTCTCCAGCGAAAACTGTTCATTATTTAAAAAGTCTTATATTCCATCTGATATAGTTTTTCCAGTTCCATGTGGATTCGTAGCAAATCCAATGAGTTTTGATTGTGGCTTTTTAACAATTGTGATGTGCTCCTCCGATTTAATTTCATTCCGTTGCTTTGTCAATCCTTCTACAACCGTTCTACTAATGTTTTGTCTTTCTTGCCATCGAAAAATATACATTGCAGTAAGCTTTCGCTCCTAAAAGTTGCCATAGCTTCTTCTCTTGTTAACTTGCTGTCTCTTCGAAATTTGTTTCTACACTCAGGGAAAAAATGCTGTTTTATCAAACAAATCATGGGTTGAAATAACAGATTTCACTGTTAAATACCATCCAACAAATGAAACTTTCAAATCAACAGTCGGTTGACTGTTGGTCTATGTAACACGAAACCCGTATAAAAACTTATTTATTGAAATTTGATCACTTGTTTGAAAGTTCATGTATGGCCGAGTGTGCTAACGTGTGCGTCAAGTGCTCGAGTGTCCACGGTTCAAATCCGGCAAGGCCAAAAATTTTTTTTTTTTATTTAAAATATTTTTTTTTAAATAAAAAATTAAATTTGCAATTTTGTTTTGCAATATTGTAAGCATTTTATTTTGAAGGTTTTTTTTGACCGAACAATAATTAATGAAACAGAATTATTAAATTACAATTATTTCAATTATTAAATTACAATTTTTGATACTTACACAGCTAGGGTTCGAACCCACGTCTCCCGCATGACAGTCTAGTGCACATCCACTGAGCTACTGGCAACGATAATATAAATATAGCAAAACACATACAAAAACTATTGCTTAGAAAAAATTGACAATTCAATATAAGCACAAAAATATTTCAACAGATGATTTTAACAGCACAAAAATACTTTGAAACGTTCATTCAACAAAGAAAATTGTTTACTTAAACGCAAATCATTCAATCGAACAGTGTTTTGAAATAACAGTGGCCGACTGTTAATATAACGGTTGATATTTTTCTGAGTGTATAAATCATAAATCATGAGGAATATTCATCGTTGCCAACGATATTCTGTGCAAAACGATCGGAAAGTTTAGCACGATCCAACGCAGCACAGAACAGAGAAAGCTTGATGTGATAAGATGGCTCATTTTTTTCATCACCATGACCCAACTTTAGCTCGTATTATTCTTCTTCACATAACTAGGGACAGTAAAAGCTAGTGGCTATACTCAACCAGCCAATGGATCCATTTATGCTGCCCATATCTAGGATGTCGTAAAGTTATATAAATCTTGACAGTGACAGCAACAGCTCGTGGAACATCATTGTTGTTCTCAACAATCGCTATAAAAATTGCTCCAATTTTTCTGAATTTTATCCTCCTTTGAACAACAATTCTTGTTGCCTTAGATGCCACACTTGCATTTTGCCAAATTCAACAAAAGATTCCATTTATCTTCATTCGCTTTTGTTTTTTTTTTACTTTTCGAAGTATACGATAATCGTCCAGCAACGCTGTACTTTTAATACGTGAAGATGTATTTTTAAGATTGAAATTTGCGCTCCTAACCACAATGTCCGAATTTTTTGCAATACAGGTTGAATTATCTTATTAAAGCCTACATTTAACACTTGATAAGGCTCATTGCCGCGTAAAAATATTGCGAATTGCAATACGTTGCGATTAGTTGGTAACTTAATTTTAAAAATTGAAAAGATGATATAAAATCTGAACGACAAAGCAGTGAACAAATGAAATGAATTGTTTGTATGAGTGAGAAATGTATCATTTTACAAGATTTCTAAAGTAGATTTCTTTACTATTGTTTATTTTTTTTAAATCTTAATTTAATATAGTTTTCAAAAAGTTTAAATATAAATTGTTTTGTTCATTAGACCTGGCGTAAATTTTCGAAATTTTTATTGCGGGAAGCGGCTAAAGTATGCCATTTGATGCTAAAATCGAAGTCTTAAATTTCCAGGTCAATTGCAGTGTGCCAAACTGTGCGGGACTTGAAAACATAGTTAGAAATATAGAAAGCAAAACTTGAAAACATGTTTTTTATTTTTTGTATTGTACTAGTTTATATTCATATTAAACATTATTATATATAACTGGTTTGCATATAAAATAAACTTATTAAGCTTTACAAAATAGCCAACAATTTGAAACTAGTTATAAATAAAGAATTATTAATTGAACTCAGATAAAATATTTTTTATAATACATGAATTTTTTTCAAAAGGGGTTAACCTAAAATTAATATATAATAATAAATTATTATTTAATAATAGAAACTTAAAGAATAATTTATGAAAATAATTAAATATTTGATCCAAACTTCTGTAATGATCAAATTTTTTTTATAGTAATGCCAATTTGGTATATAATGGAAACTCCTTTCGATAATTCTTCACAATGTGCAACAGATATTGTTTATATTCTTCACTGTGCATTATTGCCCGGTTGAAATCAGTAAGAAGTTTCACTTTCCTCTCAGCAGGATCGTTTACGACAGTGATGCTCTTAAGAATTTAAATGCCCACACGAAAATCTTCGCTTTTTCTCCAAGTGAAGGGGTCATCGAGCAAAAAACTCGTTCCAATTTGTAAACGAAGAAACAAATTCTTTGTTTTCGGAGTTACAAATTTACTCAAATCCATGGAGGCATATAGCTTAAATTCCTGCATGTTTGTATGAATTTGTTTAAAAGTTGGAAGATTCTCTATCGTCAATTCATTGTCGTTGTCTGACTCCAAGCGAAGCGCAAAAACCATTTTTCGTTTTACTTCTAAGTCAACATTTGGATGAAAAAGCTATTAATACAGCTTTGTCTGATAAATACCATAGGTGATTTTGTATTTTTTTAATAATGCTAATGATATTGCAAGTCTTGATTTGGTGCTTCGACTGCGTTGACAGATCTAAACCATTAAGGAAGGTAAAGCCGTACTAAAAAAAATGCAGACCCTGCAAAAGTTATTCAACTAACTTGAAGTCATTTGAAATTGTGAGTGAAAAATATATATTTTGAGGGAATATATGGCTTTCGACATAAATCTTGCATGTGATGTTGCGTCTGTTGAACGATAAGATGACATATTTGTATCGGTACCATCAAGAAAAATCAGTGAAAGTTGCAAAAATTTTCTGTAATCGTGTCGAATGTGTTCTTTATCCAAATATTCGAAGCAGAATTTTTTGATTACTTCGCATTCTTCGTCATAAATACAGTTGGAAATATTTATGTCCTCGATTCCATTTCTTATATCATTCATATTCATGTTGTTCCATTCCCGGCGAAGCGTTCAAATATGGTAACTTCTGGGCCGCTTGTTTTGCTGAAATGAACTTCAAACATTCCTTTCAACAATAATTCCAACATGGTGACAACATGGTAACCACTACAGGTTGCATTCCAATTTCTGTTCCAGCAAAACTCCAACCCCATTATGAAGACCAATATTCCCAGTGGTGGTGTCGAAGCACACAACTTCCAGTAAGTTAAACAAGCTAATTTTTTGTAAATAGGCGTAAACAGCTTGAGCGATTGCTTTACCAAAACCATTTTTCACTATGGGAATTGCAATTAATTTTTCAACATTCTCAGATGTGAGAACGAGAGCCAAACGTTCAACCATATCTCTACCAGATATTGCAGGAAGCAGTTTTCCATCCCAATTCAGCACAAACGTTTGGGGAATGCATTAAAAATGTAAATTTCGCAATAATTTTTAATATATTTACGAGTGTAAAACAAAGTTGCTAACGTTGAAGTCGTCTAAAATGTCCTTGTCTAAAATGGCCTTGGCGCCGTCGAAATTCGTTCCGCTGTTCGTAGACTAGGCAATTGAGGCAAGTTCTTGAACATCATGACTCAATGCTTTGGCAGTTGCACTTATGAAGTGTATTACGAACGGAGTAAACATAAGGCAGGCATCCATACAAGCGAGCATTCTGTCATCTATAAAATTTTTTCTTCCACGCACTCTTTGTGGCTGACTCGAACAACCTCCAGAACTTCCGCCTCCAACCGTCTCCTACCTTGTCCCTATCACTATCGCTGGGATCCAATTCATCATTTGTTACTGCGAATTCTACTAAAGAAAATATTATATTGCAAATAAACTGGAACATTGAGAATCAAGTAAATACCTGAAGTTTTATTGGCTTGATACTTTTCTTTTCGTCGCTGTTCGTTCTCGAGTCGTTCTGCTTTTCGTTTTTCTTTCTTTAAGAGAAGTTTGTCGATGCCAACCATGCTGCCTACACGACATTGCGACATTGCATTGTGAGAAAATCTCGATCTTCTGGCATCATTTCGAGAGCGTTTGTGTGCAATTTTTTGACGGTAATTTTGAACCTGTTATTTTTTCTTCACATTTTCCGATCAAAAATACAAATTCATCTGATGAGTTACGCCGTTTCGATGATGATGGCTGTTCACAAGCCATCGAAAAATTGTTGATTTTCACAAGCCATCGACCACGTTGATTTGAAAACTTGGTTAATTGTTTGTCGAATGGGGGGTTACAGGTTTTTTGAATTAAAATGATGTATTAATAGCTGGTTCCCGGCGCGTTGCTGCCGCTGAAAAAAATATCGTTAAAAATTTGAACAAATACTCTATTTCACTCTTATTATAAGCTAGCAACTAACAAGCAAAGTAATGTTTGTACTGGAAAAATAAAAAAAATTAATTTACTTTTGGGCTTCTTTGTTCAATATTTGAAAATTGAAGTTAATTTCTGCACTTTTCGATCGATTTGAAAATTTAAGCCGTTAATTTTAACACCAATCCTCATATATTACCGCTACCCATAGTTAAATATGTAAAAAAAAAATGTTCATACAACGCTGCACCAGGTCTACTGTTCATATATGATAATGAACAGTTTTCAGGCTCCCTATATGTGATCATCACATCTGCAATTATAAGCTAACTTTTGTAATAAAATTCAAATTTATTAGCTCTTCCATCATCAATTTAATTATTTATTTTTATCTTCTGGATTTTTGCAGACCACTTCCTTGCATGATCTTTGAGGTCACTGGCAACTTTCTTTGTTGCCTTTACTTATTTTTTGACCAAAGACCAGTACCTTTCATTTGACCTGAGTTCTGCGTAATTTGGTGGTAAAAGTGTGTTAATTTTAATGCTCCGAAAAAACTGCAAAATATGTATACTTTGCAACTGCGTCAGTTACCCAAATTGCAACCGACCCAAAGGATCCTGACATCATCATTTCAGCTTCCCGTGACAAGACCTTGATTGTTTAGAAATTGATCCACGATGAGAAAATCAACTAAGATTTCCCAAAGAAGCGTCTGTATGGACACTCTAATCCATGCAAATATGGAAACTCTTTATCAGCGAAGTTGTACTTTCATGTGATGGCAACTACGCTCTGTCTGGCTCATGAAATAAGACTCTAGGATTTATCAGCTGGCAAGATCACACAAAGGGTGTACTGTCCTTGACTGCCGTCAATCGTAAAATCTCTCTAGTCCGGTAAACGTATCTTGTAGTTGGGATCGCACCGTTAAGGTCTGGAACTTGGTGAACTGCAAATTGAAAAACAACAATAACGGTTACGAGGGATATTTGAACACTCGAACACTCTTGTGACAGCAAGAACTTTTAATCCTTGGAACACAATGAGCTACTGTCATTTTTGCGAAAATTTCAAATGCTCTTGGCAATGCATTTTTATTTCACATTGCCCGTGAGTCAGCAGTATAAAACTCTTATCCAGGTAGTTGTGAAAAATCGATTAAAACGTATGTTTTGTCTGGACCTTCTTGAACTTTAACGACTTGGATAAAGTCGTCCATGGGATTTCTTGATGAATAATTTCTTTTATTTGACCAGCTCCTCCTTTTACTTTTTGATAACTTCAGAAGTAGTTGTTGGTTACTAGAAATTTTTTAAAAGTTCAATGTGAACTCTGGCGCTAATACCATAACAATAAAAAGGGAAATAGTTGAACAAAACGATATTTCCCTGCTCGGGGATGCGTTGAACAGATTTATTTAAACTTCGTAGCCGTCAACTGTGTTTTTTCTACTGTAAAAACAAAACTCAATCGAACGTGCTTTGCAAAAAATTTAAACTATTTTTGGAAATTGCAAAACATTTTTTGTGTTTCATTGTTGTTTAAGAGCGTATGCGTTTTTTACACTTTTTTGTAAAATTAATAATTTACACGCTTGAGATTCATAGAAATTTGCATGTACAGTTAAACTTTGTGGTGAGTACAACAGGCATATCTTTTTTAACAAAATTTTTTTACCAAAATGAAGGGGTTATCAAAGAGCAACTTACAGCGTCTTACGGCGATTGAATATAGGCTAGATGCGGAGGGTCGCTTTGTTGTGGAGGCAAAAGGTACTGAAGGCAATGAAGGTGAAGTCGTGGGCTCTTTAATTGTGGCAGAGGGCATTGACATTAAATACAAATTGCTTGAATAATGAATTGTGTGACAAACTTATTCAAACTTATTGAATTTGCCTTGCTATAACAGTTATCTGCTACAAATGCCGGTGGTCTTTTATACGTTAACTATTTTATCTATTTAGTCAAGGGTGTTTTGGTGTGAGAATTGGATAAGTGAGAGAACGCAAAAAGTCCCGACCTACATCAACCTGCTATAAAATCATTAATTCTGATGATATTACATGAAAAGTCTTGTTAACTAGTATTTTTACAGTGACTCTCATATTTTTAGGCAGCTAACAAATAACATTACATAAAATTAGTTATTTCACCCCTTGAAAAGACTTTGATCAAGCCTCTTATTATGAAATTGTGTTATGAGAGTTATATTCTAGATTTTTTTAAATAATTGATTTTTATCTTTGATTTTCGCCGAGGACTATACCGAGAATTTATGACGAGAATATGCTGAGGATTGTCATTGTCTACAGGAATGTGACGACCGATTCCTGCAAACATGACAGCAAAAGTGAAATAGCCGAAAACGAATCAGCCATATTTTATTCTTATTCTATATTTCAGTGCTACCAAGCACACTAGCTCTCGGTGTTACTATATATAATAGACCGGATCGAAATTTAGATTCCGCCGGTCGGGGTCTTAAAAGTTAGAGGAACTCATTAAAATGATTTCTGCATACTTTTTTTTTAAATCGGAGAAAAACCGCCGAAGCAATTTTGATTCTCCTGAAGGTCCTTTTTGGTAAAAAAAACATGTTTTTTGCTTGTAACTTAAATGTTCATCTTAATGTTCATCAAAACATCTTAAATGTTAAACTTTCTACTCATACTAACATTTTGACATAAAAAAATTGTTAAAATTTTGTTTCATTATAACTCTTATTGACCATCAAAAATTTAACTTTTTGCTATTTTTAAAAAGGCATTTTTATAAAAGCGCTGTAAAAAACACATTTTTTATTAGATTTACGTGGAATTGTTATTGTTGGAAAGGTATTAAGTTCTTTTTTCGTTTTAAGGCGCCACATACCTCCCTTATATTAGTGGTTTTTACCGCATATAGCTTAACATATTTCGTAAAACTACCTTTATTAATCAACACCTGTTTTCTCCTCGAACTGACCGATGGTAATAGACCAAAGTGGTCAATGTTTATAGTGTCAATAGGTACAGGTTTTATCGGGATATTATTTAAATTTCGTTCATTGGTACAGGCAGCAGGGGAATAAACGATACACTTCAGACAATTTTTTATGAAAGACTTAACTTTTTTCCTTAACTTTGGAAACCAATAATATTTTTTCAACTGACCCACCGTTTTTTCAACCACCAAATGAGCTAGTTTTTCGTGCATTGCCCTGATGATATAACCCTCTATCTCTCTAGGAATATATAGCTGTGAACCATTTTCGTTTTTACTAAAAAGCGAACCCATTCTGCGTCGCCATTAATTACTCCTCCATTGACTAATAGTCCAATTTTAACTCAGCCCAACAATGAATCAAATTTAATTTTGAGGGCAGTGTCGAGGAGAAAAATTATTTTTATTTCACGCCTTCAACCTGACACAACTACCGAAAATGTTATGACGTTTGTCAAACAAAATAATTTAATAAGCCATAATGCTTTCTGTTCATGCAAAAAAAAAAGGTAACAAACCCTCCCACGCGTCCTTCATTCTCACAGTTGCAGCTGAAGAGTTTGCAACTGTTTTAAACTCTAATTTGTGGGGCAATAATATTCTCGTTTCTGAGTTTCAGCCTAAAAATAAGTCTAGAAGGTCCAATAAACCCGTGCGTCAGGCTCGAAAAAACTAAATAGGCTATCCCTTTACTATCAAAATGTGAGGGGATTACGTTCTAAGACGCATGACATATTCTTGTCAACTCAGAATTTTTCTGAGGATATTATTGCGTTAACGGAGACGTGGCTGAACGGAAGCATTACAGACTTAGAATTGTTTGACAATAGTTTCCAAGTTTTTAGAAAGGACAGGCACACTGACAATACTTCTGCTGTTGGTGGTGGTGTCTTAGTAGCTGTTAGGAACTCCTTTGTTAGTTCCTTTATTGATATTCCCTGCTCTTTCAATATCGAACTTATATGCGTTAAGGTTGTACATTGTAATTCCAATGTATATGTTGTTAATGCCTATGTTCCTCCAAAGAGCAGTGCTGACGTCTATGCAAACCTTGCAGATTGCATAGAATACATTATAAATTTACTTGACGTTAATGACGACATTTTATTGTTGGGCGATTTTAATTTGCCTGACTTAAAATGGCATTCTTCTGACGATGATACATATTTATGTGTATCTAATTCGAAGACCCGCCAAGAACATATATTTGTTGATAATATATGTTCTGACTTACAACAAGTTAGTTGTATTTATAATAGTCTTAATAGACTTCTTGACCTGGTCTTAACTACAGACAGTAACAATGTCATTGTTAAGAGGGCCTTCCATACTCTTACAACTGTTGATGAATACCATCCACCATTAAGTATTTGGTACAAATCAGATAGAGAAAATATAGTTAATTCAAATTCCATAGACAAAGTTTATGAATTCAACTTTAAAAAAGCTGACTTTTTGAAGTTGAATAATTTGATTCATAGTAAACTCAATGTAATTTTAGAATACATAAATGGAAATAATCTTGATAGTTCCATTAGTTATTTTTATTTGGAACTCTTTGCTATGTTTTCTCAATCCGTACCATATAGCCTCAAATTTGCGAATAATTCGACGTACCCCTGGTACACAAAGGAATTAAAAACACTTCGCAACAACAGAAACAGAGCATGGAAGAAATATGTCTGTAGCTTAGACTCAAATGACCTAGAAACTTACAAATGTTTGTTTCTGGAATTTGAAAATCGCTCAGCTACGTTATATAATGAATACTTAGACAATATTAAGCTGAGAATATTGTCTGATCCAAGGAAATTTTGGGGATTCATAAATACAAAAAAGAAATCCGATGGATTCCCTTCATCATTTAAAACTCTTGACGGATTTACTGATAATCCCGTCATAATCTGTGGCCTATTTGCTACTCTTTTAAAGAATCATTTTGTTCCGATTCTTTTAACCCTGATGTGGGGTATTTTGATTATATGAGTTCTTCACCCAAGGTTTCCTTGGAATCTATATCCTTTACCGCTGAGGATATTTTTAATTATATTGGATCGATAGATGAAGATTTTAGCGCTGGACCTGATGGAATTCCTGCCGCTGTGTTAAAACAATGCGGTTCTTTTTTGTGTCAACCACTTTCTTTGTTGTTTAATAAATCTATAAATGAAAGCCTTTTTCCTCAATTTTGGAAAAAATCGTTTATAAGCCCCATTTATAAAAAGGGTTGCAGGAATGATGTTACTAATTACAGGCCCATTGCTAAACTATCATCGATTCCAAAACTTTTTGAGAAAGTGGTGTATGATCGGGTTAAGAGATACTGTGGAGAAGTCATAACAACTCGTCAGCATGGTTTTGTTAATGGCAGATCCACTGTGTCCAACCTTCTCGATTTTACATCTTTCTGCCTTAATATTTACAATTGAATCAGGTAACCAGGTCGACTGCATTTACACTGACTTTAGTAAAGCGTTTGATAAATTACCACATAGTTTAATTTTATTTAAACTGAAGTTATTGGGATTTCCACAATATTTTGTTAGCTGGATTAAATCGTATTTGACAGAAAGATCTTATCAAATAAGATTCCGAGGGGTTTTGTCATCTGCATTTGTTGCGGAATCAGGTGTTCCTCAAGGCAGTCACTTAGGTCCACTTCTGTTTATTTTAGCCATTAATGATGTTACCCACATTATTAAACACTCTCACCTGTTAATTTATGCAGATGATATGAAAATATACAGAACAATAAATGCTAAAGACGACTCCAACCTACTCCAGGCTGACCTGAAATCTTTTGAAGTTTGGTGCTTTAAAAATAATATGTTTCTAAATCCTGTTAAATGCCAAACTATGACCTTTTCGCGCAAAAGGAATAATTTAATTTTTGACTACAATATTAAAGATACTGCTTTAAGTCGTGTTGAGGCCGTCAAAGACCTTGGTATATGCATGGATTCTAAGCTATCGTTCAACAATCATATTGATTACATTTGTAAAAAAGCATCTTCAATGCTTGGATTTATAAAACGTTGGGCCAAAGAATTCAATAGCATGATTACAACTTCTACGTTGTATTATGCAATAGTGCGCCCTCACTTGGAGTACGCAAGTCAAGTTTGGTCCCCATGTTATAGTGTGCATGTTGAACGTATAGAGAGAATCCAAAAACGGTTTGCTCTTAGGGGCTTAGGTGGGATTGATTTTTTGAACCTTCCTCCTTACGAGGATCGTTTAAAACTTTTAAAAATGCAATCTTTAAGTGAACGAAGGAAGTCTGCGGATATCGTCTATTTACACCAACTCATAACCGGTGTATTCGACTGTCCGGAATTACTTTCTCTTGTAAACTTTAACTCTAACCGTAGAAGTAGTAGAAATGCTAACAACTTAATTTATCTACCATTTAGTAGAACAAATTACATGGCTACTGCTCCCTTGAACCGCATGAGTGCCTCTGTAAACAACTGTACATTTTTTGATGTTAGTTTGTCAAAAGGTCAACTCAAAAGTAGATTGAAAGCTATTGTGTAATTAGATCTGTGTTTGTGTATGCATGGTTAGTTGTTATGTCCTGTGTTGTCCCTGAGCCCAATCCATTCTGTGGTGGGTAAATTTTTCCCACATTGATTTGTTTGGAGCCACTGGAATTCATTACATTGAAATATTTCAATGAAATCTGGATTGTGGCTTCAAATAGATTAATGCTGAGAATGTGCGAAAAAGCTGTAGTAGCTGAACTCTATTGTTATTGCATGTTAAAAACCCATCCTTAAGCTCATAATGTGGTTCAGGAGCCTTTTCTAGTAACAACTTAATTGACATTAAAGTCTTATCCCTATTTTGTGTAATCTGTATAGCAAAATCAGCATCGTGGTCATCTTAACATCCTATTATATAACAAGTGCTTAAAGTATCCACATGACCCATGGAGACCGATGTTTAACACTTTATTTTCATTTCATTTTTGTGTGCGGCCGAGTTGGCATGCTCTCGACCATCCTTCATGAACAAACTAAGATCTATCTCAACGGTTCGATGTGATTTCATCTCAAACATGTGTTGGCTTTCAAATGTTCGTATCAGTGATGGAATTTTCGATACAATTGTACTTTTTTCAGTACACTGCCCTTATCAAAAGTACGTAAGTACCCCGGAGGCATTTTCAGTACTATTTGTACAAAACCTACATTATAAGTGTCATATTATTTAAATTGGTTCAAAATATACAAAATTTTATATTTCTTCTTCTCTTAACTTTACAGTACTTACGAGTAACGCAGTGTTTTTGTGCTTTTGCAGTTAATTCTAGGAAAATTGTGGTTTTTGAACTGCTTCAAATATAAATGTAAAAAATTCGAAATTTATTTATAAATTAATCTGATGACAATGCAGAAATACAAAAAAAGTTAAATTATAAGCGCATTTGGAAAGCAGTAAAGTTATACTTTAGGAAATATTTGATCGTGTGTCTTAGTTGTTTATCGTGTTCCTTATTTAAATGCGTTGGCTGCGTCAAAATTAAACCCAACTGAAATCTATAAATTCTATAAATCATTACTTTAGCAATAGTTTCAAATATCTCCCGGAAAGAAGACATTTGAAATTCTTTAGTACCGAACAGTATATTACAAAATATAAAAGCGATCCCTGAGTCGAGTGGTAAGCATGCTTGACAACCCTTTGAAAGGTCCTGAGTTCGAATATAGGCCTGACTATAGTCCTTTAATTTGTATAACGCTTTAACTTTTCTTCAATTCTTTCATTATTTCAAATCAACTGATATTCAATTCAATTCAAATTTCTTTAATATGGATAATAAGTGGAAAGGAACAAAGGCAGACTTAACTGAATAGGTGTGCCAAATAAAATCCCTGATTCAAAGCTCAAACAAATTCTACCCAAAATAAGCCAAATATTAAGAAAAACTTAATCAGATATACTGATCTTTACCCGAATGCGTATCCAAATGTATAAAAATATGTGTTTTAGGCCCGTTAACTGATCTCCGAAGTTTAAATTGCTTAACCTCAGATTTCGTAAACAGAGTTTAAATTTTAAACACAGTTAAAATTATTTTCGTAACTTATCTCATTTTTATCGGCACTTTACTTAAACTCTGTTTAAAAATTTAAACTGAGATTAAAAAATATATTTGAGCAGCACTGTAGTAAAAATTCTACAACTTTGACGTAGAACATCAAAATATTTCAAAAATTTTTGATAAAATAAGGCAAATTGTCAGTTTCATTGGAATATTTTTTTTTTCAAATTTTAAGATATTTTTTTTTTTTATTGTTTTGAATTTTTTGAAGTATGATTTTTTTATTTTTTGTTTATTATTTAGAATATTTCCAATGTTCTCAGAGAACTTTTGACAAAATCTAAGTTTAAATTTTTTAAACCTAGAATTTCTGTGTTTAAATTTAAACTTGCCTCACCAAGTTAAACTTTGATTTTTTGAGATAAGTTATCGGCGTTAAAATTTAAACTGAGGTTAAGGCGTTTTAAACTTTGTTTAAAATTGAGATCAGATAACGGGCCTTAGAAAAGTTTCTTATGCTTAAAATTTATTTGATAAGCCCTTGTTGGAAGAAATTTTAGGGGAACTGCTGAATATATTTTTTCAATCTAAAATTTGGTTAAATCAAAATTGAGAAACCATATACAATAAAAAACTATTTCAACTTGAATTCTTGAAGATAGACAACGAAGATTGTAAAGTTGTGTAAGAAAACTTTTTCTTAAATCAGGATTAAATTTTATTTGTAACAATATGATATACTCGTAAGAATATAAACTTGTACTTCAAATATATTTAAAATTATATAAACAATGGGTCGAATGCAAATTTTAAAATTTTCGATACGATTGACTTCAATTAAGTACTATTTTCAACTTGATTCGTTACAAAACCCAAACAGCAAATGCCATCACTGGTTCGTATCATTCACCAACATTCGTTGTTGTCAGGTCTTCATGAAGGCAAAAATTAAGAAAATTTTTTAAACACGACTTATTCGTGTTGGAAAACGCTGGCGGTCGTGAAGAGAAAAATTAATGAAATTACGTATGAGTTTCTATGCATTAATCGATCACTTTGTTGCGTTCCGTGGCAATTTTCTGAAGCCTGGTTTTAACGTAATGATCAATTGTTGCATTGAAAATTAAACGTAGTGGGAATGTTCAATTGCTTTCATACCTGCATAAGATGGATCAATGCCATTCAATTATTATGTTTAAATTTTATCTTGCATAAAACTACATTTTCACTTATTTTCTTGCAACGTAGTCCGCAGTTTTCAAAATTTTGAAAGTAGTTTTTCTAAACTTTGTTAATATTCCTCGTCAAATCTTCCTGTAACTACTATATCCAGCGTTGCCATATGGAAGTAAAATACTTCATTTGGAAGTATTTTCAACACAAAATAAGATTGAAGTATCTCATTGCTAAAATGAAGTATTTTATGTCGGCCAAAAAAATTAATTTGTATATACTACGCATTAAAGTACTTCAACTCTATTATATAAAAGACTAGCGGATGTAACCCGGTGTTACTCTGGGTTGTGCCTCGAACACAGAAAAAGGACGATTTTAAAACTGCTCTCATTTTAACATTTTTTAAATTATCGTTTTTTAGGGTTTTGACACATCCCTCCGTCGATGTGTTTAGTCGAATTTCCGCAAAACTGTACCTGCCGGACATGACAAAAAAAAAAAATATGGCATCTTTAACTTCTCGATCTGGCGTCTGGTTTCTGAGGAAAATGGTCACTCAGTTTCAATGAAATAATTTCGAGAAAAAATGCGTTGAAATTTTTTATTAGCATGCATTTGATATGCATTTTTATCTCAAAAAAAATTTCAATTTTAAAAAATCCTTTTGGCATCGATTCGATTTTTGGATTGTCTTCGTTCAACTTCGGTTTTGGCCGATACTGTTCAGTTGATTTTCGTTCATTTTTATATAGCTTCTATTTTTATCAAAATTGGTTCATCCGTTTTGACGTGAAAGAGCCAGACCTAATTGATTGAATAAAGCGCCCTCTCACGGAAGTTTTCTGAAATTTAAATATCCTCAATTCTGTTGCAGGGTTAGGTTATTTCACGTAACAAATTTTAGTAAAATTGGTCAAGTCATTTAGGAGTTATTGAGTCTTAACAATGCAATACTTAAAGCGCCTTTTTGAGGAAGTCTTTGGTATTTTTTATAGCCTATGTAATCTTTGGCGCAGTCGAACCTTCATACCAAATTTCATTGAAATCGGTCCAGATGTTAAGGAGTTTTTAAAGAGTGCCACTCCCACATATTTCTGCCCACTTTTTTAACCTTTGTTTTATCTTCATACCAATTTCATTGAAATCGGTCCAGGCATTTAGGAGTTATTGAGTCTTAAAAATGCACTACCTAAAGATCCCTCTTGCGGAAGTCTTTGGAATTTTTATATTTTATGTTTTATCTTGGGTACAGTCAGACCAGACAGACCAGACAGACAAAAAGACAAACATTTGATTTTATATATTAGAAGATATTTTCTATTGAAGTGAACTGAACTGAATTATTATCAAAAGATCTCGTTTTGTTATGTTTTATTGAAAGATCTCATTTGCTGTATAGATCAGCCTAGAGTACAAATTGCTAGTGGCAATTCATTTGAATTATTTTATATATAAAATTTCTCAATAAAAAAAACAATTGTTTATTTTCCTATGCGCCTAGTTCGAAAAGTTTCAAAAGGAAGTATTTTTGGTAGAAATTCAGATTTTTTAATACCACAATGAAGAATTCTCTCCGCGGTTCTCTGGCAACGCTGACTTTATCATCGATATATATAGAAGAGAGGATCTGATATATTGATATATTGATACATTGATATATTGCAGGTGCGCTAAAGGGAAAACCAAAGGGGAACCATTGATATTTAAAAAGACCTAATGGAGTATTAAACACTAGTAGTTTCTGTGAATTTTCATCCATTGGAATTTGAAATTATACTTCAGCATCATCGATTTTCGAAAAATTTCTTTTGTAAAAAATTAATCTTGAAATTTTAGAAAATTCAAAAAGACCTAATGGAGAATTAACCACTAGTAGTTTCTACGAATCTGCATCCATTGGAATTTGAAAATATGCATTAGAATGATCGATTTTTAAAAAATATTTCCTTGTAAAAAGTTTTGATTTTTGTAAAAAAAACTACATATGTCTAAAGGAAAAAATTTAAATACAGTTTAACTAGCAATATCATATCTTACAGAACACGATAATACTCACGATTTTTACCCACAGTATCCTATTTAAAGGATATTCGAAGCGAAAGTTATACTCGAGATGGCACATAACTTTTGATTGTAACCATTGAGTCTAAATTTTGATAGCATTGATTATAGTGTTGGCGTATTTCTTATTTATGATGAATTGATAATTTGCATAGTTTTAGTATATCAATTCTCTTGTTTTAGAGAAATGTATACTAGAACGCAATTTTTTAACTTTTTCAAAAAAATTAATATTGGATTTTATATCACGGGCATAAGAAGTGGTGTCGAAGATAATTTTCTCAATTTAGATTTTTAAAATATTTCTGTACATGATCCTAGCTTAAAATATATATTAAATATGTCAGGCTTAGACCACGATTTTTTTTTATATATTAATACTTAAAAAATTTTACTTCGTACCATCAAATTTCTCAATTTGATCTACATCTTCTTTATGGTTATAATATCGTTAAAATACATTTTATGCCATTCAGTCGGTCTCGAAAGACTAAAAAATTGTTTTTAAAATGTGTTTTAATGAAATTATAACCATAAAGGGGACATAACTCAAATTGAGAAATTTGATGATAGGAAATAACTTTATTTTAAAATATCGAAATAGAAAAAAAAAAATCGTGGTCTTAAGCTGATATACTAAATAAATATTTTTAGACAGTATTATGTTCAGAAATTTTCAAAAACTCAAATTGAGAAGATTATCTTCGACACCACTTCTGAATCACTTGACATAAAATCTTCTATTAATTTTTTTCAAAAATTTGAAAATTGCGTTGTAGTATACATTTCTCTAAAACAACATAATCCAAATGCAAAAACTATGCAAATTAATAATTCGTGATATTTATGGAATACATCAACTTTATAAACAGTACCACCAAAATTTATAACCAATGCTTACAATCAAAAATCTTGTGCTATCCCAAGCACAACTTTCGATTCGAATATCCTTCATACAGAACACTGTTGGTAAAAATCATGAGTAGCACCGTATGTGGCAAGAAATTGTTGGTAAAACGGCATTATTAATTTTGCTTTAAGGCATGTATGGTTTTTCTTAAAAAAATCAAAGCATTTTAAGAGCTTTATTTTTTATTGTTTTTCCCAAAAAACAACTTAGTCCTTGCGGGGCAGGAAGATGTCCTTTATATTTTATAAAATTTTTTTTGGGTGATCTTGTATTTCGTTACGAAAAAAAGCAAGGAAAGTCATAACCTCATTTTGTCCTAACTCGACTTTAGCGTTTATTCCTTGTCGACACAGAAATTTAAGAAATGAGTTTTTAAGTTATTTTGCAATTTTTAATTTAAAGGATAATCTTTCTATGAACACAAAAAATTATACAAAATTATTGTTTTTTGCTTTGATCCGCTCTAAGACGGTCGTGCTATTGAGCTATAATGGCCCGTATGGTTTCCATTGGTATTGATTACTCTGCTGCAATTTGCGCTTGCTTAAAACTTTCCAAATTTTTGGTGGCGAACTTTGCAAACCATACTCTCTAGCTCTGACCATAATTTGTAATCAAGAGGATTCAAGTCTGGGCTTCTTGAAGGCCAATCTTCAGCAGAAATAAAAGCTGGAATATTCTGGTGCGTTGCTTTAGCTTTATGAGCTGGTGCAGAGCCTTGTTGAAAAACCCAGTTTTCTCCATTGAAGAGTTCAGTTGGTAAATTTTTAACAACAAAAATGCAGGGATGTAATGCCTTTGCGTGAGTATCTGACTCGCACGATTTCACACTTGTGTAGCACAATCACAGCGATACGACACAGGGCCACTCCATATTAACACGGTGAAATTCTACACCCAACTGACAAATTAAACTCATGAAATGAAATATTTTAACATAGTGTAACAGAACTTATGCCACGACTAGGTATAGCGATTGGAGATGTCAAGGAGCTGAATTTTGCGGGGTTCCAATTTTATAACTGCTCTAATCTTTTAGCTTCTTTCTCAAATAGTTTTTGAATACCATGTAAAACATAGTAGCCAATACCATCTAAAACACCAAGTATTGGAATTGTTTTACACTTACAAATTGGCCGTGGGGGTATTTTAACTTCGGCTAAGTCGAAGATATACCTTACTAGTTATTTAACAAGCATGGACCAGTCCTTTTAAATGAAAATTAGCTTATTCTAGTTGCATCTGCGTCCGTTGAAAGTAATGATTCAGAGCCCTTCCCTTTAAGCCAATGTGTTAATGATGAGGATGATATTAAGTTGAAAGAAATTCATATGTAGCTGATAACTCAAGGAGAACTAAACGGCTTGGTTCGGGATTTAAATTTGTCGATTTAGCAGTCAGAACTATTGGTATCTCGATTCCAAGGATGGAATTTGCTACATAACGACACTAACATCAGTTATTTTCGGAAAAAATTAGTTACAGTACATATTTTTTTAAAATCTGTTGCGGTTTTGCTGGTTGCTGGGTTATACCAAATTTTGCTGCTTTTTATGTGACTGAGACAATCGAGATAGAACATATCATTAACATTGAAAATTTAATCAACACGTGCTTCCTTAATTCCTGGACTAAAAAATGTGCACTATTTACCCCTAGTAAAGCCATCTGTACTTCTGCCACTATTTCATATTAAATTAGGTTCACTAAAAAATTGTTGTCAAGCAATGGATCACGATGGGTGTGGATTTTTATATCTTAAAGAAAAATTCCCCAAATAAGTGATGCAAACATAAAAGAGGGTATTTTTGTAAGACCACAAATCAGAAAGTTAAAAAGAGATCCACTATTCGAAGAAAAATTGAGTGGTTTGGATATATCGGCATGGAATTATTTTAAGGTTATTGTTGCAAATTTGTTTGGTGACAATAAAAGTGGCAGGAGCGCTAGTAAGGTCCATATTACACGATGGTAGTTTGAAAGGCATTAGTTCTTTAACATTTTGATCTTTGCTGGGTTACACGGTGATTTTTGGTCCGCGATCAACTTTTGGCGTTTCAATATTATTCAGTACTTTTTCTACTTCAGTTTATTTCGTAGTGCACAAATTATTGTTCTTAATCTAGTAGTTAGTTTAATGTTATTTGGGATCAATGAACAGAATTGAGAGTAAAAATTATTTTAGATGACTTAAAAATTTATCAATAAAATCATTCAATTTATTTAATAAATTGTTAATTTCAGTGACAGTTGAATATGATTAAAAAGAAAAATCAAAAACAATAAATCAGTAATATTAAATCATAACAATAGATAGTGAATAAAATTTAACATATGAAAACTTATTAAATCTATGTATGTATATGAATATGTAAAACAGCTTGGAAAAGGGTGCTAATACGATGATGCTACAAATTGGCGATCCAGACTACTTGGCAACACGACGTTTTGTTATAGGTGTAGTCGGCGTGGGTGGTTTTGATATCTGCAAAAAAAGAGTTAAATTAATTCATAATTTAGAAAAAATAATGGCAACATTTGTTTAGTCTTATGTACCGAACGTATTGGCTTTGGCGTAACTGCATTAGCTGGTGGTGGTTCGCGTGGTTCTGGTCCATCTGGATCACCGACAACTGTGACAGCAACCGGACGTTGCTGCTGCACAAGACTACTGCTGCTAGCACGTTCTGAGCTAGCACTGCGTGGTGTGGAACCGGAACGTTTGAACATGCCCGAAAGGCGGCCACGTAAATCTTTTTTGCTAGCTCTCATGTCGCTTGCGACGCTGACATCAGAGTCAGATCCTTGAATCTAAGGATATGAAAATAATGAAATTTATTTGGCAAAAGCTCTGAATATAATTATTAAAAATAAGTTCTATGATAATTATAAAATTAATTGGAAGCATCATTCCGACACTTAGTAAATGGTAATGCTTACCGACACTTCACTCTCGGAATTACGACTACTCTTAGTCAGACTTCGTAGCTTGCCCATGAGTCCCTTTTTCTTCTTACGTGGTCCTCGCGGTATGTCACTTTGTGTCGAACCACCAGATAGACGTGAATCTAGACGGGAATCAAAACTGGAGTCACGCACCATCCCACCTAACTCGGAATCAATAGACTGTATTGATGACACGCTGCCATCGTCTTGACGCCATATATTCTAATAATAAGAAAAATTTTCAGATACAGTTTTGGAAAATCACAAAAGTGTTTTATGCTTACTTGGTCATGCTTTGTTGTTTGGTCAAGCGAGAGACTTTTTCTTATTAAACTTCCGTTGTGCGGCGAAGATCTTGAAAGTTTAGAACCATTTCTCTGTGATGTTGTACTAGCCACAGAGCCGGTGCTGCCGTGTGGATCATTTTCCTGTGATGCCGCACGTCTTAAGCTACCACGTTTTATGCGAGTGCGTTCATTTTCATCCTCGCTTACTCGTTGGAATTTTCTTAGTTCCTCTGAGGCCTCTGCCAAACGCGCTAGAACACCAGCAATTTGCTGACTTGTCAATGTTGGAGATGGGCTTCTGCTCCGACGTGTGTTCGGAGTTTCTGGTCGCAAGGAGCGTCCACTTGAAGGTGATGCTTTAATAGCAGCACCGCTTGTGGCTATTTTTAGGTCTGGTGCAATCTTAACTAGTTCATCGACTGATTGCAGCAGTGCACCAACCTTGCGTTCACCACCGTCTTGTTCTAAGCGGCGTTTAATCAGTTCCTTTTCGTATCTCTCCCGTTCACGTCTAAGCTTTTCATTAGAAGTTCTCAACTTTGCATGCACATCACGCAGCTCCAGCAGATCACATTGCAATTCAGCAATCTTTCTGCGTCCCTCTTCCATTTCCTCTTCAGTACCACGTTTAAGCTGATCCAGTCGTCGCTTGGATTCTAAGCGTTCTTTATCGCGCTCACGCTCAACTTCAAAGAGAGTTTGACGCAAGTCTCGCGCAAGAGTTGAGGTCTCCTGAAGCAAACGTTGTTGATCTTCCCGTTCCTTTTGCCAGGAGAGCTCAAGCTTTGTCTTCATGCCAGGTATTTTCGTCCTTCCCGAGCCAATGACACGTTCCTCCTCAAACTCATTGAGCTTTGATTGCATTTCCGAAATTTTTATTTCATTCGCGCTGCGCTCGGAAACAAGCTCGGTTTTCACTTTATTTGCTTCCAAACGTGATTCAACCAGTTGATCTTCCAAACAACCAACCTTTAAAGTTAGAAAAATATTTTGCAAACAATTAATATATTTCAGTAAACTTTTCAAGTTGAAAAGAGATGTCAGAAATTTTAATAGAAACCATAAGATACCCAACCAAAATATAGATCAAAATCAATAGTGAACGTACTTGTTGTTCAAGGTATGCAATTTTGCTTTTGTCATCATCGTCACTGCTATGCATGGAGCCACGACTTTGTCGGCCTGTATTATTGGCCTTAAGGTCACCAATCTTCTTCTGGGCGGATTCAAGCATTTGTTTGAAAGTATCTCTATCTTTCTTAAATTTCTCACATTGACGCTTAAATATATGGAAGTAAAGGATTAAATATTCAAGAAGTACCGTAAAGTCGGAACCTACCTGCATAGACGTTAATTCCGCGTTTAAGTTCTTCACCTGTTGTTCATAGCGCAGTCTAGTAGATGCCACATCCGACTTAAGCTGTAATTCTGAGTTTTGCAGCCTTAAAGGAAAAATAATTTTCATATTTTAAGAAAATTGTTACTAGAAAATACGACTTACTTGATCTTCAGTGCTTTAATCTCACTTTCCAAGCTTGCGCTATGCCCATTAATAGACGATTGCGCCTGTTCAATTCGACTAAAGTCATTCAACTTTCCATTCAAGTCATCGTTATCCTTGCGCAATTGCGATACCAAATCAAGGTTCATTTCATTCTCTCTTCGCAGACGTTCGTACTCTCCTTCTTTTTCGGACAACTTATTCTTCAACATGGTTTTTTCGTGTTCAAGAGTGCTATTCTTAACATTTTTCGCTTCCAAATCTTGAAGCTTCTTTTGAACTTCTTTCAACTTCTTGGCCATTTCAGATCTTTCAGCGCGAATTGTATCGAATTCGGAAAGTTTCTTTTGAGCTGTGCTTAACTCAGCCTGAAGATTCTTTCTCTCCGTAGTCAATTGTGCGCGCATTAGTATAGTTTCTTCGGACAACTTTTCCCAGTGTGTATTCAAATCGGCATAGCTATTCTTTTCTCTATCCAAGAGCACTTGAAGCTCATCGTTCTGTTTCTTGAGATCTGATACTTGTTTGGAATCAGATTTAGAGTTGGATGATTTTGACTTCAGCTCCTTTATTTCTTTTTCCAAAGAAGCCTTAGTCTTCTCCGCTGATTTTCGTGATGCACTGAGTTCATCGTCCAACTGTGACAGTTTAGATTCTAGTTTTTCACGCTCTTTTCGTTCTTTTTCGTAGTCCTTTTCTAGAGTGGAGATTTTGTCTTTATCGCGCTTCGTCTGCGTCTCCAGTGAACTTTTGGCATTCTCAATTTGTTTTATCTGAAAGCGAAAAAAAGGACATTTAAGTCAGCAATAGAACTGTAACAGTTGATTGAATCGACCAGAAAATTTTGTTTTTAAAATCGAAAAAACATAATTTCAAAAGAGTAAGATTAGTATCTCAAAAATGTGCTCACCAAGATACCTTTCGATAGATCGATAGACCAAGAATATTTTAATTATGTAGAAATTGTTAGATAAGACTTTTATTTAAATTTAAAATATAAATGAGTGTACAGAATGTAAAATTGAGTAAAACAATCTGTTAACATTGAATATCGTTTCTCATTATTTTAACCTTTCAAAAAATCATAAAAATACCTCAATTTTCAAGTGCTAGATCGAAAAGACAAAAATTTGACAACCTGCTTATATAAAAATACTTGAATAGAGCACTTCTCGAAGCACAATGCATTTTAATTTTTCGTTGTTAAAAAACTTACCTGATTATCTTGTTTTTTAACTTTATCTTCCAGATCTTTTATTTTTGTACTCAACTTTTTGCTTTCTTCTTCAGACTTTTTGAGTTTGTGTTCTAATTCACTTGTTTTGGGTGCTGAATTAGATGTTGTTTTCAATTTTTCTGCAATAAATATATATAATCTTTGCTGTCTTCTTTTATGAAGCTTACTGTACTACAACTTACGAATATCACTCTCAGCTATGGTCAGCTTCTGCTTCATCTTTTGCAATTCTTCTTCTAAGCCTGTTTTTTCAGTCTCTAGTGTTTTAAGTTTCTCCGCACCACTCTTAACTACCATTGCTCTCATCTCATTAATTTCATCCTCGAGTTCTTCTACCCATTTCTTCAAATGGTTCTTAGGCGTAAGATCAGTTATACGCTTTGGCGTGTGAGCTGGTAGTTTCTCATCAGTCTCTTGCAATATTCGCTTAAGTTTAACGTTGAGTTCATCACGCTCACGCTCTACTTCCGCAAAGGAAGCTTTAAGTTTTATTACTTCTCCATTTGACACATTCTCTGTGGAAGTAGTTTTTCGCAAAGATTGCAATTGCATGCGTTTGTTCTCTTTTAAAAGCTTTTCATTCTCACTTTCCAATGTGGTTATCTTAGATCGAAGTATGGCAGCTTCTTGCTCAACCAAATCTAATTGGCGCTTAACATCAATACTGCCATCGTGGCCAGCACCAATCTTTGCAAGTGACTTTCCGCTATTTTTTGTATTATTCTCGGCCTGCAGCTGTTCAATGGTGCGATCTTTTTCAGCCAGAGTTTTTCGCAATTGGGATAGCTCATCATTTAAAGCTTTAACACGTTTATCGGACGCACTAGAAGATCCACCTAATGAGAGCAATGAGGACTTTTTACCACCAAAAGCGTCGTTTCGCATTCTTTCTTGCAATTCTCGCACTTGTTTCTTGGCTTCTGAGTTTTCCTTTTCAAGATCGTCTACCTTAAGACGCAATATAGAGGCTTCCTGTTCATTTAACTCGAGCAAAATACGTAATTCAGCAGGATCATCTTCGTCGGAAATGCCTTCATCACGGTCGGCCTGCACTTCGGGGGCCAGACGATGTGGACTAAGTTTTCGCGCTTAACAGAAGGAAGTTAGGATTAATTAAGAGCATTTCAAAGTCAAATGATTATAACTCTGCATGCAACTACCAACAATTACAAAGGTTCAGAAGCATCAATTTTGAATGGCACAGTTAAATAATGAGTTTTACATAACATTTAACAATATGAGCAGCTGCAAAAAATGGCAATATTATCATCTTTAAAAGTTATTTGCAAGCATATGATGGGCAAATGAATAACAAGTTAGTGGGATAGTTATGCTTTGGTTATGATTCTGGAAAGATAATTAATCAAGAAAGTATTAATTTCAAGATTAGCTCATAGATTGGAAGGTAAAAGAAACTTCTAAAATAATCAAAAGCATACTTCTTGAACGTGTTGCCATTTTTTTCAACTGCATCATCAAGGAATCATTTTCATCCTCAAAGCGGGCAACTTTTTTCCTCAAATTTTCAGCCTGGAAATGTAAAATAAATAGCGTTTTCTTAAAGATTTCTCATCGATAGATATTTTGACTAATGCTTCAAAAAGAGGAAAAATGTCCAATTTGTGATCAACGACACGAAGAAAACTTTCGAAACGTCACATGTTAAACATTTGCATCGACAACTACATGAAAGGCTGTTAATCAAAATTTAAGGCAAGTTTAAACTCCAACGACTATGTGGCTTTAACTGTATATTTTCTAGGTACCTGCCCCAGCACCGGACATAAGGGCATGCGACATGGCAGTTGTGAAGAGTAGAGCTGGCCGCTGTCTAGAACAAGCTGTGTGAAAAAGACCTGCCATATATTTGCCCGCCTTACGATCGCCACGGTTCGAGTTTCTACTTGAAGTTGAGATATCATTGGCAGCAGCAATGTGTTCCACAGAGGTCATAGTTTCTTTTGAGGCTGTGTTCAGTGCATAAAATTCGTCATCGATAGCAGTTTCATTCTCTTTGCTAGTAGACACTTCGGTCTGAACTCCAATTTCCATCACAATAACTTGGTCAGTGATAATACCCACATCAATCAATTCAGGCGAACATTGTGAAAATTCATCTTTGAACAGTATTTCAGTTGTATTAATGGCAATCGTTATTGTGTTGTTCTCAGTTTGAGTACCACGCGGAAAGTTCGTTACTTCAAAACAATCTAAGGTTTGTGTTCCCTGATTGACAACACTGGGTTGTTGAGGTTGCATTCGATGCTTTGCAGTTTATGTGGATTGTTATATATTAGCTTACAAGCTTTTATACAGTTACTTACCTCCTCCTCTGCAAATTTCAGTTGGTCTTTCAAATCAGACTCCCGCTCCACAGAATCCTGCAAATCTCGCAAAAGCTGTTGTGGATCTTCCTGCGAGCCACCACGTGTGAGTGACTCTCTTGTTATCTTAGCGTCCGCGGATGTTGATTTGCCTAGAACACCAAGCATGGGAGCCTTCTTCTTGCCTGGAAAGCGCAGTTCATCGGCTTCGGCCTAGAAAATGAAGCGTAATTTATAAGCAGTTAAGTTGGGCTAAAACGAACGGTTGTATTTTCAGAAAATTATTGAAATTCTACTGTATAAGATGATATGTGTCGGAGCTTAACTTTGAAAAGTTTCTGGTGAATTACTTAACTTGTATTCGCATCAAAATAAAAGACCAAAATTTTATTTTTACAGTCAGTTATGAAAGGTTTATAAAAGAAGCTATCGGTCCTTGAGAAGTTCACAAAACCGGTTTACCTCCAAAAAGTGATTTAGTTCTTGTTTGCTGTGCCTTATTAGGCTTTCTAGCATTATTATTAAAAGGGGAGGGGCATAGTAGAATAAATAAGGTATATGCAGCGCTGATTGTGCTCTCTTCTCGGTACTGCCGATATTGTCAAAATCAGCTGTGTGTCCTGGGCCAAATTAAGATTGGTGGGGCCCTGAGGCCAGTTTATTGGTGAGGGCCCCTAACAATGAATGTAAAAAGTTAGTTGCACAAAAACGTATGCAGAGTCATTATTATAGATTTAATTAAATCATTTTTATTATGTTTAAAATATTTGATTAGAAAAATCGTTATTTGTTCTATAAATATCGTTAATGACAATCATCAGAATAGTATGAGTGGTTATTATTTAGAAGTTTTACGAGATTTAATCGAAGCGAACACTTCAATAACATTTTCGAAAGATAAATCACGTATAATGTCAATTTCTGTACTAAGAATCATGAGGCTGGTAAGACGTTTCTGTCCCATACTCGTACGCAATCTATTTATGAGTTTCATTTTGGAGAATGATCTCTCTCCACTACAATTGGTTACCATCATGACCAAGTATATGCGAAGAACTATTTTAGTATATATTTACAAAAGTTGAGCGAAGATTGCTCTCCATTATTATGCGATAAAGAAATTGTGCTCCAGATTCTGCGATTTTTCGTTTAAAGAGCCTTGCAAGCTCGGCGAGTTGAACCAGTTCATTACCAAGAGTCGATTCTACATGTTCTGGGCAACAATCAACAAGATTTTTTGCTCTTGCGTTTAACACTTCAGTTGGAATCGTTTGAAGATCATTAAAAAATCCGAACCTTTCGCAAACTTCAAACTTCAACTTCATATACTGTGATTCTTTTTGATAAAGACATGGTCAGCGAGTCCACAACTGGAAGAAAAGCTTCAACAAATCCTCAGCAAATTTTCTTTTCAGATTCATTAAAATATTAAGAAATATTATTTAAAATAAACCTTATTTTTCTCCGAATTTTGATTAACAAGAAATGTTTATGATAAGCAAAGTGGCCAATTAATCTGAAATTTTCTTTAATGAAATAGTTAATTTTTTAGAACACAACTAGGATGAAAGAAAATGTGTTACTACCGTGTTACTATTTGACGTAAAACTAGTAAATTTTCTTAATTTAAAGTTTCAAAAAATGTTTCTCTCAATAATAGAAAAAATGTCTATCCATGTTCGCAAGTATTCAACATAATATGAGCTAGCTGAGCTGATTTTATTGCGACATATAAAGTACAACATACATCAAGAATCCACACAATAATCGAGGTTTCTTTCTATAATAATTCTATTGAGTACTCGATTCGACATTGGTTTTTTTTCAAATTGTTTTCCCATTTCTAACACGGATGGTGGGAGCCCCCAAGTAGTGAGGGCCTGAGGTCAGTGGCCTCACTGGCCTCCAGCTTAATTCGGCCCTGTGTAAGGAAATAAAATGTGAGTAATTCCAATTTGCATTTTGTGTCGTCTTCTCTTATATATAAACTCAAGTATTTGTCTGTCTGTTTGTCTGTTTGTTCCGTATAGGCTCGCGCACCGTTCATCCGATTGAGCTGAAATTTGGACACCGAGTACGTTTCAAAGAGAAGAAAATGATAGGGGGTGGTGTAAAAAGTTGTAAAAGAGTGGACGGAAGTCTGTGGACGTGGCACTTCATAATAACTCCTAAATGCCTGGACCGATTTCAATTCGATTTGGTAAGAAGGTTTAACTGCACCCAAGATAAAACATAGGCTATAAAAAATAGCAAAGATTAACGCAAGAGAGCGCTTTAAATAGTGAATTTTTAAGGACTCATAGACTCATTTTTAGTGACTCATTAACGGATCAGCTGATTTCGATAAAACTTGTTCACCGATCGTATCTATTACTTAAATAGATCCTATGTTTTTAGAAGTTCTTTCGACAAAAATCAATGAATGCGCCGAAGGCAAACGAAGTCAAGGACCAAAGACTAACGAAAAAAAAACGAAGTTTAACGAAAACGAGCAGAAGCTATATAAAGATGAACAAAAATCAACCGAACAGTACCGACCAAAACCGATATTGAATGAAGACAATACAAAAATCGAATCGATCCCAAAAGGATTTTTTAAAATTAGAATATTTTTTTCTGAGATATAAATGCATATTAAATGAATGTTAAGAAAAACTTTAAACGCGTTTTTTAAAGAATGATTTTTTTAAGACATCGGAGCGAGACCTGGAAGATTTAATATTTTTCAGGTAATGTTTTACCGAAATTTGACTAAACACTTACGACGAATTTAGGTGGCAAAACCCCAAAAAACGATAATTTAAAACATTAAATTCATAATTTAAAAAATGTTAAAATCAGAGCAGTTTTAAAAATCGCCTTTTTTCTGTGCTCGAGGAACAGTCCCGAGCAACACCGGGTAACATCTGCTATTTTTAAATAAAAAAAATTTTTGATTTTTTTCAATTGGAATTTTTTTTCTTGCTTTCTCATTGTTTTGAGAATGCTTTGGGATTTTATATGAGTTGTCAACTTCGTTTTGACATTTACGGCAGTACGCTCTCTTCTAGCGAGTTTACCTTATTTATTCTACTATGGGGAGGGGTTAAGGTTTTTTAAATTTTATTTTTACCATTTCTTTTTATTTTTTTGCACATCTCAAGAATATTGTTTCATGCGTCTGGGATGCGTTTCAATTTGAAGTTTATCCAATTAAAACTAAAGAAGATCTGAAAATTTAAGTAAATGTACCTCAAACATCTATTTAGAATACCTGCGCGGCGCGCATCCCTGGCCGCCGTTTTGTACTCTTTTGTTGTTCTCAAATCAAACCGATTTACGATGATTTGAGTAAAGACGAACTAATGGTGTCTTTGAGGTTTTACTCAAAATGCCAACGAAAGTTTGAACTAGCTAATTTGGAGATGTATGAAGCTGCATGTACTCTTAATGAAAGTGCTGGTGTTTTCTCACCCTTCTGTCGGATATGAACGTCCCCGTCAGCTCAAGTGCTCATGAATACGCTAGATGGGAGAACTGGACGAGGCTCCCGACCTTCTAAAAGAGAAATAAAATTTTTGACAAAAAACCCGCTCTTTGATCAATATGATCAATTTGGTTGGGAGAGAGCTCTTGAGTTGGTGGAATTTGAGTTTTTCTCAAAAGTAAAAATTTCCTCAACTTATTTAGTGTTATGCATTCATCAACCATCAAATTTGTAAAAAAGGTGTTTTGAATTAAAAAATTCCATGTCATTACCTTGGTCGAATTTTAACGGTTTTAAAATTTTTTTAATTATTTCTTAAAATTTTTTAAATTTTCTATCAAATGTGATAACAATCAGTGTGAATCTCTAATCAAAAGTATTTTTAATGAATTTTCTAAATATTGTCATTAGTTATTTAGCATGTATTTCAACCAGACATGCACAATGAAATCAACAAAATTTTTTCGTTTCGTTGAGGCAGAAAAATAAACTATCAAAATAATTTCGTTTTTTAAGGGGGTCTTCTCATTGAGCAACTTTTTTTTTTCGACTTTTTTTTTGCATTTATTTATAGCTTGGGTAATTGTGAATATGCCACTAAAAGGATTTTTAGAAATTCCAAATACTTTAGAAGATACAGCCTTTTTGTGAAGCAAGGTCTTCGTCAAAATGAGCTATTTTTTTATCTCGAACGCGTTTATCTCGAAACCACGTTTTTCGAACTGGCGGCCATGATATCTCCAGTTCAACTGAACCGATTTTCATGAAACAAAGTGGAATCGACGCAGAATTGTCACCATTCTCGGGTGAACCTCGACCATAATTTTAAAAAATTTTTTACTATTTTTTGTTTACACTAAACTACAAAAAAAAGCCCGAAATTGAATTTTTTTTTTGAATGGACGCCATTTTGTCAAAAAAAATCACAAAATTAAGCTTGAGGTTCACCCGAGAATTACATCTATACTGATTATAACCCCGTTTTTTGAAGTGAAACTTCTTTGGCGGCGAGTGAAATTTCAAGGTCATTTTTCGTGACGCTAGGCTAACATTTTTAATTAATATGAAAATTAAAAAAAAATTATTGCCGCTGCCAAGAATTGAACCCCGAACATCGTTGATTACAAGACGGAATCTATTCCCTTACGCCACGTAGGCACATGAAACAAGTCTAACAAAATGTTATTAAAAGTGAACACGTAACATAATGAAAATAACATTAACTTTAGATTAACATTAATATTACATTATTAACATAACCGTAACATTAATTTTCATCCTACAAGTATGCACGGAAAAAAAATATAAAAATAGCTAAAACAGGAGCAGAACGCGTTCGTGAATATAGAGAGCGAATTAGAGCTCTTAAGAATACAGCCGCTGCTGGGTCTGCAACTAATGATGAAGGTAAGGTGATTGCAACAACGGCTGAGTTTCAAAATGCATTTTTACGAAACATCAGTGTATTTTGGTGAATCTACAAAGAACCAATCCCCAAAAAACACACTGATGCATCTCAACAAAATTTTAAAGCCAACCAAGTTGATGTACTCAACAATCAACGTTCGCTGCTTTATGAGGCCCTCTATCAATATAGCAATTATTATGATCAGGAAGCAGGAGGTAATAATGAACAGGATTTGCCTCTGCTTTCGAAGGCTCCTTCAAAGAGTACTATGCAAATGCAATCCAGCATTCAAAAAGTAACAGTGTTGAGAAGACATTCGAAAGCAACTAAAACACCAACTGAACTAAAACAAGGAACGAAAATAACTGTTATTTTACAATTTTCAAATAAAAAAAATGGTCGAAAGACTTTTTCAAATATACCATTATGTTACAAATGTCATCAGCCTCACGAATATTAAGTCGCTTTTAAATTTGAAACTGATTCTTTAAAAGTTAATTTCTTGCCTAGTATATTTCGAGGAAAAATAAAGGTTACTTTTGACTTTTATTTTATCGGTCAAAAATAGCAGTTATTTTGTGACTTTAATTTTTTCGGTCAAAAATATCAAGCAATTTGTGTTTTCTTAAAGGCCGCTTCACAGATTGAACTGTTGACACCATGTGAAAATGTCTCACCGATGAGATGAAAATAATAATATCAAAATTTTTTTATCGGTAAAATGACTTGAACAAATATAAATTACCTGATATTTTTGACCGAAAAATAAACGGCAGAAAATAACTGTTATTTTTGCCCAAAAAAACTATAAGGCACAAAAAACTGTTATTTTCATCGGAAAAAATAAAAATTAAGAGAAAAAAGTTAATATGTGACACTTTCGACAAAAATCATATTCGGTTTGGTCCCTGGATGCAAATATTGAATCAACAAATTATTATTCCATTTCGTATTGATTGAATTTCTTTTCAGATACTTTCGCTCTCTATTTCACACTAAAATCTATCTTAGAATAATCTCTCTTACTGTTAAAGAAGTTTCACTTCTGCCACGTGTACGTTGCTACACGCGAGTTTTTTTTTTTTTATTTCAGACGCTCCGGAGACCCGGAATCGTGGCCGCCGTGACGACACCTTTTTTTTCACCACCAACTTTGAAGTCTCATTACTTTTTGAACAGCCCACGTATCGAGGCAAAAAAATTTTTTTATTTACTTTGAAACTTTTGTAATACAATAAATAAAAACAGTTTTCAATTATTCTTTGCGTTTTCAAATAAGAATTTTTTTAAAAAGGGTCCAAAAAACGGGTTTTGAATGAGAAGACCGCCTTAAATAACGCTAAAAATTTATCAAATCAAATTTCGTTTCGTTGAAAAACGAAAAATTTTCTATTATTTTCTCCTATGATAAAAATAATTTTCTTCTGATACAAAAAAAGCGAAATTTTTTTGTTGAAATTAACGTTATTTTCAACGGTTGATGGGGAACAAAAACGAAAAATTTTTATAAATATTTTTCGTTTTTTGAATTAACGTTATTTTTTTATTTCGTTTCAACGAAACAAAAAAATATTTCGGTTACTGTTAAAATTAACGTAAACGTGCATGCCTGATTTCAACCAATTGCCAAGAGAGAAAAAACTATCTCAAATTGAATGTTCTTAGTTGGGAAGCTAATATCTCTGCCAATTTTAAATAGATTTCATGTATTCCTTTTTTTTATATTTAAGTCTTATCAGTTAACTTAAAAAAATTTATAAAAGTATTACCGTTAATTTTTTGTTTATATTTAAATTATTCCTTTTAAAAAGAAACCACAAAATTTGATCTTTTCGCAAAATATAGGGTACAAGTTATTTCTATTGTAAAAAAATAAAAACTCAAATTTGATTTTCTTTCAAAGTCTATAGCGTATTTAAGATGAATTTATTTTGTCTTGACACTTAATTATTAAACTATCCGTGCCATCAAAAAATTAATGCTACCCGCTTTGAAAATTGAGGGAGACGTAAAAACACCTTTTTCCTAATGGGTTTTTTCAGAAAAAACATCAAAATAAATGCGGACATACTTCTGTTAAACATTGCTGTTGTAGCCAGCATAGATTACTGTTGTTGTAGAGATTAACAGAGCTTTGTCGTATTTTTCTGCATATAATTATAAATAGGCAAACAAAAAATTGGTCGAATTTCGACCACAGGCGATACTAGTACAAAATTATACACATAAACGAACAAAGAACCTTAAATTTTTATGATAGTTAGGCTTGATTTTTCGATCGTATAAACCGTTTTTAAATTTTTATGCTAGAAACTTTAAAGAAACCCTGTATTTATGCATACCATAAAAAAGAACATTAAAAATACCATTTTTGGTTTGAATATTTTTTCAACAACAAATATTTTTATCAAAGTTTTTTGCGAAATAAAGAAATTTTTTAAGGTTTTTTTTGAAAAATTATAAAAAATAGAAGGGAAACAAAAATGAAAAAGATTGAAATACTATCGGACAAACAACTTATCAAAATTTCAAACAAAAAAAAATTAATGCAATCCTTTTTAACATGACCGAGTTATTTACTTTCAAAGCCAGCATTTTCATTTTTGATTGATTTTTTTTTTTCTATTTCACCAGAAAATAAAATAAGTACAACAAACTTTTTGTGTGTTTGAGGTAAAAACGTTTTTATGGTGTTAATTTCTTTTAAATTTGTCTAATGAAAGACAGGTAAACCAAGAATGTTACTAACCACAAAGGTATGCAACTACCAAATTGCGATTATATAATTTTAAAAATTCTTGCACGGCTGATTAAACATTTAAGGTGTTTGATGAATATGAAGACCTTTGTATGTTTGGCGATGACAAAAAAGGTAAACAATTTGGGTATAAATGGTTATATATAAAAACGTGGTGGCCAAAAGTGTAGGTGCGCGCCTTTGGCGCTGAAGAGCCTTGATTCTTCCTCTGCGGACAGTGGCACACCCCAGAGCATTAAAAATTCCATGAAAAGATTCTTGAAAACATTCAGTTTTGCCGTTTGCAGTTGGTATTCAACAAGTAGATCCAGTAGAACAAAAGTTTGATCCATTGTGTACAAAATTTAATAGAATGTACAGCAGAAAAGATCATAAGAAGCTCTGTTAATGCCCTTTCAAGGGCTGAAATGGCCACATTTTTTTGAATTTGTTGTATATAAAAATTCAAAAAATTGGCGTGAAAAATGCAGAGCATTTTATTATGATTCAGAGGGTTTTTATAAAATCAGTTTCTAAACAAACAGAAAAAATATTGAAATCAATGCTTCTTTGGATTAATTATAATTCGATGTAAGTAAAAGTTGTGCAAAACAATTGTAAATTGTAGCAATTGGGGTAGATTGAACAAAACTTCGCCCTCTTTTATTTTTGAGTGTTTCTATGAAAAAAGGTAAGGTAGACCGTTTTGAACAATACATAATTACGTCGTATTGACCGTCGATATTGAAATACCATAGAACCAATTATAATCTTTACTTGATCTTTAATATTAAATCGAAAATTTCTATACTTTTTACTTTTTTATATATCTAAAAGCTTCAAACAGAAAAATAATTTTAAAAGCTATTGTTTTTGAATCAGTGTGATAACTGTTTTTTGTGTTGTGTTAAAAAAGAAGTACTGAATATACAACAAGTAAGTTAAATCCATAAATTGTATATATTAGCTTTATATGTATATAAATATTGTTTATTATATTATGTGTTGGGCGCGTGTTAAAGAAAAATGCCACGTCATCGTCGAGGAAGAAATATTGATCGACGTGAACGCAATTCGCAAGCAATCCAAATTCGTCGGTTAAATGGGAGGTCATTACAGAGCGATCCTTTGACAGTTAACGAAAATTCGAGAGATCAGGCTGCAAACACACGTTCAAATTAAGATGAAGAGCTACGCAACGAACGCCTTCGAGCTAAGGCATTTAGACGAAGACAATTGCGTCAGCAAGCCACTGACGAACGCAGAGAACATTTACGACAGCGTGTGCAAGTTTATCGCTCACTGACACGTGAAGCAGTTCTTCGCCTTGCGTTCGTATATGAATCGGACATCGATTATTCATTGTCATCCTCAAATTGTCATCGGATCTAAAACACTATTCTACGTTTAGTTTTAGTTTCTTACACTTCTTAAAAATTAAAATGTTCATTGGTTCACCATCAGTTTTTCCTTTGCTAAATTAAAGTTTTGTTAAATTAATATTAAAATCGTTTAAATTTTTTCTTAAAAACTATCATGTTTATTAGTTTTCTATCAATTTTTCCTTTGATCAATCAATATCAAAATCCTTTAAATTTGCATTTTATCTTATTAGTAAATTGCAGGTAACGTACGGACTGTCAAACATTCGCAGGGTCCGCTAGCATAATTATATATATTTTGCTCAAAACTGGCTTTAATTGTTCAATAAAAAAAAATAAGCCGGATCAAAATTAAGATATCGCCGGAGACCAACTCAACAAAACCCATGGAATGGTTTTGCTTCCCCTTAACCCCTTTTTTGGCCAAGAAATCAAGTTTTTTGCATATTACTTATTTTTTCTTCGGAATGCATACCCGAGCTAAGCAAAAAAGGAAAGATTTTGATGGTACACAAATATTAATAATAAATATTGAAAAATTTGTAATTTTTACAAACTTTTTTGAGACCCCAAAAAGTCGATATTTCGTAATTTTCGAAAAGATGTACTCTTTACACACCTATAAAATATGGATTTTTCATGGTATTTTCATGCATTTAACCTCATTAGAAAGGTACTGAGCTTTTCTGTTTATCATTATACCCTATGGTGTACTTAGGGTTGCCACTTGGCCTGGACTCGCCTGGACTGTCCAGCTTTTTCGACCAGTGTCCAGTGCCCAGTTTATTAAGATTTTGAATATGCGAGAAAATGCACGAAATTTATTTCTTTTTCGTTTTATAACAAAAATTAAGTTTTACGTCACCAAAACAATCAAGATCTTAAAAATGCAATTCTGGCGATTTTAGTATTTGGAAAACTCAAAAACCACCAAAATAACAAAATACAAAGGTGACAGCTTTGATAATTTCTTCGTAAGCTGGCAACGAAGATAACCAGATTCTTTGTTTTTTCTTTCTTTATTTTTTTTGTCGTTTATTTTTAGAAATATTTAATTTGTTTGCTTTTTAAATGAATTACAAAAAAACTATGTAACGGACTAAAAAGTTTGGTGTGAGTACGGCATATGCAAATCTTTAATTATAATCTTAAGTTTTAAGGCGTTGAACGCCATATGACAATATTTTAGAAATTTTGAATTATTTTTAAACCCCCACGCGTACTGCGTTAGGGGTATATTAATTTTGTCACGACGTGTGTAACACCCAAAAGGAGGCGTGGTAGGTATGGAAAAGTATATATATTCTTGCTCAGCATCACCACCTGAGTTGATTTAGCCATGTCCGTCTGTCTATCGACACGATTACAGCCGCAATTTTGAAGCTATCGTAATGAAATTCGATATTTAAGCTTTTTTTAAAAAAACTAAGGTCAAGATCGAGAATGGGCTAAATCGGATGAAAACTACGCCTACCTCCCATACAACCCAAAAATTGAAAACAGTACAAATAAGCTAATATTAAAGCTACAATACTGAAATTTGGTATATGTGTATTCTATGTCAAAACTACGATGTTTTAGAAAAATGGGCGTCATCGACCTACTAACACGCCCACCTCCCATACAACCCCAAAATTTAAAAATCTATAAGGAGGCTAATATTAAAGTTACAAGACGGAAACTCGGTATTTGTGTATTCTATGTCGAAACTGAGATATGCTAGAAAAATGGGCGTCATACAAAATCTAACACGCCCACCTCCCATACAACCCCAAAATTTAAAACTTTATAAAAAGGCTTATATTTAAGCTGCAGGAAAACAATTTGATATGTATGTTTTTTAGACACATAAAAATAATATCTCTCAAAATCTCATACAAAAAGCTCTCCAATTTAATATTCTTCCACCCTTAAGAATTGGCCGTGGGGGTATTTTAACTTCGGCAAAGTCGAAGATATACCTTACTAGTTTATATATATTTTTGTGATGTTATATTTATTTTTTTTTTTTATATTATTGTTTAATATACAAATTTGTATTTATTACACATTATTTTTGTTGTATAAATAAATCATTAAAAAAAAATTATCGTATTCTCTGGAAACCGACCAATGCTTTCTTTCTATGTCCAGCTGAAAATGAAGAAATCCATATATTTATTTTCAAAGTCCAGACGAAGTCCACTTTGAATGTGGCAACCCTAGGTGTACTTAAGCCAAAACTAAGTGCAAAAATTACATAAAACGTAATAAGTTTATATTCAAAAGGCTTTTTTTAGCTTAATTATTATTTAATTGACATAATTTCTAGTGTCCGACCTTATATTCGGCTTCGGCCAGTTTCTGCTCTTTTAATCAGTTTCGGCTTCAATATGGACGAAACCGAATATTCGGTTCATTAATTTCAATCGTAGATGTGAGTTCACTTTCATCAACATTTTTAATGGTGTTAAGAAGAACAAAAACGTGAAATTCACATTCATTTGATTGACCGTGTGAGTTGGACCCAGCACAAAACGATATACGTTTCATTTTGAAAATTCAGACAAGCTCTCTTTTTAGAATATAATTGTTGAAGCCGGCTGATGACAACAAGGTCAAAAATTACTGAAAATAAATAAATCAATGAAAACGTTGCTATGTCTTAATATAAAGAAAATATTTAATTATATGAAAAATTTCAATTTTCTTTTGAGTTGAAAAATTATTGAATTAAAAAATATAATTCATTTAAAATAAAATATTACAAAATTCATATTAATAAAAATAAATCTTTTAAAAATAAAATCTTTCAAGAATATTCAATTCATGCTAGGATTTGAGTTGGTATTGAACAAAGTTACAAAAAAGCAGAAAAGATAAAAAGAAATACAATCCACTCGCGCTCGCCAGTTGAAAGTTCGAATAGATATATTTAGATATTTAACTTTAAATACTAAAATGTTCCTTAAAATGGTATTCAAAATGATATCTTTATTTATTATTTTAAAGTTGAACTTTAATATTCAAAGAATATTTATCGTATATATACGTTATTATAATCTGTTTGAATTATTGTTTTTTTAAAGCTTTTAACAAAAAATTTAAAAAATTAAATGTTTTTAAAAAAGTTTTCATGTAGACATTCAGTTTCGGTTTCGACCGAATATTACAGAAATGGCCGAATTTCGGTTTGGGCCAAAATTTTGGTTTCAGTCGGGATTCTGTCAAAATGTGACGTGAGTAAAAAAAAAAAATTAAATTCCTTCAAGCAGTCAACTGTTTTATTTCAAAAATATTTCAAAATGTCTGATGCGGAAAAAGGGTAAATAAAGCAAATTTACAAAATTTTTTAAATATAATGATTTCTTTTAAAGGAAACGAAAAGTGTGGACAATCGGCGAAACCAAGGCGCTACTTGCTTGCTACATGGCAAGAAAGGAAGAGTTTTATCATTGAGGAAGAAAAGAAGTGCATACACGCACATATTGGAAGACAGACAAAACTCTGCACGAGTGCGCTTGAAATGCATTGAAGCCACTCGTTTGTGGCGATTGCTATGCTTTGCTCTCATCAATGCAGTCAAGCCTAACACTACAGGGAGCACTCGTCGCTTGAGCAGAATAAGAACAAACGAAAACCACGATTCGACAAAGAACCATGCAATGAGTGGAAAGAAATGTAAACACCAGCAGAACGCGTGGAGTTATGAAGTGCTCGTTGGGTTTTAGGCATTAGGCATGGCTAAGCAAACTATTTAAAAAAATTGCAACAATGCAGACGTTAACTGCGCTTAAAATATACATATATAAATAAACAAATGAGGCACAAAAAGACGAATGAAAAAAGCAAGCCAGCTTCTCCAAGGTTCTGTTGCGTTAGATGCATTTTTTTCGCTGTTATCAATTGTTCTGTTTGTATTAAACGAAGAACATCGTGCTCTGTAAAAGCAAACAGTGAACATGGTTTTGTTTGAAGCCGACGAGTGCTCTGCAGCACTCATTTGTTGTCATTAAATGAGTTGGATACGCTCTGCTTATCCAACATGGTTAAGTTAAGATTCGAACTCTGCACTGTTGGATCTACTGTTGTAGAAAAAACGAGTGAATTCGTGCAGAGGCTTAGAACATATTACAAAATGATTTACAAAGGAAGGGATCAATTTCTTTTAATGGGATTTGTCAAAGCTAAGGAATATATCCCTTTGCCTATATGCATCTCCTAGTTAGAATTTTGGTTTCTGTCTGCGGTTGTCTGGGATACTCGTACACTCAGACTTAAAGTATGTTCTTAGTTTATTTTTAATATATAATATTTTCAGGATCCCAGCCTAACTATAATTACTCTGGAAAGCAAAATGAGGACTCTAAGTGCATACAAGTCTGCAAAGGACAATGCACTACACACTGGCGCATCTCCATGTATTGCCCCATACATGCAAGAAATGGATGAAATTTTTGGAGACAGTGCTATAATTTCAAACGCGCATACATTGCATATGGGAAGAGGACCATGCCAAGCCCTTAAGTAAGAGAATGATTTTATTCAACACCAAACACAACGGTTCAACGGAACACGACAACCTATGGCAATGCAGACAGCGTTTCAAAAGCCAACATCAGAACAAACATTTACACAGGAACAAACAGAATCACCTACATATACAGAAACACTGTAACAGCCACCAACAACAATAAACACACTATCTCTTGAATCACCAACATCACCTACAACAACACAAGCGCTTTTCCAAAAACTACACTCGACACCAATAACAACTCAAACACTTCTACAGTCGACAACTAACCAACCAATCATCACCACAACACCATCACCACAATCCTCACAAATATTACAAGATCATCAAGATGCATCAACATCACGTAACGCTTCCCGAAAAAAAAATCTGCTCGTGAAGTTTATTATGAAGCAAAACTTGAGTTAAAAAGAAAAATAACAGAGGAGAAAAGCTGCCAAAGACAAGATTTTTATAAAAAACTAATTGCTCTGGCAGAAAAAAATGATAAAGAAAAAACAGATTTATTACAAAAATTATTTCAATAAATATTTATTTAGATGTTATAATAAATATAAAAATTAATGCTTATTGGTTTGTTTGTGTATTTGTTTTTTAGTTCGCCTAATAATTTAATAAAGGGGGGACATGACATTGGCCGTTTTTTTAATAATTTTGTATTTTAGTTAAATATTCTGAAGATTCTAAGAAAAAAATTTCATGGAAAAATTCCTACGGGTTCAAAAGTTACAGCCGGATTAGTGAGAGTGCATTTTTATGTTTCTTTGCCGCGAATGTTATGTCCCACCTTAACTAAATTGGACAAATTAAAAGAATTTTTTATCGATCAAAAAGTACAAATATTTAAAAAAGGAATATTTTCAGAATAAAAAAAATTTAGAGGTGGTTATATTATCTGTTGGCGTACTAAAGAATTGAAGAGTGCATCCCGGCTACTATTTGAAGAATGCAAATTTTCCACAGGCTCTTCAGTTAAAGTAGAATTGTTCGTTTCTTGGTGTTCTTGTGGAGTATCCGCCATGTCTGCATTATCATCAAATAATATACATATGTTGTGTAGAACACATACACTCACAATAATATTAACAACTGAGGAGATATTGCTTTGCTCAGTAAATTTCAATAACCTTCTGAACCTTCCGAAAGCATTCTCAACTACTATTCGGGTTGAGGAATGAATTTTGTTGAATAGTTTTTGTTGTTGTGTCAGATTTCCATAGTCCTTAAATGGCGGTACAAGCCAACTGTTATTTGGATATGCCGAATCGCCCAATATAAAGAAGGATCTCGGAAATAAGCTGTCGAAGTCGGATTCTGCTCTTCTGTATAGGTCAGATCTGCGAAGAACCCTGCAATCGTGCAATGATCCGGGCTCTCCACAAGTAACATCGGTAAATTTTTTTTCGCTATCGACAACTGCTTGCAGCACTAGGCTATAGTTTTGTTTCCGGTCAAAGTATCCTTCCTTGTTTATTTTTGGAGCTTTTATGCTGATGTGGGTACAATCAATTGCCCCAATTACCCCTGGAATTCCTTTTTTCCGAAACTTTTCTTCTACTTCTTGTGCTGCAGCTCCTTGGGGCCATTTTATGAACTCGTGACCAATCGAAACTAGCCATGACGCAACTTTGTTGACAACGAGCCAAGCAGTCGATTTGGAAATTCCGAATAGGTTCGATAGCTGCCGGAATGTTATTGTATTACTGACGTACCAAATATAGCAAAAAATTTGTTTTTTTGGTTCTAAAGCTGGTTTGCCGCCACTATGTTCCTTTGGTACAATGCTGGTAGAATACCTCTCTAAAATAAAGAGATTGTGGAAAATAAATTTGGCGTTATGCATAAAATTTCACTAGAATTTATTGGTGTATAAGCGTATGTAACTCCCCAAAAGAGAGATGGCTGGTATAGAAAAGTATATATCGTCACCTAAAATGCAAAAAGGGTAACAATAAAATAATTAAAAATTTAATTTTTGATTTATTGTACATAATTTGACATAACTAAACTGTCTAGCAAAATTAAAAACACATTTTTCCAAAAAAAGTTATTTTGCTAACGAAATTAAAAAGAAAGACTGGTTCTTTTATCTTAAATATGTGCCTTTTATAACGTTTTCGTTTTCTCCTATTTTCATTTCAGGTGACGATATATTCTTTATCAGCGTCACTCCTTGGGTCGATAAAGCTATGCCTCAAGGGCATTTCATAGTCAGTTCACCCATTTGTAATTATGTACTTAGTTTACGCATGTTACCAATCGTATCTAATTATTTTGATCAGAATTAGGTTCGAGTTAAATGATTTTAATTTTTAATCATACCTATAACCATGTTGGCAGCTACTCGTTTAAACCGCATATGTTCTTTAAACTCTTTATCTGAATAGCTTTCAATTACTTCTACAAAATTTGAACAATTGTGACGCTCCTCACGTATTGACTCGTCGGAACTTGAGCTTGAGCTTGAACTTGATGTTTCGACGAGGTTAATAAATTCGGCGAAGTTTGCATCACGCTGCAGTACATCTACTTGGTTTTCCAAGACCAATGATATCTGTAATAGTTTCCCCAGAAATAACTTAATAAAGATTAAATCTTCCTCATCAGCGTTTAAAAAACTATAATTGATTTTGCTTTTACTTTGCTGAGCTTATTAAAAATCAAAAAGTAACAGCAAAAACAGCAGCACTTAAAATAATTTGGTTAGGAAAGTATAAGATATTATTTATTGCTTTCTTTTTCATTTGCTTTTCTTATTTGTCGCAGCGCAACGAAAGCTGCAATTATAAGCGTGAGTGTTTAAATGAGTGTTTAAATTATTTTCAGCAGAGCAGCAAAACCAACGAACATTTTGCTGCGGTAGTGCTACCGAAAGTTTTCAAAACTGTTAAATAAACAAATTGGCCATTCCAGCCTTCGAAAGGACTTTGATCGAGCTGCTTATGACCAATTATGTTGTGTGTGTTATTAAATGTTTGTACATAATTGCTCAAGAACTGAATCTCGGCATACATGTTGTATGCAGACTCCGAACAGCTTAAGTTCATGTTCTCAAGAAGCTTTACATGGCATTGTTAAATGAGGCTTGCCATTGTCTGCAAAGAGGTGATGGCCGATCAGAAAAATTAATTTTTATTGAAAAAACTTTCTGTGTTAGATGGTATTCGAACCCGGGTCTGTCGAGATTCGTTGGAGCGTATGACACACACGACCACAGCCGCCACTTTTTGTGCAAGATTCGCACAGCAAAGCAAAATGAACAGCATATCCATGTTTTGAAAAACTTTCTGTAGCACTGCTTTTGCTGTTCTGCTGAAAGCACATATAGGGCCTGTTCGAAAATGCATCACGATTTGCAGTTTGCGCAGCAAAAATTATTTTGATGCAAATGTTGAGTGACGCTTGATAAAACAATGACTTTTTTCGACATTTCTGAACGTTCTGCTTGTACTGCAAAATCATTTTGCGCATTTTGTTGCATTTCCGAATACACCCTCACTCTGCTGTTTTAAATATCACAGTGAAAGCAATACTCCACGAAGAGCTGTCTTAGTCGATATTCGGTTGCTGCAGTTTGCTGTATAAAATCTAACAGTAGAAGCAGCAGTCGAAGCATCGACTGTGATAGGTCTTTGTGTGGCTTTGGAACTTTACGCAGCAGACAGTAATTGCTGACTATCGACTGCAATTGTTTTTCAGCAAATTCAAACGCTGCTTTAAACCCTGCTCCTTCTCGCATATTGAGCTTGCTAGCAGCAGAAAACGGATTGATGCTGTTTTCCTTACCGTTGCAGGAATCGGCTTTAGAGTAATCCAAACAGTTCTTTTAGGAATACCTAGCAAAAACTTCGCTTGCATGCAATGCCTAAAATAACATAGAAATCGTGAATAATACATATACATACCTTCTCTCGTTGAGTGGTGTCCATTATTCTCGTAAATACAATTTATTTTTGTTCTTCCTTTTGAATTTAATTTATTGGCACGTAAATAATTTAATTTATTTATTGATGAGGTCTGTCAAAACAAAAGTGTTGCCAACTATTGAGCAAATACAAGTTAAACGAGAAGACGTTTTATTCACAAGCGAGTTGAGCACTGGCGAATCGAACGCAGCTATTGATAAAGCTAACAATTAAACAAGTGTGAAACTTTGCATTAAACTAAATTTGGTGTATCGTTAAAAGCACTGTGCAGCCTATATAAGGTGCACAAGTCAACAATCACTAGAATTAAAAAAAAAAGACAAGAATCTGAAATATGCTGGAAATATGGAAGCTGGGCCAAAAAAAAAACGGCAAACTCTAAAATCCTGTGAATATCCAAATGGAAAAGGCTCTCTATAAATGGTTTTAAAACAAAGAAAGCAGAACGTTCCTTTTTCGTCGATATCATTAAATGAAAAGCACGCAAGTTGCGCCGAATGAATTTTTCCAAAAAGATGATCTTCATGAATAGATGCACGAAAGTTTTGCAGACAAAGAAGATATAATGAAATCGTAGATATTGAAAGTACAGATAACAGTGATTCTGAACTTATCCCAGTACCTCAAATAAAAGGTTCAGTTGCTGTGCAGTCGTTTCACACGTGTATTTAGTGGTCTGAAAGAAATGGTATTCCATCAAAATACATTCTTATTCTTAAGGAACTTCGAAAGGTTGCTGTTGTACAAACTGTAACTTATACAAAGTACAAGTTACTAGTTAAGTTATTTTCAAACAGATATAATATATTAAAACTAATTAAGTTAATTATCTTATTATAATGAATTGAATAATTTCAATACTGTAAATTTTATAATACAAATTTAGCATTTTGCTTAAAAGTTCATAAAACTGGCTCTATATATAATTGTTCTCGCTTTATGTTTTCCTTGCTGGGTGCAACAACCTCAATAAATGAAACAGCCTCGGTTTTTAGTAGTTGCGTTTACCGAGTCCATACTGTAGTTTTAATTAAACCACTCCAAACGTTATACCAATACAAATAATAGCTCAATACTTTTCCAATAAGTTTAATTGCAAGTAAGAACCATGAAAAATACATATTTTACAGGTATTTAAAAAAACCCTTTTTTGAAAATGACGAAATATCGACTTTTGGGGTCTCAAAAGAGTTTATAAGGACCAACGATTTCAAAATTATTTTTAACCAATACGTGTATTTGTGAAAAACTTGTTTCATTTTAAAAACCGTTTTTAAAATGATCAACCGCACATCCCAGATTAAAATTATTATTTGCTTTGGCATAATTGCCTATGAACTTGCGAAATTCAGAAACTTTTTCAACCTAATGATTTCGTACCGTGAAAAATACATATTTACAAAAAATTACATACATATTTTACAAAAAAACACTTTGAAAATGACGAAATATCGACTTTTTGGGGTCTCAAAGAGATCAAAGATTTCAAAATTTTTTTAACCAAAAAAGGGGTTCAGGAGAACCAAAACCGCTCCATGGGAATTTCTGCGATCCAAAAAAAAAAAATATGCAGAAATAGTTTTAAAGAGTCCCTCTAACTTTTGAGTCTGTGTCCGGCTGACATTGTTTTCCATACAAAATATATCGAAACTATCAATGGTGAAGGTAGAAACAATCACAGACTATAGTAGTCGATAGCTATCGATGGCGTCGACTATCGATATTTCTCCAATACTATTTAAAAGCCCCGCAAAAAGATGGACAAAAATGCATTAAAAGAATGCAAATTGTACCAACTGAAAAAGCTCTCTTCAAAATGCCCAGAAATATATATTTAGAATGACATATTTGTCAAATTCGGACATGTTAAATGTTCTTTAGTCCTTGAAATATCTTAGTGTAATTATTTATAAAAATTAAGACAAACCTGTAACTTTCTCGCCAAATCGTTGGAGAATCTCAGCTCCTCTTCTAGTTTCTTAACCTTCAAAGTCATATCCTCGTTATAGCTGCTCTGTTTCTCCTGTTCCATGTTATCGATTTTGCGCTCACATTTCTTAAGCTTAAAACTGAGAATGCGACAGTTCTTTGTAGTGGCCTCCAGCTGCTTTTGTAACGTTGTATTGACTTCGGCTTGATTGTCACGAAAACTGTCGTGCATCTCATCCATTTCTGCTTCTAAGTTTCGTATTTCCTTTTTGACATCTTGATTTTCTTCCATCAATTCTTCGCAGAGTTGTTCAGCAGCCTGTAGCTTTCTACGCAATTCGTACTCGGCACTCTTCGGACCATTTTCCAAATCTTTCATGCGTGAATTAAGCTTACGTTTTTCTTCATTCACCTTATCAAGTTGCTCCTTTAGCTCGTTGACCTTCTGCTGTAGCATCAGAGCTTCCGATGCAGCTGTGCGATTAGGTGCGGTATCCATAGAAGCCAGGCGACGCAGCAGAATGTCGCTCTTATCACGTTCAGCGCGTTCTGCACGCGTTTTCATGCTCTCCAATTCATTGCGTAAACTCTTGATTTCATCCTTAAGTTCACGATCACGGGATGCAACCAGTGTTGTCTCCGTTGTCTCAGTTGCCAGGGAATTGTTGTCGTGTGGTTTCTTGTCCGCATACTTGGTATCTTTAATCTTTAGCATGAACTCCACATCCTGCGTAGCTTTTTGTTTCTCAGACTCTTTTCGCCGTGCAGATGAAGATGATAAGGTGGAGGAGGATGTGTGTGAACTGCTTGCAGATGTGGAAGTTGACGCAGCTGGTCTTATATCCGATTTTGGCGTTGCTATGGAAAGTGAAGTGGTTGAAGGTGTTGAGGCGGGTCTAGTTGTGGCTGCGGAAGTTGATGTTGATGTGGACGAACTTGACGTCTTTTTCGGCGGCAACGATGAACGTTTCTGCTCTGTGGTAAGATTAAGAGAGGCCTTATTTCGATCAGGTCGGTCAGGAGGTGGTTTGCTCTCAGCATCACTTGCCGAATTTTGCTCACTAATGAAAACAAATTTAATTATATAAGATTGCATTGAAGTATAGTATATTATAAATTTTAAGGATTCACTCTTGCAAGGAAGGCTATGTAAAAACTTACTCATCACTTTTCTTTGGCACCGAACGTTCACGACTATTTTCTCTGGAATTTAGACTTCGTTGCTTCTTTAGGAGTTGCATCTTGCGTACACGTTCTGCGAGGCTATCAGTCGAAAGGATGACTAAGTCATCTGGAATACTTCTTGAAGGTGATGATGATGATTTTGACAATGAGGATGTTGTGCTTAGACGATTTTGTGAAGACGAATCTTCCACCTGAGCCAAAAGATTATTTCAGTTATAGTAACCAGAAAATGTTTATTTGCAACTTACCTCTTTAAGGTCCAGCGCCGTTGTATGTCTTCTGGGTGGAGTGGGTAGCTTAACGGTGACATCAACATTATTTTCCACAGGCCGTGAGAGGGTAACGCTATTGCGTGAACTGCCTCTCGTGCGGTCATCTGCTTCATCAATGTCTGGCGTAGAAGCCCAAGACTGGGGTCGCTTTTTTAGCTCTATATTGAAGTGTACAACTATTTTGAGTAATTTTTACAAGAGCGTTTTGGAAACAATGACATTTGAACCAGTTTTATTTGTTGAAATCGAGTCCAAACGGTGTTATTTTAAATTGTTAGCCATTTTATAACGTTATAAAGTGTAATGAATGTTATAATAAACGTAACGTTATTTAAAAAACGGTTATGAATTATCCACATCCGAGTTATTACAAAAAGTAGATTCAGCATTTATTATGTTGCCAGCAGCGATTCAAAAATTGACCAACATTTAGCGTGAGCAACATATATTGTTTTGAAAGTTTTATATAATTTGTTTTTTTTTTTTAATTTAAGTTTAAATTTATTATTGTAGAGAATTGTAAGTTAGTGTTGTTGTAGTAGAATTATGTAGTATGTAGTAGAAGTAGTTGAATAAAGATGATGAAAGTAGTGACGAAAAACAAGATGAAAAAGAATTTAAAAATAAAAAGAAGAATGGAACGAGATTAAATTAAATTATTGTGTAAACTTTTTTCGCTTAAAACTATGGGAGTAAAATTGAAGGGGAGTTTTTTTCAGGAAATTGAACAAAACTTTGCAAAAGGAACCAATGGGTAAGGAATAATATTTATTTATTTTAAAAATTTTGCTTTAAAAAAATATTTTTTTAAAGGGTTTTTATGTATAATTTTAATTAATAAAATTCAAACAGAAATTTAATTTAATTTAATTCAGCCGAAAACAATGGTACGATTAGGAGTGTCGCAACGCCACTAGAGAGAAGGACGATTCCTACAAATCCACCTGCAGTAGGTTGTAACTCTTGCTATTAAGGAGCGATACCGTGATAAAAGAAGGGAAGAGACACCTTTTTAGGCGAAAAAACGAAAGGCAGAAATACATGAGTGCTAGAAAATTTAAATGCATGGTAACAGGAATAAGGCTCGAAAATTTTTCGAACAGATAAGACCCCGGTCTGAAAACGATCGGGCAGGCGTTGGGAGGGGAGGGGAGGGATGGGAGGGATGTTGAGGACGGGAAAACTTCTCAAGACTTTAAAGTCACGACGCTGACAAAAATTCCGCCGATATAGATAATACCCCGGGTACCCCAATTATGAGAGACATCGTTGAAGTTACGATGCTCGGCTATAATGCAGTTTTGGAATTTAATTTACTGGATTCTACCAGATATTTACGCTACGCAAATCTTGCTAAAGCCCATAAGAAACAAAGTCGCCTTGGACAGTTGACATAAAGAGTGTCAATATGACTCCACCATGTCTTAATTTGGTATTTCTAATGGGTAAAGCTAATACGTCTTTGCAGGATGACACTGAGCACCTCCAGGAGCGCGGTGAAATCGGGAAGGACCTCTCCCCTCTGTGCAATACCAAGCGAGGTTTTTGACAAGTTGACTCCTTATCGTGCGACTTTTTTAATTAAGTCATGTAGAAGATAATCCGAGCTGCTAATCTGAGACGATCTAAATCATGGCCCTCCTTTACACTATATGCAGCACAAACCTGAACGTCCAGCGGCTCTGATGAAAGGACCTTTAGAGCGTTCGAGAGGAAAAATCTTCGTAATGTTGGTCCTTGGTCCAATCTGCATCAGTGGCAGGTAACTACATAAGTCGATGGAACATGGACATAGTCAAGTGGCACAGAAATAGTTGGCGGAAGATCTAAGAAGATGCCAAAACCTACATACAACTGTAAACCGCCAGCTATGAGATTGAATAAAAAGTGCAAGTAAGTATATTGAAAAATTATGGAACTTCTCATTTTTAAACTATATTTGCCGGAAAAAACTTTAAAAATTGTGAAAAATCATACAAAAAACCGATTTGATAGTTTAAGTTTCGTAAAACTGTCGCTCTGAAGATGCTTTTAATGGACGATACGGATATTCGCGTCGTGGAAAACATTTTGAGGCGACTGAAGTTAGAGAAGAGAATTTGCAGAGGGAGCTGAAGGCCATTCCGAAATCGGCCTACCAAAAATGCTTTCAAGAATGTAAAAACTTTGGTATCTCCTCTATTAACGAATGTACTCGAAATTAAATTTCAATAAAAAAAAATTTAAGGAGCGGTGATTCCTTCAGACAAGAAAAATTTCAGTTGGAATTTTTGTTTGAATTTTGCTGTCTTGAATTTTTGTCTTTTTTAATTGATCATATTTTATATGAACCAATTAAATTGACTTTTAATTCATTGGAATTCGATTCTCGTGAGTATATATTAGTCAAATATGGTCATATTTTAGGGATAACATTTCGTTTCCCAGACTTTTCTTTTTTTAACCGTTATTCAAAAAGCTCAGTACTAGCGACAAATAACTTCTGCATACTAAGCTTTGCGCCACCACGAAAAATTTATTTTTAGTAAAAATTTGAAATGAAGATTTTCCAAAAATATTTTCATTATAGTGTTCAAGAATTTTTATGAATACAAATATTTTGAAGCATTTGGACTCTAATGTTTTTAACTACTTTTCCATTTGCAGAGGGTAAGAAAATAATTTTGGTTTTTCTTAAATAAAAGTAAATTGCTTTTTAATATTTCAGTAATACATTTATTTTAGATAACATTGTTCGAGCACGTCAAGAAAACGGCGGTTTGTTGATCCACGTTATGTTCAGGAAGTTGAAATTTAAGATTTTAATTCTCCCAAGAACGCTGGACATGCTTTAAAAATGATAAAAGACACTGTCGCGAAGAAAAGAACAAAATAATAAAGAGCCTTCGTGGCACAAAACGATATTTTAGAAAGTGAATTACATGTCTGCAAGAATTGACAATACACTTGCGCGAAAAAAATTTGATTAACGCTGATGCAGAAGAGATGATGGTCAGTTCATACTTTCAATCGAAGTTGCAAAAATGTATTTAATTCTTCAATTGTTATCATAAAATTTAACACTCTTTTCAAAAGTTCCAATTGAACATTTAGTGGAAATTAAAGTAACAAAGGACTCTCTTTTACTTTAGGATCTCATTGCTAACAATATAAAGGCAATGTTAACAAGAAAAATAAATGGATCGAAGTGGTACGATGAAGAAATTATAAGCTTCGCATTAACGCTATATTTTTATTTGCCGAAGGCTTACAAGTATGTTTGTAAAACTTGAAGGAACATGCTTCCAAATCCATCTACATTAAGAAAGTGGTATAAGAACGTTAATGGCTGACCAGGTTTTACTCAGCAGGTCTTGGACGCGATATCGCTTCGAGCAAAAGGAGACCAGCCGATAATAGTAAACCTGGTTTTGGACGAGATGGCAATACGGGAGCGACGTATTTATGATCGGAATGGATTTCAAGGCGGTATAGATTTGGGTATCGGCGATGGCAGTAAAGAGAATGACGCGGTTCTAATAGCAAACAATGCGCGTCATGATTATGACTGTACCACTCAATGACAATTGGAAATTTCTATTGGTTATTATTTGATTCGATCTCTGAGAGCGGAGGAGCGGATTCGTCATCGCTCTAAGAAACATTTTCGAACTCTTTAAGAAAGATCAAGCCATTGGACAGTCGTACTTGCTAACATACAAACTGTCTCAGGACTTCTTGGAAACATTTTTGGTGCGACTCGCTCCAGATGTGGTTTTAATAATAATCCAAATGCGCTGCAGTTAATAAGTGCATCCAAGCGCCTCCTGGTAAGACACGAGTTAAAAGAGTTCGAAAATGGAAATTGCGCTTTCGATAGGGTCCCGGTACTATGTGTTTCTTCAAATTCAAAGCGTGAAGAAACTTCTCAATATGATCTACAAACAGCGGAAGCTTACATAAGTTCGATGTGGGGTTTATCAACTTATGTGGACAATGTTGTCCGATATATTGCAGGCTTTGTAGCTTGGAAAGTTCGATCCATCATAAAATGTGACATATGCAAAGAACAACTGATAGGTGGCGAAATGCCACCTTTATCAAAAATTAGAAATAGAGGTCCTTTTGTGCCGCCTGAGAAGGATGTTTGTGAAATATGCTTAATTTCTGAAAGAGTTATTAGGCAACATCTGACTAAACTTCCTCAGAAAAACATCAAACCATTTTTAGCTAATGCCATTTTGAGAAAAGTGGGAAATTTATATATAAAATTTATATATATATTTATATAATGACTCACGTATGTTTTATAAAAGTACAAAAGTACCAGTAGAAAAGCAATATGTACGAAATAAATTAACAAAATTAATTGTATTAATATATTAACAAAATGAATTGTATTTACGTACCAATAATACTTTATAAGAATTTCGAAATTAATAATAAAATCTGTTGTAATTTAAACATTGTTTTTGATTATAAATAAAATTTGGGCATAATTTTACTTTAGCAACCAGGCCCGAATTTTTTTTCTTATTTTTATTAAACGTATATGAACCTCCTAAGCCCAATGGTGAAAACTATTGTTGGCCTCGATTGGTTTATGAGATAAAATTCGCGAAAATTTGAAAATACAGTGCAAATGTTTACGTGTGAGGAAGCTAATGTAACCTTTTACATTATGATTTCTTAACCTAAATGTGGATTTTTAGGGCTAATTAAAGGCAACAATACAATATCGTGAAAAGCACAAAAACTTTAACCCTCATAATACGAAATTGAATTACAAGGAAATTGATATATTTTAAGGAGAAGAGAAAAATTGTTATCAAAAATCGCCCCCATTTCTACCACTTCAACCTATTAGTGTTAAAGTTATTGTTTTTTCACGATAATTTCGAACAGTGTTTTTCCACATAATTTTGATCATGTTCATATTTTCCACTGGCAATGAAGAATTCTTCGGAAATTTGCAGACAAGTTGGATTTAATGGTAATTTTAATTTATTTGTAATGTTAAAGAAAACATGTCACATTTAAATCTTACCGATATTTTTCAAGTTTTAACAACAATGAGACATTAAATTTGGAAATAATTCAAAGATTACAATTGTGGAAGTTAATCGGGGAAATAATTCGATCAAATGTCCACATGGGCATTTTTCAAATTATGTCCATTTTCTGGGGCTACGGACGGTTACGTGTTTCTATGTAGAGAATTCTACATAAACAAAAATAAAAAAAGAGTCCGCTGCGAAGAAAAAAGATCACTTCGTTCGGATACTTTTTTTGAAAAGTCCCATTTGTCTCTCTACCAAATTGTTGCGATGGGCAATTTATTATAAAACAAGTAAGGATTTCCTGCTGGACTGCTGTAGATTGGGCGTCATTCGACCAGGAGGTTGTAATTTACAATATGATGACAGTGCATGACGGGATTGGCGGTCCGGGAAAAACCGTAGAAATTGATGAATTCAAATTTGGAAGAGGAAGTACCACCGCGGTCACCGCGTAGAGGGACAGTGGGTGTTTAGAGGAGTTGCAAGAGGAAGTGGAAAGTGTTTCTTGGTTCCAGTGGAAGTAAGAGACCGCGAAACACTCGTGAATATTATAAAAGAATGGATAGAGCCAGGATCAATAATAATATCGGATTGCTGGAGGGTATGCTTTCAGGTTTTTTTTATATAAAATTCATAATTTAATTCCTAATTTTTTTATAGGCATACGATTCTTTGGACGAGGAAGGCTACACTCATCTGTCTGTAAACCATTCAGAAAATTTCATCGATGTTGTGACGGGCGCGCATACTACCAACACGGTAGAGGGAATGTGGAGGCACGCTGAAGTCTTCCTAGCGCAATACGGCTTCAAAAAACATTTTTTTAAAGGCTATTTGGCCAAATATATGTGTGTAAAGCAAAGCCACGCCTTAAATGTCGATTCACTTTAACAATTTTTTAAAATTGCTTTGAGCATGACATAGTTTTCGCCGAAATTCCTGATGCTGAGATTGATCCAGATTTGCACGAAGTGGAGAAGACCAATCTCACCGCTCACCAAACGACAATGGTAGAACATTCATCACTTAATTGAATGGAGCGGATGTCGTGGTTGAAAACACATGGATCATGCCATATTCGGAAATATTGTGTAATGCATTCAAAACAAATATCAATGTTGAGTACTGCAGTTGAGTACAGTTCAGTGCGATTGATTAAGTGCAAATACTTTACCAAAGAAAACGACATGACAGTTATTAGCGTTAAGCAAGATGAAATCAGCATGGTTCAAATGGGCCGATACGTGAACTGCAACGAAGCACTCTGGAGAATATTTGCCATTCATGAATGTAAATCGACTGTTGTGCATCTGGAAGTTCATTTGGGCAATGGTCAAGGAGTGTATTTCTAGTCAGAGAACGCAGCACAGCTAGTGAAAAGATCACAGCAACAACATTAACGAGTTTTTTAACCTGTCGCCAGTGATCCGTTTGCGAGAACATAGCTTAACTCGGTGATGCCTCGATATAACACATGGAATGCATCATCGCAGAAATGGTTACGCAGAAAGCAAGGGCAACCAGTAGATGAATATCCTGGTGTGTTTTCGATTGATGCATTGGAACAAATTTACACAATTCATTCAAAGAACGACGATTGCTTCTACCTCGGGTTGTTTTTGGTTAATTTGCGCGGTTCGACTTCATTTGAGTCATTACGGACTATGAATAGTATGGTGTGTGCAACTTTTTGAGAAGCATGTCAAAATTTGTCAAGAACACGACAATCACTGGAATCAAACGCTAGACAGTGCAATTGCTTCTTATGATAATTTCAACATGTCAGCCTTCAAACCCACGTCTTTTATGGGATACGTAGAAGAATGATATCGTAGAAGACATTCTGTATCGCTTTCGAGTGGCGACAGGGAATTTTTAATTGCAAATAAATGTAACTAATGACATATACAATGAAGCGTTAGAGCCGATTGAAGATTTGTGTTTGATTATGAGTGGCAAACTATTGATTGAAACGCATATGCCAGCATCAAATCGTCAAACTAGAGATGTATTGATTCGTGAATTGTAACGTGAGCGTGCTAACGACACGACAACTTTGCAACAACAAGTACAAGCAAACGTTTCACTGTTAATGAAGGCTATTTTGCCTTGATGCTCCGGGCGGAACTGTGAAAACTTTCCTGATATTATTGACATTAACAGCAATAGGTGCTCAAAGTGGCATTGCGTTACCTCTCGCATCTACTGGAATCGTTCTTTTCTCAACAGAACTACTGCGAATCGAAAATGGAAAAATTCCGGTATATACTGTGAGTGGCTTAGATTCGATTCCACCTGCCATTTTCCAATTCACTTCTGCGAAAGATGAACTCATCAATAATGTATACTCAAATATGGGTCAAAATTATTGCAACTACGATCGGTTGAATTCACGTGCAATCTAAGCAGCAAATATTGTTGTCAATGACTTGAATTGGACGAATAAAAATCAAATTTCAGGAAAATTGCGGTCATACAATTCGATCGATGGCGTAGAATACGAAGACGAAGTTGTCCATTATCCAGTAGAATTTTTAAACTCTGGATTTGCATGGCATGGCACCTCATTATTTGCATCTTAAAGTTGGATCTATCATCATTATACTACGAAATCTTCATGCCCAGAAACTGTGCAATGGAACTCAACTGATTGGGACGAATAAACAATCTGGTAGTGGCAAGGATTTTGGAAGGGCCGTTCAAGGGAGAAGAATGCCAAATTCCGCGAATTCCTTTGACTTCAACCGATATGCCGTTCCAGTTCAAACGCATTCAGTTCCCAGTGAAACTTGCATTTGCAATGACCATAAATAAGTCACAAGGGCAGTCGTTGAAAGTGTGTGGCATAAATCTGAAAATATCATGCTTTTCACACGGCCAGCTATATGCGGCGTGTTCCCGAGATGGGAAACCATCCTCATTATTCATTGACGCTCCCAAGCAGAAAACAAAAAATGTTGTGTATTTTTCCTTTCTTTTTTGTTACAATTCAATATAACGAAATAGGACTCAAACAGAATTCTATGAAATCATTACCTACTTCATTTATTCAATTTTCTTAGGTAGGCTATGTCTCTTTGATTTCGTAGTTGAAATTCATTGAAAATCTAAGTTGCTGCCAATATAGAAGTATTACATATATTTTTAAAAGAAACAAGAATAGAGTAGCACATTGAAACATCATTTTAACGCCCTTTCCGTTTTGGTGCCATAGGCGTGGGTCTGATTTAAAGACTGTCCCAGAAATAACCGTTCTTTTGTTTTAAGGTTATTTATAAAAAAGTATTACCTCTATAGCAACATATTTGGTACCTAAATAAAGTATAAATATTGCTGATTAAAAAAAAATACTCATTAGTAAAATAAAAGAGCTACTGAAAAGATGCCGTGTCAACAAGAAGAAAATCGAAAAGCAATTATTTGCAAATGCCTGGAAAATCCAAACACCGCCCACAAAAAGATCGCTAAGGAAGTTGGAGTGTGCGTAAAAACTGTCAGAAGGACCATAAAACGATACAAACAGCTAACCCCTTTGTCAAAAACGCCAGGCTCAGGGAGAAAAAGTGGTCCAACGAAATAAGCGGTGGCCCAGAACATTAAGCGGCTGTTTACTCAGAATACAGGCACTTCGGTTCGTGATATGGCAGCAAAAGCGGGAACATCGAAGTCAAGTGTTCAACGGATTAAAAAATTTTACAACCTAAGGAGCTATAAAGTACAAATGGTACCTGATAGGTCAAAAGAAAAGGGCACCGAAGCCAAGAGGAGGGCTCGAAAACTGTATCACAATTACCTGCCAAATTTAATTGCGTGATCATGGACGATGAAACGTACTGCAAAGCGGATTTGAAGCAGTTACCTGGACACGGACATTATACTGCGGTTAGAAGGGATGGAGCATCGTCTAAATTTACCACCGACAAACATACCAAATTTCCAAATAAATACATGGTTTGGCAGGTCATTTGCAAATGTGGCCTTCGAAGTAAGGAATTTGTGACAGATTGCACAATCAACACCGAAATTTACATCAGAGAGTGTCTGGAGTGGCGTTTGCTGCCTTTTATACGTCAGCACCAAGGTTCAGTACTATTTTGGCCTGACCTTTAAACATGTCACTACAACCAGAGAACGATGGATTGGTACCAAGCCAATAATGTCACTGTGGTATCAAGAGAAGCCAATCCTCCAAATTGCCTCGAACTTCGTCCAATCGAAAGATATTGAACTTTAATGAAAAGAAATCTTAAGAAGACCAAAAAAACTGCGAAAAACATCGAAATTTTTCGACGTAAATGGCGTCGGGCATACACTAAGGTCAACGAAAGGTCGGTAAAAAACCTAATGGAGGACCTTAATCAAAAAGTGCATAATTTTTTTGTAAGTGTATTTTTTTCAGTGTAAATAAAATTTTCGTTTATTTTGTAAAGTTCACTTAATAATAAACTGAAAGAAATTTTAAAAAACATCATTGGTTCTTTTACAACAAAAAAAAAAAAAAACAAAAGGACAGTTATTTCTGGGACAGTTCTTATATTGCAAAATGGTTGTATCAATGTTAAAAGCTTAAATATTTTTTTTTAATAACTTTCTTATGGTGTTCAACTGATTCAACTAGTCCTTAAAGAAAACAAACAACAAGTTTTTTGGGCTGGAAATGAAACCACCATTTTGTTTTTTGCTGGTTGGCTCAAAAACAATTATGGTACGCTTAAATGGTAAAAAAAATTGCAAAAATAAAAGCAAAAACAAACAAGTCCAACACTACGACACATAACTTTTCGAAAAGTCACAACAAAATACAAAAAATATCATATTTTAATTAATGAAATACTTTGTTTTTAATTAATATTTTGAACAAAAATTTTTAGAATTTATTTTTAGTAGGGAAAGCTTAAGTCAATTGGTTAAATCTAGTTGGAAGCCATAAAAAAGGTTAACAATTGTGAGCATATAAATTGATTAGAAGGACCGTGTTAATCTTACCGATATCATTACTGCTACCACTGCCATTCGAACTGGAGAGATTCTGCGTTGAGGTCCATGACCGTGATGAGGGTCTGTTGAAGGTTAAATATCATCATAAAAAAAATAGTCATCAAAAATAAACATTGATTCATAGAAAAACTAAAAAAAAGTTACAAAAATATATTAAAAATCAGCGCACCTGGCATTGAGGCCATCAGACAGATTTGGTGACGATATCGCCACATCTTCGCCACCCCGCCGTCCGCCATGTTCTTTGTAGTCACGAAAACAACGTTTACAACGTGTCGGATAGCGTGTCTGTGGATGAAAGCCTAACGGGCATAGCTGGTCGCCTTTAAGCGATGGATACAGGTGATGCATTTACAGCAAATTCTGACGCAAACGGCTTTAATGAATGAATCTAAAATTATAAAAATATTTCAATTAATTTATTGAATATAAAAATTTCTGCTACAGTCAATAAGTGAATGAAATTAATTTGCAGAAACAAAAAAAAAAAAGCATTTCCGAGATTTTTTTCCAACACCGCAAAAATGTTATAATTTAGTTAATTATATAGCATGTCATTGTTTTCGATAGCCAACAGGGTTGACTCCTGGCCCAAGCAAACACGCCAACTGGCGAATAAAATATGCCACCCACACAACAGCACAACCAAAAGTCTTACAGGCCGTTAGTCTTGTTGGCTATGGGCCAATATTTCTACAACACCGTCAGTGGTTGCGCGCCAATAATCAACAATTGCTACAAAATCTAAACATATTAAAAAGAAAATAGAAAAAAATTTAGAAACATGCACGATTTAGCAACTGCTTGCGTTCGAATCTTTTTATCTAATGTTTTTTTTTTTAAATTGCTCCACAACGCATTCCTCCAATCGAACGCAGACGCAATAAACAGCTCAATATTTCAGTTGTTTCAACTCTTCTGCACTTGAGGCAGTGCAGAGTATTTGTGCTATACTCCCTCGTATTTGTGTATCTTTTGGATTGCATGCATTCTTTGTAACCGCCATGAACTTTTCACGTGTTTCTGCTTGTTTTCATGTTTTTCAAAAAATTCGTTGTTTAGAGTTTTATCTGTACTAAAATGTTTTTTGTTCTTTTTTTTTGTCTTTAATTTCTTTGAAAAATTTTTTATTTCGTGTATTTTTAGAATTATTTGGCAAGTCTTTTGTGAGCTCTTTAAAAAACATCTAAAAATAATCTTAGTTTATCTTGATGAACTACATTTATTTAAAAAAGGAAACAAAAAAATGTTTAAAATAAACAAAAACCGCAACCATGCCAGGGTCTGAATGTTTTATGTTTTTTTAAATGTTATTGCTAAGTAGTTCATATAAAAGTCCCAGCAGTAAGACAACGAGATAAAATTAATAAAAAAAAAAAACGCCGACAATAACCAAAAGTTCGCCACAGCTACTTAAGAAATCCAGACATTAAATGTTTACTAGTAAACCTGATGCCCGAATTTGAGCAATTCAATAAAAATTAAGTGTTAGAAACATTATAGACGTTTAATATATGATATTCTATTCAAGAAGTTATTATACTCAATAACGATATATTCAGTCTCAATAATGATATAAAAGATCATTATCTGAATGGTTTGACTTGAAACGTATGATCTGACAATAAATTTTTTAATGTAACTGTCAAAATACGAAGACGGACTTATTACACTTATATTACTAATGAGACAAACATTATTACTATTCGAAAACATCGCAGCTTAACTCTTCCAGCTATAAAACATAACTAATTTAAAAAAAAACAACGTAGTGAAAAATAGATTTAAGACATAATACTAACAGATATTTCAGAAATTAATAAAAGGTACTTACAGAACACTTACAAGATCGATTTATAACACCTTTAGATGAAAAAACGCAAAAAAATTTTTTTTTTGAAAACCGTTGAAATTTGACTGAGTTGTTTGCTCGGAAAGTGGAATTTTTGATTTTGGAACTGCATTTTTCGGACAATTGACATTTGAGGAATGCATAAAAGATAATTTTGGTTAAAAATTTTTAGTTTTAAAAAAAATTAAAATTCGACCAATTCATAAGCTCTTCTCAAACTAAATTTCAAATTGATTAATTTCTGTCTTAAAAGGTTGGGAACCCCCTGAAGCGAAATCACAACTTTTAAAAGTGGTTTGCACATCTACAGCCTAAACCTGATTTCATGACATCTGAATCGATAAAATCGGTCCATTGGTCTGGAAGGAGTTGAAGTTACAAAAAAACCTTAGCCTATTAATTATATAGATACGACATGTATTCAGATTTGATATAAACAGGTGAACGCAATTGTTAACATAGATGTTTTTGTTTAGTTTATTTAATTGATATTTATTATTTAAGTTCCTTTTTAACCCTAATTCGGCACACTTGGATCATCTGCACCCCCACTATTTATCTGTTTTAACATAAAATGCTTTTACAAATAATTTTAAACTTGATAAATTACATTTTTGACGGATGACACAAACATGTCTTTTATTAAAAAATGAATAAATAAGAAAAAAATAAAAAAAATTATCAACGTTAATTGTAACAATATAATTAAGATACATTAAATTCAAAAGGTTTTTAAAATATCTCTTATAATAAATAAATGCGAGTTCTTTTATTTAAAAAAAATCAACAGCCTTTTCAATATCAAGCTGTACAAAAAAAAAAAAAAAAAACAAATTGGCCATTTCAGCCCTTGAAAGGACTTTGACCGAGCTTCTTATGATCAATTGTGTTGTGTGTGTTGTTAAATGTTTGCAAACAATAAACCGAGAACTGGACCTACATGTTTTATGCCAACTCCGAACGGCTAAAGTTCATGTTCCCAAGAAGCTTTAAATGCACAGTAAAAAATATGAGGATAAATTTTATACTATTTGGTATAAATATAAATCCATACGAAATATGTTATAAAATGTATGCCACAAAAATCGTATAAACCAAATTTATACAAAGTTGGAATAGATTTTATCCGAAAAGTGTATAAAATGTGTTAACACCAGGTTGGTATAACTTTTTATAAGCAAAATATTTTTAAACCACATTTGGTTACTTTTTATAGCAATATTGTATAAAAATATGTGGCACATATGTAAACATACATTAAATATGTTAAAATGTGTTACATTTAAATTTTAAAGTCATAAATCAAGAATATTATTTAGATTTCAATTGATAGATTTCATGATATACATGATAGATTTTTATTGAAAAAACTTTTCGCCGTAACTGGGGAACGAACTCTGGCTCCGAGCATGCTAAACCACACACTTAAAGTGCATGACATGGTCACCACAATAACGAGCTTTACTTTTTCTCTTAAAATCGGATTTACTTCAAACTGACTACTTTTCCTCCTTCTTATTTTCTACCAATAAACAACAAATCAAACATTATTTACCTAAAATAGGGATATTTTAAAAACACGACAACAATGCCTATTTTGGCAGAACTATAGTACAAATATTTTTTCCGCTTTTCGAGAAAAGGATATATTTCAGACATGTAAAAAATTGAGAAAAAAATTTATTAAGTTGCAAAAATATGAATAAACTAAAAAAATTTAAGCAGAGTAAGTCATAGAGTTCCCTTACTTGTTGTTCCAATTTTGTCTGGGATCATACAAAATGTGCGACGGTGCTCAGTAAAAACTTTGAGGATAAATTTTATCTTATCTATAAAATTTTTGTAGTACCTATAAAATGTTTTTCTTCTCAATTAATTTTAAACTTAATCCTTGCCAATATTATAAAACTTACTCAGCAGACTATGTCCAATCATCCATAACCCAAACTTTTAAGGAAGAGACAAGCACCCAGGTGGAACAGCCACCTCAATGACCTATGAAAAGGAGTAAGGAAGCTAAGTGCAATAATGACTGGCTATCACTCCCAATCTCTAACTAATTGCAATAAAGAGATCAAGAAGGCTAAAAAGGACTCATTCACTGTGAAACCTTAACAAGAGCGGCGGCGTTGCTTATATGTCAAAAAATCTTCATGCGACGGCACCGCCGAGGGGTAAGAAAATTCAAGATTGACAGAGCGTTAGGAAGTGAAGTTGGCTGCAAGAAACGAATAACTTGTAATTTCTGCGAAGAACTTGTGAAGGTGAAGTCATACCACACACTTTTTGACAACATTTGACATAAAGCCGCCGCTTTTATTTAGGGACGAAGTTCAGCAATGACGCAAAGCGGCCGACACTGTGCAGCTCAACGCTCTTATTAAGGTTTCATAGTCAGGAACTTTTGTGGTTACATCAGGAATGTTCCAACGAGTTGTCGTCTTCAGAATATCTTAGCAACTGTCTGGCCACAATCCTTAGGAAGCCTTATACATGAGAGTGGTGACCAGACAAAACCAAGAACCCTAGAACTCCTTCTTAATACTCACTTCCCGGGCTCTGTCATTCAGAACGGTCTCTACTGAAACTACTCTTACCACTACGAACAGACAAATCTGCCAAGTAGAGAAGAATGGAAAATCTGTTAACAAGTATGCAATATATCAGCAGTTAACTCCTTTAAACCTTTCAAATCTGCTGGTGGAGATGGTATCTTTCCAGCTCTTTTGCAACAAGGTTCAGAACATCTAACACCTCTATTATCAAAGCAATTCAGCTGCAGTCTAGCCTATGGCTATATACCTGGAGTCTGCAGAAAAGTGGCAAATACCTTCCTAAGGCTGGCAGAAGCTCTGAGACTAATCCAAAATCTTTCACACCCCTCAACCTTATGTCTTTCATACTCAAAAGTATGGAGAAAATCATTGACAAATACATTAGCGAGAATGCCTTGTCAATGTATCTTCATGTAAGGCACAACATAGGTGAATCAAACAGGTGAATCAACAGAGTCAGCACAAAGCTCGAAGGTCGATTATAAAAAATTCGAACTAACATAAACAAACGCCGCGATACGGGTCTTCTAATTCAGTCTCTATTTTCACCCCTCTCAGAATCGACCTAACTTTTGCTAACCAGAATTTGTTCCATAGTGTTATGAGAGCCACTGCCACAGTGCAGGTCAGTTTACCACAATCTTCCCAGCGGAAATCCTTGCCATTAATAGATGTTTCAGACTGAACTGTCTGAATAATGTTAGGGGCAAAATAATTTTCGTCTTCTCTGATAGTCAAGCTGCCCTTAAAGCACTGGCATCACCCATTATTAAATTCAAGCTATTGTGAGAGACTGTCAACGTCCTTAACGACCTGGTCGCACAAAATTACCCTATATTGGATTCCTGCCCACAATGGCTTTGACGGGATTGAAAAAGAATCACCATTTAATCACAACCACATTCCGTGAATCTCAAGATTGGAAGAACTGTTTAGGACAAATATGTACTAAACTAATATTAGAACTACCAGAAATACCAGAACTATCACCTAAGAAATCGAAATTCCTTATCAACTTAAGGCAAAAAGATCTAAGAGCAATGACCGGAATCATAACTAGACACTGCAAACTAAAGAAACACCTTAAAAAATTAACCTCGCTACTGATTCACTATGTACATTATGCCTTGAGAATGAACCCAACAAAATTTTTTGTAAAGCCTTGATTTTCATTCAATTCTAAAATGCATTACATAAATGCTAATTGACCAATAATGCATTATATTGTGTATTACTCGTAATGCAGTTTAGGCTTTTGTGCTTTTCAGATGTTTGTTTTTTTAAGGATTGTTTAAAATTTTTGTTTGACTTTTGTTTTTTACTTCAAACGCGTAAAATTTTTAAAATTTTTGAAGTTTCAAAACTAAAATTTCATAAGAACGTTTGACAAATATAAAAATCGCTTATTATATATAGAAGAAAGAATAAAAGGTAAGAATAAATAACCATAACTTAATACCACTAAATAACATAAACACTTTTTTATCTACCTAGTAAAAGTAGGTTCGAGAACGATGGGACGTTGTAACATTCATTGGAAAAGGCTTCAACGAAATTATTATTATTCCAAACATAATTGTTTGCAGAAATAGTCCGACGGCCTGCAATTTTGTGTGATTATTTTATAACTATAATTTATAAATTGTATGTATATTCTCAATAAAAGTATTTCCTCATTTTAAGGATTAAAATATATTCAATATGTATGTAATTGGTTTCCTTATTTGTGGACAGCAACGTCTTATAAAACAACTTATAAATTGTTGATAAATAATTGATTATTGAGAAGTAGATATTCGTCAAGTTTAATAAGCGCATACAAAAGTACTTCCACGTCAAGCGAAAGCGTCATCAATTACCTCCAATGACATGCCTGTATAAAAATAATGGGTTCTGTAAGCGAAAGGGTAATCGATGAAGCAAATTTTCTGGACTACTTTCTCGATTACATGTAAGCGAAGATTTTGCTGGGAAGAAATCTTCAGACATATTCTTGGAGGAGAAACCTAGGCAGCGAAATGTGACTATTTCGCGAAATGGCTTCTCTTGAAACTTCAGGAAAAAATTTGATGCGTTTTTATTTAATATCAAAACTAAATTGTGGAAGTAAAGTGGCCGTCATCCGCATAAGAACACACCCACCTCCCATACAACCCATAATCGTGAAAACTATATAAATAGGCTAATATTTAAGCTACTGAACTTAAAAAAACTAAATTCGTACCAAAGAAACTTTTTTATTTTCTAAAATTCTATTCTGTAGCTCGTTTCTGCAACTTTTGCGACAAATAGTCACTTTTTCTCTCGTCACACTATTTCGTTCCAAAATACTCACTTTTACGAAAGCTAGTGTTTCTGCATTAATAAGTGAGAAAATACTGCTCTGTGATGAGAAAGATACATAAGTGATAGGGAATATATAAATTTGAAACAATTGACATTTTTTTTTTGTTTTGATTTTTTCAAAAATAAAAAAATAAACAAAACAATTTTTTCATGTTTTGACACTTAGTGATGTTGATATTTATAAAACAAACCCTATCCATGCGTTGAGAGTCGAGTATTCTTTTCATGCGGTTGCTTAATGCAGTGATACATATTTTTATCATGGAATAAATCTCATCAATACAATATTTAAGTTTGTATATTCAATAATTTATACATAGTAATACTTATAATATTGTGTATATTATATATTTATAGTCTAAATGAAAAATTTAAGTTGATACCTTGTACCGGGTAGAAGTATTAGTAACCACTTCATTGAAATCGAAAATTGCACTATCAACCAATAATTGTTCTCACCTAATCAGAACATAGTGGCAACTTCAGCCGACTCGAGTCGCATATTTTAGTTTGCAGAAACACTTTGGCTATTGAATTCCTACGAAAATAGAATTGAAACAAGCGAGACGAGTCAAAAACATATATTGACAAGACATTTCATGAGACTGATACGGAATGAAAGTAAATTTTTGTAAGATACAGCCAAGAGGACGGCACATAATGGGAAGTGAAATGTTTACACAAAGTGTTGGAGCAACATTGCTTGTAAACATTTTGAAGTTGCAATATATTTCCAAACCTGTTTGTTTGGTAGTTGGTTGTGTTGTTGTTCTCAACCATAATCGTTGTTGTTGTTCTTATTAGCTGCCGTATACAATACACTTACTGATTTCTGTTTGAATGTGTTCGTGCGTGCTATAGCTGAAATGGAAAAAGTAAGAATTTTTGATATTTTAGCATTTTGCCGATCTCATAGAAGTTGCTGTGGAAAAAACGCTGTAACTTTTGTGTTTCCACTCGGATTAAGATATATCATAGGACAAAAATCAATAGAATTGATCGTATATTAAAATTAAAATTAAAATTAAAATAAAAATAAAAATAAAAATAAAAATAAAAATTAAAATTAAAATTAAAATTAAAATTAAAATTAAAATTAAAATTAAAATTAAAATTAAAATTAAAATTAAAATTAAAATTAAAATTAAAATTAAAATTAAAATTAAAATTAAAATTAAAATTAAAATTAAAATTAAAATTAAAATTAAAATTAAAATTAAAATTAAAATTAAAATTAAAATTAAAATTAAAATTAAAATTAAAATTAAAATTAAAATTAAAATTAAAATTAAAATTAAAATTAAAATTAAAATTAAAATTAAAATTAAAATTAAAATTAAAATTAAAATTAAAATTAAAATTAAAATTAAAATTAAAATTAAAATTAAAATTAAAATTAAAATTAAAATTAAAATTAAAATTAAAATTAAAATTAAAATTAAAATTAAAATTAAAATTAAAATTAAAATTAAAATTAAAATTAAAATTAAAATTAAAATTAAAATTAAAATTAAAATTAAAATTAAAATTAAAATTAAAATTAAAATTAAAATTAAAATTAAAATTAAAATTAAAATTAAAATTAAAATTAAAATTAAAATTAAAATTAAAATTAAAATTAAAATTAAAATTAAAATTAAAATTAAAATTAAAATTAAAATTAAAATTAAAATTAAAATTAAAATTAAAATTAAAATTAAAATTAAAATTAAAATTAAAATTAAAATTAAAATTAAAATTAAAATTAAAATTAAAATTAAAATTAAAATTAAAATTAAAATTAAAATTAAAATTAAAATTAAAATTAAAATTAAAATTAAAATTAAAATTAAAATTAAAATTAAAATTAAAATTAAAATTAAAATTAAAATTAAAATTAAAATTAAAATTAAAATTAAAATTAAAATTAAAATTAAAATTAAAATTAAAATTAAAATTAAAATTAAAATTAAAATTAAAATTAAAATTAAAATTAAAATTAAAATTAAAATTAAAATTAAAATTAAAATTAAAATTAAAATTAAAATTAAAATTAAAATTAAAATTAAAATTAAAATTAAAATTAAAATTAAAATTAAAATTAAAATTAAAATTAAAATTAAAATTAAAATTAAAATTAAAATTAAAATTAAAATTAAAATTAAAATTAAAATTAAAATTAAAATTAAAATTAAAATTAAAATTAAAATTAAAATTAAAATTAAAATTAAAATTAAAATTAAAATTAAAATTAAAATTAAAATTAAAATTAAAATTAAAATTAAAATTAAAATTAAAATTAAAATTAAAATTAAAATTAAAATTAAAATTAAAATTAAAATTAAAATTAAAATTAAAATTAAAATTAAAATTAAAATTAAAATTAAAATTAAAATTAAAATTAAAATTAAAATTAAAATTAAAATTAAAATTAAAATTAAAATTAAAATTAAAATTAAAATTAAAATTAAAATTAAAATTAAAATTAAAATTAAAATTAAAATTAAAATTAAAATTAAAATTAAAATTAAAATTAAAATTAAAATTAAAATTAAAATTAAAATTAAAATTAAAATTAAAATTAAAATTAAAATTAAAATTAAAATTAAAATTAAAATTAAAATTAAAATTAAAATTAAAATTAAAATTAAAATTAAAATTAAAATTAAAATTAAAATTAAAATTAAAATTAAAATTAAAATTAAAATTAAAATTAAAATTAAAATTAAAATTAAAATTAAAATTAAAATTAAAATTAAAATTAAAATTAAAATTAAAATTAAAATTAAAATTAAAATTAAAATTAAAATTAAAATTAAAATTAAAATTAAAATTAAAATTAAAATTAAAATTAAAATTAAAATTAAAATTAAAATTAAAATTAAAATTAAAATTTAAATTTAAATTAAAATTAAAATTTAAATTTAAATTTAAATTTAAATTTAAATTTAAATTTAAATTTAAATTTAAATTTAAATTTAAATTTAAATTTAAATTAAAATTAAAATTGGAATAATTTTTAATTTTGCTCAAAATTTATTATTGATGAAGTATTAATATACGATCAATTCTATTGATTTTTGTCCTTTGATGTATATTAATCCGAGTGGAAACACAAAAGATACAGTGTTTTTTCCACAGCAACTTCTATGAGATCGGCAAAATGCTAAAATATCAAAAATTCTTACTTTTTCCATTTCAGCTATAGCACGCACGAACACATTCAAACAGAAATCAGTAAGTGTATTGTATACGGCAGCTAATAAGAACAACAACAACGATTATGGTTGAGAACAACAACACAACCAACTACCAAACAAACAGGTTTGGAAATATATTACCTTCAAAATGTTTACAAGCAATGTTGCTCCAACACTTTGTGTAAACATTTCACTTCCCATTATGTGCCGCCCTCTTGGCTGTATCTTACAAAAATTTACTTTCATTCCGTATCAGTCTCATGAAATGTCTTGTCAATATATGTTTTTGGACGAGTCACCGACTTTTCTCATTTTATTACAGAGACGGTGCAAGTGAGAATGACGTCATTATGGCGTCAAAGTGAGAAAATATTGTGAGAACTGCGGTGACAAAAGTTGCAGAAACGAGCTACTGGATCATGATAGAATAACAAGGTAGGCGCATATTGGAGAGGAAGTGAGCTAGATGTCAATATCAGCTGTTCGAATTTAAGTTGTTCTAATTGTTGTTGTTGCCTTTTCGTTTGACGTTTATAGCACCTCACAGCATTGTTTGTGTAAAACTAGACATTTGAGTAGCCATATTAATATGAGCCTACCTTATTATTCTATCATGTTCTGGATAACTGTTTTTGAAGTAAAAAAAAGCATAGTAGGCATAGCAAATATTTTCATTTGTAAATAGTTTTCAGTTTTAGGCCCGTATTCACCAACCTTACTATTTCTTTAGCGTGCTATTTTCGCCTTTTTGGTATTCATCAATATTTTATTTTTAAGCAACCGCTGACTTCTCTATAAATATAACACAGATGCACCGTAAAATATTTTTCAAATTCAGAAACAATTTCCTGTTCCTCGGAAACTAAATAATATCGTTAACAATAACCTTGTCACATTTGAAACTTTTTTTTTTACCCACAATTTTAAATTGAACTTCTTTAAAGGCACTAGATCCTGGAACAATTTTAGCAAGCCTTTCTCTAAATTGAGCATTCATCCAAATCCTAACCTTGTCAGCAATGATTTTTTTAAGCAATGAGATTCTACCAGACAATTCCTTATATTCACTACAAACCCTGTTGTGGGTATTGTGAAAAATACGTTTGAGTTGTTTTTGCCACGCATGTTTTACTTTGAATAATTTTTCAATATCCTTAGGATGATTTTTGTATTTCTTAAAACAAACATAAATATTGTCTGAGTGTCAAATTTTCCTTTGATTTTGAGTTTTAATTTTTTCTTTTCAAAGATTGACAATTCTTATTGTAATATTGTTAAATTTATTGTTGTTTTTTTTTATTGTTCATTTCAACAATTCAATTGTTTGTTGAAAAAATTTAAACTTCAATTTAAAAAAAAAAAAATTGAAATTTTTTGTTTTTTTTTAAACTTCAATTCAGCAGAATATAAAAATTGTATGCTGGTGCTTGCAAAAGGAACATATAATTAACGAAATAAAGGTAAATATAATGATAAAATTTTATATCATTAAGCTATATTTGATGGTGTCTATTCATATTTCATGTTCGGTGCTTAGATGTTTAACCATGATTCTTAATCTAAACGATTCTTTGGAGATTTTAGAGACGTCACTCTATGACGAAATATCAAGACTTTTCCGTGCAGATATTTTCTTAAGAAATGGATGAAGAGAAATTGGATGAAGATCTTGATTTTGAATATTAAGCGTGCGTCTTATTTTTTAAGAAAATTTAATTTATTAAATCAGATTGTCCAACAAGTTTTTCCACAGAAGAGGTAGACGAAAGCAACGAAAGACTGAAGCGAAAACTGCTTTCAACCAGCCAAGTTTAATTAAAAATTCTGAATAAAACAAAAATGCCTGCTAAACATAATTGTGAAATATAATCAAATAAAATTCGTATTTTAAATGCAACTTTTTTTACAGAAAAAATTAAATTTTTTGACGTTTAAATTTTGACGTTTAATTTTTGACATAAAATTTTTGACGTTTAAGTTTTGACGTTTGATTTTTGACACTTGATTTTTGACGTTTAAACATTTTTGACATTATGTTTTGACATTTTTACATTCATAAATGACAAGTCTGCCATCAAAATGTAATTAAGAAAATTGTGCAATTTCGATTGTTACTTCTAACCAGAATTCAACAATTGCTATTGTTAATGCTATTTTAACCAATATTATTATTGTCGTTTTCTTGTTAGAATTAACAATTTTTTTTTGAGAGTGTATCTTATAAAATGTTATTAAAGGTATTAATATGATTATCAATCTCATTATTAGTTAGGTTAACAGAATAAGACGGAACACATTTGTTCAACCTTGGATCGAAATCACCCCTGAAATTCTTCCAGTTCGTGCCCTTAAAGGACTTGCCATAGCTTGTATTCAAAGATGAAATTTCCATTGTTGCAAGATTAATGTTAAGGAGGACAGGAAAGTGGTCGGAGAAAGTGGGTAGTTATTTAGTTTATAATACTTAAAGAACATATTCTTTAAGAATTATATTTAGAGCTTAATGCCAAATAATTCATGAAGTAACAGGCTTGCTGCAACAACAAAAACTCTTTGCAAAAGAACCGAGCAGACTAGACCATGGTTTCGTCGGACGCTACTCCGACTCATCAGTAGTCTCTGTGGTTCATGCAGTCCACTAACTTTGAGAAGCTAATAAGTGCAACTGTCGTAAAACCAAAAAGGAATTACCAGCACTTTTCACTTTATCAAAGCAGTGTTTTTCTACTCTTTTGCTAGACGCAAAATTTCAAAAAGTTGACTGCAATGCTTCTGCAAAGATTTTGTTGTTGCGCTTTTTGTTTACTTCTTTATCACGTGTCCATCTAGGTTTCAACATTTTGTTGGTATTAAACCATAGGAGGCGTGAACAAGGTTTTTTTTTTTGAAAGCAGATGTTTATTATATGCGCAAACATATCACACCCGTTCAACAATACTGTATTAACTCAAAATTTTTTTATTTTATCTTGTTGGCAAAAAACAATACATAACACTTATGTCCACCTATGGTTAAAAATTCCCATAGAACTGACTACTCTTTCTTAATAAAATTACATGTTGTGACCTTTTTCCTGCTGCAATAGGTTATTTCTGTGAATCAAGAAAACAAAATTATTTTGAGTTATTTGAAGTGATTGGCCTTAACAAATAATTGTTTTGTCGTTTAAAGAGTAGTATTTTGAGTTAAGTTGTTATTCTAATAATAGAAGTTTATTTTAGTCAGGTAGTATTTTGAGTTGCAATTGTTTCATTGATTCAGGCTAAGTTAATTGTTAGTTTTAATTGGAAATATGATTGTTTTCATGAAATAATGCTTAACTTTTTCTTTGAGTTGTTACTGTTTTCGTGAAATAATTCTGTTTTTTGTTGAGTTATTATTGTTTTGATGAAATAGTTTTAATGACACTTTGTAATATTATCACTTTATTATTTTGTATTTGAACAATATAGCATTGCATTTTTAATCAGCTAGAAATTTTATTATTAGGTTTATTAAACATAATAGTGAATACTTCAAATCAAAAGGTCTAATAAGTTCACTTAACAAAATGAGTTGTCCAAATGAAGAGCACTATTCATTATTACGCAAAGCAAAAAATATCGGTAGTGAAAGATGTCATTCTTCTGGCAGCAGCTCTTCAGATCCGGTCAGTAACAATTCGGAAAATGATTTTGATCCACGTACAGTGAATGATAGCAGTTCTTCGGAGTTAAAAAATATAGGTAGTGAAAGATGTCATTCTTCTGGCAACAGCTCTTCAGATCCGTTGAGTAACAATTCGGAGAATGATTTTGATCCACGTACAGTGAATGATAGCAGTTCTTCGGAGTTAGATTTAAATGAGAAAGTGCTAAGAAAAAGGAAATGCGAAAAAAGAGAACATCATAATAAACGACAAAAGCGGCAAAAAAAATTACGAAACTCAGGGTATTCGTATAAATCGGTTTATAATTCGACAAAGACAATAAAAGAGAAGCGTTTACGAGAAGCTTTTGGAGAAAAGTGTCGCCTTCAATGTAGTAAGAAAATAACACAATCATCGCGCTATGAAATATTTCATAAATCGGATATGAGTACCTTGCAGAGACGAAGAGAATTTATTGCCAACAATATGAATCTAATTAGGCCAAAGTACAGATACTCCTACACTCAAGATTTACGCAGATTGAACAATGCATTTTTCTTCGAAATTAACTCAGAACAAGTAAGAGTGTGTAAGTTATTTTTTAAAGCAACACTTGACATAAATGATACAGTCATAGCAACGGTTATTAAAAAGAAGGACAAAGATGGTTTTGTAGATATAGACTATCGTGGAAAGCATAGTAACCATTTAACCGTGAACCCTGAAGTTAAAAAAAGCATAAGACAATTTATAACAGACCTATACAGTGATTTCAAAGAGTTTCGAGCATCTGAAAATTTTCTAGCTGGTAATAAAAGTATGTTCTACAGAATTTTCAAGAACGAATTTAATCATTCACTTTTTAAACCAAAAAAGGATCAATGCGATCTTCGCAAATCATTCTTGAATCCAGATGAGAATGAAAAGAAAGACTTAAACGAGGTTTACAACATACACCAAGAAGAAAAGCACTTATGCAGAAAGGAAAAGATTTTGATAAAAAAATTCCACAGCAGCTGTTTACGACTTGCAAGCAGTTCTCCCACTTCCAAAAGGGATGGCATCAATCTTTCATTATACAAGCAAAATAAATTGCTATAATTTCACTGTCAGTGACCTCAAAGCAAAACATGTCGAATGCTTTTTCTGGACGGAAGTAGAAGGAAAACGTGAAGCAAATGAAATAGGAAGTTGCGTACTTCAATATATAAAAAATTTGGTGTCAAAATTAAATAACGCTCAGGACTTGGATTTAATTTTTTATTCTGACAATTGTTGTGGGCAGCAAAAAAACAAGTACTTACTCACCATGTATTTTTATGCACTACAAAAGTATAACTTAAGAAGTATAACACATAAATATCTAATCCGAGGCCATACTCAAAACGAAGGTGATAATGTACACAGCGTAATTGAGAAACAGGTAAAACGGCATCTAGTCAGCAGTCCAATATATACACCAGGTGAATATACGGCTCCAATAGCAACAGCAAAAAAAACTGGAATGCCATATAAAGTTCACGAATTGTCTCATGAAGATTTTTATGATCTAAAAGCCATACAGGAACTGTGGGGCAAAGACTTTGTTGTAAATGAGGAGCGCCAAAAAATAAATTGGCATAGTATTAAGACTCTCCGTGTAGAATAGGACAACATTGATTCATTTTTTTACAAAACTTCATACAAGGACAAAGACTATTTAAGAATTTTTGTACATAAAAATAATTTGAAGTCTACAGATTATTGGAAAAACCTGGAGTTAGTTCTAAACCCATTTTCAAATTATAATATCAAACTTACATGTTTGTAATTATTTCAGGTTATCTTGTGTTTATTTGGGAAACCTGCCACTGTCGGAAAATAAAAAAAGGATATTATGGACCTAGTCAAGAAAAACATAATCCCTAAAAAGCATTACGAATCATACTACAAAAATATAATGGGGAATTAGTTTAATAAAAATATATTTTAAACTTTTTCGCAGTTGTTAGCATTTATTGAGCTTTAAAAAACTTTGTTTACTTTAGTCTTTTCTCATTTCATGTTTAACACTTTTAATAAAAAATGTATTAAATACAGCAATAAATTTTATGTAAACAAACACAACTCAAAATATTTACTTCTTATTAACAAAAATAGTTCAAGAAAATGATAATAACTAAAAAAATCGCGTTTCTATCTGCAAACAATAAACAAATAAAAAGGTTATGTGGTGCAATACAATAATTGATGGGGTTTCTAAATATTGCCTAACTTTTGTTAATGGAAAATTCCTTAAGCAGTAAGAAAACAGTTTTTTGTCTCTCCTTTGAAGTTTTTGAGTTAATACAGTATTGTTGAACGGGTGCGATATAATTTCTCATCATGTTTTCGTAGGTTTAGCTCGCGCCAGTATACATGAGTTATAAAATTGTGGCATTATTGTCGCATATAATAGGTCTGTTCCCGTACTTTTTGGACTAAAAATGGTAAAACTGTCAAAAGTCTGAGAATGAGAAAAAATCTTTCGAAAATAGAGAAAAACACAAAAAAGTACGGGAACGCTTCTCGGACTAAAATTCTAAAAACTGTCAAATAAGATAGTTTATCCAGTATTGCCTTGATGTGAAGCATCGGCATTGCAGACGAAATGCCTTAGATTTTTAATAATATTGAAATTAATTCTCAAGTTAAGAATTTATATTAGTTTTTACACATTTTCCCATGTTTTTGGTTCCATTTTAATAGTTTCAAATAAGTTTTGATGTATCGCAATTTCTTTGCTAACTTGTAAACAGCTGATTTTAAGCTGTTTGACACTTTTACCATTTTTAACCGAAGAAATTTCTCGGACTAAAACTTGCAGCTTTTAACAAGGAGGGGAAATGTTTCACTCTCTCGATTGCACTCTCTTTTACCATTTTTTTCGTGTACGGGAACGCTTCTCGGACTAAAACTGGTATGAACTGGTAAATTGGACCAAAACTTTAGAGTACGGGAACAGACCTAATAGGTGCATTTTTTTGGCATCGCTAAATACGTTTGACCAAAAAAACGCTCATCGGCGCATATTTCGCTTAATATTTTTCTTTAGAACTTGGCAGCATTGCGTGTAACTGTCAAATATGAACATTATTATTTATAAGCACAAATTAAAAAATTATATTTTTATCAAACTTTGAAACATTTTCTGCTCGAATGCTCGGATAGTTCGGAGAAAATTCATGATAGAATAATTTTACCAGGTAGTAACGACAAATGTTGATTCTCTCAGCTACAAATAAACGAACTCTTGTCAAAAACAGCTGTTCGTTGTTATATTCGTTGGCCATATTCAGCTGTGTCAACTGTTGTGACAGCAACACATCGGGGAGCGCTATTATCGGTATTGAAGTTTCAGAAAAATTGTCAAGTTTATGAAATATTAAGCTTTGTATCAAATACGAATGGAAATTTAACCGACAAATTAAAAATTTTCTATTTTTAAATGCATTTTAATGCTCAACTTTATATTTATGTGCATCAAGTTTTGACTTAGCAGTTGGCAACTGTTGGGTATGCTGAATGTGACCAGTGAAAATTAATTGTATACAATGACGGACTGTGAGCGCTCTCTTTCTTGTTATATTTTTTGACAAAAGTCCGTTTCCTACAGAAACGTCAATACTACCTTGGAGAAATTAAATCATGGAGAAAATTTAATGCCGCGTTTCCATGCGATCTTTCAGTATCTTATCTTATCCTATCTCATAAATTACTTGCTATAAAGACCGAGATGCATATATATTATTTTTGCTATAAAATTTCGACAGTTGGAAAGATTTGTAAACAAATAATAAATTCTCATTCAAAATTTAACAAAAATTCTCAACAACCATGAGCTATTTGAAAGTCACGGAAATCGCTGCTGCCATGGCAATTATTTTTTCTAGCTCTTCTTCATCATCCGAAGACGATGAACCAACGCTTCCAAAAAAAACAACGACGTTCACGGGTAAGGCAATTTTATCAAGGACGTAACAGTGATGGTGCCTACATAACGCACTTCGCTCGATTAAAAATGAAGGACCCACAGCTGCTGTATCAGTATATTCGGATGAGTGCCAATCAGTTCGAAGAAGTGCTAGGTCTCGTGGCACCTATAGTTCAAAAAACAACTTTAACAAGGGACCCGATTAGTGAGAGTTGTCGGCTTGTGATGACTCTGAGGTAATTTTTTTATTTGTTATTAGTTAGTGTTTGGAAATAATAATATAAATGAATAGATATTTGGCAAATGGCGAGTCTCAGCGCAGTATAGATATGAACTTGAAATGCTCGCCAACTGCAGTTCACCGAATAATTCCGGAAACCTGCTCAGCAATTAAAGACTCATTAAAAACTAAAGTCTTTAAGAAAATTTCAAAAAGATCATTTCAAAAAATCGCGGATGAGTTCCAAAACAAGTGGCAGTTTCCCCAGTGTATTGGTGCTATAGACGGGAAACACATTCAAATACAAGTAAAATGAAAAAAGTACGTTTTGCAATTTAATATATAAATTATTTACAGGCACTACCATGCTCAGGAAGTGAATATTTTAATTACAAAAAAACATATTCGATTGTGTTGATGACCATAAGTGACGCCAACTACTGCTTCATAATGTGCGAGCTTGGAGCAGCAGGCAAGGAAAGCGATAATGGAGTGTTCCAACGCTGCAATTTTGGCAAGCTTTATTATTCCAGGAAATTGCCGTACGTAAATACAATGGAAGAAAACAGTTACCTTTTCTTATACCATATTTTTACAGAATTCGACAGCCATCCGATATTATTGAGGACTTCCGTCAAGTTCCCTACGTGTTCATCGGTGATGATTTGTTTCCATTAGAAACAACTCTTATGAAGCCATTTTCCCACACCACAATGAATGAAAATGAACGAATTTTCAATTACAGGTATAGATATATGCCGTTTTATTTACTTTATATTTCTGATTACATTTCGCTATATAATTAAACTTATTATTATATGTTTTATTTTATAACATTATATTTAAACTGAAAATAATTTACAAACGAAACAATTTTCTATGCCAACTATGCTTTTTTTACCTCAAAAAACAGTTATCAAGCAGAAATATGTAAAAGCATTAATTGAAGGTACGAGTACATGCCGTTTTTATATCAGCAAAGCGGGCAGATCCGGTTTTAGCTCCGTTTTGCCAGATCAGCCAGTTTTTTGGCTTATTGGGTTGCTTGGTGAATACAAAAAAGTAGTAGACTAAAACGCCCGCTGAAATATAGTGAGCATTATATCGTGGTTGGTGAATACGGGCATTAATATATATTTTGAATTGTTGATTGCGTTATTGAAAAAATGAGATGAAATGAATGAAAAAATGCTATAAGATATAAGTTCTTTCGTTATTGATTTGAAGTCAATGTTTCATGTTTCCATATATATGAAACGGTAACAACCAACAAAGCGGTACGCTTTAGCACCTTTCTGCAAATATGTATACTCCATCTTTCCTGCGTAATAACGGACTGTCATTTTCAAAGTAGCAGAATAATAGCAGAAACGTGTGTTCACTAGTCTGGGGTAGATTTGTATGAAAAATGCTTAAGTATTTGGGATTCTGCGTGCCCCCGGAATTATAAACTATGGTTGCAAATGAAATAATTTGAGCTATTAAAAGTTCAAGAATTGCCAAAACCGACCCGGTTCTGCTAAATAAACCGTTTTGTTTTTGCGATTTTTGAAGCCGAAATTTAAAATTTATTTCATACTATTTTTTTTCGGTGATCCTGATGATTTTTTCAAAACTTTTTTATGCACATTTGAAGGTTACACTGAAAAAGTTACTGTCTTCATAAAATGACCTTTGAAAAAACATGAAATTTCGACTATTTTTGGATAAGTTATTTGTTTTATAAAGTGATTTTTGAATTGCTAGAGATCAGATCGCTTCCAATTTACCAGTTCAATCAAAATATATAAGTGAAGTTATCAATTAGGTTGAAAAAACGTACCGAACATGAACAGCCCTAACTAAGACATTACTGAAAACTTTTTCAGTGCTATGCGCAGTAAAGGAGGCCTGTATTAAATGGTTTTTTTTTTTTTTTTTTTCTTTTCGCTCTTTTATTTATTTATTAATTTTCCTTTCATTTCATTTTCTTTTTTCTTTGGGGTTTTTTTTTTATTTTTTTTATTTTCTTTTTTCCTTCTTCTTATAAATGACATTTTTTACTATGCTGTTTTACAATAATAAATTTTTGACATATCAAATATCTTATAATACAAAAAATAGACATTTATCAAAGAGTACAGAAACATTGTACATTATAAAAAAAAAAAAAAAAAAAAAAATTATGTAAAAACCAATGATATGAATAAATATCGATATTCAAATATAGGCTTGAGAAAAGCGAAAATACGATTACTGTATAACTATTTAATAAAACATTAGATATAATGATAAGACATTATCTAAACGAGAGCATACAATAGAGATATGCGTGATTGTAAATTTAGTTTATAAAAACATAGAATTTTACGGAACGAATTCGTAAAAGAGAACAAACGATAGCAAATAATAAAATATATACAAATTATTGGAGTTATTTTGTTTAAAATGAAAAGCACTTGAATGCAATATATAAAATAAATATATAGCTTAAATATAGGTGGAGATTCGAGAGATACATCATTTTAAATATCAACCAAAGAACTTGAAAAAAAATTGAAGATAAGCTTGAAAACATTTAAGTTATTTGTTTTCAATAAAGAGATCATATTAAAAGTATTGATCCCCAACGAAACTAAATCGTTAATCAATTTAGAACGTAACGATGAATTAATATTACAGCAGATAAACAATAAATGGTTGGTTGATTGAATTTGACCACAACCACAGAAATTATTGTCTATGATATTTATTTTGAATATGTGATCTTTGCATCTAGTGTGATTCAATTTAAGTCTGTTGATCATTGAAATTATATTACGTGAAAACCCAGAGTCCTTAAACCAGGGAGTAACATTTACTTTAGGAGAAATTGAATACAAATACCGGCCAAATTCAGAATTATCCCAGCAAGACTGCCAGTTATTAATAGAATTCTGTTTATCAATAGTTCGAACATAACGTGAAAAAATGGGAAGATTCTCCAAACATCCTGAGACTTGATGGTTAGATGCAACATAATCTGCATAATCATTGCCATCAATACCCATACGACTAGGAACCCATAAAAAATGAATATGGAATCGTTTAGATTTTAATGATAGTATAAGTGTTTTTATTTTAAAGATGTATGGATGGGTATTACTGTTACAGTACGAAGAAATAGCAGTTAAAACAGATTTACTATCTGAGATTATAAGAAATTTACGTGAATCTTGAACGGAAATTAACTTTATAGCTTTGATAATAGCTAGCGCTTCTGCTGCAAAAATAGAACTTGATGTATTAAGAGGATAGTAGGCTTCAATATTTATATCAGGCAACCATAATCCACATCCCACCATTTGTGGGTTTTTAGAGCCGTCAGTAAATACTTTTGAGAATGCTGACCATTTCTTACTTACAAAATTGTTGAAAACTGTTCTTACTACATCAGGTACACAGGCTGACTTAATAACAGGAAGAAATTTCGTGACAGGTTTGAAAAATATAGCTTCAAAAGAGTTAGAAAACATCGGATGTAATGCAAAATTAACAATATTGTATTTTTGTATTTTGGACAGAAATTTTTTAAAAAAAACTGGAGCTCTAGTGTGAGTCATAATTTCAAAAATAAAAGGACGAGCAGGATGAGAATCATTAGCTATAATTTTGTTTATTATAGATTTAGAAAGAAAATCGTGACGTTCAGTTAAGGGCATTATGTTGGCTATTTGTTCCATACCAAGCGTATGAGTGGAGATCATTGCTCCAAGAGCTATACGGATACATTTCCATTGGACTCGTTGAAGCTTTATGTAATCTTTCTTTGGGCAGTCCAAAAGTAGCGGAGCCATATATTCCAATTTGGGACGTATTAGCCCTGTATAAAGACGAATGAGACAAAGAGTATCGGAACCCCAAGACACGCCGCACAGCGATCGCAATACGTTGGTAAAATGGAAACAGGACTTAACAACACGTTCAATGTGACTTTTAAGAGCCAAACTTTTTTCGAAAGTAAAACCAAGAAAGCTAAAATTGTCAACAAAATCAATGTTGTCTCTGTCTATTAGCAACGGAGTAACAGAAACATTATCTTGTCGTTTTTTGCAAAAAATCATAGCCTTTGTCTTACGAACTGACAAAGATAATTGTAACTCCAGAAGCTTAGAATTAACCAAGTTGATTGCTCTTTGAACCCTTAATCTAGCCGCGTCGACGTCCAAATCAGAGCTAAATATGACAATATCATCAGCATAGCCAAGAATGTGAACATCTCTAAGCACATTATTAAAAACATTGTCAATATACAGATTGAAGCAAATTGGGCTCAAAACGCAACCCTGTGGAAATCCAGTGAATGAATGTCTGTTGGTAAAACCATTATCATTCTGAACGTATAAGTCTTTAAATTGGAAAAGGCAGTAAATAAAATCACAGAACTTATTTGGAACACCAATCAGTTTTAATCGAGCAGTGAGTAACTGAACGTTTACATTATCAAATGCACCTTTGATATATAAAAAAACTGTAACAAGATATTCATTTTTTATAAATGCCAAATTTACAGCAGTCCACAGAGTGATGATGTTATCTGTTGTCGATTTGGATCTTCTAAATCCAGCTTGAAATTTATTATACTTGCCACGAGATTCAACAAACCATTCAAGACGCGTATGTACATAAAATACGTTCAAAGATTTTGCGAAGCGTAGAAGCAAGCGCAATTGAACGATAGGAAGATGGATCTGAAACTACGCAATTTTTTTTAATTAGCGGCATTACTTTATACTGAAACCATGTGTAAGGGATAAATCCAGAAGTGAGTACTTCATTAAACATTTCCAAAAGTTTTATTTTATGTGATGAATTAAATAGTTTGAGATGTTGATTGCGCAAACCATCAATGCCAGGAGAAGAGTTTTTTGACTCAACAATAGCTTTATCTAATTCAGAAAAAGTAATACCAGATAACAAAAACTGATCATCGTGGGTAGGACCGGGCATGATAAATTTAATTGGACCAACAGGACCAGCTAAATTATCACAAAATTGAGACAAACATTCATTAAGACCAGATAAACTATTAACGAAATTTCCTTTAAAACATTTGATAACTTTCCAGAGCTCAGCCACAGTCAAGTTGCAGTCAATGGATTCACAAAAATTTTTCCAACCCTTCGATTTTTCAACACGAATAGAATATTTATAATGTTTTCTCTCAGATGAAAGTTTTCTGTAATTAACAAGTGAAGGGCAGATTTCAAAGTTTCTTACAGCCAAACGAAGAGCGGCACAAGCTTTGTTGCAATTTGAATTCCACCATAGATTGGGGGATTTCATTTTGTTTTTAACTTTAACCTTAAAGAAATCAAAATATAGTTGGGAAAACGTGTCAAAATTACTGTCTGCATTTGGATCATTAAAGTTAGGAGACTCAAATAATTTGGTCAATTTGTCATTGAGATAGCACTTTTCAATATTTTTGGAGACAATAAATTTTGTGAAACTTTTTATGGAGGGAGTTGTATTTAAGCTGATTTCAATGACGCAGTGAGTACTGCCTAATGTTTCTCTGGTAGTTGTCCAAGAAGAGCATAGAGCGACATTTGGTGAACAAAAGGTCAAATCTATACATGACGGAGTAGAACCAAAGAAAGTAGAAGAACCATCATTAAGCAAAACAAAGTCATTATTTTCAATAAAATCCAGCATTTTCCTGCCTCTAGAGTCAGTAGCTCTACCACCCCAGCAAATATGATGAGAGTTGAAATCACCACAGATAAATATAGAATTATGATTCAAACCATGAAGAATTCTGTTTAAATGAGAGACTGAAAAATTTTTGTTTGGGGGAATATAAAAAGAAAGAATATATAAAGAACCATTTTGAGTCGATATTTCGCACCCACATACTTCAATGTTTTCTGAAGGAGAAACTAAATTTAAATTTTTAAAACTGATGGTTTTGTTTATTAAAATTGCTACACCACCTCCAAAGGAGGAAGAGTTGTTGCGATCCGAACGAATTATATCAAAATTTTTGAAACGAATATTATCGCGTGATTTTCATAAGGTAATTTCGTAAGATAATTTCGAAATTATACAAAAGTGTTCACACTAGGCTTGGATAATTTCGTTTGATTTATTTTTTTGTCAATTCATTACTGGCCACATTCAGCACTCTCAATAGTTGCCAACTTAATTGATGAATTAAAGATAGAAAATTCTTACTCAAAGTAAGTTTGAAAAATTATTTCTCACATAGCCGTAAATCTTATCAATTTTACAAATTTAATTCATTGAAAACATCGCTCACGTAAGTTTCACTGAATGGGTTGCTAACCGAAAGGTCAAAACAGCTAAGTATCTGAATGTGGCCATTATCATCTTCTTCTTCTTCTTCTTCTTCTTAAAATGCTACTCAGTGCTGAGCAACATTGATGTTTGGGAAAAGGCTGACGTAAACACGAAGTTTTTATTACAGCCTTTGTTTATGTGTGTATATCATATGTTTGCTGATTTGGGTTGCCGTATGTTAGTTCATACGATTTGTAATTTATCATTTTCCCAGGTTTGATAGTTATGATTTCCAATAAATTGTTGTTTTTCTGCTTTTTTCTTTTATTTTTATTTTTGTATATATATTTTTCCCCTTTTTTTTTTTTTTGTATTAATTTTTAATATAATTTTTGATACATAAATGGTTCTGTTTTTTTTTTTTTTTTTTTGTTTTGTTTTTTTTTTTTTTTTCTTTTCGCTCTTTTATTTATTTATTAATTTTCCTTTCATTTCATTTTCTTTTTTCTTTGGGGTTTTTTTTTTATTTTTTTTTTTTTTTTTATTTTCTTATTTTCAAATATCTTATAATACAAAAAATAGACATTTATCAAAGAATACAGAAACATTGTACATTATAAAAAAAAAAAAAAAAAAAAAAAATTATGTAAAAACCAATGATATGAATAAATATCGATATTCAAATATAGGCTTGAGAAAAGCGAAAATACGATTACTGTATAACTATTTAATAAAACATTAGATATAATGATAAGACATTATCTAAACGAGAGCATACAATAGAGATATGCGTGATTGTAAATTTAGTTTATAAAAACATAGAATTTTACGGAACGAATTCGTAAAAGAGAACAAACGATAGCAAATAATAAAATATATACAAATTATTGGAGTTATTTTGTTTAAAATGAAAAGCACTTGAATGCAATATATAAAATAAATATATAGCTTAAATATAGGTGGAGATTCGAGAGATACATCATTTTAAATATCAACCAAAGAACTTGAAAAAAAATTGAAGATAAGCTTGAAAACATTTAAGTTATTTGTTTTCAATAAAGAGATCATATTAAAAGTATTGATCCCCAACGAAACTAAATCGTTAATCAATTTAGAACGTAACGATGAATTAATATTACAGCAGATAAACAATAAATGGTTGGTTGATTGAATTTGACCACAACCACAGAAATTATTGTCTATGATATTTATTTTGAATATGTGATCTTTGCATCTAGTGTGATTCAATTTAAGTCTGTTGATCATTGAAATTATATTACGTGAAAACCCAGAGTCCTTAAACCAGGGAGTAACATTTACTTTAGGAGAAATTGAATACAAATACCGGCCAAATTCAGAATTATCCCAGCAAGACTGCCAGTTATTAATAGAATTCTGTTTATCAATAGTTCGAACATAACGTGAAAAAATGGGAAGATTCTCCAAACATCCTGAGACTTGATGGTTAGATGCAACATAATCTGCATAATCATTGCCATCAATACCCATACGACTAGGAACCCATAAAAAATGAATATGGAATCGTTTAGATTTTAATGATAGTATAAGTGTTTTTATTTTAAAGATGTATGGATGGGTATTACTGTTACAGTACGAAGAAATAGCAGTTAAAACAGATTTACTATCTGAGATTATAAGAAATTTACGTGAATCTTGAACGGAAATTAACTTTATAGCTTTGATAATAGCTAGCGCTTCTGCTGCAAAAATAGAACTTGATGTATTAAGAGGATAGTAGGCTTCAATATTTATATCAGGCAACCATAATCCACATCCCACCATTTGTGGGTTTTTAGAGCCGTCAGTAAATACTTTTGAGAATGCTCACCATTTCTTACTTACAAAATTGTTGAAAACTGTTCTTACTACATCAGGTACACAGGCTGACTTAATAACAGGAAGAAATTTCGTGACAGGTTTGAAAAATATAGCTTCAAAAGAGTTAGAAAACATCGGATGTAATGCAAAATTAACAATATTGTATTTTTGTATTTTGGACAGAAATTTTTTAAAAAAAACTGGAGCTCTAGTGTGAGTCATAATTTCAAAAATAAAAGGACGAGCAGGATGAGAATCATTAGCTATAATTTTGTTTATTATAGATTCAGAAAGAAAATCGTGACGTTCAGTTAAGGGCATTATGTTGGCTATTTGTTCCATACCAAGCGTATGAGTGGAGATCATTGCTCCAAGAGCTATACGGATACATTTCCATTGGACTCGTTGAAGCTTTATGTAATCTTTCTTTGGGCAGTCCAAAAGTAGCGGAGCCATATATTCCAATTTGGGACGTATTAGCCCTGTATAAAGACGAATGAGACAAAGAGTATCGGAACCCCAAGACACGCCGCACAGCGATCGCAATACGTTGGTAAAATGGAAACAGGACTTAACAACACGTTCAATGTGACTTTTAAGAGCCAAACTTTTTTCGAAAGTAAAACCAAGAAAGCTAAAATTGTCAACAAAATCAATGTTGTCTCTGTCTATTAGCAACGGAGTAACAGAAACATTATCTTGTCGTTTTTTGCAAAAAATCATAGCCTTTGTCTTACGAACTGACAAAGATAATTGTAACTCCAGAAGCTTAGAATTAACCAAGTTGATTGCTCTTTGAACCCTTAATCTAGCCGCATCGACGTCCAAATCAGAGCTAAATATGACAATATCATCAGCAGAGCCAAGAATGTGAACATCTCTAAGCACATTATTAAAAACATTGTCAATATACAGATTGAAGCAAATTGGGCTCAAAACGCAACCCTGTGGAACTCCAGTGAATGAATGTCTGTTGGTAAAACCATTATCATTCTGAACGTATAAGTCTTTAAATTGGAAAAGGCAGTAAATAAAATCACAGAACTTATTTGGAACACCAATCAGTTTTAATCGAGCAGTGAGTAACTGAACGTTTACATTATCAAATGCACCTTTGATATATAAAAAAACTGTAACAAGATATTCATTTTTTATAAATGCCAAAAAAACTACAGCAGTCCACAGAGTGATGATGTTATCTGTTGTCGATTTGGATCTTCTAAATCTAGCTTGAAATTTATTATACTTGCCACGAGATTCAACAAACCATTCAAGACGCGTACATAAAATACGTTCAAAGATTTTGCGAAGCGTAGAAGCAAGCGCAATTGAACGATAGGAAGATGGATCTGAAACTACGCAATTTTTTTTAATTAGCGGCATTACTTTATACTGAAACCATGTGTAAGGGATAAATCCAGAAGTGAGTACTTCATTAAACATTTCCAAAAGTTTTATTTTATGTGATGAATTAAATAGTTTGAGATGTTGATTGCGCAAACCATCAATGCCAGGAGCAGAGTTTTTTGACTCAACAATAGCTTTATCTAATTCAGAAAAAGTAATACCAGATAACAAAAACTGATCATCGTGGGTAGGACCGGGCATGATAAATTTAATTGGACCAACAGGACCAGCTAAATTATCACAAAATTGAGACAAACATTCATTAAGACCAGATAAACTATTAACGAAATTTCCTTTAAAACATTTGATAACTTTCCAGAGCTCAGCCACAGTCAAGTTGCAGTCAATGGATTCACAAAAATTTTTCCAACCCTTCGATTTTTCAACACGAATAGAATATTTATAATGTTTTCTCTCAGATGAAAGTTTTCTGTAATTAACAAGTGAAGGGCAGATTTCAAAGTTTCTTACAGCCAAACGAAGAGCGGCACGAGTTTTGTTGCAATTTGAATTCCACCATAGATTGGGGGATTTCATTTTGTTTTTAACTTTAACCTTAAAGAAATCATAATATAGTTGGGAAAACGTGTCAAAATTACTGTCTGCATTTGGATCATTAAAGTTAGGAGACTCAAATAATTTGGTCAATTTGTCATTGAGATAGCACTTTTCAATATTTTTGGAGACAATAAATTTTGTGAAACTTTTAAGCTGATTTCAATGACGCAGTGAGTACTGCCTAATGTTTCTCTGGTAGTTGTCCAAGAAGAGCATAGAGCGACATTTGGTGAACAAAAGGTCAAATCTATACATGACGGAGTAGAACCAAAGAAAGTAGAAGAACCATCATTAAGCAAAACAAAGTCATTATTTTCAATAAAATCCAGCATTTTCCTGCCTCTAGAGTCAGTAGCTCTACCACCCCAGCAAATATGATGAGAGTTGAAATAACCACAGATAAATATAGAATTATGATTCAAACCATGAAGAATTCTGTTTAAATGAGAGACTGAAAAATTTTTGTTTGGGGGAATATAAAAAGAAAGAATATATAAAGAACCATTTTGAGTCGATATTTCGCACCCACATACTTCAATGTTTTCTGAAGGAGAAACTAAATTTAAATTTTTAAAACTGATGGTTTTGTTTATTAAAATTGCTACACCACCTCCAAAGGAGGAAGAGTTGTTGCGATCCGAACGAATTATATCAAAATTTTTGAAACGAATATTATCGCGTGATTTTAGAAAAGTTTCTGACAGACAACTTATTAGAATGTTGTTTTGGAGAAGATACTGTTCAAATTGTGATTTTTTGTTTCTCAAACTTGTGCAGTTAAACTGAGCTAACTTCATTTTCATTTAAATTTATTTGGTCTAATATCGACCTAAATAGTAATTTAATGTTTGAATTTGAATTAATTTTTTTTTTATCTAAATCTTTTAGTATCTTCTCGAAAAATGGTTTAATGCAATTTATTTCACAGATGCTCGAACTATTGGTACCAGAATTAAAAACTGACTCTAAGTCCTTTACCGTTTTACTCTCTGACAAAACAGCATCATTAGAAATTGATGAAACTTTTACAAGATTGCCGTTCACTACCTCTCTTACAGCCTCATCATCAAGCCTTACCCTCTTGGTAGATACTACCGTGTCATCTATGCGAGGAAATGTCTGAGGCTGACTGACCGAAGAAGCATGAACCGAACGAGAAGGAAGAGGAGGAAAATTATATGCATAAGACAAAGTATCCTGTTTTTGATGGAAAGAAGCATTTCCATTAAAAAAAGGATTAGGTTTAGAATAGGAAGAAATATTGAAAGGTTTTGGCTTAATAAGCTCTGCGTGATCTATTTTTTTTTTAACATTTTGTTGTAAACAGGACAGTCTTTCGAGTTGGCACTATGCTCACCATTACAGTTGATGCATTTTTTCGGTAAAGAACACGTATCATGAGCTTCATGAACCTGACCACAATTCTGACAAAGTATCTTAGAACTGGTGCAAGCTTTGTCCAAATGATTGTATCGCCAACATTTCCTGCATTGAACCACAGGTTCCCTGTATGGAAATACAGGAAAGTTAACTCCACTTAGACAAACATGTGAAGGCAAGATACTCCCAGAAAAGCATATAAGAACAGAGTCAATATTGTAGCGCTTATTTGCATCATTTTTATCTTTTTTGGTGAAACGCCTAGCTTCAACCACTTTGCAGTGTTCTGAAACAGGGCCAAACTTCAACATATTTTTTGCTTCGCTGTCACAAAAAATCTCTTTTTCAGAGAAAGAAACCGGTATTGGCGAAACGCCTTTAACTTCGCAAAGGATAGATGGGATAAATGTTGAAAACTTATCGGTTAGATATGGGTCAGAAGCAATAGAATTTGCAACATCCATAACTGATGTGCAAACTTTAATTTTCTTTTTAGAGATGAAAAAAATTTCTACACTTTTAAATTTGCCGTAAACATATTTTCCTATTTCAACGATTGGCAGCTGGGAATAATGTTTAGAGTTAATTAGAACAATAAAATCGCAAACAGACGGACAAGGAACATACGCGCGAGCACGCGGAACCCTAACCTCAACCGGCGCACCGTTGTCGGCCATTTTCTTTCTAGAAAATTCTGCAGGCCAAACCAAAAAAAAAGAAAAAACAAGAAAATTTATATTATTCAATTAGACACGATTATAATGAATACAATAACAATGATCAACAGATTTAAATTACACAACAAATATGCTAAGAAATTGTTTATACTTAAATTCAATTTGTATGGAATTCTGGAATTCAGGTTATTTAATTTTAGTTAAAAAAAATTTTTTTTTTTTTTTTTTATAATATTAGCTACGTTAACACACAGAAAAATACGACTTGTCACCACGATGTATCAATCGAATCCGTGGCCATTATCATGTGTCATGTATAATTTTGATGGCTCAGCTGAAATGGATAACAAGATTGTTAAAACGTCACAAAAAGGCTGTGTTTAATCCACACTATATTCAGATTTCAGGGTTGCAGTGCATTTTTGCCTAATTTCGTGAGTAATTTAAACGAAATTACCTTGTTTGAGGTAATTTCCAAATCAACAAATTGTATGGTAAATTACCATAGTTCTAACACTATGTTCACACTGAGATCAAATTTTTTTTTAGCTTTGAACCAAGAATTTCAGGTGTCAAACCTATTCAGTCAAGTCTGCCTTGGTTCGGAAAATGGGGTGATAGATACAGTGTACCACTAAAGTCTTCGTACAGTAGCTATTGCATATTTTATTAATAAAAATCACTAATTTTTAGTAGGAATTTTGAAAATGTTTCACTGTATTATTGTTTACTATACGCTTTTTTCAATATAGGAAAAAAACTAGATCAATGTATGTATGCATTCAAAAGTCATTAAATTAAAATAGAAAAAAACCCTTTAATTGCCTCCAATAAAGTCTTCGTACTTTTGAGTTTTCATTTGCGTTTTGGTCTTTTTTACTGCTAATAGTTCTTGGCTGATAACAGTTTTTTTTGCAAAAGTAAACAAACGAAACACGTGCCACACATTCGTAACAAGGCAAGTGCAAAATCAAAGTTATTTGTTTAGAATATTTATTAAAATGCCCGGTAAATACTTGTCGGTTGAAGAGCGTACGCTTATATTGAATTTGCACGTGAAAGAACAAAAATCCTACGCGAAAATAGCCAAACTTGTATCTCGAAGCCGTTCTACTATCCAGTCTATAATCGGGCGCTTTAAATATGAAGGCCGCATAGAGAATAAGCGGAAATCAGGAAGGCCCTCTATCCTCACACGTAAAGATCGGTTGCAAATAAAACGTATGATTGCCACGGACCCGTTCATAAGTGCACAAAAAATTAGCGCAGAGCTCCTTCAATCCAATAAAAAAGAAGTTCATCCCGAAACTGTACGAAAAGCCGTGAATGATGCCGGGTTCAAGTCTCGTACACCTCGCAGAAAGCCACTGGTGAATGCAATAAATCGCAAAAAGCGTTTGGACTTCGCTCGGGAGTATCAAAACGCTTCTCTCGAGTTCTGGCACAGTGTTATATTCTCTGATGAGTCCAAATATAATATTTTTGGCTCTGATGGAAGACTTAGAGTGTGGCGAAAACAAGGAGAAGCTTACAACCCAAAACATACCATCAAAACTGTTAAACACGGCGGTGGCGGCGTAATGGTATGGGGCTGTATGGCTGCCAGCGGCGTTGGAAACTTGGAAGTAGTTGAAGGAATCATGGATCATCGCGCATATATTGATATTCTCAAGAGAAATTTGAAGAAAAGTGCTGAAAAGTTGGGCGTGTCAGAGAAATTTTATTTTCAGCAAGATAATGACCCTAAGCACATGGCCCATAACACTAGAATGTACTTGGCGTACAATACTCCACATTTGCTCAAAACACCACCGCAAAGTCCTGATCTCAATCCCATTGAGCATATGTGGAACATGCTTGAAAAAAGAATCAGGACTCATCACATTACCTCGAAAGCTCAGCTTAAAAATGTTCTTCTGGAGGAATGGGAAAAAATCGAGCCATGTTATGCAAAAAAACTTGTGGAATCGATGCCAGACCGCCTTAAAGCCGTTATTAAAAATAAAGGCTACCCAACAAAATATTAAAACATGTGTTGTATAATTCTAAGACATTTTTTAATAATGTGCTTTTAATTGTATGAAGACTTTATTGGAGTCAAGTTAGTGATTTTATTATACTTTCAGTTAATAACTTTGGATTAATTAATTAAATGTATTAATTTTTGTTGCTGTTGTGAAGAGAAGTGTTAAATAAACACATATGAATTAAAAAATTTTCAAAACCCTTGCGACACATTACTGTTTTTTATTAATAAAATTTTAAATAGCTGGTGTACGAAGACTTTAGTGGTACACTGTAAGTAGGAGAGAAAGGGAAATCAAGAGAAACAAGTGTAGAATGTTCTAGTGTGGCGGAGTGCTATATCAACATCGAATTTGGATCTGAGGCAAGTGTGATGAATTTACCTCAGTCAATTCGAGTGATCAAGCAATCTCATTCCACAAACGGAATAATTTTACTTTAGCGACCATGTCCGAATTTTTTTTTCTTATTTTTATTAAACGTATATGGACCCTCTAAGCCCAATGGTGAAAGAAAAAATTGTCGGTCTCGATTGGTTTAGGAGATAAAATTCGCGAAAGTTTGAAAATTCAGTGCAAATTTGTGTGTTTGGAAGCTAATATAAGCTTTTTTTACGATACTTACCCAAAAAGGGGGGTTTTTGTAGTATCCACATAAAATGTAAGGTGGCAATGCCAACCAAAATACACATCTCTAGTTATAAATTATTATACACATCTCTAGCTCTAACTATTAACCGCCTCTCGTGTGCAACGATTTAAGCTGTAGATTAACAATATTATATGGAACAATAAAAAACCATTGAGTGAATAAAATAAGTGTTTTATTCGTCGACACGATACTACATGGTGGCAGCGGTAAAAAAATTACCAATTGTGCGGTATTAAACATCAAATAAGAAAAAGAAAATTCAACGAACAACGAGAAAAAAAAAAAAAAAAAAAAAAAACAAAATGGCGAATGAAAACCAGCCATCTACACCAGCTATTGCATCATCCACAATTATGTTGGCAGCAAATATTGTTCCTCCAGGGCCTTTTGATTTTTCTCAACCAGAGAAGTGGCCGGTCTGGCGCAAAAGGTTCGAACGATATGCAACAGTCTCAAAGCTTAAAGTAAGCAACAGTGAGCGCGAACAGGTGGATACGTGTCTCTACTGTATGGGAGAAAAAAGCGAGGAGATATTGCTTCAGATGAGCAATGAACCAGAAACAGTAAAAGACTTACTGGACGCGCTTGATAAATATTTTCAACCTCAAACAAACGTCATATTTGAGCGGTTTAAATTCAATTCACGAATTCAAAGGCCAGGCGAGCCAATCGATGAATTCATCACGGAGTTGCACAATTTGGCAGAGAACTGCGAATTCAAAACGTTAAAAGAAGAATTAATACGGGATCGCATTGTTGTTGGCATGCAAAACGCGCGTGTTAGCGAGCAGCTTCAGCTCAAATCGGACCTAACCTTAAAGGTAGCCATCGACACAGCGAGACAAGCTGAAGTACAGACGAAACAGACAAGGATTATACGCGATGAAAAAGTTGTAAATGCGGTAAGCAAGTTCAACAAGAACCAGCACACGGTACAGCCAAGAGAAGACGCAAACGCAAATTGTTACTTCTGTGGAAGAGGACCTCATGATCGTTCTCAATGCCCGGCTCGGCAGGCAATTTGCAATGGTTGCAAGCTACGTGGACACTACGAGAAAGTATGTAAAAAGTCTAACAAAACAACAAATGATTTTACTAAAAAGAAAATTAATTTAGTTAATACTTATTCTAGTTCTAAAATTAATGTTGATTCTCATGAAGATTCATATTCAAAAGTTTGTAAGAGCAATAGTTATCTTGTTGATTCGAATGGTAGTGAGTCTAAAAATAATTCGGGTCAGCTAAATAATGAGTATTTTATTGGAAATATTTTAGCTGCAGGGGAAGACGATGATCCGTGGTTTGTTGAATGTTTTGTGCCTGAATTAAATACAAATATAAAATTTTTAGTCGACACAGGGGCAGATTGTGTATGCCTTCCATCAGATTTTGCTCCGGTTAGAAGCCTCAATTTTCTCAAAACGGATACTCAGTCGTATCCTGAAATAAAAGGTGCTGATGGAAATTTATTGAAAATCGTGGGGTCAGTTTATCTGACATTGACTTACAATGGACAGGTTTGTAAGTGCTTGAGCTATTTCGTCGAAGACTTACAAGTTCCTCTTTTAGCTCTCAATGCTATTAAAAATTTAAAAATATTATCACCACCAAAATATTGCTGTGTTGCATCAAAAAATATAAATTATGAAAATATTTTAAAAGAATTTCCTAGCTTATTTCGAGAAATAGGTGAATTTCGAGGAGAGGTTAGTATCAAATTGAAACCTGATTCCATTCCATTCGTACAGTCAGTGCCTCGCAGCGTCGCAATTCCAAATTTACCAAAACTTGAAACCGAACTTAAACGGCTGGTCGAATTAAATATTATTGAACCAATACAGGAAGTCACTCAGTGGGTAAGTCCTATTGTCGTAGTACCAAAATCGAATAAAGAGATACGATTATGTGTAGACTACACACAGTTGAACAAATCGGTAATGCGACCATATTTTCCAATTGAAAAGGTAGAATTAAAACTCGCCAAAATCAGAAAGGCACTATATTTTTCAAAAATCGATTGTAATAAAGGTTTCTACCAGATTAAACTCGACAAAGATAGTCAACTACTAACTTGCTTTATATGTCCTTTCGGAAGGTATATATTCAAGAGATTGCCCTTCGGTATTTCATGTGCTCCGGAGTATTTCGTAACAAAGTTTAGTCAGGTCTTGAATGGCATAGAAAATGTTCTTTATCATATTGATGATATATTGATTTTTGGAGAAACGAAGGATCAGCATGATCAAAGTTTAAGCATTGTATTAGGCCGGTTAGCTAAAGAAGGTATAACTATCAACCCAGACAAATCTCAGTTTGGAACTCAGGAAGTCACTTACCTCGGTTATACACTTTCCTCTAAAGGTATATCAGTCGACCCTCAACGAACAGAAGCGATTCTAAAATTCCCTCGACCTGAGAATAAAGTTGAAGTCCAACGGTTTTTGGGAATGATCAATTATGTAGCGAGATTTATAAAAATGCGTTCCTCAATTTTAGAACCACTCAATGCACTTACAGGAAACAATCAGTTTGTTTGGACAGCGATACAAGAGAAAGCCTTTAATGATGTAAAAGAGACAATATCTACTGCTCCAACACTTGCATTTTTTGATCCGTCAAAAAAAGTTATAGTCAGCTCCGACGCTTCGTGCTACGGCATAGGTGCATGTCTCATGCAGATGGACAGAACTACTCAGCAGAGGCAACTCGTCGCATATACATCTCGTACTATGACTGACACAGAGAAAAGATACTTTCAAATAGAGCGTGAAGCACTAGCTTTAGTTTGGGCTGCGGAAAAGTTTTCAGAATATATATCAGGAATTTCGATCACATTTGAAACTGATCATAAGCCATTGGTCCAGTTGCTGCAAAGCAAACCAATTGATACTTTAACTTTAAGAATTCAGAGATTCAGAATGCGACTGATGCGTTATGATTATGAAATTGTGTACGTCCCGGGAAAATTTCTTTCGATAGCTGATGCCCTCTCGCGTAGTCCATTGCCTTGCTCTTCAGATTCAGAGGAACTTACAAGTGAAACGGAAGCCTACGTAAATTTTATCACGGGCACCTTTCCTGTTAAAGATCAATATATAGAAAAGATAATAAAGTCTCAAGAAAATGATTCTATATGTAAAATGTTACAGCTTTATTGTTCTGATGGTTGGCCAGCTCGAAATAAAATCCAGGATTTTATGATTCCTTACTTTCAGTACAGAAATGACATATCATACACCAACAACCTTATGTTGCACGGTCAGAGAATTATAATACCAAAAGACTTGCAAAACGAAATATTGAAATTCATTCACATGGGACATCAAGGTTTATCGAAATGTCGTCGACGCGCTCAGATTAGTGTTTGGTGGTTAGGTTTGTCAGCTCAGTTAGAAAAAATGATCAAAGACTGTAATATTTGTGTTGAGCATAGACAAAATCCTAGAGAACCATTTCACAAAGATAGCATTCCTTCTCGTCCTATGGAGAAAGTAGCAGCAGATTTATTCAAAAACAAAACCGACAGTTCTTGGTACCTAATAGTGACAGACTTTTACTCTCGTTTCTTCGAAATTTACAAGCTCAAAACATTAACAGACCAGGAAGTAATTAACGACATGAAGATATATTTTGCAACGTTTGGTATTTGCTCTGTTCTTCGAACTGATAATGGTGGACAGTTTGATTCATACCGTTTCAAAGAATTTACCAAAGAATATAACTTCACTCATAATTCTAATAGTCCAAAATTTAGCCAATCGAATGGGGCGATTGAGGCGGCTGTAAAGGTAGCAAAATCTCTTTTGGAGAAGAATAAGGATAATTATTATGAAGCCCTTTTAAGTTATCGGGCTACTCCTCTCGAAAATGGTTTTTCACCTGCTGAGCTTATGATGGGCCGTAAAATTAAAACTCATTTGCCTTTATTACCCAACTTGTTGAAAGTTAATAATAGTAAAGAGGTTATTAGACAGGAAAATCAAATTAAGGCTAAGCAGGCGGAAAACTATAACAAAAGGCACAATTCAGTCAAACTCTCAGATCTAAAAAAAGGGGATAAAGTTTGGGTAACTGACATACGCACTTACGGTATTGTAATTAAAAAATTAGAATATCCTCGCTCTTACATTATTAAAACTCAAAATAATACATATAGAAGGAACAGATGGCATCTTATTCCTGTCTCAATAATACCACTTCAAGATAATTCTTGCTCAACCGAAATCCCAGATGGTGATATTATTATAAGAAATGATTTTCAGTTAGAGACTCAGTCAGATCAAAGTAATTTAAATGATACAAATAGTTCTGAATATTTTGATAGTTGTACACCAGATAGGTTTGATTCAGAAAATGAAAATGAAATTTATGTAAATCAAAATGAAGCTTCAGTAGAAAATGAAAATTTAATTTCTGAAGCCGACCCATTATATTTAAGAACAAGATCTAGAAGATCAATTAAAGCACCATCTTATCTCAAGGATTATATCAAGGAATAAAAAAAGGGGATGTAGTATCCACATAAAATGTAAGGTGGCAATGCCAACCAAAATACACATCTCTAGTTATAAATTATTATACACATCTCTAGCTCTAACTATTAACCGCCTCTCGTGTGCAACGATTTAAGCTGTAGATTAACAATATTATATGGAACAATAAAAAACCATTGAGTGAATAAAATAAGTGTTTTATTCGTCGACACGATACTACAGTTTTTACGGCGTATTAAACAAAAAAACAATCAACAATTCATTCGAATTCGATACGAAAAAAAATATATATATATTTATTAAAAAATACATCAGTCTGAGTCGGTATCAGAAGCATCAAGATCATTCGCAGACTGTGCCTCCATATGAGCTCTAACTGGATTGTACAGCTCACCAGCAATTTTAAAAAATTGCAAAAGTGGATCGACATTCAAGGCGTGGCACTGCTTTACAAACATATATTTGGCCAAATAGCCTTTAAAAAATGTTTTTTGTGGCCGTATTGCGCTAAGAAGGCTTTAGCGTGCCTCCACATCCCCTTTACCGTGTTGGTAGTATGCGCGCCCGTCACAGCATCGACGAAACTTTCGGAATGATTTACAGATAGATGAGTGTAGCCTTTCTCGTCCAAAGAGTCGTATGCCTTTAAGAAAATTAGGAAAAATTGTGAATTTTATTTAAAAAACCTGAAAACATACCCTCCAGCAATCCGAAATGATTATTGATCCTGGCTCTATCCATTCTTTAATAACATTCACGAATGTTTTTGTGGTCTCGTGCTTCCATTGGAACCAAGAAACACTTTCCACTTCCTCTTTCTACTCCTCCAAACACCCACTGTCCCTCTACCCGGTGACCGCGGTGGTACTTCCTCCTACCAAATATCGATTCATCAATTTCTACTGTTTTTCCCGGACCGCCAATCCTTTCATGCACTGTCATCATTTTAAAAAGCACAACCTCCCGGTTGAATGATGCCCAATCTACAGTAGTCCGGCAGGAAATCCCTACTTGTTTTATAATGAATTGTTGCGATGTATTTTCAAGCCACAAATACGCCATCGCAACAATTTGGTAGAGGAACAAATGCGACTTTTCAAAAAAGTATCCGAGCGAAGTGATCTCTTTTCGTCGCAGCGGACTCTTTTTTTATTTTTGTTAATGTAGAATTCTCTACATCGAAAGACGTAACCGTCCGTAGCCTCCGAAAATGGACATAATTTGAAAAAAATACCCATTTGGACATTTGATCGAATTATTTCCCGCGATTGAACTATTTCCAAATTTAATGGCCCGTTTTTGTTAAAAACTTGAAAAATATCGGTAAGATTTAAATACGACATGCTTTCTTTAATATTACACATCAATTAAAATTCCCATTAAATCCAACTTGTCTGCAAATTTCCGAAGAATTCTTCATTGCCAGTGGAAAATATGAACATGATCACAATTATGTGAAAAAACACTATTCGAAATTATCGTGAAAAAACCATAACTTTAACCCTAATAGGCTGAAGTGGTAGAAATGGGGGCGATTTTTCAAAACAATTTTTTAACATTTCTCATAGGTTTCACAAAACTTAATATTTTGTTAAAGAAGAGCGCCGCAGGCGAAAAATTATTATTAAAAATCGCGGCGAACAATTTTTCTATTCTCCTTAAAATATACCAATTTTCTTATAACTCAATTTCGTATTATGAAGGTTCAAGTTTTTGTGCTTTTCACGATATCGCATTGTTTCCTTTAATTAGCCCTAAAAATCCACATTTAGGTTAAGAAATCATAATATGAAAGCTTACATTAGCTTCCACACACGTAAACATTTGCACTGAATTTTCAAACTTTCGCAAATTTTATCTCCTAAACCAATCGAGACCGACAATTTTTTCTTTCACCATTGGGCTTAGGAGGTCCATATACGTCTAATAAAAATAAGAAAAAAATTCGGGTATGGTCGCTAAAGTAAAATTATATAAAGAAAGGTAAAAGCGTAGGACCATGGCTAGACCGGGATTCGAACCCGGAACCTCTGTGTTGGCAGTCAAGCACGCTGACCACTCGACTTCCGAGGCAAATAATTAGGTAATTTCGTGAGATAATTTCGAAATTGTACAAAAGTGTTCACACTAGGCTTGGATAATTTCGTTTGACGTTTGATTTATTTTTTTTCAGTTGCCAACTTAAATGTTCAATTAAAAATAGAAAATTCTTACTCAAAGTAAGTTTGCAAAACTATTTCGCACATAACCGTACATCTTATCAATTGTACAACTTTAATTCATTGCTCACCCAAGTTTCACTGAATGGGTTGCTACCCGAAGGGTCAAAAAAAGTAAAGTATCTGAATGTGGCCATTATCATGTGTCATGTATAATTTTGACGGCTCAATTGGCATGGATAGCAAGATTGTTTATACGTCAAAAAAGGGAGTGTTTAATTCACATTATATTCAGATTTTAGGGTTGCACTGCATTTTTGCCTAATTTCGTGAGTAATTTAACCCTCACTTTGGTACTATTTACATATGTAAATATCCCAATTTTAAATTTGCCATAACTCCGTTCTGTTTTATTCGATTTGAATATGGCTTGGACTCTGTGGCTATTTTTTGGTTTTCTTTCTGAAAATTTAAAAGTTGTTTTTAATTTTAGAATTTTTTGATACTTTTTGAAAATTTTTCATTTCTATAACGTAGTTTGGTACATATTTACATATGTAAATATTTTGTATTTGAAAGGCTTTTCTGGTGTTTTAACGCATTTTTTGTATTATTTATAGAAAAAAATGATAAGGAAAAACTCTTCACATATTTATTATATATACATATTTCATATTTGATAGCTTTTATTGGAAAAATATTAACGAACAGAATTGCTTACCGGGACACCGATGCACCAATCAATATTTTAAATTTACGGTTTTTATTTGTCATTATTACTGTGTTAATCAATACATTATTAATTATTATTCTAATTATTATTCTTTTTTTTATAAAATTTACACTACGATGTTTCACAACTGATCAATAAAAACTCTTTTCTTACTATAACACTTAAACTCTTTACAACTAAGTGAAACACACGCTACATTTTAATTCTGCTTTTCGGGAGAAAAATAAAGGTACGCAGAAATGAAACCGTGAAAAAATAGTTGTCAACGCAGTGTGCTTTTCAAATGCAAATAATATGCAAAGTTAAAAAACCCCCTTATAGAATATATGAAAAAAAGGAACAATTGAAGTTGTTTGGAAACAGCGCCAGTTTTTACAACAATATGTCATGTTTTGATATTTAAGCTGGAAGTGCTAATTTAATGAAAAAAATTTAATTTTTTGTTGAAATTTGTTTTGTTTATTCATTGGCACTATACATTTTTTTTAATTTGATTTTCATAATTATATTTTGGTTATTTCGTAAAGGGATGGATCGTCAAGTGTGCATAATATGTAAAACGCTATATCGTAAGAAGTAATGCATGGATTTCAATGGTTAGTAATTTTTTGAATAGGGTACAGAATAACCTTTCTTTTGATACCCATAATGCTAGATTTTGTTGGAAAATTAAAAAAAAAACACGACTTTTCCAGGCCCATTTTCCCAACATGCGAACCCTATAACTTCTAAACCACTTGAGAGCGGCATGAAATTTTTCCGGAATTGGACTTAGAAGCTGTCAATACATATATTCCGCCTAAAAAATAATGTAAATTTGTAGTTTCTGTTTATCTTTAAGAATGCCAAAAAAATATTTACAAATGTAAATAGTGCCAGATTACGAAGTAAAAGATTGGTGCCAAAGTGAGGGTTAAACGAAATTACCTTGTTTGAGGTAATTTCCAAATCAATAAAATGTATGGGAAATTACCAAAGTTTTTAGATAATTTCAGTCGAAATTACACAAAAGCTCGAAATTACCTAATTTGATCTCAGTGTGAACATAGTATAAGATAAATAAATACAAAGCATTAGTATTGCTGTAGTCAAATCCAAAATAATTATAAATTATTATATTAAAATGACTTAAGCAATTTAACGTAAGTAAGTAAATTATTTAAGAAATTTAGGAATACAGATTTTTGCATATCATTGATGCAAAAATTATAATAAATTTTGCAATTAAAAGAATTTAAAATGACTAAACAGCGTTGATTTTTAATGTATAGCGTTAATAGAACTTTGAGTTAATAATTGTTAATGTGCACTTTTTAATTCAAGCCATTCGTGATTACCTCTTGGTTTCTTTGCTTTGGCAAGTAACGAAAGCAGCCTGCTGCTCATAATACATTCTTGTTCTCTCCCGGCAATGAAGTTGGAAAACTTAACATGATGGACCTGAACCGACATCGAGTTAAGTCCTCACGATAGTTTTCTTTACATAACTACATCGGTGTCCCAATCGGACAAGCTGGCTTACAGCGTGTAGGTTTAGTGGGTTAAAGTCACATTACAATTGGATCGAAATTTAGATTCCGCCGGCCGGTGTCCAAAAGTTAGAGAAACTCATTAAAATGATTTCTGCGTACTTATTTTTCAAATCGGAGTAAACCCCCCGAAGCAATTTTGATTCTCCTAAAGGTATTTTTTGGTAAAAAATTGAAAAAAAGGTGGAAAAGATATTTTCTACATTTTTCTTTTTCTTTTGACCCTGTCAAGAATTCCAGACCAATCAGCTTTTTATACGAGCGGTTACGCATATTTAATTTTAGTTTGTAAGAAACTCACATTCGACTCTTCAAATAAATAATAATATTATTAATTAGATGTGACGAAGCGAATTTTTTTTACCAAGCGGATTGTAATAACATACCCTTAAATCGATGATGAATTTGCTCCATAAATAATGCCTTATCTTTCTATGGCTCACATCATCACATGCATCTAATAACAAATTATTAAAATATACTTCACAATTTTCACTATATATTAAATTTAATTTTATTTATAAGCATTAACAAATTTTGTTTTAAAATTTAATTTTTCAGTTTTGTGAAAATATTTGAATAGAAAAGTTGTGTTAGAAAACATTATTCTACAAAACAACTTCGATTTAATGAAATTTTATAGAAAAAATAAATATAATGGACCATTATTAATGGTGCTTCATGTCACTTCGTAAGTACTTCGTAAGCTCGTATTTCGTAAAAACTTACGAAACGTCAGAATTTTGTCTATGTAAATTGAGATACGAACATTTTTAAACTATTCCCAACGAATTTGATGCTTATGTCGTAAAAATGTAAACTTGTTTGTCAAAACAAAAAATTCTTTATTTGATAATTCTCTTGCAATGAAAATGTAGAATTATTTTAATCGAATTGAATTTATAAATTTAAATTTAATTTATAGGATCAGAAGAAATTGTCAAGATGACTCTGCTGTTCAAAAGTCAGAATGCTGACTGCTGCCGCTTAATGTCATCTGCCGCTCTCGTAGATGTGGCACACGTCATACTTCACCCGAAGTCAAAGGTATGCCAGTCTCATTTGTGATAAGCAAGTGGCTTTTCATGATTTAAAAAATTGTGGCCTTTTAATTGTTTATATTAGATTATAATTCTTAAAAAACATATTTTTCAAGAATTATTTTTAGAGCTTGATGAAAAATAATTAGGTTGCTACAACAACAACGTTTTTTGCAGAACAAATCGAGCAGACTGGACCATGGTTTCGTCGGACGCTACTCCGACTCATCAGTAGTCTCTGTGGTTAATGCCAGAGGTGTTGTGATGCGCCGGCGAAGTGAATTCTCAGAATTACAACACACACAAAAATATTGAAGTTGTTGTAAGTGAGCAATTTGAGCAAAATTGAGCTAGGCATTTACAACTCTGGTTTATGCAGTCCACTAACTTTTAGAAGCTAATAAGCTCAACTGTAGTAAAACCAAAACGGAATTACCTAAAAAGCTTTTCACTTGTCCAAGCAGTGTTTTTCTACTTTTCTTTCATTTCTTGATAATTTTGTGCGATCACGTTTGCGTTTTTCGCAGAAAAAGGTTAACTGCATTAATAATAATATGAGTTATACATTTTTGCTTTCATTTAATACATTTTTTAACAATTTCAGAATAATGTCATGGGAAAAAAGCAACATATGGCAATATTTCCATAAAATTCACTCAAACGCAAGCACATACAAAAAAGTAATAAAGACATAAAGACGGCAATACATTCAACATGACTGGACATGTAAAAAATGCACACAAGGATATTCATAACCATTTAACTGAACCTGCAGGAGGCTCTGATGGGGCAATCAGTGAATCCAACTCCGGTTTGCCATTCAAGCGGTAAAAACAATCTAATCTTCTTTTTCTGATGTGTACTCCTTCTGATCTAACGCAAAAGCTAGAAAGATAAAAATTCCATTTCATACATTATCTGCGAAGATAATCAATCATCCATTCATTATAGTGAAGAAAATAAAGGTATTCCTCTATGACATCATGAATTGACATCAAAAATTAAAGATATGTCTTTTTACGAGCCATTGGGTTGTGCAATCCAAAAACTTATTTTTAAAGAAATTAAAAAGAGAATGTGAGAAATTGAATTTGTTGCATCACTGGCTTTTGCAACGGTCTTAGATTCACTTTTTAAGAACACATTTCATGGATCCCTTAGCTTGTGCAAGCGCAACTGACAAAATAAAGGATCTTATAATGGTTTCAATTAGCCTAGATAATCATTTTCTACAGAATCTGAGTCCGATCATTCTGAAATAAACCAAGAAAATTTCAGTTTGTGGAGTGATCATCACAAATTGGTCAATTAAAGTATTAAAGCGCATGATACATTGGATTGCTTCAAGAATGAATTGCCAATTTACTTAAAAACTTCTGTGGGGCGGTTAAACGAAAATCCATTAGTTTTGAACGGATTTGAAACTCCAGTTCCCAATTTTGTATAAATTAGCTCTCAAGTATTTGACTTTTATGGAAACCTCAGTCCCATCTGAAAGACTTTTTTCGAAGGCTGCTTAAACACTTCACCAATAAAGGAATAGACTGAAGGCTAAGCGTCTTGATCGTCACTATTGGGACTTATAGCTCCATATGTTCATTACTTGTTTATCAGCATATATTTTTTCATTTTATACAATATAAGAAACATCATAGTGTTTCATTAATATTTTCATATTAAGTATATAAAGAAAAGTCAAAACATGCATGCTTTTATTCGATGCATCTATGTTTTTGTACAATGCATCGAAACCAAAAACATCGATGTTTTTCCTTAATGCGATATTTTAAAATGTATCGATCTACAATTTCGATGCAACGAAACAGAAAAAACATCAATACATTTTTTCGACAGGCATCTCTAGTTTATATGAAATCAAATATCTTCACCAATATTTATTTGATTTAGCAGTCAAGTACTTATAAGAAGAAATGTATGAACCTGACTTTCTGCTTATGGCTGTGGCGATTTGACCAAAAATTATGAGCTCACATTTTCGAAGTGAGTTCATGATCATTCAATAACGTTGGAAAAGGTTAAAGATGGCAAAAAAATTATAGGAATACATGCGCAATCGAAAAGAAAACATCAAACAAAAAACGCAATTAAAGAAATTCGAAGAGAAAAGGCTTCTTGCCGAACAACAAGAATGCCCAAGCACATTTAATTTAATATCTAAAACAAGGAACCACTTATTTTTCAACACCAATAATATTAGATTATGAAGTTAATGAACGTGCCGTTACGGACAAAAATTCTGAAGTGCTTTTACTACACGAGCTTGTTCACAACAAACTCATAACATGAGAAAAACCATGCACAAGATTGCATTTCAATTTTAGAGAGAAATAAAGGGTGATTTTTTAAGAGCTTGGTAACTTTTTTTTTAAAAAAAACGCATAAAATTTGCAAAATCTCATCGGTTCTTTATTTGAAACGTTAGATTGGTCCATGACATTTACTTTTTGAAGATAATTTCATTTAAATGTTGACCGCGGCTGCGTCTTAGGTGGTCCATTCGGAAAGTCCAATTTTGGGCAACTTTTTCGAGCATTTCGGCCGGAATAGCCCGAATTTCTTCGGAAATGTTGTCTTCCAAAGCTGGAATAGTTGCTGGCTTATTTCTGTAGACTTTAGACTTGACGTAGCCCCACAAAAAATAGTCTAAAGGCGTCAAATCGCATGATCTTGGTGGCCAACTTACCGGTCCATTTCTTGAGATTAATTGTTCTCCGAAGTTTTCCCTCAAAATGGCCATAGAATCGCGAGCTGTGTGGCATGTAGCGCCATCTTGTTGAAACCACATGTCAACCAAGTTCAGTTCTTCCATTTTTGGCAACAAAAAGTTTGTTAGCATCGAACGATAGCGATCGCCATTCACCGTAACGTTGCGTCCAACAGCATCTTTGAAAAAATACGGTCCAATGATTCCACCAGCGTACAAACCACACCAAACAGTGCATTTTTCGGGATGCATGGCCAGTTCTTGAACGGCTTCTGGTTGCTCTTCACTCCAAATGCGGCAATTTTGCTTATTTACGTAGCCATTCAACCAGAAATGAGCCTCATCGCTGAACAAAATTTGTCGATAAAAAAGCGGATTTTCTGCCAACTTTTCTAGGGCCCATTCACTGAAAATTCGACGTTGTGGCAGATCGTTCGGCTTCAGTTCTTGCACGAGCTGTATTTTATACGGTTTTACACCAAGATCTTTGCGTAAAACCTTCCATGTGGTCGAATAACACAAACCCAATTGCTGCGAACGGCGACGAATCGACATTTCACGGTCTTCAGCAACACTCTCAGAAACAGACGCAATATTCTCTTCTGTACGCACTGTACGCATTCGTGTGGTTGGTTTAATGTCCAATAAAGTAAACTGAGTGCGAAACTTGGTCACAATCGCATTAATTGTTTGCTCACTTGGTCGATTATGTAGACCATAAATCGGACGTAAAGCGCGAAACACATTTCGAACCGAACACTGATTTTGGTAATAAAATTCAATGATTTGCAAGCGTTGCTCGTTAGTAAGTCTATTCATGATGAAATGTCAAAGCATACTGAGCATCTTTCTCTTTGACACCATGTCTGAAATCCCACGTGATCTGTCAAATACTAATGCATGAAAATCATAACCTCAAAAAAATCACCCTGTATTATTCATGGGAAAACAGCTCTGAACTCACTGTCCTGATGGTAAATGACTTCTTCATACACAAAATGTAATTTTTATAATGCTTGTCTTGGGACTTGTTTACTGGTTAAAGGATTACACATGATATCTATGACCAAAGATAGCATTTCGGCTCTTTAAGGAACACACTAATATAAAAATTTGTTTTGTACTTAAGGTACTATTACAGTGTGTAAAAAATGAAAAATAATTTTCATTTATTTTAATTTTTTCGCAAAATCTTTGTTCGAGTTGGCGACGATTATCGAACTCGAATGAAACACGAGCTGTATGAGCTCTACGACAGTATTGACTTAAGGTAGGTACTATTACAGTGTGTACAAAATGAAAAATAATTCTTTATTTTTTTTTAGAATCTGGTTCCTTAAGGTCTTAAGAATGCGTATACGAAATTTTAGAAAAAAGTATAAAATAAAAAAAAGATATAACATACATTATGAGCGAATTAAATCATATATTATCGTTCATAGAAGAAAATCTAATCGCGTTTTTCTCGAAACACGTTTTTTCGAATTGGTTTCTAAGATATCTCCAGTTCTACTTGATCGATTTCGATGAATCTTGATTCATTGTGATCGTCATAGACTCTGTTAAGCACTCTACCTATAAAAAGCCGAGAAACTTAAATTTTGTTTTTTACGGCTAAGAATTTCTGCCAAAAAGAGGGGTTTTTTGTAAATTTTTTTTTTGTTGTTTTTGTTTTTTCATTTGCGTAGGTAGAGTGCTCAACTACAACCTTTTACTGAAGAATGCACTTTGATTTTTTACTTTCCGATGCCTTGGAAATGCTGGAGACGAGAAACCAACTTACAACCTTTTTTTAAACACGCCAACTTCAACGACCTCTACAAAATAAACAACGAATACACAAAAAAAAAAAAAACATTTTTTGTATCTCTCCAATTGTAGCTGTACTTTATCAATAATTTAATAATACTATGTAAAAAAACTGAATATAAATGTGTTGTTTTTAATAGCTTCACACTGTAATAGTACCTTAATGCACTGTTGCCAGATTGAGGTAAATTTCCCTAAATGAGATAATTTTTGACTAAAAATGTTTTTTTTTTGCAATATAATTATTTTTAAGATTTCCAAATTTCTTAAGCTTTCAGTCCTTTATTATTGGGAGTCCCCTTGTACAAATGTAGGATTGTTTTAATTTTTGAATTGCTGCAAATTTTAACTTAAAAACTAAGGAAATTGTTAAAACACACCAAGCCATAAGAAGTAATCAAATGTTTTAAAATTGGATTGAATATCGATTAAAAGAATATCGGTTATAGAAAGCCATGACCAGTTCTTACAAAAAAAGTTAATGGAAAAGTGGATAAAAGAAGTCCCTACACATCGTGAATAGGAAAAGTTGTTGGCAATAGGAAGAAACGAATTGTTCAAGGCTAGCAAAGAAATGATTTATGGTGGAAGTAGTGAAGTGAGTTATAACGACTGTTAATCATGTAAAATTTTGTAATTGTTTTTAGAAAAATATAAATTTTCTCAGAAAGTGGTAATTTTTTCCCAAATAGTGGTAAATTTCAGTTCGGCTCTCTGGCAACACTACCTTAATGCATATTGATGGTTAAAAAAAACAAATATTTAGTTTTTAGAGCACCATTCTTGCTGAAGATACTGATGATGGAAACAGTTCCTTCAATGATATATCTTGTTCCTTCAATGATGAAGGAATATATGCGAACGATGCACGGGTGTGAATTTACACCATCATCGTCAAAAAATAAAAAAATATATTATGCAACACCATCAACGTTTCATGCAGCACTTAAGGCAATAGTTGGAATGAAGAAATTTCCAAGGGAGAAGGACGTGTTTGACACTTTTGGGAAGAGTATGGCGTTACAACTACGCTCAATGCTCGAGGAAGCAGGAGGTCGTATCATGGCTGATATACAAGCACTCAGTTATAACAAAAAATTTTGAATTGCGAGAAACTCCGGTTAATTATCTCAATTGAATCGGGTATTTCAGAAAAACCATAAGTCAAATTTACATAAGGGGAGACAAAAGACTGGTTCTAGATATTAAAGTGTTCTAAAGTGGGTTCAATATCTTAACTGCAATTTAAGTAATAAAGATATTACTTTACTTTTTTTCTTATCGCCTCAAAGAACCCCTGAAAGTTTGACTTATGGCATTTCCGAAATACCCGATTGAATTGATGAAGAGACATAAGAAATATCGTGATATTGACCATTTACACAATTGGTCCTATTGTGTTAAAAGTCTCGCTTAAAATTTTTACCTACGATTTTTTATTTAGCTTGAATAATTCTTCAAACGGAATTGAAAAAAAGTAGTTTTCATTTTTCAGATGAAACTAAAGAACTTTGTGGTCAGTTCTTATGGAGTTTTAAATTTTTAACTAATGGATTTTATTGTTTCGGGATTTTGTCTTTTCGTGATTTATATATATCGATTTATATATCGTAAATGTCTGAATGGGAGATAAGGGGGCGATCTTCACATGGCAACGTGTCTGACTGCCTCAACTTGGCGAGGCCAGCATTATCCATGTCGAAATCGTCTCAAGTCGACTCAAACCTCCGCGTGGTGTCTCCTGGTAACGTCAAAGTACTATCGCCCGATAAACTTTGGCGGCGAATCTGAGCGGCGGGCTTCCTTTGGCCATCAAGCAAAGGTTGTGCGTTGGATTTGAAGCCCACCATGTAATAAAACCATTTAAATGAAAAGTTTAAGAATAAATAAAAGAATGATCCCCAAATCTGATGACGACTACCGCAAACGAAAAACTGATAATGATTTACGGATATGCACCTGGAATGTCCGAACCCTAAATTGGAATGGTGCCTCTATCCAACTGATTGATATCTTGGAAAGATATAATTCTGATATCACTGCAATCCAAGAAATGCGATGGAAGGGACAAGGTTGCTTACGGCAAGCATCCTGTGATATCTACTACAGCGGCCATGCGGAGAAGCACGAGTTTGGATGCGGATTTGTAGTTGGCAAGAGAATACGGCATCATGTCCTGCGATTCACTCCTGTGAACGAACGACTTGCCATAATCCGCTTCAAGGCAAAATTTTTTAACATAAGCCTAATATGTGCGCACGCTCCGACAGAAGAAAAAGATGACGAGACCAAAGAAAGTTTTTACGAGCGCCTTGAAGACGCATACGAGCGCTGCCCCCGTCATGACATAAAAATCGTGCTTGGTGACTTCAACGCCAAGGTGGGTAAGGAAAACATATTTGGTCCAACAGTCGGAAAGTTCAGCCTCCACGACAACACATCCGATAACGGAATGAGGTTGATTGACTTCGCCGCAGCACGAAACATGGTCGTAAGTAGCACTAGATTCAAGCATCTCAATATTCATAAGGCCACTTGGCTGTCCCCTGATCAAAAAACATGCAACCAAATTGATCACGTTTTGATTGACGGAAGGCACTCTTCCAGTGTACTAGACGTACGCACGATCCGTGGTGCTAACATAGACTCGGATCATTATCTTGTCGCAGCCAAGATCCGCACACGTCTGTGCGCAGCTAAGAATGCTCGCAATCCTACACAAAGAAAGCTAGACGTCGATAAGCTGCAGTCAAAACGGACGGCCGAAGCCTTCGCTACTCGACTCTCACTCCTGCTTCAAGAAAGCACTCCTCCGATCGACGATATATGCGGACAGTGGACGCACATATCCCACTCTATGCGTACGGCTGCCGAAGAGGTGATAGGCTACCACCGCCCTCGCCGAAACCAGTGGCACGACCAGGAGTGTCGCGACGCCACTGCAGAGAAGGACATCGCCTACAAAGCCACCCTGCAGTCGGTTGTAACGCGTGCTGTTATGGAGCGATACCGAGAGAAGAGGAGGGAAGAGAGACGCATTTTCAGGCGAAAAAAACGAGAGGCGGAAATGCGTGAGTGCGAGAAAATTGAGATGCATGGCGACAGGAATGAGACTCGAAAATTTTTCGAAAAAATAAGACGCCTGGCCGATGGTTTTAAGACCAGAGCCTCTTCCTGCAAGGATGAGAATGGGAATCTAGTGACAGATATCCAGAGTACACTGATGCTATGGAGGGAACACTTCTCTAGTCTTTTAAATGGCGACGCTGACAACAATCCCGCCAGTGGAGATGATATCCCGGAAACCCCAATCATGGATGACAGCGTTGAAGTTCCGCTGCCCGACTATAACGAGGTCTTAACAGCTATAGCTCGGCTTAAAAACAACAAAGCCGCAGGAGCCGATGGTCTACCGGCTGAGCTGTTTAAGACCGGTGGCGAAGCTCTGTTTAAATGCATTCACAGACTTCTATGCAGAATATGGTCGGGAGAATGCATTCCAGATGATTGGAACCTCAGTGTGCTCTGCCCAATCCACAAGAAAGGCGATCCCACCATTTGCGCCAACTACCGTGGGGTTAGCCTTCTAAATATCGCATATAAGGTCCTGTCGAGCTTATTGTGTGAAAGACTGAAGCCCATCGTCAACCAACTGATTGGACCTTATCAGTGTGGCTTCAGACCTGGAAAGTCCACCATTGACCAGATCTTCACGCTCCGACAAATCTTGGAAAAGACCCTCGAAAAACAAATCGACACGCACCATCTCTTTGTCGATTTCAAAGCCGCCTTCGACAGTCCAATAAGGAGTCACCTATACTCCATCATGTCTGAATTTGGTATTCCTGCCAAGCTAATACGTCTTTGCAGGATGACACTGTACAACACCTGCAGCGCAGTGAAAATCGGGAAGGACCTCTCCCTTCCGTTCGATACCAAGCGAGGTTTCAGACAAGGTGATTCCTTATCGTGCGACTTCTTTAATATAGTAATGGAGAAGATCATCCGAGCTGCTGACCTGAGACGCAGCGGCACAATTTTCTATAAGAGCGTTATGCTGCTGGCGTATGCTGATGATATTGACATCATTGGCCAAAATACGCGCGAAGTCAGTGCAGCATTCTCCAGGCTAGAAAAAGAGTCGAGTCGAATGGGTCTTGCAGTGAACGCAGATAAAACGAAGTATCTCGTGTCAACAAACAAACAGTCCCAGCGTCTTGGAAACCACGTCACTGTTGACAACACCTCCTTTGAGGTAGTGAAGGACTTTGTTTACCTGGGATCCAGTATTAACTCCTCCAACGATATCAGTATTGAGATTAAACGAAGGATAACTCTTGCCAACAGGTGTTACTTTGGGCTCAGTAGGCAATTGAGAAGCAGAGCTCTCTCTCGACGAACAAAACTGACGCTCTATAAGTCAATAATCATGCCCGTCCTACTATACGCATCACAAACCTGGACGTTGAGCAGCTCTGATGAAAGGACTTTGGGAGCGTTCGAGAGAAAAATCCTTCGCAAGATCTATGGTCCAATCTGCGTCAATGGCGAGTACCGAATACGATGGAACCACGAGTTGTATGAGCTATATGCCGACATCGATATAGTCAAGCGTATTAAAATAGAGCGGCTTCGCTGGCTAGGTCATGTCGAGAGAATGAACGACGAAGCTCCAGCGAAAAAAATATTGGATTCGGTACCCAGCGGTGGCCAACGCAGACGAGGAAGACCGCATCTCCGTTGGAATGACCAGGCATTGGATAACCTGACGACGCTTGGAATTTCCAACTGGCGCCAGCAAGCGCACGACAAAAGAGGCTGGCGCAAATTCTTAGACCAGGCCAAAACCGACCAACGGTTGTAAGCGCCATCTAAGTAAGTAAGTAAATGTCTGAATGTGGTGGTTTGAGATTTTTAGCTTCAAAATTATGTGTGTATTTCTATTGATGAGTGTAAAAATAAAAAAATGTTGTGTTTTTATCTGGTTCTTTAACACGGAAACTTCATATTCCGATTCCGCGTGAAAAGTTATTCATGATAGGACTGATTATATTTGTTTCTGATTACGGTACCCTACGGATGGGATTTTTATACCCCCACGCGTACTGCGTAAGGGGTATATTAATTTTGTCATGACGTGTGTAACACCCAAAAGGAGGCGTGGTAGGTATGGAAAAGTATATATATTAAGGTGCCTTGAAAAAAAAAGTTTCATTTGTACCCATCCTAAAATGAACCTTGATGTATTTTATGATGATTCCCAAAATATTTTGGCTATGTCGAAATCCGTCAGTGAGCTAAACCATTTTGTAAAAACCTCCAAAAATCATGTTTTCCGTACATATATCAACGAGTGTAATAGTTGTAAACAAATAAACTGTCTCAAATTATAGGCCTGAAAAAGTTCGTTCAATCTGCATCAAAAATTTGAAAATATTTACAATTGGGTTAAGTATAATGATGTTTTCATGCATTTTTTTTAAGATTTTTTTTACAAAAATTAAAATAACTTTATTATTTCTGATATGATCGCCGTTATCAAGATATCGTTTGAAAGGTATGCACGGCTGTCATATATTTTGGACATATTTCTTTGTTTAATAAAGTAAGGCTCTCATTTTATTTCTCCATTTGTGCGCAGTTTACCTGAAAATAAAATTTTCAAAATCCAAAATACTGTATTTTTTTTTTATTTCAAGCGTTTGTTTCAATGTAGAATTTATGAAAATCATCTAAAAAACTAAGAAAAAAATCATGAAAAACATCATCATCTTTAATCCAATTGCAAATTTATACAAATTTTTGATGCAGATTGAAAGAACTTTTTCAGGCCTATAATTTGAGACAGTTTATTTATTTACATCTATTACACTAACCAGTATATATACGGAAAACATGATTTATGGAGGTTTTTGCAAAATGGTTTAGCTCACTGACGGATTTTGGTATAGCGAAAATATTTTGGGAATGATCACAGAATACATCAAGGTTCATTTTAAAATGGGTACAAATGAAACTTTTTTTTTCTTCATACAAGTCGAGGCACCTTAATATATATTCTTGCTCAGCATCACCACCTGAGTTGATTTAGCCATGTCCGTCTGTCTGTCCGTCTGTCCGTCTGTCTGTCTGTCGACACGATTACAGCCGTAATTTTGAAGCTATCGTAATGAAATTCGATACATAAGCTTTTTTTAAAAAAACTAAGATCAAGTTCGAGAATGGGCTAAATCGGATGAAAACCACGCCTACCTCCCATACAACCCCAAAATTGAAAACTCTACAAAGAAGCTAATATTAAAGCTACAATACTGAAATTTGGTATATGTGTATTCTATATCAAAACTGAGAAGTCTTAGAAAAATGGGCGTCATCCACCCACTAACACGCCCACCTCCCATACAACCCCAAAATTGAAAAATCTATAAAGAGGCTAATATTAAAGTTACAAAACTGAAACTCGGTTTTTGTGTATTTAATGTCAAAACTGAGGTATGTTATAAAAATGGGCGTCATCCACCCATTAACACGCCCACCTCCCATACAATCCCAAAATTGAAAAATCTATAAAGAGGCTAATATTAAAGTTACAAGATGGAAACACGGTATATGTGTATTTAATGTCAAAACTGAGGTGTGTTATAAAAATGGGCGTCATCCACACATTAACACGCCCACCTCCCATACAACCCCAAAATTTAAAAATCTATACAGAGGCTAATATTAAAGTTACAAGACAGAAACTCGGTATTTGTGTATTCTATGTCGAAACTGAGGTATGTTAGAAAAATGGGCGTAATACACAATCTAACACGCCCACCTCCAATACAACCCCAAAATTTAAAACTTTATAAAAAGCTTATATTTAAGCTGCAGGAAAACAATTTGATATGTATGTATTTTAGACACATAAAAATAATAAAATCTCTCAGAATCTCATACAAAAAGCCCTCCAATTTAAGATTCTTCCACCCTTAAGAATCGGCCGTGGGGGTATTTTTATTTCGGCCAAGTCGAAGATATACCTTACTAGTTTTCAATAAAATTATATATGAAAGTTTTCTTGTCTTTAAAATGATATAAGTTTTAATACTTTTTACTTTTTTTTTGTTAATCTGCAATCGTAAAACGAGTGAAATTCGTGAAATCATGAAATCATTCTCATGCCAAAGCAGATCCTTTAAGAAATGAGCTTCTATATTGTGCTCCAGCCTCTTCAATAATAAGGGTTTTACCCAGCATTTCCATTCACGTGTTTTTATTAGCCGTTCTTTACTCCATCTTGCTCATAAATGTAAACACAATTGTTGATGGTTTTATAGAAATATCTTTTAAAATAAGAATATTTTTGAGAGAACTAAAATTTTATGCGCATAATTAAATGAATTCTTTTGCGCATGTTTTTGTCTACTAGAGAGAAAAACAAACAATTAAGTCAACAGAGTAAAAAGTTAAGAGAAATTGATCTAAATAAGATTGATAAGAGATGATTGTCTAAGAGAGAACTTTCAAACATTATTTACATATTTTGGCACAATCGTTGAGAATGTAAATATTTTGAATCTTGATGTTTTTTAAAAATTTTCGCGAACACCAAAAATTATTTGAACTATTGCTATAGAAAAGTATTATCAAACTGTTTTGGGTAATTGAAAAAATCGGTGTTTAATTAATTTTTTGGTTTTTTCTAGTTTCTATTTTCAAAAAATCATCCATTTTGGGTTTTTCGGAAAATCGACTTTTTCCAGTCGACATTTTCGAATATTTTGTTCTCTTTAAACATAAAATGTTTATGTTAATTAACGAATTTGCAAGTGACAGTGTCATCTATGTAAAGTTTTGGTATGTCTATCAGGGCAATAATCAGAAACATCTTCGGTCACCACCTCTCTGCAGACAATGGCAAACCTCGGAGAGTAAATAATGCCATGTAAAGCATCTTGAGAACATGAACTTTTGCTGTTCGGAGTCGGCATAAAACATGTAGGTCCAGTTCTCGGGCAATTGTGTGCAAACATTTACTAACACACACAACACAATTGATCATAAGAAGCTCGGTCAAATTCCTTCCAAGGGCTGAAATGGCCAATTTGTTTTGTTTTTGTTTTTTTTTTTTGTTTTCTATGCTATGCCAAACCACTTATATGCTGTAAAAATGGTAAAGAATTGTCCTCTTAATAATAACCAAAGATACCTAAATATTTTTTTAATATATTTGAAGAATATTAAATATAGTATGATTTTTCGTTTTGACAAGAATTCTATGATTTTGTTTGTTTTTGGTTCTTAGTATTAAAGTCGTGAAAATAAATATGATTTATGTACATGATTATAAAAAGAATATCCGGAATAAATAAAAAATACTGTTTTTCAAAATCATATAAATTATTATTTTGAAAAATTAGTTTTAATTTAAACTTTGATTTGAGTATGTACGATTCTACGTTAGAGCCGCTGTGTAATAAATTGTTCAATAAAGTTGAATTTTTTTTTAATTCATATATGACGTTTCTGCAAACCGGTTAACCGATTTTTAATTTAAAATATTCCAAAAACGGCTTTCCAGAATAGAAACTTTTTTCCTTTTTATAATACATTTTATCATATTTCAACTATTCTTTGTGTATGAAGAATAATTTAAAAAAAATTTCGGTACTTTATGAGTTCTTTTAAAAAATTTCCTGAAGTTCTTGGGAAACACTGGGTATAAAATCTTACTATAATGAGCCTCTAGTTTTGGGCACATATGAATCTTTTCATGTTTAAAGTGCTGTAGCGCGGTGTTATGTATAACTTATATGTAATGATAACAGTTTTTCAGATGTTTTTTTGAAACTCTATTATTATAGATTTTCTAAAACTAAAACACTTCCGTTTATCCTAAAATAATATCTCTTAATCTTTTTCATTTAACTCATTTAACTTTGAATGTAGAAAACATGTATTTTTGAACATATTTAATTTTTACACTACCTTAACAACCTGTAAGATATAAAATATTCCAGACTCTTTAAAACTTTTCCTCAAAAAGTGCTCTCTTTTAACTTTTTGCTGCTCTTGTAACATTTATTTCCCTGTTCTACTTAACCTAATTTCTGGCAGTGCAAATTGCAAATTTAAAAATAAAGTAATAAAAATATCGAAAAATAAAAATTACAAGCTTAAAGGCAGAACTCACAGAATAAAGTGTTCAAAATAACTGCTTCGCTGCCAGGGATTCGCTTTTGTATAGCAGAATTGTACTCAGCTGGATGCCTGAGGTGTCTGGCTGCTTAAGTGATGACGCTGATACACTCCGTGTAGATATCTGCAGATATCGTTGTTGTTGATGAATTAAAACAAAAAAAAAATTAAAAAAAAAACACCTCTTTTATTCACAAAGAAACGTTGCGTAACACGTTTTTAACTCAGTGTCTTTCTTGCTCGTAAATAAAAGTCTTCTAAAATTCATCAAGATTTCCCCTAAGTTTGGCACTTGAATGCTTTTGCATTTCGACACGATTTATAAATAACTTTTTCCTTTATGATCATGTTATTTTAACGATAATTTATTTATTTTATCTTTGTTTAATGTTATAGTTGTAAACTTAAATTTTTTTTTTTCTAAAACGCAATTTTTCCAAATTTTATCTTGTTGAAAATTTCAGATTTTCACTCTTATGCGAAAAACTTGGGGAAAATTTTTGCTGTGTTTTAAAAATAGAACACATTTAGGTACTGGCACAGAATTTTTTTCACAATTTCGTACAATTCTTTTAATTCAATTTAAATGCAGTTTGCGTTAATTTCAAATATAAAATTTAAATTTATTCTTAACTCAAATCAAACTTAATTTTTAAATTTCTTTGAATAAAGAAGCACAGATATCGTTGAACCGAATATTTTACTTTTTTATATACTATATATGCGAGTATTTTATAATTTTTTAAATTATTGATCAGAACTATACACACTTTTTTTCTATATTCATCTCTTTCTCACTAACGCCGCAGATAGATCGCGTTATTAGTTGAACGCGGTATTCTTTATTGGGCAATGCTTATGCTTGGACACTCAGGAAACAACTAATTTTAAATATTTTCGAGATGCATCGAGATTCGTGAAAATTAGGGAAAATTCTTTTCGCTCTCTGAATATCTGCTCGCTGAGATATAGTTTGCAAAAATGTGTGTTATAGATTATTTTCTCTTCGATCTCGTGCTCCCTTCATTATTAAAAATACTTTTATCACTGTTTAAACATGCAGCATTTGTTAACAACATGAACATTTTTTTATCCAACAAGAAAAACATATGGCATAGGAAATAAGCTGTTGTTTTTTGTGTGAAAAAATAAAAGTTAAAAAATCCGTTGAAATCCTGTCCAATAAAATAAAACAAAAAATTACTATTGTTTTTAGAAAAACGGTATAACCGGGACCGTAACCTTGGAATAAATTTCAAAGCGAACGAAATTAATGACAAAATTATGTTTTAAGAAAACGATCAGACACTTCAACGCTATTGGCATTTGCATTAAATTCCAGAAGAGACGAAACATCAGTTAGGTTGCGGTTATAGTGAGCGCCGAGTCAGACAGGCAGGCAGGCAGGCAATGTGAACAAGCGAGATAGATAGCTATCTGCATCTCGTTTTTTCACACAGATTTCAGCCTGCCTGCCTGCCTGCCTTTCTGAATCGCGTTCACTATAATCGCAGCCTTAGAGAGAAAGTTGAAATGTAAGTGCGCCGGCTTATTTAATTTTTTGAGACTAAAGCCTAGTACTATGCTCGATTGCGTGAAATTTCACTCAGTATCGATAGACTTAGTCAACACAAAATAAGGTTTTATACGTCATGCTCGGAGGATTACAAAAGCTACTCGGATATGATACAATGGAAGAAGTTTCTACCAACGAATTTACGTTCTGTTATTCGCGGCGTTATGGAAGACAAAGTTGTCTTCAGCAGTTCTGCTTTTTCGCAAACTCTGAAAGTTGTTTACTATAAATGATTTGCGATGAGAGACAATAAATTCTTGAAATGGGATTCAAAAAAATTATAAACATTAAGCAAAACCTGAACATAACAGTATTTAAGAAGTACAAAAAAGCAATACTAAATTTTTCTTTCAATGTTTAAACCAATTTAATCTATTTGAATGATAACAATATTATTATTTCAGCACATATTGCGCCTGTAGTACATAGTAGTCATAATTAAAAAATCAAGGAAACTAAATAAGAACAGACAAACGGTATTTTGCGAGTTAAATATAATGATAAAAAACAAATATTTGCAGTACTAAAAGTTTCACCGGATAAATCATTATTTAAAGAATCTTTATGTAAAACGAACAATGCGTGTATTTGAAGAAGCTTTCGTTAAAAACGAGAATTAGCTGTTTTTGCTTGATGTAAAAATTTTATTATGCACAAATGAGAACAGCTGATGCGGCAAAGAACAATAATGAAAATGCAGCTTGAAATTGGCTTTGTGTAAGGAAAAATGTACGAACTAACGTCATAATTTGACGATCAGTAAATTGGCATCGTTGTGGAATTATTGCACATGGAAGTTGCTGGGAATAAAGGTAAATAGAATGGCTGAGGTCACACGGTGCTCGTTTGCTCGGCGTGCAAATATTTTTGTTGTTGCTTCCAATGCGAAACTGTCAAAAATCGATGAGACTGTGAGAGGATGAACACTTTGTAGACCGAGCAAAATGTGCTCATTTTAAAAAGAGATGAAAGATAAAAGAGATGAAAGAAAAATTGTGGACTATAAGAAATTATGTTTTACAAACCTGCAACAGATTTACTTCAAACTGTGGTGAAATTACGAATAGATGGCTTGCCACTGTCTGCAAAAAGTCTTCAAGGAACAAGCAGACAGTGAATTAGTAGGGGAGCTCGGGGTATTCTTGGACACACTTTTATTTTGGCCAAAAACTGACCAAAAACATAGTTTTTGAAAAATCTCGGGGTATTGTTGGACAGCTAAAACAATCGATTAAAAAATGAAAATTATTGATTCAAAACGTTTAGTTATGAATGAAAACGAATGAAAATTTATTTTTTTTAAGAATATTCAAAATTTAAACTAATCCGAATCGCAGTGAACACAAGTGAAAGTATTTGGGCTTGGTACAGCGCATCTTAAGTGAACACCTCGAGCACAAACGATGCAATGGGCCGTATTTTGCTGAGTCTCCTTCTTCGGCATGTTTTTCATGCAAATTATGCAGAAATCGATGTCAGTTTCCGGTTTCTTTGGCGTAGTGTTCGATTTCGGAAGGCCTTTTTGTTTCTTCGCTGTTGGTGAATCGTCTTTTTTCGACAATCTTTTTCGCTTCTGCTCAGCCTTATTTCTTTAGGCAGCTACAACTTCTGGCGATGTCAAAACGGCTGATTTCATTGGCTTACGGCCACGGTTTGACTTCTTGGCAGGCGTACAAAATTTCAGCGGTCCAACCGATTTCAATGTGTCGTGAAGACTTTCGGTAGAACCAAAAAAGATTGACGAAGCCGCGCCGCTTGTCAAAGGCTCGGACACTTCTTCAATTGCAGCTTTCGAAATCGCGTCTCCAGACACAATGATGCGACGTTGATTGTCGGGATCTTGTTCCTCAACGTCGCATTCATTTTCACCACTCAATGGGAAGATGCCTGTCGTCTTAAATCCCGCCTTGATGTTCTTTGGCGTCGCGGCAGCATCTAGGCATTGGTCGACGATCAGTGGCACATGATGTAAACCAAAAGCCACACCGACGTTTGATTTCCAAGCATCATGTTTTATGGTGAACATGGTTTTGAAAGGGCCAAAGACAGATACATCAAGAGGCTGCATACAGTGTGTGCAGTGTGGAGGAAATGACAACATTGTAATGCCGTTCTGCAATGCCAATTCAATGGACTCAATCGACAAATGTGATGTGTGATTATCGAGGAGCAAAAGTGTTGGTGAATCCACACTTGCGCCGGTGTGCTTGATGAAATGTTGCATGTACTTTGGGAATTCAGTGGATGTCATCCACCCAGAGCCGTTAGCAATACCAACTGCACCATGTGTTGCATGTGTCATGTACACTTCTTTCATGTTGTTTCGTGGAAAGAGATAAAACGGTGGAAATGATTGTCCCGTTGCGCTGACGGACAGTGCCAAAGACACGTTCGTGCCTCTCTCGGCCGATGGCGATGAGCCGACCCGTTTCATTCCTTTCGGTGCAATAGTTTTGACCGCTTTTGTTGGCACAGTAGGGCATCCACATTCATCCATATTCCATATACGATGTGGTTCGAACGGTGTGGTATTGAGCACAGACGATAGATTGCTGAAGATGGCATCGACATTCTCTTTGAAGGACTTCGTACGGTTCTGGCTCACTTGCTCCGGCGTTCGCAATGAAAAATTACGATGACGATTCATGAAGGCCAATTGACAATCTGTACTTGCCTCTCCGTTGACATCCCACGAGTCCGGAAACGAAATGCCGATCTTTTTAGCATATTCGTGTGCAAGTTTCCGCAGCTCTTTCAAACTCAATCCATAGTTAGTGTAGCTGGCTTTGAGAATGTATATCATTAGCGCATCTTCTTGCTCGGCATTGAAAATCTGAAATAAAGATTAATTTATTTCTGATTCAATGAAAAAAATGAATGAAATCAACACCACTCACAGTATGACCGGGCGTCGAATGTGCTTTCAGCAAATTCTTCATCACATCAACATTAGCAGTAGAAACGTCAATGTTTGCCTTATCGAAATTGGCAATATGCCATGCCAAAGTGCTTTTCGGAATATTGTGTGCCGTTGCAGTTTGCCGAATAGAGTTCTTGTGGATTTTCACCTTCTTAATAGCCTCCAAAAAATTATCAACATCAATTGATTTCTCATTTTTAGCACGATATCGCGGCATTCTGGATAAAAAAAATATTGTCGGGCCAACAAACTATTAAAAATTACCGAAAAAACAATGTTATGTTGAAATTATGCACGAAAAATAAGTTATACACGTCTAACACACGAAGTTATAACATCAAATGTCAAAAACTGACTGTCCAATAATTTCCCGAGAGAAGTGTCCAATGATTCCCCGAACGCTTACTTTCACAAAATGGCGGCGTATCATTAACACAATGCAAAAATTCACCGAATTTTTTTTTCTTTTTCTTAAGTTTAAGGTCCAAAGAACGTATAAAAAACATTTACCTGACTTGATTCGTTGAAATGTGTTCTCAAAATTAACAAAATACCGAGCAAAGATTTTTTTTTGAATACGAAAATTTGGGCTCCTTTTCGCAGAGAGGTAAACAGTGCGTGTAAACAGGTTGACTGCACAGTAGAAAATGAGCTTGGTATGAGACGAAACAATGACAGTTGAATGCAACTGTCAAGCCTAACAAAAGTAAAAAAATATCGCGCTGTCCGATAATACCCCGTGTCCAAGAATACCCCGAGCTCCCCTATTCAATCAATTCCAAGTGGAGATTTTTTATATCTCGACACATAAAACCATTTTCGTTCAGAACTATTTCGTTTGTTTTGGTAAAAACTGAATATTTTTGACCTTTTTGAAAAAAAAAATTAAAAAAATAAAAGCTTTACGAACAGTAGTGTTGAAATAGTTTTTAATAATAATAGTTTTTATATAGTAATAATAATAAGGTTTTTTCACGTAATTTAATTGATCTTTCAGACAAAAAGAATTGAATGAAACATACTCAAAAACAACGGAAATATTTACATTGAAGTTCAAAGCATTAAATTTCGGTTTAAAAATTTTTAGTCTAATATGACCAAAAACATCTAAAATATTTTAATCACTGTTCTTTGAGCTCAAAATTGAAATCCATTCTGTTTAGATTACCTTTTTTTTATTCAACTATGATTTCGATCACACAAAATAACATTAACTTTGTTTTTTTAAAACATTTCTAGAAGCTATGTTCATTTTAAGAACAATTTTGGAAAAACTGTACAAAAATACCCGGAAAACTGTATGACCCAGCTGAATATTGCAGTTCACTAAAAAGTATGTGGTTTGTACATATATTTTTTGATCAATAAGCCATTAAAGAAAAAATGATCGATAAAAGTGTGGCAAGGGCTCAGAATAGTCATGAGAGAATGCAGTCATTCTAAAGAAGGTACATCTGTGGGTCGGATGACGGGGGAAATCCAAGATGAAATTTATATTGAAATCGCTGCTTCGTTCCCATTGACCACCACTGATACCCCTCACGACATTAGAGAAAAGCTTGCACATTAAAGAAATCACAATAAACAAAGAAACTTATTATTATCACAGAAAACGTATATTTTTTATATTAAAGGTTCATCTGGTGAGATTGAAGAAATTAAACTTTCAAGCAGCATATATAATTTTAATAAGATTTTTTTTGTTATATTACGTGGTATTAATTTTATTATTTTTCTTTGCTGTTTTCAACAAGGACGACTAAATTGTGAAGCAAGTATAAGAATATATATAAAAAAAGCCGCAACAGGATTAAACAAAAGAATTGGAATAAAAAAAAAACAAAAAGTAAAATTTTTGTTTAACACAGAGATTATCTGGAAAAGGCCTAAAGGCGGTACCGGTCCAATTCAGTGTAGGGTTGTCAACAGTTTACCCACATGGCGAAAAACTGCGCAAAAATCAAATGAAAACCACGCTTACCATCCATCGTGCTTTCATTAGTTAACTTAATATGTTACACATAGCTTAAAATTCATAGACATAGACAACTCGAAAATATTTTATGAGAAATCATAAAGTATTCGTGTTAATTGTCTTAAAAAATCTATAGCAAATTTTATGTCAATTTTATAAAGTTTATTTAAAATATTGTCGCATAAATTGCAGTTTTTGATTCACACATATATCGCCGTAGTAAGTAAACTATATTTAAAACAATTAAAGATTATTTGAATTAATTAATTATATTTTTTACAATATTTGGAGGAGCACCGAGAGTTTGCTCATGATAGGTAAGAATATATGCACGCAAAATATATAGCTTATATGGATTTTTTGTCACAATTTTACAGATTTGTTAACGATTCTGGCTACAAAAGCCTCGCCGAGCAGTGGGGCATCCGTTCAAAGAGGCAAAGACGGAGAGGGTTGGAAAAAAGCTTGGGCCAAAATGAGGTAAGGCCTTGTTAAAATTAATTATATTTAAGTGGCGTGCGTTGCAGTGTGGGAGCCAACGAATCTCGGTAAACACAAGTTCGAATCACTGTTTTCAATAGTTACAAATTTTTCTGACCCGCCAATTGTGCTTAATTGTCATGTATGACATGTCAACAAATTAAACGCTTTTGATTTTTCAAAATTAGCACATTCAATCCGACCGACAAAATCATCGAATTTATCATTTTGGGAGGTGATTTTTAGGGGTAAAATAAACATTAATAAAAATTGTATGCGTGATGCGCAAAGAAGAAGTTTTTGTACCCAGCTGCTGGTCCCTTGGCGAGTACAAATATATATAGCTAAAATGGCTTTTCTTTAATTACACCAATCAATAATATAAGAGAGCTTCCGGGAAATTCCCCGACATGGAAATTTTTTTTTATTGGAGGAAGGAAGCCAAGTAGAGGTAATAACATTTAAAAATATTCAATGTCCATGATATTATAGTTTGTAAAGTATTATGGGTTCATATTTAAAAACTAAAAGCAATAGTTCCATTTACCGATTTTGGGAGAAAAATACAAGAACATTAATTAAAGGAGCACTTGTTTACTTCGTCTCATCAATTTCAAATCAATCAATCAAATAACTTGTATCAATAACTCAGTTGTTTTAAATTGTTGTATAATTTAATATTTTTAGAATTAACTAAATTTTTTTTAACCAAATTCAGCAACTTAATTGATTTAGTTTATCATTATGTGAACATCCCTTCTTTTTTGAATTGTTCAATAAAAACTGTTTCAAATGCCTTTTTGTTTTGTTAAGTTCATAAAAACTTGAAAGTAGTAGCGTTATACATATTAGTAATAAAAAACCTTTATTTTTTGAATTAGTTGCATCGGGAGCGAAATTATCTTCAACCATCTCACGTGTCAAAAAAACGTTAGCTTTCTGTGCAGAAGATAGCAGCATGAAACTTTTAGAGTTGGAGGAGCAAAAACTTTAAATAATGAAAGAACAGTTGTTAAAGAAACGTCGAAAGAACAACATTGCAGAAAAAATCTTACTATTGCTGAGAAACAGCTACAAATCGATGGTCAAAAAGTTATTGCTATTAATAACTGATGTGATGCTTTAAAATCATTTATTTAATATAAAATAAATGAATATTAACTACAGTGATATTGACTTTAAAAAGAACTTCCGGTAAGGCATATTATGTAATATTAAAAAAAATTAATTTATGTCAATGCTTTTTTCATTAGATTCTATAAGGAAACTGTTGTTTTCATAAAGGATTTGATCGAAGATGAAATAAAACCTGCGATTAATAAAGGATCCTCTATCGCTTCCCTAAGACATCTTGCTTAGGGAAGCTATCAACTAGACACTGGTAAGCTTAATGTTTATTTGTGAATTTCCTGAATGCCAAATGCAATTTTTTTAGCTGACATACACGGACTAAGCCAAAAAACGGTCAGCACAGAATGATACAAAAAGTGATCATAACTTGGCTTCAAAACTTCCACAATTTGTTAATTTTCCTGAACGAAGTCAAAACTTGAGTGTAATAAAAAATGTCTCGGTGATATTGACTGCAATCAACCTAAATTAAATTAAAAACCCCGGTGGAGAGTTTGAAGTACGATTCAATTATAGAAAAGGTTTTTATTCTCATAATATGCAGATGTTAATGAATTCTAAGAGTGAAATTTTGGATATTGTCACACGTTGGAGATGAATTAAAGAATTAACAATTCATCAACAATAAAAACACGCCTTCAACGTATGAATCACATGCGAGGAATAATACTAGGTGATGGTGGATATAAGCAAACCAATATAAATTATAATGCAAACCAATATAATGTAAATAAATTAAACAATTAATTTTATGTTTTTTTTATTTCATTCATGTGGGTGTGAGATGAGTGTTACCAACAATTTATTTTGAAAAAGCACCAAACCAAATTTTGAGAAGACCACTAAAAATGCAAAAATCATGAAAAACATAAAACCACGTTAAATTAAAAAAAAATATATTGGAAAATTTGGTGAAAAATTGTAAGATAGCAAAAACCCGAAGAAACTTTTTTGAATAAAAATTTTGTATTTTTACTTAAAATATTTTTTTTCATATTTTAAGAATTATTAATTAATTCTTTTAATAATGTTTTTTCATATTTCAATTATTTTTTTAATAATTTTTGAATTCATTTATTAAAATATTTTTAATAATTTTTGAAAAATTTTTTTTATACTTTTATGAATTTAATAATATATTATTTATTTGTATGTTTTTATTAATTTGACAATAAATAAATATTTAATAATTTAAAATTTTTCTTGTATAAATCTTAATATACATATTTTAATATTAATAAATTATTATATTGGAAATTATATAAATAAATAAATCATCAAATTTTACCACGATTAATAGGAAAAGTAATTCAAAATTATTTTTTACTTTGAAGTGATTTTGAAGTAGGTTTTTTTTGTTAAAAAGATTTTATTTCTTCCTTTTTAGAGTATTTTAGTAGTTTGTAAACTACGTTAACACAATTATTTAAGCTCATAGTTTTGAAAATGTTTTTTTCTGTCGAATTGTTTAAAATATTTGCAAGAATTATTAAGGAAAATTTCATATATAAAACTTTATTATTAAAAATTTAGTTTTACTTATTTCTGGTTTGTTAGTTATTTTCAATTTCTGCCTTTTTACAATTTGTATTAAAGTGTCACGCCCTTTTTCAAATCCCGCTTATGTACTTTTTTGATCATACTTTATATTAATTCACCCTTTCTACAGTTTTTCTAATATTGCAACACCTCTTTGTCGAATAACGCCCACTTAATTGACCGTAATTTTTTATAATTGTACCGAACCTTGCATTTTGGTTGTAAATGTCAGTATCCTAGTGTCAATATTTACTGAGATACAGTGTTTTTCTTAAAGTGACACGCCTATTTATCGAATACCGCCCATATTATTTGTAGTAATTTGTTATACTTGTGCCTCTGTACTAAATTTTAGTATCCTAGTGTCAATAGTATTCGAGATACAGTGTTTTTGAAGTGAAACTTCTTTGGCGGCGAGTGAAATTTCAAGGTCATTTTTCGTGACGCTAGGCTAACGTTTTCAATTAATATGAAAATTAAAAAAAAATTATTGCCGCTGCCAAGAATTGAACCCCGAACATCGTTGCTTATAAGACGGAATCTATTCCCTTACGCCACGTAGGCACACGTAGGTACAAGTCTAACAAAATGTTATTAAAACTGAACACATAACATAATGAAAATAACATTAACTTTAGATTAACATTAACATTACATTATTAACATAACCGTAACATTAATTTTCATCCTACAAGTATGCACGGAAAAAAAAAATAGAAAAATAGCTAAAACAGGAGCAGAACGCGTTCGTGAATATAGAGAGCGAATTAGAGCTCTTAAGAATACAGCCGCAGCTGGGTCTGCAACTAATGATGAAGGTAAGGTGATTGCAACAACGGCTGAGTTTCAAAATGCATTTTTACGAAACATCAGTGTATTTTGGTGAATCTACAAAGAACCAATCCCCAAAAAACACACTGATGTATCTCAACAAAATTTTAAAGATAACCAAGTTGATGTACTCAACAATCAACGTTTGCTGCTTTATGAGGCCCTCTATCAACATAGCAATTATTATGATCAGGAAGCAGGAGGTAATAATGAACAAGATTTGCCTCTGCTTTCGGAGGCTCCTTCAAAGAGTACTATGCAAATGCAATCCAGCATTCAAAAAGTAACAGTGTTGAGAAGACATTCGAAAGCAACTAAAACACCAACTGAACTAAAACAAGGAACGAAAATAACTGTTATTTTACACTTTTCAAATGAAAAAAATGGTCGAAAGACTTTTTCAAATATACCATTATGTTACAAATGTCCTCAGCCTCACGAATATTAAGTCGCTTTTAAATTTGAAACTGATTCTTTAAAAGTTAATTTCTTGCCTAGTATATTTCGAGAAAAAATAAAGGTTACTTTTGACTTTTATTTTATCGGTCAAAAATAGCAGTTATTTTGTGACTTTCGGTCAAAAATATCAAGCAATTTGTGTTTTCTTAAAGGCCGCTTGACAGATTGAACTGTTGACACCATGTGAAAATGTCTCACCGATGAGATGAAAATAATAATATCAAAATTTTTTTATCGGTAAAATGACTTGAACAAATAAAAATTACCTGATATTTTTGACCAAAAAATAAACGGCAGAAAATAACTGTTATTTTTGCCCAAAAAAACTATAAGGCACAAAAAACTGTTATTTTTGTCGGAAAAAATAAAAGTTAATATGTGACACTTTCGACAAAAATCATATTCGGTACGGTCCCTGGATGCAAATATTGAATCAACAAATTATTATTCCATTTCGTATTGATTGAATTTCTTTTCAGATACTTTCGCTCTCTATTTCACACTAAAATCTCTCTTATTTCTTACTGTTAAAGAAGTTTCACTTCTGCCACGTGTACGTTGCTACACGCGAGTTTTTTTATTATTGCCACACCCCTTTTCCAATAACGCCTATTTTTTTGACAAAAATTTATTGTATTTGTGCCTACTGCTGTAATAAATTTCTGTTAAATTCTGTACAAAAAATTACGGCAATCGGGCAAATACTTTAGGAGTAATCGATGTACATACAGTATTGGCCAAAACTAAAGCACCCCTTAAGTGTATTTTATTCAAATATTTATTTTTTATGAAAAAAACGGTATTAATGTATTTAACATAAGTTTTATTTATTTATACAATAATAATTAATAAAAAAATATTAAATAAAAAAATGTTTCGTATACAAAAAATGTACAATTAAGAAATGTTTTAATCCATAAAACTTAGCGGAGAAAACTTAAGCACCCCTAGAAATTTGTTTACAAATTTGACTACTTCTCTGCAAATTTGCGGTAATAATGACCGTTACTTCCTAGAATTACACGCGTTCGTATTTGTTTGAAACTGCTTACATAAAAAAGTTCATTGTTTAAACATTTTCGGTGAGATAAGAACAATGGCAAGAAACAAGTATTCAAATGAATTTAAACTTAAAATTATTAGCAATTGGAGAGGCGGTTTATCTCGACATCAACTGAGTGAAAAATATTCAATTAATAGATCAGTTATTTCTAGACTGATATCAAAGTTTTTGCGCACTGGTCGCATATCTCCTGTACATATTAGAGGAAGACCGCGTCAGAATGACCCTACAATCTCTTCTGGACAAGTGAAACTCGCTTAAGTGTATATTAGCGTTGTATATTAGCGAAAGAACGATCCGAAGAAGAGCAGTAGAAGCCGGATTATTCAGTCGACGACCAGAAAAAAAGCCATTCATATCGTATAAGAATAGGAAAGCCAGACTCGAATTCGCCAAAGCCCACCTTAACTGGAGTGTCGAGAAATGGAAGACTGTTGCTTTCTGACGCATCGAAGTACAACCTTAAAGATTCGGATGGAATACGACGTGTACGCATACCAAAGGGGGAAAGATTAAATCCTAAGTATTGCATACCCACTGTTAAGCACGGAGGAGGCAGTGTAATGGTCTGGGGTTGCTTCTCTGGTCAAGGAAGTGGGTCAATTCATTTGATTGAAGGAATTATGGATCGTTTTATGTACGTTGACATTCTAAAAGTTGTGATGCTGCCATATGCTGAGGAAGAGATTACAATTAAATGGAGATTTCACAGGACAACGATCCGAAACACACTTCTAAAGTTTGTAAGGCATGGCTTCGTAACAATAGGAATGAAGTTCTTGGTTGGCCTGCCCAATCACCCGATTTAAATCCTATTGAAAACTTGTGGGATATTAAATCACAACAAAAATAGTGTTGAAACCTCTTTTAGAGCTCTTCACGAGCTTTAAAGTTCCTCAAAATCAATTTAAGACCTTCCAAGGACTTGTAGGAATATTTTTTTTTATTTTGGAATAAACATAATTGGTCTCTTTTAAACAAAAACATCGATATGTCATTCAATATGATCAGACTTTTAATACCGAAGATATGATGAAAATGAAAAAAGGGAGCCCTACGTTCGGCAAAAAAAATTTCAAAAATTTTTTAAAAATAGTTCTGCTAGAAATTTTTCCGAAAAAATTTTTTTAATAATTGTCTTGCACAAATGCGTCATATTCGCTGGTTTACGGCGCACTTTTTTGTTTTTCATAGGAGGTGGTACGGTCTACTCTACATATTATATTCATTCACTCAGGTATTCAATTATTGTTGTTGTAAAAATTTTCGAATTCAAAATTCCCTTATTGATTTCCTTATTTTTATTTCATTAGCATAAATGTACCCATTTAGAGTTTCTATTGGAAAAATTATCTTTTCATTTTTAATTCATATTTTTAATTGAATTAATTAATTAAAACTTGCATAATTTTATATTTCCATAAAAACGTAAAGTTCAGTGTAATAATCTTCTCAATGTCTGAATTCAATTTTGAGTTATAAAATTAAGTACTTTTTTTCCCATACACTAAAACTTTTGAATAGCTTGGAAAATAAAATATAACTTAACAACTATATTCAGTAATAGTGCCAAGAGTATCTCTGTGCCAAATTTTGAAAGCAATCTTTGAAGAACTTTCAGAAATGTTTCTCGTATAAAATACAAAATTTCCATACATATTTTACCTACTAAAGATAAGCATGTTGAAAAAGTTGCTATTCCTGTTTATTTCTCATCTGATAAAACCATTTATTTCATTGTTATATACATTCCACCTATATGCGTCCTATATAAAAAAATCTTTGGTGATTTCAACCTTGGCAATATATCTTGGGCTTCTGAATATTTTACTGCCTTTTAACCCTCTAGTGCGCAAGAAAACCAAATTAAATAAAATACTACTTAAACGAAATTAAATGGTTAAAAAACAAACTTTTGTTCTAACAGTTTGTATAATTTTCGTTCATAAGGGCCAGGAGGCGAAAAATCCTTTGATGCAAATTTGCATCATTGCGCATTTAGCTGTAAATTTAAAATCTAAAATTTCTATACTTCAATAGTGATTTAAATGGACAATGTTTTGTTTCTTTTTAAAAACCAATGATTATTTATTTATTGTTTATGAAATTTTACATTTTTTTTTTTAAAAAAAAAAGATAACATTTTAATTTTGTTAATTTTTTATGAAATTTTACAAAGCAGTTTTAGGTTTTTGTAAGACTAAAGCTATTTTACACTTGCTACAAATCAGTTGACTTTGCCCTTACAACCTGGCAGGTTGCATCTTACCCTATTTTCTTGGAATTCCGGTAAGTGGTCCACATAATCGTGTCTGATATCTACGGATGGTATAGCTGATGCTGGACCTCGTTTTTGCTTTTGGACATGGAATTTTTCGACAGAAGGTGAATCGTTGGTTCTTGGACGTTTCTGTTTTGTGTTTATTTTTAGAAGTGTCAATGCCAAATCTTTACGAAATTTTAATTGTATAAGAGTCGTATTCCCTGTTGCTCGCTGATAGAAAAACCAAGCATTTTAAGCATAAGAATCTGCTTATATCATTTTCTGGTTCTACGCCAACGAATGAGGTAAGAAGAGTTACGTTCTTATTATCCTTCCACAAGACGTTTGCGAGCTCTTAACCTTCAAAGTCAGCAACGAATTGAAACTATGATCCCACGCATTTTCCATGACATTTTTATATTTCTTGATCAGTTGGTAATTTACAATTTCGTCTGGCTGTTCCAGCTGTATGTATGCCCTTTTTTCCTAAATAAACAAGCAATGGCATGGCAGTGTAATAATTGTCGAAGTAAAATTTATAGTAACATCCATTTGGGACATTTCATCATCGGAGTCGTCTAATTCATCTTCACTTGCAGCAGGATCAAACAAAATACGGAGAAAAGCCTCCTCTAAAAGCTGTTTTCTAGACATATCCTGAAAATTCGTTTCATACGAAATATTTATACCCCCACGCGTACGCGTAAGGGGTATATTAATTTTGTCACGACGTGTGTAAAACCCAAAAGGAGGCGTGGTAGGTATGGATAAGTATATATATTCTTGCTCAGCATCACCACCTGAGTTGATTTAGCCATGTCCGTCTGTCTGTCCGTCTGTCCGTCTGTCTGTCGACACGATTACAGCCGTAATTTTGAAGCTATCGTAATGAAATTCGATATTTAAGCTTTTTTTAAAAAAACTGAGGTCAAGTTCGAGAATGGGCTAAATCGGATGAAAACCACGCCTACCTCCCATACAACCCCAAAATTGAAAACTCTACAAAGAAGCTAATATTAAAGCTACAATACTGAAATTTGGTATATGTGTATTTTATGTCAAAGCTGATATGTCTTAGAAAAATGGGCGTCATCCACCCACTAACACGCCCACCTCCCATACAACCCCAAAATTGAAAAATCTATAAAGAGGCTAATATTAAAGTTACAAGACGGAAACTCGGTATTTGTGTATTCAATGTCAAAACTGAGGTGTGTTAGAAAAATAGGCGTCATCCACTCATTAACACGCCCACCTCCCATACAACCTCAAAATTGAACAATCTATAAAGAGGCTAATATTAAAGTTACAAGATGGAAACTCGGTATTTGTGTATTAAATGTCAAAACTAAGGTGTGCAGGAAAACAATTTGATATGTATGTATTTTAGACACATAAAAATAATAAAATCTCTCAAAATCACATACAAAAAGCTCATCAATTTGAGATTCTTCCACCCTTAAGAATCGGCCGTGGGGGTATTTTAACTTCGACCAAGTCGAAGATATACCTTACTAGTTTTTTTTACTATCACTTAAATCCGCAGTGATGCAACTTTGCATCAAACTGTTTTTTATACACAGAAAAGTACTTACCACAAAAAATCAATAAACACTTTTAGATTTTAATAAAAACGAGTGTAACTTATGTAAAAATCACAACTGTTTAATAAACTTGTTGAAATTAATTAAATTTTAGGACAGAAAAAAACACTGTTTCCTGGAAATATGCAGGATATCTAAACATTTATTGCCTATGTCTGACTCGAAATAAATGCAAGTTTTGTCTTCTTGAACGATTTCATAATTATTTAAACGCAACGACAACCCTCCAAGTGTTTGAGATTCAACCAATCCTTTCAAAATTTTAAAATTTTATGACCATATGACTGAAATATTCGACTTTTAAGTCCTGAATTACCGTTATTTTTTTTTTTAATTTACGAACAAATGTTTTATTTTCAAAAATTTAAGTAAATGTAATGTTTTGATTGACAGTAAGTAGCTAGTTTGAATTTCTTATATTTTTAATGGAAATAAAAATGTTTTTTATTGCAAATAGTCAGTTTTGATCGATCTCGATAATTTTAAGTCCTTCACACAATTATCATGTTGTAACCCTACGAATACGAAAACAATGCTAACTTAAAAATTTCCAAAACTGTAAATAGTCATTTTAAACAGTCAACCATCAAATGTGCATCAACACTTGCGGCAGCCACTTGACGGATATCACCTTTTCCACTTAATACAAAAAATTGCAATGGTTCAAATAAAGATTTCCATCACTGAAAATAATAATATTTTTTTAATTTCATAAAAGCTATTCAAATGATTGAATGATTAATTTTGCGCCACCTTGAACGTCGCACTCTTCATCGCTGGCTGAGGACTCATCTAAATTTAACAATGGTATGTTTGAGGAAACTTTATTAGAAACACTCTTTGAACTAGGTTCCGGATTAAGATATTTCAGTAAAGAACCTTCAATAATTTTAATTTCTTCTTCGCTTGCTTTTAAAATGGTATTTTACACATATGTACATTAGTTCTTATTTTGTAAAATGACTAATTTAGCTTCAGTACCGCTTCTAAAATAATGACGCCTGGGCGGACCGCCCCTTCCCCATCTCCCCCTCTCGGTACGTGGCTGTATTCTTGATTAGCATAACCACCTGAATTGATTTAGCCATGTCCGGCTGTCGAAGAGATTATAATAACACGGCAATTTACAAGGTTTCGTAATGAAACTCGATATTTAAGTTTTTTTGTGTAGCTTACATTAAAGTTAAGGCGTATTGAAAAAATGACGTCATCCACTCTCTAACATGCCCACCTCCCTTACCACGCATAAATTAAAAACTCTATAAAGATGCTATTCTTTAAGCAACAGGAAAAAACTTGGTACGTTTGAATTTTACTTCAACACTCAATCGTGTTAGAAAAGTGGGCGTCACCTATCCACGAACACGCCCACCTTCCAGGCAACCCGTGGCGTGGAGGTATTTTAACTTCGGCCAAGCAGAAGATATATCATACCTTACTAGTTTTTCTTCACTTGCTTCGTACCTTAAAATTTGTTTTTGGCATTTATTGCGCGTTTTATATCTCCACAAATCTCCTTTTGTATTAATTCTTAGCTTATGTTGTTATATTATTATTATTGTTCTAAGCTTTATATTTTATTTAATTTACTTTTATTTATTTAGTCCACACTATGTATATGTATATCACAGCTATGTGTAAAATTTGATATGTCATATGTGTGAAACATATAGTGTGGGGGCACTTTTAGATTGTTTATAATCAGAAGACCGAACAAATAAAATAAAAATAAAAAAAATATTCGGGTTTTCGCCATTTTCCAAATTTATTTATACCATGAATTTTTTCCATTTGTTTTTTTTTTAAACCATCCTGGGTGAGGATTCGTCACATACGTAAATTCTAACAAAAAAAAATCCCACCCAAATCAGTAGAGCCGTTAATAAGTGCATCGGAGGCCTACAAATACCTTTCAATTTTTATTTATATAGTTGAGCATTAAAAATAGGCGTTGCATTTATTTATCAAGTTAGCGCAATTTGGACCCATAGCATCTACATATCTATAGCAAAAAATAAAAAATAACATAAATCAATTTTTACTAGTTATAAAGAGAGCAATTTTAATTTTTGGTTTGGTTTGATTTTTCGCGTAGATTTTTTATTTTGTCTTTTTCTATTGTCCAAAACATTACAACTCAATAATTATAAAATTCAGTCTCGATAACTTCCGAAATATTTTTTTTCACAAAAATACTCAGCATTTTGATATTTTGGCAACTTCAACTTTAAAAAATTTTCATTTTCGTTTTGTTTTTGAAATTGGGCGGAATCATTAAGACGCTGTATGTTTTTTTATAAATATGCTGGCCACAAATGTTTAAAAAATTCGCAATGATTTTTAATTTTGTAATGCTTAAGCTCAAGATCTAAACAAAACTGAACTATTTGGAACTTTTATAGATATTCCAGCAATTTGAAGGCAAAAATAAGAAATGCCGCTGAAAATTAAAAAAAAATGTTTATCAATGACGTCATGGTACGACACTTAAAAATTACTGCAAAATTTCGTTTCCGTTAGTCATTTATGAAGAGATTTTTTTTCAAGTTTAAGTTTATAATATAGCCTCGTAGTTGAATTTCTCTTCTTTTCAAATTCGTGAAATTTTTATTTTAAACAAAATTGTTACAATTTGATTGCTCTTTAACATTGGTGACTTATTCAAGTGACTCAGAAACACCGGTCGATATCATTTCCATGAATTCAACAAAACGATGTTTATAATCATTCAAATGACTAGGGGAACACTATTGCCCTTAAAAATGTACACAGAGCGATCAAATAGCTCCTAACAGTAAAAACTGTTATAACTAAGAAAAGCTGAGTGACACTCTTTCCTTAACTTCTGCAAAAACTGTCGACATTTGTGACTTTACAGAACATTATAATAAAAATAAACCCGACCTTTACTCAAAAAAAGTTGATAAAACTGTTCAACTTCAACAATTTCTCATCGCATGAATCATGTTTGTAGTTGCATTACTTAAAGAAATGTACAAATTTTTCAAAGTTTGAATCAACAATACTTATCAATACTTATAGCTTACAGTCCAATAAATCTAAAAAAAAAGACTTTTTCATAGTCAACATTTTTCAAATCCATTCACTGTATCATTGGCTGCTATAAAATATTAGTTGGTGGAATCTTTTTCATTTTCTTAATTCAAATTAACCGTTTTGAACATATGTATCTGCAAACGATATTGTAGACATTTCTACATTAGTTACGAAGTTAAGAGTACGTCGTTTAAACAAGTCTGATCTTTGAAAACATAACATTTTCTTAAAACTGATCAATTCAATAAGATTGCTAAATAATTAAATAATCGTCGAAACTTTTTTTGTCCAAACGTCCAAAAGTTGAACAAACAGCATCCGATCTTCAATCAAAATTTTGCAATCCACTTGTTTATACAGTAAAGTCCACAATATTCATACAGCGTTTTTGCTTTAGAATTTGATGGTGATTTATTTTAAATATTATGAATTGATATACCGCGGGAGCCAGTCGTCCCTTTATATGAATTAGTTTTAGGTGCTAAATAACATACATTTCTTGTTTTAATTAAATAATAAATTAAAATAAATTCTAATTTTAGAAATTTCAAAGTAGAAAATAAATTTATAATAAAAAGTTTGAAAAAACTAAAATAATAAGAAAAATAGACGCCAAATTCTAGTTGCTCCTATCATGTAGTGCTGCTAGAAGCAGAAGTAGCCGCAATGTTGGACTTTTCTATAGCAGCAAATGTTGTTGGCGATGAAGATGTTGCTGTTGACGAACTGTTCCCCGCAACAGTATTGGAGCTTAACATGGCAGACGGCTCATCAATGCTAATGGTATCCACACCACTGTCTATGGTTGTTGTAGACAGCGTCGCTGCAGCTGGTCCATTATTGTTTTCGTTAACTGGTGATGCATTATTGATGTTGGCAGTGGAGTTATTAACAGTAATGTGAATTGCCGAATTATTATTAGCATTCTCAATAGAAGCTCCTGAAAGCGACAATTCATCGTCGGCGGAATCGTCAGCTTCCGTCTGCACAGCTTTTTCGGCCAATTGATGTTCATTAAATCGTATTTGTCGCCCATCTGAACCAAATTGTTTAGATATTTGTAATAGTTCGCGCAAAGTTTTGTTTTCCATGCGCAGCCGCGCCATGGTTTCCATTTCCTTAACAACCTGCTCATCGTCCAAAGAGGCAGCATGCTGCATTACTGCTGCCATCTCGTTGATCTTTTCACGCTGTTCACGTATAATTTTCCAGAGCCTTTCGTTGTATAATTCTTTGAAATTGAGCTTGCTATCCAGAACTTTGCTAGTTGTGTGCTCTCGATACTTTTGCATTATTTGCTCCATGGCACGTTCATAGTCTTCAATACAAACCTTCAATTCGCGATTCTCCTTTAGAATTTCTGAGCTGTTAGCATTCTGCTGTTGAATGCGATTTACCATATCAGCGTTTGATTTGTTGTTAGTAATACGATTCAATGAGTCCATGTCATCTTGAAATTTGCGAAGAGTCTCCACCAGGCGATTGTTGCCCTCAGCTTCTACCAACAATGCACTGCCCAGTGCATCAAGATCTTTGACTCGTCCAGCCATACGCTGGGCGTCCATTATGATCTGTCCAACGCTAATGTTTGACATTCTTGTGGCCTATCTTCGATTCTTTTGTTGGGACTGGCGTTGACGACTTTGTCTCTGAACTGATTTAACTCACACTCGCGTTCTTTCTGACTTTCACAGTTAAATCCTCAATATTTAGACTATTGGTTAAATTTTCTATTTGCAAATTAATGAAACCAGAAATTTTTAGTTATATTTAATAAAACTTGTGAAAAATCTTTCGGAAACTAATAATTTTCAGCGCAACAAAAGAAATTTCGACTGACATTTAAGACTTCGCCCCAATTTTTTAATATGGACAGATGACGCAGAGTGATGCCAATGTTTGATTTTAGAAAAACCCATGACAAAAATCCCAAGTATATTTTCTGATGTTGTGTTCTTATATCATAATTTTTAAATGATTTTTTTGATTGAATGATATGATGATTATTTTAAAATTCAATATTTGCTACTAACGCCGATATTTTTATTAGTTTTACGTTATTAAACTGTTATCACACTTGATACAATACGGTTTGATGTATTGTATTTGTACTCAAAATTACATGGTTCAGACTTGAAAATTCGTACGTCACAGTGAGTTAAAAAATAAATAAAACAAATTTTTTTTGCAGTAGATTTTCTATTTACACCCATGTTTACAGCATTTTATATTAATTTATATAAATTTTTTAATAATAACATAAAAAACATATAAATATATACATTGTTTTATACTATGTAGTTGCAATTTGCAGAAAGATATTTTTTTCTGGTTCAAAATATTTTTACCATTGAAAAATGTATCTACAATTTCCTTGAGATTTGTGTTATTTTTAAGAGAAATAGAAAAATAACCACTTCAATTTTTTGTTGCGAATTATCGCAACAGATTTTAAAATACCGCCATGACGCAGTAGAACATTAAATTTTGCTAAAAAGTGCAGTAGATATACTGCAATTGCAGTAAAGTAAGAAAACTGTTGTTTTGAAAATTAAAACTTAAAAATTTTAAGAACAGATTTAAAATGAGGTTTTATTGAATCGCTTTAACTTTTTGAGATGGTTCAAAAATTTTGCTTAGAAGGTTTGAGTTGGAGCGACTTTGATCATATCGGCTTGAAGCGTCCAATAAACGTAGAAGCTGTTTAAGTGCAATTAATTAAAATTTCACAAAAACCACAAACCTCAACTTAAATTTTCAAAAGTTGTAGATATTGAAGATGTTTACATTTCAGTTTATAAGAAATAAGGAAAGAACTGATGAAGAAAGGCAAAATTACTAAATTACCCAAAAAAAAACTGCAGTAATAAAAATATAACATAATGTATTCAAAACAAATCTTAATCAGTACTTCACCGTTTAAATTAAATTATATATAGTTTTACTAAATAAGCTTATTTATTTAAACTACATTTTTTAAATTATATTTAAACATTATTATACAAAATATCCAAATTTTCAGTGCAGTGTTTACAGTAATTTTTGCTGTATTTTTTTCAGTAAATTTCTGAAATTCTTTTTTTTTGTGACATTCAAAATGTGAAATCTTTAGGCTGATACAAATTATTTGCAATTAATGAATTGCGAAACGTAAATAATACACACTGAATTGAATTTTCTGTTGAATGCAGCCTGCAATGGCTGCAGCCTCAAAGATTGCCAATCGCAATGCCCATTCAGTAGCCCGACAGTAATAGGTTGCTATTGGCGTATATCATATATAAAAAAAGTATTATATATAAAAAATTGTGGAAGTATTAAATTATTTACTTTGGTCAAAGCGGTAAACAAAAAGAATGATAATACTGAATGCATTCATCTGTTTTTTAAGACTGTCTAGAATGGGATTGATATTTTCCAAGTCCCAATCTTTACAGACCATTGCGTGTGAATTCTTTTATCTTTAAAGAATAATGAATTATTCGTCTGTAATTCTTCAACGAATAAGAAGTATAAGATTGTATTCTATTTGATGTAGCTTTTCATTGAAGGCTTACAGCTCTTATGTGTAGTAATTTTTGCTGTATTGTTCTAATAAATTGATACATTTTATTTTTAGGAATTTATTTAATTATTTAAAATTATAATTTGTATGAATATTTAAAACAATCTTAACGACTTTTATTATTATAAAATAGGAAAAAACCACTCATATTTAAAAATATAGAGATCAACCCCTAGACCGCGCGCATAGTGAAGAATAAGATCGTTGCTGCGAGCCAAGCGGTTTGCTTTGCGAAAAACTGTTTCATGCAAAGTTTAATTGGTAAATCTATTTGAAATCTATTAGAAATTAAATTTTAATTTCTCGTTTAACTGGAAAAGTTGTAAAACTGACCTAGAAAATGGTCATTTACCTGCGAAAATATTTGAATGAATAATTTTGATCTACTGTTAAGCTGTAATTAAACTTACTTCGCTGTTGAATAACTGCTAAGACTGTAATTAAACAATTTCTCACTGTAAAATCACTGTAATAAAAAGCAAAATATGTACTTTTTAAAGAGTTTTTATTGTCTTCATTTAGTAACATTTACAAATCAGTGTTATGAAAACCTTAAAACTATGAAAAAATACTTAAACAAAAATTTGCTATACTTTTAAATTATCTTAGCACTTTTTTCAGTTCGCTTGAACGTCATTACACGGCTCAGTGAAAACTTTCTCAGTGCACTTGCCCATTCGTGGACAGCGTTTATTTCTAAGGATAGTATTCATTATGTTAAAGTTTTTCAATAAAATAAGAATTTTATTAATTACCTGCTACGTTTTCGGAATCCTCGTGAATATCGATTGCTTGAAGGTTGCTCACTTCAACACAATTCTTTACGCCAAATTTTTCGACGCTTTTTTTATTTTATTGCATTACAAACGACTGATGCTGACACAAAAATCAAACAAAAACATGTTCTTTTTCAAATATTGTATTGATTTATATAATAAGATTGTACATAAATAAAAGCTATAATTTGTTTTAGGTATCTGTAACACCTCTGGTTGGTTGAAAAAATAACAACAATATGCTAGCGCCAAGTGCTACTGCTATTCGTTGGTAAATTTTATGACGAAAATGGTATCGAAATAAATAAACAATTTTGGAAATTACCTTGCAAAAATAAAGGTAATTTTTAAGAAAAATGCATGTAAAGAAGCTATTTTATTTAGCATATTTAACTATTTAAAAAGTTGGAAAAATATCAACAAAAGGCAAGTGTAGAAAAATTACTTGTATTTTGGTAGAGCTAACTACCATAATAGTTACAAAGCAACAACAATTCACATTGGTAGTAAAACTAACAATTCATTTCTGTAAACTTAACTGTACACAAAGGTCAAACTCAAAATTTTACAATAACAATTTGCATTGGTGGCGTTTTTTCTTTCTGTGTAGTATATGAGCTACCATGACTAGATAAATTTAAGAAATAATTTTAATAATCAATTATTTCCATCAGTGAAAACTATTCCATCTTCAATCCAAGAGTCGATACTCTCAATCATTGGAATGGAAGAAGCTGGAAACTTTAGGGAGTCTTCGAAAATAATTCTTCAACGGATTCCATTCCGACCCATACAGGTGCATCCTCATTTCTTATGCAAAGAAATTCGCCTAATCTTTGAGAGAGTATCCGTTAAGGTTGCACCCGTGCAGCACCAAGTTTGAAGAAATAATTGAAGACATGAATGAATGAAGATGATGTGTCGCATATTCGGATTTTTAGTGTTCTATGCATGGATGAAGTTCATTTCATTATAGATGACAGACTATTCGTGAAATTAGAATTTTGAAATTAGATATATCACCTTCATTCATTCATGTGTTCAATTCATAGATGTTTTTTTATCTCAGCTCTGCTGAGAAGAGCCATTCTTTTCTCAACCCTGTTGAAAGCAGAGCTGTCAGGTACATTTGTATATATAAAAGAGGCATCAGAATATTTAAAAAAGACAATAGCATGAAAAATGATTTTTTTATACGGAGGGTTCTCATTAGACCCTCCAATAATCAAATCAGAAAGAAAACTTCAAGCAAAAAAAATTAATAACTGCTAACCGTTCATTTAGACTGTCAACTTATCGTAGTACATTTTGAAATGCCTCCCTTCTTCCCCCTAAATTGGTAACGTAACGTTATGAACGACCCCTAACGAACAAGATGATGATTTGCCAATGTTCGCAACTGCTATGCTCTAACCAAAACCACAATATAATATATTACAATAGAAAAAAGAGTTTAATATTATTTTTTTTTCCAAAAAAAAACTTTTCTAAGAACTAAATCTTCCCTTTCGTCGGGTAAAATGAATGCATACACAAAAATTGTTTTTTCAATTATTCTTCTAACTGTTTAGTTTTCTTTATAGTTCTCTGTCTTTATATTCCTTATAATTTTATTATTATGATAAATATTATTATTATATCAAAACACTAGCTGGTACCTGGAGCGTTGTTGCCGTCCTTGCAAGTATTTCCGAGTAGCAGGATATCACCAAATAGTTACTCCAAACCGAGTTTCTTTAATATGTGAGTATTATTTCCAAAGCGATTCAATTTGGAAAAATGTGTCTTATATGGGCGGAGTCACACCCATTGTACAATTCCCGTTCTAGCATTCCAGTAGTAGGACACGAATAGTAACTCCATTTTGATTTTAAATGTTCTATGACTTTTACTTCGATAGCTATTCTGTATCGAAAATTTTAATTCTAAGGGTGGAGCCACGCCCCGTGTTCCAATGTCCGTGCCTGTTTTATAATAGAAAGATCTGCCCAATCTGTTACTTCATACTGAGTTTCGTTGTTATACGATATTTAGTTCCAAATCTATGCGATATTAAAAAATTTAATTTCATAGGCGGTGCCTTTGACAGTGAAAGGGCCTGACTCAATTGTAAGTTCGTACCGAGTGTCGTTGTTTTGTACAGAAAATTTGTGTTCTTGAAAAGTGCCACGACCCTCGTAGATAGGAGGATGTAAAATACTTTACGACCTATTTGCACACATACAAAAAAAAAAAAAAACAAATTGGCCATTTCAGCCCTTGAAAGGACTTTGACCGAGCTTCTTATGATCAATTGTGTTGTGTGTGTTATTAAATGTTTGCACACAATTGACCGAGAACTGGACCTACATGTTTTATGCCGACTCCGAACGGCTAAAGTTCATGTTCTCAAGAAGCTTTACATGGCATTGTTTACTCTCTGAGGTTTGCCATTGTCTGCAGAGAGGTGGTGACCGATCAGAAAAATTTTTATTGAAAAAAACTTTTCGCCGCGGCTGGGGATCGAACCCGGGCTCCGAGCATGCTAAGCCACACACTTAACCTGCATGCCACGGTCAACACAGATTGCCACATTTGCACACATACACTCAAAAAAATACTGTAGTAAAATATACTACACAATGTGTATTTGTTTCCCAAAACATGTAGTTTTATTTATTTTCAAACACACTTGTAGTTATTCGATATTTTTTTACTGCATTATACACTTAAATTATTAATACTACACGATGTAGTTATATGTAGTTAGTATTTATTTAAATGTATTTATTTTTGTACACAAAAATTTTGAAAAAAAATATTTTTTATAGCTAGCTGTGATTTTTCATTTCAATAAATTAAAAATTATTTTAAAAAATAAAAATAATATTGTTAACCAAGACTGCACAATGCTGGTAAGTAACCAAATTTTAAATTTTTTAAATAAAATGTTACCTACACATATAAAAAATAATATAACACTATAACTAGTCACTAGCTGTAACGTAATTTTTATGGTTTTTTTTCCCGTTCTATATTCATTCCAATCATGAAACATATTCTCCCGGGAGTTGTTAAAGGGAATTTCCGATTTTAAGATTAAGGTAAAATACTTTTTGGAAATTTTTAATGCAATTTTGTTCATCAACCACCAATATTCATGAGTGTAAAATAAAACAAATTAGATACCTTTATCTGCTATCTTAAAACCGGAAACTCCCACTTACAATTCCCGGGAGAAAATGTTTCATGATTGTGCTGATTATGCTCTTTTGTATCATTCTATGTTTTTTTCATTATATTGTTAACATTGTTGTAAATATGATCTAAGATATTGTTGTTAATTAAATTGTATAATATAATATAGAAATTAAAAAACACAATTTAATAATTAAAAAAAAAACACCGATTTTTTTAGTCAATATAAAAAAATACTACACATGTAGTAAGAATTACTACATACTGTCAGCGTCAAAAGAAATTGTACACGTTAATATGTTATGTTTTTGTCTTTATTTTACTAGTTTGCTTTATCATTTTATTCAACATATTATGTTTTTTGAAAAATTTATTGCATATTCTTTCATTTTATAAAAAAAAAATAATAAAAATTTAACAATAAAAAAAATTATAAAACAACAACTTAAAATACTTCAAAATTCACAGCGTCAAAAGAAATTGTATAGTAAGAATAAAAAAATTATTTCAAAGAATTTTAAAGAGGTTAGTATTTTGTTTGCTTTCCATTTGCGTTGATTACTGCTTGCAATCTTCTGGGCATCGATTCCACTAGGTTTCGGGTTACATCGGAAGAGATTTTTTGCCATTCCTCCATTATCACTGATTTTAGAGAGTCTTTGCTGGTAATCGTTCTTTTTCTAATTTGACGGTCCAGATGCTCCCACAAATGCTCGATAGGGTTAAGGTCGGGTGACTGGGCGGGATGATCCAGCTGTTTTGGGGTATGATATAGCAGCCATTCCTTTACTATTTTAGCAGTGTGCTTAGGATCATTGTCTTGTTGAAAGACCCAAGTTTGATCCAAGCCCAATTTGTCGACACTAGGTTGCAAATTATCTTTCAAAATGGTGAGGTAATCTGTTTTATTCATAGTGCTCTCTATGAAAACCAAGTTACCTACACCACTGGCTGCCATACACCCCCATACCAAGACCGAACCACCACCATGCTTGACGGTAGATATTACATTTTGTTGGGCAAATGCTGAATTTTTGCATCTCCAAATTTTAGTTGGTGTTTTCTTACCAAAAATTTCAAATTTGCTCTCGTCAGTAAAGACCACATTATTCCGGAATGAATTTGGTTCATTTTGATACTTTTTAGCAAAATTCAGACGTCGCTGTTGATTGATTTTTGATATGAAAGGTTTGCTTCTTGGAACTCGTCCACGTAGTCCATTTGCATGTAGTGCTCTACGTATAGTACTGGAGCTAACGTTAACACCTGAGCGTTCTGAAATGTTCTCGAATATTTTAACAGCACTTTTAGTTGGATTTTGCTTCACTCGTCGCACAATGGATCGTATTTGAGTCGCATTTAGTTTACGGGGTCTTCCAGATTTGGGACGATTTTGTAAATTTCCGAACTTTTTGTAATTATCAATTATATGTTATACAGTATTATGGCTTCTATCAATCATCAAACCAATTTCACGCAATGTTTTTCCTTTTTTATAATATTTTAGCACAAGTTCGCGAACATCCGGGGAGTTTTGTTTACCCATTTTGAAAATAAATTTCGTTACTCAAAAATCTTCAGATTTGAACTGATCCTCACGACATCAAGTCAATTAATAATTATTATAATTAGTTAATATTGCCTACAACATGATAAAAAGTCAAATCACTAAAAATAACGGTAATTTTTTACCGTTAAAATTCTTTAAAATATTTGGTGCACGTGTTGTACAATTTCTTTTGACGCTATTAATATGAAGATGTTTTTGTTTTTGTTCTATGAATTTTTGTTATTGTAATATTGTTGTTGTTTTTATTATGTACATTAAGAGAGGAGAAACTATATTATTAAAAAAACAAAAAATGTAAAACAAAAGGGAATTGCAAAAGAGTATAATTTAACTGCAAACATAGAGGAACAACGTGTACAACTTCTTTTGACGCTGACAGTATGTAGTAAAATTTCTTTTTGAATGCCGCATAAAAATTTTGATTTTAATTTTCGTTTAAATAAATATGTAGTAAAATATACTACGCTTGTAGTAAACATAACTACAAAAAAATTTTTTTTCTCTGTAGTTAAAATAAATAATCGAATTTAGTAAAAATAAATACATTTTTATTTGGACGGTGAGCTACTACTTTACATTTGTTTTAAATACATTTTTATTTATTTTTACTACAGAATTTTTTGGGTGTACCAAATATACTAAAAAAAATTTAATTAAAATCGGTCCAGCCGTCCAAACACCAACACCGTTACACGAGATTTTTATATATTAGAGTAAACTTCTTTTTAATTTCAACAAGAGTAAATATTTGACAACTTTTATTGTATATAGTAAATGAATCGATAGGCGCAACCAGACCAAACTATTTCGTGAAAAATGTGCGAAAAGTGAGTAGAGTTATGTAGTATTATCTAGTGAGAACCGCCCTAAAATTTCACAAAACTGCAACACTTATACGATTCTGACAGTTGTTCCTCCAATTTGGCACCACTTGCGAAGTATCCTTTGTTTTTGTTTCACATTTTATTTTATCAATTCTTTTGCACTTAATTTTTTGCCACTCAAAATTTTGTATAGAAAATGGTGTAATGGGAAATACGAACGAAAACAATAAAAGAAAATATAAATGTTTTGCACAACCTATACATGCTCATTCATTGCGGTTTTGTTTTGTTAGCATATTCTAAGCAAAGTAAAAGAATAGAAGAAAAAAAAGCCAAATATGACGAAACACGAAACAAAGCGGAAAACCCAATACGAACAACGTCGTATATTTGACAGTTCGCAGGCGACCAGTGAAATGAATAGAGAATGATAAAGCAACGGCGCATAGAAAAATTGTATTGGAAAAATTTTCTGCGTTTCAAAGAAGATAAAATTAGCAGAAAAATTGTGAAATTATATAAAAATATCTTATTGTGATACCAAGAAATCATATATAGTGAAGAGTTTTGTGTAGAAATAAGTGTAATAATAACAATATTGAAACAAATTTTTCCTCACTGCAAACCTTGAAGAAGAGAAGGAACAAACGAAATTCATTGTTCGCGACAGCTTATTTTAGCTTTTCGCCTAGCGCCCTCAAGCCAAATCCTGCACCCGCCCACCGTCCCATACATCAAGGCAAGGCTGAAAATCATTCAAGTGCTACAAAATTAACTAAACGTATGTCACATATGTGAACAATTTCAAGACATATTCAAGGCCAGGATTTTTCTGATCGAACTTCCGCCGGACGCCATATAGATAAAATGTCACAAAAAAGCCTACATCATGGATACAATGCTAGGTCGTGCACCACAGCTTTTGCGACACAGCAAAAGTATCCAAAACGATCTCATCATAGACTACGCAGCGACTCGCGATTTTCACTGCTTTGTTGCCTTCTTTTTTTGCTGGTCACATTCACCACCCACTGCAATGCCACGGCCACGGACATAGCGTTAGATGCCAAGGCAAATCTAACACATCGCATCGACAGTCTTAATCTGCTGGTCTACACTTTTCTGCTAACGCTGACGGTGCTAACCATTTGGCTATTCAAACATCACCGCGTCTCGTGGCTACATGAGACCGGCTTGGCAGTGATTTACGGTAAGCAGCAATTAAGTTAGAACTTGTTTAGCAATGAAACAATGGAAGGAATGTTATTTTAACACACTAACAGATATCGATCAATCGTTTACGTTTTGTATGAGTTGTTGTCTCTTTGTTTTGGTAGAAATCAATTTTATCAGTTGTCGAACTTGCGGCTTTGTTTGCTTGCGATATGATGAACTGTGCAAATGAATCATATATTTGTTGTCAGTCTGTAACTGTTTAGCGCGACATGTTTGTACACAGAATTAATACCTATTGTTTGCACAGTCCAAATATTCTTTTATTTACACACAGCCAGATGTCTTAACTTTAGAATTTGATAACAGTTATTTTTTTAAGTCTATAGAAGGAGTTCTTATCTAAAAAAAAAACAACAATTGCCATTGTAAATTATGCTGATGTTTATATTTTGGTTGGGGTTCAAATAAAACGATAAAATCTAAATTTTCAATAATTTTACCGTTCCCAATATTTTGCTTAATATTAGAAAGCAACTCTTGCTTTATGAAAAATATGATTGTTTTTTGTTTGTTAAGTTAATCAAACTTGACGAAAAGTAAGCTATGCACATTATCGCTCCAATGCATTTCGATGTCATCGCTCGCTTGTATAAGCAAAATAATGATTAAAAGTTTTGGTTGGAACTTCTGATAAAAATTTTTTAATATGCAAAAAAATTATTTAAGCTGATAATAAACAATTTGATCTATTAAGTTTCTAATATTGAATGCAATTCTATAAATTATTTCCCACCGGTGCATAATGACAGTAATAAGTGACATAAACTTGAAGACTACATACAGTGTGAGCCCTAATAACTGTCGTACCTAATATTTCAAATAAAAAACAATCAAGTGTGCATTTTGTGGTCATATTTAGGGCTCTCGATTTTCGAGTAATTCGAGTAGTCGGGTAGTTCGCCTTACACGGCCATACCCGGGTAGTTTCGGGTATTAACGGGTATTTTGAGCTACCAACGTAATTCGAGCTACCTGGGTAATTCGAGCTACCCGGGTATTTCGAACTGTCACTGGGTAGTTTCGAGTTTTTCGAGCTTTTATATTTTAAATCTTATTTATGATTTATGTCAGTGCGATTGCAATGATATTGAGAAAAAATATAGTTTATTTAATTTTATGGTCATTTCTTGAGCATCAGTTGTTTTTTTGTTGTTTCATTTGCAGTTGTGTTTGGTTTTGTTATTGTACATCATGCAGGGCAACAAAAGCACAACATTAACGTGGCTTAAGAAGCTTATTTTTTTCGAATATCGAGCGCCCGTGTGCCTCCAAACCTGAAAAAACTCGAAAAAAATCGAGAGCCCTGATAAAAATTTATTTAATTTTATTTTTTGAACATTACACGTCTTTTTGTTTAAATCTTTTGGAAAGCTTGAATAGGCGGCACGGAAAACATCTTCTGGTATTTGATCCCAAATTCTCTAGAAAGGGTGCTTGAGTTGTTCCAATTTATAATTTTTGAATTTTTTTATTTTTTCCCCATAATGTTTTCCCATTAGCCATAATCCAATGCACTCAGGTCCGGAGAATTTAATTTCATGCATGAGGTATATAATGGCTGATCTACAAAAAATAATTTACATTGATTTTAACACCTTTATAAAAAAAAGGAGTAGGAGAGTGCCTTTTGCGATATGGCACCCCCAAACCATTTCCAATGTGATGTTTTGATATCTTTCAATGGCTTTTTTGTCTGCATGAATATCCCACTTACTCGTATCCTACACGTGGTCTTCTGTGGGTTGCGTTTTTTTGCAGAAGGAACAGCTTCTCATCCAAAAACACAATAGTTACTTGCGTGCCACAAAAGGAGAATGCGTGCCGCTTGTTTTCTTTTCTCATTAACATAACGCACGGTGAGATCGGTTTTATGATTCACGGTTGACATTCAAATATTTAGCGAAATTTCTCTCAGAAACAGCACAATTTCTACTTATTCGTTGTCCTATATTGGCCAGCTCAGTCACCAGATCTCAATCCTTTTTAAAACCTTTGGGAGATCATGAAGCAGAGAGTTGATTGAATAAACGTTAAAATCAAGAATCAGGCTTCGAATACTATTCCGATTTGTTTAATTAATAATATATTAATGTCGAGGCAAGGACCTGGCAAAGCAGTTATAGAAAAGAAAGGTTTTGCTACAAAATATTTAAAACCGTTCTCTTTAAGCTTAATACAGGTTAGTAGAAAAGTTCTGAATAAATATAAATATATAATCATTATTTAATTGCGCCATTTAATATAAAAACAAAATAGTTTCATTTCGATCTCTCTATTCGGTCATTCTTCAAAAGCCATTTGTCAGTTGACATGTCAGAATATTTTTTACTTTGGAAAAAACCGAATATCATGCAGTGATAAAATTCTTTGTTTGGGAAGATTCACCAGCAACAGAAATTCATACAAAAATTGTTTTTTGTTGAGCATTACAAATTGCTCCTACATTTCCAACTGTGCACCGATGGGTTTTAGAGTTTAAACGTGGTCGTACAAGCGTTGAAAATGAACCACGTAGTCCCAAAAGTGCAACAACACCAAAAATTATCGAGAAAGTGCATGCAAACTTGTTTGTGAAAATCCATATCATTGACATCTCAGTCGAACGAGTACTCCATATTTATAAAAAAGCTCTATTTTATAAAAGTGCAACAACACCAAAAATTATCGAGAAAGTGCATGCAAACTTGTTCGTGAAAATCCATATCATTGACATCTCAGTCGAACGAGTACTCCATATTTATAAAAAAGCTCTTAGAAAGTTAGTGCCGTATTCTTTAACAATTAAACAAAATTTGAATCGAAAACAAATTTCTCAGGATAATTTGGATAGGTTTTTAGCAGAATGAACCAGATTTTGTGCGTCGTTGTATAACTATGGATGAGACTTGGATTAACCACCATTATCCTAAACTAAAACAAGAACGTTTACTGTGAACGAAAGCTTGTTGTTCAGCTTCAAAACAGGTTAAGTCAAAACGATTGGCAAAAAGGTTTTGGTATCAGTTTTTGGAATGCAAAAAATATTTTGTTGATTGATTATATGAAAAAATTCAAGCAAATTTACTCTGAATATTGTTCACCATTGGATCAGCTTAACGAAAAAATTCGTGAGAATAAACCTGCTTTACTGAAGAAAAAATTAATTTTTCATCAAGACAATGCACATATTCATACAAATGTTTTGACGATGGCTAAATTAAACGTATTAAAGTATTTATTAAATACTAATAATTACAAATTAAGGTGATTTGCCTCCCAGCGATAACTTCCTCTTCCAAAACTTGAAACAATTCGTGGTAAGCATTTTTCGTCGAATGAAGAAGCTTTGCAGGCGTGGAACCATATTTGCAGAGCTTCCGCAAAACCATTACAGAAATGGGATAAAATTATTAGAGGGTCATTTGAATAAGTGTTTTGAAATCGAGAAGATTATATTGAATAAATAAAGCAATATCATTTTAAAATTCACATTCATTCATTTTTGCTTTCAGTATTTCAACCATCCTGTAGTTGGTTAACCAAGTAAACATAAATTTAGTTGAAACGATAGCGAAAGCTGAAATCTATTTAGTACACATTTGACAGAAACTTGGTGCAAAATAAAAATTCAATAGCTTACTACATAATTTTTTAACCAGCAAGCAACAGTAAATCGAAAACAGAATTTTGTTGCATAGATTTTTGCCACCACGGTATATAAAAACATAGTCTTCAAAATGGGCCAAAATGTTTTAAATTTTTTTTAAATTATATAAATTTTTACTTTGAATTTACTCACACATAATTTGCCTTCAGATATTAAAAAATAAACTAAAAAACGTCACAAGTTCAAAATAAAATTTGGTTTTATTTTGATTTGAGTGTATTATTCATGCCAGAGAAAAAAATGTATTTTGAAAAACTGTTTTGGGTCTTTTAGTCAATTAATACGATCATTTGAGCGATGGATCAGAGCGACACAGAAGTAAATGTTGAAAAGTAGATAGTTAAATAGTAGTTACTGGAAATAGAAAATACAAATTTCTAAAAATATATTTTTATGATATTTTTTTTTTCATAATTCAAACGTGACTAAATGCGATGAAATTGTACTATTTTTATCTGTCAAAAGTATGAAGTATTAAAAATGCACTCACTCATGCACGCTCGGAAGTTGTTTTTTGATCTTGTAAAAATTTCAATACAGTTGAAATTCTGTTTGATGATTTTTGCTTTATCTCTTAGATTATTTTTAAACAGACCAAACAAAACAACATGTGTTTTGTTTGTGACTTTTGACTCACTTGCATTTCACATGAAAAGATAAATAAATAAAATTAATTGGTATAAATGAGAACTTTGCTTGGCAAAAAATAAAATGTTGCTATAATCATTCGTTGATATCGCAAAAACTGATTTGAAGATACAAAATTTATCACAGTAGCCGAATATCAAAGAGATAGATAGACATGTAAGTTCACAAAAATCGAATGAAAAATATTTGGAATACTGAAGATAATGCCTAGGAAAATATCAAAATTTATTATAGTGCAAGCCAGTAGTTAAATTACCAAACATGTAATTTATATATCGTAAGCATAACCGAAGTCGTTATTTAAGTTTTTTAAATTGCGTATGCGAACAAAACATATCGCTAATTGAGTGTGGCCTCGAGAGAAAACATTAGAAGAGAGCACAATTACTCCGTTATTTATTGCTCAAAACTATATTATTATTGTTTCTAGCTATGCTTTTCTTTCTAACATTCCAACATTATGGAGTGCTGTTATCAGAATAGACTTTATGTTTTATTTAAAAACATAATTGACGACATTATATTATTTGATTGTACTGTAGTTTCTTTTCATTTAGTTGTGTTTCCTTAATTTTTTTTTCTTTTTCAAATTATATCATCATCATTATCTGTTATTTTTACTATATGTGCTCAATTGAATTATTCCAATCGCATCGATGATGCAGTGTCTGAACATTAACGGAAAAAATGGTTGTCGTTATCAGTCACATTCATAGAAAATGACAGCTTTTGCTAGCTAATGACACCGAAAATAATTGTTAAGGCAGTTGGGAATTCCACAAATGATAAGATGCATTTATTTTTTATTCACAAAGTGCCGACGCTAATTTTTTTGTAACGAAACAAAACCAATCCTTAAAACAATTTTATACTTTGTGCCAATAAAGCAACAAATATATGTCCGGTGCCCGTGTCAGTGAATGCCTGACCTCTGCACCGAAAGAAGTGTTAGTTCTATAACATTTTTGGCAGGCATAATGTACGAATGACAACCTAATTGGGCACTCGTTGGTTTATTGTGTCCGAATATAGTAGCAGTAGCTCGATTTTAAGCACTTAATTGATATAATACAGAATAGCTACGGTACTATTTCAGGTGACTTTTAGGGTAATTATTGAGTATGTTTCAGGTACATTATAGTAAAGACTCAAGTCAGTTACGTTACTAAGATATGCATTTTATTCACGGGTCTTTGTGCAGGCTAGTCAGACTCAAAATCATAAAATATGCACACTTACCATAACTTTAAATTCGATTATCCCAAAATCACTTTTTCGCGGTTGGTTGTAGTAAAAAGTAATTGAAAAAATTGTCCGATTTTAATAATTTTTTGCACCACATACTTTGAAAAGAAGTCATTCTCGTCGGTACTAGAATCATGAGGGTTGTTTGAAAAACGCCTTCAAAAATACCTGTTTTTGTAAATGTTGACTTTTGATATAGCATTTAACAGTTCTGTTATTTGCACTCAGAAAAAAAAACACATATCTTTCTCCGGTAAAAAATTTCTCTTATTTCGATAATAGCAATTTTCTCTTTTTCAAATAAAATTTTCTTCAATTAGAATAAATTTTCACATTTTCGAAGAAATATTTCTTCACTTCTAGGAAATGGGAATATTTCAATGTCTCTAATAATGATAAATATTTTTCTCGCACAAAAAATTGTCTTTTATAGAGAAAAATTTATTAAAAATTAAAAATTTTTCGTATATTTTGATAAAAAATTCACTATGATCTCAAAAAACGATATAATTTTGTGAATTTCTCTTTTTCATAGAAGCTTTTTATCATTTTTAGAATTAGAAAGGCATTATCTGGAGCAAAGTCAATACCATTTTTCTTTAAATATGATGCCTTTTTTATGATATTCCGAGAAACTTTTTTCTGAGTGTGTTGAACGATCCTCTTAATTCTAGTACCGACGATAACGGCATATATTCTAAACATATTCCCGTTTTGGTTTTTATTTTCAAATGAAGTACTAAAATTTTTTGAATACAACCAGCGGGATACCTTTTTTTTTTGTTGGTCTACTTTGACATAATATATAAAAACAACAACAACAGCAATAATCTTTACATTAAGTTTGATATTTTTCCTATTTATAAGACAAACTGTTTGTCAATATTTTTTATAACTTTTGTAAAATTGAATTTTTAGCAAGGCATTACATTTTGTGTCGTCAAGGTAAAAGGTGGCCTTAAAAAAACCACTACTTTGCCCAATCCAAATAACACACCTCAGGAAAAAATTACCTTATACCAGTCCCAGCTCTGATCCCAACACTGGAAACTTAAAGCTAATATCTTTCCAACTTTCTAGGCATATCCATCACACCAACACAACAAAATCTTCTAACTCGAATTACACACTTAAGACAACTAACCCAAAACGAATCTCATTTAATCTCAATTCCAACTTGGTTACACCATCAGATAAAAATCAGAGTAACATTCTCGAGACTCTATCATAACTTTGTTTATTCTCATACTTTAAACCCATCTTCTTCTGCTCCAGTCACGAGTGAAGTCCCTAACCAACCTGGTAGCCCCATTTCTTTCATCGATCCTCTTCAACCACCAAAAGTGAAGCCTACTTTGAATTTTTGAGAGCATATATGCCCTCTCTCGCCTTAGAGGGAACAGTGTTTACAACAATGTGCGTCTGTACCTTGCTTACATGAATAAGGCACCGATCTACCTGTATAGAAGGCAAAATCAAGACAAACCTCAAAGTCTTGATACAGCAAGATGGTATATCTACTGATGTCGATGAATTACGCTATTTATTCATCAGTTTCCAGAAGCAACTCGGTTTGACGATCTACCATGTCAAAGAAGATCAAAACATGTCTCTTACCTCCAAAATTCCCGAAAAGAGCAACAACAAAATTATTCCTTACCAGCTTACTCATAATCAAAACTCTATTCCAAGCCCACTATTTGTATCTCAGTTCTACTCTACAGTGTTTCTTAACTCTCCTTAGCTTCCCTACGATATTTTTGCCCTTATGGCTAAATCGCAATACTGCGTTAGGTCGGTCGTGCGTTGACAGCTCGAGTAGAGATCAACGTGTTCTTATGGTGCAAATCTAAATTCGACCTCAAGCGTTGGTCGTACTTTATATCGTAAAACAAGAAGAAGAGATAAGTAGAAAAATGTTCTACTCGGTCGTGCGTTTGACATTTCTTCATATAGCAGAGTTGCATTTTCGTTGAAAGCGCTTAAAATGTGGGTGTTTTATGGTTTCACTGGCAAAGATAGATTTATTTTATTTTCGCTGGAATTTATTAATGTTTTTTAATAACTTTGATTAATAACTTAAGTAATCAAATGAAAATTTTGATAAAGTTAATCTATTTGTATTATTTTTCTTCAAATTATCTGTGTATAAATATTCGTTGGCGAAACAGGTAAGAACAACTTTTGTGGGCATTTTTGTATAGCTGCTTTTATTGGCATCGCCAAAATTACAGACGCACGATCTGTCAGCACAACATTGAGTTTTGTTAATTTTTAGGTCGTGCGTTCTGACAGCTCATCTCGTAAAGTTTATGCAACGTCGATATAAAGTACGATCGGCGCACGACCGACCTAACGACATATTGCGATTTCAGCATTGCTGAGACCAATCTTAACCAAAACTTTAAGTATTCTGAGGTATTTGCGTCTGATTTCGTGGTGTTCAAAGACGATGGTCTCGATAAAGACGATCTCACTCGTTCAGTACCATCCACCTCTATCTCTTACCCTGTCTTACACAATAATATCATAAACACACACTTTGAGCACTCGTATAACTTCAACTTTCGGAAAACTGATTTCGTAAAACTTGAGATCTTAATCAGTAGAATCGGTTTCCAGCATCTTTTCGATAATGCCCATGAAAATGTTGATAATGCTGTCACTCTCTTCTATGAGTCCCCTTTAATAGGCAAAATAACTTTTCGTCATGTCCTCCCTGGTACAATAAGGAACTACACTCACTTCGTAATAAAAGGAACAAACTGGCGGATTTATTTAACTTCTCGTTCTTCTCTTGACCTCACAAATTATCTCCACGCCTATAACCTTTTTTCTGACTTTGTGAACCATCTATATGAGTTATATCTTGCTCATATTCAAACAAAATTGTTGTCGGCTCCTAAAAGCTTCTACAAGTTCATTAATATAAAAAGAAAATTTGACAACTATCCATCAACCCTTTCTTTTTCAGATATTTCCTCAGACAACCCAGAAATATTTGCAAATTGCTTCAGTCAGTCATTCATAAGTCATAACAATGAACTAGACCATGAATCCTTCTCTTCACAAAGGAACTCTGCTCAAGCCTCGCTGATTCTCGTGGACCCGATGGTTTGCCTATTATTGTCATCAAAGAATTCGCAAACGATTTAGCTCATCCTCTTGAATCTCTTTAAACTTTAAATCTTTTACAACTACCTCTGGTGTTCCACAAGGCATCTTGGTCCTTTGCTATTCGTCTTAATAATTAATGTTGATGGCATCATCAATGAATCCAATCTTTCTGTGTTTGCTGATGATATGAAAATCTATCGGCGCATACAAACCAACGCCGATTCTCACAATCTTCAAGACGATCTGGTCAGCTTTTCCATTTGGTGTCAAAAAAATCTTCTAGAGCTCAAAGTCAGCAAATGTCAAGTAATAACACATTCTCGAAAGCGAATGAAACTTCCTCAGAGAACGTATTACATTCTCGGCAAGCCAGTTCCTTCTGTAAGCTGTTTACGGGACAAAGGTGTTATTTGCCACAAGGAACTTAACTTTAGGTATCATATTGATAATATCATTAGTATAGCCAACTCTGCATTTGGTTTCGTGAAACATTGGTCCGTAGAATTCTCCAATCCTTACGCCACAAAATCTCTCTATGTTTAATTTGTTAGAACCATCCTCGAATATGCCAGCCAGGTTTGGCTTCCCAACTACAACAGCCATTCAATGCAAATCGCAGCCGTTCAACGAAGATTCATTTTTATCGCTCTTCGTGGTTTTCCCGGTTCTGACAGTTTTAACCTACCTCCTTATGCCAGCCGTCTTAAGTTGATTAATATGCATACACTTACAACGAGGGGAAGTTGCCGATGTTCTCTTCATTCATTAATTAGTATGCGGAACCATTAACTACTCAGAACTACTCCAATTAATATGTTTTAATACCAACCCACGCAACCTTAGATCTTTATCTCTCTTCCATCTTAACTTTCACCGCACCGACTATGAAAGCAGTGAACCTAGAACCAAAATGCTTCGGGTAACCAATAATTTGATCTGTGAATCCGATTTTCATTTGAGCAGACCACTACCACTACTACTCCGAAAGATCCTTCTTAACTCTCCAACGCCACTTCATCCCCCTCTATGATGTATTCTTCCAATTAAGATATGATACCATTGTAAATTAAGATACTCCCTGCTAATTATAAATTTTAGTTTTTAAGTTTTTATTTTAAGTATTTAAACTGCTTGTATTAAGCTTATCCAAAAAATGAATACTCGTAAAAGGTTCATGAATTCCATTAAATGATATGTATCGCTTGAAAGTTCTGATTTTCAAAAGAAGAATTTCAGATTTCAAAACGGTCCTACTGTTCAAAACTGCTGGAATCGATTGTAAACTGATTGTTTTGCCTTCACTAGGACATTTCAAATCACACCTTTGTCAATCCGTTATTAAATTGTGGGCCATCAAAACGCGATAGCCCGAATTCATCCTGCCGTCTGAGAGCAAATTCTTTTAATACAAATTTTTTCTGAACGGCCGTCACCTCCCTGCAGACAATGGCAAACCTCTAACAAAAGTCTGGTGCTGTTATCCCAATCCTATTGGCCATCACACCGATGGAGTAGTGACCTGTTAGTATTCTCACCAGTATCCGGATTCCCGTTTAGACAAAAGCAGAAAGCTCTTAGTTCTGTTCTCGTTTAGTTCTGGACAGAGCCTTCTTAATATAATGCGGCCACTTCTAGAAGCCCAGTTTGTTGAAGCATTATCTCTGACTTTGAGCTGGGTGTTTCTTTTGACGACGCCTATGTCATTGTCATTCCATTCTGCATTGCTGTGTCCATGAACCCAGTAGAGATTGACATTGTGGGTATTAAAGACACTGTTCAGGACTTGTTTACTATTTAGTACCGTTCGAGCTGTTGTCGTTTTGATTTTCAGCGTTTTGATGGCCGTTTGGCTATCTACAAAAATTACTACCCTTGTGGGGGTTAGATTCTTTTTGTGATAACCTGTGTTGCTTTTCAAACACACCTGATCCTGTTCCGTTCTACATTTTGGAGTCATCAGAGTAGAATTGGAGATTACCATAAGGTTCTATATCATAGAACTAGATCTATTGCTCTTGTTATTCCTATGTATGCTTACCTTTACACTCCTGTAAGAGAGCCGAGGTAGCTCCTTTTGTGCACCATTGTCCACCACACTAATCGTAGGTGAGTTTTGGTTCGACGAACGCTGTATGCATCCAATGAATGATGTGCGGTCGCAGGAACTATTTCTTACCGAAGGTCTTATATAAAGGACGCATAGTGCTTTTTTCCTTCTTTCCTCTGTGTTGCGTTTCCAATTGAGCTTGTTATCAAGGAGAGCTTCAGAGTTACTCCATTAGGTTTCGGCATTGTGAAGGTGTACAGACCGAGTTGGGTCTTGATTGGATTCACACCCAGACCGTTCTTTTCTGCCCCTATTGATAGCTCGTTGAGTGCTCCCGACATTATTTCACTTATTAAAAACAAAACAACTTAAACAAAAATTGTAAAATGCCGATATTTCCAGAGGGCTTATCCCATTACTATTCAAATATTTTAACCATTTTTCAATTGATTTCTTAATTTTTTGCTTTTTTCTTACTCTTTTTTACAATTACAATCATACCTGCTACTTTTTTGTTGAACCCCTTTGTAAATTGATCAATCAACTACGACGTTCCACACTCGTTTTTTGTGTTTTATTAATTACCTACAAACATATATTTTCAAATTTTATTCGCATAGACGTAAAAAATATCTATTTAAATATACATGTATAATTAGTGTAGCTATTAAACGAAAGATAATTAAAATGATATTGTATGTGTGTAAACAATAAAATGCAGAATTTTGTAATTTTACTAATATTTTTTTATATCTAATTTTAAAAAAAATCTATTTTTGTCACGAGGTTATATTATTTGTAATATTAATTTTTAAAATTGTTTTATTTATCTGGAATTTTTATTGCTTACACGACTAAAATGACAAAAACAAATACTTATGCTATTTTTTGCTGTTATTGCAAAGCAGGTTAAGCTTCACTCTCTCTCTCTCTATCATTAAGACGAATATACTTAAGCAGTGATACCTTCCAGCACTTGATAATCAGATTATGCATAAACCATAAGAATAAGAAAGCGTAGTTATTGGATCACTGCCATTAACATTGCTTTAACCCAAGCAAAAGTGAACTCAAAACGAACAGACACTTATAATGATGGCCAATCGTTTTGGGTGAACAAACTTATGTCTTAACAAGGACAAGCAAAATATGTTTTATTAAAATACAAATGTATCCATTGTTTTTCACTGGCACTTATTTAAGTAGAGATACCAGCCGAATAACACCAATACTCACACTGTCGACCCTAAATAACAGCTAAGCAAACGCCCAATGCACATCATTAGGCGACAGAATTAACAACACGACAGAGAAAACTTTATCATTATATTTAAAGCGAATGAAATAATGACTCATGCGACCAGTATTTACGTAAGTTAAATGCAAAATTATTACAATCAATTCTACAAAAAAAGCCCCATGCTAAAAATGCTAATGCATTAACAAATTAGGTTACTGATAATATCGGTATTAGGCAAAACGAATAGTCTCGAACTTTTTCAACAATCTTATTAACTATTAGACTACCTCAAACGTTACTACATGTCCGATGGACATGTAGTTCCATAAAATAACGGAACTTTTTGTCTTTGGTCCTACACGGTTGGACATGTCGGATGAACATCATTATTTTATAGATTTCATGCTGTACACATCGAGCGCACTTATTATTTTGTAGCGCTAAAATTTATTTATTTGCATTATTTTTATACTTTTCTCTTTTCACTTTCCAGTCTCCGTGATATATCTTTATATATTAACAAATTCTTTTGAAAATTCAACATTTATTATGTTTGCTATTTTATGCGCGAGATGTGCTTCTCTCAAAAATTTTTATCGAATGACAAAATGCACCAAGTTGGATGGACATGCACACAAACGATAGTAAATGTCGGATGGACCGAGCAAAAAGTCAAAAATTTTTGTCTTTCAGCGGACATGTCTATCCAACTTCATTTTAAGCACACGAACGGTACTACATGTGCGTAGACATGACAGGTCCACCCGACATGTAGTATCGTTTGGGGTGGCCTATTGGTAATTGGGGCAAGACATAAATTCGAATGAAAGAAAAACTCATTTAAGTAAGTCATACATCATTATCGGCTATTCAAAATTTTTGATCAGGTTGTTCACTAGATTTTCATTATCATGGTGTTTCCATTTTTACAAAAATTTGATTATAATATTTTATTATACTGGGGTGTCATGAAATCCAATATCTGTCGGTTTTCAATATCTATTTCCAATATCTATTGGTTTTATGTTCTAATCGGAATAAATGTCCGATCAGTATTGACATTGTTTTTGGTCAAATAATCGCGCAGTATATGTGTAAATTGCACTTAACCAAAAAAGTAGCCAATAATTATGAATTTTAACATGATCTGCATGAATAGTATTCATGAATTTTGGTCTAGTAACCAATAACATGAACAATCATAATATCAATGTACAAAATACATGAATCATACATAACTTTTGTGAATAAAATTCATAACATGCATGTACAAATACGAGGAGAAAAGTGACATACAAATACTGTTCTCGAGAAAAGTAACAAAAATGCATGACTCTCATGTATACATACACATTTACTAGATTAAAATATTCCTTGGCTCATTTTAATAAGCTCCAAGAAACAATTTCGCGATGAATTATTACTTAGGCATTGACTTCTTATTTTCTTGAGTTTTTTTGAAAAACGTGCTTTTATAATTTTTTTTTAAACATTTAGTTGCATGTCTGCAGTGGCGTAGCGCCAAATCATGCAAACAAAATTTTACAAAAAAATTTTTGTTTGTAACTTATTTAATTCAATAATTAAATTAGCCAACTGTAGAGTACAATGCTATGATTATGCTGCCTTTATGTCAGGTCACATATTTGGCGTTCAACAAAGAATTATAGAAAAAAATAATAAGACAACATTTGTAAATTGTAAATAACGACACATTAAATTAAGTAGGAGTTTCTGCAGCTAAGCAAGATCCAATCGTTGTAACATGTTTAGGAATAATTGATAACATACATCCTTTTTGCTCACGTTCAACATTACGATGGGAATTGTTAAAAATGCTTTAAAAAAAATTGTTAAGCGTGAATTTGTAAAACGCTGGAGCGCCAGAGTACAAGTGGTTAGCGTTATTATCGATGGACTGGAAAAATGTAGAACTATTATAAAAACTAGTAAGGTATATCTTCGACTTGGCCGAAGTTAAAATACCCCCACTTTTGATGACGTCTAAAATACATTCATATCAAATTGTTTCCCTACAAAATAAAGACAAGCCTTTTTATAAAGCTTTCAATTATTGGTTCTATGGGAGGTGGGCGTGTTCTTGAGTGGTTGATGCCAATTTTTCTAACACGCCTCAATTTTGATATAATATACATACACAAATACCCAATTTCAGGTCTGTAGCTTAAATATTAGCCTGATTATAGAGTTTCCAATATTATGAGTTGTATGGGAGGTGGGCGTGTTCATCGATGGATGACGCCCATTTTTCTAACACATCTTGGTTTTATTATAAAAAGAATAAATACCTAATTTTACTTTTGTAGCTTCGACAGGAGCCTATATATATAGTTTTCAGTTTTGGGGTTGTTTAGGAAGTGGGTGTATTCGTGGATGGATTACGCCCATTTTTCTCTTAAGTCTTACTTTTTATATAAAAATAATAAATATTTAATTTTATTTTTATAGCTTCGACACAAGCCTCTATACATAGGCTTCAATAATAGGATTGTATGGGAGGTGGGCGTGTTAGTGGGTGGATGACGCCCATTTTTAGCACACCTGAGTTTTGTCATAGACTATACAAATACCGAATTTAAGTTTTGTAGCGTAAATATTAGTTTCTTTATGGAGTTTTCATCATTGGGGTTGTATGGGAGGTAGGCGTGGTTTTCATCCGATTTAGCCCATTCTCGAACTTGATCTTAGTTTTTTTAAAAGAAGCTTAAATATCGAATTTCATTACGATAGCTTGAATATTACGGCTGTTATCGTGTCCACAGACAGACAGACGGATAGACAGACGGACATGGCTAAATCAACTCAGGTGGTGATGCTAAGCAAAAATATATATACTTTTCTATACCTACCACGCCTCCTTATGGGCGTTACACACGTCGTGACAAAATTAATATACCCCTTACGCAGTACGCGTGGGGGTATAATTAGCAGATGAAAATACTGCCACAAGTGGTACCAGAAAAGAAGCTGCAAACTTGTTGCAAAATATACCGAATTTAAATATCATAACTTAAGTCTATTTCTGGCATGAGCTCTTTAAGAGAATTGATCGTGTGCAGTTCAGATAACAACGTCCTAAAATGAATTTTAGAGAAGCGAGTAATTGGCGACTGAACTTGCAGAAATTCGTAACGGAATTGTGAAAAGGTGATCGAAAAGACTAAGAATCTTTGTAAAAATAAGTGAAATCGTAACAACCATCCGTATAAAATGTCGCCGACAAATACGTGCAAAATTGACAGCAAGCATAAAAAGTTTTGTGCTAAGAAAAAAATAAATATAAAGAAAATCTAAAATTAAATTTTATAGTGAGTTTTGTGAAGTGAAGAAGTGAGGCAGGTGTTGGAGCTGCTTAAGGTTCGAGGAGACAGCGAAGGAGTCAGCGAATTTGTTAAGTGTTGGTGTTAGTGTTGCATTTAATCGGCAAATTTTTTAATTGTTAATAAATCTAAAAAAGGCTGTTTTCAAAGTAAAAAAAGGCTAAAAAATCACGAAGCTAAATCGTAAATTTCGAGGCTAAACCGCAAATAAAGAGGCTAAATTTAGCCTCGAAAAGGCTAAAATGGCCACACTGATTCTTAGTTGAAAACTTGATAAATTGTGGAAAAACGATGAAGGATTAACGAGGTGATTCGAGACGATTAGGTGGGGCTATGACATTGCTCTCCGATTTTCGTCAAGCGCTTCCCGTCTTTCCGAAATCTACAGCTGCCAATGGACTTAATTCATGCCTGAAATTGTCGTCTTTGTGGCGGCATGTCCAGAAGTTGATTGATCATGAACATGCTGAATTCTCGAGACAACTGCTCTTGTCAATAGCTAAATTTCTGTTGATGTTACAACTGGACTAATATCGTTTCCGGCAAATTTTTGCGAGTTCACATCGTCCAAGGATTGCACAATTGTAATTTCATTATTCAAAGTCAAATCGCAGTAGAACTTGATTCGTACAAATCCGTTGACAGCGTGACCGACGGGGATGAAGCGACCAACTATCCGACGGAATTTTTGAACTTGTTTGATGTGCCAGAAACTCCGCGGCATAATTTACAACCGAAGATGGGATCGATCATAATCATGTTGCGAAATCTAAATCATCCGAAATTGCGCAACGGTACGCGGTTATCCGTCAAGAAACTGATATGCAATGTGATTTAAGCTGCGATCATCAAGGGAGCTTTAAAGGAGAGGAAGTCCTTATCCTACGAATTCCGATAAGTTCACCTGATCTCCCATTCCAATTCAAGAGGATTTAGTTCCCGGTTCGATTGGCCTTTGCGATCTTTGGAAGTTTATGGGATTAATCTCAAATTCGTATAGCTCTTATCGTATAGCTCTCTACTAATTTCGATTCCATTCAAATAAATCACATTGAAATTTGAACTATCACTCTGTGTTTTTTATCACTCTGGAGTTTATCTGAAGGCGTTTCGGACAAGAGGAAGTTCACCGGGTTTGCTAGTTACATATAAAGATCGTGGTTGTTCAGGATCTTACGTATGAACTGAATGAGATCATGTACAGTTGCATGAAGACAGCAGTGTTTTATTCACAGACTCCTGTAGTACACTCAGCTCATGAACAAAAACACAAAACCAAAATTTAGACACTCTTCGATCGACATCTTCGATTTTTAATGATTGCTGCAATTCGCCGAATGTGGTTTGCAGCTACAACGAGATGGCATGATATCACATGTTTCGCTGTCGTTAGCCAGCTTGTGTGCTTTTTTGCAATTTTCTTAGCACTCTTCATGCACTTACACCCACACAATACTCATAACCCCTAAATAAATTCTCAAAGACAGTGTTCGCGACCAGGAATTTTGTGTACGACAGATTTTTTAACGCTTTTATACGTTTGCATAATTTATTCCTGAATTTTACATGGGCTTGTGCGTGAATACATTCAAGCTTTGTATAATTACTTGGAGTTCATGTACAAGTACACATGATCAGTGAACGCAAAATTCACGTAGGTTTTTTATAAACATTAACAAAATTATATTTTCAGTGCGGTGCAAAAACCATAAATTGTCCTTGGAAGAGAACAGTCAGCATCACCTTAATTTTAAAACGACTTTGTCGTGCTTTTTTATGTTTTGGGTCATCTAGATAGCGCCAATCATCGTACATCCAAGTCACGTCAGCAGTAGTGATGCACCATTAAAAGCATCGTCCATTAAAAGCATCTTCTGAGTGACAGGTTTGCGAAACTCTTTTTGAAGAAAGTTCAGCAATTTTGGCACAAGTCCCACTACAAAACGAAGACTACCTAAAAAATTCCGAAAAATTATGTGCTCCTAATAGAAGCCTCCTATCCAGTCAATATATCAAGCTCTATAGCTATATCTCTCACTGTCACACGACGATTTTCAAGCACAATTTCCTTTATTTTTTGACATTTTCATCGTTTATTGATGTTGCTGGAAGATAATTTCAATTATAATATTGATAATCACAATTTCAAACACACTCTTTGCTCAATTTTTTAAAAATTAACGCCTAAGCCTATAACAGTGTTACGAGGTTGCACAGGCCGGGTCAAATTTGGAAAACAAGGTATTTTATATGAATATTTATGAATATATATGTATATACATAATTATACATATGTTCTGCATATTTCTTACATACTGTTTTGGATAAAAATCCTCTCTCTATTAGATACAGTTATTTTTCATTGCTTAATGTTTCAGAATTACATTTTTATGTGACTTTTGATCCCGTTTTCAAGACCACAAATACTATTTAACTTTCAAATGTAAAAAAAAATAAATTAAGACCTGATGGTGTACGACTTTTTTAAACTGCTAAATGATTTAAACTGCTTCTATTTAAATTAAATTAGCATAATAAGCTTACATAAAAATTAAAACCTGTAATAGTTTCGATATGAAAACATTTTATCGATATGTCTTGTTGAGTGAAATAATATCTGCGTTACTGTTCATAATTTTAATATTAATAATTAAAACTTTGTTATCTATGTTGATTATCTTTTAAAATATCTTTAAGTTTTCTTCAATCACATGAAAATCAATTTGTCTCATTGTATATTTGTCTCTTTTTAGGTCTTATTGTTGGAGCTATCATACGTTTTGCTGGAACCTCAACTCCTCTGATACATCTAGAAGTGGAGCCATCGGGCAATCCGCAGTTTAATCAATCGCTGCCGCCTGATACGCTATGGTTAAAAGTAAGTTGAACCCTTTCTAAACCAACTTGATCAGCATTTTCTTAATCTACCTATCTTTTTAATTTAGTTTCCCGGAAAACTAACGCCGAATACCACCGATAAGGATGCACTTCCCAATAAAACGTATGCGTACGTTTTCCGCAGTCAAGTCTATGATGTCGATGAGAATGAAATTGATTTAAAGGCCACTTTTGATCCGGAAATTTTCTTCAATATCATTTTACCGCCTATTATATTTCATGCAGGTTATAGCTTAAAAAAGGTAAAATTTTAATTAGTTTTATTTCAATGGATTGACCTAATGACTTATATTCGCTATATTGCAGAAATATTTCTTTCGCAATCTTGGTGCTATTCTCACATATGCCATTTTGGGCACCACTCTATCGGCGTTCCTAATCGGCGCTATTATGTACGGTTGTGTGAAACTGATGCCAGAATATTTGAGTAGCAGTTTTACATTTCTGGACACGCTGTACTTTGGAGCGTTGATATCACCAACAGATCCACTAACAATACTTGCGATCTTTCATGATCTGCACGTCGATGTTAATTTGTATGCATTGGTTTTTGGTGAATCTGTGTTAAATGATGCTGTCGCTATAGTGCTTAGCGGGTAGGATTTCAATTGAATGTACTTGAAACATCGTATAATATTGTGCTTTATTTTCTCAATAGTGCTATACAAAACTATGGTGAACACTACTCCAGCACTGGAGAGTTTGAAACGAATGCCTTCTTCAGATCATTGAGTGATTTTTTCTGCATATTTATGCTGTCGCTACTGATTGGTGCTACCATGGGCTGTTTTACGGCATTGATATCCTTTAAAAAAATTCTTGATTTTATTCCTAACGTTGTTCTATACTTTTTGTTTCAACATGATTATTTTCTGCAGAATCTACTTTATCATAACATTTTCATAATTCTGACACATCTTCTGAAATATTTCTATTTATGATCAGTATATGCTCAATATTTGCATTTTGTATCAATCATTATTAAATCATTGTTTTCCATAACTCCTTTGCACCTGACTAAGTTCACACGTGTTCGTGACTTTCCGCTGCTGGAGGCAGCACTGTTTGTTCTTATGTCCTACAGCACATTTCTTATAGCTGAAGCCTCGGAATTAACAGGAGTTGTAGCAGTTCTATTTTGTGGTATTTGTCAGGCACATTACACGTACAATAACCTCTCTGAAAATTCACGCACGCGAACAAAAGAAATTTTTGAATTATTAAACTTTTTGGCAGAGAACTTTATTTTCTCGTATATTGGTGTTTCGATGTTTACATTCCCGAAACATCACTTTGATGCAGTTTTTATAATCACAGGATTTGTAAGTTATTTTCTTCGATAGAAGTAATTTGTTTAAATGTAATTACTATTTCACATTGTTTGACTTTTAGGTATGTGCCGCAATTGGACGCGCTGTCAATATTTATCCTTTGTCATGGCTGTTAAATTTAAATCGCAAACCTAAAATATCATCGAATTTTCAGCATATGCTCTTCTTTGCCGGTGAGTATTGCAAAATAATTAAAAAGAGTACACAAGTATACGAAATTAAAATTTTTCAAATAAACGCATTTTAATGACTATCTAAAAACTATTACTATTACTATTACTAAACTATATAACCAAAAACAAACTTTTAAGTAATAACTTAAGCCTTGGTTAACTTTTTAACTTTGTCCTAATGTTAACGTTGTGCTAATTCTTGTAATACCCTTAAGAAAGCTTTTTCGGTATAAAAAAAGTAATTATATATTCTTGGCCGGCGTCAGCTCCCAATTCGATATAACAATTACCGTGTGTTCGTCCGTCTGTGTGGTGTCTGTAAACGCAGTAAAAAGAAGAGGAGTTGAGATGATTGCATTAAACTTGGTATACTAGCTGTTCATGTGGACCCAAGAATAAGCCAACCTCCCATACAACCAATGTTATTGAAACTCTATAATATGGTTTTTTATGCGCTGGTTTGCGTGTATTTTACATCAAAACTAAGTTGTAAAACCTTTATACTCTTTAAAACTCTACAAGACCTTTCCAAATAAATGGGTTTAGAAACAAATAAGATTGGGTTTGAATAAAGAACAATAATTTTATCATGAATTACTATGTATCGAGTATTTCATGCTCAGGCAAAGCGACTCTAGAGTTTTCATACTTGTTTTATCTTTTCATAAGACTAAATAACCAACCATAGCAAATAGCTTCACATTATATTAGAGAGTAGTATTATAATTAGGGGATGCAATCCCGGGACCCTTACTTTTCAGGTCTCGACAGTTTGATGAGTTCCCTACAAGGTTGGTACGTTGTTCCTCATTTCCATAGATGTTTGATGTGCGTGAAGTATATTAATTCATTAATATAAACGTTGCCCGTAGTCTTCAAATGATGCAAGATGTATTACGATGTTTCCGCTCAAAATTAAGACTGTAATGTGGCCAACTCGGAGAGTGATAAAAAGTGCTCTTCGAATGCATTGTTTGAGGCGTCATGACATCTTTCACAAATCCTGCCTATGAATAAACAGTAAACAAATGTTTAAAATTCTAAGGATGTGCAGCTTAGTTATCAGCAAATAGCAAAACCCTTCTTTTTTGAGAAGCGAATTCTTGCCCTCGCAACGTAGATTTTTGGCATTTCCTCTAACAATCAATTTAAGATTCTCCAATCCAGTTCCATTGGTTTCTCATTATTAAATGCTAGGTTTTATTTGGTAAACATTTGAAAAATACAGGCATGTTCTGCAATGTTCGAATTTGATCGATATCGAAATTGCAACAGACAAAAGCTGCTCTGCAATTCGATTGCAATCGATATCGATTTGCGCTTCAATTTTACTTTTTTCGAACATTGTTTTTGTCGGCTTCAATTCGAATGTGAGTGAACAAGTGAAATTGCAAGTGCTTGAGTGAGACAACCTACCTTTGATGCTCCACTTTATTTTTGTGTTTCTGAACACAGTCCAAATCAATGCTGTTTGACAATGAAGATGAACAAATATTTTTGTAGCTACCCAACAAACAAAATTATTCACTCATCATATCGTTTATGAATCGCTTATAATTTCGTGAACAGCAGAAATTCCTTCTTCGAAACCGACAAATGCAATTCGTGAACGTTTCGCCAAACCTTTTAATACGTTAACGAATCTTCATAAAAATATTGAAAGGCGATTAGATAGCAGTCCCTGAAACGAACAAAAAAAAAAATAATAAGCGGATTTTGAAAATTTAGAGGAGGCTAAAAACATCTTAAATGCTTTTTAACAAAGCAATTTTAAACGGTGCTTTCTTTAAGGATCCAGCATTCAAACATGGAGATTTACTTGATTTTTTCAGATTTGTGGCCCAATATCGCTTGAATAAGGACTCATTCATTTTGGTGTTAGAAAGCATTAAAGATCCATGTCTTCATCGTCAATACCTCTTCTGTTTTTATTGGCCGCAATACTGTTTTTGGATAATATTCTTGTGTTTTCTCCTAAAATAAAAATGATTTAGTACATTTGCACAGTACCTATTCAAATAATTTACTTTACTTACATGTTTTTTGTACTAATCAGGCTCAATAAAAAAATAGTTCTCATTCCGCTAGTGAAAAGCTGGTCGGTTTGTTTCCAATTATCAATGAAATCGATTTCTGCAACACCTCAAATCGATGCAAATTCCGATTCGAACTGAAAAACGGAATGTATGACACCTTTGCTAATTTCTATCGGAATCAAAACCGATTCCGGCTATAAACGCATTCCACAACAACCCCCAATATTTTTTGCACTTTTTAAACCATGCTTCTTCTTCCAAAGCCAATTTCAAAATCTTTGCCAACAGACCTTTAATATACCCCTTCCGCGAAAAACGAAGTGTCGCAGATACTTAAAGCATTAATCGAATTAATTATTCTTTTACATCACGTTTTATTTAATCCAAAACCTTTTAAAACGCGTCTTTATTTAATCGATAATATGCAACAATATTTAAACAAAGAACATTATTTATATTATAAATTTTATAATGTTCTGGCCAACATTTTTTAATCAGCTCTCAAGTTAAAATACTTACACTGCATCAGGAATGCTGAAATAATGCGATTAGTCACTCAGAATTCGTCTTCTTATCCTTTTAATTCTATTGTTTTCATTTTCAAGCGTTAAAATAGCAGCCAATGCAAAACTCATTGTTTATTTTCTTAAATTTCAAATTTATTTCAATTATCTGGAATAAAATTGAAGAAGGAATACATTCAGTGCAAAATTGAAAGAAACAGCTGATTCAAACACGAATTTAACTCGTTTTTTAATTTCAATATCGATTCATTTTCGATCGAATTGTAGAAAATGGCTGACTACACTTAAAACGTTCCCTGAATTAAAAATTCGACGATATTGGGATATTGGTTGATTACCTGACCTATCCCCAATATATAACGACGACATCATAAGTAGATGTATTTAACTTTGAAGTATTTAACTTTGGCTGAGCCGAATATATTTCTTTACTAGTTTCTAATTACCTTTTTTAAATACTTTTGTTAGACATTGAAAATAATTTAAGGGCCGTTTTATTCACTTTTATAACTTAAGATTTAAGAATAACTTTGGGATTTTTCGACTTTTCCAACTTTATTCATTTTATTCATTTCAAGTTGTCAAACATAACTTTAGAAATTCAAGTTTTTAAATAACTTTTGTTCGATAACTGGAGTCAACTTGTGATTTTTTAACTTCCAAAAATATGAGCAGTTATGAGTTCTAACTTGGGATATTTGGTATAACTTGTGTTTTTTGTTTCAATCACAAATAAATTCGAATGTATGAATGTACGAGTTAAGAAATCGTAGCTCTTATGACCTGAGACGCAAGAACTATGCCGAATATTTACAAAAGTATGCAAAATATGCTTAAATATGCAGACAAAATTTAAATAAAAACAATGCAATAAATTGACGAATGAATGAAAAATGCGAATATCACGTTCATCATAATTGTATTATAACGTATGCGGAATAAAATTTGCACAAAATTAATATTTGTATTCACAAAAAACTAGTATAAAATTTGGTAAATTTTATTTTTAGTGAAACTTATTAACTTATAGTTAATGCAGAAAAAAATGTCACCAATACGTGTGGTCTTACGACAATTTAGAAGCACTTTTGCGACAAAAAGAGAGGAAGAAAAGTACCGTCCTTGTCACTTATTACCATCTAATGTGAAATATAACTCGTCATCCACTAATTTTTCTGAAAGCATACGTTGCCAAGATGTTGTAGATGGTTCGGCATTTCATTCTTTCTTCAGAAAAAGGAGAAAGAATCGTCGCTTCGATTGCTTCGTGAAACTGCATGTCTTCTACCACAATATGATAACATTAGAAGTAATAACTAGTGTCCGACCGAAACCAAAATTTTGGCCGAAACCGAAACCGAATTTCGGCCATTTTTGTAATATTCGGCCGAAACCGAAACCGAAACTGAACGTCTACATGAAAATTGTTTTAAAAACAATTTATTTATTTTAATTTTTTAGTTAAAAGCTTTCAAAAACATAACAATTGAAACAGATTATAATAACGTATATATTCGATAAATATTCTTTTGCCTTTATTCATAAAAATTTACGAACCTCTTATAAAGCCTTTACAAAAAAAAATTTCAAAAACAGTATCCATAAACGTCCAATAACGACAAAAATCTCTTATAAAGGCTTCTTAAATGAGTAACCTTCAATAAACCCTTGATAAAGCCTTTTTAAAATTTTTACTCTAATGTGAGCACAAATATTGTCAAAAATACTTCAAACTGTTTCAAAAAATATGAAAACATGGCAAAACATTTCAAAATATTGAAAATAAAAATTATAAGTGACAATATTTTCACAGAAGAACATAGATTAAACAATTTTTTGACTGTTTGCATGTCAAAGTATTGATAAAATTGTGACATATCAAAGAAGTAAAATATAAGGAAGTGCTGTAGTTGAACAAAAGTGCGGCACCTCTCATATTTGTGTTGGTTCTCAAAATACATTAACATCCACAAAGGGCCGTATTTGGTGGCATCGTTAAAAAAGGGCCAACTTTTCAGATTTCGGAAACTTGAACAACGTGACTGTTCAATATGTGATCAAGTATAAAGCAATCGCTATCTTATTTGTTTTGTTCATTAAAATAATATATTGTACTACTTTACTATTTCGACACCACCTTTGAGGTACACAATTTGGTGGTTTCCGATTTTTTTTCTAGGTGTTCGGTTCCCGTTCGATTCGGTTTCACTCTAAAGCTGAGAATAAAACCAGCAAATAATATAAAAAGTTATTAATTTTCAAAAAAATAATAATATGTTCATGCACTTGTTTTATATTCAATCATTCATTCATTTAAAAAACGCGCCCTAAAGATGTGTGAAATTATGGAAAATGAATGCACCTATGGAGAAATGTTTGTACTTTGACAATTCGATATTCCAATCGTGTATTTGTTGGGATATCGAACTGTCAAAAACACCCTTCGTCTCGCTCATCACATGCCGCATCTCACGTACACTGTATGTGAGAAGAACACCATTTCCTTATATTTTACTTCTTTGTGACAAATAAACAAAAAATTATTGAATTTATCAAATTCACGAACCATTCTTGACACTGTTCCCATTTCAAATTGAGAGTGTTCCTATTTTAACAAATAAGCTGAGACAATATTTTTATGAATAACAAAATTTTAAAAAATATTTTATCTCTAAAAAGCTTTTTGACTATTGAGCACTTTAAATCTATTCCAAAATATTTTTATGAATATGACCGTTTGAATATTAATGTTCAACTTTAAAATAATAAATATGGAGATCATTGAATACCACATTAAGGAACTTTTTAGTATATAAAGTTAAATAACTTAATATTAGAATCTAAAAAAAACTACATTTATCGTTTTGTGCTGGACTCAACTCACTCGGTCAATCAAATGACTGAATTTAACGTTTTTGTTCTACTTAACACCATTAAAAATTTTGATGAAAGCGAACTCACATCTACCATTGAAATATATGTAAAAACCGAATTAGTAGTGTCCGATCAAATATTCGGTTTCGGTTTCGGTTTCGGCCATATTGATGCCGAATAGCCGAAACTGATTTTAAGGGCCGAAACCGAAACCGAAACCGAATATTCGGTCGGACACTAGTAATAACTAATCATATTTGTCTTTATGTACATAACTTTTTAGTATATTTTAAAGTTGACCTTCTACAAATTTACATTAAAAACGCATCGCAACGTTATTAAAAACTTGAAATGCAGTTTAAAGAAGTAGTTCACATGTAATTTGTTCTAAAAAATAGTTAATAAATTCCAAATTTGTTAGATTAAAAATCTTTAAAAATAAAAGAAGTTCCAGAAGACCCAACACACCCACCGGCTCTCCAACAAATGCATTGGAAGAAATCCATAAAAACCGAATTTAATAAGAAACAATATATTGAGGAATTATATATCATATACAGTGCTTTAATAAATGCAGTGTTAACATAGTTAACCGACAATAATATTCACACTGGATCAACATTTAAAAACCATGCTTACGAGTTGTAAAGATCCCCATAGTGTATGCTTACCCGAACATACACGATTTGATATCATTTCAAAACATTGAAAAATAACAACCAGTAGTTGAAGCTTTAAGCAATTAGATGCTATCTACATTCAAGTATAACATTACAAATTAACTGACATTACATTGCAGTTCCCCTGAAAAATAGTGTAATGCCACACTCTCTTTTTGCATGAACAAGTAGCTTATTCCAACAAAACTATTACACTTTGGACACGTTGGGTTCTTATCCATCGGCAGAGCCAAAATTCTGTTAAGTTCCTTTTTAACCACGACAAGATGATGATAAAGCTGCTTGAAGTTATTCCAATGAAGAAATCCACCAATCGATTTGTGAAGAAACATCAATTTCTTTATATTTAGAATATAACCAAATTGACCTTGTGTAAGTTATTACTGCTCTGTGTTCCATATATTGCTATTTTTTTGTTAAATTTCTTGAACTTGCGGATTTGTGCGCTCCTTGTATTCAATTTGAAACTAGAATATTTTAAATTAATTTCTCAAGTTATGACTGTCAAATATTATTAATTTCCCTGGGATTTTTTCATAACTTGAATATTTATAACTTGACTAAACTTCTACTCAGAAAGCGTCAGCTTGATATTTACAAAACTGAATAAAATCAAATTTTAACTTGAGAAATTAAAATTCAAAACTTCGCAAGTTATACAAAAAGTCAAGTTGAAAAAAGTTATTGAAACTTCCCAAGTTAGCTCAAGTTAGAAAAAGTGAATAAAACGGCCCTAAAAATGGCTTTCAAGATAATTCAAAGCATAATCAAGTTGTTAAGCGAGGTTTTAATTAAAAAATTTTCAAAAATATGAATACTTAAAAATTATCATTTCATAAATTTGTTTATTAGGTTTGCGCGGTGCCATGTCATTTGCTCTGGCCATAAGAAACACCGTTTCTGAAGCAAGACAAACAATGCTGACAGCAACATCTTTAATTGTGATTTTTACTGTTGTTATACAGGGAGGAGCTTCAAATTTTTTGCTAAATTGGTTAAAAATACCGTAAGTTTGAATATGCGACCGTCATTTATTGTGTCTTTAATAAACTTTCGAACATTTTTTTATAGAGTTGGAGTTGATGAAGAGACTGAACAATTAAATACCTATCAGGTTCGCAGTGTGAGTAGTTTATATATTTTTTTTTAACTATTTCTTCTTTTCTTCTACAAACTAAGTTATATTTTTAACCTAACTCAATCTATTTAAATCCAAACAAGAAAATATTTGCTGTACAAAACTAAGTTTCCTAAGTCTTTCTTAATTAATTATGTTACAAATTTATTCATCACAGCACTGTTTTCAAAAAGTTAAATGTTAACCTTTATTCACCGCTCCAGTGCTTGTTGCATGTATTTATAAATTTAAACTTTTTTATTGATTTTTACAATAACTGCTGCCAAACATTGAGGGTTTTATTTAAATTTATGAGTTTTTCATAGAATTAAGCTACTTTTTAGAAATTGCCTTCAGCAATAGACTAAATAGAATTTCACACACCTGCACTACGAAATAAGATTTCTCAAAATTATATTTAAAACAACAACTTGTTACCATCTACTGCTCTAGATGAGACTGATTTTTATAAATTTCTTAAAACTACATTTTTTATTTTAATTTAATAACTGAAACTTCTAAATGTTCTCTTCGAGTTTTGTTGAAATAGCGTTCTATTTTTATTTAATATTTTTTTATTTGAGAAATACTCAAAAGCTGGCAGCAGTATTTTATTTTTGCTTTATTTGACCCTTTATGTTGAAAAATTTGCCATATTCTTAACTGTATTAAACAAAAATCCAAAATTTTCATATAACGCAAACTATGAACCACGCTAATGAAATGTCACCAATAAAAAAGGTTTACAATTCCATGGAGAATACAGCAGCTGCGGTATGTGTTTCATTTTAAATCCTTCATACAAAACCGTAAACATTTATTTAACTCAAACCTGATTAAACTGAATTTCAATATAAATTATTGACTTTTGTTGCTTTTAGTTTTGTTTTATTCATTTCTTTTTCTTCAAACTTTCCTTCGTGTTTTTTTTTTGTTCCTTTATATTTTTATTAGTGATATAATTTGAATGCGTTCGTATTTATATTTTTTTTTTTGTTTAACATTGTAACAACTTGTCTTCACAAATTTACACTTGTAGTTAGTTAGTTGAGTACATATGTACATGTATGTATATTTTCATATACGAAGTCAATCGATACCGGACTTAATTTGGGCCAATTGCCAATGTCCAGGCGACATAGTTCCTTGGTGAGGAGTATATTTTTTTCAATTAGTTAACGTTCTATGCTTGTTCAACTTTTTTACTCTTTGAATTCTCATTAATTTGTTTATTTTTAATTTTTTTTTATTATTCAAGCTAATAGCGCTTTTTATGCCATTACAGCAACAAATTTTTTTGTTTTATTTGACCTAATTTTTATTTGAACTTCTGTCTGTGTTTGTATATATTATTTGTTTTGTTTTTTTTATTCTTGTAAATTCCTTGAAACACATTGTTTAATGTTAAATATATTGTTTTAATATAAATTATTTAACTAATGCAGCACAAAATACAATAATTAAAAATATAAACGATATCCAGTAACGTCTAGGCAATGTTCGTTATTCATTACTCAGATATTTTTTTTTTAAAATATTAACAAAACTTTAAATATTCGAAACATTTGTAAATCAACTAAAATTAAACCTTCTCTAGCTTTTTCAATTTAAAACTAACTTAAATCTTTTTATCTTATATAAAACTTTTTTAACACTTCTTCGGCACACTGGATCATTTACACTCCGCTATTTTTGTGTTTTCACATTTTAACGATATCTTTTTTAATCAAATTTTTGTTCATATGCACCCCAGTGTGCACATTACGTTATGCCAGAGATGTGTGCCGAAAAAGGGTTAAATTTAATTTTTTTAATTGAGAGTTATGTAGATTTTCTAAATATTATGTTAGTTAAAAATTAATCATTACGTTGTACTGGATATCGTTGGACTGTATTTGTTCCAAGACACTGCTTGAGGTTTAAAATTAGTCTGATGGCTATTTGCAGGATATCGATGGTGATATGGAGGGCGGTGCTGGAGTTGCAGCAAGCACTAATGCAGCAAACTGTAGGCGAAGCAACGAAAAGGCGGTGTTGGCACGTATTTGGGGCAATTTTGATACAATGTAAGACAATCGCAACACCTAAACATAACTATATATATTGTTAATATTACTAAATGCTATTTCTTCACAGGTACATGAAGCCTTTGCTGACACATTCACGGCCCACACTTTTAGAAACACTTCCAGTGTGTTGTAATCCAGTCGCTCGGCTGCTAACCACAACTGAGCAGCTGACGCAAGTAAGATTATGTTTTAAACTGATTTTCTAAATTTGGTGTTGCTCGAGAGCATGTTTTATGTTAAAAAAAATACACAGTTATAGTATCATCCATTTTGGTATCATAGTGGGACTGCACGTTTATGTTTTTTTTATATTACATTTTTTGCTAAGTTTCAAACGGACAACAAAAACCAAAAATTTCTAATCAATATTAAAAAAAAGTTTTGGTCAGGGCGCGGAGAAGCGTCCTTATTAGTGTCCAACCGATTATTCGGCTTCGGCTTCGGTAATCGGCATAATCGGCCGATATTTTGATCTTCGGCTTCGGCTTCTGATTCGGCCGAAATAGCCGATTATTTTTGCCGAATGTTTTTGCTAAGCAATTAGTTTTTTGAATTTTTTTGAATTATTCAATATACATTTGAAACATTTTCATTGTTCGTTTTGTGTTTCTCTCCTTTTCTGTTCTTTCATTAGTTGGTGTTCATTCTTTGAAAATTTTATTCAAATGATAAATGCAGCGAGTCCGACTGTTACTCTTTTGCTTTTGTAATGGACTGAAATATAAAAGTCGAGTTAACGCTAGCAATTTTCTGCGAAATTTTAGTTAGTATTACATTTATGTAGCTTTTCTCGACTGGATCAAATATATTCAATTTTTTTCTACTTTATCCTGACGTCAATAATTCGATTACAGAAAAATCCGAATTTTGCAGAAAAACTCTTGCGTTTAACTCGAATTAAATGATTTTAGTAAGTTTTTTTTGTACTGACATGAATATAAAGGGTGGTTAAATTTTAAGGGACGATGTTGATTTTAAATAAAATATAAATTATTCAGAAAATGACTGTCATTTCTTTTTATTATAATAATATTGATATAGTTCAATTATGTATGAAACAAAATATCGTCCAAATGGCCTCCGCGACCTCGGTGGCACACCTCCATCCGATGGTTCAAATTTTCGATGACGTTGAGGCATTTGAGGTTCTATGCCGTAAATGTGCCGAATTATCTCATCCTTTAGCTCTTGAATTGTTGATGGCTTATTGACGTACACCTTTTTTTTCAAATTACCCCAAAGAAACAAGTCCAACGGGGTCAAATCACATGACCTCGGCGGTCAATTGACATCGCCACCACGTGAGATAACATGGCCATTAAATTTGTCGCGCAAAAGAGTCATTGTTTCGTTAGCTGTGTGGCAAGTGGAACCGTCCTGTTGAAACCACATATTGTCCACATCCATATCTACCAATTCGGGCCATACAAATTTCGTTATCATCTCACGATAGCGAACACTATTCACAGTAACTGCCTGACCGGCCTCATTTTGGAATAAATACGGCCCGATGATGCCGCCAGCCCATAAACCGCACCAAACAGTCGCTCTTTGTGGGTGCATTGATTTTTCGACAGTCACTCTTGGATTATCATTCGCCCAAATGCAGCAATTCTGCTTATTGACGAATCCTCTGAGGTGAAAATAAGCCTCATCACTGAAGATGATTTTCTTCGAAAATTGATCATCCACTGTTCCCATTTCTTGAATAACTTTAACGCGTGGCTCGATTATGTATCTTTCCATGGTTAAAATTGAATTTGTTTAAAATTAAGAAATGCCAAATGAACTGCAGAAAAATTTTGACGTTTAGGTGTGGTTCACATTAAACATCGGCCCGTAACAAAAGCAAAGAATAAATTTAATAATTTTTTTTACTTGAAAACATTTGTTTCTTATTCGGCTTCGGCTTCGGCCTTCGGCCGATTATTTTCATTTTGCCGAAGAATCGGCTTCGGCTTCGGCAAAAATTCACGTTTGGTCGGACACTAGTCCTTATACACGCAAAATTCATAACGTCATTCATTCTCTTTAATCTGAAATAAAAGTCATACACGTGATACTTTAACAGTTTACAATAATAAAGTTATTCTGACGAAAAACAACCCAAAGGTTGACAGTAGCATACTTCGTTGGTAGCTACACTAACTCATCAGAAGTCTTATATGGTCTCTGCAGTCTTATAGCTTTGAAAAGCTCAACTTCTTCCGAATCGAATAATATTTTTTGATTAAATTAATATAATTATATCAAGTCTACTACCTCTTCGGGAGGTAAATGAGTGTTTCAATTTCCATACGTTAAACTCGATATTTTGGCATTTATTGTATAGAACGTCCCTCATATTTTTGTCCAATCTCATCCACTTGTATTTTGGTGATTAGTTATCTATCATAAAGCACAATAAAGAAAGGTAAAAGCCAAAACCGCCTAATGCAATTAACAAAAGGAAAGAATCCCGAATAAAAAGCCAATCTGTAGATACTCCGTGGGAAAAAGTTTCTTAAAATGGCATACAAAAACTTTTCAATGTAATACACGAGAGAATCAAAACTGTTGGCCAGTTTTTCATATTAAACCCAAGCCAGTGGAGAAAACTTATCAATATTACAGAGAACTTTATCGTTATACATTGACTTGAAAGTGTTATGAGAATGCTAGAAGTTCTGCTCAAATTAGTAAGACTAGCAGTGATGACAATTATTAGTCTAAGGATGTTGTGCAAAGTGTTGAGTTATCTAAACTGCTCTTCAACAGCTACACGGAGATAAATTTGAGCTGAAAGCAATACCAAATCAATTAATTTTGGGAGTGATTCTGAGCTTAGCCATAATATTCTTGATATCAAGCGCTAATGTGATTGTTTATCAAAAAAATAAACATGCTCATTTGTGCATAATGTACGTGACTTTTGGGTTGTTTATCAAAAAAAATAATATTTACAGCTGCATAACTCAGCTCATAATTAGCCTACAACAATTAAATTTGATATGTATGTGTTTTATATCAACACAAAGATGTTTTTGAAAAATGCACGTCATCCCCTCACGGACACGCCCACCTCCCATACAACCCAAAAATTTAAAACGCAATAAATAAGCCTGGCTTTAACCTACAGAGCTAAAATTTGGCACGTTTGTTTTTTATGACAAGACAAATATGGTTTTGAAAAATTGACGTCATCCGCCTACGGACACGCCTACCTCTCATACAACCCAAAAAGTTTAAAACTCAATAAATAAGGTTATGTTTGTCATAGAGAAATTAAATTTGGTATGTATGTATTTTATACCAAAACTAAGGTCTGTTCAAAAATTGGGAGTAATCCGTCCATGAACACGCCCACCTCCCATAGCGAAAGCACAATAAAGACATTAACTGTGAGCTACAGGAATAAAACTTGGTATGTGTAAATTTTTCATCAACATTTAAATGGATATAAAATATAGGCTTCATCCGCCCACGGACACACCCATTTTCAATAATATTATTTTTTTTTTTGGTAAAGTAGGTTTAGGGTATTTCATAGTCGGCCTTAGACCGACTTTAGACTTTCTTTACTTGTTTAAAATTAAATGTGTGATTATTGAAATACACTGTAAGAGAGAAATTGTTCATGCGGGTCTTCTATAATTTAACGCTCAGAAATTATCTTGGTTTCAATAAAAAATCATTTAGTAGGTATGTTCTTTGCGCCAAAGACTACTATGTACTGTCCATTCAAAAGTATTTATTAAAAAACTTATACTAAAAAAATACTATTACTCCATGAATTCATTTACAGTGTATTTTTTTCAAGTATTTTACTTCTATTAAAAAGTTCCTAAAACTGTAATTTGTGAATTAAACTTTCAAATTATTAACCTGCACGGTTTCTGACATGTTGGTGAATTTTTAAAATACTTTTTTCAATTTTTGCAAAATTTTATATGAAGATAAATAAAGTGGCAGTCCCACTCCTCGTTTGGTGTAAAAATAAAATCATTTACATTGGCGTTGTATATATTAAAGTGTCGTTCATCAAATACGCATGCATCACACACCAACTCATTTGATTCATTATATTATACTCATTTATATTATACGCATATTTCATATTTACACACCCATCAACAAAAAGGATGTCGGCATTCGTCGTTCCGACTCCGACTCGGACATTTGCATAGACGACGATGATTATGGCCGCAATAATGGTTCATCAAGTAACGGTGGCGGCAGTGGTTCGGGTAGCGGTGCTCGTCGAAATTCAATCAATCGCGTAAGTATTCGAATTGTGGCCGATGATCGCAGTCTATTTGCTAGCTATAAAAATCGTGATTAAATTATAAACCTAATAAATCTCTTAACTAGTCTTTGTAACCAAAAATACAAAAAAAAAATTTAACCTCAAACTAATTTTAATTCTTTAGACTCAATTTCTTTGAACGCGTTTAATTGGCTGTAAATTATATAATCCTATGTATTTTGACGCTTTCAAGAAATTCTATTCATTTGTTTTTTCCTTCTAATTTTTTGTTTGTATAACCAAAGAGATTGAAGCAAATTTGATGTTTATTTTATTACATTTTTAATTAATTGTAACTTTATTCTCTAATTATTAATATTTTGTTGTTGTATTTCTTGCATGCTGGGCAAATAAAATAATTTACTAAAATTACGTTTTCTATTTTATATTTCTATTTTTTTCATAACACAAATAATGCGGATTTTATCATAAATTCAATAACTTACTTAACTTAAATAACAACACATTAACATGCAATACTAACTCTTCCAACAAAACCAAAAAAAAAATATTGTAAACTTCTACTTGATTGCTGCTCTGAAACATCTTGTTATATATATATAATGTATTTATTGTAAATTGCAAAATTCTCCCAAAACAATAATAATATCTTTTGCAACTCTATTCTTTCTATTAACTGTTGAAATTTAAACGATAGTCTAACATATTAAATGAAACAAATCAATTTATTGCTGACCTCAGTGTTGTTACCAATAATTTTATGTAGTAAAACTTAATCAAACTGCGTATAATTGAAATTCAATAAAAATTTTATAAAAATAATTCTATTAAAACAACAACAAACACACACATTTGCACATCTAACAAATCGAATAAACTAAATTGTCCGAGCGTCTGTCGTCTTCTATAGCCGCAAAGTTGTGAATTTAAGAAAAAACCATGATAAGCACAAAATTAAATTCTTCTCTTTGATAACACATCTACATGGTACACCTCAATTTTGTGTTTAACCGTTTACTATCAGGCGCCCCCAAACAAAATCCTTTGAAAATATTAACAAGCTTGAAGACAACCAATTAACGAACAAAGAACTTTCTTATAAATGCATTGCAATCAGGCGCGGATTTAGGTGGGGGCTAGGGGGGCTGCAGCCCTCGGCCCCGAGCAGGTAGGGGCCCCGCAGGCACTTATATATGAAGTGCTTGTTGTAAAAACATGACATGCTATATAAAAAATATTTCGAAGTAATCGAGCTTAAAGTTTTAAAAAAAATGAATATTTTATATGAACATAAAATTTAACGTGCATCAATAAATTTTAAGAAATGCTATTTAAAAAAATATTTATAAAATTGATTTATCTTTTTGTCCAAAAAATTTCTATGAAAGTACGATATTGTTATGACTCATGATACCAAGTCTTGCTGATGGAAAATCAGTAAATTTTTTCGAAATGAGACAGAAAAACAGTCAAAATGATTTGGGTCTTTAATCTGAGCTTGAGTCAGCGAACTGCACTGCCATCGAGTTTACATTTACAGTACTCGGTTGTTTGAATAAATATTTATTTTGAGACGAGACGCAATAATTTGAATTTGAGAAATTTGCGATAACGCCGGTGCCGAAGAACCAAGGAAACAGAGAGTGAATTCGATAATGCTTTCGAATTTGTTTCATGCCTGCATTTGATTGAAAATTTCCGTCCATCGTTCTTTGGTCGGCGCATTGTTGGAACGCCAATAGCCCGTTTTCTCAGTCGAGAAGTAATTTTTCACATAGGCGAACTGCCGATGAATTTGCTGCCACATCGAACGCTCCTTTTCTCCAACTATTTGCATACATTTTTTCACACTCGACTTGTCGAGGAATAGATGACCCATGAGAAGCTTGCAAATACATATGAACTGTCTATTGTATTATCTGGAATATCGTGAAATTTTAGGAAACGAAAATAAAGGAAGCAGTCGAAAAATTTCCTAAGAATTGAATGAAGAAATCTTCAAACGTTTCCTTGTTTTCCGACTTTGTTTAACTCAGCTTCCGTGTCCGGCTAAAAATATTTTTAGACTCTTCGAAGCAAAATGTTGCCGCTCAGTGCGTTCAAGTGGTGAGCCACATCGACCGCTGAAATGTCGCCTTCAAATTTAAGAACTGCGTTTCGGAAATGCTCAGCCTGTAGAAAAGCAAAACCAATTAATACCGATCTTCCTACTTTACTTCTCGTATTTCTTGCATGTTCTTTGATGAATGACATTCACAATTTCGATGAAGCAAATTCGAAGTATTGATCGAGAACACCCGGAAAATTTTTTTTCTCCCCGAAAGAATCTTTTCAGTGGCTCCAGCGATTGCAACAATTCTCAAACTGTGATTGATGCAATCGCTGGACCAATTGCCAAATAGCGAATTTTCTCGTAGGCCAGAAGTTTTTGTACTCGATTTCCGATGTTTCGCAAATCGCTTTCAATACTTCAAGACGGACGGTATGTATTAAAATAAACGAATAAATCTTAAAAAAGGTTGTGAATAATGTACGCGGCGGCGTATCCTACCCCAATCATTCCCTCTTTCCATTGCTTCAAGCGATAGAATAGAATGATGCTGCCACCGCGCTGATAGTTTCTAAAGTTCGTCGGACAGTTAACGCCGCAAAATCCTACAATTGATCCCCAATTTCCTTCGTGTTGGTATCTTCCAATATCATCTTCGTAATGATTGCAGACGTTTGATCTCTTTCATTGCCAAACTCGAGCAATTTCACACGAACTCCTTCCTTTAGTTGGAATGGAAAAGCGGACGACAAGCGGCATCATTTTGATGATTCCTTGATTTGAAGCGTCAACCGATACGGTGACATATCGCTGTTCTGCCAATTCAGATTTCAAGGTGCTTCGTGCAAATGGAGCAAAAACATTGTCGCTATCGCCATGAATTTTGTGCGTGCGCAGCGGAATTTAGTAATCTTGAAGCATGCACGATTCAATCAAGACTCACATTCGAATGACAAAAACTCTAGTTGGCCTTTAAAACATGATATGCCCAGGTACACGCAGCCAAATTGACGTCGGCTGTTGATGCGATAAATTGAGTCAACGTTCCAGAAGTCGATGCGGATTGCAATGCTTTCATAGTTGCGATATGTTCGATGACCGATTTACTGAAATCTGAATTGCACGTCAAACAGTATGTCGGATCATGGTGAATATGTCGGCTTTACCAACAGCTGCATAGGAGACCTCAGCGAAATCTCCCAAGGTATCGGCGGAATCACTAGCCAAAGTATAACAAACCTCAATACCAGACAATGTCAACTGCTGCTTGGGTACTGGAGTAGACACAATGCCGGCATCACGAAATGCGGGAATAAGATCGCTTTGTCAAAATAATGACACAACGAATAGCGGTGGCAACATCCTTGTTACACTTAATATTTAAGCCATGTGGTCATTGTTAACGTCGAATGTTAGCAAAGCCTTAAAACGTGTACGTTGACCAGTGTTTGTTTTTTTACAGGTTAATCTTCAAAACCTTATCGTTCAGGGCATAGGCCAAAAAGAAATCAATGATTTTTATCTCTGTTATGAGCAGAGAGTGAAGATAGATTTCCTCAAGAAAGGTTATCTTGCCTTGGTGCATCGAATGACCTAATTTACAGACTGCAACCCATTCTTTAAACATTTCCTGCCACTACTTTCAAGACCACAGCCACGACAGCGACCACGAACACAACGTTCTCCACCAGATCCAAATCCTCCACGGAAACTACCATATGGCAATTCCAAATGGTATTCCAAAAAGTGTTAATGCATAATATCGGCGTTTCTCTTTCATTTGGTGTTTAGTAAATTCACCAAAATTGGGCATCTGCGTGCTCAAAAAGAGCAATCCAATTGCACAGTACTTGAAAACAAAGAAAACACCACCAATTAAATAAAACCAACAAAACTCAGTTGTTTTGCATAAACTCGTTTTAGAACTGTGCTTCTGTCACGAATCTTTTTTCAAAAAGTGTTACTACTAGGGCTCTCGATTTTCGAGTAATTCGACTACCCGAGCTACCCAGATAGTTCGAATTATCCAGGCCGTACCCGGGTACCCTAGTAGTTTCGGCTATTAGTATTGCGAGCTAGCCGAACTACCCTGATTTAGCAGTTGTGGTAACAGCTAAACATCTAGAAGAAGTGTTGCTATTAGAAGTGTACTAGCACTATCTCTGTTCAGCTGAACTGAGGCAGTGCTTCTCAGTAATCGTAAAAGTCGAATCGACTATGGTTAAGTCCTATCGACAAGGAGTAGAGTCGGTTTATAGACCAGGCGCTCTTTAAGTGTGCTGCGCCTTCAGAACAGTGTCTGAGGATGCAGCTCTGGTGCTCGCTAGTTCAATCCCCATCGACCTCTTGGTGGACGAGGCCTAACCAATAGCTAATAGCGAGTGCGCATTCTCGGTAAACTTGGTAAACCTCATGTCGAGAAGCAAAACCAACTGTTCAGTGGTAAGCTCTTTGTCCAAACGCAAAATGCTTAGTTTTCACTAAGTCATTTTTGATTTGACATTAAAATTTAAAGTTTGCCTGCTTTTCCAATTTTTGCTAAAAACAGTTGAAAAGACCAGTATTTCCTATTTTTCGCCATTGACAAACGCAAAAAAATTAACAACTTGTTGGCAGTTTTCATTAGTGAAAACCAGGTTTAATTGACGATCTTCGAAGAGCCGAGAGAAATGAAGCTATATACGAAGTTTAGTTTAGGAAAGTCCTAACCCCATACAGAGTCGCCATGAAGTTGAAGAGAAAAATGTAAGCTCGTAACTTGACAGTCCCCCGACAGACAAAATTAGTCTTTCAGTTTTCAGCTTAGTGCTGATCCCTCATCCCGTGAAGTAATTCCTTACGACTGTTCCACGGGATTCATACTGGGTCGGAGATTCAATGTGGAGGTTAGGTGTAGTGCGTAAAAATCGCACACTCACCTGCATGGTTGAGGCCTTTTGAAGGTTCCCACTTCGGGAATAAAAAAAAATTGAACCCACCGGCGCACTTGATATGCCTACGCCTGTGCTATCTTACGCATTAAAACTTTCGGATTGATCCAATACGAAATCGTGTATTTTTCTACATTCTGACGTGGTCTTTGTTCATGGTGCTACCTCTCGGTGTTTATTTTTTATGCTGATTCGACCCTTTTTGAACTCTGCAATCCAATATTTAACAGTTGAATACAACGAAGCAAATTCACCATTCAACTTATCAAGCTTGTCTTTTGGTTCTTTTGCACTTTTGTTACATAAAAAATCATGCTTAATCAAGGCACGAAATTCTTCTTTATTCTCACTATTCATTAACAGATTGATCTGACATTTATGGTGTGTTCATGTTAATGGCTCCACCCGTCAAAATTGTCAGCATTTGAAGAGTGTTGGTGGTTAAATAGTTAAAATTCAATAACTATCAAAGTTAGCTATGTTTATAGTTAAGGTTTAGCTGGAGAATACGATTTGGTTACAATTGCAGCTGTGCAAGTACCTACAGTAAACTATACGGAAAATCTAGTTTAAATTAACTTTTTTATTTACCTAATTGTTATATAGTATATACGTTAGATGCTTGGACAATTTAAGCTAGTCACTCAAACGTTTCACTATCTCTGAGAGTTTTAATTATGAATATTTTGTTAAATTGTTTGATTCTTACATGATTTTGTTGCTATAATTATTAAATTTACTTAAATGCATTTATTCTATTCTGTTCTGTTACAATATAACTAATAAATATATCTATTCTTTAACTGCTATTTTAACCTTTTATTTTCCCTCTATTTTTTTAATTACCTCATATTGCAATGTAAGTATGTGTTTGTAAAATAAAATTATTAGGCAACAAACTAAGTAAGCAGCTTAAAACTGCGCAAGAAGGTGAACATTTTTTTAATTCTTCCAATCTTTCAATAAAACTTTTTTGTAAATGTTAAAAAAACAATTATAAATATACTCATCCAAAGTTCACAATGAAAATTCACGCATTTAATTTAATTTTGTAGCTTTTGTTATATTTTGGTTTCTGCACAAAAATATTACTTTTAGTTTGTTATAAGTTGTTGCTGTTAGTTGCTAGTAGTTTGTTTTATGTTCTGTCATTTTTCTCTTTAATTTATATATAAACTTCTTGTAAGCTTTTTATTATCATCACAATAAGATTATGTTTTTATATGTTTTGTCTATTTTTGTTAATTTTTCTTTCAGGATTCCAACAGCTTTCGTTCGCTACCTATTTGAGTTTGTTTTTAGCTGTTTTTCTTTACTAAATTCTGTTTTAGTTTAAATTTTAATTTAGCTTGATTGGCTAATTTAAGATAGAAAAGACATTTTTACCTAAAATTTGTGATTTAATTTTAAATTAGTTTTTATTTTGTTATAGTAGTCAGTTAAAAAAATTATTCGAATATTATAACATAATTGAGTGAGAATAAAAAAATTTAATTTGAGTGCAATTTTCCTAGATTTTTTTTTTTTAACTTATATTTTAAGTTTTTTTTGCTGGTAGACAGTGGCGGCAACCAGTTAGCTCAACTTGAGCGTTTTATTTTCTAATTATTGGTAAGAATTATTTTTTCTTCCTTTGCCTTAAACTGAATGTCAAAGCTTCTGTCAAATTCTTTGCAGTTGAAAAAATTTCAAATTTACATTTTATTTTTTCTATGTTAAATCATTATTTTCACAGTTCTGTTCAATATTTTGTTTTATTTTTCTGCTTAATAGCTTAAATTTATTTTACCAAAGACACTTTCTAGACCTCATTTACATGCATACATAGTTCAGCTATACCTACAATTATCTGTTAAAAACCTAAACAAAAAAAAAAAAATAATTAGTTATTCGATATCTTCACAATTTCAACAGTACTTAAATATGCTTTGTATTTTTCTTGTTTCTTTGTAATTTTTCCATAAAACTGTCAAATGCATTCAATCATAAAATAATAAAATAAAAATGCATAAAATTATTACTTAAATAAACAAATAAACTATATAAATTCAAATATAAAACTTAAAACACATAAAAACGCCAAAAACAACCAGATGGAAATTTTGGAACATATTAAAAGCCCCGTTTCAACGCGCATTCGACTTTTAGGATTTTATGGCAAGAATTTATAGGAAATTTATAAATAATAAAATACAAAAATGACATAACTAAACAATGTATCTATATAAAACAAAAATATTAGCGTAAATTATTAAGTGAAAAACCTTTTAGCAAATATTAAAAAAAAAAATAAATTTTACATTCAAATATTTTATATCTTATTCACGTATTATACATACATAAAATATTTGTAAAAGAAAAAATTGAAAATTATTACAATTTATTGTTTACTGTATAAAATACAAAATGTTCTTTAAGCAAATTATTTAAGTCAATGTAAAATGTTTATGCTTAATGCTAATAAAAATAAAAATAAAAATAAATATAAAACAAAATGCATATTGTTGCTACCAAGATAAAACGAATAAAAATCGATTGGCTATTTGATTTATAAAAGCAGAAAAATTGTCGTGTATTTAAGATTTGTTTCGTATTTGTTAAAAAATGACAGTTATAGACTCCCCGGAACAGGTAAACAAAATTCTTTTGAGATGTAAGGCTGTAACCATTTGGATGAGTCTAAACATTTTAGAACTGCCAACCAAATTTATGTAAGTTGCAAATTTTAAACAATTAATACAAACTGAAGATTACTTACTTAGGTGGCCATGACAACCCGTGGTTGGGTTGCAGCTGACTTGAATGATTTCTCTATTTACGAATGTATTAAGTTGACTATAAACGAGATCTGCCTGGATAACTCTTGTACTGAACATCGAGACAATTCAGTTCCTCACAGGTGGTTTCACCCCAACCTCGGTGAGAAATTCATGGATGGAATCTACATAAATAATGTTAATAGCAATTTCAATTTTAAGAAAACCAGCAAGAGCAAGAGTTTTTTATATTATTCGCGAAAGGGGGACCTTCAAAAGGTCTCAAACGTGTAGGTGGTAGCGTGCTATTTTTACGCACTAAACCCAGCATCCGCATGGAAATTTCGAACTAGAATGAATCCCGGGGAAATTCGGGGAAATTTCTCTCCTCATCTTGATGGCGACTCTATGTCCGGGAAAACCCTAAACTTCGTATATAGTTTCCTTTCTTACGCTGACTTATTTTGCAAATGCTCGACTCTTCGAAGTTCGACGATTATGCGTTTGGGCAAAGAGCTTACCACTGACTAGTCGGTTTCGCTTCTCAACATGAAGTTCATCAAGTTTTGGGGTGTCATCACTTCGCCGAAGCCTACCGAAGTATCAGTTCTTGCATTCTTGAACCTAAGGCACTCGAAGAGGACACGTGCAGTATCTTCTACTGTGCTACCAGAGCAATGAGTGCAATAGGTGTCACATGAAGCTAAGAAGGTGTGCTCTAAAGCAACCGTGACGGCTCAAACTTTGGGTGAGGTAAAAGTTCACAGAACCGTGACTTATACCACACCAGACGGACAGGTTAGAGAAGAGGTGATTGGTTCAGAATCTCTTACCCGATCTATCCCAATGTACCTGCTACTGTGTCCTAGTTCTCTCTCGAGCCAGCGTTTTATGAGAGCATGCGTTCTCGCTATTAGCTCCTAGTTGGGCCTCGTCCACCAAGAGATTGGTGGGAATCGAACGAGCGAGCACCAGACTGAAGACGCAGCACACTCTAAGAGCGCCTGGTCTATACACCGACTCTACTCCTCATCGGTAAGACTTAATGTTAAACGCTGCAGCCCAAGCGTGCATCAAAATCGAACGTAAGACGATAAGAAGGAATGTCCCGCGAGCTTGCTTTGGTCCTCGTGAGCTTGGCAACATTCTTGCTATCGCCAGACATGAAATGGGTCCTTTTCTGTGGGCATACCTAGGTGCTGTTTAAAGCAGAGTCGAAAGTCGAACAGCACGCCGAGGTTCTTAATAAATGGTTTTGAGTGTACCTCTGTCCCGCTCACGTTTATAACTGCGATTTCGGACTATTACGGCTACTGATAAGCATCGCCTCCGTCTTGTGTTCAGCTAAACTAGTTCCAGCTGACTTTAGCCAGTCGCAGATAGTGCTAATAACACCACTACTAATGGCCTCCACTTCTTCTAGATGTTAAGCTGTTACCACAACCGCTAAATCATCCGCAAATCCGACGATCTTGGCACCTGCAGGTACCTCAAGCCTTGGAACATCGTCATACATGACGTTACACAGAAGGGGCCCTATTACTGACTCATGTGGAACGCAGCCAGTGATACAGTGATTCAGTCGAATATTGCAGCACACTTTCATTGAAGTAATTTGCAATAACTTTTATGAGGAAGCTTGATACTCTAAACACCTTAAGAGCTTTCAAAATCTTGTTCCAGGTAGCTGAGTTGAGCGCATTGCGTACATCAAGCGTTGCTACAAGGCAATATTGTTTTGCAGCCTTCCTCCATCGAGTGCCTGCGGTAACTTCCTGTGCAGTAGTGGTAACAAGGTTTATGACATCTGTTGTTCAATGCAGTTTCCGAAACTCGAACTGGCGATTAGATAGCCCATCCGCCATTTGGATCGCCTCTTCAATTCGGTTGCACAACAGCCGCTCGAAGATTTTGCCTGGTGTGTCAAGCAGACAAATTGGTCTGTAGCTTGAGGGATCTTTTGTGGAGGCACTGCCTTTTGGTATGAGCTCTAGTCTCTACTGAGCTGGAAATATGCCCTCCCTTAGGCAGCCGTTGATGAGCTGAACAAATGCTCGAGATTGCTCTAGGATGGCGAGTTTTAACGCATGGTTAGGAATGCCATCTGGTGCTGGTGCCTTTTCGTTCTTCACGGATAAGGCAATTGTGAACACCTCATCAGTGCTTACCATCATTATTTGATGGAGATCTTCGTCTGTATGGTGGAGCGAAATGGCTGATTGTGACGGGAAGAGAGTCCTTACAACGATACCAAGCAGGTGTGGTCCGTAAGAGTGGGTTGTTTGAACCCCATTCAGCTTTTTTGTTATTACCTTGTAGTCCGTTCCCAATGAACTACAAGCCTCTACACATAGCTGCAAGAAGCACTCGTACTTGCACTTGTTAAAAGCTTTTTTGGGTAACCCTGCAGGATTCGCAAAGAACTTAGAATCTGTCGGTTCCTCTTGAGCGGTAATATCTTCTTCTAGTTTGGATGTATTCTCTGCGTGCTTCTGCGATTTCTGTCGTTTGCTTGATCTTCTAAAAAGCTGAACATGTTGCAAGTTCTCCTGACTTGGTCAGTGGCTTGTCTTGCCATATCGATTGCTGTGTCGGCAAGCTGTATGTCGGCCATCATTACCCTGAAGATGTCTTCGTCTAGCGAAAAAAGCAGCAAAGAGTGAATATCTCTACAGCCGGGAAAATGCGAAGTCATTAGTGATAGATTTTTTCATTCAAGACGTAATTTACGCTAATTTTCAAAGACGAGTGTTTGAAACACTGAACCATCGATTGGGAAAATATAAAAAATACGTAAACTTTGATTTTTGTCTTCGATTACATATCCGAACATCAAGTCAACTCTGGGACTGACATCTGGAAAACTTTCCTTGTTAGTTTTTTCATCAATTTGAAAGGATTTAGTAGAGATTCAAGGTTTTGCTCGAAAGTTTAAAATTTTTTCATGCCAAGAAACACATGGTTCTATTGTGGAAATTAAAATAAGCTCTCATTATAAATAGTTTGCAAATGGTTTTCAGACTATTAAAATGACAATATCAAATCAACTGCAATTTATGAAAATGATGAAAAAATTATTCTTACTTTTTTCAAGTTATTTGCCGAAGCTATTATTTACCTTTTTAATCGTTTAGTCGAAAGATTTTCAGCAAGTTATCCAGCACTGTCTATTTCGTTTTAATTTTCGGAGTTCCAAGTTCCTGAAGAAAGGGGTGGCCAGGTGCAGTGGATAATTCCTAATGGAGGAAGGCAAAATCGTTTCCAAAACTAAGCATTCTTCGCAAAATAAAAAAGCTCCAGATAAAATTTCTCCGATAACTCCAATTGATAATGACGGATTAAAACAAAATGTATGTGCTTCCGATAAACCAACCAGCTCTTTATCTCTTGAAAACTGCAGCAGTTCACAACGCAACAGTGCGCAACCTTCTTTGAATGGTTGTCCAAGACATGATGGGTCTCAAAACAATAAAAATTATACATTATTTACTCCGGACAGTGAAGATGTGCTTCATCATCAAATTCAAGAATGCTAAATTCTGCTGGTTTCTGTAACGTTGCTTCTTCAAATATTACTACATTTTCTCCAGAATCCTGTACTTTTGGTGACAGCGCCGATCGGCAGCAAATAGAAGCCACCGACCGAAATGGATGTAGCTGAATCCCACTCTCCTAATACATTACTTGAAATGTAGAACATCTTCATTTGAATAATCAAAGATTTCAGAATACAAGTGCAACTAGTTTCGACTAGGGCTATGACTCTTATTCGAAGTTTTTGAACTTCGAAGTATTCGAAGCTTCGAAGCTTCGTTTCAAAACTTCGAAGAGGAAAAAAACTTCGGATTTACGAAGCTTCGAAGCTTGACTATTCGTTCAACATAAAAAAATTCGAAGCTTCGAAGTTTTTACTCAAAATAGGTCTGCTTCCGTACTCACTTCAAGTAACTTGAAGTTACTCGAAAGCGTTTCTGTACACATTTTTCCAGCACGAGAGAGAAGAAGAACAAGCAAAATGTCACTTTTTGTCGCTCTCTATTACTCGAACTTTACTTGAAAAATTTCTTCGAGCACGAATATCAAGCATCAAACAGCTGATTGTCAAAGTTATAAAATTAAATTGTTGAGTTGTGAAGTGAAAAAAATATAGGCAATTGGCTAGCAAATCAATTTAATTAGTTTAAATAAGCAATATGAACTCTTACGAAAGTGTTTTAAATAGAAAAACAAAGAAATTAAATTTTATTGTTTTCAAAAAACAGCTGTTGTGCTTGAAACTTACTTGAAACCGTTTCCGTACTTTTTGACAAATTTTGTTATTTTGACAAATAATCAAATTACTCTCTATTACCCGAGCTTTACTCGAACTTTACTTGAAGTGCGTACGGAAACAGACCTAATAATTCAAAATTGTTTGTGCCTGTGTGATACACTTCGATATAAGAAAAAAACATGAGATGGGTGTGGAGCATTTATACTAAAAGTTCTGATGCTCAATCAACGATTTGCAATATATGCGAGCGAGTATTGTAGTCGCATGGGTCCACGAGTTCACTTCGTGCGCATCTAAAGATGCATTCCATTTTTCTAGAAGAACAATTAGTCGAAACCGTAGCGAGAAAATTGTACAAGCATGTACAAAGTTAGAAGCCTGCCGTCGGCTGCCATTCAACATTACGTCCAGCCGCGAATTCAAGGAATTCATGGATGTTGTCGAACCTGGTTTTACATGCCCTTCGAGTGAGACAATCGTATAGCGTCTGCGCGTGATCGAGGATGGAATAAAATGCAAAATAGTTCAATATTGCAGAAATTCGAATTAATTGCATTGGATACAGACTGTTGGACCTCTCGCGCCATGGATGGTTTTCTAAATGCACATATAATTGACCATTGATCGTCAATTGCAGCCGCAGATATTGACAATTAGTACGCAGGAAGTAGAAGAGACACACATCCGAAATTTTAGCCGATTATCTGCAAGTGATTGTTATTTGTTATATCAAACTGGGTATCATTCGAATACTCGAAGAATTGAATTCTTCGAAGTTTTTGTTATTCGAATAGTAATATTTGAAGCTTCGCCTCAAAAACTTCGAAGTTCCGAAGTTTGCTTCGAAGCTTTGAATATTCGAAGCTTCGAAAAAACCGAACATGAACAGCCCTAGTTTCGACAACGATGATGAGTTTCAGCTTTCCAAACAGAAGCGCTTAAAAAGATGAAGTTCTGTATTACCCGAGCATACTTTTGGTAATTTAGAAAATTTTGATTTTCATTTAAGCAAAAGATCTAGTCCTTATTCACAAAAAAGATTTTCTCTCAAAGAGGATTTCACTATTGATACTATCAATATTAATACAAATAAAACATCAACTAGTAAAAATATTACTTATATAAAAAATTCATTTATATTCATTTAGTGGTTTGCCACTTATTTTAAAAAAGGGTAAAAAGTTTTGCTCTCCAATTTTCTTATTTATTGTTCATATTAAAAAATTTTATAATCAATTTAATTCAAAATCTCCTTAAAGTCAACAAAAATAAATTCAAAAGATATTTTTTTAAGATTTAAAAATTCATGGTGAAATGAAGAGCCATTTAGAAAACAGGGCATAGTCTTATTCATTTACACCTAGCGCACTAAGACAACCTAGTGTTGTTCTTAGAGGTCTTTATCATGGTACTAATTTAGATGATTTAAAAACAGAAATTTTATTTCAAGCTCCTGGTGTAATAGATAAAGTTTCTAAACTACAAACTCGAAATTAAAAATCGAAAAGATTAGAAAGATTGGAAACTTTAGAAAAAGAAAGTATATATTAAATCAGGTTGTTTCTAGGGAAAAACCCAAATCAAATCTAAAAGAAATTCAGTGTAAACGTTGCCAAAACTAGAGACACCTGGCAAAAAATTGCAATAAAAATACACTTGCGTTAAATGCAACATAGAACATGTTCCAGGTTACTATCGTAAAGATGAAAGATGAAAAATCTTCACAGCCATTTTGCAATAATTCTAATCAAGACGGAAATGCGGCAAATGATCGAACTTGTTCAGCGTTTAAGAAATATCATCAAAAGAAAAAAAAATCAATATTAAAAGATGCAAAAGAAAATAAATATATCGTTGAAAATAACGTTTTGTCAGCTATTCATAGACCCATTTCTGTGATCCCTGGTAAGTCTTACGCTAGCAACTTTTTTCCAAACTCGAATCCTATTTCAAATTCCAATCTTAAGAATAAAAGATCATCACTAATAGATGAATTTCTTAATTAATCGAGTTATTTTAAGGATTCCTTAATGTTTTCACTTGAAGACAAAACTAAAATTTTTCTTTTAAGTTATCAATATCTTCCTAAAGAAGTTCTGATTAACTATGGGCCATAATTTACTTTCTTTGGTAACATTGAACGTAAAATCTTTGGTTGATAAAAGTAGACATGTTGACATATCAACAACCCTTAAACACAATAATATTGATATCACATTTATACAAGAAACTCATATTTATTTAAAATATAAAATTCACCTCTTGGAGTTTGTATAAGTTCTTAAAAACAATCTTAAATATATAACAACATCCACTCCTATCCTTATATTTCCTAACTGTTTTGTTATTATTTATTTTAATCAGGGACCGAAAATAACTGTTATTTTATAATTTTTAAATGAAAAAGACACAGTGAAAAAATTGTCGAAGGACTTTTTCAAATATACCATTATGATACAAATGGCCTCAGCTTCACGAATATTAAGTGCCTTTTAAATTTTCGACTGATTCTATAAAAGTTAAAAATTAACTGTTATTTTTTGCCTTTTATTTTTTCGGACAAAAATAACGGTTACTTTTAACTTTTATTTTATCGGTCAAAAATAACAGTTATTTTGTGACTTTTATTTTTTCGGTCAAAAATATCAGGCACTTTGTAGTTTTTTAAAGGCCGCTTGACCAATTATAAAACTATTGTTACCATATGTAAATCGTGCCCACCGACGAGACGAAAATAATGGTATCGATAGTCTATTAGTCGGTAAAATAGCCTTTGAAAAAACACAAATTGCCTGATATTTTTGACCGAAAAAATAAAAGGCAGAAAATAACTGTTAAATTTGACCGATAAAATAAAAGTCAAAAGTAACTGTTATAATTGCCTGAAAAAATATAAGGCACAGAATAACTTTAATTTTTGTCGGAAAAAATAAAAGTTAAAAAATAACAGTTAATATGTGACTTTTTCGATAAAAACCATAACCGGTACGGTCCCTGATTTTAATATAAATACGATCTGTATAAAAATTCTATAAGAAAGTTTATATTTTAAGTAACGCTTCTCCATCGCAAATTACGGATTCTCTTACCAAAATTCAAAATTTGTTGCAAAAAATATTCATTTAAAATATTTAAATAATACTTATCATCGAAATTATAACAGAATAATGTTAAACCTTGCTTTTGCATACAAAGAACTATACGGATTCATCAATAGAAATAATTCGAAATTTTGTAACAAAATTGAGCGCAATGAAAGTTTTACTTATGATAGCTATGGAAGTTGGAGAAGCTTCTAAAAATCATTTAACGGGCATTTATAAGGAAAATAGTCCTATTGAAGCAAATTTTGTTTTAATTGATACATCAATTGGTGAGGTTTTGTCAGGATGTTTCAACCCAATTTACATATTTTAATGTAACTTTAATTCTACGCAAAATAATTATGATACTCTTTGTAAAAATCCTGAAAGTTTACGAAATTTAGCATTTATTTTTCTATCCATTAATTTTAACAATTTTATTGTTATGTAGTTTCAAGTTTCATAGTTGATTGTAAATATAATTCCTCAAAGTCAACATACAAGTTATGAGCAAAACTTGGTTACTCTTAATTGTCTTTATTACAAAACACTAAAAGATTACTGTTATTGTTGACATTCTGTTCTAAGCACGTCGCTTTTGTATATTATTGCCATTTAGATTATACAAAATAGTCTATAATTTAACTTGATAAACATGATGCAATGTAAACTAAAAAAATTTGAAGTCTCAATAAAAATGAAATGAGAAACTGCCAATTAATGGACGTTATAGTGCTAAAGAAAAAACAAAATTATCAGGATCTTACAAACAGTATCGAAACAATTCAATTCATTAATTAATAAGTGAACCAACATTTTGCCATTTTTCTATCTCATACATTTTCCTTCATCAAAAAAATGTTTGAAACCTTAGATCATTACTAGGTTAACCCGAAGATAATTAAGGCAGTTTACTCAGGACTATCTATAGCTTTTATTACAAATTAAAATACTAATGCGAATGTACGTCTTGTACATTCATCACATTATCCCGCGGGTTCCACAGAGCTATGCAAAAGGTTCCCTTCAACAGCGCGAAAATGTGACTTTCAAATCTAACCATAAGTGAAAATTTAATATATTCAATAAATTTTAATATAATGCCATCAAAATAAAACCTTTGAAATAGTTCTTGTGCTTCAGATCTACGGTTATCATTATAAAGTATCCGCAGCTCAATTCTTAATTTGACACTTAAAATTCAATCTTTTTTTCAGAATTAATATATTTAGTTTCTTTTCATTCTATGATTTGTTTTTTTTTTTACTTGTAGAAAAATAACAATTCAATAATACATGTTCTAAGGATTCATTTTTAAATTTATAATTTCATTTCAATGGGTTAACAATAAAAATAATAATTAGTACAGTTCAGTAATTGTTGCAGTTTGTTTTAAAAAATGTTCTTAACTTAAAGTATTTCTTGTAGTATGTAAAAGAAGCAAAGGTTCAGGGAGTTGAAAGTTAAAGTTGAATTAGTATATGAAGCACAGCACGTTGTGAACAACAGATTTAACTGGGAAAAGACGCGTGTGTTTTCAAAATTTATGACAAAATTTGACAAATCTTATATAAAATTAAATGATGATGATGATGAATGACTCCCATACTTTAACAATTATGCTTTCAAAAAGTTCATATACAAAATAACTGAAATATTTAATCGGTAAACGTAAAATTTTGAAGTGTACATAATTAAATCAGGTAAATTTCTTCTCTTTGGAACGAGTCACTTCATTTTCATAAATAAAATTTGCATACGCTTCAGCCTCCAGACGCCGCCTCCTTTCAAGCTCCGGTTTAACGACAAAACTATATCCTCCGTAAAATGAAATAATCCCTACAAGTCCAATGGCCATTACACCAGGTGGCGTTTTTGCAAACTGTCTTGCTGACTTAATGAAATTCATCTAAAATAAATAAAATAGAAAATATATCATCAAATCGAATATAAAATACTTTTGAAGCAAGCAAATAAATATGTTCATAAAACTAATATGTAATGATAGGCGCCTGCTACACGTTCAATACATATTTTGCGCGGTCCAGTATCGTGATATATATTGAACATTAAGCAAACAATATTTATGAATCGTGACCCATATTGCAAAGTATTTAACCCATTTTAGTCAGCTGGTCGATTTTTCGACCACTAACGTTAAAATTAATTTGTGGAAAAAGTATAAAAAAATATTACCTGTTCATTTAAATGGAAAATTTGGAAATTTTTATTTATTTTCTGAATTTCCATTTCACCAAATTATATCTTTGCAGAAAGAATTTGAAAACATTTTTAATATTTTTTTCAGAAATAAGTTTTGAAATCAGTGGACGGGAAATTTACCAGCGGACTAAAATGGGTTAAATATACATCAATATGGATAGCGATCCAAATATCACAATAAATTTTGAACATGTAGCAGGCGCCAAATTTGTTGTCGCACTTTGTTGCTGGAACTGTTGCTGGTACTGTTGCTGATACTGATTGCTGCTGGGAATCTGTTGCCAGTTCGGGTTCTTCACTTTTATTTTTAAAGCTAATGATAAGCGGTCTCCATATGTAAATACCACCAAGGAGTCCTAATGCAGTGACTACCATCAATTGTGGAACAGTTATTCCACGTGGACGACGTATTTGCATAGCAAGATATAAAGTTATTGCACGTGCACCGTAAGTTATTACACGTTATAAAATTTTCATATAATTTTTTTTTTTTTTTTTTTTTTTTGTGCTTTGGTAAAAATGGCAGGGCAAAACCCACAAAATGCCAGGGTTTAACAACAAGAAAAATTTTTACAAATAACTATTGCAAACGCAGACTTCCAATAGTGCAAAACTATTAACACATTAAGAGAAGGTGCATGGCATAGATAAAACAAAACTATACATTTTTAAATAAAAGTAAAAAAAAAACCGAAAAAGAACAAAAAAATTTTTATATTTCAATTTGTGCTTCATTAATAAATTTAAAAAGAGAAAAAATTAAGTCTGGATCTTTTTCCTTCAGAATCTTTTTGACTGAATTATATTTACGAAAAAAGTTAAATTTAGAACGTAAAACTTCAAATTTTTTACAGTGAAAAATTAGATGACTTGCATCCTCAATGATGTTACACATGTCACATAGATCAGTGTCGCTGGCACCAATCCTATGCAAGTAACTCTTGGTATAAGTATGATTAGTAGACAGTCTGTATAAAATCTTCTCATCTTTAGGAGTAAGATTTATCTTGGAAAACCAAGGTATGCCAGATAAAGAAGGAAAAATATCCGCAAAAAACCTGCCCTTACTCCGCGAGATATCAACATAAGAATTGTTCCATTCACTCGTCAGCTCTCCAACAATAAATCTAAGAGCCTCCTCCGAATTAAGATCAACAACTAAAGACGCACCAACCTCAACTGAATCTTTCGCAATCTCATCAGCTACTTCATTACATTTTATCCCAACATGACTGGGAGTCCATACAAAATGTATTTGTTCCACCGCTGAATTATAAAGACAATTATGAATATCCGCCACACAATAATTACTAGTATGATCTTTTTCCAACAATTTGCACGCACTTAAGCTGTCAGTAAAAATAACAATCTTTGAAATACAATCTTCAATAGCAATATCAATGGCCTTTCTTATGGCCCACAGCTCACCAAAAACTGATGAACATGAAAAACCAATACGAAAGTAAAACTTATGCCTAGCTGAATAATTGAAAACTGCACAACCAGCAGCATTCTCAGAGATTGAAGCATCAGTAGCAAAAATCATAAAACCAGCATTTTTAAACTCTTGAACTCTTGAGGCAAAATCTGCCCTGATTTGCTCTACAGACAGATTAGATTTCTTATCAGCCAGGTTGTTTAAAGTGAAGCTAATATTTGGATGCTTGCAAAAACGCACCTCAGTATTAATGGCATTGAAAATTCCTTCAAACTGAGAGAAAACCATACTAAAGCTGGAAGACACCCGACCAGCAGTCCTTATGCTCTCATACAGCTCAGTATTGTCAAATTTAATCTTCACAATCTCTCTAGCAGTAAGATAAATTCCACGTTCATACGGAGGAAACTCATTCGCCAAAGCATATAACACATGAACAGGAGTCGAGGGCGATAGCCCAAGACATCTTCTTAGAGTTTTATTTTGAAAAGTAGCAATTTTTTTATTTGTGGTTTTGGGCGTATGAGCAGCAGTAGTCCTAGCATACTCTATTTTGGATCTCACAAAACTTTTGTACAAATTGATACCTACTCTAGGGCTCAAACCGTCTTTAACAGAAGAGAGCACTTTAATTAAATTAGCATTATTAGCAGCTTCACTCACAGCCTCAACATAGTGCTCACTAACCGTAAGCGAGGAATTAATTACTCTGCCAAGGAACTTAATCTTAGCAACCTGTTTAATTTCACAATTATCTAATTCAATGGAAACCTTCTTCCGGTTGCCTTTGGCTAAATACATTAAATTGGTTTTCTCTAAGTTAAAGGAGAGGTTGAGCGACTCACATTTGCTCCTAAACAAAATCAACTTTTGTTTGAGATTTAGGACAGCAGAATCAAAATCTTTATGAAAGGACATAATAAGAAAGTCGTCAGCAAATTGGTATAAAAGAGTAGATTCATCCTCAATCTCATGAAGACTTTGAGTATATATATTGAAAAGCAGCGGCGACAGACAGCTGCCTTGTGGCAGGCCATCATTGACTTCTACCGAATCACGACCTAACCTCAGAACTCTTTTAGACAGAAAACTGTGAATCCAATATCTGTAGATCCGAGAAACATTAACACCACATAGAATCTTATCTAGCCGATCAACTTTCACACAGTTGTACGCATTACTGACATCAAGGACAAGAATAATGAGCTTGAAGCCTCTCTGTTTGAAACAGGCCGCTCTATGAAGGAAGTCATTTACACACATCGGCGCAGATTTGCATTTTCTGTATGCATAACATCTGTTAGATAAAAAATGCAGATCATCAAAAAATGTAGTGATTCTTTCCTTAACCATGAGATTTATTGTTTTTAGAAAGACAGATATCAGTGAGATTGGTCGAAAATTCTTGAAATCTTTGAGATCTTTTCCCTTTTTTGGAATTGGAATAATTTGAATAGTCCTCCAAGATTCTTTCAGAGAACATTGCAAAAAAGCATTGTTGAAGGCAGTTAAGAGAGAACTCAAAGAAATGTCCGATAAAGCCCTTAACATTTCATACGTTACCTTGTCAATACCACCCGCCGATGATTTTGACTTTTTTTTCAATACTTCCTTGAGCTCCTCAAATGAAAAAGCAAAGCTATTAAGCCCAACCAAAGCAGAGACATCTTTAACTTTCGCAGCACGAGACAAGGGAACCTGATCTTTAAGAAAATGTAAGTAATCAATGTTGTGATCCTCATTCCATGAATGCATGTTACGAGAACTCACACCACCTTTGACACAACGTACAAACCGCCAGGCATCTCTTGAATTTGAAGATTCATTTAACTCATTGATTTTTTGCTTCCAGGTGTCACTCTTGGCACTCTTCACAGCAGACTTCCAGTCTTCCATCGCCCTGATTGCCTCCTCAAAATTAGCCGGAGTGGGGAATTTATAACATTTTTTCCTTGTAGCAATCTGAAGTCTAAACAGCCTTTTCAAGCTATCATTCCCCCAGAATTTAGGAGTCCAATTATTTTTTAACTTAAAAGTGGCATCATTTATGCAATTTCCAAAAGTCGCCTCAATTCCATCCAAATCAGGCTCAAAAGAAACATTATTTAAAGACTCCAAAAGAACATTTTTGGCTAGAAAACTTCTAGATAGCTGGAAGCTATTAGGGAACTCTATTTCCACTGGATAGTGATGACTTCCACCCAGCAAAGAAGGAACAGTTTTCCATGTAACCTCAAGCCCAGAGTTACAAAAGGAAAGATCTAGAACAGTGCCACATGGATTAACCAGATTCCTCCTAAAAGTAATAGAGCCATCATTAAGACATGTAAGATTAGAGGCAGAAGTCAGAACTTGCAGCTTTTTACCTCTGGGAGAATCCCAGAAGTCACCCCAAGCAATCAATCGAGCATTAAAGTCGCCCGCAACAACCACATTATCAAAAACTTCCAAAAATGTTAAAAGTCGTTCAACCTCACTTTCAAACTCAGCAAGACCAATATTTGGTTCAAAGTAGACTGAGCATAAAACAAAATTATGATTTAAATTTAGAGTCTTTACAATTAAAATGTCAAAATCTGAAATAAAGTTAATTTTTTTGAGCTTAATAGATTTTTTGGCACCAATGGCCACACCACCATATCCATCATCCCTTGTCTTTCTGATAATATTGAAATTTAAAAGTTTATTTGCTTGTCTGGATTCATCATGAGAGAAAATTTCACTTAAGATACAAAAATCAAAATTATTAACATTAAGGAAATATTCAATACTACTGGCATTCCTTTTCAACGACTGACAGTTATATTGGAGAATTTTCATCTTGATTGTCTAAATTGGAGACCCCATCCTGGATCAATTGACAGTCCAGATCATTAAAAACTTTATCCAACCTTTTCTTAAAGTGATCAACCGCACTTCCCAAATTAGAATTATTATTTACTTTGGCATAATCGCCTATGAACTTTCGAAATTCCGAGACCACTTTTTCAACCTGTGAAACCTTGAAATAATTAGGAAAATTAAAAGACGGAACCTGGCTTTGATAAGACATATCTTGTTTATATGAGAAGCCTTGAGGTAAATTGTTTAGCTTTACCGGTTTAGCAGATTGTTTTGCCACCTTACTGAAGCTTTTACGCATTAGTATGCTGTTAACTTCAGCATCACGATTTTGAAAATTCTTCTCCCGTACCGGAAGAGCAGGAAAATCATTATCAAAGTCATTAAGAATGTCAAACCTATTGCCTGAATTAAACGAGTACGTAGACACAACTTCCCTCCTTGACATTTTCTTTATTGTCATTATCTTTTGTATTTCCTGTTCCTTTGCCCAAACCTTACACTTGTCCTTATTACTAGCCTTGTGCGAATTTTCTCCACACAAAATGCATTGAAGTGCACCACAAGCAGGCTCACACCCACCTGCAGCACCACAGTCCAAACAACGCTTGGCAGACCGGCATCCTTTCTGAGTATGACCAATACGCCCACAATTTCTGCACTGGCGCAGATTCGGAAAGAATTGATTTACTGCCAGAATTGTATAATTCAGACACACCTCTTGTGGCAATCTGTTACCAACAAAACCAACCTTCACAGAATACGTAGGCAAAAATTTTTCTCTGTCAACAGGATCACGCCTGAGGAAACGATAGACAGATGCAACCTCCACATCCGACACAATATTTAACTTAATTTCATCGTCAGACAGGTACAGTGGCACATCACGTATTACCCCGTACGTTTCCAGAAAATTTTTTGGCACAAAAGCCCTTAATTTAGCAGACCTCAACGCTACACTTTTTATACACGCATTAGCATCAGAAAAATTATCAAATGAAATTTTATAAAGAGAGACACCTATGGCCTTGATTGTTTTAATGCCTTTAATGTTAAAGTTTCTTATTTTTTCCCATAAATACAAACCATTTCTTATTTTTGTGTTTCTAGCAACCTCAGAATTAGACGTGTCAATTAGCACCACAACCTCACCAACATGATTAGACGGATACAGCAAAGAAGGTTGATGAACGCCGCCATCAACCACTGATGCTACAGCACCACCACCAGCTCCACCATCAACAGGCACAGACACCGGCAAAGTACCAGCACCCTGCGACCCTACCAATGCTGCCTTTTTCGGAGGAGGCCCATGATTAGAAGCATAATTCTCGAAGTCAGCATTCGACGCCGACAGCGGCTTGTTGGCCGCCATCATGGCGTCTCTCGACATTTTCCTTACACTTGACAACTCGCACAGAAAAGCAAATTTTTATATAAGTAAAAGTAATAATAAATTACCAGCACAAAGATAAATGTCTTTAATAATTTAGCAGCGCAAAACGCAAAGCACAAATTGAAAAAAATATACCACCAAAAGTTTGCACAAAAAATAGCACTCAAACACTTTGACACGCAAAAGATAAAAAACCACCATGCACACAGCTCAAGTGCTCAACCGGAAGTGTTTCATATAATTTAAATTATTTTAATGCTTACGAACAAAATTAAAATGTTATAAAACCAACTTATTTTTTTCTTCGGCTTTTTGACAGTTGAACGTGATTTTGACAAGGTTGCATTTCAGCAAAAAAATAGTAGTAAAATCAGTGTTTTCTGTCTATAACTTATGTACTTTGGTAGCAGAAGATATAAAAGCAGTTTTTTTTTTGTCAAGTTTTCTTTCAATAAAATAATGCGACAGATTAAGCTAATTGTGAAATTATATCAATACGGAAATGATTAGAGAACGTTAATTTTTCATTAGCTATGTGTCAGAGCAGAGTAGACTAGATATTTCAGAGAACGAAAGAGCAACTGATTCAAAAATATTACTCTTTTTCATTAAAATCTCTTCAAAATAATAATAATAAACTATTTAAAACCTTTTCACATTTTTAAAACATTCGAATTTTTCAACAAGAACTAAAACATTTGATTTATTTATTTTACGTAGAAAAATGGCTTCGTTCAGCTAGCACAACATGTTGTAACTCCTTGCTGATCGCGTTGCCATAATAATTTTGTAACTGTAAAATGTCAACATATTGAGTAAATGTATCAAAAAATAAAGCGCTCTGAAGCACGGACTTTCTTCAAAATAAGTCTGTTCCCGTACTTTTTGGACTAAAAATGGTAAAACTGTCAAAAGTCTGAGAGTAAGAAAAAATCCATCGAAAGTAGAGAAAAACATGATATAAGGACTCAGGTAGACTTATTAGAATGACAGCAAAAATTTGCATACCTATGCTGTCAAAATACGATGCTGCCGTATCGTTAAGCCAAAATCCAACTTTTCAGTAATATTATTTATGTAGATCTTAATAATAAATAGAATTAAGAATTATAATAGAATTAAGAATTATAATAGAAACACGAATAAGAAAGACGTAATAAAAGAAATGAGATAGCGAGAAAGTTTTGTTTTTTAATGCAGAATGCATTTTCGAATTAAAAATCTTAATAAAAAAATCAGAATAAAAGCGTGTGAATATGCAAATGTGTCAACATTTTTTATGACGTGAATTCTAAAATGAAGTTTCGTTTATAATCAAACAAAAACTAAAGTTTCTTTGTATATTATTATATAAGTTTTTATCCCTTTTGTCCCACACAAAAAATTCCTATAAACAATTTTTCCCCACAAAATTCAAGATGTGGCAATATTGATGCTGAGCTTGACAGCAATGGCAGGTTGATTTCTAGGAACTCAACTCTAATAAGTCTACAACTGTTGAGTACAATGTCTTCTGAACGGCAATAATCAGTTTCCGCTACTCACAACATGTTGTGAATTTTGGGAGCGCTATATTTTTCCGCTACATTTACTCAACATGTTGTAATTTTTAATTTGACATATTCACATAGTTTGACACAAATAAAAGTGATAATTCTTTAATGAAAATATTAATTATCTCGTCCAAATTCATATATCCAATAGTTATTAAAATGTTCGCGCTCAAATAAGTCAATTTTTGGAAGTGTTTACAGAAAATGAAAATAACCGTTCAGAAGACACACAACATGTTGTAAACATGTTGTATGTATCACTTTTCCGCTACTTCTGTCTTAGAAACGCAGCCATGGAGAAAAACACATAAAAAGTACGGGAACGCTTTTCGGACTAAAATTGTAAAAACTGTCAAATAAGAATGTTTGTCTAGCTTTGGCTTGATATGGAACATCGGCAGTGCAAACGAAATGCTTGAGATTTTTAATAATATTGAAAGTAATTATGGTGTTAAGCATTTATATTAAATTTTGCACATTTTCCAATGTTTCTGGTTTCCATTTTAATAGTTTCAAAGAAGATTTGATGTATCGCAATTTCTTTGCTAACTTATAAACAGCTGATTTTAAGCTGTTTGACACTTTTACCATTTTTACCCGAAGAAATTTCTCAGACTAAAACTTGCAACTTTTGACAAGGAGGGAAAATGTTTTACTCTCTCGATTGCACTCTCTTTTACCATTTTTTGGAGTACAGGAACGCTTCTCGGACTAAAACTGGTAAAAACTGGTAAATTGGACTAAAACTTTAGAGTACGGGAACAAACCTAACACAGAGATAAAGAGATGGGAGACTTCGAGTTTAATCAAAATAAAAAAATTTTCGCGCGTCTAGTTTGCTTTTCTACCAATTTTTTATGCACACACGTATTGTGAATGTGAATTCACCTCATAATTGCCAAGTTCAGCTGTAAACAGGGTTACGTACAAATTAAAACGTACTAATAAAAAAGAGTTGCCTTAGTATAATAGGCGTTTTCGTTTATTTGTTCAGAGCAGAGCAAATAATGTCAATAAAGTTGTTCATGCTTTTTATTTTATTCAGTGTAATAACAGCAGATTGATCGAGTTTTTGTTTTCACTCATAGCACAACAAGAGTACTCTCGATGCAACTCTATATGCTCTGTATCAAACATTCGAGCACGTAGAACATATAACAGATAATACTAACATGATATAAATGAAAACGAATAATCTTTAACAAAACTAAAAGAAAACAATTTAAATAATAATTTAACAAAAATACTCTTAAAAAACAGCTAAGACATTTGATGGATGGTTTGATTTTTTATTAATTCAGAGTTCTCTGAACTAAGTCAGAGTAGAGTATTTTTGAAATGTACTCCACGCACTCTAGCTCTTTGATCTGCTCTTCTCTCAACATAAAAACGAAAAAGCCTAATGACTACATTTCTTTATTCATTCCGGAGAAAAAAACAACAAATAGAGAAGAATGTTGTTTATCCAGATTGGAGCGAATAAACAAACAACGTTGAATGTGTTATTGAAAATGTTTTGTAATTTTCAAACTTTGTAGTTCATAAAGGGACCCATACACGAATAAACATAACCCACAACATGTACGAGTACCCAGATTTCGGTTTGCCACACACTACGAAAACTTGTATGCAGCCTTGTTATAGTACCTCAAAAATTCATACGTGATGAGCTGGATTTGTTTAATTTGTGTTTACATTTTTGCTTCCCTTCGGTAAGAAAACCTAATATTTCCAATTTTATACCTCAAGTTCGGAACTGTTTCATTTGATATACTAGTCTGTACGTTTCTAACAAAAAGTAACACGCTTTACTCGTTTTGTACTTATTTTTATCAAAGAAGATCTCTAAAAAACTTTAAAAAAATTTTCTAAAATGCCCAAGCTCGTTGTCCATAATATTTGCCATTTAATGTGATTATTGACGATAAAAACAAATAAAATTGCTAATTTGTGCTTCAAAATTCAAAACTTTGACTGAAAGTACGCGGACACCACTATTAACTGAGAAAACTGTTGTACACTGTTGCTCTTCTCCCACAAAATCAAAAAGCTTTGATTTTCTTGAGACCAACTCATGAATCTTCATATGTCTGCCAAAAAGGCCACAAGCAAACAAACATTTCGTGTATTCATCCAAGTTCGCGAACATGTCCGCCTATATATGGGCCCCATAATAATATTTATAGTATATTAAGTTTGCATCACATATCATCAGTTTTTGCTGTAAGACCTTATTAATTACAAAAAAAGTTAATTCTAAAGCACCCAAATATTTTTTTTACTGACCCAAATATAGACATGACCTATGAAATACCTTTAATAAAATAGTACTAGTACAAGACTTTTTTAAATTCGTACTGTAACAATAAAATCTACTCCATATTATAGAAAACTACGCTTTCAGGCAACTCTGCGATTAGGTTCAGACCGTGGTGGTTAACAGATTAAAGTCAGTGGCCGCCTTCAAGCGACACAAGTGTTTTGACAGTGACACTTTAGTTAGCGCTGTTTTATATTATTAAATAGTTACGACAAATGTATAGGCATATTGCCCAAATGTCAAAATACAGGTGCAAGTGTCAACCAATTTAGCAAAATAACAACGAATGCTTATGTTATTGCAGTGTTATTGCATTTTATACACGCAAATCTTAAAATTTTAAGGGTTTAATAATCACTTCCTTATATATATTAATAGTTGTGATTTAATAGCATACATATATTTGTTTGATTAAATGGTAACAGTCACTTAAAAGTTCTAAAATTCAGCGCTACTTTGAAGCATTTAAGTGCGCTGAATGCATTCAATGAGTTTCCACCATGGTGAAAACCTGAACCTGAACCCAATCCAGCTGAGTTGGATTAAAGCTGAACCCAAACTAGCTGAATTTTGGTGAACATGTTACTAACACACTTACAACATTTGTGTTAGTGTTGAAAATTTTTGACATAAGGTGCACATTATGCTATCCCTTTCATACGAGAAGTTTCCAATCTCTTTATCTCTGCCTAACATGCATGTTAAGCTAAAACTAATTCCTTTACGTTCAACAGTCACATACTCTAAAGTTGCACAACAGTTGTGCCTGATGAACGTAGCCATTATATCAACAATCAAAGAAGTCGATTGAGTAGTTTTTGACGTAGAATTACGTCTTACAACACATTTTAAATGATATAGTTTTTGTAAATTTTTTCAAGGACATGAAACGTTTTTGTGTAATACTTTAGGGTAGTGATGTTCAACTCAGCTGCTGCGAGCTTTCTGGTATTACGAGCTGACGATTACGAGCATATTAAAACTTTTTAGTTTAATAATTACCTTTTTTCCTAAAATATAGTTAATTACAACTTATATATGTATATAAATATACTCGTATAAGTCAGTGCAAAAAGTTTACATATAATAGGCAGTTTGATTATGTTAAGTTTTAGGCAGTTCAAGCATGCAAACAGGAAAAAGCATTACTTTTGAAAAGTGCAGACAATTCAGCTGTATGATAAAATAAATAAAGCATTATGCTTTATGTAAACGCGTTTATAGGCATAAGTAATCAAATTCATGTACTCGGATACAGTTTATATTTTTTGCTGGGTTGCTTATGTGCGTTTGTTTTGTTTACAGTGGAACAGTTTTAAAATTTGGTTGCTGAATTCGATACCAAGCAAGCATAGAGAAAATTTTGTTATTTCTCAGAAATTAGTTCGATTTAATATTTTCTTTTTATATGTTAAGTGAGTTTGAAGAGTGTTGGCATAAGTGCGTTAGATAATATATTGCTCATTGAAATAAGTTTTAAATAAAATGTAAGTGAATATATTGTTAAAATAAGAGTGTTCAGGCTGTAAAAGTGTTAAAGATTTGTTAAATTAAATTTGGCAGGATCCAACGTTTTCACAAAAGGACCTTGAATTGAGTGGGAAATTTCTAAAGTTTTCACACACAAAAAACTGAAGAAACAAGCTGACCAAGCACGTTTCATAGTATAAGTTTTGCACTTATTTTATGAATCTGCAAAATAATTTAAAATATAAGCGGCGTATTTTTGCTATTGTTCACTGTGCAATATTGTCGAATACAAATTTAGGTACGCGCAGGGTACACTGAATAAGGTAGCCGCAACACGGAGAGCGCGACTGCCGCAAATGTCAAAGCGAACTGCTTCAGCTGTTGTTGTTGTTGTTCTTTTTTTCGACAGCCAGTTGATTTTGACACTTTCGGATAAGCGAAAGAGAGCACAGTCAGTTTTGAGGCAACCTTGTTATTCAACCATGGGTACGCGTTACTTTGTTATTGTTTTATGTGATGAGCTGCTGCTAGCCAGAAGCCGACAGCGCGAGCTGATAAGCTGAACATCACTACTTTAGGGTATTCCTACAGCCTTTAATACTCATTGTTCAAAGAGAATATATATGCTAAAATATTAGATATATAGTGAGCTTAACGAATATTTAGTTTTTGATTTTGTCACAATATTATTAAAGTCACAAAATAGCAAAATATAAGAAGAAAAAATTTGCATTTTTATATAAAAAAATCAATCATTGCTGCTTTCTTTGTTTTTGTTTTGAATGAACTGATTCATAGCATTGGTTCTCTACTCAACGTTAGAGGGCATTGGGCACATTGGGCGGATTGGGTTTTTGTATGAACTACTTTTATAATTTACTGAGTGTTCTTTTTAACGCAAGGTCAACTAATACTGAGTTTCCATGGCGAGTTAACTCGGTGTTTACTCGGGGTTAACTCGCTATGGAAACGCGAGTTGAGTTGAGTTTCGTTAAATCTACGAAACTCCACGAAACTTGTAAGATTTGACTAGGTTCTATCTGTCAAAGTGATTGCTGTCATTAATATTGAAAAAATAATGAAAATTTTTATTTTAACAAAAATATTAAAATGTCGAATGCAAGAGTTTTTTGGAGTGCCGCAGAAACTAGTCAAAAAATAACAAAAAAGAATTGACAAGTTCAACTCGACTCAGTGTTGTGCATGGAAACACTATCGAGTCAGCAAAGTCAAATTGTCAACTCAACGAAAACCCACACCCAGAGTTAACTCGCCATGGAAACTCAGTATAGGTTCTATCTTTCAAAGTGATTGCTGTCATTAATATTGAAAAATAATGAAAATTTTTATTTTAACAAAAATATTAAAATGTCGAATGCAAGAGTTTTTTGGAGTGCCGCAGAAACTAGTCAAAAAATAACAAAAATTACAAAAAAGAATTGACAAGTTCAACTCGACTCGGTGTTGTGCATGCACTATCGAGTCAGCAAAGTCAAATTGTCAACTCAACGAAAACCCAAACACAGAGTTAACTCGCCATGGAAACACAGTATAAGTCAATGAACTCAAAATGTCAAACTTAACGAAATAATCAAAATAATTTGACAGTTGCTTGTTTTATTTATCATTATTACTTTTAATTTTACTGTGATTTGGTCTCGATAAGAAGTTCATAATTTGGTGTTATTCTTTTCTGTGTTAACATTCGGAAGATAAATAAAAAATACAAAGTATTAGAACCCTGTACCTGTACCCCGAAAATCAAAACATATTAATGATTAATTTCACTACTTGCGGGAAAATGTTATGAATAAAAATATCGATCTAGTTTCGACTCCGTCCAAGAATCAGGTTGCTGACTGTCTTACAAAAAGTTTGGCAAATAACGTATTTTAGAAAATGGTTTACGAGATGGTTTTGAAGCGCAGAATGTGGTGTTGAAAGAGACGTGCAAATACATGTTATTAATTTACTTGTGCGTTTTAAGTTTGTGTACAACATTTAAATGTTTTTGATTTTTAATATTTCATTTTACTGAAAAATAAAATTTTATTCGTTTCAAAACGCTCACACATTTCGTGAGTTTCCTTAAGGGGGACATGACATTGGCCGTTTTTCGAAATCGTAAATATTCTTAAGATTCTAAGAAAAAAATGTCATGGAAAAATTCCTAGGTGTTCAAAAGTAACAGCTGGATTAGTGTGAGAGCGGATTTTTAATTTTCGCCTTTATTTTCTATGTTCACAAACTTTAAACGCGTTTATCTCGAAACCATGTTTTTCGTACTGGTTGCGGCACTAACTGGTTGCGGTTCAGTTTTTGACGAAATTTTTTTTTTTTTATTTATTTTTTACTTGATTCGCTATCTCGAACATGAGCTTTTTTAATTTTTTTTTCGATTTTTTATGAATTTTTAAAGTCAATAATTTTTCCGAAAAAACACACTTTCAAGTTTGGAACATCACTAAAAATTTAAAAAAAATCTCCGTCATACGATAACCAATTTTGTTAAGATTTAAAAAAGTAATTTTTTTCCAGATGGGACAATTTTTGCGACTCCCAGTGCTGCAACCACGAGGCCCCTTTTTTTCTCTGCTGCCAGTTTGGAGCTCTATAAAACCATGTTGGAGTGAAAAATATATTTATTTGAATTTTTTCTTGTAATTTGTTCAATTCTCTACAATAATAAAAAAAATGTTGGAAAAATTACTGAGTTATGAATTTTTAAAAAAAGGTCTATTTTCTCTGCCGTGAATTTTATGTCCCACCTTAAATTTATTATTTCGTGTATCACTACTGATTGTCAATCAGGCACAGCTGCCACCTTTATGGGAAACTTACATAATTATTGAAATATCAATTGGAAGCATTTTATTCGTTTGGTCGGCAAACTTTTAAGCGAGTAACAGTTTTCTGTTTTATTTAAGCGAGTATACATATAATAAGCGGTCGTTTTCTTTCAACTCGATTTGTAAGAAACACTGCTATAGTACTTAAAGTTTAGCTATTTTATAAAAAAATTTAACCCGAAATAATTTAACGCCATTTTTTATAAAATTTACATGATTTTATCAATTTTCTCTGAAGAAAGTCTCTAAAGAAAGAAAAGTGTTTGCAAAGAATTTAATTTCAAAGCTGTTTTCCTCTTCTTGTATTCTTTGAAATCATCAGCCACGCGCGCTAACTTGTAAAAATGCCAAGAACCTTCAAAATATGCTAAGAACTAAGTATTGCTAACTACTTTTTCTTCGATTATATTTATTATACAATTCGATTTTTCAAATTAAAACGTCTATATACTTTTAGTCTTTGCGAAAGTCACTCGAAAAAAGGAATCACAAAATTAGTTATTTAAAAAAATAAATTATTTGGTTTATTGGAGATCTAAGTGATTAAATTAATGAAAAATAATTCAATAATTAATCGAAATTAAATATTTAAAAATATTTCGCCTTTTTATCGTTCGTTACTTTACTTCAAGATTAAAACCTTGAAGGGTATAGATATAAAACGAATTGAAATTGGAATATTTTCGTTTTAATTGTTGTTATTTCTTGAACGGCCTTTAGGGCATGCCAACGAAACACGGTAGATCTGGTTTCGAATCGTACACCATTTTACAGACAAAGTTTTTCAAAAGAGATAAATTTTTCTTATCTGTCGTCACCTCTGTGCATACGACAGAAAACCTCAAGAGTAAATAATGCATAGAAAGCTTCGTGTCAACATTAATATTAGCCGTTGGGGAGTCGGCACAAAACATGTAGCTTCACTTCTCGATCAATTTTTAATACAAGTATTTAATAACACACATACAACATTGATCATAAGAAGCTCGGTCAAAGCCCTTTCAAGGGCTGAAATGGCCAAATCGTTGTTTTTTTATCTTTAACAAACGAAGTGTTCGTTTCTATATACAGAATGATCTACATTGAGATTAATATTATAAATAAACAAACGAGGAGACATACAACTTATTGATTGTTTGTGAGACAAACAAAGGTTGGAAAAAATAAAGACATTGTGTGGCTTTTAATAAATTGCAAAGAAAAAGTAACAAATATTTATAGTGCAAAAAATGATGGGAATATAAATTAAATTGCGCAACTCTTAAAACACTCAACATTATAAGCAAAAATTTTGGTTAAATATGGTATGGTTAAATATGTAGAAATTTTTTGTTAATCATTCCAGTTGTTCTCTTAAAAACAACACTATACAATAACGTATAGTATACATGCAATAACAATACCAGATTTCAGCTACCACTTTTATACTATATATAATATAATATAAATATTTATGCAAAATTCTTATCAAACATTGAACTGGAGAAAAAGTTATCCAGTTCCACTATAAAAAATAAGTTGATTGATAAAACAAGATCTGATGCTTTGCTGGTAAATGGTTAACTTTATGAAATTTAAATATTCAGTAGAAAACACCATTGAGTTTGTGTGTGTGTGTAAAAATGTTTCAACTACAAAAATAAACTTAACCCTTTTCACTTCATTTTTGGACATATAGAATAGCCATAATTGTGGAAAGCAATCAATTTTCATTGAAAGCAATCCATTGTTAAGTGTCAGAAGAAAATAAACAAAACAAACAAACAAATTGGTCATTTCAGTCCTTGAAAGGACTTTGACCGAGCTTCTTATGACCAATTGTTTTGTGTGTGTTATGAAATGTTTGCACACAATTGACCAAGAACTGGACGTACATCTTTTATGCAGACTCCGAACGGCTAAAGCTCATGTTCTCAAAAAGCTTTACATGGCATTATTTTATTTATTTTGTTAACTGTCAGCCTAAAAGTATGCACACAAAATTTATTTGATATTTATCAGTAAGGACACATTGACGATGACTGGAACAAAACAGCATTTGAGGTGAAGGTAAAAATATTGTCATATCGTCTGGTACTTAATTATTTTGAATACGACCCTTCGTATGATGGTCCTCTACACTAGTAATAAATATGGATTATCCCTTGTTTTTTCTGTCACTATGTTACGATTGAAAAATTTAGATTATAGAAGTACCATATATTTGGTGTTAAATCCAAATTTTGATTTCCTTTCTACATTCAAAACATAAAATGCTTCTTCTGAAAATTCTACTCTTTTGAGTTATGACGTTATCGAAGAAAACACGCGATATGTCCTTAATTATTCAAAACGTATTTTAAATAATTTTCCTCCTAGATCCCGTCATAAGACGAAATTTATTTGTTAAATCGTTCAAGGGCGGGGTAAGGTTTTTTAACTTTTTTTTTTAACCATTTTTTTATATAAATGCACAACATCTAAAGAACATTGTATTCAAATTTGAAGTCGATCCGAGTTTAATGAACGGAGATATTAATTTTTAAGTAGGTGTACCTCCAACCTACAAACGTACGTGTACAAAACTTGAAAGCGATTTTCCCACAAGTAGTGTTTTCAGAGTCCGTGTTCACTGCCATTTAAAAATTACTTGACTGATTCATTTTAATCTTTTTCACATTTTCTAAATATAAAATACCTCCCCCAACGTTTAGGTAATTTTTTTTTAATTCCACAAGTCCGCAAATTGACACCAAAAATTTTCAAATGAAAAATAAAAATAATCTAAGAACGTTGGGGGGAGGATTTCGGTTCAGTGAAATAACGCCCAATGAAATAACGCCCAAAATAAAAAATGAAATAACGCCCAAAATATTGTGGGCTTCAAAAAATGAAATAACGCCCAAAATAAAAAATGAAATAAGGCCCAAAATAAATTAAATAACGCCCAAATCAAAAATGAAATAACGCCCAAAATATTTTCAAAACAAATGGTTCAGTGAAATAACGCCCAATAAAATAACGCCTAAAATAAAAAATGAAATAACGCACAAAATATTTTTGGCTTTAAAAAATGATATAACGCCCAAAATAAAAAATGAAATAAAGCCCGAAATAAATGAAATAACGCCCAAATCAAAAATGAAATAACGCCCAACATATTTTCAAAGCAAATCATTTAAAATATTTTGGGCCTTTAATTCTTTCATTATGAAAGAAATAACGCCCAAAATTTGTATGGAAATTGTTTGGGCGTTATTTCATTTTTTATTTGGGCGTTATTTCACTGAACCGAGGATTTCATGATACTTTGACTAAATTTTAATGGTTTTTGATTTAAGATAATTTCCGACCGAGATAAAGTAAACACCGCAAAGTGCCAGTTTTTTATTATTTATTTAAGACGTTGTGGGAAAAGCTCTGGCACCGGCTTGTTTTTCAATATTTCCGGATGAAAAAATTACAGAATATTGTTAAAAGTACACTTAATAATGTTCAAAAGGTTTTAATAAATTTTGCCCAATCCAGACTCTTCAGTGTTTTTTACGCTGAAACCCTCACCCCGCCTTTAAGAAACAAGAAGGATAGCTCTACAAATTTAAGGTTAAGGTGAATCAAATAAATAACCCTGTTAAGGCGATATTTCTATATGTGGATAATTGGTAACAATAGTATAGAGTTGCCGTCAAAATAATAGCAGGGATCTAACCAAATTCAAGTTGCTTGCAATATCGTATTCTTTCACTTCACTCGCTTTTTTTTCTCTCTACTGTAGTAACCGTTAACAACCGTTAACAATACAATACAATATAACAATTGTATTGCATTGTTCTCAGTTGTTCTCAGTGGTTGTAAAAAGTGAAATGATGGACGATATCGGAATTCGACCAATACTTTGCCACATTTAGGACATTGAGCGGCATGTTAAGCTCGTCACGGAGGCATCAGTGACTGCTGCTTCTGCAGAACAAAGAGAAGAAACAATGTTTTCTATGTTGGAAGGCCAGTCAAAAAGGCCCAATTTCGAAACAAAAAAGCGCTTTTAAGCCCTTTACAGGATCTAAAAAAAATAACTGCTTATCTGTTCAACAATTAAGCCCGTTTTCAAAAACCCCCCTACTTTTTGAATGGTTTCTCATATTTTTGTGTACGCAGGTCTCGAATATTCAATTTTTTTAGGGACACCTCTGTTTGATCTACATAGGACCTTGAACTTTTAAGAAGTAGTTGCCTTTGAAAAAAAATTTGATTGAAAAATTTTTTACCGAATTTGGTATCAAATTAAAGAGAAAAGGTATAATTGCTTCATTGGATTGGATTAAAAATTTTTAAAAAGGATTTTTAAACATTATTTATCGTACAAATTTCTGACTTGTTCATATATTTTAGCAAAGCGGTTGAACTAAATTTTGAATACTTTTACATAAACGTTTCGTTATATATGAATTTGTCATAAAAAATAAACAACGAAACACACTTAAAAAAAATTTTTATTTAAACTAAAAACTAATCTTTTAGCATTGAACATGAAAAAAAATGTAATTTAATTCTTGCTGCATCCCTTAATAGTTTAACTAAATTTCATTGTGTATTTTGTTTATTTTCTAAATATAGATATTAATTTGGGTAAATCCGATATTTGCAAATTTCACCTACATATATGTATATTTATGATGCACAACAACAATACTAAGAAACTTTCATATATTTTTCCCATATAAACGTTTGTCAACAATAAATATTCAATTGTACTAAATCATTCATCTTCTTCTCTCTTATTTAATATTTGTTTTTATTTTAAACAATACTAATTTGACTAGCGGTGTTGGCTTTTGTATGCGGTTGTGCTTATGAACATCAATACAAATACAACACAAGTATTTCTTCTCCATTATCTTGTATTCTTTTTTAAATGTTTATAAAGAATCACTCAATCATCTCTTTGACTCAATTCGTCTTTATTGCTATCTCATTTGCGCTTCGATCTTCGGATTGACGCACAAACGAGGAGAACTTTGGGCATCCCAAACTATATAGCGGAAAGTTTAAAACTGGTTTATTATGCGGCTTTCTCAATGCTATTGAGTCATTGCTTATCTGGTCATCATTGTGCTCAGTTAACTTTAAAGTTAAGCGCAGTAAAAAAAATAATAATTTTAAATATAGACAAAATGCTAATAAAACGAAAAAACAGCTACGACTTAAATTGTGCGTTAATTGTAAGCATTGCTGTTATTTTAATCACAGCAACAACAAGGACGTTAGCAGATGAAGTTACTCCGTTAAATGTCTTTAGCCAGAAGCCACAGCAACACTATGATGTAGCAGCTTCCAATGAATATGATGACTTCGATGCCTATGTGCCATACCGCAGTGATCAGCACGATCAGTTCTCATGGTCGTTGCTTAAAGAAATTCTATTGGAGGAGCAAAATAAGAACGTTATCGTCTCACCTTTTTCAGTGAAACTTGTTTTGGCGCTACTTTCCGAGGCAGCAGGCAATAATACTCAAACACAAAAGGAGCTAATGAGCACTCTGACGAACATTAAATCGCCAGACAATATACGCGGTTTCTATAAAAAGGTCTTGACCGTACTAAAGAAGAAAAATCCTTATTTTACGCTAAATTTGGAAACAAAATTATACGCAGATGAGTTCATTGAACCACAACAGAGATACGCCGCAATGCTGCATACGTTTTATGATACGGATATTCAACGTTTAAAGTTTGCCGATTCACAAAAATCTGCCGAGATTATAAATGGATGGTGTAGCAATGTTACTAAAGGACGACTACCACAATTGGTTACTGAAGATAATATTCAGAATAGTGTATTGTTAATGGCAAATGTCATATACTTTAATGGTCTGTGGCGCAGAGAGTTCAATGAGACTTTCGAAGGTGTTTTCTTCAAAACGCCCGAGAAACAGGTAAAGGTCGAGTATATGGAACAAACTGAACAATTTTACTTTTACGATTCGGCCAGCTTGGATGCAAAAATCTTGCGTTTACCTTATAAGGGCAAACAATTTTCCATGTTCATACTTTTGCCAAAGACAAAAGCTGGTCTAGATGTGCTGTCACAGGATTTGGAAAACGATCAACTGAAACGTATGCAATGGATGATGGATGCAGTCAAAGTTAAAGTTACTATTCCCAAGTTTAAATTCGATTACGATAAGGACATCAAGGAAACTCTTATGAAATTGGGCATCAATGATATCTTCACAGATGACGCTTCGCTGCCCGGTCTGGCCAGAGGCGCTCAATTGCCTACCAAATTGAGAGTTTCGGATATCTTCCAAAAGGCTGGTATCGATGTTAATGAAAAAGGCACAGAAGCATTTGCTGCAACAGTTGTGGAAATTGAAAATAAATTTGGTGGCAGCAGTGCCATTGAGGAATTTAATGTTAATCGTCCTTTTATTTTCTTCATCGAAGAGGAAGCAACAGGCAATATTCTTTTTGCCGGAAAAGTACTTGACCCTAAAGCATAGTGTATTAAAAACTAACTAACTATTAACGTGAGATTTGTGAATTAAAAAAAAACAACCAACCAAGTCTTGAGAAAACATATAAACAAAAGAGTATTTTTATAAAATTTTAAACAAAAAAATCTGCCAGAAATAAAGCACCAAATACTATATAAACAAAGTGTTATCTTTTTCATTAAAATTCAACTCAATTTGCTACGCTATAATCAATAATGAAGCAATTATAGTTATTTTCACTTAACGCTTGAGAAAAAACCTTCAGTGTTTTCACGATGACACATTCATTAAAACACGATATGCAAAATAAAATAAAAATTCTGTGATGAAACAAATACTGTTTTCCAAATTTTTAACAATGCTTTAAAAGTTGCCTTAAAATAATTAAAAAAAAAAAAATACAAAAATAAATAAACAAGTTTTTTATGGGAAATCACCATGTCTAGTGCAAAGGTTCAGTCAATTATTTCAACATAATTTTTAGTTAAGTAAATTTAATCTGTTTTTCTATACAATGTGACTCCAGAATTGTTGTTTTATTGCTAAAGGAGTGTCTAAAATTTTATGATAATGTTTTGTCCCAACCAGCTAAATTTAAACAGCAAAATCGTGTTATGTGAGGGATTTTTTTTTTTTAATCAAAGAAATCTCTGTATATTAGTGAAAAAAACACCATAGTTATTATTAATTTTTTAACAAAGACATTTACAGGTAGCTGCTATTCTACAACTACATTCAGACATACCAGTTTTAAGCAGAATTATATCGCGCTTAATAATACGGAAATGTTAAATTTACATTAAAAAATTTATGTAGAAACAAACAATTTTTATTGTTGACACAAATCAGTATTGTGAGTATAAAAGAAATGTTCTTAGTAGAGAGAAGAAATGTTATTAGAAGAAACTAAGAAACTAGGATTATAATACAAAGCAAGCAATTGAGGCGCATTCCTTCAAGATAAATCTTGAATTGTGCTCTTCTATTGCAATGAAATGTGCTGCACTGGGTGAAAACACTGCTTTTCATCACTCAAAGGAATCAATCATAAAATATTATATATTTGCTCTATTTCGAGAAAATAATTTTCATTCAACGTTATAAATTGTGTCAATTTACGTTATTGTAGCTATTTTCTACCTTATGTTCAGGTAGAAAACGCCACTAGAAAATGCCATATAAATTCCCTTAAAATACAAACAGTCAATAAAAATTGTCTTTTAAAGCTCAAAATACTTTTGGGAATAAATGGTTAAATATTTCCACAGAACAAAATAATTTTTGAGCCATAGTATTAGACGGCACTAAACTTAGCTAAGAGGGTTTGACAACCTGAGATAAGAAAAAGTGACAAAATAAAACTTTCAAAAAAGTAAAATAAAAATAATTTATACTGTTAATGAAAGTAAGCTAATGATGTGAGAGATTAAATTAATGCATTTTATTTTAATTTATTTTGCCACTTATCTTTTGATTAACAAAATTTCTTTTTTGTTTTAAAAAAAATACGGGAAAATGTTGAAGAAAAACAACTGAAATTAATTAATTTTAAACTTAAGACGTTCGTATTTTTTTGCAATAAATATGAACTAGCCATTAGAGTGTATCGACTTGTATGGGAAAAATCTTACCCCCAATTCCGGTCCCAAAATTAAAAAGTACATGAAAAATCCTTTCCATTGGTGTACTTTTTTTTATTTTAACCAATTTTGGCGTCCCCAGAATTGCATTTTTGTCAATTTTTTATCAAATTTTGTACTGGAGACCCATTAATGATTGATTTAAAAGGAAAATAAAGCTTATCAATTAATTCCTTTCATATAAAAACACAGAACTGCAAATTTTCATCCCTGTTGAAAAATGCTCGGACGAGATATAACAGTTTTTTCATAGTGAATCTACTTGTTATTTAATATTTGGTATGTTTTATTTATTATATGAAAGTATTTTTAAATTTTCATGTTTTTTTTTTAGTGCTTAATGCAAAAGTAACATATTGTTTACTATTAACTTAACTATTGCAGGTAACCAAATAATAACAACAATTTTTTTTAAGATCCTGTAAAGGGCTTAAAATCCCTTTTTGTTTCGAATTTCGGCCTTTTTGAACGGCCCTCCAAAATAGAAAACATTATTCCTTTTCTTCGTTGTGCAGAAGCAGCAGCCATCGACGCCTCTGTGACGAGCTTAATATGCTATAACTTGCTAAAAGTTTAAAAATACTTTCATTACTATAACATAATTCTGTAAAATGTGAGTGCGGAACGCTTGATTTTTTTTTTTAAATTTCATAGCATATTTTTAGGCATTTTTTGTTTTGTTTTTCATTGAAACTTCAAAAACTTGTATTTGTATTTGTATTTGTATTGTATTTTTTCCCAGCAAACATTATGAGTCTTTTATGACTCTTTTAAGACTCATATTTATGAGTCTGAGCGCTCATAATGAGCTCATAAAAGACTCCTATAAGAGCGTGTTTCCCTTCCTGGAAGGGCACACAGATCTGAAATATGACTCTTATAAGAGTCCAAAATATGTGTGTTTATTGTGTGTTTATTTGTGTTTATTTAAAATTCTTAAACCATAACATAAATTTTCTTTCATCGGAAGTTTCGATCTCTTGCATAATTTTGAAGAATGTCCAAAGTGTTGACTGTACGCTGTGTATTGAAATAACAAATGCTTCTAAAAAATTGTATTTAACAAAGCTGTTTATCGAAAAAGTTGCTCTGAATTATATATGGGTGGCTAAGTGATAATATGAGCGCTCAGAAAACCATCATAAATATGAGCTTTTTCTGAGTCATTATTATGTGCGCTCATAAAAGGTTCATAAATAAGAGTCTTTTCGGAGTCATAAAAATGTGCGCTCATAAAACGTTCATAAATAAGAGTCTTTTCAGACTCATTATTATTTATTTATTTATTTATTTATTACAATATTATACAAATAAATTTGTAGAATATACAGAGGTGCTGGGCTACTTGGCCATTTTGCACCATCTAGAATGATTTATACAATTAAAAAGTTATATATCATATAATACGTTATGCTTGTTGAGTACATCATTTATTGTTTTTAAGGTTTCTTGTTTGCTACAATCCAGTGCGACATCAATAGGCGTGTTGGTTTTCGAACGGGGGCAATCCATCAGCATGTGCTTAACTGTTAGTGTCGTAGAGCAATAATTACATTGTTTTGGACTTGTATTATTATACAGGTGGCTAGAACTAAATAAAGTAGTTCCAACCCGTATTCGCGCTATTTTTATGCAATCTTCTCGCGAAAAATATGTGTTGTATTTGTTTCTGCCTATAGTTTTGTTATGTAGATACAGGAAAGAAGGAGAACTGTTCCATTGAAGCTGATTTAGTTGTTTTTGAACATTTCTGTTATAGTTTATTAATATTGTGTCCAAACATGGTACTTGGGCTACCAATGGAAGTTTCAAAGCATTTTTTGCTTCTAGGTCCGCAGCTTCGTTGCCTCGTATACCAATATGACCAGGAATCCAAAGTAGTTTTATGTTTATGTTGGAGGACTGTGCCACCTCCCTTAAAATGTACTTAAGTGTTGTGCCCTTATTTTGTAATGACTTTAAAACGCTTAAACTATCCGAACAAATCATTGTGTTTTTATTTTTTTGTATGGCGTATTGTATTGCGACTTTAATGGCAACTAATTCGGCGTTAAAGATCCCAGCATGAAGAGCCAAGAGCCCCTGTTGTATTGTCAGGAAAGCATCAGAGGATGTCTGCTCTATAACCGAATATGTAGATATACCTTCTTGACTAGACCCGTCTGTAAATAATGTTAAATCGTGTAAAAAATTTTGCTTGCACTCAAGAAATTTTGATTTAAAAACCATTGAGTTAGAATTATTTTTTTGGTGTTCGTTCAAGGTTGTATCGATGAAGAGATTTAAGTGATAATCCAATCTGTTACGTATAGGTTTCTCTGGAAAAGGCATGTTGATATTTTGAAAATAATTCAATATTTGTTGGATGCCGCAAATGTATGTTGTTGTATTTGTGTTATTTTCTGCTCCGTTAAAATTCCAAAATAGATTATTCAAAATATGAGATGGTTCTGTTAGTGCCTTCGCTCCCAATTTAGCAGATCTGTTTTTTACCAGCCAGTCGAAATCATGATATTGGGCTTCGGTCCTGAGAGATTCAATACGGGTAGCAGTTAAGAGTCCAGATGCTGTCCGGAAGCATTTGTTTATTGCTGAATTTAACTTCTTTTTGTTGCTTTCTGAAGTCCAGCCGTACAACGTGATGCAATGCTGCACTGTACCTTCAATGAGAGACCGACAAATGGAAATGGCAGTGTCAATATGGGGACCTTTCTTTTTAGAGCAAATTACTTTGAGCAGGTTATTAATTTTGTTTAATTTATCCACCATTGATTTAACGTGATCATTCCAAAGGGCATTTTTGGAAAAAGTAAGTCCAAGTATTCTCATTTTGTTTTTAATTTTAATGTCGACGTTTCTTATTCTTAGAATGGAGGAACCACACTTATACTTTCTGCAAGTGTGTAAGGCTTCTGCTTTCTCAATTGGTATAACTGCTCCTGTTGATTCCGCCCAATCTTGCAACTTTTCATCGAAAATTCTTAATTTTTCAGTAATTTCTTCTGAGGAACCCGAGGAAATGGCAAAGATGTTGTCTGCATATATTCCAAAGAAATCGACGTTATTGGAATTTCGTATATGTTTAGCTAGAGAATTTGAATATGCTTAAAAAAGAATAACAGATAGCGGAGAGCCCTGCGGGAGACCATTATCCAGATTGGTTGTCTTGGAATAGTAACCGTCTACCCTAACGGTTATTCTTCGATGCGTTAAAAATGATAATATTAATTTTAGTATCTTCTTGGGGATGAAGTTCTTTGATTACATATGTCGCTATTACGCGGTCAAAAGCTTTTTCGAGATCTTCTGAGAGAATAACACTATGCTTTTTGAGTTGAATGTTCGCTTTTATCGTTGTTTCGAGTGCATGGCATATTGTGTAAACACCACGATTCGGCAAAAAAGCGTGTTGTTCTTTCAAAATACAACCTTTGGAGCAACCTTTTATTCTTTCAGCTATTATTTTGTCCAAAATCTTTGATAAAACAGGAAGAAGGGAAATGGGGCGATAACCCTCTACAGAATTTTGATTTTTTCCAGTTTTAGGAATGGGACTAAGGATTGCTTGTTTCCAGTCATGTGGGTAGTTTCCTGAAGATATAATTTTGCTGTAGAGCCTACAAAGTCGTTGTTTGAGTAATGGAGATGCATTTTTAACCATAGAGTAAGTTATTTTATCCCTACTAGGCGTGGTCCCTCTAGAACTCGAAAGTACCATTTCTAATTCAGTTATATTAACCCCTTCTACTATGTGGTCATAACGATGTCCATTTTCTGTCATATTGTTTATGCTAATATTAATTTTTTCATCAATGATGCTTGAGCTAAATGAGTTGTTTGATCCGATTGAGCTCCATAATTCAGCAAAAGTGTCAGCTATGTCTGCTGGGTGTGTTCTGCTTCCATTGTCGAGAAAAATGGGAGGGAAATTCGTGCAGCGTTTGGAACGAATGTTTTTGACTTTTGTCCACAGTACCCGAATGTCCATTGTAGGTTTGAGAGAATTAATAAAATTTTTCCAAGTGTCTTGCTTTGCTTGTTTGCATGCTCTTTTAACTAGAGCACAGGCTTTTTTGTATTTAATAATATTTGCTGTTGTTCTTCTTTGTTTGAAGTATTTCCAAGCTTTGTTCTTTTCATTTATTAATTTTCCAATTTCGGAGTTGAACCAAACAGGACTGTTCAATTGTTTTGATTTATGACTTGATGCCATTGATTCGTTTGCTGATCTTCTTAAAATTTTTTTTATTTGGGCGGCCTCCCTGTTAATATTTTCTGATTCAATGTAAGCTCGGTTGAGGATGACGTTTTTGTTGTAAAATAAAGACCAGTTTGCTTTTTTGTCTAAAAATTTTGTGACATGTTTTTTGGCTTGGCTAAATGACCTATTATTGCATATTATTATTGGGATATGGTCACATGCTTCTGGTTGGGGATGACAGTTCCAGTTTAGCACTATTGCTAGGTCCACGCTTGCCATAGAGACGTCCACGGCAGTCAAGGTGTTACGTGTATTTAGCAGAGTAGGAGACCCATCATTTAAAATTGTCAAGTTCCTGTCATTTACAAAATTTTCCCATATATAACCACTGTTGGATGTGGAGTGTGATCCCCATAAAATATTTTGCGCGTTAAGGTCACCAACAATAAGATGATGCCCTGAGTGATATTGAGGAATTTCACTGACCAGTTGAGGTGTAAGGTTTACATCAGTCTCTTTATAGATGTTTGTGATGTGTAAGTCAGCTATACCGTGAACAGTAAGGGATTGAAAAAGTAGGTCATTTGAAGATACAATGTGTTGCGATACATTTAAGTTATTTTTGGTAAGAATGGCTACTCCAGATTTGGCGTAGGTGTGATGTTTGTTATGGTGGTGTGCGTTGAAGTGAGGAAGGTGTAAAAAACGAAGGTTTTTGTTAACTATGTGTGTCTCTTGAAGTATAATTATGTCAGGGTTGTGTTTGGAGATAAGGTTTTCCAAAGCATACTTATTGTTTATGAACCCCTGTATGTTCCACTGTATTATTTTTAAGTTTATTCCTATATCCATTATAAAAAATTATCGCAATTTATTAAAAAGAAAAAGAAGTAGGGTTTGGGCTATTATTTTAAAATTTTATTTGTACTTTGTGCTTTTTTTAATGTTTTTGGAGTAATTATAACAGGTAAGTTTGGGAATTTTTTGTATAGTTTTGTAGTAGGTGAACTATCTGAATCGCTAGTTGTGTTTGATTTTGTTTTTGTAGGTGATAATGATAAATCTGTTTCCATGTGTATTTGTTCTATTGTGTTGTCTATGGGTTCAAAAATATTTGCGCATGGTAATGAAGATGTTGTGTCTGTTGTTGGGATAACTGTACTTTCTTGTTTATTGCTTTCTATATTATGTGTTTTTGCAGTTTCAATTGTTGTTATTGAGTTGTTCTTTGAGTAAATAGGTTTTTCACTAGCTTGGTATTGTTTTTGTTGTTTTTGTTGTTGTTGTTGTTGTTGTTGTTGTTGTTGTTGGTGTTGGTGTTGTTGTTGTTGTTCCTGATGTTGTTGTTTTTTCAGTTGCTGTAGGTCAGTTGTTGATGTTTTATTTTGTGATGTTTCTTCTGTGGAGTTGACGTTTCTTAAAATTTGCGAATATGTCGGATTATTTGAGGTTTTATTAAAAGGTTCTATGGTGTGTAGTGTGGGATTGCTGTTAAAAATTTTCCAAGCTTCTCGTACAGGGCATCTTCGATCTATTTTGATTTTATTGACTGATTTGTGTTTGAGGAAAGTTGTACAGGAGGGATCATAGGATGGATGTGATTCATTGTTGCAGTTTACACAGAACTTTCTTATACAAGATTGGTGGGGAGGAGGGTAGGCGCATTCCCTGCATGCCTCAATGTTGCGGCACCATTTTTTTGTGTGTCCTAACTTCTGACAATTGATGCATCTCATTGGGTTGGGAATGAATTCTACGACAGGTACTCTTTGCCAGCCTAATTTGATAGATTCAGGACGCCGGATCGTGTCAAACTTTACGATTGCTGCACCAGTTGCAATTAACTTGCCATCAGTATGTTTCATTATTTTCTTTATTTCTATGACTTTTTGATCTTTTAAAGATGATAGCAATTCGTCTTCGGTTATATTTACAATATTTTTTGAAAAAAATCTACCTTGTATGGAGTTTAGGCTGCTGTGGCTAGTTATTTTAACTGGCACAGTATCAACATGTTTAGCTTTGAGGAATTTTTCAGCTGCTTTTAAATTAAGTGTTTTTAAAAGGAGATCACCCGACTTAAGTTCCGTTACTTCCGTGTAGTCCCGAGATATATATTTTAAACCTTTCTCGATTTGAAATACATTATAGGATGATATAGGGGGCACATGTTCTTCGCTATTATAGCCGACTGCAGTGATTATTAAATACCGAGGTATGTTGTCATCGTTTTGATATATTTCAGGTAGAGGTACGAATTCTGTCGAACGTAAACGTTTGTTATTTTTTTTTGTTAGTCCCGACAAAATTTGAGTATTATCTGGGTCTAGGGGCTTAAACCTATTATAATAGGGGGGGTCAACCCCATTCATTTTGTTAATTGTTTAATCAAGATTGTTTAATAGAATTGTTTGTGACACTTATTTATATATATAAGTATATAAAATCTAAGCACGTGGGTATAAAGTTTAATAAGGTGTGAGAGAGACGCAGTTAAAGTCAGACTCGAAAAACAAAGCGAACGGAAAAAGATCTATACGCGGCAATTGCCTGAGCAAGACTGACGACTCATTATTATGTGCGCTCTTAAAAGGTTCATAAATAAGATTCTTTTCGGAGTCATAATAATGTGCGCTCATAAAACGTTCATAAATAAGTCTTTTCGGAGTCATAAAAATGTGCGCTCATAAAACGTTCATAAATAAGAGTCTTTTCAGACTCATTATTATGTGCGCTCATAAAAGGTTCATAAATAAGAGTCTTTTCGGAATCATAAAAATGTGCGCTCATAAAACATTCATAAATAAGAGTCTTTTCAGACTCATTATTATGTGCGCTCATAAAACGTTCATAAATAAGTCTTTTCGGACTTATAATAATGTGAGCTCATAAAACGTTCATAAATAAGAGTCTTTTCAGACTAATTATTATTTGCGCTGATAAAAGCTTCATAACTAAGAGTCTTTTCGGACTCAAAATTATGAGCGCTCATAATATCATCAAAAAATACCATCTTTTAAGAGTCATAAATATGAGCGCTCTTAAAAATGTTTATTGGGTTCATTTTTAAATTTTCAGTTTTACAAAAAAATTTTGAACTTATTTCGTTGTAGGGTAGAGCGAGGATGATTTGACAAAAAAATGCATTTTCTCAGTTTTTAGGCAAACTAAAAATTATATCTAAACCGTAGTTAGTGGTATTATTGCTTCAGTATTTGACAATAAATCTGAATTCAATTCAATATTGTGTATATTATACTTTTCAAAATAATTGTGTTTTTGTCAGAGAATAAATGTTCGTCAAATCCTCCTACTTATGAGGAGGATTTGACAAAGCCTAAGGAGGATTTGACAGCATGAAGGAGGATTTGACACAGATATTATTTCAAAGACACTAGAAATATATTTTTAATTCTTATTGAAAAACTTTATTTTTTTAAAAAAACTTTTATTGAAAAACTAGTGGGATTGAAATGCTTTTCTACACATAACTGATTGTAGGTTATATTAAAAATAGAAAGAAAAAGCATCAACTACGGATTCAGCGATGCTCAAAACCTGCAAAATTGACTTTAAATTAAACTTTCCTTTGCGTGTAGATGTTCCTGGCAATTGTAATGGATCTTGAATTTTGGCTACCAAATCGGTTGGCAGGACCAGTTTAATCTTCTCGACTACAGGCATGTATCATTTTGCCTTTTAAAGTATTTGATTGTATATGATAAGCAACTATCTTTTGCAACAGCTTTTACCAATCCAACGTAAAACATTTTTTGATTTCCAAACTTAATAAGGACATACTTCCCGCAAACGGCACTTTCGTAGAATATTAACGAAGTTTCCGAGTCTCTGACGCTGTAATTGTCGCTTTCATCACTGGACGTACGCAGCTCTCTCGTTATCTCAAGAAGAAGGGCATTTAAATGTGTTATTTTTTGCGTAGTCGTAGACAAACCGCTTTGCCATATCAAAAGTCAGACCGTGGTGAGCATGTCTTAAAATATTCCGTCAATTCTGCTTCTTGTCAAGTGAATAGGACTTGTTTCAGCAGCTTTAACCGATAAATAATTGGTGTTCTGCTTAAGTTATATTTTAGTGCAGCACTTGTAGACGTTTCAATCTTGTTTTTAATGTCGAGTAGTGCTTTTCGAATAACATCTTCATCAACAACCCTTTCAGAGTGCTTTCTTTTTTATATATTATGCATATTATACTACAAATGATAATAATTAAAAGCATGGTAAAAACAAAAAACTCAAAAAACAGCTCTAAGAAAATAATAGGAGGATTTGACAAATTGTCAAACCTTCCTATTGTTGCAATGTCAAATCATCCTTTCAGTGCCAAAAAAATGTTATTAAATTTCACAAAAAAAGAACACAACTTTTCACAAAACCTTTCACTGCATATTGAGATTAAAACATAGAAGATCTTTATTTTAAAGCACTTTTTTTTTATTACTGGCTTAATAACACTTTTATGCACTTTTCAAAAATCAAAAATATAAGAAAAATAATTACAAAAACCAAAAAGTACGTGCAACGGCAAGCAAGAGCGCAACAGAACTGTTACAATTGTGTGTATCTATCGAAACATGATGCACTTTGCTTATTTTCTAAGAGTTACGAAAAAAACCGGTATGGTTTTCGTTAAATTTGAAAATGACAAAACCTCCTTTCGTCAAATCATCCTCGCTCTACCCTACCTACTCCGTTTTTACTTTAAGGTATTTTATAAATATTTGGAACTAAAAGATGCTATTTGCACAACTTTAAATCGAATACGTGACCATCGCTGATTTCTAATTCAGCTTAACCCATTTTAGTCAACTGGTCGATTTTTCGACCACTAACGTTAAAATTAATTTATGGAAAAAATATAAAAAAATATAACATGTTCATGTAAAATGAAAAATTTGGAAATTTGCAGAAAGAATTTGAAAATATTTTTAATATTTTTTTTCAGAAATTAGTTTTAAAGTCAGAGGTCGGGAAATCTACCAGCGGACTAAAATGGGTTAAAGATAATCAATATTTCCAGTTTTTTCTTTCAACCGGGCCTGTCATTTTTGACGGGAATGAACTAGTACAAAAAATAAAAACATCAAATATTAAATAAACAAGTAGATTCACGTTGAAAAAACTGTTTCATCTAGTCAGAGCATTTGTCAACAGGGATGAACATTTGCAGTTCTGTGTTTTTATATGAAAGGAATTGATTGATAAGCTTGATTTTCTTTTTAAATCAACCATTAATGGGTCTCCAGTACAAAAGTTAAAAAAAAAATGCACAAAAATGCATTTCGTGGGACGCAAAAATTGGTTCAAATAAAAAAAAGTACACCAATCGAAAGGATTTTGCATGTACGATATAATTTTGGTACCGGAATTGTGGGTCAGATTTTCGATACACTCTACTAGCCATATGCAATGAAGTTGAATACTTTTCAACTTTTTTTTAAATGTGTTTTTTTTGTACGTTGTTCAGGCTTTAGGTTCGTATGTTGTCACATAAAAATATCAGTTTTTATTATAAACTAACTTAATTTTATATTTTAAATATTAAAGTGACAACCTAAAACGCTGCGATGTTGTCAGTTTATTTATTTACAAGCTATTTCAGGAACAAACAAGTAAATAAAGTCTAAAGTCGGTCTAGGCCGACTATGAAATACCCTAAACCAATTTTTCAAAAAACAAAATAATATTATTGAAAATGGACGTGCCGTGGGCGGATGAAGCTTATATTTTATATGCATTTAAGTGTTGATGAAAAATTTACACATACCAAGTTTTATTCCTGTAGCTCACAGTTAATGCCTTACGCTATACGAGGTGGGCGTGTTCATGGACGGGTTACTCCCAATTTTTGAACACAACTCAGTTTTTGTATCACATACAAACCTAACAAATTTGATCTCTTTATGACAAACAAAATCTTATTTATTGACTTTTAAACTTTTTGGGTTGTATGGGAGGTATGCGTGTCCGTATGCGGATGATGTCAATTTTTAAAAACCATCTTTGTTTTGTCATAAGAAACACACGTGCCAAATTTTATCTCTGTAGGTTAAACAGAGGCTTATTTATTGCGTTTTAAATTTTTGAGTTGTATGGGAGGTGGGCGTGTCCGTGATCGGATGACACCCATTTTTCGAAGACAATTTTGTGTTAATACAAAACACATACACACCAAATTTTATTGTTGTAGGTTAATTATGAGCTTATTTATGCAGTTTTAAATTTTTGCGTTGTACGGGAGGTCGGCGTGTCCGTGGGCGGATTGTAAAAATATTCAATAGTGCAGATCCTTGGGTTAATGCGACCATGTGTACCAAGTTTCATCCAATTATCTCAACTCTTTCTTATCCTGTGTATACGGACAACACACGGACAGACAGACGGACGGACGGACGGACGGACGGACGGACATGGATAGCTCGAGTCACGTGGTGACGCTGATCAATAATATATATACTTTTCTATACCAGACAAACGTTTGCAGTTAATATACCCTCGCCTTTCAGGTTTAGGGTATAATAAAGTAGAAAGATAATAGAATCGGTGACTCCAACCGAGAGAGATTGTGCACTTTTGATTTTGATACTTTGATAATTGATTATATATAATTTTACCATAAGAAAAGTTTAATTACGTTAATTTTTTTTAATTTTTCATTTCATATTTTATGTGAAACGGGATTGAAATATTTGTAATTGTTTTATAATGATTAAATCTGTGTCGACAAGGCATAACAGTTAATTCATTTTAAAAATTTCAGAAGAGCATCTTCCGATGAAAATTGCTCCTTAATATCAGGATACATTTGCTTTTGTTTTTTAGATTTTATGGCTTCAAGCATTAAATTTTCAAGGTACAACCATAAAAATTTGAGTACTAGTGTTTTTCGTTGCGAAAAAAAGCAAAGAAATGAATAACCTCATTCTGTCCTAACTCGACTTTAGCGGTTATTCCTTGTCGACACAGAATTGCTAATGATGGTACGCGGTAAAGCATTATCCCATGATGATCGAAACTTTTTTAATAACTCTGAACCGAAAAATAAATGTTAAATAAAAAAATTATTTCTTTTTATTATTTAAAAAAATGCTTGAATTTGTATAATGTACTGCTTTTACAACTAATTTCATTTTTATTCTGAGAAAATTGGCCTGATATCTGAGAAATATGTTTTTCTTGCTTTTAGCTGCTTTTAAGGACTTTTCTCTTTAGTATTTTTCCTTATTTATTAACGTTCTGTTTGCACTCTTTTTATAAAATCAATCAATAAACTACAAATAAATAATAAAAAAATTAAAAAAATACCAAACAAAGCACGATTAACGGTAAATTTTTATATTGCTTTAATTACTATTCGAATGTCGCGTTCTTGTATCTAAATCAGACATGAGCTTCCAGTAGCTCAATTAGCTCAGTTGGCTCAGCTACAAATTTGTTTTGTTTTTTCAACTTTGTGTTTGCACATTTGTAAAAACAACAACGCGTGTAAAAAATAACAACAACACGTACAAAGAATAGCAACAAAACCGACGTTCACCAAAATTCTAACTTGCTAACAACAACAAATGCATTCAAAGCCGAGCAAGCCTTACTCGATTGCGTTGCGCTTGAAATGTTTGTACAAGTTAACGTCATTTACGCCGAAATTACAAACTTATAAATTTAAACAAACATCCGTTCCCATCATTTATGCTGACGCTATGTCTAGCGCTTTTAACTAGAACAATGCACGCGCACAGGTAAATCGTCACCTACAACAAAAGCTAACCACAACAACAACAATAACAGCAGCAGCGGCAGAAGCAGCGACGCAATAGCTGAAGCTTATTAATATTATTTCATAATTTTAGTCTCTGTTTGTCTCTGTTTGTATTAAGTTAATTTAAGACGTGTTTTAATCAATAAAGTTGGCATTAGCCAAAAAATATATTTTTTTTAATAAAAGGGATAACAAAAACCCTTAATTTACATGTGTAGCACAAAACGCACATGATTTGCTTTTGTTTTGCTGGTTATTTTTTTTTTTTGCAACGATGAGCAAAAGCAAATATGAGGATAATTTTGTGTTTGTTTTAAAAAACAAAAACCTTGGCTCACTAAATTTATTTTCCTGCTCATGACTGATCTAAATCATCATTTCTTATCAGAACTTCGTGATCGTTCTAAGCAAGTGTCTGAAAATTGTAACTTAAATCAAATTTGGTTGCCTCACTATAAAAAAATGTTACTGCGGTTAAAAATCATACTAAACATTTAATATTGATAATCAAAATGTGTCGCGTTTGCGATCATGCGCCGTTTTCTTAATACACTTTGTATGGGAAGTATGGGAAGGAATAAAGTCCTTCCATTTGTGTTGGCAAGTCCATGCACCCATTATTCCTAAGGGCATTCACATTTGCTAACTATTTAGTCCATCAAAGAATCGAGCCCCGATCGTCCTCTTAGTTTTACGGATAACTGATTTCGTGCGATTGCGATATTTGCAGAATACCTTCCAATTAATTAAGCTCTTATCAAGCAAATAAGCTTTAAAAGCAAGGTCGCGTAATGATTTGGCATATACTATCTCTCTTGAATTAAATCAGTTCCTGTTGGTTCGTTTTATTGAATACCTCGTAATGGAGTAATGGGGAAAATGCTTCGGTAAGCAATGAGTTCAGAACTGAGAGCTGTACGTCAACGTCATTCGTGGTGTAAATTTTTTGAAAATCGAAATTAGATAAGAAGGAATTTAAAGCATTAAAGTTTATATAACTGTAATTTCGGAATTCAATGAACTCATTTTCACAAGAAATAGGGAAGTTTATAGAAATATATATTAAAGCATGGTGTATAATTTTACCAGAAAACTTAACGATAGAAGGATCACTCATTAGAAAGTAGTCAATAAGTGAAATTGTTTGATTGCGAACGTCATAATGAGAAGATAGAGAATTATGTACAAGAGTCAAGTTACACCCAATACATAGGGAACGTAAATTGATTGATTTGTTAATATCAAAAACATTATGATTAAAATCTCCTATAATAACGATATTCGAATATCTAGCAAACAGATCAGACATGGACTCTTCAAAGAAAAAATGTCTCTATAATTTGTTTGGTTATATAAATACCTACTCCACCACCTCTTCTATTTTGGAGATCATTGCTACAAAACGCTTACCCCGGAATATCAACAGCTTGATTAGAAATGTACGGTTTCAGCCAAGATTCTGAAACACTAACAATATCCAGAAAGCAAACATTCAAAATACACCTAATTTCGTCAAGATGACGGAAAGGATGGTTTAAGTGGCCAATATTGCGATTTAAGTTCTGATTTCCTAGTTAAGATCGAAGTTCAGACCTTAATTATAACTAATTGACATTAAATACAAAAATCATAAGGGAAGCCATAACAAATAGGGACAATACATATTAACTGGGATTATTTACAAAATAATAATATAAAGCTTCAAAAACTATTTTTTTTTTTTTTATTTAATTCAGTTATCGATCATCTTAACAGAAAATTTTGAATTTTTCAGGGTGGAAATGTAGGTAATGAGTTTTCAGAGACATTTTTACATTTTATGTATGGAAAGCGGTAAATTTAAAATCTCCAATATCCTCAATTACCGCTTTGACACAATCTCATGACAACAACTCATTATGGCTGAGAACATGTTTAAATGGCTCATCCTTGTATAAGCGACGAATATCGGGTGCATTAAATATTGCCATGAAAAAAAGTAACAGTTTCGAAAGTATCGTAAAAATTTTTAAAAATGACCCCATGCAAACCGAGCTGTAAGACGTAATTTCTGATGAAAACGCTGATTTTCCTAATTCGTTGAACGCATTTACTTTCGGATTCAGTGATTTTATAAAATATTTGACTATTCCTAGTTTTTTATGATGCGTTGGTAAAAATTCTTTTTCGATTAGCACAAATAGAGTCTCAACAATGTTGTTTTGTCGCAGTCTTCCGGCTTCATACCCCAAATGAACAAAGCTTTTGTACTTAAAAAAAAAAAGGGTTTTTTATTTAAGGGGTCAATTTGGACCCTAAGGGTTTGTTTAGTTTCATTTTCAATGGTCAGTTGTTGTCAGTTTAATGAACAATGCCAAAACATTCCGTTTGACAATGGCGGAAAATAGGAAAAACTGATCTCTTCACATGTTTTTAGCAAAAATTGCATAAAAATTGTTATTTATGTGATATTTTACACTTTAAACTTTCATATCAAATCAAAACTGATTAAGTGAAAATCAAGCATTGTTTTAACATTGAAATTAGGAATCAGATCGATATTCGCCTCATAATGACTTAAAAACGTTACAAATTTAGTTCCTTCCAATTGGAACTTTTCGAGTTACTCTTCTTTTTTTTCGTTTTTGTATTCTTACACTATATAATAAACTGTTTTGCCAATTTGAGTTCAGAAGTAAGAGGACAAGACAATATAATGTTGATTTGTAAATTTTAGGCTACAAATTTTCATCAAAAGTTAGTTATTTGACCAGTGTAAACTATGTAATTATTTGGTCGAAAACATTTCTTTGTGGCTTATGTCGAAAATTATCAGAATTCTATGGAGTAATAAGTTATAAAGAAGAATCATAAAGTATACTGAAAGAGTCCTTTCTCACAAGCACAAAATTTTGAAAATTGATTTTTATGTTGACTTGAAATTCATAATTGTACATTTAATGTTTGTCAAAAAATGGATGTCAGGAGTGATTTTTAGCCTATTTACTGTGTAGAAAAACTAAGGGAGCACTAGGTTCATTTTGAATGTCTGAATTTTCCGGATCGTTTATTTTTTACTACCCCGACAACAATCAGTTCGTACGCCTGCATTTTTTATAATATTAACACTTTCAACTTTTATTTATAATAAGAAAACAATATTTCTGATACAAAGTTTGTAGTATCCTTAAAGCTTAAAATGTAATGTTTTAGAATTAATAGCAAAAGTAAACAAAAATTACAAAAACAACAACGTTAATAGTGAGTTTAACCAACACAGTCATAAAATGCAATCCAAAAACTAACAACATTTAATTCGTACGATAGAAAGAATCGCGTGAGCGCAAGGATAACGGTACAAATTATTTTTTGCTGATTCTGTATACCAATTGAGAATGTATTGTGAATGTTTTGAGAAAATTTCGGTCACTCTTTGATTTTATACCAAAATTTTTTTTAATGATTTTCTACTATGGCACATGGCAAAGCGGTTTGTGAAGAAATAAGAAAGTTAATTGTTAAAAACTTTATTTTACACAAAAGTTGTGGCTTTTATTGCATAGCCCCTAGGATTAGCAAAGTCAACTGTCTAAAACGTCATCAAAAATTATGTGAATATCGCCTTAATTGAGCCACAGCAGCATGGGCGAAGTAATAAATCAAAAGTAAATGTCGAGAAATACGAGCATTCGAGGCCATAATCATAGAAAAAAAGACGGATTTCAGTGAAAATTTAGCGAAAATGTGGTCGAAGATGATCGGGAGAAGTGTAAGCAGTGAATGGCTGACTCAGATACAGTACAGCAATACATTTTTTTTTAACTTTATTATGCTTTACATAATCCTCTTTCAATAAATTTTTTTTTCTTTTTTGTATAAAAATGTCCTTATTGTTAAGAAAAATTTTTTTTTACAAAATATGATTGATTAAGTTCACCAGATTAACCAGGATGTACAAAAAGGACAATTAAAATTATCTTGAAACGTGAGTGACACCGTCGTTAAACGTGAGTACCAAAATCAGTATATGAAAAAATCTTAAAATTCTGAGAAAAAACTAAATTTTTTTCTGCAGTTAAAATTTCTACTCAATTTCGTTACAGAAAATTATTTTATTTTTATATTAACTGAAACAATTCGTAGATTTAAAGGAATTTGTAAAAAGAAGTCAAAAAATGGAAATTGTCCGGAAACGTGAATGACACACCATATAATGATAGTTTTTTCGAAATGTATACATATATATAAAACTTTTTGCATGAACTTATAATAGTGAGCCTAAGACTTATTATACCCAAACAATTTTGTGTTAAAAGCTATGTGTTTTATGGAGAAAAATGTATGTTTACCGTTATGACTGAAACGTGAGTGATACTGGATTTGCCGATAAGTTTTTGTTTGCAAACATTATTATGACAGTTTTCTAAAAATGCTCAAACGCTCAAGTAAATATTGTAAAATATTTAAAAAAAAAAGAAAACAAAAGGTTCAAAGATCTTTAAGAGAAATTGGAGAGCAAGTTAACCCTTTGTATGGCGGTGATGCATTTCTGCATCATACCGTTTCAACTTATTTATTTCGCAATCTATATTCAAAATCTGTTCTAGCTGCATTTGATGTTATTCGGCATCGTATGTTTTCAATTGTTTCAGACAGCAGCACCAAAATCTCTTCAATACTTAGCAAATGGTTAATTTTCTCAGAAATTTTTTGTTTAGTGCGTTTCTGCTGTATCGCCAAATTTCTTTAAAAAGATATTAGTTATAAACGAAGTGAAATTATTTGACATTTGAATAATTTGAAAGGTAAATATTATATTTGTGTATTATTTATCACGTGTTTTTGACTATTGCCATATAGGAGGTGTAAATAGAAAATTTAGCTTTGTTGCAGATATGCATCAGAACAGTCCCTTGAGTTAAAAAATAGTAAAATACTTTATGTTCAATACTCATTTATTTGTAGCTATAATGGCAGCAAAACGGTTTTCTTCATCGCAAATAGCTGGTATTATAAACAGTCTGGATAGCGAAGATGAATTGGATTTCATAAGAGATGACAAAAGCTAGTTATAGCCTGACGAAGAAGATGTGAGTGATACGGATTATGAAGTTCAAGGCGAAGGCCAAAGTTACTTAGGTGTGAATGCTGAGACTATTGAAGACCTAATATAAATGCCGCGATACATTCCAATGGCAATGCAGCCAACATAAATTAGCTCAGAAGCAAACTCGTACGGAGAAAACGGAATTTAATTTTCACTTCTGACATTTCTGGGCAGCACCGTCTTGCCTCCTGAAATAATGGAGCTATCATTGTCATCACAATTTTTTTTTTACTATATTCCAAAATCATTATTTGAGACAATAAGGAATCTTTACGCTCATCAAAAATACCCTAATAACCATATAAATATCACTACTTTAGAAATCCGGCACTTTGTTGGCATTATCTTTTTTATGTCGATTGCACACATGCCCAGGGTTACGAAATACTGGTCAAAAAATATTAAGATGTCTGCAGTTCAAAACGTTATGTCACAAAAAAGGTTCGAAGAAATCAAACGCCACATACACTTCAACAATAATGAGAACCATGTGCCTGCTTCTGATCCCCGTCATGATCGGCTATCAAAATAAAACCGCTTGTAAAAGAACTAAACAACAATTTTGCTAGAGTTCCAATGGAGCAGTTCTTGGCTGTTGATGAACAGATTTGCTCAACCAAAGCCCGGCATCACATGAAAAGTTATAATCCAAACAAACCTCATAAATGGGGATATAAAATTTATGTGCTAAGCGGTAGTTCAGGCTTTTGCTATAAATTTGAGTTTAAGACAAGCAAGGAGAACATCGTCATGTTACATGAGCCAGACCTTGGTGAGGTCTCCAATTGCGTTATGAGATTAGCTAGGGGGGCTCCAAAGCATCAAAATTACCGCCTGGTTTTCGACAGTTATTTCACTTCATTACCTCTTTCAAAATATTTATCGGATGATGGAATTTTAGCTTTAGGCACAATAAGAAAAAACAGAATTCCAAACTGTAAACTGCCAGAAAGTACAAACTTCAAAAAATGTGCTCATGGTACTTCTATCGAGTAAGTCTATTCTGTGAAAATGTCTATTTAAATGAATAATTTATCATCCCTTCAACACATTTGTTGCAAAAATGCATCATACTATGTTTTAATGAAAAACATTGCTCAAATAAAAAAATTTGCGAAACCATGAAGAAACGTAATTTTTATTATCATTTTTCTTCAAAAAAACAAAAGATCATCCCAATCGGAGCAGTTGCCATACGAAGGGTTAATAATTATGGCTAGTAAAAAAAACAATTGGCAATATTTTTGTTATTTTTCTAAAATATAAATTTTGTCATATAAATTTCGTTGACATAAAATAATGCCTTATCATTGCAAGTAAAGTTGGTTACTTGCAACTGTTTTCTAAATTTAAAAAACTGCAATGTGTCGTATTCAATGGTTAGAAAATTTTAAATTTTCATGTCTCAGTAAACTTGGTACAAAAAGATCTTTGGTAATCCTTAGGTTAAGATGCCATTCAGAACAATAAACAATCGTTAAAAATTCCTCGATTTGAGGCTTGAGTCAATTTTTTAAAAGTTATTAATTATTATGTATGATTTGACCTTTTATATTAATATATTACTTATTTTGATTGGGTCTATATTTTTAAATTAACTTTAATTGTATAAAAATTGTGTAGTTAACTAGTTCGTTAAGTGTTTATTGTCAATTAGGATTTAATATAAAAAATTTGGAAATTATATAAATTTCTTTTTTCCCTGAAGATGACTGCCGATGGCAGTCGAAATATTGGAAAATAAATAAATTAATTAAGTTTTATTAACTTAATTTAATTATTTAATTTAACCTTTTTCGATTTTAATTCTTTCAATTGAATTGACTTGTAAATTCTTGACTGTTCCTTTGATTTGTAATCACGTTTGAATTTGACACCAACAACTCTATTTTGCCATATAAATACACGTAAATGTATAGAGTTCTGGTCAGACCACATTCAACCGTCCAAAGGTTATCGGAACATCTGATCTACGGAGGGTTAAAATACAAATTTTAAAATTTTTAACTGACCAAAATTCCTGATGAACTAAACAAAAGTGTTGTTAAGGGGACGTGACACCTATAAGTTGAATAAAAAACAAGATATCATTTTGTAAAATTATATATATATTTTTTAATAAAAAAATTACATAAAAAAAATTTTTCTGATTTTTTTGATTTACATATCGTCGCTGCGCCTAAAAAATCAGGTATGTGATTTTTTATGATTTTTTTATTGCATAATTGAATAGCTCTACTCAATGTCCATCTGTACGCTGAACGGCTTTTCGTTATCTCACATTGGAGACATTTTTTATATTACTTTTGCAATAAATTCCTTGTAGAGTTTTTAAAATTTTTAATTTAAAATTTGAAAAATCAGGTATGTGCTCGAAAAATTTGATCATAGTAAAAACAAAATAGCCGTAAAAAAATCGGTTATGTGTCTGAAAATGGAAGAATGCATCCTCGCTTCGTGCTGGAGTAAGAAGTTTACATTTTTTTTAATATTTATCTCTAAAACTTTATAGCAAAAAATACAAAATTACGACATTGCAATAAATTTGGAAGCGCAGAGAATAAATCAGGTTTTTTGCTCTCCTGAAATGTTGTCGAAAAACACATAACTGAATTTTGAGGCGCAGCGACGATATATGGCTACTGGAATTATTTAAAAAAAAACCATGGCGGGCGTGATTACAACTCACTGGAACATCGGAAAAAAAACAAAGAACGGGGTTTTTATCAGCATCAAAACCGCCATGGAACAAACTAGAAGAAACAAGTTTGGATGAAAAGTAACAAAATGGCGGCGTTTTTTCGAAAATTGACAAGTTTTTTTGGACAATATTGGCAAAAAACTCAAAAACTATAGAACCGATTTCTCTGTCCGGAGTTCATTCCATGCATCGGCAAGTGTAAAACAACATATTCAAATTTCAGTACGATCGGTCGAGTAGTTTTTTTTATCACGCCCGCCAAGATTTTTTTAATGATTTTTTAAAAAAATTCCTGTTGCAATATATTCGGCGGTGAATAGTTGCCATCCCAAAGGTTTTCTTATTTTTGTAATTTGAACATTTATTCAGTTTTATATTGACTAAATTTATCAGCGAGAATCTCACCTTGTGCCGAAATTAGATCGTTTATTCGTTTTAACATAGTCATCCCAATCATGAAACATTTTCTCCCGGGAGTTGTAAATGAGAGTTTCCGTTTTTGCAATTTTGTTCATCAACCGTCAATATTCATGAGTGTAAAATAAATAAAATGAAATATCTTTATCTGCTATCTTAAAACCAGAAAATCCCATTTACATCTCCAGGGAGAAAATGTTTCATGATTGGGCTGAGTATCTAATAATTTTCGACAGTCGTCAAAAACTTGGATTTTATCGAATATTATATTGACACGATTGGTGATGAAATTAACCATTCAATCGATTTTCTGAATTTATTGCATGGTGTGTCATCTTGTTGAAAAATATATTCAAGATAATTTGACTGTAATCATAATATTTATAAAAATATTTATCTACTTCTCAGAGCTGATCATACCATCTAAAAAATTAAGATTATCAGTTCACTCTGTAGCTATACATCCCCAGATCAGTGCAGAAGCAGGTTTGTTGACTTTAATGATGGTACAATCGTCATGAAACTCTTCATCGTTTTACGCAGCACTTCAAGTTGTGCTTCAACCATAAAAATCAAAAATCTGGATTCATCGCTCCATATAACTGAATAGGAGGTCATCTTGTTGAAAAATATATTCAAGATAATTTGACTGTAATCATAATATTTATAAAAATATTTATCTACTTCTCAGAGCTGATCATACCATCTAAAAAATTAAGATTATCAGTTCACTCTGTAGCTATACATCCCCAGATCAGTGCAGAAGCAGGTTTGTTGACTTTAATGATGGTACAATCGTCATGAAACTCTTCATCGTTTTACGCAGCACTTCAAGTTGTGCTTCAACCATAAAAATCAAAAATCTGGATTCATCGCTCCATATAACTGAATAGGGCAAACTTACTATACATGAAGTATGAATGTACGAATTTTCAATGGACGTTATTATTTTTCAGTGTTGAAGAAGAGCACAACTTATAATGGCAAAACAATTACTTGCTGCTCTCATAATTGATAATAATAATTTTTTTTTAGAATACATTATGTGAAACGCTTGCCGTGTTTGTATATTCGTCTTTGTTTATTATTTGTTATTATTTGTTAATTTTTCTTTTGATATTCACTCATAGATGATTGTAGAATGAAAAATATATCGATTCCGATATATTTCCGTTCAAACAATATCAACAACTTTTTATTTTCATACTACACTAGATGCCGTACTACATGCACTGTCCATCGGACATGTAGTATAGTTCGAAACGCTGTAATTTCATTGACATAAAGTCCAGTTTTTATATTTTATATTAACTTCAAATTCAACTTCTTCAATTTCAAATTAAACTTTTTCCATCTCATATTCAACCTTTTACAGTTCAAATTAAATTTTTTTAAGTTCAAAAACAACTTTTTAAAGTTCAAATAAAACTTTTTAATTATCAAATTAAACTTTTTAAGTTCAAATTCAACCTTAACAAAATCATTTATTTATGTTACTTTTAATACTTTCACATGTAATGGTTAAGTATTAATTTTTATAATATTAATTCTTAGTATTTGTGTTTTACCTGATTGCATAAATTTATTAAAAATAAAATAAATTGTAACTAAAATCACTAATTTATAGCCATTAAATCCTATAAAATACTAGCTGTGTTCATTGGGTTTTTTTAATAAAAGCAAGTTTGAATTTTTCTCGAAAAAACTCTGGTTATTTTAGGCATTAATAATGACTTTTTTCAGAAATTTTTTTCTTTGCTATAACTTCGAACTCTGAAAAACTTATTTTTTTCAATTGGTCTTCTTGAGCCTACAAAATATTCCTTTTTTCTTGTTTTTAAGTATACTCACGGAGCAAGTGGGTATTTAAAAAGCTATGCCATGCAATTATAGCTGTTACTTAAGGTCATTGTACCACCAAAGTAACACCTTCATACAGTATAATTTACAATAAGTGGTATATCCAATTTGAAGTTAGATGCGGTTAAAGAAGTATAAAAGGCATTTAGGATTTTTCCAATTTGCTTTATTTGTTATTGTTAATCTCTAGATTTGCCAATCTTCCATTACCCACAAAATTTTATGCTGCCGATTTTTCGTCTTTATAAAATTTCCGGATTTTAAACCCCAATCATTATAAATCTACTAAAAAATTTATTAAGGCTAAATATAATCTTCATTCCTGTTATAATATTGGTTTTCATTTGATTGAAAAAACAAATATTAGTAAAAGTTGAATTGAAATGCAAAAAATTTAATTTGAAATAGAAAAAGTTTTATTTTATTTGATTTGAAAAAAGTTAAATTTGAAATGAAAAAGGTTGAATTTGAAGTTAAAAACCTATATCTTCGGCCATGGAAATCTACTAATTTTGTTTTTTCAGTCGAAAATTTTTTGCTTTTCGCCTGTTATAAAATTCGGCTCAACAAGTGCTTAAGTTGTGTAAAAGTAACACTTTGTATGTCCAAATATCAAACAAGCAAGGGCCATATCATTTCAGCGTATTTCGAGAACGCTGAATTTAATGGCGTTGAACCGTTTTTCAAGGCTTCGACCTGTTTTCGATAAATTCAAGGTCAAGTAATTGGTGCTGTCTTTATTATGCTTGATTTTCACTTAATCATTTTTGATTTGATATGAAAGTTTAAAGTGTAAAATATCACATAAATAACAACTTTTATGCAATTTTTGCTAAAAAAATGTGAAGAGATCAGTTTTTCCGCCATATATAATACTTCATATATAATTAAGTTCAGGTCCAGGGAAAATTATCCATATCCAGAGAAAAATCTGGATCTTGATTCTTTATTTTGTTCATAACTTTGAAAATGGATGTTCTTAACTATTAAAATATAAGTTAAGTTGCAAGTTAACATAGTAATTGTGTCATCTACTCAAAGAGTTTTAATTTTAAAATATAAACTTATTTTTATAAAATTCGATACGTTTTCGTATGTTGTTGCATTTTTGTATATTTTTAAAAACCCCCAAGTTGGCAACATTAAGACTAATAAAGGATTAGATTTAAGATTAATGAGAAGGTTATAATTAAAGGTTAAATTTAAACTTAGTATTTTATATTTCAAACACATTTAAATTTTTTCAGACGCATGAATATTCTGCATTGTGAGCATAAACAACTTTTGCTGTAATATTACTTAGTCTTTAATGAAAATTTTAAAAACACTATTTTGATAAAAATACTGAGTTAATGATTATTCAAGGTTTCGATTTAAAATTTTTTTAGAAAATTGTTTTATATTACTTGAAAGAAATGGAAAAAAACTATTTTAATGTCTCCCAGCAGCATTTACGAATGTAGTTATTTCAAATAACAGCAATATGTTACTCGGACACAGTGCGATGAACGGATAAGGAAATTTATTATGTTTATTGACTTACCTCCACCACTCGATAAAACAGCCGGCTGCTGTGGTGCAAAATGCATTTTATTATTTCTTTGATGATTATTCTGATTTTGATATGGCACTGGTGGCTGAGGGAAAGGCGCTGGTTTTTCCATTTGTTGATTGTACTCAACTTCATGGGGATATTTCATTTGGGGCCCACCTCCTGTTATTCCAGTTGGACGGCGACGTTGCTGCTGCATGCTGCTATTACGATTGTTGCGATAAGCATGTTGTGTATATTGTTGTTGTTGTTGTTGTTGTTGTTGTTGTTGTAAATTTTGATTTAGTTGTGTTTCATTTGAATCGTTAAACAAATTTTGCATAGCTTGTAAACGTCGACCACCATTACTATTAGAGCCTACGGTATGGCGATTATTTGTATGCTGAGTATTCATAATAGCTGCTCCTCCACGCAGTTGCTGTTGCTGTTGTTGCTGACATTGATTATGTTGTTGTTGTTGTTGTTGATGATGATGTTGTATTTGTTGTTGTTGCTTGGCTACACCAGCAGCAGCGGCAACAGCATTTAGATGCAAAATTTTTTGCATGCCCAAAATACTAGTCTGTTCCTCTAGTTTACGCTTCATGAGAGCGTTCTGCATAATAAGATTAGCATGAGTTTGTAACTCTTCCTGGGTTATTTGAGTAGGTGCATGTGGTGCATTTAATTGGTGACGTTTATTAAGTCCTTGTTGCTGCTGCTGTTGTTGTTGCTGCTGAGCAGCCAGGTTTTGCTGTATGATAGCTAAGTTTTGTAAATTTTGCAATTGATGAACAATTACATTATTCGAGAATATTTCTAGTTGTTGCTGCTGAGCAGATGTAAAAGTTAAAACAGCAGTTATAGCTTCACGATCACGTTGCGGCAAGCGAGGATTGGCAAGTTGAATGAACAAGCCATGCTTTGAGATCTCACCTTTGAAATTGAAGAAAGAGGATAAGATAAGAGAGTTACACCTTAATATGATAAAATGTTTATTTTTTTGGATAATTTTTACAACTATTAAATTCAAAAATAAATATTTTAAAATTTTAATGATGTGGGCAAAACAAATTTTATATTTAAATTTTTTGCGCGAAAAATACTTATATCAAGGTGAATATTTATTTATTTGTGAATATTTATTTATTAGAATTTTTTTATTCTTTAATATGCCCATCAGCGCGCACTTTAGAAGCTACGGTTTGAAGGTTACCTTTTTGAAAAAACTTCAAAACAACATCACAGGTAATTTAGGCTTTATTGCATGGTGAATAAGTGTGTCAATGCATATAAAATAGTATTCAACTTTTCGGCTTCTTATTTATTTTTTATGATTTTGCTGCAATTTTTAAAATATTTTTGAAAGCCTCAGGGATCTTTAATAAACTACGTGACCGATTTTCAACTTTTTTGTAATATTTTGAACGATATATTTAAATATTTTTGAACAATTTTTGCGTCTATTTGTAGAGAAAGGAATTACCTTTCAATTCAGGAATTAACTTTCGGCAAATACATATTTATGAATGTTTATTTTTAACATATTCAGCCCAATCATGAACAATTTTGGAAATTTTTAATGCAATTTTGTTCATCAACCGCCAATATTCATGAGTGTAAAATAAAATAATGAAATATCTTTAACTGTTATCTTAAAACCGGATACTCCCATTTACAACTCCCGGGAGAAAATGTTTCATGATTGGGCTGATTGTTTTACATCCAAATGTAAAAAGGGAGAAATTTGGGAGTTCACGATTTTGCAGACAGAAGTGGGCCACCCAAGTTTTTCAACTAAAACAAGTAAAAGGATCAAGCACTATAATTGTTTATATTAAATAATTAATTTCTCCAATAAATCGTATTTTGAACATCAACTTTTATTTGTAATATTGTGTATTATACACAAAAAAGTTAAAAAATGAATGTTGAAAAAAAATGTCAAGAATAGGCCAACAAATTTATTCCTTGTCGGACAAAAATATAGTCAAATATAGAGCAGAACAACAAAATCCTCACAAAATCCTCTTCTGAAAATATTCTGGGTTGAACGAAAGATTCTTGTTTGTTCAGAAATGACCAGAATAATCATAATCAGAAATAATTAAAAATGAATTCGTAACTTAATTAAATAAAGCTAAAAGACTTATAAAAAATAACGTTTTTCGAGTCTTGGTCTTTCTTTGAGGAAACCTAACAATTTTTCATCGGTGGCCTTGGCGAAACCCTCAAATTCGGTATCAACGCGTTTCAGCCCATCGTTTAAGAGTCGATCGGATCATACCCTCAACAACACAAGTAGCGAGTTCCGAAATTTTATTAATTTTTTAGTTGCTTTATAGCACCAAGCAATTTGTCGTAATCGATGGGTTCGGTTTATCTTTATTTGGTGGTTTTTTGATGGAATGATCGCTAAAACATTCAAAATAATTCATAAAACCACTGATCAGCTTATGAAGAAACACTAAATATCGAAATAGAACGACATGGCAGTGGCCTACTTCTATCCACAAGCTTAATTTGATGCGAAATAGCGAATCGAGAACACCACTCGACCACCACCACGCGATCATCGATGAATAGATGCAAACCTTATGCAAATAACAATAACTTCCTCAATGAGAATAAATAATAAAATTTATAATTTTTGGCACTAATTTTTGGCTGGAGAACACAAAAGTACGTCTCTCTATTTAAAAAAAGTATAATCTTGACCAACTCTTTGTATGTGCTATCATGGCTGGATAAATTTAAGAAATAATTTTAAAAATTAATTATTTCCATCAATAAAAACTTCTCCATCCACAATCCAAGAGTCGATGCTCTCTCAATGACTGGAATTGAAGAAGATGGCAACTTTGGGTATTTTTCCAAATATAATTCTTCATGGGATTCATTTCGACCCATTCAGGTGTATCTTAGTTTCTTATACAAATGAATTCGCCTGGTCTTTGAGAAAGTGCCCGTAAATTACGCGCATATCTTTAAAACGGTAACTCTTTCGGTAAAAATGTTAAGGACAGTTTTGAAGAAAATTGTTGGATCTATTATTTTCATCTGAATGATTTTACTCTAGGGATTACATTAACGAAGTTACCATCTTTGGTAATCTTTGAATCTGAATATCTTTGGATGCGCACATGTAATTGTTGTGATCTTTCCAGAGGTGGGTTATTTTATTTTACTTAAGGTGTATGCAAAAATTCAGCAAAATCTGATTGTTTTTGAAGACTGAACTATTGAAAAATTTTTTTATTTTAAAAAAGCCCTATTTTCGAAAAATTAACCCCCTTACGTAACTTGTTGAGCAAAAAATGGTCTCAAAATGTAAAGAACTATCCATTGCAAATATTTAGATCCAGTTACTACACAAGATTTGAATTTAGTTTAAGAGTTATAAGAAAAAATATGTGACTTAAAGGTGAAATCTGACCTTGAATTTCTCTCTTATTTGACCTAATCCGATAAAACTAAGTATGAGGGCATAATACATAGACCATGCGCTACTGGAAAACATTGAGATATTTGAAGTTATTTTTTCGTGTCGCACTGTTTAATCAAATCAGAAGGAAATCGCCGAAAATAATATGAACGAGCAAAAAAAGAAATATCTGCCGAAAAGCAAGCTAAGAAAAATAATGCTTTTACTACGATAGTTAACAGTAAATTAAAACGGTCAAACTTGAAGATGTAAGGATAATGTTTTCAAATGATGTGGTGTTATAAATTTTAATTTTTTCGAGTGTTTTTTTATTTTTGGTCACGTTACAATATCTGAGACCCCTTCCCTCCTATCGTTCCTTATCGTAGTACATTTTGAAACCCCTTCCTCCCCCCTTAATTGGTAAGGTAATTTATCATTGACCCCTTATATTTACAAATACATGAGGGTGCATAATCGAATATTTAAAACTTCAATTTGCAAAAATAAAACCGATATTTGCTTAAAAGTTTTGTTGCACCGATAAAATTATTTAATACATGTTGAAAATTAACAAATTTTAACAAAGTATAAACAAGTTGACGACACTTACCTTTTGCTAAGCCTAGCAACAACATTTGAGCTTCAGGACGATTTAAAATTGCTTTCAACTGCAAATTTGCAACAAGCATGGCTTGTTGCTGTTGTTGTTGTAAATATTGTTGCTGCTGATGTTGTTGAAATTGTTGCTTTTGTTGATATTGCTGCTGTTTAAGTACAAAATTAGAGAAATTCTCATTATTGAAGAGATTCTGTGTTGTGGCTTCATCATTTTTAGCAACTGAATTATTAACATTTAGCTGGCCAATTAATTTTTTAAAATTTTCTGAATTGCGATTAAAAGTATTGCTGTTATTATTTAAATCACAAGGCATATTCTGCTGAAGATTATTGTTATTTGTTAGAGAGCTACGGCGCCATTTAGCTTCCAACTGATCGACAGAGGGTATTTCGGTTAAATTAACGTTACTGCCATTTTGTTGTATTTGATTCGGCTCTTTGGTTTGATTTGTTTCGTTATGGTTATTTGCATTCCCCAAGGCATGTTTGAAAAACTCATTAAGGGTTCCAGCTGAATCACTTTTTTCCAACTTTTCATTCGAATTCGAATTTGAATTAGTAGTTTTTGCATCTGAAAAGAATGGTAGGAAACGTGAGCTGTCATTATGATTTTGTGGTTCACCACTATTTAATGTATGCGTGGTTGTTTGCTCTGCAATCGTTCCATTTTGAGTATTTTTATTATATAGCGAAGCTTTAGTCGAATCTTCAAACTTATCTAATTGAAATGGAATTAATTGTTCATCTTCTTGTTGGGTTGAATCGCCTTGAGTATCACTACTCTGTTCGTAGCTGCTGTTGTTGGAATTATTTTTAACAATATATTTTCGTAATTTTGAGTTGTCGACTTGTTGTTCTTGACGCCAATTTTCTTTTGAGTCACCACCGTTTTCGTTCAAATGTCGATTTTCCTTCGTCTCATCACTAAGTTCTTCATTACTTTTTTCATTCAATAAAAGTTCTTCATCCTCATCGAAACCGCAAAGTTCAATCGTATCTAAACGAGATGTTGGTCCACAGCTAAACCATTCCGGCTCTTCATTCTGATTTCTATAGCGACGATGATATTTTTCATCAGATTCACGATCTTTTGGCTTAGAAACGACAAGAAATCCAGACATGACTCGTTTAACATAGTTTGAATTGGCTGTATTTAGATTACTTTTCTCTTTCGTGGTTTCGCGCTGAAGTTGAACGTCACTGCTGGTATTTGCTAGTGAGCCACCATTTTTAAATAATTGCAAGAATTGTAATTTGGATGAAATGTTGTCGCCATCTTGTTGCTTTGAAGTTCTGTTCATTTTATTTACAGGGCCCTCTGACGTCAGCATGCTGTCCCATTTTGGTTGTTGCATACGACCACTACCAATACGCCGTTGATTAGTAATAATTGCTGAATCCTTTGATTAATAGAAAAGTAAAGGTTAAAAATATTACACAAAGGTTGATCAGTTATTTGTTAGATTTAGTTTAGATTATGTGTAAATATGAAAGTTGATTAAAAGCTTTATTGATACAAATGCTTTCAAAATGTCATTTAATTTTAATCACAGCGTTAGTTTTTGTGCTTTTATTTTATTAGGTTACAACCAGCTTGCATGATAATATATTTAATTCACTTTACTCAAAAAGGAAGAGATATTAATATCATGAGAAAAATGATGTGCAATAAATTTAAAAAATTTCTTAATGAATTATTTTATTTTTATATGCTTACATATTTTTTGTTTATTTTTTAATATTTTCTATGAACTCAATAATAATAAATAATAAATTCAACAATAATAAATAAATTTTGTTTCATATTCTCTTAACGACCAATAAACTATTTTTAAAAAGAGTATCTGTGCGAAAGCTTGAAATTTCACATATTATAATAAACCTTTTTAAAATGCACAAATGAGACTTGTTCCATAATTAATACCATGCCATAATTTTCTTAAACTTCAATTTTTAACTAAACTACTGAAACTTATGAAGGGCTTAATGCCATAACATGATAAGCCACATGATTTTATAAACTGATTTTTTACGTTAGTTCTACATATAACATAACACCCATTAAAAAAGTGGATGATGTTGACAAACCTCAGAGAATAAAAACTCCATGAGAACATGAACATTAGCCGTTCGGCATTACGACATGCCTACATGTCGGATCATTGGATGTCGAATTGATCATAAGAAGCTCAGTCAGAGTCCTTTCAAGAGCTTTAGCTTAATTTAATGGGCAATTAATTTGTTTCAAGTGAATTTTTTCAAAATAGACGATTTGCTCCTTAACGAGTGCAGACGAAAATGTTCAATTAAATGCACAGCAACAACTGTGCAGAGTATTTTTACATCAAGTTTTGTTGCATTTTTATCAATTATTGCAGGAAAATATATTTTTATTATTTAATAGGCATTATTAGGGATGGACAAGGCATCTACTCTTCCTAAACTAATCAACCAACTTTGACAATCAAGGTGTCATAAAATCAGATTTAGAATTGGAAATTATATTTTCCCTAACTTTAAAAACAGAAATTTCATTGCTTTATAAGCAATTAAGTTTCCAATATCCTTAACTGGCAAAAGCAATTCCTTGGTTTATTCATACGCTTTTTTTTTTTTTTATTCAAAGAGTAATCTTAAAGACCTTTTGGGCCAATTAATAAAAATTACCTAGGTAACAATCAATATAAATCTGTTATAAGAGATCAATTAACAGTAAAATTCAATATAAAAAAAGAAAAAAGGTATTTATTACAAATGAAGATATTAAAAAAATTTTAAAAATAGGCTTAAGGCCAAGAATCAGCTTTTAAGCAATGTCTTAAAAACAATAAGGAAAGGATCATTCAATTTACCTTTACTAAGGGAATTAAGAATTGGTTAAGGAAAAATAAATTGGTGACCGTGGCGTGCAGGTTAAGTGTGTGGCTTAGCACGTTCGGAGCCCGAGTTCGATCCCCAGTCGCGGCGAAAAGTTTTTTCAATAAAAAAATTTTTCTGATCGGTCACCACCTCTCTGCAGACAATGGCAAACCTCAGAGAGTAAATAATGCCATGTAAAGCTTCTTGAGAACATGAGCCGTTCGGAGTCGGCATAAAACATGTAGGTCCAGTTCTCGGTTAATTGTGTGCAAACATTTAATAACACACACAACACAATTGATCATAAGAAGCTCGGTCAAAGTCCTTTCAAGGGCTGAAATGGCCAATTTGTTTTTTGTTTAAGGAAAAATAAATTGTTTTTATTTATACCACACTTAAGTAATTCCTTAGAAATTCCAAGGAAAAGCAATTGCTTACGTTTTATTAATTAGGCTCAATATCTTGGTCTAATTTTTACGGTTTTAAAAATAAACATTTTTTAAGCTGTCGTCATTTTCCTTCTATTCATGGTGTATTCATGTGATCCCGAATAGTCTCGAGTTAAATGTGTTATGTCGTTAAATGTGATTTATTTTTACTGTTTATTATTTAATTTTATTATTAAACATCTTAACTAGTTTATGGAATATATTTCATTGTTTAAAGACTTTTTAACATCTACCTTATAATTATTAAATATAAATTGTCCTTACTGTATTCGATTGGAAAAAAGACTCAATAAATTAAATTAAATAAAAAAAAAAAAAGACTTTTTAACTTATTATTTGTCAAGTTAAATCAATGTGTGATCATTGTCCTGTTGGAAGATCCAGCTCGTTCCTAGACATAACTTTACTACGGATGGGTTCAAATTGTGTTCCAATATGGACTTGTATTGGAAGCGGTCAAAGGCCTCCAACAAATACCTGATTTCCAACGCCTGAAGCTGCAACTGCTCTCGAGACCATAAAACTGTCACCACCATTCATCGCAGTCGGCATTAGGTGCTTGCAATTAATAGCTTCGGTTTTCCCGTCGTATCTAAATATGCTGTTTGGACTCATCCGTAAATAGAAAACCATCCCAGAACTCAATTCCGTTATTTATATGCTTTTCCGTGAACTCCATACGAAGTTTCCGGTTTTTGCGGGAAAACTCTTATGAGGGGCTTCTTCTTGCGAGGAGTTCTGCAGTAAAATCCTTCATTATTAAGGGTCCTTGTTACTATGAGTGGGTGAACAATTTTGGATCTCTCAGCTGTCTTAGGCCAACTTAGTGGCATGAACTTCGGGATTTCGATCCACTTCTATGCGAATGAACGAATCTTCTCTACGCTCAAACTTCTTTGGACGACAAGTACGCGGCTGGCTCTAATTCGTCGATTTGCTTAAACATACTAATTTTGAGATTTCGCCAAATGATTTATTCTCATTTGTATGACTAAAACTAATTTTCGCACATTCACATAAATTTATTTGCGTGGAGCCATTTTTCTAATCGTACACTTTTGAAAATGCTAAAATGCAATAAATTCCAGGAATAATACACATAAAATGAAACAAACGGCGGCACGATTACGATTTCCTGGGCGCCGCGATTTGAAAGTGTTTTTTTGTTTAAAACAACAAAAAAATAGGTTTGGTCAAACAAAATATCGATATCTCATCTTGTTATCGAGTTATCGATTTTTTAATATTGTTTACTTGTTACAAGATCTGTTGAAATAAACATCTATATCTTTTCCAATATCCAATAGATTTGATGTATTGATACGTTGTTGGAAAGACAATTAAATTATCTGTTAGAAAAAATAAAAAAAAGTTCATTTCGGCAAGATGTAGAATTTTAAAGAGATTTTATATTATATTTACTTTTTGCTACTGATAAAACCGTTATTTTCTCAAAAATTTGCAATATTAATATGCTTAAAATTTACTTTATTTTTAAAGCCTGAAACCTTAGCTTTCATTTGGTATGCAATAGTTAAAAGTTTTTTTTTAAATAAACACTATATTCGATATATATGTTATATAGAATATAAAAAAAAAATTTTTTGGAATAACTACACTTAAGGTGGCAAGCCCAAAGATTTCTTTTAAATATTTTTTATATGTATTTGGACTTGCGTACTCCAAAAAAAAAATTTAAAAAACCCGTTTACAAAAGCTTTAGGATATAAAATTCGTGAAATTGTGTAAAAATTACCTTTTTACTGCCAAAAATTACTACCAAGCTTGTTTTTAACTTACAAGGGAAAACCACGTTTATCTAAATATAAATATTATCTTAATAGGATATTAATAATATAAATCAAATGAAAACCTTCAATAAAAATCTTCGCATTGTTCTTCTTCATTCTCTTCTTCCTAAGATTCTATCTCCTCCTGGGTGGCTAAAACTCGCTGACGTTTTTCGGGAACAACATGCTACAAATTAATACAATAAATGCATTTTTTGGAAAATAGTCACATAAATCACAATTGACCGTGACTACATTTGCATTTATTAATGGTATAAGCGAAGATCAACTATTGGATTTAATAAAACCAAAATTGATCAACTTAAAGTTGCGAATTTTTTTCATTGCTTGGAAAATCCTATAAATTCACATAAATATTACAGTAACAATGTTTCATTAAGGGCATTTGCTTATTGCAATAGTGATATAAGGAAATATGTAGTAAGAAAGCAGAACAACTATTGTAAATATGCTTAAAAGAATAACATTCTGTACAAGGGCAAATCAATTCATCATCAAAAAACACCATAACAAAATAATAAGGTAATATAAATTATACACCAAGTGAAAGATAAATTTTCAGGCTTTTATAATTTACTTTCTATAATTCATAGTTATAACGGCAGTTTTTGAGAAAATAAAGGTTAAATGTAAGCAATTATTTTACTTTTGCATTCAAACAGTTATAATATATGAAATAATAAACGGCTTTGATTAATTATACATTTTTCTAAAAGCTTATTATAATATCTTCAAAATGGTACTATTACCATTAATATCGGTTTAATAATAAGAAAAATATAGTCAGTTTTCTAAGAAGACCTTATAAAAAGAAAATTATTGTAAAAAATCGATAACTCGAAAACTAATCGATAAATCGATTTTTCCTTCGGCAATTCTTATTTATATTTAAAGTACTTCACGAATCCATTGTCAGATCGCGGCGCCCAGGAAATCGTAATCTCCCCCAAACGGCAATTAACCGTAATGTTTCAGCAGAGAAAAATAGCGAAAAGAGTGAAACCAATAAAACGTATGTAGACTTTTGTCAGTGCCTTTTTTCTGTTTTAAGTTAATAACTTCAAAAGTTAATATTAGAGTACCATACTTTTTTGTTATTTATTTTACAATAATAAGATGCAAAACACCCCTGCATCATTACTTTTCTTCTAATCCTACAGAACTTGTTAAATTTAAGAAAAAGGGGTCGTACGTAGAGTTTTGTAGGCCTCTGCATGAATATCATATTTTCTATATAATTAATATAATAGAATTATATTAAATATATTAAATTATATTAAATTTTTAATGCAAATTGTTCATCAAACGTTAATATGCCTGAGTGTAATAAAAAAATATTTAAGATCTTAGTATGCTTATAAATGAAAACTCCTCTTCCAATTCCGGGAAAAAATTATTCATGATAAGGCTGAATATATGTATATCTCCTACCTTATCTCCTTTAAAATGCCCATTTTCATAACACTTATTTTAAAAAAAAAGTAATTTTATCTTTTGTTATCAACTTGTTATCTTATTGATAACTTTTTGTTTGTAAACAAAATTCTACATAATTTTCGTTTTAAAACTTTTCATCATTTGGTGTATGTAATATATAAAATATTTCATATTCCATGCAAACTGACAAAAAATACAAAACACCAAATATGGGCACAATCAAATAATTTGGTAAATATTTCAGTACACTCTCATACCACTTAAATATCAGTTAAGAAAATAATAAATTCCATACCTTGAACTCTGGTTGCGGCGGTTGACTCTTTATAATCGATTCATCATTTAGACTAGCCGTTTTGCGCTTATAAAAAGCAGGCATCATATCGTTACTGCGTCCTTTAAGTGTGCTGAAACTACGAGTTGCATGCGACGAATCCTGATCTATCAAACGACAAATATTCAAACGTCTTAAGCGCGCCTCCAACTCAATGACATCGCAGTTTATTATGTTTGGAGCATACTGCATTGTATAATTCGCACGTGTTTTTTTTATATTCGAAATTTCATTGCGAATTAGTAATAGTGCAGCACGAGTGTAATGAAGTATATCATCACCGCTCTTGTTGTGAGCAGACCTCGATTTTATAAGTCTACGCGATCCACCATTTAGGTTATTACTATTGTTATTAATACCGCTAATAGTCGGTGCTGACCGTGAGACTGGCAGAGAATTTTTCTTCTGCTGTGAAGGTCTGGACCGTTCATTTCGATAGTCTCTTTGATTGGGATACGATTCATTAAGATGACGATGCATATCATCATCCTTAACAGGACTCACATGTTCCGAAACATGCTCCAAATCGCAACTAGCGGATGTGCATGACATTTGTTGAGTATAAGGCGTTGAAGATCGAGCAGAGAGCACCTGCAGCGAAAGGACCTCTTCCTCGTGATTTTGTTCAGCGAGTGCAGAATTAATATGAAACTCGTTGCTGTTTTTAGTAGTTTGATTTGTTAACGAGTTCTTTTTTGCATCCGAGGAACTATTGTTAGTAACCTCATTTGAAAGAGAACTGCTTGTTTTAGTTGGAGGTGGTGGCAAGGGAATGGCAATATTTGAAGAAATTACTGAGGGTTGCTCATAGAAAGGTTTATCTATCAATTTATATAGCATAAGGGAAGATTCTGCTGCTCTTTTAGTTTCAGAAGAAACTCGTTTTGTTTGGGCTGTTGCCAATTTGGATTTAGTAGACAATGGAGGTGGTGGTGGTGGAGGAGGCATATTATTTTGTTCATTAGATTTCGCATGTGCTGTCATTTTCTATGGAAAATATATGGATATTTGTATTAGAAAATTATGTAATATGTTAATATTAAAATTTACCTCTTGTTCTTTATTAGTTTCAAAAACAACTTTCTCTGGGACCTTATTAAGCTTATCCAATGATTCCATCTTTTAATTGAAAAGAAATATAAAAGAAAAAAATTACATTATACATTATTTAAATAAAAAATACCAACCCGCAAGATGATTTCCCAATTTTGTCAATATAAACAAGAGAATCTAAATGTTCTTCTACATAATTTTTTTTTTTTGAGTGTTCATATATATTTTTATGTATTGACATTTGATACAAATTTTACCATGAATTAAATGTCTAGGCGAGTGTATTTTTATCTATTTTGTTTAGGTCATAACTTCAACCTACTGAGGGCACTTGTTTCTTACTTGACAAATCTTCTATATAAAAGTTAGTATATCTTGATTTATACTAACTTTTATTGCCATTCTGATGTGGTAACACAGAGCCTTATAAGTTAATTTTATGTCACAATTTGTCTTATTTTTATTAACAAGAGCGATCATATTTTCAAAGCTAGTTATTAAATATATCCAGAAATCTAAGCTTACCTCGGTGTCTTGTTGTATATCCTGTCCAAAGGCTACCACTACGTTTGCTTCGAGTTTTGATTTAGCTACTTCCAATGCAGTCTTCAACTCCATAGCGGTCGGCATATTATTTATAGCCTGTTCATTATTTTCCCGCGAAGGAGGTGTTGTTGCACAAGGATCCTGCCATTTTTCTGCGCAATTTTCGGAAGAAAGCTTTTCAAAATCTTCATGCGAAGATGATAAAATTTCAAAATCAACACTCTTTGTAGCCTCCTTTTGCTGCACGGGAGTTGGTGGTGGCGGCGGTGGAGGTGGTTGATGAGCCTCTCCATCAACTGTTGTAGAAATCATTTCACATTCCTCAAACACCAAATCTCTTCCAACAACAATACTAGCATGCGACGAAGGCTGTTCTTTTGGCGATCCGGGCGGCGGGTTCATAACAGAACTCCGAGTTCCTAATGACTTTGAATCGGCGGAGCCAGCGCCATTTTCTTGTTGCCTTTGTGGCCCTTTGCAGTTATCACCTTGATCAGCCATTTCCACACTTAACATTAATGTTGTTGCTGTAAATATTGCAGTTTACAATCGCTGGAAGTTGGAAAAAAAACGGTTTTCGTTAATTGTTGATTAAGTACCCACAAAAAAAAACAAATTCCAATCTTGTTACCTGAGTTTTACTCTATTTTGTAGATAGTTGTGGATTAGATCGGAAAATAGAAACTATTGCACTTCTTAAAATAATTTGTTTTATTTTGTTAAAAATATATAAAACAAAATGTTACAAAAAATTTTGATTTATTTTTAAAAGATAAAACTTATTGTTTTAAACTATTGAGAATATTGTTCAGTAAAAATATTTCAATTTTGACAATTGAATTTAGTTTTGTAAATTTGGTATTTGAACTATAATTCGCTTTAATTTAAATCGTGCTCACGGAACAAAGACGTAAATTCATGTAATGTTCGCTGATGGAATGATGCAGTTGCACAATTTTGGCCACAAGAACCGTTAAACGCGATATTTGTTGTTGTTATTTTGAAAACTGAATTTTCCAATTAGAGTTGCCAACTTAACAGCACAAAACATTTGGTATTCCATAGATGCCAGATTCGTATGATAAATCAATAACACCGTGGTTATGCCAGCCAAACATGCTCGGTATTCATTTCGTTAATTTATTCTCCTCGCTCAAATGTTTGTTTGGTGGTTATGCTATTTTTGCTGTAAAGTTGCACAGTAAAAACAATTCTTACAGAAAACTCTTGCAAAATAACACAAAAGTCACAAAAATTGTACACTTCTGAAGTGATTGACATACTTGGTGTTTCCATCAGCAATTTAAGGTTATTTTATGTTTTTTATAGACCAAACAATAGAAAAGATCTCATCATTTGTAAAATTTTACAGCGTTTAATGTTCTATTATGATGTTAAATTGTGATTGCTTCTAGGAAGATAAATATTTGATGTTTCATTGTTTTATAATAAAGTTAAGTTCTAGTTATACTGACTAATTAAAATTATAATTTATAATATTAAATTGATGAGCGATTTTTGAAAAAATTTTTATATCCCTGCAAAACCAGCCTAACTGAAACTCTAACACAATGACAGAAATTATCGGTTTTTACAAACACTTATGCAAAATCGTTTCTGTCAGAAATAGTTTGGAAAAGTATTGTCAGTTTTTAACTCCGTTATACAACAAACAGGTGTAACGAAAGTTTCCTGCTTACAACAACCCTGGTCTTGGCTTTCTCTGATGAAAAGAGATAACCTTATTATTGCATCATGTTGTTTATTTTATGCTCAGTGCCATATAGGAAACAAAATCAAATATTTAATATATACAAAAATTTCTTATATATTATATTTTTATCAATTAATTAATATTTTTCCTTAGATGTTTTGAGCATGGAAGGGCAGTGTTATTTTGAACTAAAATCGAAGATGAAGAGAAAAATAGATCAAAGCAACTAAATTCCACAAAAAAGGACAAACTTAAAAAAAAATTAATCAAAAGTAACTTTAAATATGCAAAATGAATGTTATATATAAATACACTTAAAAAAAAAATATTAATTATATTCTTCACATATAAGCATATGGGCATTTCCGAAGAAAAGTCTACCATGATCAAAAAATTAAAAGTTTACCAATATTCTTTTTACTTGCATTATTAAAAAGAAATATTCAAAATTAATTTTATTAAAGAGTTCAAAATTTCCCCATGTTGCCATGGCAAGATATCGGGCTACCAAGTTAAAGTTAAAGTTTTGGTCAGTTTTGTTTATTTCTATGAGCATTTTCTCATTACAATTTCCATTTATAAGACTAATTGTGCAATTGCACTCTTATGCACAACTTAGCAATAAGAAAGCAAACAAAAACTAATTAACGGTAAAATTTTGATTTGCTTTTAGTGATATTCTGAGGTAACGTCACGCCAGACAAAAAAGCATTTAAAAAAGAAAGAAAAATCGTTATTTTTATATTAAATTTGAAGAGTGAGAAACGTCACGCCACATTGCTCGAAGTTTGCCTGATTTCGTTACTGATTTTGGTTGCAGGTATTTTAGTGGAATTTTTTTCCAACTTCTCATGGTCGATGGTGTAGGAGTTAAAAAAATATAATATATAATAGCTAAACTTTTTGTTTTATTTACGTCAAATATTTGTTTAAACAAATTTTAGCTTGAAATGTTCCGATGGAAATTTAAGTAACGTAACGTCAGTAACGTCACGCCAGATGAGTAAGCCTAATAAAAAAAAAAACCGAGAAAAGATTTTTTAATTTGATACCTAGCAAAATAAACTTATATAAGCTGCGTTCGATTCGCCAGGGCTCTCATCATGTATGACGAGAATCGTTGAACGATATCGTCTGAGCGATACTTTACCTTCACGTAACTCTCAAACTGTGAGTTCGTTTTTACGGTATCGTTGAAACGATTCTTATTTTGCTTCATGTTACTATCTTGCTGTCATATACAATCGTTTTGAAGATGAAATTTGAACGATAGCTAAATCACTAACGTTTATCATTTTATGTGCGTGGATTCAATAAAATAAAAGACTTTTGCAATGTTTCGCCGCTTAAATATAATTTTAATAGCAGAAGAAAATAGAAGAAAAGAAAACCTCAATGTGTTACGGCTTCGAAGGACTTTAAGGGACAAGTCGGATCCCTTGTCTTTGCCAACAAAAGAGTGAGTAAAAAATGTAATTGTTTGATTTATATGTAAATATTATTATTTGTTAGCTTCATTCAACGCTTTCGGCTTTCGAAAGAAGCGTTCTTGATGGTGTTAACAGCCATCAATTTAGAGAGTGGATCGCGTATGACACACATTCCTCCAACAATTCGCCTCGCAGCAACGTTGGAAGTTCTAGGCGGAGGTGGCTATCAGTGGCTAACAGGAAATGATTTCGGTATCTGCGTCGCCCAAAGTACCCTTTCCACAATTGTTTTAAACACAACAAAAGTTTTGGAAGAAAAATTATGTCCTATATGGATTAAATGGTTTATTGAGAGCGAGGAAAGGAAAACAGAAACCAAACAATGGTTCTATCGAAAATATGGCATACCAGGAAGTGGGTTAATCTGACAATCTTAAACTGTTAAATTATAACATATACAAAACATAATTTTAGTTATCGGTTGTATCGATGGAACGCATTTATACTTCCAAAGGCCAATAGAAAATGAAGAAATTTATTTTAATCGGAAGGGAAAGCACAGTCTTAATGCTATGATAGTAAGTATAATCGAATTATTTATGGTTTACGTCTTATCCTATAAGATAACATTAATATTTTAGGTTTGCGATCATAAAATGCGTATAATGGCCATTAACGCAAGATACGCCGGATCTGCTCATGATTCACTAGTTTGGAAACATTCTAATGAAAGAAACTTTTTTCAAAATGCTTTCTCTGAGCGTGAACATAACTCTTGGCTTCTAGGTGATAAAAAACAAAGTACATTCAGCAAGAATTCACGAACTTTAATTTATTTTTTCCCTTCCAGGCGACAGTGGATACCCCTTAGAGCCTTGGTTATTGACACCATATCGCACTTCAGCTGATGAAGACAAGATTAATTTTAACACAGTTCATGCAAAAGCACGGAACATTATAGAGCGGTGTATCGGTGTTTATAAGGGTAGCAAACATATTTTATCTTTTCCAAAATTTCCATTTTCAATATTTATTTTTCAGGACGTTGGAGAATTCTAATGGAAGAAAGAAAAAGTAGATATCACCCTAGCAAAATGGCGGTTTTTGCAAATGTTTGCTCTGCATTACATAACATTTGCCTTTACTGTAATGTAGAAAGTTCTAATATGATTTCTCAAGCGACAGATTATGTGCCAGCCAGAAATAATTCATCTGAAATTTCTAATAATCGGCTAAAGCAGGTTGCAGAAAAAATAAGAGATGACATAAAAGTATCTTTATTGAGATAGTTAACAGTATAAAATTATTAAAATTTTTTTTAACAAAATAAATTAAATTTTTCCTATTTTCATCTTTATCTTTATCTTTATCTTTATCTTTATCTTTATCTTTATCTTTATCTTTATCTTTATCTTTATCTTTATCTTTATCTTTATCTTTATCTTTATCTTTATCTTTATCTTTATCTTTATCTTTATCTTTATCTTTATCTTTATCTTTATCTTTATCTTTATCTTTATCTTTATCTTTATCTTTATCTTTATCTTTATCTTTATCTTTATCTTTATCTTTATCTTTATCTTTATCTTTATCTTTATCTTTATCTTTATCTTTATCTTTATCTTTATCTTTATCTTTATCTTTATCTTTATCTTTATCTTTATCTTTATCTTTATCTTTATCTTTATCTTTATCTTTATCTTTATCTTTATCTTTATCTTTATCTTTATCTTTATCTTTATCTTTATCTTTATCTTTATCTTTATCTTTTTCCTTATCTTTATCTTATAATTTTGCATTATGCATTGCTTGAATAAAAGACATGTTGATTTGAGTTAAAGTTTACTGTAGAAAACTTGAAAAGAAATTAAAAAGTTTATAATTGTCCATGGAATGAGGAAAAACTTGAAATTCATATAAATATTGTACAATATCAATCTTTTTCTAATTGCATTAATGCAATTTCATTTCTTTTTGCTAATAAATCAATCACTTCTGCATGAAACGCTGCTTCTTGTTTATTTCGCTGTTCTAATAATGCTAAAACATTGCTTTGAAATTTACTATCCATTTCTACCTGGCTCTTTAAGATTTGTGCTGTATCGAGTTTATCCTTGTTGCAGCTCTTGACTTTTTTTGGTGGATTACCATACAGCGATGAATCCGCGTTTCTGAAATATTTTAAAATATGTTATTCTTTGTTCAAAGTTTTTCTTTATAACCACTATTCTAAGGCGGACGAAACTAAAAATAAATCTTCAACTACCTTGTAGATATATTCGGTTTTGGATCTTCTATGATATTTTCAACCTGTGACGGTTGTTCCAGCTCCATATCCTCCATTATATATTCCACTTCTTCGAATTCTTCCATATTTTTGGAAGCTGGTGCACCGAAGAGTGTAGCTGTGCTGCCGGCAACTGCATCGCGAAGTGAGGCTATCTGAACCACTTTTTCTTCAAGTTCTGTCAATGGAACTTGGTCAGATGGCCCTCCTCCAGTCTTTTTGAGTGAAATCAAATTGTTGCTGACTTTCTTTTTTGACCTGTATTTAAAGTCAGTCCAAACCTAGAATGAAAGAAATTAAGTGACAGAAATTTCAGATATTGACAACTTACCTTTCTCCAGGAAGTCACTGATTTTATAGGTGGACCTTGGGCATTTAATTGATTGATTAAGTCATCCCACATCTTATTAATTGCCTGCCTACCCTGGACAGACTTCTGGGAGTAGTTTTTGGCCAATTCTGTGTGATCTTCCATGAAATTTATCATGATTCCCATCTGATTAGGTGTAGCTGACCTATTAAAACAATTTTAACTCGTAAAATTAAATTATATTGTTTATTAATACTTACATTTGTATAAAGCCAACAAGAAACGCAAGCACAAATAACAATTTTTTTTCTAATTTGAATTTTCTTAGAAATTTTTGACGTTTCCAGTTGGTTTCAAACTTTGAAAATAAATACGATGAACGATACGATAAACGATACGATAGAGATGCTTTTATGTGAATCAAGCTTCTAACGATAGCGTTTTAAATATATCGTTGAAACGACGGTCGCCTAAAAATTACGTGATGCATGCCCAGTGCTCAACTCGCTTGTGAATAAAACGTCTACTCATTTTGCTTTTATTTGCTCAATAGTTGGCAGCACTTTTGTTATGTGCTGTTATGTGCCACATCAATAAATAAATTAAAATTTTTTACCTGCCAAAAATCAATCGACATAAGACATTTTGAGATATTTTGAAAATAAACAAGTAAAGAAACTCTAAAGTCGGTCTTGCCCGACTATGGAATACCCTTAACCTCATATCATATTAATATGTATATTGATATACTTAAACAAACATAAATTAATTTTTATTATTATTAAGATCCTCCCATACCAAGTTAAAACCCTGTACGCCATTTATAAACTTTTTTGTTTAACCTTTTCAATTTTTTGGTTTTTTGGGAGGTAAGCGTGTCCTTGGGCGGATTACAAAAATATTCAATAGTGCAGATCCTTGGTTCCATGTGAATATGTGTAATGTATTGTATCATGCAATTATCTCAACTCCTTCTCAACTATCCTTTACTTACGGACAACACACAGACGGACAGACGGACATGGCTTAATCAACTCACGAGGTGACTCTGATCGAGAATATATGTACTTTTCCATACCGGGCTCGCTTATTTTAGGTGTTATAAACGTTTGCACAAAGTTAATACGCTCTTACCTTTCAAGCTTAGGGTATAAGCAGTTGACTGCTTGAAGAAATTCAATTTTGTTTTTGTACTCAACTTTCTCTATGCTCAATTCGAAAAAAATACTTCGACGAGAACACATCGGTTTTTCTGTACATTTTTTTGAAAAATTGAAAAATTTTTTTCTTGAAGAAAAAAATTATTCTTCTTGAAATTTATTATTGCAGCTTTATTTACCGTTTGATTCGCTTAACTAAAATAATTTTCAACAAATTATTCACCTCTGGTTATTTTGTTTGAAATTTCGACATTCCAAGTTCCTAAAGAAAAGGGTGACCAGGTGTAGCGGATAATTGCTTATGGAGGAAGGCAAAATCGCTTCCAAAACCAAGCACTCTTCTAAAAACAAAAAAGCTCCCAATAAAACTCCTCCGATAAATCCAATTAATAATCGCGGAATGAACCAAAATGAACGTGCTTCGGATAAACCAACCAGCTCTTCAACTCTTGGAAACTGCAGCAGTCCACAGTGCGTTCCCGATAATTTAAACCGATAAATGCAATAAATAGAAAGAGCAATATTTCAAAATACGACCGTGAAATATTAGCTCAAAAACCATCAAAAATAAAGGACATAACTGCAGGGATGATAAATTTAGTACTAAAGTACTGAATTCAGTACTTTTCACTTTTCAAAAGTACAGCAGTACCCCACGATAGTACTTTTTACAAATATTGTTTAAAATATTTTTCACTGCACGGAGAAATTAACTTGCATGCGATTCATTCATAGTTGACTCATAAATATAGATGGAACTCCTGTTTTTCAATTAATACGAGTTAATACTTAAATCTGGCTTTAACTCACGTATAATGGCATTGTTATGCATCATTAGTCCTGGCATATAAAGTTACGCAAAATATATAAAAAAAGTACGTGTTTGCCCAAGTTGTCTGATACTTTTTGGGATGAGCAATTCTTTATCATCTTAGAATTTAAGTACGAGTTGCCACGAATAATACGATAATAAGTCATATATTAGAATTTGCTTATTAAAGCCTAGAATCATGGCTAATTTTTATGCAAAATACTTAATTCCTGCGTTCAATTATTTCCGTGTTGTTTTCTTAATTTTGAAGACGAATTATTGAAATGGTTAAGTAAACTTACACCGGAAAGTGTAGTTGCAGGCCAAACAAAGAAATTATCAATACCGAATTTAGAACAGTTGATGATTTTGAACTTTACAAAATTTTAATAATTTTAAAATGGCAGAGTTTTAGACTAAAGTTGTTTGAATAAAAATGAATATAATGAACTTATGTTTGCTAATGTCATATATGTAATACTTCTATATTGGCAGTTGCCTTACTTTTCTATGAATATCAACTCCGAAATTAAAAGAGACAGCCTACATGGATTTTTGTTTAATTTTTTTCATTTGTATTTTTTGTATCGTTTGTATATTTAAATATGTGTGAATTAATACAGTCAAATGACCACAAATTGTTCCAAGGACGGTTCAATTAAAAAGCGGTGGCGCAAACCAAGGCGAACTATTTTAATATATAAACTAATCGTTTTTAAATAATAATTGATTTAAGAACAACGATGAAAGAATAAAACAAATTAATAATAACAAATTAATGTTATTGAAGTAAAAAAAATTAAAACAAGAAACATTTAAAGCAGAAAAGATCAAACTAGACAAATTTAAGCTGAATACTTAGACAATTAAAGCACCGCACCAGAGTTTTTAAATTTAGAAGTTTCATATCGGGTGCATTCGTTTATATATTTTCTCGCTCATAATACACTTTATCTGCATTCTAATGTTGGCGAATGAACCTTGAATGTAGGTACTGCCAATATAGAAGTATTAAATATATGGCTAATGTATATAAAATTATCGAATTATGAAGTACTTTCCGTACATGATTCGTCGGTTAACGTTGAACGTAGTTTTTCTTTTCAAAATTTAATCAAGACAAAATTTTTTACCAAAATTTTTACTTTTACTATTTTTTGCTATTTTTACTTTAATTATATTTATTACTTTTCTACTTAAAATTTTGTTTTTTTATAAACCAATTATGTTACTAATTCAAAGATCCTTGCACGAAATGCAATATATTTATTATTAAAAAGTGAACTAATGTTTACTTACATTTACTTTATATATATTTATGATACATAATATTCGTTAGTTGATTTAAATTCAGACACTAAAACTTTGTTATGGTTTTTGACCTTTTTTATGTTAGACTAATAAATGCATATAAAACTGTACATTTTGATTTTAATTCAGTACTTTTTAAAATCCACAAAGTACCAAACCTAAAATTTGAATTATCTTCCCTGAATAACTATACGATGTGCCTGAGGGAAATGTTCGCTACCTTTTTCAAATGGCTGTCCAAGACATAATGGGTCTCAAAACAGCAAAAATGAAACATTATTTACTCCGGATTGTGATTCCAAAGAAGCTTTATCACCATATTCAACAATGCTTAATGCTGCTGGTTCCTGCTACGATGATTCTGCAAACATTACAACACTTTCTTATGTAAATGTCACCGACATGGATGTAGAGGAATCCCATTCTCATAGAACATTACTTAATACAAAAAATCTTAATTTCAATAATTAAGAATTGCAGAATGCAAGCGCAACTAGTTACGACACCGATGGTGAGTTTCAGCTTGCCAAACAGAAGCGCTTTAAGAGAACAAGTTCTGAATTACTCAAACATACTTCTGGTAATTTACAAAATTTTGGTTTTAATTTAAGCAATGGACCTAGTCCTAATTCGCAAAATAGGTATGCTCTCCTTGAGGATTTAGCTATTGATTCCATCAATATTAACACAAACAAAACATCAAATAGTAAAAGTATTACTAACATAAAAAATTCCGTAAGCGGTGGGGGTTTGTAACTTGTTTTAAAAAAAGAGTAAACAGTTTTTCCCGCCAATTTTCTTATTTAATGTTGACATTAAAAAACTTGTTGTTCAATTAAATTCAAAATCTCCTAAAATTGAATATACAATAATCAACAAAAATAAATTCAAAAGCAAAATCTTTTTTGAAGATTTAAAAGTTCATGGTGAAATGATGAACTTTTTAAGAAAACAGGGTATAGAGTCTTATTCATTTACACAGCCTAGTATTGTTCTTAGAGGTCTTTATCATGATACAAATTTAGATGATTTAAAACAGAAATTGAATTGCAAGCTCCTGGTGTAATAGACTAGGTTTCCAATCTGCAAACTCGAAATTCAAAATTGAATAACATAAATTCTGGTCTTTTTTTCTATATCCTTAGTTCCTGATGGGGATATTGGAAACTTGAGAAAAATAAAGTACATATTAAATCAGATTGTTTCTTGGGAAATACCTAAATCATATTATAAATAAAAATAAATTCAATATAAACGTTGTCAAAATTGGGGACACCTGGCGAAAAATTGCAACAAAAAATACGCTTGCGTTAAATGCAACAAAGAACATGATCCAGGTAACTGTGATCGTAAAGAAAATTCTTCACAGCTATTTTGTATAAATTGCAATCAAGACAAATTATCATGCTTGTCCAGCGTTTAAGGAATATCTTCAAAGGAAAAAAATCAATATTACGAGATGCAAAAGAAAATAAATGTATCGTTGAAAATAACATTTTGTCAGCTACTCATAGAACCAGTTCTGTTATCCCAGGGAAGTCTTACTCTAGCAACTTTTTTCCAAAATCAAATCCTATTCCAAATTCCACTTTAAAGAATAAAAAATCATCACTAAGCCCCGTTTTGTTCACAAGAGGCATAAGTATGATTTAGCTCGGGGATAACTATCTCTAGGTTAATTTTATTCCAAGCGTATAAATTGTGAGATAAAAATTGGTTTTGTACACATTTAATTAATGATTTATGCCGAGAGCATAACTTTGAGAAAAACATTTGAGCTAAGAAATTTGTGGGAGCGTAATTTCTTGCTCTATTTGTACTGTTTGCTGAACTTTATGTTTTTTACTGTGTTTTTTTTTAATGTTTTCGTTACAGTACTTCAAAAACCACCGTAAACTTTATTATGTTATTACAAAGCCTGTTTTGCGTCACAGGATATCACAGTCGAAGCTTTAAATCATTATTTTTAGCTATATATATAAATGCGGGAACATTCAGAACAAATACCCGCAAAGGTACGGTGTTGCACCGACGATCTGCATCAACATGGAGCTTGGGAGCGAAAATAAAAACTATTACATAAAAAATAAATTATTTTCTTAAGAAAAAATTTGTGAATTTTTTTTCAATTTTGATTGGTTGATTTTAAAAAATAAAATTCAGTACTTCCGCAGCGCAGTTGCGATGAACAACAAAATTCAGGAATTTACATTAATTTTTTTTGTTGCTCAGAGAATATTCAATTTTATTTTTAATATCGACCAATCAAAATGAAGAATACTCTCAAAATTATTTTCTTAATGAAAAAAATTATAAAATGAGAGTGATAAGAGCGAGTTATATATTTCAGGGGTTAAAATATCTCGCCGCCGCTCAGGAGATAAAAGCCTTAACTCACTATGAACAAATGAAAAAATTAAATTATCTCGGAGATAAATTTATCCCTCTGTGAACAAAACGGCCCTAATAGATGAATTTCTAAATTTATCTAGTTACTATAAGGATTCCTCAATGTTTTCACTTGAAGATAAAATTAAAAATTTTCTTTTAAGTTATAAATCTCTTCCTAGAGACCACGCCAAAAATGAGTACATGCTGTTACTAAAATAAGTTCTGATTAATTATGAGCCATAATTTACTTTCTTTAATTACATTTAACGTTAGATCTTTGGAACAAAGTCTCCAGCTAGTTGAGCATAGCGAAAGTCAACTGCCTATTGAGTTGAGTAAAGTTGCGTTGCCAAGTTCTTATTTGTTTACTTGGTTTGTGTACGGGATAGAGTAAACTGTCATAAGTTCTGCCAAAATGTGATGTGAGTACAAAAAAAAAATTAAATTTCTTCAAGCAGTTAACTGCATATACCCTAAACCTGAAAGGTAAGTGTATATTAACTTTGTGCAAGCGTTTGTAACACCTAGAAATAAGTGAGTCCAGTAAAGAAAAGTATATATATTCTTGGTCAGAGTCACCTCGTGAGTCGATTTAGACATGTCCGTCTGTGCGTCCGTCCGACCGTCTGTGTGTTGTCCATAACACAGGATAAGGAACAATTGAGGAATAGTGGAAATGGTCTTTTTTCTTTTTTTTTTTAAAAATGCGTGTTTTGAGCTAACAAATTGAATGGTGAAAAAATTAAGCGTCGCTCTCAAGAGGTTTAGAAGTTATAGGGGTCAACGTTTATGAAAATGGGCTTAAAAACCTGTGTTTTTTGTTATTGTTTTCATAGAAGTGTGTTATTTATTGTTATTTCGTAAAAGTGTGCACAACAGACGAGTGTGCACAATATATAAAGTTTTATATTTTAACAATTAATGCTAGTACTTTTCAAGTTTGTTGTACACTTACATATAGTATATTGAGATGAAAAGAAGCGCCGCAGGCGAAAAATTGTTATAAAAAATCGCGCGATTTTTGGATAGTTAGCAATAAATGGGTTTTTTATAATTAATGCCTAACTGAATAGGTCATGGTATGACCTCTTGCTAACCATATTGCTTAAATTTTATTAAAAAAAAAAATCTAAAAACAGGCAAATGTGTAGTAATTTTTCAATTTTTGATCCCTATAACTTCTAAACCACTTGAGAGCGACTCTTAATTTTTTCAGAATCGAACTTAGGAGCCCCAAATCCATGTAATTACATGTAAAAAACACAAATTATGCATTTCCATTATTCTTCAATTATTCCAAAATGGGATATAGCTGCCAACCCATATTCCCACAGAAAATACTTTTTTCCCCACAAGCAAATTAAAAATTATCACACAAATTACCACGATATTTTTTCATTCAAAAATACCACAACAATTAAAAACAAAATTCCCACAGCCATTAAAAAATACCTAAAAATTGCCACAAACATTCAAAATTCCATTCTAAAATGTGTGTAGAGTGTGAGCTCAACCTTATTACGAAAGATTTACTCAAATGTACGCAGACCATAACTAAATGCAAAACAAAATAAAATTTTAATTATTGAATACAAAGAGGGAATTTATACAATGAAACTAATCGCATGAGATTTTCTTCAAATTACATGATGAAACTGAGTTGCAGAGACCAGAGGCGTTCCTGGGCTTGGTGTCACCCGGGGCGGGTACTCATGGTGTCACCCCTATAGATAAGAAATTTTTAAATGCAGTAAGAAACCAATTTGATGTGATTTAATGTTTTTATTATTATCTTCATGTTTTTCGAAAAAAAGGTTAAATAAAGAAAACTTATTAAGGGTGGAGTAAAGTTTTGAACATCTCAATAATATTGTATTGCATTTTGAGGACAATCGGCTTCAACTACCAGTGAACAAAACTTTAAATCGATTTTCCTAAACATGTAATTTTTAAAGTCGGTGACCACGATTTGGAGAAAACTACTGAACCGATCGTTTTAAAAATTTCTCCACATATTGCACATTCAAATAACTCTCAAATTACGTTTAAATTTTTCGATTAGCATCTATCTTACAATAAAAAATAGGTCGTTTTTATTGTAAAAATCGCGTTCACTGCAAAAACCAATTTTTTTGAGGCACCAGCGGACAACTGCAATAAATCGGTTGTTACTTTATATTTTTGTACCAAATTTTTTAAAAAATCTTCAAATGTTGTTTCAATGTTTTCACAATAAATCTGTAATAACAATATGTCATAAAAAGTTCTTGAAAGTATGCTTTTTAATGGCGCTGCATAGAGTATTCATCCTATACAAAATTGGTACAAAAATAGAAGGTGTGCTCCGATGATTATTAAATGTTGTATGATTGAATAATTTAAGCTAAATAAGCAAAATTGCAAAAATGGTTAAAATCGGTTAGTTCCTAGGGGTACCTTCCTTGGACCTATATTTATTTTGTACATTATTTTGAATGCGAGTGCTTACAAAAGTTGGGAAGTACATACAAAAGTAGCCCGATCCTATCAAAACTCAGTGAGAATGCGCGATAAGAAGAGTAACAGATGTGAACTGAAAATGAAAGAAATTGGTAAAACCTTAAGGGTACCACTCTTGCACCTATATTATTTGTTTTTAAAAATCCAATTTAAGACACATTTATGTTATTTATAATAGAAAAATAAATATGGTAACTTTTTTTTATCACTCATATCACTACTGCCTTTCATCACCATAACTTCTTCGTGAGATTCACTACAAAATTAAAGAATCTTTTTTTTTTTTGTAATTCCCTTTTGAACTTTGCTAAATTATATTTCTATGCAAAAATTATAAGTTTTCACAAAAAGTCACTTTATTAAACCTGGATAACTTTTTGTTTATAAAAAGGTGTAGATAAAATTTTGGAAATAAAAAGTCAATACTTCAAATCAAATTACGAAAAAGAGTCGCTAAAATCGAAGAATTTTTTTTTTAATTCAATTCTGAAATTTGATAAATTTTTAATATTTTTCTGTTCAAAATTTAAATTTTTTCGTAAAAAATCACTTTTTAAATTTGCAAATCTTTCTTGTTTATAAAAAAGTGCAAATAATACTTTTAAAATAAAAAAATAAATACTTTAAATAAAATTACAGAAAAGTTTTGCTAAAATCCAATAACCTTCTTTTTTTTTTTGTTATAGTCTAACATTTTTTCTATTCTTGTACCATTTCGATGTACTGTAGGCTTAACAAATAAATAACTTTCGAAATAACCTCATCGAAATCAATATTACTTGGAAGCTCGTTTTCAATGGATAAAATAGCAAGATCGGAAACTCTTGCCTCTCCCTTGGAAGGACCTTGAATAAGTTTTAATTAATTTTAGCTTTGAAAACGTTTCCACAATGTTTTCTTCTCATTGTTTTAACTTGCAAGCAGAATTTTAAATTTTAAAAGAGCTATTAAAAAAATGAGACACACATTTTTTAGCGTTAAGTATTTTTTCACTTTTTTGATAGTTTGAGAAATAAAAAAAATATCGAAATGGTGTCACCCCTAAAATGGTGGTACCCGGGGCGGACCGCCCCCTCCGCCCCCCCCTAGGAACGCCTCTGGCAGAGACTTTGCTCTGAAATATAGTCAACGACGAAAATATGAAAGCATAACGTCAAAAAGTTTCATGAAATCACAGCCCGAGAGACTTTTTCATTTCATTTACGTTTCATACTGCGCACCCTCACTTTTGACAGTCTCATGCGACTAGTTTCACTGTATAAATCCCCTAATATATTTTTTATATATGCGAATATAATAAAAAAATATGTGGGGAAAAAATTCCCACACGAATTAAAAACTACCACGCTAAAATAATAAATACAACGGGAATTCTCTTTTCCCACAGCAATTGAAAATTCCTACAAAAGGTATTTTTCCCACAAAGTTGGCAGCTTAGGTGGTAAAGTGATTTTTTGTGAGAATTTAGATAGGCATCTATACGGTGGGTTAAACTACGTTTCCATGTGATCTTCCAGTATCTTGTCTTATCCCATTTTTTGTAAAGAATGAGCATGCGAACCCTATCTTATGGGATTGGCTAATGTAAGTGTGAAACAGGCATACTATTTTTATAGCATATCCCCTGTGACTTCATGAGATACTTATCAACTTCTTGAACTTTTCCTATAAATGTGTATCACATGTTATAGTATTTTACAACCGTTTTTATATCTGCAAGGCATTTTAATTTTGTATAACATTTCTTAAAATTTTATTATTATAAATTCGGCAGACAAACAACAGCTTGAAATTGCAGAGAGTAAGTTTGTAACTATTCCTTTCCATGTCTCTAGATCGTCGTCGCTCTGAGAAAAAGGCAATACGGGATTTTAAAGCAAAAATCACTCAAATAATTGCCGTCATGCCAACTGATTCACTCTATTTGCCACAATGCAGTTCCACAGGCCAGCTCAACGATACACTGCAAGGAGCTAGTGGTGGTCCAGGACCTTTCTCACCCATTTTAAGCAGTATTAATGTGGCCGCAGTAGCTGCCAGTCAACAGCAAACGCGCACAAGGTGGTTATCCACTTAATGCGCCAACAGAAAACGCGATTGTTTCTGAGGCACAGCAACATCGGCAGCAGTAGCAACAAACACAACAGCTGTACCAACACCAACAGCAATGCGCTGGCATTGTACCATTAGGCAGAAACACATAGAAGGCATGCTTGCATCAAAGCATCTGACGTTTAATTCGAAATCACGTAAGCTTATGAGGCAACGCATAAAGAAAGCATGCACGCTTCAAGCATCATTATGCATGCTTGAAGTTGGCGATCTTTGAACTTTTCTCAAGCATCAAGGCATTGGCAGCTAGGAAACAGCTGATTTTGTTTATATTTGACATTTTCTTCTTATGTTGTTATTGTTCATGCATGGCTGCTATGTGTTTCAAAAAGCATGCCTCAAAAGTCTCGAAGCATGCATGCCTTCTATGTGTTCTAGCCTATTCAGTACAACCGTTTTAGAGCCCGAACAGATCCAAAGCGGATGACGGCTGGCGGATTCGCTGTTCAGCAGAATACATTAAAATGTATGCACTCGCCAAAAACGAATTCGCTGGGCGAATCCGCGACGGAAAAACGCCAGAATAGAGCCCGAACAGAACCAAAGCGGTTGACGGCTGGCGGATTCGCTGTTCAGCAGAATACATGAAAATGTATGCAGTCGGCAAAAACGAATTCGCTGGGCGAATCCGCGACGGAAAAACGCCAGAACAGAATCTATTTTATTTTTGCTATGGCGGCTGGCGGTCCTGTCTCTGAGTAACATAAGTGTTGCCATACTTTTGCTAAGAATTGGCTGTGTTTAATGTAATTTTTTTAGTTTTTAGTATATTCTGATGTTTTGTTTTTTTTTGTCTGTGTTATATTTATGTATATTCGCAATAATATACGAAATAATTTTCTTCATAATGGATTTTGATGAAAACTTAATTGAATAAGTCCAAATGTTTTCATATATGTAAATCATGTTGTCCGTCTGTTGCACTCCTATCTGTCAATTGTACCACTACTGTGACAAAAAGCAACTCTGTTCTGACAACCGCCAGCCGCTCTTGTTGTAGACGTGTTTCAGCTCAATTCGCCGAGAGAGGACCTCATAGAATCTATTCTATTTTTGCTATGGCGGCTGGCGGTCCTCTCTCTGAGTAACATAAATGTTGCCATACTTTTGCTAAGAATTGGCTGTGTTTAATGTAATTTTTTTAGTTTTTAGTATATTCTGACGTTTGGTTTTTTGTGTCTGTGTTATATTTATGTGAATTCGCAATAATATACGAAATAATTGTCTTCATAATGGATTTTGATGAACACTTAAATGAATAAGTCAAAATTTTTTCATATATAATTGTACCACTACCGTGACAAAAAGCAACTCTGTTCCGACAACCGTCAGCCGCTCTTGTTGTAGACGTGTTTCAGCTCAATTCGCCGAGAGAGGACCGTCAGCCGTCAGTCGCTTTGGTTCTGTTCGGGCTCTTACTATTCAGTTCAATATCAGTGCTTGTTTCTTCATGTTTGTCGAACTCTGGCTCATCAAGTTAAAATCCCAATGCCACAGTCTGCACGCCGAAAGGTGACCTCGTTGGTGACGGCTCAACCAAAGGTGGTGATGTTAACGCTGAAAAATTACTGCAAATCATTTACTACGACAATAAATTTGATAGTTTTATGTTTATAATTGAAACGTTTGACGAAAACAAGCAACAATAAACAAATAACTGCAAATTTATTTCTGTTTGAATTGAACTGAACTGAATTGTAAGCTGTATTATGACGGACTGCTACTTCTAGTAACATTTTTCTGCTTTTCGCTCCAGCTCTAAGAACAGCAAATTTATTATAAAGAGCACTAAACTTGAACACTTGTAAAAATAAATGAATTTATTGTTTGTTTACAAATTTGTTATTTGTTTACCACAAGCCAAACTCTTATAGCAAAAGGTTCATATATGCATCTTATTCTTTATAGCAAGTGTTTTATGATATGGGATAAGATAAGATACTGAAAGGCAGCATGTAAACGGCACATTACTTTTAGATGGGATTTATACAAGGATGATACTGTCAAAAGTGTTAGAGGGGAGTATGAGACGAAAGTGATATAGTAAAGTCTCCCACGCTGCGTTTTCACGAAACTTTTTTATGTTCTTTTTTTCATATTTGTTATCAACTTTACTCTTCAAAAATTAAATAACACTAAATTAAATTTACATTTGAGTACAATCGAAATGCACTATTAGAAAAGTATTTATTGCTTCGAAATAAAATTATTTTTGCGTGTGGAAAATTAAGCTAAAATGCTGCCCAAGTCCTCGACACCAGCATAATTTTCTCGAAAAAAAACTTCTTTACTGTATGCAAACAAAGTTAAGACTATACTGTATGCAACTTACGTAGAGTACTACCAAATAGAAAAGAAAAAGTACCAAACACATCTCACATCGCCCTTAAATCATCAAAATGTACTCCACATAGTACTAGACTAATGTTTCAATACAACCCTGTAGGTAGATTCCAGGATTTGCTATCGCTAAAACTCTTAAAATCGCTAAAATGCTAAAAATCTAGTATTATCCGAAATCTTAGCGATTTCGCTAAAATGCGATTCTGAACTTCACATCGCTTAGCTAAAAACTAGTTGTTTTATCCACCGTAGTGGCGCACAAGTTTTTCAACGAGAGCTGTCAAATTTTCTGTTTGTGTGTGTAAGCATTGAGGTTAAAGTCAAAATAATAAATTCTTGTGCGCTTCAGTGTCGGTAAAATTTATTAAATAAGAAACATTATTAATTATAATAACAGTATGAGTGTCTTATCAACTGTGTCTTATTAAATTCGCGTTCTAAACATTGGAATAAAAAAATTTTGCTTTTTTGTTTATACGTTTTCTATTGGCGTACATATCCTAAAAAATATTTTTATGAAATAAAATTAGAAAAAGACAGCGTTACGTTGTTCATAACTGAAATTTGCCTTGTTTTCATTCCTATTATAAGTACTATAAGGTTTTTAAAAATTTTAGCGGCTAAAATTTCTTGTTGCTAAAAATTTGATAATTTAAGAATTTTTAGCGACTGAAATACACTCAGAATCGCAAATTAGCAACTTTTTAGCAATAAATAAATGTCAAAATCAGCTGTTTTTATCCGGCTCATTTTTTTCATTGCTTAATTTAAGCGACGAAAATAGGAGATGATCTGTGAATCAGAATCGCGATTCTCGCTAAAATTTGCTAAAACTGACGTAAGCATTTTTTAGCGATCGAGATTTAGCGATAGCAAATCCTGGAATCTACCTACTGGAATCTACCTACTGGTTACGTAAAGACTTTAGAGAATTTTGTTTTTGCATTGTTGGATATAGAAAATCCAAAATGTTTGTCAACAAGCCAACTAATGTGCCAAACTGGCGAACTAGTTTCTTAACTATCGAACCTGTTTGGAAATGGCCGCCGTGTGACACATGAGATCACAGATCCACATCCTGCATAGGAAAAGTTCATTGATTGCCAATCAAACAATCTCGTGTGAGTTGGCCATTGTTAAAACGATTGTTCGCTCACTCTATTTTGACATCGAAACACAACTTGTTGTGCCTTGGAACTTTTTTAATTCAAAACTGTTTGTAGTTCACAAATAGTTCATAAATGCATAAAACATGCATATATACACTCAAAAAAACACTGTAGTAAAATTTACTGCATAGCGTGTATTTATTTCATAAATATGTAGTTTTATTTATTTTTATATACAAATGTAGTTGTTCAATATCTTTTTACTGCATTTACACTTGAATTATTAATACTACACGATGTAGTAAGTATTCGTTCGGATGTATTTCTTGTGAATACAAACTTAAATTTTTTAAAAGAAAAAAGTAGCAATCTTTGCCTTTGATTTTATATTTTTATTTTTGAAAATTAAAAATCAAAACAAAGCAAAATTGAAAAGATTTCCTGCTGGTAAGTAATCAGTGTTAAATTTATTTATTGCTTTCTAATGTACTTCTTTTACAGTGGATATTGTTGCATTGAGCACTGTTGCGCTAACTATTCTACAGGCCGTGTTCATAGTTGTAGCTGAAGACTTCAGAATCAAGCTGTTTTGCACTGTTCTAACTGTTTTGCAAGCACTATCGTTAAGCTTTTTCGAGCTATTGCGTGATTGTGGTCGCAGGGAGCTGTTCATGTTTTTTTTTTAATAATCTTACATGAAATATAAAATATAATATAGATGTTTGCATAATAAATAACAATAAAAAATAAATCACTTATTTTTAGTCTTATTTCAATGTAGAAATATTACTGCACATGTAGTAAAAATTACTACATATGTAGTAAAAATTAGTTTTGAATACTGCAAAAAATAAATTTGATTTTTAATTTTCTTTAAATACTTATGAAGTAAAATATACTACATTTGTAGTAAAATTAATTGCAATTAACAATTTTTATTTTCTGTAGTAAAAATAAATAATTTAATTCAGTAAAAATAAATACATTTTTATTTGGACGGTGAGCTTCTACTTAACATTTGTTTTAAATACATTTTTATTTATTTTTACTACAGTATTTTTTTGGGTGTAGTTCCTTTTATAATTGTTTACTCACTTGATATTTTTGGTGGGAAACTTTTTTTATTTCGACAACTGCAAGCTGTGACAAGCCCATGCATCAAGGAGTATGAAGATGATTATTAAGAATAGCTTAATAAAGTGTGAAAAATTAAATGTTGATTTAAGAAGTGAAGAGTTACAAATATTGCAATTAAAATCTTTTTAAGTGAGAAGGGGATAAATTAATTTATATTATTTAAGTTAATTTGAGATGGCAGCTCTGTGCTTAAAATCAGACATTCAAATTATCGATGTGGCATCAATGGCCAAGAATTAAACAAGCCTTCGTTAACTTGAACGAATTCGTTAAAAACATAAACGTCAGAGAAAATTCGCGTTGAATAAATATGTAAATTAGTAAGCAGCAGGAAAATTTTTGGAAAAATCATTAAAATAATCTTAAACCTTGCATATAGTACTAAAAACTTATTTCACGTATTAATAAAGTGTTGACTCAACTTAAAAATAGAAAATTCTATGGAAAATTAAGGTTTGTGTGCTACTTCGACATCAATAAAAAGTTCACTTTTCCTAACCTAAAAAAAAAATTCATTAGGTTTGTATAGCAAGGCGCCCCTAACAGAGTCTACATATTTTAACAACTAAAAGTAGAAAACATTCAAAATGACACAATACCTACCGCCAAATCTTTTGGCGTTATTTGCTGCACGCGAACCCATTCCTTACATGCCACCGGCTGACAAACTTCCACATGAGAAAAAATCTCGCGGATATTTGGGAGTAGGAAAATTCATGGTTGATTTTGAAGATCCCAAGGATACACCACCAACAAAGCGTGTAGAAACGCGTCAGGAACGTTTAGATCGTCGCAGACGAGAAAAAGCCGAACAAGTTGCATACAAACTCGAACGGGAAATTGCTCTCTGGGATCCGCAAGAAATTAAGAACGCCACAGAAGACCCCTTCCGAACACTCTTTGTGGCACGTGTCAACTATGATACATCTGAATCCAAGCTACGCAGAGAGTTCGAAATTTATGGACCGATTAAAAAGATTGTCATGATAACTGATCAGGACACTAGTAAGCCAAGAGGTTACGCATTTATTGAGTACGAGCACGAGCGGGACATGCACGCTGCCTACAAGCATGCTGATGGTAAGAAAATTGATAGTAAGCGTGTGCTCGTTGATGTGGAACGTGCTCGCACGGTTAAAGGTTGGTTGCCACGACGATTGGGTGGCGGTCTAGGTGGAACACGTCGTGGTGGCAATGACGTCAACATAAAGCATTCTGGTCGTGAAGACAATGAGCGTGAACGTGAGCGTTATCGCCTCGAACGAGAGCGTGAAGACCGTGAAGGTGCACGTGGAATTGGTGGTGGCATGGAACGCGGTGGTGGTCGATTTGGCGGCGACGGTGTGCGACGTCGCTCACGTTCCAGAGAACGTATCAGAGAGCGCGAGCGTGAGCGTGAACGCCCACGTCGCAGCTCAAGAAGTCGTTCACGCGAACGCAGGAAGAGGCGCGGTGGCAGCCGTGATCGTGAACCACATGAAGATGCAGAGAAACGTGATCGTCGCGAGAAGGAACGCGAACGAGACAAGAAGAAACGCCGTTCCAAATCTCGCGAGCGCGACACATCACGTGAGCGTCGTGATAGAAAACGTGAACGTCGCGATAAAGAACGTGATCGTGGAAGCGATCGTGATGTTAAAGAACGCAAACCAGACTTCCGTGATATGGCGGATATTATTAAGATCAAGGAAGAACCAATTGACGACGGCTATCCAGCTTACCCAGGTATGAATGCCTATCAATCGGCAGGTATTAAACGTGAAGATGACAACGAGGAAGAAGAGAAGTACAGACCACCACATGACATGTATAGCGTGCCACCACCACCCATACCGGGTAGAACAACAGGCAATGAAAATGGACAGAATTCTGGAGATGCACAGCAATCATGGTGGCGTTAAGCGTACTTTTACAGTTTGGTTTGACTTTGGTGTGGAGTAATTAATTTTTTCTATTATATTCTATTAATTATTACATTTGGGGCAAATGCAATTTAAATTATTTGCAATCATTTGGCAGACAGAGGAACGAAGCATACAGAATATCGTTATGAACAATTTTAAATTTCATAAATAATTTAAACATGTTTTTAATAATCTATATTCTAAACAGGAATGTTTGCTATTTGCCCCACATGAATTAAATTGCCTTTTCCTTAGATTGTATGGAATGCAATTGAAATTTACAATTATTTAAATAACATTTCATTTCACTAAAGCAAACAAAATGATTTATTACGTCTACACTTAAAATCAATTGATTTAAATTATATAGAAAATAATTGCGAATAATTAAAAGTTTGCAATTTAAATAATTCTTGATAACTTTTACTGCATGAAAGTTTAGAATACAATGAAAAAAATTATTGGATATTAGTTTTAAATGTGTTTTATTCTTTTGTTCTCTACGATTGTGTCTATACAATCGTTTTAAGCATCCAAATTAAGCTTAAAAAATGTATTAAGAATTTTCATGCTGAACAGTACTTTAGAACATGAAAGTTAATTATTAAAAAATTAATCATTAGCTAGAATCATTTTGTTCGCTTGCTAATAGAGAACACATAAAATACAAATATTAATGTATAATTTAATAATAACAACTATTTAAGATTGATCCAAAATATCAAAAAGTAAGTAAAAAAAAAACGTAAGTGTGTTTGTGTTTACTTCCGGATTTAACTCTGTTTTGGTGGTACTTGCTAGAGAAAGAGAGAAAAGCAAAGATGATGCGTGACCAAATTTCCAGAGAAGCATATAGAATTGTTGCTGCTTCTTTATATTCATCCCATGGTGGTTCGTGGGATTTCATTATTGATTAAAATATTGAATTAATAGTTACCATTGTTTAAATCAGCTTATTTAACGTACCAAAAACAAGCATTATTAGTAATAACAAATTTTTTGTTCTCTTTCTCTCTTTTTGCAGTTTAAAGCGAATAGTTGAACAAAATTGTTCATGCGTGAAAACTTAAAAGCGTGAAAATTGATACAAAATGCCTCCTCTTCCTAAGTATATAATACAAACTATTTTAAATTCTTAATGAGCAAAATTTATGCGTTCAGTGTTCAATGTAATTTCATTTGTTTTAACTTGATAATCAATTTTGTAGTCTTTATAATGGGATAGGTGTTTGGTAATCCGCTAATAGGTCAAAAAAACACAAAAAAAAAAAACATTTTGTACTTTTTCCTTCTATGCACAAAAGTGCTGCCCAAGATTTGAATTCGAGTAGGGGAGACTCGTCCCCGTTGTCTCAAGTACTAGTTGTCACAACGCCGATATCTTTTGATTCAACACGTTATCGAGATAAATATCAATGTCATCTATACTCTATTGCAATTTCTAGCATCCCAAGAAAGTTTAAGAGCCGTTAGTTTTGTTTTGCAAAAATTAAAAGAGATTTAAGAAACTAAGTTGGATTTGTGTATTTTTATATTTTTTAAAAATTTGTGTTTAGACAAATAGAAGTGTGCAATAATCAACTTTAAATAAATTTCCAATACAATTAATATTATATTTTGCAAATACTTATGAATTTTTAGATAAAACCTTATATTTAAATTTACAGAACATTGTTTACATTTTTTTCCAAATGGTACAGGTTGTCACAGCGCTTGTGGGGCTTGTTGTCACATATAATTTCATATAACCATTTTGAAATTATTCTATGTTTTATTTGAATTTAAGGAAATATGCCAAGAAATCGCAAACGACTTACAAACCGAGGTCGGACATCCTCAGATATCATGATGCAAGCCGGTTACAGCTAGTATCAATAAAGATAACGTGGATTCACTACGTGTAGTTTGTTGTCAAGCGTCAAATCCAATAACAATTGTCGTCAATATATGTATAAACTACAAACGTTGTCTACATAATGCATTGAAAGTGATTGTTTGATACATTGCTGCTTTAATTGTTCTTCGAAGTGCGGCAGCGACGACGATTAAGAGGTGTGACAACGGGGACTACGCGTTGAGACAACTTACCCCACGGGTGGGGTTACTTGTCCCAGACGAGTTGAATTTTTTAACTAGAAAATTTTTTGATTTATTTAAAAATAATATTCGTTATTCATATCAGGATTGAAGAATAAAATATTGAATTTATCTTTAAAAGTTTTGCTGTGCCATTATTGCTTAAATTGGGGGAGTTACAGCAGTTCATTCAAATTTTGTGACAACTAGTACCACTCTCCCCTACTGCCCAAGCTGCCCAAACATTTAAGATAGTAGAAAAGAAAGTTTTACTTAATTCTTTTGAAGTAATAATACAATTCTGCAGTAAGAGACTATTACATAAAAACTAAACTGCTAGAATGAAAACCTCTTTTCTAAAAAATTTAGCTTATTTAGATACTATTTTTGAAGCAGCCCTTCGACATGAAAGTCAAACTACATTTAAATTATGATATATTTTTATGAGCAAACTAACTACCAACAACCTATATATTTTAAAAGTTTTTTGGATTTTTAAACTTTTTCAGTCCTTGGGCAGTCTTAAATGTTTGTATTAAAAGAAAACATTAATAATTCTTGGCAGTTACTTTCTGAGATAGGAGGAAACCTGTTCTCAAAACAAAAAAAAATTTGCTTCAATTAACTAAACACTATTAATAAACAAAAAGTGAACGCATAAAAATCAAGTATTCTTTATTTGTTTTTTTTATGAAAGACAAATTCTTTTGAACAATCAAATTATGGTTTGAATTTAAGAGATTCTTATGGAAGACCAAAAGTAAACTAAGTGATCAGTTTTGCACTGTATAACTGACAAACTTTTTAATTCAAATATTACTGATTACTAAACCAGCAAATTGTCACGAAACAGAACTAAGAAAACCACAGGAAAGTTGCTGATGAACTTAAGATTACAAAAGAGCGAGTTATATTCCCTGAAAATGGTGAGATGTATGTAAACATCAAATCAAGCAACGCAAAGCAGAAATAAGGGGTGGTATGGCGTTTGCATTGACCCATCACAACTGGTTCGCATTAAGTATATAATACATCTATATAATGTCAAAACAATAAAACACGGAATTGGCTTACAAACTGTTTCTTCCGGGAGATGCTTTTGCCATTTTTGAGTGGGTTCGTTGAAGTTGGTAGAATATGGCATGTAAAAATAAGTGAGAGTAAAAATTTTATTCAAAGATCTTCCAGTTGGTTTTGAGCAGCTGATATTTGTTGGTGTAGATGTCATTTGTCTCTCAAAACCGCAATACAGAATTAACTCTGAAAACAGGATTTTACAATATCGAATTGAACATCGTAAGTTCCTGGCTCCCAAAGATGATTCTAAAACGACAATGTAGACGTTATGAAACCACATCAAAAAACGTGATTTAACTTTGGGAGTGGGTTCAGTTGTCATGGTATGAAACAATATCAAGAACCGTGTTCAAGAAGTTCTTCAATCGATAAGAAACAACCAACTAAATTCCACAATATCTATACAAATTTGATATGGTGCAAAACTGATCCCTTATAACTAAACCGTAAATTTTCTTTTAAATGGTAATAAATATTTAATAAACTGTTATTTATTGATTTCCTTGGAATTCTTTATTAGTAAACTATAAATAAATTAAACGTTATAGTTTCATATGTTTTTAGACACATATTTGATATGTTTTGACTGCTTGATTTGAAGTGATCATTTTTGTTTCATAGATAATTTTTTGATCTAAAACATATTCCTATATTACTTTAAACTTAAACTTAAAACCCTATAAAATATGCTTATTTATAACTTAATGCTTACTTAAGCATTTTCTTTACACATTCACCCATAAGCAAAACTTAGCTTTGAAAATTATAAGGATCACAAAATTGTATTTAAAATCAAGTAGAACAAGAAAAAAACAGTACGACGAAGGTAAATTATTTACATGAAATACTAATAATTTTCCCATTCTAGGGGATCGCTCATCTTGCCTTGCCTACTAAGATCGTTGCTTATCGTGTAATGTACACAGAAATTTCGGAATGGAATCAAAAAATCCAATTTCAAGTTTAAAAGTTTTTAAATCTTCTTACTCCAATATGTATGAGTTGGTGACGCAGTGTTCCTGCCGTCTATTAAGACTGATTTGTCCAGTTTTGTCGGGAGGTATTTCTTTGTAAGTTTAAAGTTGGTAAGGCAACAATAGGTAAAGTAAGCCAAATCTGTTAATACAAGGGCAGAGTAAGTGAGTGCATGTGTGCGTGTGTGCACTTGAATGTGTGTTTGATAGGTAAGAGCAACATGGTAAGCGAGCAAATTTCCTAGCATACACAAAATGGATGTAAGCTTTACCTAAAAAAAAAACTGCAACAGATCAACTCAGTAAATAGTTCGCAAGAGAGGAAGAGGTGGGTAATAGGTAAATTGCTTAAATCTCGTTTTTAATTCACTAAACATTCTAAAAAATGCGTTTGAACTATTTAATTTCACAAAATAATAGTTTTCCCAAAGCAATCATCTCTTGTTTTTTATTTATCCACTCATTTTGGACCAGATATTATAAGACAAATATTTCCAAAACAAAATACAACTGTTAATAAGTCTGTCTGTTAAAGAGTAAAAGTAAAAAGTATTCATTTGAAAAAAAAAAAAAAAATATTTTTTAATATCACATAAAGTACAAACAAAATAATAAATTACTTAAAATTTTAATTTTGCTCAGTAGTTACAAAAATTAAAAAAAAAGTATTTTTCACTAAACTACTCGATGATATTATCATAAAAGAGAAAGTGCAAAAAAATAAATTTTAAATTTAAAAACCCAAATTAAAGGTTTTTAAGTGTAAATGTAAAGGGTAAGCTTGTTTTAAATCAATCATTGCTTTTAACATGTAAAATTCTCTAGCTTACCATGGGAATATCCTGACTTTGAAAAAAACTCAAAAGGTTTGTTGTTTAGATGTATTTGGTCACTTCTTAACTTAATGCCAATTGAGTTAAATGTCTTTTCATCGACATGAGACAATCACCATCCCGTGAGACTTACCCGTTCTTCTCGGGTAAGTTTTTGACAAATTTTGTTCATCATTTAAAAATGATTGATTAATTGCTTACCTGCAGGCACTCAAAATTGCATTTCTATTTTCACCACACCAATGCAAATGTTGTTTGGAAATTAGATGATCCCCTAGAATTGATGTTCTGCACATGCCAAGGTTTTCGTAAGTGACTTCTTATAAATTAAAAAGTGGTACACTGTATTTAAAGTTGAAGAATAAGAATAAATTAATCTTAAATTTAAACTGTAAATTTCAAGTCTATAATTTACGTCGTTAATTGCTGATTTGGGAAGTCGTTTCATTATTAATTGGTAAGCATAAAGTATCTAAATTGATCTGTGCTTGAAGAGAGCTTTTTAACTCTAAACTTTCTTTAAATGGTTATACTGCAAAAAAATGAAAGCAAACAATACAAATTTTAGGCCATTTAACAATTAAGAAAATTTATTTCTTTACGAGAGTAATTTTGGCGTGAACTTAATTCGAATTGGATTAAACTAGTATGAAAAATATTTAGTACATTTTATTTAGGATTTACTTTTGTGCATCGAATTGGTTTATCCAATTTTTGTGTATTATATACTTCGAGAGTAAACATCCCCTGTATAAAAGAATTTTTTAGCAGCATTATTGTTGAAAATTTGTCTCTTATTAAAAAAATGTCTAAATACTTAAAAAAAGGAAAGATAAATTTCCCCTTTGTCCAATTAATGAGATGTCAATACATTTTTATTTATTCATTACATCGTATTTATTAGTAGGGGGAAAACAACTAAGTAGTTCCAAAAAATAGGAGGCAACATTTTATATCCATACTTAACATGCCATAAATCAAAAAAATCTGAAAAATTAAGTTTAAATTAAATACATAAAATATTTGATCTGCACAGAGCAAAAGTGGCGTAAGTGCATTTTTGTTTTATCATGGAAGAAGCTTTTTTGAACTCGTTATTTAATTTTTAACTTAAATGATTTATGAAAACATTCCTTTTAGTTTTAAAAATTTTGTATATATTAATATTTCTAAAAGTTACCAAAAATGGATTTACGCACAGCTCAAATAAGCACTGTATTCAGGCAGAAGCATAGACATCACCTATATTAAATTACAAAGTAGGATTAGACTAAGAGCTTTTATAAGTGTTTCTTCTAATTTTAACATCTTTGTAGAGAAACCCGAGCAGGCAAGACCACTTATCGGTCTTATCGGCCCTTTAAACAAAATCTTCATGTCTTATATGCTTTTATACCAACAGAAGTCTAGATGACAACGTGATGAAAAAGTCAACAAAAAGTGCAACAACAAATCTTTGTAGAATAAATTAAGTCATTTTTTTTGAAATTTTACAATTTTCAAAAGAATAGAAAAACTTATAAAGTAAGGAGCCTCGACATGGTTTAGTCATTGGCAACCTGTTAATTCTTGAATTATTTCGCATAAAGCGTTTAATATAATTCTTAAAAAGACATTTTGTAAGCCTGTCATCTCGCCTTTAACCAAAGCTTAAAAAGCCTCAACCTGAGTTTAAATTTTAACTACGATAAAAGTTTAAACTTGGTTTAACTTGGCGAGGCCAGCTTAAATAAACGCATAAATTCTAGACTGAAGAATTTTTAACTTAAATTTTGCTAAATGTTCTCCGAGCAATGAATTGAAGGGCTTATTGCAGAAACATGATATGCCACATTAAAAATATTTCGAAATAATCGACTTTAAAGTTTTGAAAAAATGTATATTTGTATGAAATCATTAAAATGTTTACAAGAACTATTACGTATACGGCGAAAATTGATCGGGTAATGGTCGCAATATTTTCAGTGGATATTGATAATGTATCAAGGAACGTAATGAACATAAAATATGAACTTTTAAAGCAGTGTGGCATATCATGTTTTTGCAATAAGCCCTTCAATTGTTAAACTGAATATTTTTTGTACGACAATTATGTCTTTTTATTATTGTAACCGTCAACCAAAAGCTTGGCGTCGGTTGCTCAACAGCTGCTTTGCTAGAAACACTGAGAGTTTTTCTTGAGCCATATTTGCACCCGTGTGGTCTTGGCGTTATAAAGTAAATTTCGAGATTGTTTTTTAAGTGCCTCGATAAACAAATTTTCTGCAATTACGTCTAATGAGCAAATTTTTTGAATTTTTTTTTAGGCATACTTTAAATTATATTATATATTATAGCAGGTAGACGGGGGCACTGTGGCTGGGGTTCACAAAATAATATTTTACTATTTCAGGTATTCGCATAACAAAACAGCTGATGTCGAATTCTGTGGTGCCGCTTATCTATATAAAAATAGGCGTAAGGAAAACAGTTAATAACCATTTTCTCCCGTGTTTCTCAATCGATTTTGATAATTGTTTTTAAATGAATCACGCGGAGAAGGAGTGCAACGACTATTTTTTATAATTATAAAAAGGCAAAGATTTGGTAGAATTTCGACCCTAGGCTATCTAGTATACATAAATGAACGAGGCGCTACGTAGCATGAATAGGAAAATTTCTTTCAACAAAAAATTAGATGCCCGACGGTTACAGTTTACGTAGCGCCCGTAAGATGATGCGATGCCTATCGACGACGACACAATCAGTGAATTTTCGACCATAGAAGAAGATATTGACGAGCAGGACGTTGGCGCGCAAAATAATGAGCTATCGTCTGAGGAAGAAGAGCTTGTTAGAAATTGCCATACCTATGTTAAAAAAAAACAATGTTTTGCATATTAAACGAATTTTAAAAACATTTCGTGTAAAGATGGCGGTTTTTTATTAGATTATGTTTTTTTATGGTCTCGTTTTCAGTGCTAGTTTAACTCTGTTTGAAGTTTAGACCATGAATCGAGTTTTTCAGTGAACTTTAATCGAAGTTTAAACTCCCAATGTTGGCGAGTTAAGCTCTAGTTAACGTGCTGTTTGACATATGAGGTCTGTTTCCGTACTCACTTCAAGTAACTTGAAGTTACTCGAAAGCGTTTCCGTACACATTTTTCCAGCTCGAGAGAGAAGAAGAACAAGCAAAATGTCACTTTTTGTGGCTCTCTATTACTCGAACTTTACTTGAAAAATTTCTTCGAGCACGAATCTCGAGCTTCAAACAGCTGATTGTCAAAGTGATAAAATTAAATTGTTGCATTGTATTGCGAACAAAATGTATGCAATTGATTAGAAAATTAATAAAAATAGTTAAAATTACCAAATCAACGCTTACGAAAACGTTTTAAATACAGAAACACAGCAATAAAATTTTATTGTTTTCAAAAAACAGGTGATGTGCTTGAAACTTACTTGAAAGCGTTTCCGTACTTTTTGACAAATAATCAAATTACTCTCTATTACCCGAACTTTACTCGAACTTTACTTGAAGTGCGTACGAAAACAGACCTATGATTGATATGACACATGATTACTTGGCAGGTGAATTAATTAAATAAAAGTGCAAATTGAAGTCAACTCGAAACTTATCAACCTTTAAATATAACAATATTCCGAAGAGTTAAAACTATTCATTTACGTCCAAACTACTTCAATTTGTATGGAGAGAAAAGTTTTTACGATAGATTTCGAATTTCAAAGGCGTCAGCTTATTGTGTCTTGGAACTTATTCAACCACAAATTAAAAATAAAACATCTTGGTAAGTAGATAATTTAGTACTTAAGTACTTTATTTCTTCGACAAACACACGAATATTCTACAAGAATAGTTTTATTCAGTCCAACTTGTAGGCTAACTTGAAATGCATTGAAAGAATACTATTTTCAAAGATTTTTTTATTGCTGCAATGAAATAAGTGATTGTTATTATATTCCGTTTTTAATTGCAACATTTGTTACAGGAATAATGCTTCTGATAACATTAAAGATATATGCAACTGGAGGAATGTTGAGATCCATTGGCGATATTTTTAAAGTTTCAACTTCAACTGTTTCGAAAGTTGTCACAGTTGTCTAACATTGCATAGCTCAGCTAAGAGAGCAATTCATTATATTCCCAACCACTGCCGAAGATCTGTTTGAAAACAAGCAACGGTTTTATGCAATAACCAAATTCCCTAAAGTAATCGGTGCCATCGATTGTACTCATATTAAGATGAAGTGTTATCAGAGTACTTAATAGTTAATTATTTTAAATATGTATGTGGAAGTAATGCTGAACTTTTTCGGAATCGGAAAGGTTTTTTTTTTTCATAAACGTCCAAACAATATGCGATGCGGATTTGAAAATTATCAACATTGTAGCACGATGGCCGGGGCTTGCGCACGATGCAAACATTTTTAGAAACTCAAGGATATATGCCCGCGTTGAAAATGGAGAGTTTGGTGACAGCAATATTGTTGCCTATAGTGGATATCCAAATAAAAAATATTTGATGACTCCACTAACAAATATTGAAACAGCTGAAGAAAACCTCTACAATGAGTCTCAAATCAGAACACGCAGCTGTGTAGAAAGAAGCTATGGTGTTTGGAAAAGACGTTTTCCAATTTTGACACTTGGGATTTGCCTTAATTTTCCCAAAATTTAAAGTTTTGTGGTAGCATGCGTAGTCTTTCACAACATATGTTGCATTTACAATGAAACAGAACTTTACTCGAACTTTACTTGAAGTGCGTACGAAAACAGACCTATGATTGATATGACACATGATTACTTGGCAGGTGAATTAATTAAATAAAAGTGCAAATTGAAGTCAACTCGAAACTTATCAACCTTTAAATATAACAATATTCCGAAGAGTTAAAACTATTCATTTACGTCCAAACTACTTCAATTTGTATGGAGAGAAAAGTTTTTACGATAGATTTCGAATTTCAAAGGCGTCAGCTTATTGTGTCTTGGAACTTATTCAACCACAAATTAAAAATAAAACATCTTGGTAAGTAGATAATTTAGTACTTAAGTACTTTATTTCTTCGACAAACACACGAATATTCTACAAGAATAGTTTTATTCAGTCCAACTTGTAGGCTAACTTGAAATGCATTGAAAGAATACTATTTTCAAAGATTTTTTTATTGCTGCAATGAAATAAGTGATTGTTATTATATTCCGTTTTTAATTGCAACATTTGTTACAGGAATAATGCTTCTGATAACATTAAAGATATATGCAACTGGAGGAATGTTGAGATCCATTGGCGATATTTTTAAAGTTTCAACTTCAACTGTTTCGAAAGTTGTCACAGTTGTCTAACATTGCATAGCTCAGCTAAGAGAGCAATTCATTATATTCCCAACCACTGCCGAAGATCTGTTTGAAAACAAGCAACGGTTTTATGCAATAACCAAATTCCCTAAAGTAATCGGTGCCATCGATTGTACTCATATTAAGATGAAGTGTTATCAGAGTACTTAATAGTTAATTATTTTAAATATGTATGTGGAAGTAATGCTGAACTTTTTCGGAATCGGAAAGGTTTTTTTTTTTCATAAACGTCCAAACAATATGCGATGCGGATTTGAAAATTATCAACATTGTAGCACGATGGCCGGGGCTTGCGCACGATGCAAACATTTTTAGAAACTCAAGGATATATGCCCGCGTTGAAAATGGAGAGTTTGGTGACAGCAATATTGTTGCCTATAGTGGATATCCAAATAAAAAATATTTGATGACTCCACTAACAAATATTGAAACAGCTGAAGAAAACCTCTACAATGAGTCTCAAATCAGAACACGCAGCTGTGTAGAAAGAAGCTATGGTGTTTGGAAAAGACGTTTTCCAATTTTGACACTTGGGATTTGCCTTAATTTTCCCAAAATTTAAAGTTTTGTGGTAGCATGCGTAGTCTTTCACAACATATGTTGCATTTACAATGAAACAGATCTGCCAAGCTTATCTGCAGTCGTTATAGATTTTGTACTATCGGTAGCAGCTAGAGCAGTTAAACTGAAACAATATTCAACGACATATATTAATAAATGAATATTTTAAAAATTTACTGCAAAATTAAAATATATATTACTATTATATCTTAGCAAGCAAACATATTTTATTAATATTAATAATTACACAAAAAAAAATTAGTTTTAAAACTAAAAAGATTTCACATTAACAACAGGGAAGAAGTAGAATAATTGCTGGCGCTGGTTGCAGACTTTTAACAAATAATTGAATGCAAGCAGACGAACAACCAGCAGTGAAAAAAATAAAGATTGGAAAGAGATCAAACAAAATTCAATTTGCAGTTTGGAAAGTAAATGAAGTCTAAAGTTGGTACAGCCCGACTATGAAATACCCATGAAAAAATAGTATTTTAAATGGCCGTGTCCATATGCATTTCAATTTTGATGAAAACTTTACGCATAAGTTTTATTCCTATTGCTCAGATTTTAATGCCTTTATAGTGTCCATGTGCGAGAGCAGATGTAGTGACATCTTCGTTTTGATATAAAATACATACGTTCCTATGGGAGGTAGGCGTGTCCGTGGGAAAAAAGTTGAAACCAACCATACACAGTCGGTTTTGATTTAAATACGGATTATCACAACCGACCGTTTCTGCAATATTGGTAAAATATTTATACCACCGCACCTACTGCATAAGTGGTATAGAAATCGGTTGAAAATCACGCGTACCTGCCATACAACTCACAATAGTGAAAACTTTAGAGGCTAATATTTAAGCTACACAAATAATATTCGGTATTTCTGTAGTTTATATCAAGACTAAGGCGTGTCAGAAAAATGGACGTCATGCGCTGATGAACATGCCCATCTCCCAAAGAGGCGTGGGGTATTTTCATTTCTTGTTTGCATTTCAGATATTTTGTGGGCTTGCGTACAGAAGACGGTTTAGTTAGTTAGTCAGATAAATAGCCTTATTATGGTTCACAACACAACAGTCATTTCTGTCTTCAATGTGAAAATTGCTATTACGATAGACAACAATACTACTGAATACATTCCACTGTTGTCCGTCAATGATGATGTGTCTTCAATACATTTATTATGATACACAACAGTTGTGTTGGATTGTCTTGGTATCTGTCAAAATTTTAAGATAGCTAATTTGGTGTTGTGTTGAAGTAGCAAGATGGATCCATTGAAGTCTTGACGAAATCTAGCGCTTCTCTTTATATACCTGAAACTGAACTTAGCCTATCCAACCCATAAATCATTGTCGTGCACTTTTGATAGCTAATAGCCATCGGCAAAGAAGCACAGCGCAGCGGTAAGCTTCAGTATTCGTGGGATTGTAGTTTATTTTGTTTTTTTGAAGTGAAACTTCTTTGGCGGCGAGTGAAATTTCAAGGTCATTTTTCGTGACGCTAGGCTAACGTTTTCAATTAATATGAAAATTAAAAAAAAATTATTGCCGCTGCCAAGAATTGAACCCCGAACATCGTTGCTTATAAGACGGAATCTATTCCCTTACGCCACGTAGGCACACGTAGGTACAAGTCTAACAAAATGTTATTAAAACTGAACACATAACATAATGAAAATAACATTAACTTTAGATTAACATTAACATTACATTATTAACATAACCGTAACATTAATTTTCATCCTACAAGTATGCACGGAAAAAAAAAATAGAAAAATAGCTAAAACAGGAGCAGAACGCGTTCGTGAATATAGAGAGCGAATTAGAGCTCTTAAGAATACAGCCGCAGCTGGGTCTGCAACTAATGATGAAGGTAAGGTGATTGCAACAACGGCTGAGTTTCAAAATGCATTTTTACGAAACATCAGTGTATTTTGGTGAATCTACAAAGAACCAATCCCCAAAAAACACACTGATGCATCTCAACAAAATTTTAAAGATAACCAAGTTGATGTACTCAACAATCAACGTTTGCTGCTTTATGAGGCCCTCTATCAACATAGCAATTATTATGATCAGGAAGCAGGAGGTAATAATGAACAAGATTTGCCTCTGCTTTCGGAGGCTCCTTCAAAGAGTACTATGCAAATGCAATCCAGCATTCAAAAAGTAACAGTGTTGAGAAGACATTCGAAAGCAACTAAAACACCAACTGAACTAAAACAAGGAACGAAAATAACTGTTATTTTACACTTTTCAAATGAAAAAAATGGTCGAAAGACTTTTTCAAATATACCATTATGTTACAAATGTCCTCAGCCTCACGAATATTAAGTCGCTTTTAAATTTGAAACTGATTCTTTAAAAGTTAATTTCTTGCCTAGTATATTTCGAGGAAAAATAAAGGTTACTTTTGACTTTTATTTTATCGGTCAAAAATAGCAGTTATTTTGTGACTTTCGGTCAAAAATATCAAGCAATTTGTGTTTTCTTAAAGGCCGCTTGACAGATTGAACTGTTGACACCATGTGAAAATGTCTCACCGATGAGATGAAAATAATAATATCAAAATTTTTTTATCGGTAAAATGACTTGAACAAATAAAAATTACCTGATATTCTTGACCAAAAAATAAACGGCAGAAAATAACTGTTATTTTTGCCCAAAAAAACTATAAGGCACAAAAAACTGTTATTTTTGTCGGAAAAAATAAAAGTTAATATGTGACACTTTCGACAAAAATCATATTCGGTACGGTCCCTGGATGCAAATATTGAATCAACAAATTATTATTCCATTTCGTATTGATTGAATTTCTTTTCAGATACTTTCGCTCTCTATTTCACACTAAAATCTCTCTTATTTCTTACTGTTAAAGAAGTTTCACTTCTGCCACGTGTACGTTGCTACACGCGAGTTTTTTTTTGAGCTTGTCTGGAACCGCATCCTACAGAAAATTGAAAATATCTGTACTTGAAAGAACAAATGGGACTAACAAGAGCCAATTCAGTAGTATATCCAAGTAACGTTCTTCAATGGATTCGAGTGGTCCTGAAGCCGTTTCTTATCTCTACCGGTCGTCACATCGTGTTCACCGTCACCTCATAATAAATATAAGAATAGTATCCATCGCGTTCTACTTTTTTCAAATTAAACCGAAAATTGTTTGTTTATTATAATTTTTTTTTGAGAGTGAACAGCCAAAGTAACAAATTCTACATTCGTTCCACAATCAAGAATAACAACAATGTATTGTTGTGAATCATAATAGCTCGAAACTGTTGTGTCTTCTTGACTGTTGTGTCTACTCAATAGAAGACACATCAGTTTATTGCTGTGAACCGTAATAGGCCTAAAATACAGCCTGTGCTAACTTTGTTACACAGTTCTTCTCAAACATGCGGGAGTTAATTACAAATGATGCTTGTCCATATACAACGCATGAATTTTAGAGTTAAAATCTAGCACATCACGCATTACTGACGAGAGGATAATCATAGCATTCTTAATTACCGAATTGGTATATAGGTACAAAGTTCGATCTACAGTTCTACAGAGTAACATGTTATTATGCCGTTAATGCCTATTCGGCTACATTTCGAAAACATTTTTGTATATAATTTACTTCAACATTAAAAAATACAGATATAATAGATAAGAATGTGTAAGCAATAAAAAGCTTATCATTAATTGTTTCGTTTAATTTTTTAGTGCATTTTTCTAGCTATTAAAACTTATAAATAAAAATCCAAAAACACACTCGAGAATGTGTTTATAGGAATGGCGTGGTTTCGTTTTTTAACTATTTCACGATGACTGATAATTGTTAAACAGCAAATTTACTTTTAAAAGCACGAATAAACGTTGGAAATATGATTTGCTCGGAATAAAGCAGACAAAAAAGTTTATTAAAAGTTTTCAAATTGTCTTTCCTTCTTTAAATTCTAACTACCACCCGATCAATTTATATTATAAGTAATATAAAATATTAGAATTTAATATTTAAAACTATTACATAAAAGTACATCCCAAGGGTTACATACTTCCATATTTAAGGAAGAATTATAATAATGTGTTTAAAAATATTCCTTAAAAATATTTAATTACATTCCTACGACAATAACGTGAGTAATCTCTCTTTAAGAAACTAAAGAACTGATCTTTAGAAAATTAAATAATTTTTAACATTTTATGTCACTTTATGTTTTGAGCTTTATTGTTTATGCAGTTATCATATAGATAAGTTGCCTAAATTAGGTCTCACTAGTAAAGATTGCTCTTATCTGATGGATATCTTCAACACTTTAGTAAGTTAATAAAAATCTTCCATTATGCTGACTTAATTCAGTCATTATCTCCACATGAAGTTAATTTTAAATTTGGAAAATTTTTCTTCTTTTAGATAAAGCAAAATTTTTTTGCTTTCCTCGTTTTTTTAAATCTATCTATCTACTGTCTTTATGTAAAGCATGCACAGAATTGCGAAACTTAAACGCTTAACATTTTTTATTGTAAATAAATATAATTTTCAACTTTAGAAACAAAAAAAAAAGTTGAATTCCAACTTTTTAAAAAAACTCAATAAGTAAAAAACTTCTTTTAAGACACAATCTAATAAATCCAGTCCTTTGGATTACGTAAAATTTCCATTAATTTATTTTCTTTGGAATCTACTGATGGTTCATGCATGTACTCCCAGCGTGCAGTCAGCGGCAACGACATCAAAATACTTTCAAAACGTGCTCCAGGAGTATATAGACCAAACTTGGTGCCACGATCATATATTAAATTGAACTCAACATAGCGCCCACGGCGCAAAAGCTGCCATTGACGTTCGCGATCGCCGTATGGATCGTTTTTATGTCGCCTTACTAAAGGCATATAAGATGGTATAACAGCATGAGCGCAGCTAGAGATAAATTTAAAAGCTTCTTGTTGGTTTGGCGAGTCGATGTCATCGAAAAAAATGCCACCAATTCCGCGGCATTCTTTTCGATGTGTGATTCTAAAGTAGTCATCACACCACTTTTTAAAGCGCGGATAGTAATCGGTGCTATGTTCATCACAGGCATCTTTAAGTGTTTTATGAAAGTGCAAAGCATCCTTTTCGTCCAAATAGTATGGTGTCAGATCGGTGCCGCCGCCAAACCACCATTGTTTTTCACCTTGAAGAATTTATTAAATACATAACATATAAATGTCGAATTACAGTCATCTACTTACCATCTGGGTTTTCCACTTCAAAATATCTATAATTAAAGTGTATTGTGGGAACCATGGGGTTTCTAGGATGTATAACGGCGCTTACACCGGCTGCAAAGAAAGGCAATTTGCCCTCGCCAAGATTTTTTCCGCGTGTGCGCATTTGTTGCACTGCACCTGGTGGCAACATTCCGGTCACCACAGAAATGTTAACTCCAGCCTTTTCAAAGACCTGTCCGTCTTGTAGAACACACGTTATTCCACCACCTCCCTCTGTGCGCATCCAACGATCAACTTTAAACTTTCTTCCCTCATACTCCTCGGCTTCCAGTGCATTGCAGAAATCAGCTTGAATTTTCATTATAAGCAGTTCCATTTTGGTCCGCATGCCCTCTTCATTGTCCAGCAGCTGGTTCGCATCCGTTATTGGCTCTGCCATATATATTGATGTGTTGAGTTTGCGCTTTTTTAAAGCCTCCATCTGAGCAAAGGATACGCTTAATAAAGTTACCGCACCGGTTCCTATGAGTAATCCATGAAAGTGTCGCACTTTTGCAGGTCGCGTTATTTGAAATGTTCCAAAGGAAGCAAGGTTTCTTAGTGTTCGACGTAAGCCATTGGATATCGTCATGGTTGTGCTCGTTCCAAGCTACACAGAAAGGATAAAAAGTGAAAGTCACTATTAAAAGACTTGAGCCAATTAAGATAACAAATCGTGGTTTGTTTTGAAGTGCGATTGTGTTGTTGCTCACGTATTGTTTTTTTCGTGAGCAAAGACGTGAACCTAATGAAATAAACAGAGATGGCAGAATAGTGTTCTAAGGCATTCGATTTCATGCCTATCGATTATTTTAGATGTTTATATCAAGCAATAGGCAAATTTTTTTGTGAAATTGTATTTATTAAGAAAACAGTGTGATCTTCAAATTTAAACAATTTTATATTTTTTTTTAAATAGAACATTTAAATAAACAAACTTATATCGATATTTTTTTATAAAGCATTCAAAAGGAATATAAGGCGTACAATAAGACAAATGAAGACCAACTCCAACGTTTCGAAAAAGTAAAAAAAAATGCAAATAGCAGAAACCCACAAAATATATTAACTCAAATAAATTCTTTCTATATGTAACATTACTCGCGTAAGTGCAATTTTCACTGCAATCGTAAAATGCAATTAAAAAATTAATAAAATTAACTTCTTTGAAAAATTTAAAATAATAACTTGCAGTTTCTTGATTGAATAAAAAAAAAAATCTAAAATATACTGCCGTTCGTGATGTTGCTCTCATGCGGCCGCTTTTTTGAGTTACTCTTTGTAGCAATGGAACGGGGCGTAGTATTAATTCCACATTCATTCACTGGAACAAGGCGATAGCCACGTTGAAGGGGCGGTTTGTTTTTGACGCAAGGTGTACAAGGTGATGGTGTGTATGGTGATATTTGAGGCACTGGCATTTGTGGTTTGTTGTATTTTTTGCTCAATTGTTTTTCAGTTTGAATTTTCATATTTCCCATGCCAAGCTCCAACTCCTCGTCCGATTCTATTTCTTTAAGCACATCTAACATACGTGACAGTCTGCGATTTCCCATTGTTTTGGCTGTATAGGTTGCATTCAAATCAATGCTATCGACATCTTCAGTCCCACTATCGAAGGCTTCATCCGAAGAAGTATCACCATCACTTAGCTCTATCACGACATTATCCACTTGCATTATTTGCTTGTGGGCTGAACTACGTCTGCGTGTTTGCACACGCGACTGTAATTTGCGGCCTGATGATTGCTTTTGCACCGGTGAATCTACTATATTTATTGGTGAAAAACACGGAGACCACAAAAGATTGCTATGCGTATGATTACCATCGTCATCGTGTTCAGACTCAGCAATCAGAGACGAATGGAACTTTGCTGATTTGAATTTATTTAACATTTCCTCAAATTCTGGATCATAATCCAGGCTGTAGCGATCGTTTCCAACAGTCGACATTTTTTGCTTATTTTATCAAAGTTGAGATTGAGTAAAGTTAAAATTAATCTATTTTTCAATTTGCAAGAATTTATGATTCAGCGTTTTAAATGTTTATTGTTGTAAATACCGTTGTATATATGACAGATATGCCATTATTTTAATAGTTGTTAATGTTTGCCAACCTTGAAAAATTTAATACTTTCTAGTACTTCTTCGTCGGTATTTACACCATAATGCTGTAAACAATTACATATTCACACAGAACAATTACATAGAGGAAGCAGAACGGTAGAATTATAAGGTCAGAAAATTCTGTAATTGTTCTCTTTGTATATTTACTTTTTAAATTGTTTAAACATTTTTGTTTTATAAAAGAACAGAATAAAATAAAGACCCCCTCAAAGAGGTCAGGAAAAAAAAACAGAATTTTTTCCAGAAAAGAATGCGCTATTCAAAAATAAAAAATAAAAGCATAAAAATAATGCAAATAAATGAATTTGAGCGCTCGGTGCTTACTCTGTGAAAGCTATAAAATAATGAAGTCCATCCGACATGTCCAACCGTGTAGAACCAATCAAAAACGTTGCGTTATTTTGTCGATGTCCATCTCACATGTAATATTACATATATATATGTAATAATTAGTGTCCGACCGAAACCAAAATTTTGGCCGAAACCGAAACCGAAACCGAATTTCGGCCATTTTTGTAATATTCGGCCGAAACCGAAACCGAAACTGAAAGTCTACATACAAATTTGTTTTTAAAAAAATTTTATTTTTTTTTTTAAATTTTATTAAAAGCTTTCAAAAACAAAACAATTCAAACAGATAATAATAACGTATACATACGATAAATATTCTTTGAATATTAAAGTTCAATTTTAAAATAATAAATAAAGAGATCATTTTTAATACCACTTTAAGGAACTTTTCAGTGTTTAGAGTTATTCGGTTTCGGTTTCGGCCATATTGATGCCGAATAGCCGAAACTGACTAAAAGGGCCGAAACTGGCCGAAACCGAAACCGAAACCGAATATTCGGTCGGACACTAGTAATAATATATGGGAATTTCCATCGCCGCGAACGCGACTTTCGTACGCCATTGAGCAGCAAAAAAAAAATAAAGAAAACTCAAAACAAATTTTATTTTCAAGTTTTCGATAGCATTTTATTATATTTAAAAAAAAGTTAGGTTCTCTAGATTTTATGTTTCCAATATATAAGCAATAAACATGGCATCGCGAACGCGGCATAAGAGCCCGAACAGAACCAAAGCGGCTGACGGCTGGCGGTCCTCTCTCGGCGAATTGAGCTGAAACACGTCTACAACAAGAGCGGCTGGCGGTTGCCGGAACAGAGTTGCTTTTTGTCACTGTAGTAGTACAATTGACATATAGGGGTGCAACAGACGAACAACATGGTTAAGATATATGAAAAAATTTTGACTTATTCAATTAAGTTTTCATCAAAATCCGTTATGAAGAAAATTATATCGTATATTATTGCGAATTCACATAAATATAACACACACATAAAAAACAAAACGTCCGAATATACTTAAAACTAAAAAAAATTACATTAAACACAGCCAATTCTTAGCAAAAGTATGGCAACATTTATGTTACTCAGAGAGAGGACCGCCAGCCGCCATAGCAAAAATAGAATAGATTCTATTTTGGCGTTTTTCCGTCGCGGATTCGCCCAGCGAATTCGTTTTTGCCGACTACATACATTTTCATGTATTCTGCTGAACGGCGAATCCGCTAGCCGTCAACCGCTTTGGTTCTGTTCGGGCTCTAAAATGGAACTCGTTTTCGACCGTTTATGAGCCCGAACAGAACCAAAGCGACTGACGGCTGGCGGTCCTCTCTCGGCGAATTGAGCTGAAACTCGTCTACAACAAGAGCGGCTGGCGGTTGTCGGAACAGAGTTGCTTTTTGTCACGGTAGTGGTACAATTGACACATAGGGGTGCAACAGACGGACAACATGATTAACATTATGAAAAAATTTTGACTTATTCAATTAAGTGTTCATCAAAATCCATTATGAAGACAATTATTTTGTATATTATTGCGAATTGACATAGATATAACACAGACACAAGAAACAAAACGTCAGAATATACTAAAAACTAAGAAAATTATATTAAACACAGCCAACAAGTATGGCAACATTTATGTTACTCAGAGAGAGGACCGCCAGCCTCTCATAGCAAAAATGGAATAGATTCTATTCTGGCGTTTTTCCGTCGCGGATTCGCCCAGCGAATTCGTTTTTGCCGAGTGCATACATTTTAATTTATTCTGTTGAACGGCGAATCCGCCAGCCGTCATAGAGCCCGAACAGAACCAAAGCGGTTGACGGCTGGCGGATTCGCCGTTCAGCAGAATACATTAAAATGTATGCACTCGGCAAAAACGAATTCGCTGGGCGAACCCGCGACGGAAAACCGCCAGAATAGAATCTATTCTATTTTTGCTATGGCGGCTGGCGGTCCTCTCTCTGAGTAACATAAATGTTGCCATACTTTTGCTAAGAATTGGCTGTGTTTAATGTAATTTTTTTTAGTTTTAAGTATATTCGGACGTTTTGTTTTTTATGTGTGTGTTATATTTATGTGAATTCGCAATAATATACGATATAATTTTCTTCATAACGGATTTTGATGGAAACTTAATTGAATAAGTCAAAATTTTTTCATATATGTTAACCATGTTGTCCGTCTGTTGCACCCCTATATATCAATTGTACTACGACAGTGACAAAAAGCAACTCTGTTCCGACAACCGCCAGCCGCTCTTGTTGTAGACGTGTTTCAGCTCAATTCGCCGAGAGAGGACCGCCAGCCGTCAGCCGCTTTGGTTCTGTTCGGGCTCATAATATTTTATAACGGTTAATTGTAAATTAAAACAGATTAATGTGGATTTCTAGTGATAATTGTGTTAGTGATAAATGTTTTTTAATTGTATATTTCCATTCGTTTTTTTTTGAGCTTAAGTCTAATCGCGACATCTAGCACGCGACATATTTTTACATCACGTTAATGATAAGAATTAGTTAAAATATTTTCAATTAAATATTGCGTTACCTACCAAAAACATCGTATTTGTGAGTTTTATATTAGTCGTATTAAAAAAAAAAGAAATAAAAATACATATGGGCATCTCCCAGTGGCACGGACGCGACATTCGCACGGTCTTAATTACTCGAAAAACAAGAAAGAAACAAAATGAGCCGATATGTATCCAAGTGTTCTAACGCTACGAAAGAGTGCTACATTTTATAAAAATATTGGCGAAATTTAGTACAAATTAGTACAAAGTAATAAGCAATCATTCAATGGAACGGACACGACAAAAAACAGAAGTATTTTTAAGCTCGTATAGAAATATGCAAAATTTAGCTAATTTTGATAACTTTTTTTTATATATAATATACATGTTAATGGAGGTCAAAGGATAACTATTCTTCATAGACTTATGAAATATAAGAATTATCTCTTATCTTTTTTTAAATAGATATAGCACGAATACGGACGCGACATCATGGACGCGACAAATTTTTCCAACAGTAGTAAAATACAGTAAAGATGTGCATTATAAATTTTAATAAAAATACATCATAATAAGTTGAATTCAAAATACATAGCAGAAATACTAATCAAAATAAAAAAAAAATAAAGTTTAAAGCTGTTAGAGTACTATATTTTAATGTTTTTCTTCACTTTTGGTGGACCTTTTTTGGGAGATGCCCATATGAGGCAAGTGAGAAAATGCTGATATATTTTGTAACTCCACCAGTACTACGTATATTTTTATTTATTTCGTCACGACGTTTTTACGCCCATAAGGAGGCGTGTCATATACACAAAGATGCATTTATTATCGGTCAGTATCAACATCTAAGCTGATTTAACCATGTCTGTTTAAATATCCGTCTGTTTGTTGGCGTGATAATAGTTGCCTAAGCTATCGTAATGAAATTCTATATTTAAGCATTTATCGTAAAAATAATGATCAAGCTCGATAATGTGCCAAATAGGATGAAAACCACCCAAGTAACAATTTTCCTCCTATAAAACACCTAAGAACATTCTCTACAACATATTAAAACACAACTTCCAACAACATATTAAAACAAAAGGCACACTTTTTTTTGTTTGTATTAAACCTTACATCAGTAAAATTATATTCTGTTGAAAATATTCTTATCATTACTTTATAGGAGCTTTATATCATTTTTTCAATCTTATATCAGTGTTTGCTTCTATAGAGGGCATTAGAGAATATTTATATCATGGAAATATTGAAGTTTTATAGCCATGTCAAATATGTCAAAATAAATATTCGAAAAAAAATGTTAGTCGACATTTTTTTTCGTTATAAAAATTTATTTATTGTGTTGGAAGCGGATTCGATCCTGGTACCTCCGTGTTACCAGTCCGACACATTAACTTCTCGCCCATTTTTCCATATTCAATATTTTGAAAACATTTTTAATTGAAAACTTGTAAAAAAATTGTAAAAAGAAAAAGGCCTTAAAGGCAGCTAAGGGCAAGAAAAACATATTTTCAATTATCAGGCTTATTTTCTCAGAATAACAACTGATATAAGTTGTAAATGCATTATATTCTAAAAATACAAAAATTTTTTAAAATAATAATAAAAAAATTATTTGTTTATTGACATTTTCCAGTAGACCATTCTGTGGAAATGCCCATATATCTAGTGTTCGACCGAATATTCGGTTTCGGTAGAACAAAATTCGGTAGAACAAAATCGTGAAACTCACAGTCATTTGATTAACCATGTGAGTTGGGCCCAGCAGAAAACGATAACTGAATTTTGTTTCATTTTATAAATGCAGACATGCTCTTTTTTTAGACTATAATATTAAGTTATTCTACTTTAAATACTAAAAAGTGTTGTTAAAAATGATCTCTTTATTTATTAAAGTTAAACTCTTTAAAATTTAAGTTTAACTTTAATATTCAAAGAATATTTATCGTATATATACGTTGCAATAATCTGTTTGAATTGTTATGTTTTTGAAAGCTCTTAACCTAAAAAAAAATAAAAAATAATAAAAATTATTAAAAAAATCTCATGTATGCATTTAGTTTCGGTTTCGGCCGAATATTACAAAAATGGCCGAATTTCGGTTTCGGTTTGAGCCAAAATTTTGGTTTCGGTCGCACACTACATATATCATTTGGAGGACTGGCGACGACCATTTTGTGGAATGGTTGATTTTTCTTTCGGTGCTAAAAAGCTAATTTTAAAATAATTATTTAAACCTAAAAATAATTTTTAAACAATTGCTATAAGTGAAGGAATCGTGGCTGCGCCTTCGTCCTCACCCCTCTTGTTGAATGGTGTTCAACTACGTTGCTTGGTACCTACATGACTTGCGAGGCAGTGCTAATGGTGGCGGAATATTTTTGATGCTAAAAAGCGATTTCAAGTCGCGTCTTTTGCTGAGTTGCTGTTCCAAGCCTGTTGTTGCTTCTGCTTAAACCACGACATATTGATGCGCAAAGTGTTAAGATAAATTGCTTTTATCTGGTGTTTGACGCCATATTGTGCTGCACACTTTGTCTGATGCGTTTTAGTTACGTCAAATCGGCGGGAACTTCATAAAAGTGCGGGAGATTTTTGGTGAATATGCGCGTTTATGATGGCTCACATGACCTGTCTGAGAAAACTTGAGGCTGCTCAACAACTTGTTGCTCTAGCAACGAGCGCTTCGGTAGCGGATGTGTTGAAAATTAAGTACCTCTTCAACACACAGGTGCCAAAAACCCAAACCCTTTTGAAAAAAACCCAAAAGTAACTCTGGTCCGGTGCAATGCCGAAGGTGCCAACAGTTTGGGCACAACGCAAAAAATTGTGCAAGTGATTATAAGTGCAATAACAATCACCTCCCTGGAGAATGTGTGACTACTAAGGAATCTGGTCTAATACTATGTTCACACTGAGATCAAATTAGGTAATTTCGTGAGATAATTCGAAATTGTACAAAAGTGTTCACACTAGGCTTGGATAATTTCGTTTGACGTTTGATTTATTTTTTTGTCAATTCATTATTGGCCACATTCAGCACTCTCAACAATTCAACATCTTAAATGTTGAATTAAAAATAAAAAAATTCTTACTCAAAGTAAGTTTGCAAAATTATTTCGCACACAGCCGTAAATCTTATCAATTGTACAACTTTAATTCATTGAAAACATCGCTCACCTAAGTTTCTCTGAATGGGTTGCAAACCGAAGGCTCAAAACAGCTAAGTATCTGAATGTGGCCATTATCATGTGTCATGTATAATTTTGACGGCTCAGTTGGAATGGATAGCAAGATTGTTAATAAGTCAAACACCAAACTGGTTCAACAAATTTTCTTTAGTACTATCACTCTATAGCTGAATAGAAGAGGGACCATCTTGCCCTCTAAAGTGGCTTTCATAAGACACCGTAAGCGGAGGAGGCGCACTGGGTGCGCAAAGTATTTCATCAGCTCTTTTCTTAGCTTCCGTTTTAACTTTTTGAGCAGATCTTTTCTTAAAGAGTGAATACTCTTTAAACCTTTCGAAGCCACGATAGTTTGCAGGATGGTCCCTCTTACAATTCACACAAAAAGGCTTTATACTATGTTCACGCGAGATAATTTCGAAATTGTACAAAAGTGTTCACACTGGTCTTAGATAATTTCGTTTGACGTTTGATTCTTTTTTTTTGTCAATTCATTATTGGCCACATTCAGCATACTCAACAGTTGTCAACTTAAATGTTCAATTAAAATTAGAAAATTCTTACTCAAAGGAAGTTTGCAAAACTATTTCGCACATAACCGTACATCTTATCAATTGTACAACTTTAATTCATTGAAAACATCGATAACCTAAGTTCCATTGCATGGGTTGCTAAAGGGCCAAATAGACTACACAGACTGTCGCATCAAACACGTGTTTGTTGCGACGGTCTAATAGTGTATTTGGCTGTTTGAAGGTCTGTTCAGATGTCTGACAAAAATTAAAATATTTTAATTTTCGGTCGTGTCTGACGGACCGTCTGTGTAGTGTATGGTGAAACCTCACAGATTTGCGAAACTTTCGTTGTGCAAAGACGTGTTGCAGCGAAAGAAAGGATAAATTTAGCTGAATTTATTGAGCTTTTTAAATCCCTGTCGTCACTTTGGAGGATTGAAAGCAAAAAGTATTCTGAAAAAATATAAAAAACAGTGAATATGAAGTGTTAGTGATGAAAATAAAGATAGAAATCATGAAGCATCGCTGTCCTCACTCATCGCGCAATAAAAGGGAACTAAAAAACCAAGTCTGCGTGCATGAAGTCTGTGTAGTGTATAGTCGTCGCAATGACAAGAAAAAGACATCTGTCTGACCGACAGTCTGTGTAGTCTATTTGGCCCTTAACCGAAGGGTCAAAACTAGTGTCCGACCGAATATTCGGTTTCGGTTTCGGCCAGTTTCGGCCCTTTTAGTCAGTTTCGGCTATTCGGCATCAATATGGCCGAAACCGAAACCGAAACCGAATAACTCTAAACACTAAAAAGTTCCTTAAAGTGGTATTAAAAATTATATCTTTATTTATTATTTTAAAGTTTAAAGTTTTAACTTTAATATTCAAAGAATATTTATCGTATGTATACGTTATTATTATCTGTTTGAATTGTTTTGTTTTTGAAAGCTTTTAATAAAATTAAAAAAAAAAATAAAATATTTTTAAAAACAAATTTGTATGTAGACTTTCAGTTTCGGTTTCGGCCGAATATTACAAAAATGGCCGAAATTCGGTTTCGGTTTCGGTTTCGGTCAAAATTTTGGTTTCGGTCGGACACTAGTCAAAACAGCCAAGTATCTGCTGGAATGGATAGCAAGATTGTTAATACGTCTAAAAAAGGGTGTGTTTAATGCACACTATATTCAGATTTCAGGGTTGCAGTGTATTTTTGCCTTAAGGGCCAAATAGACTACACAAACTGTCGGTCAGACAGATGTTTTTTTCTTGTCATTGCGACGACTATACACTACACAGACTTCATGCACGCAGACTTGGTTTTTTAGTTCCCCTTTGTTGCGCGATGAGTGAGGACAGCGATGCTTCATGATTTCTATCTTTTTTTTCATCACTAACACTTCATATTCATTGTTTTTAATATTTTTTCAGAATACTTTTTGCTTTCAAACCTCCAAAGTGACGACAGGGATTTAAAAAGCTCAATAAATTCAGCTAAATTTATCCTTTCTTTCGCTTCAACACGTCTTTGCACAACGAAAGTTTCGCAAATCTGTGAGGTTCCACCATACACTACACAGACGGTCCGTCAGACACGACCAAAAATTAAAATATTTTAATTTTTGTCAGACATCAGAACAGACCTTCAAACAGCCAAATACACTATTAGACCGTCGCAACAAACACGTGTTTGATGCGACAGTCTTTGTAGTCTATTTGGCCCTTTATTTCGTGAGTAATTTAAACGAAATTACCTTGTTTGAGGTAATTTCCAAATCAACAAATTGTAAGGCAAATACAATAGTTTTTAGATCATTTCGGTCGAAATTACATAAAAGCTCGAAATTACCTAATTTGAACTCAGTGTGAACATAGTATAAGAACTATGGTAATTTCCCAAACAATGTATTGATTTGGAAATTACCTCAAACAAGGTAATTTCGTTTAAATTACTCACGAAATTAGGCAAAAATGCACTGCAACCCTGAAATCTGAATATAGAGCGAATTAAACACACCTTTTTTGACGTATTAACAATTTTGTTATCCATTCCAGTAGTGGAATTCTGTAACACATTTCGGTAGATATTCGGTGTCGCAAAGTTCTGTTTGCGATAATTTTCGGAAAATGGTATTCAGTAAACACCTTTTCCGATTTTGTCGATGAAAGTATCGAAAAGTTTGTCGGAAACTTGCGACGAATATTTTGTTGACGATAAGTGAACCGAACAAATTTGTAGGCAACCGAATTTCGTCGCAAAGTACAAGTTGGTGAATACCGTTTTCAGTATGACAACCGAGAGTAGTCGCAAATTGCGATTCCGATCGGAAGTTGAGAACAAGTTACAGAATCCCACTACAGCTGAGCCGTCAAAATTATACATGACACATGATAATGGCCACATTCAGATACTTTACTTTTTTGACCTTTCGGGTAGCAACCCATTCAGTGAAACTTGGGTGAGCAATGTTTTCAATGAATTAAAGTTGTAAAATTGATAAGATGACGGCTATGTGCGAAATAATTTTGCGAACTTACTTTGAGGTAGAATTTTCTATTTTTAATTGAACATTTAAGTTGGCAACTGTTGAGAGTGCTGAATGTGGCCAATAACAAATTGACAAAAAAATAAATCAAACGTCAAATGAAATTATCCAAGCCTAGTGTGAACACTTTTGTTCTATTTCGAAATTATCTCACGAAATTACCTAATTTGATCTCAGTGTGAACATAGTATAATACTGGAGACACACATATGGTTTCGATACTACAAAGTTAATATACTACATTGTATACCACATGTGTTACCACGTTTATCCGGCACGTTGAACCGCATTAATTAATTCCGTTTTGTCACAGTACGGTTAAAAGTAGAGTGTTTATTCACAAACACTGAGTCGGTTTTAGTGAAAGCGATTGTAGAAGCATTTTCACAATTTGACAAGTCAATGTACATTCTGTCACTGTGCTCAACAAAGTTTGACAGCTAGAACACTGCGAAAGATTTTCAGAACAGTTGCATAATTAAAACTTGTTTATGCGTACTTTCGAAGCGACTTGAAATTTTAAGAACCGATTTAAAATGAGGTCTTATTTAATAGCTTTGAAATTTTCAAGACGGTTTGAGGTTCAGTTTATGCAATGGTTTGAGTCGAAGTGACTTCGATTATATCGACTTGAAGCGTCGGATAAACGTGGTATGTGTCACGGTATACCAGCTATAAGCCAGCTTCTGAAACTAGTATAGCGTCTTATTCATAGTATACAAAACACAACAAATTTTCATGGTTTCTCCATGCTAACATAAATTTTTTCGACTTTCAGCCCTGATATTGCTATATTTTATCTGATATCAGCGCCAATGTGAGAGAGCGTTAAAATTTTTAACTACATTAATGTTATAATATTGAAAATTTTTATTATGAAAAAAATTTAAATTTCAAAAAAATAGCAGCTGAAAAAAAAAATTAAAAAAGCTCTTTCAAATTGTGAAATTTTTTAATGTATGCATATTTCAAAACATGCAATTTGCGCGACAAATTGAAGCAGTTGAAAAATTTGTGATTTGTTTTTAAATAATTATTTGACACTTTTGTCAATTAAAACTAACTTTTCTAACTTGAAAACCAACTTGATATCAATTTTTCCTTTCAAGTCGTGAGGCAACTTGACGGTCAAGTTAAATAGCTGTTCACAGTTTTTGTAAATAAATTGAGTTGTTGCCTTGACGATGGCATCTTGAAAACAAAATTGACTGTCAAGTTGCGCACAGCCTGCGTCACAGCTATCAATTCGAATGAATTTTGACAAGCACTATGTGTGATCAACTTGAAAGCAATTTCTTGAACGTGTAGCTGCAGCGTAAAGCCCTAACCAAAATAGACGATTTGCTCCGTAACGAGCGAAGACGAAAATGTTCGCTTGAATGCAATTCAATGTTGTTTCCCAAAATAAGCAAACGTAAACACATCGAAACTGAACGAAACGGATTGACGAGACGTTTTGTTCCGTAAGAACCGAACTTTTAGCGTCTCAACTCGTCAGCAACAATAGTGCAGAGTATTTTTACATCAAGTGTTGTTGCATTTTTATCAATTAGTTCAAGAAACAATGTTTTAATGAATTAATAGCCATTGTTAAGGATGAACAAGGCATTTATATGCATTTGAAACAGTTGGCAGCTGACAGCCTAGACGAGTTCAAGAACGTTTCATTTTGGGTTAAATGTCAAAACAGACGTAACGAATGTACACGCTCGTCGAGTTGCTATCGTCTCGTTTCGTCTATTTTGGTTAGGGCTTAAGGAACTTATTGGTAACATTAAACACATCTATAAACAAACCCATCTAAACACTTTCGTTAAGAATAAATTGGCAGCACTGTCGCGCTGTTGTTTCGTTAAAATAAAAATAGCTGAAATTTTCAAAATATTTTTTAACGTTTGCACCTGGTGAACAAGATATCTTGCTTTATATCTTTTTACAGCATTTAAAATTAATTTATTAGCGCATAAATGCAGAAAAGTAAGCATTTTTAAACGTTATTGTTGATATCGTATAATTTTTATTGAAATTCAGTTTTTTTGCAAATTAATTTGCAACAATTAAGTAAGTAAGTGAATAAATTTTGACTTATGTCGGGATTGGAAAAATTTCAAGCGAGTGATGCTTGGCGGACGCATTTTAAAAATCTTCTGCTGGTGGAACGGTAATTAAAATACATTTGTTTTGAAATCATTTGCTTGCTAGATAATAATTATGTCGCATGAAGAGAAACGCACAGTAGAATATCTTCACTTTTCTATTATTAATATTAATTGTGTAGTAATTTCTTAAAGCTGGGCTCGAAATTTTTCCAATAAATTTTCTCTATTATGATATATAAATTAATACATATTAAAATTGTTATCTCGATAACTGGTCAAGCTATAAAATGTGGAATAATTTGTTTGAGTATTTGCTTAGTTATGTATTTTCAAAATATAAGATGAATATGAAGTGTATGAGGGTGGCAAGATACTGAAGATTTACTCATGTAATTAAAAGTTGGTGTGGTGCACTCTTCATGAAGAAAAGGTGCGAGAGTTCTTAAAATAAAATAGACATGTGGTCAATTAGTAGAACAGTAGATTAGTCGATTGATTACTTGCTTGTGTAGTTTTGATAAATTGAACTAAATATAAATAACCGCACAATACAATAGTTTGCAACAACAACTAGAATATAACTTATGGAAAAATATGTGGGCTGAGTTCTAAAATGCTTTTGTAAAAAGCATCAGTGCGCTTTTCGTAGATTGGTGCTTCGTAGATTCACCAGAACTGCGTAAGTAAAGCATGCTTAATAATTACAATCTAGTTCCGCAGTTTTGGTTAATCTTCGAATCACCAATTTCCAGAAAAGCACTGATGATTTATAAAAATGCATTTTGGAACTCCGCCGTATTAAACAGTTTCAATTTATGGCCTTTATTTGAAGAATATATCAATGCGTTTGATGAGGTGGTGTCGCTTAATTACAGTTATAAGGTTAAGTATAAAATAATCTACTATTTAAACTTCAACATTCTTAAAGATTCTGTTCTTATAACTTTGGTCTTTAAATTCATCAAATCAAGTATCTTCTCTGAAATGATAAAAGTATATTAGACAAGGGTATGTAATCGTTATTGAACAAGAGGTTTTTAAAATTTTAATTAAAATAATCAATAATTCTTGACTATTTTAAAAAATAATAGGTAAAGTCTTATGCAGTTGGAACTGATGCCATTACGATTAAGTTTGTCAAACTAATAATAAACCATAATTACTACATCTTCATTTCCGAAAGCATGGAAAAATGCAAAAGTTATTCCAATAAAAAAGCATGATAATACTTTCAGCACTCTCTAAAATTGTTGAAAATGTATTAAAATCACAAATAATGGAACATATTGATGTTCACAATAAATTTCTGTGCGTCATTTATTGAGTTAACTGAGAAGATACGTAATAATATCAATAGAAACAATGTTTATGTTCTACTCTCTCTAGACCTCGTCTTTTGACTTGGTGGATCATAGCATCGTAATAAAAAAGCTTAAAGACTTGCTAAATTTTTTTAGAAGCGCGTGTAATATGGTTTATTCTTTTCTGCATAGGCGTCAACAGTTGGTTTCATGTGGTGACAACTCTTCTAATATCCTTAGTTGGTTAAGTGTGGTACCGCAGGGTTCTGTGCTGGGGCCCCTAATCTTTATAATGTATGCGAACGACTTCGTTGATCACATAGGCTTAATCAGCTCCGATGTTTTTATTTTTGCGGATGACATTTATATACATTATTCTTCGGGTGCTGACTTGATCTATTCTTTACAGACCAATATATATATATGACTACTGATCAAATAATAAGCTGGGTAATTGCGAATAGGCTCGTATTAATACTACCAAAACCAGAGTCATGATTTTTAAAAGTGCTTTAAGTGAAGCACTACCTCTTAGTATTGTATTGGGTGGTAATCTAATCGAGAACGTTGACTGGATGAGTTGTCTCGAAATAATCCTTGATTCGAATCCCTCTTTTAAATATCACATTAATTATGTTAGCCCAAAGATTAGTTACACTCTACGAAAATTATACAGCTTGAATCCATGAATCTTCCTTTGCCATCAAGTATAAAACAACTCATGCCCTGTTAATGTCCCATATTTTAAATGGCCTGGAGGTCTACTCATGTACAACTCTGACAAACCTTGATCACTTGAGAGTTATTTTAATAGAATTATCAGATTCGTCTATAATCTTCGTTTCCATGACCATGTGACTGAATTTGTTATGAAGTTTATAAATTGTACCTTTTTTGAGTTTATTAATTATATATATTAATTATATTAGTTACTCTATTCTATAAAATAATGAAAAGATCAATTCCTCCCAATATTTTTGGTTTGTTTAGTATGTGCAGGTCTCAGAGAAATTCCTTGGTTGTTATACCGAGAATTTTTAACCCTTCATTGCATTGTGATGGAAATTTCCATCAAACTTCTTTAAAACAAAAAAGAAAATCATGCAATGAAGGGTTAAATCCGTATTTGAGCGATCTTTTGTTGTAAAAACTGCAAGAATTTGGAATAGTTTTCCTAATGATGTTAAATCGTTAACAATTCTGTTTCAGTTTACTAAAAAATTACTTCAATTTTTTTATTAGACACTGCAATGGGTCCTTCACATCATATCTATTCTTCCTTTCTTTTTATTTTTGAGTATTAATTGGGAATGTTGCTGCAAATTCTATGAAATTGGCTTTGTTTAATTTATATCAAATCTTTATATACTCGTTTTTATACTGTGTAATCAATTTTTGGCCAATAATGGCTTTGGATAATAATTTAATGAATAAATAAATAAATTCATAATTAGAAGTAATATACATAAAATGTTATTTAAACTATTTTTTTTGGTTTAATTTTTGAAAAACTTCATACTCAAATATGGTTAATATCAATGTAAGTAAATAATAGCCCTTCAAAAAATTGTGTAAAAAACAAATAAATATAATAAATTCCAGATATAAGTTTTTTATTTGATCTTTGCAGCAAAATAACTCCAAAAGTAAAGGAGCCCGTTAAGCAATCGCAACGTTTTAGCTTGGATATTGCTGACGATTTAGCCGTTATTCTCGAGGAAAAAAAGATACCGAGACGAGAAAGAACCGAAAACGAAAAAAAATTAGCCAAGCTAACAAGCCATCAGATATTTCCGAATCAGAAAGAAGCAAATCCAACAATGTTTCAAGCAGAAGATAAAGAAAATATAACAACAAATACCAATACCCAGAAGACTCCTTCAAGCGTTAAGTTCGCAATAGATAATTTAGAAACATTCCAACGGTACTCGGCTGTAAGCCAATATGATGAAACCGTGCTCGATGGCCAGGATACAGAGTCGCCTTGGCAACGAACATCCGATGAGAGCTTTGAAGCCATGGAAAAAATGTGCAACAAAACTGCATCGGATCCTGACAGCACACTTTTTCAGTATTTGCACAGCGAGCATAAGGATAAAATTGTGGAATCAGCAAAGAAACGCAGCCGCTCTGCTACAAACGAAACGCCAAAATGTAGTTTAAATTATTTTTTGTTTTTAAATAGTCGCTGTCGCTAATAATTGACTTTTGGTTAAATTTTTTAGCATACGATGCCGAGGCGAATGCTTTACAGCGCTTACTCGATGAGCTACGTGTCGAGGAGCAATTGCAGTTAGAAAATGAAAGCCCATTAAAAGGTGTTGATGTCACAGCACTAGAAGACATTGAGGCTCCTTCCAGACTATGGGAAAACACCTTCACCAACGAGACTATTCTACAAACATCACCGGTAAAGATGGTTGGTCTATTGCGTCCTTCCACAATACTTGAAGAATATGATGGCGAAGATGTATCATCTGCATCGGAAGTATCCTCACAGATGAGTTTCCAGAGCGCTTCAAAAGGTGCGCCAAGTGAGGTTTCAACAAGTTGCTACGAGACAGCAAATAATTCCTCAACAAGTAGCTTGGTAACAAATAAAGCTGACAAATTGATTGAAATTGAGGAGGATGAGAAAATCACAGACGCTGAAAATCCAACTAACACAATGCTACCAAGCATTGTAATAACACCATTCAATCAAAGTTTTTCGTCGATAGATGCCATGCTAGACGAGGTTAGCGACAAATTTAATAACTCGAACGATACTATTGATTTAATAGATTTGGAAAAGACGTTTGCACCTCTGCGTGAGTCGCCACATTCCTCTATTCTGGAGGAAACTATATCGCAAAATGTCGAGGATGACAGGGAGATTGAAATTGTGCAAGATGAAGCTAATAAGAATGTAGAAGAAGTGTTAAATAAATCTCATAACATCGTTGCCATAGATCTCGTAGAACAGATAGAATCCTCTGATTCCTCAGATTCTGTTATTGAAATTCTTTCAGATGAAGATGAGGACGATAATGAGGCTGATGTTGATACTGATGCAGGACATTTTAACACATCACTTAAAATCAAACATGAAAATGTATCCACCAAGAACTTTAGCTTGTCCACTTCTCCTTCTAGTAGTTGTCGTTCGCCAGAACTTGATGATTATAAGGAAAATTATCCTGAACTGGAAATAAGTGCCAATGAATCGCTGCACTTTAATGATACCATGGAAGAGGTTGCCTATATGATGGAAAAGGGCAAGCAGTACTTAGCAGCTGCAACCAACTCTGCAAACAAATTAGCAGCAACGGAAAAATTAGACAGTTCAAAATCAAAATCATCACCATCTCCATCGCCTCTTAAATCAAAACAAAATACTTTTTTGCTTTCTCCAAAAGCGGACAGTCGTTATCGTTCACCTTCGCCCATGTTGCATAAGCAAAAACCTCTCTTTTCTACATCAATTGGCAAAGGTACAATAGTTACAGTAAGATATTAATTGAAATTCCTAAAATATATCAAATCCTTTTCTATTGCAGCTAAAACTTTGAGTGCTACGTCAAAAACAGCAGAAAAGCCAATTGCAAGGCCAAAGCCTATTAATCATTTTTCCAAGGAAATGAAACCTTTTCCCAAATTGGAATTATTTAAGAAACCCTCAACAACTGCTATACCAACAAATGCCAGTATGCGCCACAAGGAAGTTGCCACCAAGCATTTTTCTCACATTGTTAGCCCCATACGCGCCTACATCAAGAAGAGCACAAATACTCCATTGATGTTTATGATCAATGATATGAATAAGAATCCAAATTCTTTGAATTCAATGCAAGCACTGGAGAATGAAAGTCGTTTGTACAAACCTAATTTTGAAGGTGCATATGGCACTGCAACAAATGCTAATGTACCCATTGCTTTTGAAGGACCCAGCGGCTTGCCAAAAAAAGCTTATATATCATCGGAATTTAAACATGTACGTTTAAGAATTACTTTTTACTTTGATTTTATTGATCTAATAAAATATTTATTAAATATTAGATTGTTGATGAGCGTACTCCTGTTACAATACCGGGTGGCAAACAATTTCAAAAGCATATTGAAACAGCTATGTTGCCAGCAGTGCTCAAACACGAAGGTAAGATGAAAATGCCAGGAATGAATAGTGTTCATTCAACTGAAACAACCACAAAACCAACATCATCGTCAGCTACTTCACGACGCACTGATGCTAGTTTAGCGGATCTCTCTGTGATGTCGGGTGACATTTCAATGTATACCATAAAGGATGCACGCAAATTTTAAAATTATTAACTAATTTTATCGCTTTTAATTATAATTATTATTATTATCCTTATCGTTTTGTACTTTTGCAGTTTTATGTAAATAATTTTATACATGAATTATAATCTTTTCTATATTATACATATCGAACACGTTTACCTGTTGGGTGGTTTTTAAACACACTGCTTTTTTCAAACTTTAGTATTTTTTTCTATTACATGTTTTGCATATCGATGGTTAAGCGCACTAAAGTGATAAGTGACCTTTTGACGAAAATAGGTTTACAGCATTTTTCAATCCATCAATATAATATCTACCTTGTGTAAATTTATTGAAAATGCATAGCCAGGGAATGCGTGTCAGTACACATTTAAAATTAGTGTTTTATATTGAGATGTATTGAAATTTAAAAACAAAATCCACGTTCCTGAACATTTGAAATTTTTCACATCACTTTAGTGAGCTTAACCATCGATATTGTTACTTGTATTTAGTTTTAAGTTTTATGTTTTTATTTTATATCGACATTTTTATAACGTGAACTATTTTAACTTCTGGGACAGAGAAAAGGGGTGAAAGGTATGCATTCAAACAATTTTATATATATATATATAACAGGAGACGATATAAATTACAATGACGAACAAAATAATAAAAAACGATTTCTATTGTTCTATTGATAGTGCCGAAATATTAATAAAAAAATAAACTGTAGAATAATTATCACTACTGTATGCTATGGTGAAACATCGGAACTTTATGACTTAAAAAATTGTGGCATTTTAATTGTTTATATTAGTTTATAATTCTTAAAAAAACATATTTTTCAATAATTATATTTAGAGCTTGATGCCAAATAATTTGTGAAGCCAAACAGGTTGCTACAACAGGTTAAACTTTATATTTATCCTCTTATTTGCAAAATTTTAATATAATTATCATGTTATTTGTAAGTTAGTTGAAAAATTGAGTGGGAGGAAAAAATAGAAACAAAACGGAATTATGTTTACAGAAACGTGTATTTAAGATCTCTAAACAAAGTAAGGATTATGGATTATTTTTTTCTTTAGATTTTTAATCAAAAATTAGTAATTATGGGACGTAGAATTCATTTAGGAAAAAAAATCAACGTTAGAAATAGCGGAACTGATTGGAATTTCAACGAATTAGGTATGAAGTGAATTCATTCAGTCGCTTCACCATAAATAATTGTTAGAAAACCCAAAGCTACGACTTCTTTCGACAAAGAGTTGGTGTGAGAACCAAAACAAAACCAATTTACCCAAGTCAGAGGAAAGTTATATATGACCCCTTTTTACGAATAAGCATGTCTTAGACTAAACAAGTAAAGTGAGTGTTGTGGAATGGACCGCGTCCCAGTATCTTAATCCAATGTATATATATATATGGGGAGTTCTAAAGCGCCAAATTGGGGTATCAGGAAATCGTGGCGTTATTTTATACTAGCCATTACTTGCGCCAATTTGGTTAATTTTATGGAGCTAAGAAGTTTTGAAGTAATCAAAGCAAAAAAGAAAAACACTGACATACTAAGACTAGAATTTTCAGTTCAAGAAAAAGAACATTTAAAAGAAATATATCCGCCCTTGTCCGATGCTTGCTCCAGTTTGTCAATAGAGGGCAGGCCATCAACAATTAGTATTGATTATTAGTATTGGCCAATATTTCCAAAGCTATTAAATATAAATTGTCATAATTGTCTTATGGGTGGAGCCACACCACTTATCCAATATCCGTTCTAGTTTACGAGCATTTTCCAGCGGTAGGATTTCAGCAAACAGTTAATCTAAGCCGAGTTTCTTTGGTCTGTGAATATTATTTTCAAAGCGATTCAATTTAAAAAATGTGTCATTACACCTCTTGTATAATGTCCATTCTAGTTTTCCAGGAGTAGGTTCTGAGTTAAAATGTTCTGTGACTTTACTTCCATAGCTATTCTGTATCGAAAATTTGAGTTGTATGGGCGGAGCCACTTCCCCCTTTTCAAATACCCGTGTCTGTTTTATAATTGAAAGTCTTGACCAATCAGTTATTTTATACTGAGCTTCATTGTTATACGACAATTTGTTCCAAAGCTATTCAATATCAAAAAGCTAAATTGTATCGGCGGTGACATGCCCCCCTTTCCAAAGATCGCTTAAATTTGATAGTCAAAGGGCGCGTCTCAATAATTAGTTCGTACCGTGTTTCATTGATGTGCGATTTATAGACGAAAGTAAAACCGAAAATTTCTGTCCTTGAAAAGATATTTACGACCTATTCTCATACCTATTAAATATACAAAAAAAATTTCATTAAAATCGTTCCAGCCTTTTCGAAGGAGTTCAAACACTTACACCGTGACACGAGATTTTTATATATTAGATTGCAAAGTTAAGCTTTGTTTCTAATATTTTTTCCAGGCTTAATTTCCAAAAATACTGAATTTGGATTCACAGAACACCCCGTTTTATGGAAAAAATATGCACAAATAAAAAAATTAAAAATTTCGTTTATTTGCAAACTGTGTGGGTTTTTTTGGTGACCGTGGTAGTGATCGTGGCATGCAGGTTAAGTGTGTGGCTTAGCATGCTCGGAGCCCGGGTTCGATCCCCAGCCGTGGCGAAAAGTTTTGTTCAATAAAAAATTTTTCTGATCGGTCACACCTCTCTGCAGACAATGGCAAACCTCAGAGAGTAAATAATGCCATGAGAAGCTTTTTGAGAACATGAACTTTAGCCGTTCGGAGTCGGCATAAAACATGTAGGTCCAGTTCTCGGTCAATTGTGTGCAAACATTTAATAACACACACAACACAATTGATCATAATAAGCTTGGTCAAAGCCCTTTCAAGGGCATAAACAAAAAAAAATTTGTTTTTTTTTGTTTGTGGGTTTTTTTATTAGGGTTAGCATCTTACTGCCTCGAACCCTTCAATTAGTACCATTAATTTTATGAATCACGCTTAGACCTAGACAAAATTCTAGAAATTTTTTATATAACTTTTGTAAAAATTCCTCGTACTTCAAAAAATGTATTTATTATAGGTAACAAGTTTTTCTTGTCAATATTTCTGTATCAACAAGGAATAACCACTAAAGCCGAATTAGGAAAAATTAACTCGTTATTACTTTCATTGCGTTTTTCGCATATAAATACATCTACGCAATTATTTATGGTGGTACCTTGAAAATTAAATGTTTGAGGCCATCAAATCTAGACAGCAAAAATCAGAGCACTCTGATATTAGATAGCAATTTTCATTTTAAAAATGCTCTCCTGCAATTTTGAAATTAAGTTAAGCTGTTATTTCTTGTCGACACAGATTTGGCACGCTGCTCTTTTTTCAAATTAAGCAAGGAACAAAACAATTTCAGCAATGGACTCCATATAACTTCTTTCGACAGTTTCACAAGGGGCTGAACTCAGTTCTTCTGTCTGCACTTTATCCAAGAACTTTGAAAAATATCCTCACGAACGATAAAAATTTAATCTTCTCATTATAACTCATTTTACGAATGAATTTTGTAATGATAAATTCTTTAGAAAGAGTTAACGTGTAGTATTTTTATGAATACACATTTCTTATTAGCACTCGTCAAAGCGACCGTTCGTAGGTAGAGCGCGCGATCAAACAATTTTTGCATTAAGTCTCTATTAAGAGAATACGAAGGTTTGGCTTCCGAAGTATTAATCATGATAAAAAACAACCGCCAAAAGAGTTATCATGAAAAGATTAAATATTTAATCGTTCATGGGTGTGAGTACTTCATCATATTTTATATGTATTAATGTGCAAAATCGTATTAAAATCCTCCTTGATAGAAAATGACAGCTTTTGCAAAAAAAAGGAAACTATCAAAAGACAAACATTAAAATTAAATGAAACTATTTATTTAATTAAAAAAAAGAACCTTTTTTCTAAATCTTTCATAACAAAATATACAATTAGTAATTAAAACAAACATTTAAAACTAATAAATGCCAACGGTTACTCTTGAACGCTTTCAAACTATATCTATGCTGTAAATCAACAATTTTTGGTGTTGTGGCCTTTCCATGCGCGGTTAACTTTAGATTCTGATTGTCTGCCTAACTCTGAACATATATAACGCCCAACAGCAACGAGTTTGTCTAAATTAACACCTGTTTGTATACCCATGCCGTGTAACATGTAGACTACATCTTCTGTAGCAGCATTGCCTGAGGCACCACGTGCATAAGGACAACCACCCAAACCGGATACTGAAGCATCTACCACCGATATGCCTGCAAAACAAACGGAGTATAATTAAAAAAAGTCTACTTCAAATTCACTCAAGAATACCATAATCCAATGAAGTTAATATATTTGGCAGCGCCTGACCGTATGTATCATGACAGTGTACAGCTAATTGAGGCGCAGGTACGACTCGCACCACTTCATCTAACATTTTGCTAATTGTGCCGGGTGTGCCCACGCCAATGGTATCGCCCAGTGATATCTCGTAACAACCCATTTCGTAAAGTGCCGCCACAACCTTGACAACTGCGCTGGGTCGTATTGCACCCTCATAAGGACAGCCTACTACAGTTGATACATAGCCCCGAACACGCACGCCTGCCTTCTTAGCTGCTTCCAAGACGGGCCGAAAACGTTCAATGCTCTCCGCTGCTGTACAGTTGACGTTTTTCAGCGAGAATGCATCAGAGGCGGCTCCAAAGACAGCCACTTCTTGTGCACCGGCCTTGAGTGCACTTTCAAAACCTTTCAGATTTGGCGTCAGTACAGGATAGGCAATGCCGGGCATCTTGCGAATGCCCTGTAATACTTCCGTATTGTCTCCCATTTGTGGTACCCACTTGGGACTTACAAAGCTAGTCACCTCTATGGTTTGTAGTCCAGTTTCTGAGAGCTGATCAATAAGTGATATCTTAACTGCTGCTGGCAAAAGTTTTGACTCATTTTGGAGACCGTCGCGTGGACCAACTTCAACAATGCGTACTTGTGCTGGGCTGATTGCAGTTGATGATCGCTAAAACACAAATACTTTTGATAATAGGTATAAACTTTGTTTTCATTTTTTTATACTTACGGTTGCTAGAGAGCGGGTGGACGTTATAAGCCTAAAGGTTTTAAAGGAGAACATACTTTTTTAATTTTTACTAAACCTTAGTCGCACTTAGTTGCGCACCTTAGTTGCGAACGATAGATCTCTAAATGCGATCAAGTGTTATCAATCTCGTAGAAAGTATTGTTGGCCATCTACGGGATGCGTTGCTAACAGCTGTGCCTTTAAGTTGCTAGCACAGCACTGTTTAGGTGTAGGTATTTGCTTAAATAAGCACTTGTATGGGCAACGTGTTGAGTTTAAGTGAGCCAAAAAGTTTTGACAATTTGAGAAGTTTTTAGAGTTATATTTTTGTATTTTTCCATGATGGCTTTGATGAAAAAGAAGCTTCGAACGGCTGTCGTAAATTAACAAATGGAATTCAGACGGGAAGGGAGGATTAAGACGGTTGTAAAGTAACTTTTGCTTTGTTTTAAATTGTTATTTTTTATTGTTGAGTTTCTATCTCCGCTTTTGTTCGTTGTGTCTTTATTGTTTTTAAGGAGCCGGTTAAAATTTTAAATAATATAAAAAAAAAATATTTCGATTTTCCATCAAAAGTCATCCACAGGGTAACAAAACATATACATTCTGATTTTATATACATAGTTTAAATTGAGGTTAGAAAACATTTCAAAGAAAATTGGTCTAAAGCAGTTCGAAAATGTTTTCTTTTAGACCCGTCCAGAAAGTGACATTTAAGGAAAGTATTTAACGAGAGGACTTAATAAAAACATTCCTTCGTTTAATTACTCAGTGGCTCTGCCTCTGTTGAACTTTTAATAATGTTTGAAGGAAGTCACTGATCAGTGCTGTAGCTTTGCCTAGGAATGTTGATCGTAATTTTTCAAATGATCAGTGATCATTTCAAATGAATCATGTGTTGAGTTCAAAGATACTTCATTGATATTCCTTTAAGGTCCTGGAAATTTCATAAATGGTAAACAAATTTGTTAATATCATTGATTCATATGCGCCTTTGAAATTTAAAATTGAAATATAAGACACAATTGGAAACAGCACTGAATTTTTCATAGAAGTGTCCGCCTCTCCAGTTCTTAACAGAAAAATTTACCACAGATTTCCGGCATGAGCGTAAGTATTGTTTTGCTCTTTGAAAATAGGCCTTATGCATAAAACATTTGTTGGCATCTTCATGTATGAATATTTTTTAATGATTCATGGCCTAGTTTTGGCTTTAAATTACATAGGAGTGGAGGCCTGAAATTCTCTTCCTGAACTCAGACCTTCATCTTCGCCCAACAAACATGCCTGAATTAGTATTCCATAAGGCGAATTTTTTAATATCTTAGAGCAAAAACAAATCGTCGCAGCGTCTAAAAAATCAGGTATGTAATTTTTTATGATTTTTTTTTTTATTGTATAATTGAATAGCTCTACTCAATGTCCATCTGTGCCCTGAACGGCTTTTCGTTATCTCACATTGGAGACATTTTTTATTTATACTTTTGCAATGAATTCCTTGTAGAGTTTTTAAAATTTTTAATGTGCTCGAAAAATTTGATCATAGTAAAAACAAAATGACCGTAAAAAAATCGGCTATGTGTCTGAAAATGGAAAAATGCATCCTCGCTTCGTGCTGGAGTAAGAAGTTCAAGTTTTTTTTTAATATTTATCTCTAGAATTTTATAGAAAAAAATACAAAATTATGACATTGCAATAAATTTGGAAGCGCAGAAAATAAATCAGTTTTTTTGATCTCCTGAAAAGTTATCGAAAACACATAACTGAATTTTGAGGCGCAGCGACGAAATACTATAACGTGCACGGTACGGCGTTTCAAGGGTTTAATTACAAAGCCTAAAACTATGCTACGCACTCACATTTCCATGGAATTATATGTATTTGAATATTTGGTTTTATTCAAATTGCTCGTGTTCGTAGCTGTTGGTGTGCATCAGGATTTTTTATTTGGATATGCTTTAAAAAGTTCTACTCTCTCACTTCTAAAAAAAAAATATTTTAAATTTTTCATAAATTGTTGAATAAGGCTATAACAAACCCATTACAAAAATATTAATTTTTAAATTATGTTAAGGCAGAGAAACTTATGGTTTTCTCCTCCCTTAGGACCACCACGAGAATGCAAGTTTAATGTTTACTCAGTGATAGTAGGATTTAAGTATTTAGGCCAAAGGTAAGGGGAGCTACAATAGTCGCCTTTATAGGACAAAGATAAGCTTATATTGTCTCTAGCTGAAACCATCAGACATTGGCCTGACATACACATGGGTATGATGAATTTTAAAGAGAGCTTGAATCTGATTGAAAAGATGTCGATTTGATCGCCTGACTATATCTTTCTATTATAGTAGCTTGGTTATTCCCAAAAATCCGTAATTTTCGATTGCTTGTTGTGCTTTGAGTAGATTATCAGAGCTGGTTTCTCATCGCATGGATATCTGCTTACTGCGATACTGGTCGCGGTCGTTTTACTGGTGGAAAACGATACTGCTGTATTGCTGCATAATGACTCTTTCTACACTTTATCATACATTTTATTTTTGCATTATTCAAATTTGCATGTTTGAGTAATTTTCCATGATACTAATACCATTATTAATAATGTTTTATTATTTTTTTTATTGAAATGTGTTTATTGAGGGAATGTTAAAAGTAATTAACACAATGATTGCATTATTAAACAAATATTATAGAGATTAGAAAGATTTTGTTTGTTTTACATTTAAAATCATATTAAATGCAATTAAGTTTATTTTGTGTCGTTAAATATATTGTTGCTTTAAACAGAGCGTTCATCATGGCAATATTCAATGGCAGCTTGAATATTATTATAAACTTTTCGAATTGTTGTTGCTTTTAATCAATAGAAATTTATGTTTACTAAAAATAAAGATAATTGCATTTACCCGTTAAGCTGCACCCAAAACTATAAACTATCAACCACTTTGACTATGGTACGGCAAATATTTTTTTTGTATATATAATATATATATATATATATATATTAAGGTGCTTTGAAAAAAAAGTTTCGTTTGTACCCATCCTAAAATGAACCCTGATGTATTTTGTGATGATTCCCAAAATATTTTGGAAATGCTGAAATCCGTCAGTGAGCTAAGCCATTTTGCAAAAACCTCCAAAAAACATGTTTTCCGTATATATATTAACTAGTGTAATAGTTGTAAACAAATAAACTGTCTCAAATTGAAAAAGTTCGTTCAATCTGCATCAAAAATTTGAAAATATTTGCAATTGGGTTAAGTATAATGATGTTTTCATGCATTTTTTTTAGATTATTTTCACAAAAATTAAAATAACTTTATTATTTCTTATACGATCGCCGTTATCAAGACATCGTTGGAAAGATATGCACGGCTGTCATATATTTTGGACATTTTTCTTTGTTTAATAAAGTGTGGCTCTTATTTTATTTCTCCATTTGTTTGCAGTTTACCTGAAAATAAAATTTTCAAAATCCAAAATACTGTATTTTTTTTTTATTTCAAGCGTTTGATTAAATGTAGAATTTTTTAAAATCATCTAAAAAACTGAGAAAAAATCATGGGAAAACATCATTATCTTTAATCCAATTGCCAATTTATACAAATTTTTGATGCAGATTGAAAGAACTTTTTCAGGCCTATAATTTGAGACAGTTTATTTATTTACATCTATTACAATAGCCAGTATATATACGGAAAACATGATTTATGGAGGTTTTTGCAAAATGGTTAGCTCACTGACGGATTTTGGTATAGCCAAAATATTTTGGGAATGATCATAGAATACATAATTCATTTTAAAATGGGTACAAATGGAACTTTTTTTTTCTTCATACAAGTCGAGGCACCTTAATATATATATATATTCTTTGGTTGTAAGGAGCTTATTTAAAATCAACTGCTTCGTTTACCAGCAGCACGTTTCTCAGCAATCCATTTCTCAATATCTGCCTTCAGTTCTATATTTGATTTCACCTTGTCCATGGTCAGAGGGGCGCGGTTAAATGGATCTGTTTGGTCACTGAGCAGATGTCGTGCAATTGTTGACCGATCTACAGTCACTTTGGAGCTTGGCAATGTTACAGGATCTGTCATTAGAGTTGACATAATGGGATCAAGGAATTCTTCTGGAGCATCTGCTATGAATTCTTGTTCCTGTTTGTATTTGGTCTCCATTTGCTTTACCTTGGCAGAGAATTCAGACATTTCACCTATTAGCTGACCGCCTCCAATACGTATAAGAATATTTTCGGCATATTCAAATAGCTGTGAACTATATGATCGACCATCTTGCGAGACCGCCAAGCAGAAGCTATCGCTGCTGCTCAGATTGATGTATATGTGACAGATTTCAAGCACCGTTTGCGCTGGATCGAATTCAAACTCCTTTTTGTCCTTTACTTTGAATTTTTCTTTCTGCGGTCCCACCAGATTCAATAGAAAATAGTTGAGCATGGCAGCAATGCGATCAACCATGCTGTTATGGCAGAAAGTGGTTTTGATTTCGGTAGTCAGCAGCTTAAGATTATTTATTGTATCGCGTCCAAGAATATTGTCGATTCTGGTTAACATGCCTAAATGTTGCAAGTTCGACAAATGCTGCTGACGCTCATTGGCCGAAAGGGCATCCCAGTCACCCCTGGACTGTGCCTCTTGAAGTTGGCGTATCTGTTGCAGATTCGAAAGGGATTCGTCTGAAAAAAAGTGATTATTGGTTAAGCTCCGCCATTTTTGATTTATTATTGAAAAAATATGTGCTGAAATTTGTTCTGTGTGCTATGGTATCATAAGATGCGTTGGAAATATAGTCTAATTCTAATATTATGATTTTAATCAAGTGGTGATTTTTAAATGTGAAATAAGGTAAACCCAAATTGGGCTGGAATGTGCGAGAGTTATGATATAAACTGTAGTTTGGGAAAATTTGGAAAAATTTATTAAATTGAGTTTCTAATCGTAAAACATTTTTTGCTCGAATTTAAATGTTTACTGATAACATAAAAGCATATCTGTGTCGACAAGGAATAACATCTAAAGTCATTTTTAGGTTTTTAGGAGAGTATTTCAAAGATTAAATTCTCTACTTAAAATCAGGGATCAGGCGTGTTTCGATTTTATGTTCTCAAACACTTAATATTCAAAGTACAACCATAAAACCATTGCGTAATAGTAGGTCTGTTTCCGTACGCACTTCAAGTAAAGTTCGAGTAAAGTTCGGGGAATAGAGAGTAATTTGATTATTTGTCAAAATGAGAAAATTTGACAAAAAGTACGGAAACGCTTTCAAGTAAGTTTCAAGCACAACACCTGTTTTTTGAAAACAATAAAATTTAATTGCTGTGTTTCTGTATTTAAAACGTTTTCGTAAGCGTTGATTTGGTAATTTTAACTATTTTTATTAATTTTCTAACCAATTGCATACATTTTGTTCGCAATACAATGCAACAATTTAATTTTATCACTTTGGCAATCAGCTGTTTGAAGCTCGAGATTCGTGCTCGAAGAAATTTTTCAAGTAAAGTTCGAGTAATAGAGAGCCACAAAAAGTGACATTTTGCTTGTTCTTCTTCTCTCTCGAGCTGGAAAAATGTGTACGGAAACGCTTTCGAGTAACTTCAAGTTACTTGAAGTGAGTACGGAAACAGACCTAGTCTGTTTTGTTGCGAGGAATGCAATTAAATTAATAACCTTATTTTGTTCTAACTGGACTTTAGCTGTTATTCCTTATCGATACAGATATCTTGAGTATTCAGGTATTTAATTCGAATTTAAGTAGAGCAGGCATTGTGAGAAAGTTAATGAAATTGTTAAAATTCGATATTCGGTACAATACATTATTTTTACTTGATAACACCACACAACATTTTTTGAAAATAAAAAATGAATGGCGGAGCCAAGTACAGTTTAATATAAGCACCACCTATTGAAATTCATGCTATTAGAATAATTTTTCAAACGTGTCCAATGATAGCACATCGAACACATAAATATAAAGTTACAGATCTAAAAATAAGCACATTCAGAAACATACCCAACAAAAATATAGCATCATTAATTAACAAGTTAATAAAGCGCAAAAACAATGGCGGCTCAATCGCTTCCATGTTTAGCTCAGCTTCTTTGGCCAGGTCTCTAAAACATTGCACTTGCTCTTCCTTGGTCCATAGAAATTCCATGATTGCATACATGGGTCGTCGATAATTGAACTTCTGTTCAAATTGCACCGATTGCCCGGTCATTTCGATGCTGACGAACACGTTCAACAGACTTTGTACAACTTTCAAACGATCCGAATGATTCTCGAATATATGCGTTACAAAGGCATGCCTCATGCTGCCCGCAATTTCCTGTGGCAGTAAAAATTCCAATGCCTCCGCCAATTTCGCACGCAAGTGGGGATTCTTAACTAGTTCCGCGCTGCCCATAAATAAAATTATCATCTTGAAGAATGCATCATGTGATGATTGATAGACTTCAATGAACTGGCCCGGTGGAAAGTGCCGACTGAAACTCAAGTAGCCTACGACATTATCGATAATATTTTCCGGCACTGAAGCCAGATATGATGGTATGTAAACTACTTTAACGGGCAATGGGAGCTTGGCTTGTGTATGTGGTGCAAAATCTTTTTTCAATAAGGCCTCTTCGAACTTGGCCTTGGGCAGCAAAGCAATCTCTGTTAGCCAAACAGCTGAAGCCTCTAAAAATTTCAACAAAAACGTATCATTTTCTGGCTCCATCAGACAGTTGCGCAAGCACAGATATTGCTGCATTTGTAATTTTAACATGCGCAGCAGATTCTGTGTCATATCGCCGTTGGGATTGGTTAGAGCTGCATCTTGGTAAGCATTTTGCAGATTATGGAGCTCTCGTGTCATGCGCGTATATTTCTCAATACAGACGCGATAACCCAGCTCCAACGACTTGTGTGTCATGTAGAAGAGCTCAGTAACAAAGTTGTACTTGTCTGCAGTGAGGCGTTTTTCATTCTCCTCTTCTGGAATTGGCAGCAGACAAGTTTCTTCAGTTGTTTTTAGCATGCTGACTTGTTTAACGCTACGTTCGTCTTCGGGCACAGCACAATAAGTCGGATCAACGAGTAGAACCTAAAACACGAGATAATTTCAAAATAAACTGCAAAATGTAGGCAGAATAAATTCATTCTAATAAGATAATTCAAATGAATATAAGTATATAAGCTTGTATAAGTAAATTAATTATATCTTCTAATAATAAAGAAGAAACGAATTTAATCTTTTATATCATATCCTTAATACCTACATATATGACATTTTTATATTGTTAAACTTCAAAACTTTAACAAATAAGATGATTCAAACCACAATTAACGTGCCAGATATGGTTATTAATATATTCAACCGTCTTCTATATAATGCTTGATATTGGCAAAACTTTGCTAATCTATTGTGTTCATTGACTACTCGGCAACTATATCACACACAACTGTTATCGAAACTTTCCAGAATTTCCAGAAAAAATAACCAACAACTTAAATGTGGTATTTAGACAATAATTAAAGATAAAGTTTCAATATCTGGCAGAAGGGAAACTTTTACCATAACTAAAAAACAAAATTTACCATTTCACCCCTTAAAGGACTTTGCCCGAACTGCTAGATCAATTTTTGTAGGTGTTTTATAAAACCCTATTTTTTTTAAAGAATTCTTGATATTCATTCTTAATGAACGTGGCCGTCGTGATAGAATGCATTAGCATGCTTGGCCTAATCGGTGCCTACGAATCCATGATTAACCTACCTTCATTGAGGGTTGACAGAGCGGGGCACATAAACGCAGCAAAACTGATGTCAAGCCTAGCGAGAAGGAATCGCTAGCACTTTGATTTGCCAGAGGCTGCATGTTGAGCTGCATATTGCTCCAAAGTTGGCCACGTGCTGTATTGGCTTGCAAGCAGTTCGCTATCCACTGTAATGTCTTCTTTTTCGAGCTTGGACTGAGCACCAGCAGCTGTTTAATGATTATAAACAGAGCATTTTGATGACGAGACATAAACTGCCAGAGGGAGGGATCAGTATGCTGTGATTCAAGACTTATTTCGCCAAAAAACTCATATGGGCCGTTCGAATTTTTCGGTAAAATCGACAGGCTGAGTAGCTGGCCAAACAGTGTTTCTGCGTAGGATCCACCTAAAACTGACAATAGTTAATCAATATTCACATAAAAATTAGTACCGACTTACCACTCGAATTTGGATTTGGTGTTGTATAGTCTATCAGAACTTCACCCAATTGCGGCGCACGCTTGTCCCTTACAAAATAACCCAAAATCCAAAGCAGATTCTTTTTCATCGTTATAATATTAGCATTCAGCAGTTGCTTTTGCATTTCATTAAACATGGGATAGAAAATTGCTTTAAGCACACCCAGAACATCGACTTGATCATCATCGGTTTGCACCCGGTTGACTGTAAGCACCAAAAACTCTTGTAGCAGCGTATCCTCTTCAGAGTCAGTGTTTTGAAATATTTGCAGCCATTGCAGTGGCAACGATTGCCCTTCAAACAATTCGGGTTGCCGCATGCAAGTGCTTACATTGGTCAATATCAAGTTTTCTATTTTGGCACACTCTGCTGCTTGACCTGGCTGCTGCACAAGCTCAGCTTGACAAGCCATAAACGATCTGTAGAGATACTTTATGGCGTTTGTGTCCAGCACATTTTCCGTGATATCGTCATTAGATGAGCGCCCTGGAATAAGGTATTGCTTGGTGTCTGTCAGCATCAGCCGCTCAAATAGAGCGTGCGATAACAGCTCCTCGCCCATGATGTCCTCATCACCCGTGTCCTGGACAATAATGTCTGCAAGAGAGAGCAGAGCCTTTCCACTAGATGATACCTTACGAAGAGTGAAGAGGAAAATATTTTCGATAAGATCCTTGCTGATGCCTTGCTCGGTGCTGGATTTGCCTGAGAGGAGTGCTGAAAAAGGATTTTCTTCTGCACTTTCCATGTTTTTCACGGTATGCAATTAATTTCGTTCTGCAACAGTAAAGAATAGAATTTTCATGAAAATCTATTGTTTTTATTACTGACAGTTGTCAGCTGTCAGAGTACACTGGGAAAAAATAAATAAATACAATTATGAGAAAAATATTTGGGCCTATTTTACGAATTCTGTTATTAATTAAATAGCGTTTTTAGGTAAAATTCTGCATTTTTCCGTTTTGAAAAAATGTTCCGTCAGAGGTTGTGAACCTATAAATGCGGAGGATTTTAAAGAGGTCATGTTGAACCTATAAATGCTGCTAGTTATTAATTGAGAACATATTAATATACATATATAACATTTATATATGTATATATATATATATATTTGAACAAGCCAACTCCAACCGCTCACAAAAATAAAATGAAAATAAAATTGTGTGTTGTTTGCTTGCTACAGTGTTTATTTTTATTTTCGTTTAAGATTTTTGTTTCGTGAGTGAAATTTTCTGAATCCTGTTAAAAAATTAAATTTTTATCCTTAACTATTAGTGGGACGTGACACCTTCAAAAAAATTTCTTTTAATGTTTTAAAATGCCTATAAGTTGAATAAAAAATAAGATATCATTTTGAAAAATTAAATATATATTTTTTAGTAAAAAAATTACACAAATAAGATGTCTTTTGATTTTTTATTTACATATATGGCAACTGGAATTATTAAAAAAAAAACATCAAAAAACCATGGCGGGCGTGATTATAACTTAATGGGACATCGGAAAATCGCCATGATTTTTTAGAGACAAAAATAATAAAAAAAAGTTTTTTTTTTGCGAAGTTTCTTACACATTTAAATTTAAAATGTTTATTTAAATGTTTAAAAATACGTATAAGTTAAATAAAAAAAAGATATAGTTTTGAAAAATTAAATATAAATAAAAAAATGTTTGAAGGTGTCACGCCCTCTTAAAGAATCTGGGAGCTGTATAGAAATACAAAAAATGATTTAAGCTGTGAGGCGGAATATTGACAAGGTCTAGATTGTTTGCTCTCAAATTGTGTACAATTGATTCTGTTCAATAAATAACCGGATCTATTGTTATTGAAACATACACAATTTTTAGTATCATTATAAAGTACGGCCTTTCCCGATTCGCCTAAATGCAGTTACAATACTCCCCTTATTCTACTATTCATGAAAATAAAGAAAGAATAGGTATAGGTAATAAGTACAAGAACGATTCAAGGAAAACAAATTTTGAAAAAATTTATCTTAATCAGTGCCAACTAAAGCCCACGATAAGGTTTGAATTTGGGTTCTAGATACACATATGTGGATTATGCCTTAGAAGCGTGGACATTACTCATATTTAATAGATTTCTAATTTAATTAATTAATTTAACTATTTAATAGTAATTTTTAATTTTACTTAAATTTTTTTAAATAGCTTTATTGTAAATATTTCATAATCCTAACTTATTAAAAATATGAATATATGTTATGAAAATAATTTTCAAACACTTAAATGACCATCGTCGATTTTCCGATTTTTTTCTTGTGAAATCATACGGGACAAACTCATTCAATTCAGTTTCCTCTTTTGAATCCTTATGTTAAGGCAGGAGGTGGCGCTAAGAACTTTTTTTCGTTATCGTTTTGTAAGTCACAAACTCTAGACTTAAGACATGAATGATTTTGAGGTACATTTTTAAGTTTTTCTTATTTTTAAAAAATATTTGTGATTTTTGAAACACATTTCTGACAATTGCTTGCTCAAACTTGCTCTATTTCTATTTACCAAATATCTGCTCTGAGTTTATTTTCAACGAGTCAAACTGAAACTGTTAATCGCTAAGAAGTTTGCCGAGCAAACGAAAAAAATGTTTCCAAGTTATGTTTCAATAATTGTATTGTTTTCCTATAAAAGTGACAACATTTGACATTTAAAAAATGCATGAAATCAAAATTTTTTTTATACCCAATTATTTTTACGAAATACTCAAAATTTCTTTTTGATGAATTTTTCAATGAACAGATAATAAGATTGGTTAAATATTGCTATTGTTTAAAAAGATTGTTGGTTGTTTAAACGTCAAGCATTGAAAACCTTTCCAGTATCGGTTACATTTTCAGAGTTTGAAATATTTTAAATTTGAAAATTTATGCAGCACTATTTGCCAAAGCTTAGAAATATAAAAAAACATGTCAAAAATTGAGCAAAATTTAGTCAGCTATATAAGAACCTCCATCATGATAAAGCAATTGTCCTCAGATGCAATTGAAAGATATCCATGTAAGATGAGCAAGCAGATGAGCAAGAAAAAGCTGAACAAGAGACTTAGATTAATTCTTTCCTCAAAGAAGACCATCTGATGACAACTCTCTACACCGCTTATGACGTCAGGTTGGATAAAATCTCCTCTAAGGATTTGAAAGTACCGCCAAGAGGAAAATAATACCGTTTCCAGACACGCTCCAAAGTTGAATTCAAGTACAAGGACGGCATAAACAAGTGGTTCTTTGATAAGTTGTGGAGAATCATGAGAAGTTATGTGTGCGCGAATGTATTTTTATACCCCCACGCGCACTGCGTAAGGGGTATATTAATTTTGTCACGACGTGTGTAACACCCAAAAGGAGGCGTGGTAGGTATAGAAAAGTATATATATTCTTGATCAGCATCATCACCTGAGTTGATTTAGCCATGTCCGTCTGTCTGTCGGTCTGTCCGTCTGTCTGTCGACACGATTACAGCCGTACTTTTCAAGCTATCGTAATATAATTCGATATTTAAGCTTTTTTTAAAAAAACTAAGATCAAGTTCGAGAATAGGCTAAATCGGATGAAAACCACGCCTACCTCCCATACAACCCCAAAATTGAAAACTCTATAAAGAAACTAATATTAAAGATACAATACTGAAATTCGGTATTTGTGTATTCTATGTCAAAAATTAGATGTGTTAGAAAAATTAAACCCAAAATTGAAAACTCTATAAAGAGGCTAATATTAAAGTTATAAGACGGAAACTCGGTTTTTGTGTGTTCTATGTCAAAATTGAGGTGTGTTAGAAAAATGGGCGTCATCCATCCACTAACACGCCCACCGCCCATACAACCTTAAAATTTAACACCCTATAAAGAGGCTAATATTAAAGGTACAAAACGGAAACTCGGTATTCGTGTATTATGTGTCAAAGATGAGATGTGTTAGAAAAATGGACGTCATCCACTCACTAACACGCCCACCTCCCATACAACCCCAAAATTGAAAACTTTATAAAAAGACTTATATTTAAGCTGCAGGAAAATAATTTGATATATATGTATTTTAGACACATAAAAATAATAAAGCCGTGGGGGTATTTTAACTTCGGCCAAGTCGAAGTAAACCTTACTAGTTTTAACTTTTAATTGTGCTAAATCTTAATTTTTGTACATATGCTTGTTGTGTGAAGACGAGGCAGTTTTAAACGTTGTACCTAGTAATAAAATCAGGATAAAACCTAAAAATTCGAAACGAATAAAATGTTTAAGAAAAAATATTAGATCTTTTCGCTTATTCAACTTATTTAACTCACTACAAAGATAGCACGTTGAGCTACTGCTGGGTTAATTGTACTCCAAAAATATGCAAAAATTCCAGCGCAGGAAAGCACGAGAATGAAATATTTTAATTTAGTACTAAAAAACCACATTTTATTCCAAATAGTACAAACGTACATTGTACTGCAACCCTGTAAGTGAACGAACATCACAAAAGAGAATGATGTAGAATTTTCTCTTAAAAATCGAAATTTACTCTCCAACTTCAACTTTTTGTAGAGAATTTCCAAATTCCTTGTGGTGTTTTTCCATTTAATCGTTTAGTTTCAGTTTTTCAATTGTGCGAGCTCGGACGCGTAGCTAAGACGTAATAACTACGATTAAACTTTTACCTGTGCTCAGTGCTTAAGGAAAATAATTTAAATAAACTCAAAAAATTAAATCAAATGATCGTGTTGTGCAAAATTCAGTAATAAGCAAATATGTGAACAACAAAACAGAATGTGCATATTTTGAAGTTCTGCTTAGACAGAAGTCAGTCGTGGGAATTATTCGGTGCTGCGAAAATATTCCGTCGAGAAGCATATAAAAAGTGGGTACCTAATTCATTTGCTGAAATTGCATTTTTTAGGATTGCTAAGTTTTACATAAATAATTGCTGAATTGCATTTTGTTTATGTGCTTCGTTAGTATTCCAGGCATTCATATGAACAGAAAATGTGCTTTAATTCAAGGAAAATTTTTGTATCTAGTATGATGGTAAGGTTATGGAGGAAGCAGCAGGCAGGAAGGAATGGTAGATAATTTCAACAAGGCTTAAATAGCGTTTGGCGACAATGCGCAGTCGAACCTCAAGCAGAAGAGCGTTGGCTCAAGACGATTATAAATGAAAAATCAAAGAGGTAGAAACGGTCAATTGTGTTAAGAAATATTTTAACATTAAGAAGGAAAACCTCGTGTTAACTGTTTCTGGTTGCGAAATGCTTGAAATAATACGATTATATGTTGTTTTGGATTTTTGTCAATATGATTCTTGAATTTGTGTACCTTTGTAGAATTTGTAGAGAATCGTGACATCATTGTTCGCGTAGTTGTTGCATGTTCTCTCCGTCGCTCTGATTTTCTTCTAGATTTTCATCCAGGGTTGCATATCCGACAGTATTTTGAATGCAAAATCCTACTATTTTTCAATTACTAAAAAGGCAAGGAGAATAATATCCTTGTACTAATTTCAGATATGTCGATATTGCTATGAAATATGAAGGCAAAATATAAGCAAAAAGATATGAATTATTAAATATCGAATTAAAAAATTCGGGGAGATTACGATTTCCGGGGCGCCGCGATTTGACGATGGATTCGAAGAGTACTCTTAATAAAAATAAGAATTGCTGAAGGAAAAGTTGATTTATCGATTTGTTTTCAAGTTATCGATTTAATTTTTTTTTTTTGTTATAAGGTCTATTGAAGAAAATATTCTAAATAAATAACCGAAATTAATGATTCTATTATTATTTATAAGGTTTTGATTAAGGTTATATATAAGGCTTTAGGAAAATTATAAATTAACAAAATTTGTTGAGTACGTTGTATTTTATAGGTATTTTTATGCAATAAAAATATATTTTCTTACACCAAAAAACGTTATTTTCTCAAAAAGTACCTTTATTTCTATTTACCTTAATTTCTTATAAAGAGTAAATTATTAAAGCTTGAAAATTTATCTTTCATTTGGTATATAATATTAATAATTTATTTGACTTTTTGACTTGTTTTTTTATGATACAATGATTGATTATGAAAAAAAGGTAAAAATTTCAGCTTTTCAAAAAAAATATATATATAGTATTTTAGTTAATATCGGCCTTCTTTTAAATTAAGCCATAGAAAAATGGGCCATAGCCCATCTAGAAAATCATATTTAGTATCTTAAAAACGTAATTTTTTTAGAAAATAACGGTTCTTTTAATTAAAATATTCAAATCTAATATTTATTTGCTTGTAAGTTTAAAAACATTGTTGAAAAGGCGTTAAATTACCTTTCGAATAGCATGTCAATCTTTAAGATTGGATATTGGATATTGGATATTGGATTTTTTAACAAACAATAAATTGGAAAATTTCAATTTTATATAATACTATTAAAGAAGCCCGTCATACGACGGGTCGTATTCAGAATAATTAAGTAGTAGACGATATGACATTTTTCATTCACCTCAAATGTTATTTGGTTCCAGTTGTCGTCAATGTGTCCTTACTGCTATATATCAAATAAATTTTCTGTGCATACTTTTAGGCTAACAATTTTTCATATAAAAAGCACTCTAATAGCAAAACAGGTTCTGGTCCAGACTAACATGTTCAGCTTGCACATTAGTGTGTCCCAAAAAAAAAATTTTTTTGCTCAACCTTTTTTCAAAAGCTTATACTCTCCAGTATTTTTGAGAATTTTTTTCAGAGTTTATGTAGGACGTTAGGGGTCGCACTAATCGTATTTTCCGTAAAAATCTGGCTGGCAACAAATTTCATAAGTTGGTCAATTACAGACATTTTGTTAGTATTCGAGTCATCATTTTGAAAGAAAAATGTCCAAACTTTATGATACCGTACATAAATTAGAAGTTTTGGGCCTTTTTTTTTGTAATTTGGATGTGATCCATTAAATTTTTTCGTGAAATTTTTTGTAAAAATGCTTTATAACTTTTAAAAATTCTATCAAAATATATTAAAGAAATGATGTAGTTTTAAGAATGGTAGAATTCTAAGCAATTAAAAAAAAACAACACTTGATTTTGCTCTTGCCGTTTCAGAGTTATGGCCATTAGTGCTGTGTTGCCATTGTTGAAAATAAAATAAAATATAAAAACGAATTTCTACAAACATATGCTTTCCTTATATAAAGTTTCTACGAATTTTAATAAGGCATTGGTTTATTTTGGTTACCACCGAATCCACAAAAATTTTTTTGGGACACCCTATTGTACATAGCAATAACAACTATAACAGTTTGAGCGATATAGAGCACGGAGCAGGACGCTTCTCTTTTATATATTAAGATGTGTGAAATTAAATAAAAACATCTAATTAAATAAAAACATCTCTTTTTATGTGTCAAGCTAAAGGTCTAACTGTAAGCTTTTAAAAAAAAAATATATTTTTAGTAACTTAATAACGTAAATTCTTTAGAGAAAAACGCTTAGTTTTGTTAAAAAATTAAACTGTGGAATAAATTCGTCTATAGAACAAAAAATGTAGCAATTATATTTATAACAAGTATCTATAATGACATATCAATCTTAAAGATCCATTGCGTAACGGCAAAGATATAGATGTTTTTTAAAAGATCTTGTAACAAAAATTTTTTTTAAAAATCTATAACTAATAGAGTTATCGATTTTTTTATTTGGTGAATCATGTTTTTTTTGTTGTTCTCTTCCAGAAAACATTTTCAAATCGCGGCACCCCGGAAATCGTAATCGTACCAAAAATTCCATGAGATAAATTTAAAAAAAATTTAATAAAAATTCTAGGTTTTATGAACTGGAACTAGAATTATGATTTAATAAACAACTTTAATTTTTTGCTTTGAAATATTTTTAAAAATAGTTTGAATTTTTTTAAATAAATTTGACAAGCAACTCCATCCATCGACAAGTAGAATTTTTCTCACTGCGAAATTAACATACAAGTTAGTTACCTGAAGTTAACTTCAGGTTGATTAAACTACTTAAAGTCTACAGAATGGAAGGGAAATGGAATGTTGAGATGCTAACTGAAACAAAATATTTAAGATTTAAAAATGCCACTAATCTTTTTTATTCTCTAAGCGTGGTCTTTATTAGTTGTTTTCTTTCTTGAGAAAACATTCTTTAATTTAGAAAAATAATTAAGGAAAAATTATTTAAGAATAATTAAAAATGATAAAATTTATTATTTTAAAAAATTAAAAATTATCTTTGCCATTCGTGTTGTTTGGTGTTTTTTTGAAAATTCTAACTTCGGCTCTCAGCCCTGCAGCTAATATGCAGTTAATATCTGTTATCATAAGCGATAACCATGGTAGAATAATTACAAGGTTGTATTGACAGTAGCTTACTTTCTCATTGTAGGAAACTTGGTGCTGTCAAAAATATGCAATATGCGTTGGCCACATTCAACAGTGCCAACTGTTGTTATAGCGATACATCGGGGAGCGATGTTATTGCCATGGAAGTGTCAGATAAGTTGTCAATTTAATGAAATGTAAAGCTTGTATCAAATACCAGTAGAAACTCTACCGACAATTAAAAAAACTTTCTGTTTTTAAATGCATTTTTATGCGGAACTTAATTTTTATGAGCATCATGTTTTGACTTAACAGTTGCCAACTGTTGACTACGCTGGATGTGACCACTGAAAATTTACGATATGCAATGGCAGATTGTGAGCGCTTCCCGTTTGTTATATTGTTTGACAGATAGAAGTTTTCAACATAAACGTCAGTGCTACCTTATATTTATTGTTTATATTTTACCTTATATTTATACACACACAAAATCTGGATTTTATAGCTTTATTCTAGCCCATGACAGAATAATAAGGTAGGCTCATATTTTTACGGCTGCTCAAATGTCTAATTTTACACTAACAAAGCTGTGAGTGCTTTAAACGTCAAACAATAAAGCCAGCAACAACAACTAGAAAAACTTAAATTCGAACAGCTGACTTTGACATCTAGCTCACTTTCTCTCCAATATGCGCCTACCTTGTCATTCTATCATGTTCTAGCCAAAGTATATATATATAGCAAGATTTCTCTTAACATTTAAATCGGAGATAGATGATTATCGCTAATGACCACAGATATCTTATATCTTGGTAGTATCTTCGAGGGGCTCTACACGATACAACAGTTGTACCATTATTGGTTGCTATTTGATGGTTGTGTGCAATTATTAGGTCTGTTCAGAGGATTGTGTAAAAAGGGGGAAATTATATTTTCTCTTCGTTCAAGTTTTTAAAGCTTTTACTAGTAGAATTTCATGATCAGTGTTGCCGGAGTAAATTTATTTTTATATCCAAAACACAAAATAAAAATAGCCAAAATGTAAAAAAAATAGCCAAAAGATTTATTAATTGTATTAGAAAAAAAGAAACAAAACTTACATTCATACCTTTTTTTAACTAACTTGTTTTTTGTACCGTTTTTTACTGGAAATAGATTTACAAACATGTTTGTTTTTAAGTATGTTATATAAAATTATATATTAAAAATATAAGAGCATGTTTTAAACATATTTATGGCATATATCCTTTAAACAGACGGACCTTTAACATAGAAGGACCTTAGCTCATTTATTTTATACTTGATAAGAGTAGAGAAAACTTCATAAAAGTAAGGTTTGCATTTTCGGAGTATTGAAAGTGAAAAAAAAGTATTGCATTTTTTTTTAGCTTCGAACCAAGGATTTCAGGTGTCAAACCTATTCAGTCAAGTCTGCCTTGGTTCAGAAATGGGAGAAAGAAAAGTAGGCGAGAAAGTGAAATCAAGTGAAACAAGTGAAGAATTTTTTATGTGTGGCGGAGTGCTCGTCAACTTACTTTTCCATGCTAATTTGCTTTATTTTACTTTTGAAAACAAACCACAATTACTTCCAATGATCAAAGTTATATACATTGTTGCATACTCTTATGTGTCACGTGATTCGAGATGTCACATGTCAAATTATTGGATATTCTTGCGATTGGCTGCACGATTAGCATCACTGGCACGTCGTGTTCAAATGAAGAGAGAATTAACTCTCAAATTTTAAATCATTTCCCTGCAAACATTTGGAAGACGTTTGGCAGAGAAGTGAATTTTGCGATGCACCAGTAATTCGCCCAAGTGTTTTTGGGAAAATGCATCGCTTTTCAAATGCTTAAGCAATGAATGCGCGAGTCACAAAAATTTTCAAAATCTTCCTTCGCTTGTTTCGGCGTTTGTTGGAGGATGGATTTTTGAAAAATGTTCAAAATCTATCAGGGAATATGAAGCAGGCTCTGAAAAATCGTTAAAATGAATGAAAAAGTTGAACTATTATAGTTAGGAAACAATGTCGCATTATATTGAAGTGAAATAAAAACAAATTCACAAAAAAATTCATTGAATTCGGACAGAACAACAATGCTTTAGAACAAATTGCTGAGGACTCTTAAAAGGACTTCGTTTGTCACCTTTTTCGGCGAATTTCTAATAACTCCTCTCGGCGGTTCATTGGCGAATATTCCCGGCGAATCAGAATAAGCAGCTTACAGTCGGTGATACCCGGATGATTCTCAGATGAGCTCAAAGGCAATTGCTTGATCTTCCAAGCGATTCGCTGGCGATTCACAGGCAATTGAAAATGTTATATGCAAAATAAAAAAATAATTTTCGCCGGAATGCAAAAACATAGCCGTGTAAAAAAAAATAGCCAAATGAAAAATAAAATCGCCAAATAGCCAAAACTGATCACGATAAAAGAAAAATAGCCACTTTGGCTATAAATAGCCAAAACGGCAACACTGTTCATGATGTAAAAAGATAAAAACTATCAAACGGTAGGTATGAGGAACAGCACAGCAGTTGTGAACTAGGCAGATTTGACACTTTTCAGTTTTTTACCATAAAATCGTTCGTTTACTTTTTTAGTTAATTCTCTCTCAAAGTCATTGCATTTGACTTTTTTCATTATGCGCGAACAGATCTATTATATTAGGTCTATTCGCGTAGTCGAATGCAAATATATATTTATAATATTTCAAAAACTTTTTCTTTAAAGTGCCTGAAAGCGTTCGTTTACTGAGAGCATTGTGTAAAAGAGGGGAAATTTAATTTTCTCTGCGTTAAAGTTTTTAAAAGTTTTTCTATTAGAATTTCATGAGGTAAAAAATAAAAACTGCTAAACGGTAGGTGTGAGGAGCATCACAGCAGTTGTGAACTAGGCAGATTTGACATTTTTAGTTTTTTACCAACAAATCGTTCGTTTACTTTTTAAGTATTGGAGTTAATTCGCTTTCAGTTTAATTACTTATAACATTTTTAATTTTTTTACTAGAACAGTACGAGAACAGACCTATTTTTTTAATGCAAGCATGCAAAGAGTGGGTTGTATATTGCACGGTCAAAGGTTGCATCGGAGAAAAATAAATTACTCTTGAAGTACATTTTTTATATACCGAAATAAAAAGTTTAAGAGAAAAATAAATCTTCTATATCAATAAAATCTTATATAACAAGCAAATACTTGTTAAAAAAATAAAAAAGTTTCGAAAAATTAAATAGTACTTTTAAAACAAATTTTGCTACTTAAAACAAAAAAAAAAATCATTTCGGACGTAAATGAACTAAGAGTACCTTCAACCCTGCTTCACTTTATAGGCCATCTACACTTGCAATACGTGATTCCATGATATACATAAATTTCAACATAAATTTATTGAGACTTTTTTAAGATATTAACACTACAATGCATTCTTTCCAAAATATTGTTTAAAATTAGAAATGTATGTATTATTCTAAATTTAAAATTTTTCTAAATTATGCTAAATTTAATTTCTGAGAAGGTGGTTTCTCGAAGAGTTGACTTATAAATTATGCTTGAAATAATCTTATATCTAGACTTACAGAATTAGAGAACTTAGAATTTAGAGAATTTACTTATTTGTGTATATAATTTTTTTTTGTAATTGACTTAAACATTTTTTGTAAAAGATTAATAGTTGTCAACACATAATTTTCACATTTTTCTGTTTATTTCTTAAAAGCTTTGCAACATTCCTTTAATTATAATAGCCTTCTTTGACACCAAGCGTGCGTGCTCATTAAATTTTACAAATTTGTTGAAAGTCACTCCTAGATATCTCATCTTTTTTTAAAAAGGAACTTCAGAACCGTTCAAGAATAAAGTGAACATTTTACTTTCAGAGACAACAACTGAAGCATTCCTTGGACAAATTGCCGAATTGTATCTTTTCAAATATTTTTTGAGAGATACTTCATTAGCCGTCATTTTTTGACAATTTTCACTTAAATGGTGACGAAAACTGCAAAAATAGTAAATATTCCAAAAATATAAAATGCACAAAATTTAAAGTTTTTCAAAATTATAACGGTTTTGAATTTGTTTGACGTCTTTAACAAAACACAATTTCATGAGATGGAATGGCCACCTAAAATTAATAGGATGAAATCTTATTAATTAATTACTTGGATATTATTTAATAAAATTTGGAAGTTCGTATGTTATCAAATTTTGTAAGTGTAGATGGAAATTTACATAAAAAGGATTTTCAGACAAAGTAGTGCTTTCCTTATGTGGCTTTCACATCTGGAACTCGTGCTCGCAAACAATATGGCGGCTTGTATGTGTTCGAGAAAGCGAACGTTCAAATTACGGAATTTGTTTGGCACACACAGGGCTACATTTGAGAACCGTAGAAATGTACTCTTAAAAAAGTATTTATTGCTTCGAAATAAAATTATTTTTGTGTGGGGAAAATCAAGCAAAAATGCTCTCCAAGTCTTGCATACCTGCTTACTTTTTTCGAAACAAATTTTTTACTGAATCCTAACAAAGTTATCACGTATACTGTTTGCAATTAACATAGAGTACTACCAAATAGAAAACAAAAAGTACCAAACATTTCTCATATCGTACTTAAATCATTAAAATGTACTCCACATAGCACTACACTTATGTTTGAATACAACCCTGGTTTCGCAATGACTATAGAAATGTTTTTTTTTTGCTTTGTTGGACAGAGAAAATCAAAAATTTTTGTCAACAAGCCAACTTGTGTGCCAAGCTGGCGAACTAGCTTCTTAACTATCGAACTTGTGTGTATATGGCTGCCGTATGCCACACAAAAACGCTGATTTGAAGCCTGCATTAAAATAGTATTCCAAAAGTAAATGGTATTCGTACTTAACGTTTTAAACTTTGTACACTAAAAATAAATACGTTCCCTAATAATATGAAAGTACGTTCTGCTGCATCTCTGGCTTCCATTTTGTTTGACATTTTCTCTTAAAACCAGTGACTTGCGCTCTCTTCATTTTCTTTTGTTCTTTTGACAGTTGTGTTCAATCTTTGAACAGAATTAAGTAAAATTTTCGACTTTTTCAATTTTGCGCGTTGCTCTCGCTGCCTTTTGCTTTTTCGCCGTCACTGTGGTTGGTTGTGCCTTTTTTTGTAATTCGTTGTCGCCAGTGGAACGCGTTCCTTCTAATTGGCTCCATAGTTATTATTATTTTTTTAACCAGTTCATAAATAATGGCGAAAAATCTTGAAAATGGAATAAATTAATAGAAGTACGAGTTGAAAAACGCGTGCAGCAAAAACTCTGCAATAAAATTGTGCTCAAGAACATTTTTTAGAAGAAATTGTGTAACAAAGAATGTAACTACAAAATAGAATTCAAATAGAAAAAACATTTATTTTGAAAAAAGATTACCAGCAAATTTGCACAAGAAAAAAATAAATAAAATAAAAGAAAAACAAAAACAAGTGAAATAAGTGGACACACAGAATTACCACCAGAAAAAAATAAATAAAAAATACATTAAAAAGTTATCAACCATTTTTGTACCTGTCAGAAACAAAAAAAAAACATCAAAAAATTAAATCAATTTTATTTGTTTCGAATAGAATTTCAGTGAATTCACCTGTGCGACTCTGCGACCGACTCAGGTGATAAGCAGCAAAGGCGAAACAGGCGAAAACAACGAATCAAAGAAAAACGAACGGCAAAAGTCGATTGAAGCGAAAAGCAAAACAAAGCGCAAAATAAAAAGAAGAAAAATATAAAAACAACAAAATTAATTAGATAAGCTGCGAAGTAACAACAAAAAGATAACAACAAAAGCTGATAGTGCAAGTGTTTGTGCGTGTGTGTGTTTGTGCGCGCATTGTGAAGACCTCAGAAGAGCAGCAAAGCAGCTAAACAAAATCAAATTCAAAGTAACTAAAAGAAAAATAAAATACAAGTCTCAAAACAAAGCCAAAACTAGGCGGTTAAAACCACTTTTCGCGTGTGCTAAAAAAAAAACCAATAAAAACAACAACAACCACAACCATCACCATCAACTCCCACCTAAACAAAACCAACAACTCACAGTTATTAGGTAATGCTTCTCCTACTCCATCCATCTGATTCTGCAATTTTCCTCACCACCCACCCCACCCAGCCTTCCCACCTTATCCATCTTACACCATTCTAGTTTTTAAAACAAATAATTTTCATTTAATTTTCATTTTGTTGTGCTTATTCTCAATTTTCCATATCAAAACAATGAGAGTGCGAGAGCGCACAAGGCCGTGCGTTGTTTTTGTAGAGCGCCGCAGAGAAACGCAACCAGCGTTGCCAGAATGTGAAAAATTTACCAAAACTGGTAAATTTTTTTTTCGATGTGAAAACGTGAAATTAAGTTTCATTTTGGTAAACTTTTGCAGTGAAAACCAAAAATTTTTATATGCAAATTTTCCAAAAACTTAAAATAGACTGTCTGGTGTTACTTTAAAAAATGTATTAAAATTATCTTCCTTTTCAATGTATTGAACTTGTTTGCTACGAAAAAAACTTTGGCTTGGAAAAATAAGGCCAAACCTTTTGCATTTAAGCAGTTGAAGCTGCTTTATCCTTTTCCTGCAATTCACAACATTCGCATTATTATTAAGCGAAATTTTTCTTAATTTCAGTTAAGAAAAGTATTGAATTATTTATTAAACTGTTGATTGGCAACTCAAAAATGAGCGAAAACGTTAGAGTTGTTTTTAAAATCGTAAAACCTATCAGAAATTGATTTTCTAGAAGAGGCGGCAGCCTCGTTTATACTGGATAGAAACATATAAGAGGCTTTTTAGTAGCAGTAGTTGAAACAGCTACTATTTCCAATAAGTTTTTATAAAGTATGTATTTGAAACCAAAGCCTCAGGTTTGTAGTGGAAGCCATGAAGCCATTCAGTTTCAGCTCTTTGTATATAAAATATAAATATTTCGATGAATTACCCTCCAACCTGGCATGCGGTATGTTACGGTTCGAATCATATGAATCCATAAGAACAATTTTTGGAAATTTTTAATATAAAAAAATATAATTAAATAAAACCATTATTTTTAAAATTGAGATTAAGTAAGGTTTTAATTAAAAAAAATTTTTAAATATCATAAAAAAATCAGAAAAACTTGTAGTAATATGTAATGAGATGTGAATAATGAAGTGAATAAGAATTAAAATCCCGGGATCCCAGGATCCCAAAAACCCGGGATTCCGAACTTTTTCCAGTCCCGAAAGTCCCGGGATTATAAGTCCTGAAATCCCGGGATTTTCTGGATCCTGCAATTGCCTTTAAATGTCTGCATTTTGTTGATTTTTCCGATTTGTTGATTTTTCCGATTTTTTCCATAAATTTAGAGGAAATAAAGGAATTTATAAAACTGTTAATTTCAAATAATTAAAAGTATTTATAAAAATTGCTTGCAACTCTTTTTCGAGTAATGGCAATTAAAAATAGTAGTAGAAAAATTCAACACTAAGTTTGAAATTCGAGTAACACCTGTTTACAAGACTGTGGCTGGTAATTATGAATATATTTTGATCAATACGATGATTCTTTATTCATGGTCTTTATTTTCACAGATTTCACTGAAAAAGATTCTGATTCTGCACAAAAGCGTTTTTTTATTTCTTTGGTCAATTTGTTTTTAGAAAATAATATCTTAACTTTCCAACCAAACATATGAATTTATTTATTTATCAAAAAAAATGGGTTTTCTCTGTTTTACAAATCCCGGGACTAATCCCGGGATCCCGGAATTCCTATCTAACAATCCCGAAATTTGAAATCAGTCCCGGGATTGGAATCCCTTGTTGTGAATGTTCTGATATAAATTTAATTCATAAAAAAATTTATATATCATAAAAAAATCAGAACAATTGGTAGTTGCTTATTTTGGAGTTTCGATAAAGCTTATATCATTCAACTTGGAACAATTTTATGCAGGATCCTGTTACCTGCTCATTTAGAAGTTGATTAGAAACACATATACGCTGTATAAAGCTTGTATTAGCAAGCTTGCACTTACCCTATGGAAGTTGTTTGCGAAGTTTAATAAAAGTTCAAGAAGCTTCTTTAAAAAAATAAAAAGTTCGCCTTTTTGAAATTATAGAAGTCAATAAGTGTCCTTTCAGAAACAACGTAGTTCTTATAATAAGTTGCTATAAAGCTTGTGGTGGCCGTGACATGCAGGTTAACGGTGTGGCTTAGCATGCTCGGAGCCCGAGTTCGATCCCCAGTCTCGGCAAAAGTTTTTCAATAAAAAAATTTTTCTGATCGGTCATCACCTCTCTGCAGACAATGTCAAACCTTAGAGAGTAAATAATGCCATGTAAAGCTTCTTGAGAACATGAACTTTAGCCGTTCGGAGTCGGCATAAAACATGTAGGTTCAGTTCTCTGTCAATTGTGTGCAAACATTTAATAACACACACAACACCATTGATCATTAGAAGCTCGGTCAAAGTCCTTCAAGGGCTGAAATGGCCAATTTGTTTTTTTTTTGCTGTAAAGCTTGCTGCAATCTTAACATAAGTTTGTGTGCTAGTTGTGTACTTGTTTTCATTAATAACGTCACAACCAAAATAAAGTGCTTTTCAGAAGAAGAATGCTAAAATATAAAAAATTTTAGAATTTTTGCTTTGGATGTGAAATTTTTTTCATAAATGTGAAATTTTTTTGGTAATTTTGGTAAAAAAAAATTTTTGGATGTGGCAACCCTGAACGCAACGCGCGATTGTGATAGCAAGAATCAACATAAGGAAAACATTGATCAAAATAACAAAAATCGCCACAAAATGTGCGAATTGCACTAGCAGCGGCGGAACAAAAAAAATCAGTCGTTAATTAAAAAAAAAAAAAAAAAATATTTGCTTAACCAGAGCTAAAAAAAAACATGCCACAGACCTTAATGGGAAGCTTCGTTGTTCAATAGTTTCAATTGCAAAAATGTTTATATAACACTACAGCGTAGAGAGAAAAAAGTCGATACGAAGTTATCTTAAATAGTTTTAATAAAAGTTCCGGGCTTAAGTTTGCGATTATTTTAATTTAATTGCGACAATTTTTGTTTGAAAGCTTTCTAGGTTAAAGCGAATTAGTGCAAAATATTCAGATATACAAAACTAACCTCATTTTCGATTTGGGGAAAATTACTTCATGAAATTCGATTTTATTTTATTCTTAAAGTAAAATTTTGTTGAGTCTTTTTTTATCAGTTTTACAATTTAATCCACTGCAAAAATTTGGAAGACGGTTGGAAGAGATGTTGATTTGTCGGTGCACTAGCGATTCGCCCAATGGTTTTGGTAGATGGATCGCTTTTCGATCGCCGAGGCGAAAAATTTTCAATATCTGCCTTCGCTGATTTCGGCGATCGCTGGAAGATGAATCTCTTTTCGATCAAGTAAGCGATTAATACGCGATTCGAAGAACAAATTTCAAAATCTATTTTCGCTCATTCCGGAGATCGTTGGAAGATGCATTGCTTTTCAATCGCCGCAGCGAAGAATGCGTTATTCTCGAAACATTTCCAAAATTTTTTTCGCTCATTCTAGCGATCGTTCAAAGATGGATCGCTATTCGATTGCCCAGGGGATGAGTACGCGATTCAAAATATATTTGAAAAACTTCTTTCGCTCATTCTGGCGATCGTTGAAAGATGGCTTTTTGAATAATTTTCAAAATCTATCATTGGAATATAAAGCAAATTTCGTAATATCTGCTGAAATAAGGTAACTTATAAGAGATAAACGTAGATTGAGAAGGGCTTGGCATACAAGTAGGAGCCCCAGTGACAAGAGACTGTTTAACAATGCAGTAAAACATTTAAAACAGCGTTTAAGCGGCAACTACTCAATTTCTTCTGAATCTAGATCCATTGTCAAAAAATAATGATCATATCCTTTGGAGAGCCACAAAATACTTGAAACGACCTACTACACGAAATTTTCCTATTCAATCCGCCAATAGAGGCTGGCTAAGATCAGATGAATCAAAAACTGAAGCTTTTGCAGAACATTTATGTTCTATATTTCAACCCCATACAACTGTTGATGATGATGTTGATGATAATGTTGTTGTTAATGTACTTCAATTCCTTGTACCGCCATGTCAAATGAGCTTGCCTATCCGACATATATCTCCAGCTGAAATTCACAATGAAATTATGCAATTAAATGCATAAAAAATCCAGGATAAGACAGTATTGATGCTAATATACTCCGGTGTCTACCACGAAAGGGTATTGTGTTTTTAACTTATGTGTTGTCTTATATTTAATTCGATTTTAAGGCTTGATTACTTTCCAACCCAATGGAAATGCGCCATTAGTTTATTGGTAGTCTTCTCGAATATATTTGAAAAAATATTCTTACGAAGAATGTTACCAGTCTTAGAGGAATACACAATTAAACCTGAACATCAGTTTGAATTCAGAAGAGCACACGGTACTCCCGATCAATGCCACAGAATCGTGAGTTTAATAAATGACGCACTGGAAAACAAAAAATATTGTAATGGTGTATTCTTAGACATTCAGCAAGTTTTTGATAGATTCTGGCACCCATGACTTTTATATAAAATAAATAACTACTTCCTGCTCCTTACTTCCTGCTATTAAAATCTTACTTAACTAACCGTAACTTTTACGTTAAAATTAATGGAGCAAGTTCTAATATATGTCCAATAAATGATGGTGTTCAGCAAGGAAGCGTTTTGGGACCAATTCTCTATAATATTTTCACAGCTGACTTGCCAGTAAACGATGGTGTCCACATAGCAACCTATGCAGATGATACGACCATAATAGCAATCAGTGAAATACCTGAAGAGGCATCTTCCCTAGTGCAAGCCCAACTTAATAAAATTGAATAGTGGTTGAAGAAATAGAAAATCATGGTAAACTCCGACAAGAGTGTACAAGTAACTTTCACCTTAAGAAAAGGTAATTGCCCACCTCTCACACTTAATGGCTCGCAAATACGACACAGCGATAATGTTAAATATCTTGGACTTCATCTTGACCGCAGACTTATCTGGAAGAACCATATCAAGACTAAACAAAAACAACTTAATATAAAAACAAAAAACATGCATTGAATGCTTGGTAAAAAGTCTCAATTAAGTCTGAAGAATAAAGTTTTACTTTATAAAACTATTTTAAAACCAGTTTGGACACACGGGATTCAATTGTGGGGTACATCAAGCAACTCAAATATAGAGATTCTGCAACGTTATCAGTCAAAAACATTGAGAAGTATTGTTAATGCACCATGATTTGTTCGTAATGATGACATTCACAAGGATTTAAATATTCCTACTAAATATAAAATCAGAAATTAAAACGTTTAGTGAAGGATACATTTACCGGCTCGAAAATCATGTTAACACATTAGCTATAGCCCTCTTAGACAATAGCTTGACAACATGAAGATTGAAACGCTTCCATATTTTGGATTTACCTCATCGTTAGTTACATATTATAGTTTAATTGTTTAATTTTAATACAATATATTAAATGTGTTAATATTACATGTACTTAATGCATTATAAAATTTATGCAAGTAACTAATTTAATATGCAAGATTTACTTGTTATTTTCGTTTATATAGTTGCACTTAATGGAGTGTCGCTATGCCGTTATTTTAATTGTAACTGAAAACATTTTCTTGTTGTTAATTGGACAGATTGCAAATAAATACATATACATTAAGGTGCCTCGACTTGTATGAAGTAAAAAAAAGTTCCATTTGTACCCATTTTAAAATGAACCTTGATGTATTCTATGATCATTCCCAAAATCTTTTGGCTATACCTAAATCCGTCAGTGAGCTAAACCATTTTGGAAAACCCTCCATAAATCATGTTTTTCGTATATGTACTGGCTAGTGTAATAGATGTAAATAAATAAACTGTCTCAAATTATAGGACTAAAAAAGTTCTTTCAATCTGCATCAAAAATTTGTATAAACTTGCAATTGGATAAAAGATAATGATGTTTTTCATGATTTTTTTCTTAGTTTTTTTAGATGATTTTCAAAAGTTCTACATTGAAACAAATGCTTGAAATAAAAAAAAATACAGTATTTTGGATTTTGAAAATTTTATTTTCAGGTAAACTGCACACAAATGGAGAAATAAAATAAGATCCACACTTTATTAAACAAAGAAAAATGTCCATAATATATGACAGCCGTGCATACCTTTCCAACGATATCTTGATAACGGCGATCGTATAAGAAATAATAAAGTTATTTCAATTTTTGTGAAAATAATCTAAAAAAAATGCACGAAAACATCATTATACTTAACCCAATTGCAAATATTTTCAAATTTTTGATGCAGATTGAACGAACTTTTTCAGGCCTATAATTTGAGACAGTTTATTTGTTTGCAACTATTACACTAGTTAATATATATACGGAAAACATGATTTTTAGAGGTTTTTTCAAAATGGTTTAGCTGACTGACGGATTTCGGCATAGCCAAAATATTTTGGTAATCATCATAAAATATATCAAGGTTCATTTTAGGATGGGTACAAATTAAACTTTTTTTTTTAAGGCACCTTAATATACATACATAAAAAAAAGAAGAATATGCTTTATATTATAGGTTATAGGTTCTGAAAAATTGTTTAGTTTATCATAAAGTTAAACTAGTAAAAAATTAGTTGAATTGGAACAGAACAACGTCTGCCGAGCCTTCTAGTTTAAACTTTAAAACAACTTCTAACGTTAACTGTTATATTTTCAAATTTTCTGCCGCTTTTCATGAGACATATGGGATACCTAAAAAGTTTTTCTTACACGTAGAAAACCTTTTCCAAGGTGTGCAAATTTTCCGCTGGACTTAAAGTAAGATCAACTTCTTTGATAAGATCCTTAAAATTTACCTATGGTGGAGAGATCAGGGTTAAAAACGTGGGTTTGGGTCTCCACCACGTTATTACTGCCAGTGAAAACTAAACCAGCCTCGGATATGAACCCCTACTACGTTGACGACTACATTAAACGAAAAACGGACAATGCTTTACGGATATGTACTTGGAATGTCCACACCCTTTTAAAGGAAGGTGCTATCGAACTACTGGAAGCCCTTGAAAAAATAAAGGCTGACGTCAACGCCATTCAGGGGATGCGATGGAAAGGACAAGAATGCTCTAAGAAACCAGACTGCGATATATAGTACAGCTGCCTTGCGGAGTAGCGCGAATTCGAATAGATGTAGATTCGTCGTAAACTGGAAACTACGCCATCTTGTTTCCCGATTCACACATGTAAATGAAAGGCTGGTCACAATCCGCATCAAGGTGCAACTCTTCCACATAAGCCTAACTTGCGCGCACGCCCCGACGTAGGAAAAGAACTATGCTACTAAGAATGCATTTTCATGAGCCTAGAGGATGTGTATGATCACTGCCTGGCCCATTACGTGAAAATAGTCCTCGGTAATTTCACCGCAAAGAAGGCATCTTTGCCTCCACCATCGGTCAGTTCAGTCCCCACGAGAGCACTTCGAACAACGGTCTAAAACTGATCGACTTCACCGCAGCGCGAAACATTGTAGTACGTAGCACCAGATTCGAACACCTCGATATCCGCAAGGTCACCGGGCTGTCTAAGCCAGGCTCAAAAAAGCTATGTTCGAAAAAAAAATGACTAATGTTGTTTCTGAAATAAACGATTCAATTAGGTTCCAGAGCCCTCTCGTGCTTCTCTTTGGCGCTGAGGCATGGGTGGTATCGCAAGTAGATGCAGTCGCTCTTGGAAAGTTCTTCGCAAAATCTTTGGTCCTGTTCGAGTTGGCGACGACTATCGCATTCGAACGAACCACGAACTGAACGAGCTCTACGCCGACATTGACTTAGTTAAGCATATAACAATTTAGCGCCTACGCTGGCTTGGTCATGTCCCACCACGGGTTGTAATGGCCACCGAAGTAAGTAATTAAGCTTTATCTTTAAATTTTATCTTTAAAATTGTAAACAAGTAATTTCAATCATCAATCGTTTGCTTGAAGCTTTTGAAGAAAGTAGCTTATAATACGAGAAGCTTGGGGCCTAGCTACTACTCTGACACCTGTTGTGCTATCACATAGAAAACCACAGACAAAGCTGTATAACGCCAAGATTTGGAAGATAAATATATAAAAAAATAATACACAAGAAAGTATATTTTATTACTATCCTTATTCTAAGTATACAATTAAAGAAAAAAGTCATGTCAGAATCGTCGAAAAGTGATTTTTAGTGGAACTAAAAATTTATCTTAACGATTTCGAATCGATTCCTCCAACATACGAAAACCTTTGTAAGTTTGGTTTTGAGTTGGTCGACTTGGAATTTTTGCTGGCGCCAGGTGGAAACTCCAAGCGTTGTCAGGTTATCCAATGCCTGGTCTTTCCAAAGTAGATGCTGTCTTCCTCGTCTGCGTTGGCCACCGCTGGGTACCGAATCCAATACTTTTTTGCTGGAGCTTCGTTGTTCATTCTCTCGACATGACCTAGCCTGCGAAGCCGCTTTATTTTAATACGCTTGACTATATCGATGTCGGCATATAGCTCATACAGCTCGTGGTTCCATCGTATTCGGTAGTATTGACGCAGATTGGACCATAGAAGGATTTTTCTCACGAACGCTCCCAAAGTCCTTTCATCAGTGCTGCTCAATGTCAAATATCGGGATAACCTTACAAATGATTGAATCATGAATTTTATCAGTTATCATTCGTCAAATTATTATTATTATTATTATTATTATAACTATAACATAATTCCGCAAAATGTGAGTGCGGAACGCTTGATTATTTGAAAAATTTCAGAGCATATTTTTATGCATATTATCTGTTTTGTGATTTATTGAAACTTCAAAAACTTTATATTTTTTTTTCATTTTGAAAGTTTCAGTTTTAAAAAAAAATTTTTAACATTTTCGTCGTACCTACTATGGTTTCCGTTTTTACTTTGAGGTATTTTATAAGTATTTGGATCTTACCGTTAATTTGAATAATTTAAAATCGAATAAGTGGAAACGGGCCCGTCATTTTTGACGGGAAAGAACTAGTACACAATAAAAGCTGTTTCAAATTCTTAAAATTTGACTTTCCATGTCAATATTTTAATCGAATTTGAACGATTTTTAATTATCCTTATATTTTTATATTTCCTAAAAAAATTTCAATATATTTTGTGTAACGTTATTTCTTAATACACCTCACTAGTAAATATTTATAACGATGAATCAATCGTTTTTCTACCATCTGCCCATCGCTAAGATTTTTTTTTTCGTTTAGGTTATTTCTTGCTTCTCCCTCAACGTGTGAACGTTGTCATCCATCAAACGCACTGTGGTAAGCCGTGACTATAGTAAAATTTTTTTTTATTAAATATTGCTAAAAAATGCGGTCTCTTTAGTTCTGCAATGACCAACAAATCTTAGTGAAGTCATGATAAAAAAAAGATTTTTGTTAAACTATAACGGATAACTTTAAGCATTTTCACGCGAAGGTTATATAATAGGTTAACATAGTAAAATTATATAATAGATTTTAACAATTGACAATTTTTTGAGTTGTGGGCGCCAAGCATCATTGAGTTTGTACCATCATAACTTATTTACGTCAACCACTTATGAGCCATTTCATTTGACGGACCAATGGCGCCATTCATTTTTCCCCACCCATTTTTCTTTAGTGTTATTATTAATATTTTCAGCCACACTTTGCGTTTTTTCATACACGAAAATATTTAGTTTATTCATTTAAACTAAATAGCTTTAGAAACTTCTCTATTTTCCAAGGTCGTCATAGATTTGACAAATTGATTTGAAGTTAGAGATTGTATTCTTAACAAATTCAATGAAATAGCAAAAATTAGCATTAAAAGTGAAATGGGATTTGAGTGTGTCATACTTTGTGGAAATCACTTAATCAAAAATTTAACCTTGTAAAGCTTTAAACTAACAAAGTAAAAACCAATAGATTTTGACAAGATTAATCACAACTAGAACACTTTGGTTCGAGTTATTATATGTAAGATAAAGTTTTATAAAAAAATAAATTGAATTTTTAGGTCAAATTTGCAACCCTTAAGAAAGAGAACGTCGCCCTGGTACGATTTTGTAGCCAAGATTATCTCAAACATTGCTGTAATTTGGGTCGAAAAATATTACTTCTTGGTCATAAACTGAAAATAATTTTTCTCTAATCTTATTTAAAAATAGAGATATAAAAGAAACTTAAAAAAATCAAAAATATAATATATAATTTTAATAAATATTTTTATCTCATTCAACAAAAACTAATGCATTTTTTTCTTTTTTAATTTTAGGCAACAAAATTAGCAAAACATATTAAAGAAATTTTTGTAATAAATAACAACAGCAAAAACTGAGTGATCGTTTGAAACACGTTAACATGAGTAGTTGTGATAATAATGCAAGCGCAAGCAATCATACAATAACAAAAGAATTAAATTTAAATGAAGAATACAATAACGAACAACAACAAAATACATTGATAACAACAACAATAGCAGCAGAAAGAATCGCAACAATAAATGATAAAAATGAAACTTTAAGTGAAGCAAAAATTACTGAACATCCACTTGTGAATCTTGGTTCTGAAACGACAACAACAATAGCACGAGCAGTAGTTGTAGCAGTAGCAGCCACTTTTGACAATGCAGAAATCTTAACGACAACAGCAGCAACAGCTACTGCAAACAGCAAAACGATGTTGCCACAACCAGCTGATGTTGCAGCAACAGTAACTGACCAGGCGAAAACAAGCAGCCCAAATACCGTCGAACTATCATTAGAATCAGCAGCAGCAACAGCAGCGGTAGCAATAAACGAGAACAATAAATTAACAACAGCTGCATCAGCGACAGCACCAGCATCAGCTTTAACAAACGCAACAACAACTGACTTAGCTGAAACGACATTGCAAGCAACAACCACTTTAGCTGCCTTTCCATTACAACAACAGCAGGGTCAGGCAGCTAGTGATGAGGCAATAGGAGCAGCAGCAGCAACATCAACATCAACTACAACCTTGTCGCCCACACAAGCTTCGGACACTATAACACCAACACCAAAAACCGCACCGGCATCACCATCAACGCCAACTACACCAACGTTGCCAACTGGTTCGCATTTGCCGCACATTGCCAGTGAACCAACATTCGGCATCATCTTGCGACGTAATCAACAACAGCAACAGCAACGTTTTAGAAGCTATCACGACATTAAATACGAAGGAACAACATCTCAATCGTCGTCAATTGCTGAAAATGTTACGCCCAGTAGCGGTTATAGAACTGGTGTGAGCGTCAGTGCATCTGCATCGCCCAGCATGGGACGCAAGTCAACGGAAGCTGCAATGTTGATGTCACGGCGCGTTTCATTTCCGAAGAGTGACAATGAATTGGTGACCGGATATTTGGAGCCCGCCAATCCTTGGGAACATGGTGAGTTGTGTTTGTATTTGTATTTGTGTGTCTCTTGTTAACTTGTACATCTGTAGCTTTAGCTATATTTCTATTCTTAAGAGCGCCGGGTGATTTACAAGGCCGGAACATAAGATGAGTTTTGAGCATTTGTTTTTGGGTGGAATGAATAAAGCTCGAGTTTTCAAACTTTTGAATTTATTTAAACACACAATAGGCTACATATTTATTTTTTTTTGTTTTAATAAGATGACTCCGCGCCGGCTTCTTTCGCCAAGGTCGTATTTTAAATATTGAAATGCTGCAAGTTTTAGACAGCAAACAATGTTGAAGTTTTCTTATTGATCAAATCCATAAAGTGAAGCTTATTAAAAATAATCACAATTTCATTCGAAGTATTGCCTTGTTTCCACTTGGATGACAGAAGCCATAATTATTTGCTTTTGATTTTCGAAAGGAAAATACTTCCATTGCATTTGAGTTTTCTTGCCATTATGATTTCAAGTATATAATGTGAGGGCATTGGCTGCTGGTTTAGCAGCTTGATGTGCTTTACATTTTCAAAGCAAACTTTCATGAAATTCATAAAAAATTTGGTAAGGAATTAATTTTTGACTTGGCTGAAGTTTAATTATCCCCACAGTAGTGTTGAAGAATATTCAATGCATAGCTGTTAAATAATGATTAGTAATCGTATTCATTAGTAATTAGATTATTTTATTAAAAAATTGAAATAATTGATAAGTACGATTCTTTTCTGTTTAGCCCAGTGATCAAGCGATTACGATAACAAGTTATCAAATTGTATTTACGATTACTTGAAATTACGAAAATAATCAAAAGTAATCCACAAAAAAAGTTAAGATTATTTGTAAAGATTACTTTTTAGTCTTTTTGATTATATTAAGAATTTTCGATTCTTAGGCTCTAATTCTTAAAATAATCAAAAAAAATCTTTAAAAGTAATCTAATTATTTTTGTTGATTACTTTTGATTCTTTTTGATTATATTCGTAATTTAAAGTAATCGTGATTATAATTTGATTATTTGTAATCGTAATCAATAACTAATCAAAAACTTTTTACCTTAGGATTATATAATGATAATAATTCCTTTTGAAAAATAATCTAATTGATTACTAATCGTAATCGAAATTTAACAGCTATGATTCAATGTTATTTAAGTTTTATTTCAAGAGCTAAATTAAAGGACCTTAAAAAATTAAGTAGTCAACATTTTAGACAGTATTACAATAATTTCTACCACATTAAAAACGACATAACGACACAATTTATTAATTTTTATAATACAGAAATGTCAAAAATATATTCCCAAAAAGAAAAATAAAATAGCCGTGGAAAGTAAAAATTTACACTTGTTGGGGGAATAACCTTCAACACCCAATGTGCCAGTTCTGATGGCTCTAATGAAAAGTAGTTTCTCAACCGCATTGGTTAATTATGATTAAGTCATTAAAGGTCAAATGAAAACTGGGTATAAATTTTAAAAATAATTTTTATTTATTGATTAAAATAAGTATAAAAATATATAAAATGGAAATTTTTTTAAAACATTTGTTTTTAATCCAATATGTAAAATAAACCGTGTAAACTGATAATTTTGCACCCAAAATAAAATCCACATACAAATTATTTTTCAGAAGATTTCGGTTTTTTGTTGGAAAACTAGATAACGGCACAATGAATGCCAATTCTTTGATCAGATCAGCTGTACTCAGTTGACTACAGTGAATTGTAATGGGTAAATATGCGTATCAATCAACAGATGTTTCATACTCAAAACATACTGGAGATTGAGGTTATGAACAAAAACGTCAAACGTTCAACCATCTTTTATAATTAGAACTGATATGATGTCTCATAAGAGCATAGTACAATTTCTTTGATAAAAAGATCTTGTTGAGGGATTAAAAATATAAAAAAAAATCTCATAAAATTTGTTTGACTAACGATGTTTTCTTTGTTATTGAATTTACTTACTTATTTAGGTGGGCATGACATCCCGTGGTCGGCCACCTTCATAAATGCCAGGCGCCTCTATTTCGGGCGCGCCTCCTCCATTTTTTTCACAAAGCGCGGTTACTGCTTCCTCGGTTCCTCGGAACTAAGTCAATGTCGTAGTAGACTTCATAAAGCTTGTAGTTCATTCTAAGGCTGATATCATAGTGAACGCTATAAGCGAAACGCCTGTGTTTTACTATGAAAAAATTCAAAAGTTGTCAGAGTAAAAGTGATGCTATAAGCGACATGAAGCTACTTTGAAAGCTTCAAGCGTTCAATAGATGTTTGAAATGATTTGTATAAAATCTAACAAATAAAACTGAATGATTCAGCATTTCTAGTTATAAAAAAACGCTTTACTCTGACATAGAAAATTATTGCTTATAGCATCTACTAGCAAAGCTTCAAGTATCACTTCGCTTGTAGCGTTCACACTGACTTGAGCCTAAGGCTGCGTGCAGTGTAAACGCCGATTCATACAGGCAGGTTGAAATCTGTGTGAACAAGCGAGATAGATAGCTATTTGTATCTCGTTTATTCGCATTGCTTCGAACAATCACCTACCATGGTGCTACGAACTACCATGTTTCGCGCTGCGGCTAAGTTGATCAGTCTTAGACTGTTGTTCGAAGTGGTCTCGTGGAGACTGAACTGACCGACAGTGAAGCCAAAGATGCCTTACTTTCTGGACTTCGCCTTGCAATTGCTGATTACTATTTTCACATCATGGGCCGGGTAGTAAATATATATATCTTCTAGGCTCGCGTAGAAGGCATCCTTCACAGCAACGTTCTTTTCCTTCGTCGGGGCGTGCATGCAAATTAAGCTTATGCTGAAGAATTATGCCTTAATGCGGATTGTGGCCAGCCTTGTAGCCAGGTTTCCTGCTCCAGCTATAGAGGATATCGCAATATCCTATTTAAGAGCAGCCTTTCCCTTTTCATCGTATCTCTTGGATTATGGTGATATCAGCCTTTATTTTTACGAGAGCTTCCGCCAATTGAATCGAGGCATCTTCCCTATGAAGGGTACGGACATTCCAGATGACAGAGGACAGATGCATATCCGCAAATTACTGTCAATTTTTCGTTTGCGTGGTCGTCAATGCGCTGGAAGTTCATATCCGAGGCTGTTTTGACTTTCATTGGGCGGTTATAATGTGTTGGAACAGGTGTGGAACCCAAACATTACGCACATTCTAACTTTAAGGCCTTGGAGAGACCCCTCTAGTTTATAGTCTAGAGGAGACAAGGAGTTTCGAAAATTAAGCTTTTTATGCGTCTCCGACTCGCCTTGACAGTGCCAGTTGCGGACTATGCAAATTTTTCGTCCGCAACTGGCCCTTCCTAGAATGTGGGCTGGCAACCCTCGCTACTTGTCCGGGATCGCTAAAAAGCGGCTCAGCTATATATCTAGAGGCCGTTTACTATCCGCAACCTGTGATCCGTCCGGTGGCTTTTAGCTCAGCCCCGCAGATTTCCCATTGAATCCCCGGATACCGTCTGGCTAGCTTTGTAAAAAGTACAATTCCATAGGTTTTGAAGACCGAGTGTGCTGCATTATAACAATGGACCAAACTGGTCTAAGTGATATTTTTCTAGAATTGCATTTTCTTATCATAATAGTCGCAGGTAAAAATCAACATCAATTCTAAGAAAATGGTCTCGGAATACATAGGTGTCGTTTTTCGAGATTTCACTCAAGCTAATCATAAAACGATACCTAAAAAGTTTTGCTTCAATGCTATGACCTCAGGGCTGCCTTGTTTGTTAGAGGTTTAAAAATTACACAAACGTGAAGTATTAAAACACCGATACGCATTTAACTTTTTTGTCTCCTCTACCAGAAGATTCTATTTTTGATAGAAGTTTTTAATTTTGAAAAATTTTAAATTGTGGATTAGCTTATTCTATAAGCAATAAAATAATATGAATTCACACAGTAGATTAAATTCTTAGCAGCGCCTTATTTTCATTACAAGAACACAATAACTCTGTAAAAATTTTTATTTTAAAACTTGGCAATTAAATTTTATGTGTAAAATTAAAATAAAAAAACAAAGAAGTTTTACAGAATTTACAAAAAAAAAAAAACTTTGACACTGGAAGCTTCAATAGCTATATTAAGAGGAAATGCTATGAAAGTGAGAAATAAACGAATTCGGGTTAAAGTCGTAAAAACTTTTATAGGCAAACTCTAAATTACAGAAATTACATATTTACAAGCAGAAGAGTACTTAAATATGCGCCATCTAGTGAGCAAATATTGATGCTGAATACGAGCAACGGCGAGCTGTAGCTGTAGCTGTAGCTGCTTTTCTGTTTTTCTCGCTTGGCAACGAGCGAGGTCAATGCGTTGAGTGACGATTTCTGCGGTTCTTAACAACATTTAGTTATTGTTGTTGTTGTTAATTTTGTTTATTGTTGTTGTTGTTGCTGCTGTTGTTCATTCATGCATTAATGCGGGGAAAATGTTTTGCGACGAAAAGATGTAGTTTTTTTTCTACGCCTGCGACATTTAATTTTCTCTCACTCGGCCTGGCGGGTTGGCGGGCTGATGTGCTGACTGGCTGACTGGCTGACTTCCTTTATCATTATTTAATGTTTTGTGTGATTGTTATTTTTGTGTTAGTAAAAAAAAAAATCAATTAAATTTAAATAAAATAAATCAAAGTTAATGAAGCGCACAAACAGCTTCCGCACGTTCTGAACTTGACTTCATATTCTAAAGGTTGGCCGCCATTTAATTTATTTTAATTATTAACAAAGAGCCAAACAAACAAGCAGACAGAATGACGAATGAGACGAAAATGACGAATGTGCTGCTTTGTTTAAAAGGATACACAAGTAACGATTATTCATTAATGTGCATATTTTTAAAATTGATTTCATTTAAGAATAAAAATTTAACATTTACGGAGTGTCGTTTAAGGAGTGTCATCGTAAGCTTTGAAGTGTTTAAAAACCTTTGTTTATTTTCATTCAAGAGTATAACATTAAATAGGTATGTAATAAATTATAAGAATAAAAAAGAATAATTTTAATTTTTTCCTCTTGCAGATATGCTTTTCACTTTTATAAAAGATTTGAAATTTTTTAACAGTTTTGAACAATTCAGATACTTATAGCTTGTACCAAAATGGTTGGCAGTTTTACTGTACATCCTATATAAAAAATAACCAACCTTATATTTTTTCTTTGAGCAAAAAATTCCTCAAGAAAAGAAGACAAAATCCAGCATGAACATTTAAATTCGTCAAATTTTGAGTCGCCAGCACTTTTGGTACAAGCTATACTCAGCGATTTAGCTGTTTTGGGTTTCATCTAGAAATTCACGTCAGGCTCTTTTGTCGCGAGCTTACTAGCGCCACTTGGAAATTGCAAGTTTCGTCAGGTTGTCCAATATCGGGTCTTTTCAACGAAGATGCGGTCTTACTCTTCTGCATTGATCGCCACCGGGTACCGAGACGAGTAATTCGTCGCTGTAGTAAAATAATTTCGCTCTATATAAAACTCACCCAACGCATGTCTCCCCATCTGCTGCATTGCCACCTTCTTTCTTCCCGCTTAGGTGTGGCACAGGCGGAAATGTCGACTAAACTTAATAGTTGAGTTGATGAAGATGTAAATCATGGTTGCATGTTTGTTGGCAGACCTCGTGTACTCGAGTGTCTTGCATTGCATTGCATTTTATTTGTTTGTTACTAATTTGCGTTGACATCTGATGGCCACAACGACCTCTGGCGATTAAGCATTGCAGCAAATGTTGATACTGTTAATGCTGCCTGCCTGCCTGCCTGCTTTGTTGATTCTTCATGCACTTCACATCATTTCACTTAATTTCGTTTAAATTATGAATTATGTTGTTAATGCGAATGTAACGGTTGAGTTCAGTGTGTGTGTCTGTTCATCAATTTAATCTGTTGCAAGCATTTATTTTATTTCTTCAAATGAAATTAATTCTTAAATAAACCACTCGAAGATTTGCACATTAATCTTCGTACCAAACAGTGTGTGTTTTATTTATGTAGAGAAAATTAAGTTCAATTGTTTTAATTTTTTTCAGTGTATAGGAAAGCTGTCAGGATATTTTGATGTTGGTTTTTGGCAACTACGTTGCACGAAAAACAACATGCTCTTGTGGGTTTTTTTTTCGAAAAAAGTGCTAAGAAGTATGTCAAGGATTATAATAATAATTTAACGAATGACAAAGCAAAGCACTTTCTTGCTGACCTAAAAATGCATTGAAAACATTGTAGGAATAAGTAAAAAATAAAATGTTAACTTAAAATTTAAAACAGTAAAATTTTTAATCGCTGCTGTTGGCGATTTTTTCTATTACAGTATATTTTTTGAATATATACCAATGTAAATTGTTAGAAGGTTAAAAATTTCAAAATAATAGAAAAATCATTCAAAACAGCGGCTTACTACGACTCATATGGAAATGACTAGACAAACTTGTGTTTTGAAGCTTTATGCCTTATCAACTTCGTCTAACGTTATTAGAGAATAAGAGAAAAGCTATTGGCCAGCTCTTCACCTGAGGTATTTTATCAATAAAAAAACAAACCAAATGGCCATTTCAGTCCTTTCAAGAATTGCCTGATCAAGTGTGTTGTGCGTGTAATTAAATGCTTATACAAAATATATCGAGAACTCGACTTACAAGATATCATGGTCTCATGTCATGGTACAAGATATCATAGATATGGAATACAATTCCTCTCCCATTTACCAAAATTGACCGCTTTTGACAATTACTTCCTTCAGAAAAACCAATTGTTGACGGTAAAGGAGCAGCTAATAGTAGCTGATTCCGTGGTAATCCCATCAAACACATACTTTCCTGGCCGTCATACGTGCAAACAATTTTATAGTGTTAAAATATTAAATTAAATTAAATTAAAAAATAAAAATTCCAGAATATAATTAAAAACTTGAAATTAAATATAAAAGATAATTCAAATAAAGTTTTAAGATAAAAACTAAAAATAAAATAAAAGAAAAAAAGAAGCAAATTTTAAGAATATGACATAAATAAAAGAAAAGATGAAAGAAATAAATAATATACAAAAATTAAAGAAAAACCAATAAGAAAAATTAAAAATCAAAAACTTAACAAATAAAAAAATTAGTAAACAATATAAATTAAAAATTAAACAAGAAAATAAGAAATTAAAAGCAAGAAATGGTTAAAGAAATTAAAAACAAATATAAAATTTCAACAAAATAAAACGACTTAAAAAAAGGAACTTAAAATAATTGAATGAAATTAATTTAATGAAACGTTAAACATTTATTCAATAAATTTATTTAAAAAAAACGAATAAAATAAAAATTCAAAAACAATTTTGAAAAATTATTAATAACAAATTATTAAAAAAAAAAACAAAAGTAAAATACAAAAAACTCGGGATTAAAAAAAAACAAACATAAATTCCATAAATTAAAAATTGTAAAATAAAATATAAAAGTAAAAAAGTTTTCTAATAATGCAAGCAATGTTCAAACATTGAAAAAAAGCAAAAATGGAAAAAATTAAAACAAAATTAAAAAAGTTTATAAAAATATAATATGAAAATATAATATGAAAATATAATATGAAAATATATACAAATATATAATAATATATAAAAATATATAAAAATATATAAAAACATATAAAAATATATAAAAATATATAAAAATATATAAAAATATATAAAATATATAAAAATAAATAAAAATATATAAAAATATATAAAAATATTTAAAAATATATAAAAATATATAAAAATATATAAAAATATATAAAAATATATAAAAATATATAAAAATATATAAAAATATATACAAATATATACAAATATATAAAAATATATAAAAATATATAATAATATATAAAAATATATAAAAATATATAAAAATATATAAAAATATATATAAAAATATATAAAAATATATAAAAATATATAAAAATATATAAAAATATATAAAAATATATAAAAATATATAAAAATATATAAAAATATATAAAAATATATAAAAATATATAAAAACACTAGCTGGTACCCGGCGCGTTGCTGCCGTCCTTGTCCAATGCCTGTTCCATATTGTCAATAGACAAATTCCACTCTAAGTTTCAATATTCTTTGACCATTATTTCCAAAGCTATTAAATAAAAAAATGTTCTTTTCTGGGTGGAGCCACCCGTTTAAGTTTGCGAGTATATTCTAATAGTAGAATATCACCAAATGGTTACTCCAAACCCAGTTTATTTGATCTGTGACCGTTATTTCCAAAGCGATTCAATTGAAAAAATGTGTCTTATATGGGTGGAGCCACACGCCCTGTACAATGCCCATTCTAGTCTTCCAGTAGCAGGACACCACCAAATAGTAACTTCATTCTGAGTTAAAATGTTATCTGAATTTTACTTCCATAGCTATTCTGTATCAAAAATTTGAGTTGTATGAGCGTAGCCACGCCTCGTTTTCCAATGCCAGTGTCTTTTTTATAATTGAAAGACCTGACCAATCAGTTATTACAAACTAAGCTTTACTGTTATACGACATGAAGTTCCAAATCTATTCTATATCAAAAAGTTTAATTGTATGGGCGGTGCCATGCCCCCCTTTCTAAAGATCGCTCAAATTTGAGAGTCGAAGGGCGCGTGTCAACTGTTAGTTCGTACCGACTTTCATTTATGTGTGACTTAGAACGAAAGTAAAACCGAAAATTTGTTTTCTTGAAAAACTGCCACGCCCCTCATGGGTAGGAAGATAAAAAATACTGTATAACCTATTCTCATACCTACTTAATATACAAAAAAAGTTTCATTAAAATCGGTCTAGCCGTTTCGGAGGAGTTCATACACTAACACCGTGACACGAGATTTTTATATATTAGATATAAAAATATATAAAAATATATAAAAATATATAAAAATATATAAAAATATATAAAAATATATAAAAATATATAAAAATATATAAAAATATATAAAAATATATAAAAATATATTAAAATATTAAAAAAAATAAAAAAAAAAATATAAAAAAAATATAAAAAATATAAAAAAATATAAGAAATTTAAAAAAATATAAAAGAAAATAAAAAATATTAAAAAATATTAAAAATATAAACAAAAAAAATATTAAAGAATATAAAAAATATAAACAAAATAAAAAAAAATATAAAAATAATAATAAAAATAAATGGAAAATATATATATATAAAAAAAAAAATTAAAAATTAAATTTAAAAATAAATAAAAAAATAAAAAATAAATTGAACAACAAAAATTAAGAAAAATAAAAATAACAACAATAAGAAAGAAATATAAATGAAAATAAAAAAAAAAATAAATATTAATAAAAAATAAATAAAAAATAAATAAAAAATAAATAAAAAATAAATAAAAAATAAATAAAAAATAAATAAAAAATTAATAAAAAATTAATAAAAAATTAATAAAAAATAAATAAAAAAATAATAAAAAGTAAATAGAAAATAAATAAAAAATAAACAAAATAAATACAAAAAATTAATTAAAAAATTAATAAAAAATAAATAAAAATTAAATAAAAAATAAATAAAAAAAATAAAAATAAATAAAAAATAAATCAAAAATAAATAAAAAATAAATAATAAATGAATAAAAAATTAATAAAAAATTAATAAAAATTAAATTGAACAACAAAAAAATTCAGAAAAATAAAAACAAAAAGATAATATAAATATAAATATAAATAAAAAATAAAAAGTAAGTTAAAAATAAACAAAAAATAAATAAAAAATAAACAAAAAATAAATAAAAAATTAATAAAAAATAAATGAAAAATAAATGAAAAATAAATGAAAAATAAATGAAAAATAAATGAAAAATAAATGAAAAATAAATGAAAAATAAATGAAAAATAAATGAAAAATAAATGAAAAATAAATGAAAAATAAATGAAAAATAAATGAAAAATAAATGAAAAATAAATGAAAAATAAATGAAAAATAAATAAAAAATAAATAAAAAATAAATAAAAAATAAATAAAAAATAAAAAAAATAAATTAAAAATAAATAAAAAATAAATAAAAAATAAATAAAAAATAAATAAAAAATAAATAAAAAATTAATAAAAAGTAAATAGAAAATAAATTAAAATAAATAAAAAATTAATAAAAAAATATAAAATAAATAAAAAATAAATATAAAATTAATAAAAAATAAATTAAAAATTAATAAAAAAGGCAATAAAAAATAAATAACAAATAAATAAAAAACAACAAATATAACAAAAAATTAAGAAAAATAAAAACATAAAAAGAAATAAAAAATAAATATGTGAATAATAAAAAAAGAAACAAAAAAATTTACATAAAAAAATGTAGAAAACTAAATAATGGAAAAATAACAAAATATAAAAAAAACTAAAAAATTTAAAAACGAAATATAAAAAACGAAAAATAAATGAAATAAAAATATTGAAAATTAATTAAATATTTGGTTTCCAAAAAAATTTTTAAAAGGATTTTTATAAAGTTCTACGCTTTATTGTGAAACATTTGTTACAAATTTTAAAACTATTACGATTATTTCAAATTATGGGCCATCGCTGGTTACTACTTTTTCCCATCTTTTTTGCAATATTTAGGATACAATATACAATGTAGAAAAAACTATGCGTCTTTGAATGCGATCCAACGTTTTTCTGTTGCAGAACTTCTTTGTCGTGCCCTTGATCGTTTCTGGCCGTTTTAGCTTCAATACACGGCTCAAACGTATGAATTGAGTTCGATAGAGTTGCCTTGTGATAATTTCACCTACTTGTAGCAGCTCATTGTACACCACGCCCAATTGGTACCACCAAATACAGAGCATGACCTTGTCACTGTGATTATTGGGCTTTGACGCCCATTTAGGCATATGACAGGGCGGCCAAAATAATTTTTTTGGGACTATCGCAATGAATCTACAATGCAACACACAATACGATCCAAAAAATCCACATCATTTTGCCGTTGGTGCAGCTCTTCAAGTGAAGAATATATATTATATAAGTGAAGAAATGGCGTTCGACGTCTGCCAGCTTCAATTAATACGCCACCCAATACCTAGGCTCCTTTTACCTTTTGGATCTTTCCCATGCCTTTTAAGCGAACAGACATGGCTTGTTGAGCCATCACTCCCAATGCATCACTCCCAGTGCTTTTGCGAGTTCTTCTTGCATTTGGCAAGTCTTCGTCTTATATAGCCTCAAATTCGGCATTCCCAACATTTTTATCAGTATTAAAATCACCACTTTTTAAACATCTAATCCAAACCTCACATGTGAAGGTTTCGATGAAGCATTTTCCCTGTAAGCTTCTTACAGTATTCGATCTTCAAATGAAAGCAGAAAAAAAAACTTTTCTGAAAAAATACTGAAAAAGAAAGCCTACTGAAGAGGCTTCAAAATAAAGTTGGCTGCAACATTGTCCGATTCGATTTAATACAAGTGTTGCCATCTCAAAAAAAATCCTTTAAAAATTTATAAGATATTAAGATAAGATATGGAATAGTTTGAAACCGGTAACTTTTTTCTTTTCGACTTGGATTTAATAAGTCTAAATAATTTTAAGAATTATTTGGTTCAAAGAAGTTGACCCAGTTGGTTTTGAACTGCTTTTATTTATTTAGGTCTTTTTAAAATTTCTTTTTGCACTTTTCTGCTTCTATTGTGACTCCAAATCGGGATATTTCTGATAAAACTGTAAGAAGCATAGTAAACCTAACTCACTCGAGAACTAAAGTGAATTCTAGTGGAGTTTACTGGGATAACCTTGAATTTGCATCTTAAGATATTTGCTCGATAATCGTTAATCAGCATTGCGTTACTAAAAGCTCTTCATCTGCGAAGGCATAAAAAAAACTGTTGCCTATGAAGCAAATATATGACTACGTTTAACGCCATTATAATTTATACAGACGTCAATAATTAATCAAACTAATTTAAATATGTGTCTAAAATGATCTTCACATGAAATACTAGTTTATCTGCCATAAAAAAAAGAAACACTTTAACAAAAAGCTAAACAAAAATTGAAAAAACAATACTTCCTTTAAATGTTGTTTTGATTTTAAAAGACCATAAATTGGTTTTTTTGTTTTTTCTCTCTCAATGAAAAAAGACAAATCTACACTGACGCATATACATACGTATGTGTAGACAATGCTTTAGATTTTGTGTAGAATTGCATAAATTAACATTAAATAATGATTGCCAACGTGTTCTTCTATTAAATTAAAAAAAAAAAAAAAAAATAAAAAAATACAAAAAAAAAAAATTTAAAAAAAAATATAAATAAAGCCCAACATCGACGCCGAACTCGAAAACGTGTTGAAGGTGCTTCAATGGAAAGGCTGCTGCTGCTGCTTGCTAAACTTTTAGCCCGCTTTGGCCGGCCGATGTCTAACAACCGTTGATTGCTTTATCTGAAAGGCGTGCCAAATGTTTTAAGTAGTACACCAAGTGCCAATAGTTGTTGTTGTTGTTGCTGTTCACAATGTTTATATATTAGCTTAAAATTGTTCTCAGTTTTTTTGTTTTTTTTTTTTGCTGTGTGCACTTTATTTGATATCAATTCGAGTGTTCAATCGAAGTGTTGTGTACAGTTTATGTAAACTTAGTTCAAGCACACATATGTAAGCTTGTATATGTATTGTATATATGTACATACAAAAGGTAATTTATTATTTGTATTTCATACATATATATATATATACAGTGTTTGTATGTATGTTTGTATATAGCAGCTAGTAAACAAAACGTTTCATTGTGTTTGTTTTTCGTATCAGCCGCCCAAAAAAATATGTTGCAAGGTTATTTAAAGCGAATGCGAGAAAACAAAACCAACATTTTTACGCTTAATCAATACATAAGTGATTACAGAGGGGAAAAAAATAAAAATACATTGCAAAAATGAACGATTAATGAAGTTATTGTTCCGTTTATGTTACTGCTGCATAAGTTAAAGTGATTAAGTTCACTTTTTGCAATTTTTTTTTTTTCTTTTAAAACCATGTGTACGAAGTTAGCTCTGCCATTTGTTATTTATTATTAAAAAATATTTGTGCTGTAATGAGCTCGATGTGCGGAGCAATGTGCTGTATTGAAAATATGTCAATCATTGGTTTTAAGTGTTGAAACTAGCTTTGTAGTCATAATTCAATTGAATGTTTTAAGCTCTCAGCGGCACAACGTAGCTTAACTCGAGCATATAACAGCACAAGTTTTGAATTAAAAAAAAAAAGTTAGTGGCGCACCTAACTTCAGTTCCAAGAAGCGTTACTTCATCAATTTTATGCTTTAAGAAAAATCTATCTTCTCAGCATGGCTCGTTATTGCACGCATCGGACACTGTTGTTCAAAGCGAAATTATATTCGCTCTTTTTTCTGAAATCAACTGCTCTAATCAAAATTTGTTTGCCACATCATCAAAATGGTCAATGTGTGCTTACACACACACACTCAGACACACATTCATACTTAAATCTGTTTACTTTTGAGCCTGCTGTACTTATTTTTACAATATTTACCTTGTTTATTTTGCCGCAATATTAATTAATATCAACAACACAAGCCAAAACAAAATAAAAACAAAAAAAAAAAAAAAATCCAAAAATTTTAAATTGTTTGCAAAAAAATCTTTACATACGCTACAGATACAAAACAAACTCACTCATTCTCACCTTTGTTTCTTGTTTTCGTTTACTTCTTTTTTTTTTTTTTGCTTTTTTGTTTCTTTTTTGTGTTTTTCATTTTATACAAAGATTTATGTTCGTCGAAATACCAAAACGAAAAATCAATTAGTAACAAACATACATATTTATATGTATATGTTATGATATTTATATCTATAGGTATTTGAATTTTAGTATGTGGATATAATTGCAGAAATATATACTCACTCATACACACACAAACAGACGCACACTTTTGGTTTTCGCGGCGAAATATGCACGCACACACAGATAAACTCGGCTTCGCATTAACAAATTTAGTGTCATAATAAAAGTATATTTGCCGATTATAATTTCTTGTTTTTGTTGTTGTAGCTGGCATCATTAATCGGCTAATTTAGCCGACTGACGTAGTTAACAGCTTTTTGTTGACCGGTCTATTGGCCAGCGGTGGGCAACTTTTGTCGTACCAAATGTGTGACAAAAGCAAAACTAGCTTTATTTCTTTTTCGTAGCAAAACAACAAAAGTTAAGTTCAGAAATACTGAAGCCTTCCAACAGATCTCGTGCACTAGTATTCAGGTAAGAGGGACGAGCAACCTGAGGTCTTTGTCTATTGTTATTCCCTATGTTTGTGTTCCTATCGGTACTATCTCGCAAAATTTACTAAATCAGTTGGAACTAGGTTGGTTGCATACATAGCAGGCATGCACGTTAACGTTAATTTTAACGGTAACCGAAATATTTTTTTCGTTTCGTTGAAACGAAATAAAAAAATAACGTTAATTCAAAAGACGAAAAATATTTATTTCGTTTCGGAGAAAACGATATAAAATTTTTTCGTTTTTTTCCCAATCAACCGTTGAAAATAACGTTAATTTCAACAAAAAAATTTCGTTTTTTTTTTGTATCAGAAGAAATTTTTTTTAGCATAGGAGAAAATTATAGAAAATTTTTCGTTTTTCAACGAAACGAAATTTGCTTTTATAAATTTTTAACGTTATTTAAAAAACGAAATAATTTTGATAACTTATTTTTCGGTTTCAACGAAACGAAAAAATTTTGTTGATTTCGTTGAGCATGTCTGATACATAGTTTTAGCCGGTAATGGTCGTCTTTATAAGTGATGGTTTCTGTTTTTTTTGTTTGTTATATTCTCAAATATTTTGTTAAAATTTAAAATGTTAAAAAAACAGACATCTATTGATAAACGATAAAAAATTAAGGTAAAGTAATGGTTAGCAACCAAAAGAAGGTATAAGAAGAATTTTAACCCAGGGATTGCTTACTTCTTTAACAAAACAGAGGAATAATTGAATATTAAAGGTAATGAATCTATATTAATTAGTTACAGGTAGGAATTACTCTTGCCTATATATCAAATAAGATCAAGAACTGAAGAGTTTCAAAAGAACATTACTTTTTATATCATAGGTACATTATTTTTAACATAGAAGACTATGCTCCAGGATCACGTAGTTTCCGTATTCTCAAACAAGTCAACTGGTCTTTTTACTTAGATACATTAAAAACAGAACAGAAAAACATAGTTACATTATTTTTAACATAGAAGACTATGCTCCAGGATCACGCAGATTCCGTATTCTCAACTAAGTCAACTGGTGTTTCTACTTAGATACATTAAAAACAGAACTCAGAATTAGACGACAATATCTTTCTACCTGAAAGAAATCCTTAGAGGATGGAGAAGATAGTCTTACTGCATCAGTGAATAAAGCTCTTGAAATGCCATGTCCGCAAAAAATACCAAAAGGCCAGAAGAAGCCACAAGTGCCGAAAACTCTTCAATAAAGCAAAAGCCACTGCAACCACCTCAAAAGGAATGCAAGAAAGATTTGCCAAAAGCACAACTACAATCTTGGCGAACCTTCTGTGAAGAAATATCACATACCTCTGAGGCTTAGAGGCTCTGAGCACGAGACTTCTCGCAACCAGTCCTAACCTGAGCTTCATGAAAAAAGAAGACGGAACATGAACTACTAGCAGTGAAGAATATCTGAAGAGTATCTTAGTAGAAACTCTCTCTCCCAGGCTGTTCAAAGATAGGGAATGTTCCAACACAAAAAAAGCATCGACCCGCTATTGATAACTCTTTACATATTATTACAATATCGAAACTAAAACGGACAATAGGAAGCTTGAAATTGACCGTTCAAGTTAAACTTAGACATACTTAACCAATGATTTTTGTTGATCTACCATAGCTGTCTCGACCTGAATCACATTCCAAAACCCTGGAGATACGTAAAGGTAGTTTTGTTAACTAAAGAAGGAAAAATTTCACATGTCAACCCAAAAGATCTTCGACCAATCAGCCTCTCATCTTTTCTTCTTAAAACTCTCAAGAGATAAATGGATATCCACTTCAGACTAAATATAGAAGTAAACTTACTTCCACCAGCACAACACCCTTACGCCAAAGGTTAATGCGTGGAAACAGCTCTGCACACCAAAGAATATACCATTGAATTTGCCTTTAACAACGTCAAGGCAAAAGCAACCACTTATGTTTTGGGGTGGATGCTACGCTGATAGCACTTATAAATCAAATGCTAGTAAGCAGGATTATAAGCTCAAACCTTGGAACTGCATCCACGTTAAGATCCGTACCAAGCGGAACCTCTCAAGGGGGTGTTCTCTAGCCTCTATTCTGGAACCAAGTGGTGACTGCACACAATTACTGGTTAAACTAGAGAGAGATTGGGGTATTATGCAAAATTGTTGAAACACCCTCTGTTTCCAGCTGTGGAATCAGCGTTAACACAGACCAAAACCGACTTATTGATCTTTACTAAACAACACAACATACCTCTACAATCAGTCCTCCAAAACTGGGAAATACAAGACTTAATTTCTGGGATCAAGCAAAATACCTGTGTCTCAACAGGAAACTCAATTGGAAACCTAGCCAACCGATGGATTGAATGGCAAAGTTGGGGGAGGAGTTTACTCTGAATCACTAAATTCAATCTTGCCTTTAGGCTTCTTGACCATTGTAGTGTCTTCCAAGTGGAACTTACTGCTATACAAGAAGCTATTACTTGGCTTCAGATGAATGATGTAATCTGTTCATATAATATCAAAAACAGTCCTAAGCTGACGTAGATCTCTAAATGAGATGTCAAAGCAGCTAAACATCTTCCTATGCTGGATCCCCGGACATAGAGACTTTACTGGAAACTGCAAAACAGATACACTCGCTCGAACTGGTACTACCAACACCTTATCGAGAGAAAAGGAAATAATTGGTATACCTCTTATCACATGTAAACTACTCACAAATGAGCTATCCCTTAAAAGAACAAACAAAAGGTAGTTTAAGGGAAGCACATGCCACACGGCGCGTCAGGTTTAGCAAATACTGAACCTAAAGCGCTCAAAAGAACTTAATTTCCCAAGACGGGATCAAATAAAGACTGTTATCAGTGTCCTAACAGGGCACTGCATCATTGGAAACCATGCCTGAAAATCAAACGTTCTCAATTACGATTTCTGCAAAAGCTGAAGAGATGAGGAGGAGGATTTAAAACCGTCACATTTTCCTGGGTAACTGGGACGTAGGACCTGGGTTCTATATCAAAACTAAATCGTTTTAAAAAAGTAGGCGTCATCGACCCACTAACACGTCCACTTTCCATTCCTATAAAGAAATTGTTAAAAGTTTACATTTAATTTTATTATTTGTACAAATCGGCCGTGGGGAATTTTAATTTCGGCCAAGACGAAGATAAACCTTACTAGTTTTTGTCAGCATAGGTTAGATCAGAAGGATCGTACACCATACACCACTTTTTGTTCCATTACGAATCCCTTATTTGAATTTGAACCCATTTAGTTGTGGTATCCAATAAACGTAGTTCTTTTTAATTAATGCTCGTTCACCGAACCATCCTGTCCACTAAATGAACTTCCTTATGCCAATATGTCCATATGGTCACTAGCTGTTCAAAATCTTTGAAAATTTTTTTCTTGTATATCGAAGTCGACCTGTTAGGTGATGTTAGGACTCGCACTAGTGTACAGATTTCCCGTTGAGACAAGAGCAGAAGGCTCGTTCTGTTCTCGTTTAATTCTGGCCAGAGCCTTCTAGCTTAAAGGCAGTCATTTCTGGAAGCCCAGCTTATGTTAGCATTATCTCTGCCTTTGAGGTCGATGCTTCCTTTGACGATGCCTATTAGAATGAACATGTATGTAAAGGTTCTGTTTGTGTATCTCCACTTCTTGCCCGGCATCTGCTCAATTTTCAATTCAATTCAATTTTATTGAGGCTTTTTTTTAATTCGATTACAATTCATAGAATTAATATTTACATGATCATTTAGAATTATGTGTTTTATTTTAAGCCTAAAATAAGTGAAGCAGCTTGCTTACATGTAATAGAAGAATACCGGCATTTGCTTTGTCTGTCTTTTGTACATTGCTGTGTCCGGGGACCTAGCAGAGAGTGACATTGTGGGTCATTGATTACAGACACTGCTCAGAATTTGAGTACAATTTAGTACCGTACTATTTAGTATCGTCGTTTTTCTTTCCAGTGCTTTGATGAGCGCTTGCTACCTAAAAAAATAACTATCCTTGTGGGGGTAGATTCGTGCTGTAAATAACTAAATAACCTGTGCTGTTTTTTTAACCGCATACATTTCTACCTGAAAAATATTGTAGTGATCAGGAAGTTTGTAAGATCCTTTGATATGTAGCGTTTCGTAGTACACACCTGATCCTGTTCCGTTCTCCATTTTAGAGCCATCAATTTATATTTGGAGATTACCATATGGTTCTGTGGGTGCATAGGGTTCTATGGAAAGATGTAGTCGGGTTTTTCCCCAAATTAATATGGGAATAATGTTGCATCATTTCTAGATTCGTTTGTGGCGTAGATCTCATGGCTCCTGCTTTTCCAATGCTTGCTAACCTTTGCACTTTGCACTTGTCCTGAAGCAACCAATGACGATTGCCTTAAGTCAAGGTATGATGCTGAAAAAGGCATGTTGCATCATGGCCGACAGGATTCCTTTTGGTCCCGCGGACTTGGAGGGTTTGAAAGATCCTATTGACTATTCTACAGCTGACCTTGTGATAATACTGTGGAGTTCCTGTAAAGGTTCTGATAAGGTTCTGTAAAGGTTCTGTATCATTTGTAAGACCAAAGATCGTACGAAGAATTCTCTTCTCGAAAACTCCCAAAGTATTTTCATCAGAGCTGCCCAACGTCCAACTTCGCTGCATATAGTACGACGGGCATGATTATTGATTTATAGAGAGCGTGAGCTCTGCGCTGCTTCTCAATTGCCTACTGAGTCCAAAGTAACACGTGTTGGCAAAATTTAACCTTCGTCTGATCACAATGCCGTTGGAGGAGTTTAAACTGGATACCAGGTAAACGAAATCCTTAACACGGGGACTGTTTGTTTGTTGACACAAGGTATTTCGTATTCTCCGAGTTGGCTACAATATCCACTCGACTAGACTCTGGAGAATGCTAAACTGGCATTATGCGTATTATGGCCAATGATATTGATACCATCAGCATACGCCAGTAGCATAACACGCTTATAGTATATCGTGGCCTTCTTTCTCAGATGATCTTCTCCATCATCAAATTGAAAAAGTCACACGACAAGGAATCATGTTATCCTGCAAAGATCTACAGTTTTGCAGGAATACCAAATTTAAGCATGGTGGAATATAGGTGACTCCTTATTGAAAGGTCGATGACGGCTTTTTAATTGATAAAAATATCTCTAGGGTCTTCCTAAGGTCTTCCTAGGGATTCCTAAGTCACACGACAAGGAATCATGTTATCCTGCAAAGATGTACAGTTTTGCAGGAATACCAAATTTAAGCATGGTGGAATATAAGTGAATCCTTATTGAAAGGTCGATGACGGCTTTTTAATTGATAAAAATATCTCTAGGGTCTTCCTAGGGATTCCTAAATCAAACGACAAGGAATCATGTTATCCTGCAAAGATGTACAGTTTTGCAGGAATACCAAATTTAAGCATGGTGGAATATAGGTGACTCCTTATTGAACGGTCGATGACGGCCTTTTAATTGATAAAAATATCTCTAGGGTCTTCCTAAGGTCTTCCTAGGGATTCCTAAGTCACACGACAAGGAATCATGTTATCCTGCATGACATGTACAAAGATGTACAGTTTTGCAGGAATACCAAATTTAAGCATGGTGGAATATAGGTGACTCCTTATTGAACGGTCGATGACGGTTTTTTAATTGATAAAAATATCTCTATGGTCTTCCTAGGGATTCCTAAATCACACGACAAGGAATTATGTTATCTTGCAAAGATGTACAGTTTTGCTGGAATACCAAATTTAAACATGGTGGAATATAGGTGGCTCCTTATTGAACGGTCGAAGACGGCTTTTTAATTGATAAAAATATCTTTAGGGCAGCAATGGGCACACACATACTATAACATTCTTTGATTGTGTGTAATGCAGAGAAAAACGAAGATCAATTTTACATATTTTCTCGCTATATTTTAAAAAATTGCGCAAAGAGATTTTATTTCAACAAATGCGGAAGAGTAACTGACTTGATTTGCTGCCAAAATAAAAACAAAACAACAGCCGAATGCACACGATCGTAAGCCACACGAAGCACCTTACACTGTTCATGTGTCGACGTCGCATAAGCAGCATTTTGCTTCCAATCACATGAGATAGGAAATTTAATTTGTGCTCTTCTCTGCTCTAGGGTCTTCTCCGAGATTTATCGTTGCGTAAATATCTGGTCAATTTTTAGCCACACAGATTATGCAATCTTCCATCGTCCAATCAATTGATTGGCGGTGGTGTGTGCTTATCCCACGGTAGTTCGCGCAAATGGTGGGATCACATTCCTTGAGGATTGGTCAGACAAACTGAGGTTCCAATCGGTTTGGACTGCATTCTTCCGTACATATTTTGCATGAAGCTTCGCCTGCGTTCTGATAGACCATCGACTGCTGCAGCTTTGTTGCTTTTAAGCTGACTTATAGTTGCTTATACCTCGTTGTAGTCGGGCAGCGGAACTAAAGCGATGTCATTCATGATTTGGGGGGTTTCTGGGATATCATATCTATTGGCGTGATTGTTGTCAGTGCCGTCATTTAGAAGACTAGATAAGTGTTCCCTCCATAATATTAGTGTACTCTGGATATCTGTCACTAGATTCCCATTTTCATCCTCGCAGGAAGAGGATCCCATTTTAAAACCATTGGCCAGGCGTCTTATCTTTTCGAGTCTCATTCCTACCGCCATTCATCTCAATTTTAGTACACTCACGCTCCTCAGCCTCTTGCTTTTTTCGCCTGAAAGGTGTCTCTTCTCGGCTCTGCTCTCAGTATCGTTCCATTATAGCACGCGTTACAACCGACAGCAGGGTGGCTTTGTAGGCGGCGTCCTTCTCTGCAGTTCACCCAATTCAACCTTTGCTTGAAGGCCAAAGGTCTTATATAATTCACAGATGGTTTATAATGCGCTTAAATTTCATGGTTAGCGTACCTTATACTAATGCATAGGTAGAACCCATTCACCCGATTACTATAAAAAAAAACAAACAAAAACTTTGTGAATGAATTATTTAACCATTTCTAGATTGAAACATGTTCGTGTTTTACTTTATTCATGTGTTTTCATCTGTGCGGTTACACCCAAATTTTTAAAAAAATTGTATGCATACTGAATGAAAAGTGCAGTAAGTATTTTTAAAAAGATTGGAACACTCTTTATCTCTAGCTTTTTACTGTTTGAAAAACTTGTAACCTTGCAAACGGCCTTGTGCTGCATAAGTGGAGATAATATTGTGACGTTTTGTTATTTATTTTTTTGTTTTTTTATTGAACGAAAATAAATAATATATTAAATTTCATTGAAATTTAACTTTTAAAGCGACACATAAAAAATAAACAAACAAAAAAAAATTAAAATATCTGCATAAAAGCTTAATAAGAAAAATATGAGGCAATAATTTTTATCAGATCAGTTAAAAAAGTTCTAACATTTTTCCTTTGGTTTTTTAGACAAAATTTCATTACATTTGAATGAAATTTTTTTCATTTATATATTAAAGATAATTCAATTGAATTTTTAGTCATGTTTTGTGTAAAATAAAAACACTAATTTTTTCTTCGTAGACAATTACCTTTACCTAACCTTACCTAACACTTTTAATTAAAGTTTATATTAAAACACACAAAAAAAAAAAATAAATAAAACAATACAACACATACTTATATGTCCCCCTGATAAGCAAACAAATAATTTGCCGATAACAAAACAGTTAAAACTAATATTTTTCAATACCGCCAATAAAAACAAACATTAAATCAGCTTGTTTATCAAAATGACGGCTGTTCTGGCTGTGTTCAGCAGACTTCAGAATAATGCAGGCCCCCCCTTAAGTGCCATTAAATAAGCTGCTAATGCGATCTAATGTCTGCCAACAATTTACTTGTTTAACTTGTTTGTTTTCAGAAAATAATAATTAAAATAAAAACAAAAACAAAAAAAGAATTTAACTTGATATTCCACGAGTTTTGTAGAGCTTGATGTGGTTTTTTCTTTACTTGCTTTTTTTGTTCTGTCTGCAAGCTTTAGCAGCTTTTGGACAGCCGACTTTTTGATCAATTCGCGCTCTACTCAATATGGCGCGAATAACGACCAAATACGTCAATAGTTAAACAAAAAAAATTCATGTTGAATTCTATTTGTTTGTTTGTTTGTGTACATTTGTTTTGGCCCATAAGATCGATGGTTTTTTAATTGATTTCGATTAAATACACAATTGTATAAAAATAACTCCTACTCAATGCATGGCATTCATTATTAAAGTTGTTTGACTTTTCTTGTGCTTTATTCACGCGGCTTTACTTCAAACTCTCTCACGTTGAATGACGTCAATTTATTGAACTTTTTACACAAGCAGCAATTAATTTCAACAAGAAAAAAAAAATGGAATTGAAATTCAATTATTTTACACTAAGCAAAATAGAAGGATGGAGGAAATAAATTGTCATTCTAACAAAACAAAATGCTGGAAGAAATGCTTAAAGTTTGACATGAAATTTTAAATTAAAAAATTTAAAATTTTTCAGGGCTTTTGAAAATAAACCTCAATATAAGCGATGCTGGGGCAAATTCAAACATGAAACTTGCAAATTTTTTTTGGTTTAAGACCGATTAAAAAAAATTCTTAGAGTTAAGTTGATCAAAATCGAATTCAATATTGAAAAACTTCCATACATCTTACATTTTCACACATATTTTCTCATTATTTATGTCTTATTTTCTTTACATTTTCACTCCACAACGTAAGTTTCTAAGTTTTAAGAGATGGAACTGATCGATTTATTGTATTCAAACACTTTTTAGACGAAGGAATGAGTTTCATCCATTTTTACAATAGATATATGATATTTATCAGATTAATTGTTGTCATAATTTCGTTTCTTTACATTCCATTTGAAAAATATTTATTCGGTGTCAAATTGTCACACAAAAATGTTCTATAAGTACAGTACAACCGTTATTGATTGATGCAGCTTTCGCACGAAACCTTCAAATCTTCCCTGCAAACATTTTATACTTATAGTTTTTCTCACTCACTACTGTATTAAGGGCTCGTTATCTTTTTGTTGTATGAGACTGCCCAAAGACAGTCAGTCTGTCAAATATAACCTTTGCTGACCTCTCCTCGGCTTGATAATCGCTGAAACACGTGTTTAATAATGATTTTTGTTTTTGTTTTAATATTCATGAAATTATTTTTCACTAAGGTGTGGGCAAAACTTTGCTTTAATCGTTGTTAGCGATCGTTAATTTTATATAGATAGAGGTTTTGCTGTAAATGGCTTACAACAACAACAGCAATGAAACAAAAAAAAAAAAACTAAATTATTTGCAATTAACACGAAAAACCCACAACAGCAATAATTATACTAGATACCAATACAAACAACAACATTGTGTTGGTACTCTCGTAAATAGAATGCTTGCAAATATCATATCAAATAAGAATTTCAACGCTAGAAGCAACAAATTGTAAGCAATGACAACAACTACGAAAACAACAAATAGACGAGTACAAGTATTTATAATAACAACAACGAACCCAACAATAATAGTAGTAATAATAATAAAACGAAAAAATAAACTCAACGTAGTTCACGTTCACGTTGATGACATCACAACAAACGATACTGACGTGATTGTCTAGCGATATAAATAATCAATATTAAAAAAAGAAGCAAAAAACGAAAAAATAAAAAATAAAAAAACAAGCTTTAAAGAAGACAGCAAAATATAAAGCTCGTTCTTGTTTGCCTGTTTGACATACATAAATATAAACAATGTAATAATTTACAAATTTACAAAAAATATGTGTGTTAACATGTATGCATAAACATTTACGTAAATATATATATATATATATACACATATATTTATGTATACATATGTTTATCAACATGTATACCGATAAGGTCGTCTCAGCTCATTTCAAAGCTTCTTGGAGATTCTAGCAAGCTTAAATAAAGCAAAAAAAAAAAAGAAGAAATAAAATAAAACAAAAATAAAAAAAAGATTCTGTCAAAAGTAAATGCAGAAATATTGATGTGTTTGAAACTGCGGCAGCTTTAACCAGCGTACCGAACAAGATTTTTAAGTGGTAATATTTTAAAAAATATTCGAATTATCTCTTCCGAGAAAATTTGTTTAATACAAGAATAACTGTAAAAAATTTAATTTATTACCTAATTCGTTGGATTCCTGTCCAATACAAAGATGAAACAACCATCTCCAGAACTTAATAATGGTTTAACATATTGGTATTCAGTTTAAAGTCTAGTACTCTGTTCAGTATCAAATGAAATTTCACTCAAATCTACATACAAAAAACTATAGCCGAGATATATGCGTAAAATTTTTCACAACATGTTCGTCAAATACTCGCAACATTTCTCTTGGAACCTATTTATTTTGAAGTGAAAAGTGACATTTGTTAATTTTTTGTTTTTAAATATTTATTTTGCTCTATTTTAAAGCCTCTGTTCCGTTAAATGTTAAATTTAGTTCGAATTTTCATACAAAAAACGATAGCTGTGAAATATGTGTTAAAACTTTCACACAATCTTCGTCAAAGAAGTATTCTATTCCGCTGTGAAATATGCTCGCAACATTTCTCTTGCAACATTTTTTCACGGCAATTTTATTGAACTGCCTATTTATTTTGCTGTGAAAAGTGGCAATTGTCGTACATTTAATTTTTATATATTTATTTTTTTCTATTTTTCGAAGTAAGGCATGAATTTCTCAAACTTTACAATTTCTACACAACAAAATATTTGTCAAAATTTTCACGCAACAAAAATATGAATGTTGTCAGCGAAATTGCACGCGAACGAACAGAGTACTAGGCTTAACTTTGAAAAAATTCTCTCGACTAAATTGTTGATTTTCTCCCATTTCCGATTTTGTAAGTTTTCGAACATTCAATGAGCGAATTTTGTACATGGGAGAATAGTTTTATGGTTGATCAAATTTTGTCCGAAAGAGAATTTTATTCATGAGATGAGATTTTGATTATAATAGAATTTTGTTCATGTCATAATTTGGTCATTACTAGGGCGTTCAAAAATATTGCTTATAATTTCACACAGGCCACTTTCAGCCCGATACAATTATTCCAAAGATTTTCTAACATTGCGACACCCTTTGAATAGTAACATTTCTCAATATCTCCGAAATACAATTCCGTTTCCAATTCCACCAGTTCATTCTTCGCAAATAGCCTTCTCTGAAGCCACCTTATTACATTTGAGAACAGATAATAGTCGCTGGGGGTGAAATCTGGAAAATATGGGTAAGGAAGCACTTCGAAGCGTCTCTCGGTCCAATTGTTCGCTTTTCCTTTTGTCAAATAGTTGATGAAGAAAATGCCAATTGATGGCCAAACAGGCGCCAAAACCTTTCCGGCCATTGGACCAAACCATATGTAGGTCGGCTCCACTGGGACCTATCGCACTCTTTTGCTGATTCCGTCGATTCTGGTGTATAGTGGTGAATCAATATTTCACCCATGGTTATTATGTTGCACAAAAAACATGTCCAAACATTGTAAACATATTCATGTTTTTGATTGATTGTTAACGGACCATCTTGAAGTCAGCTTTCTCATACCCAAATGTACCAAATATACCTATGGATGTAGCGTGTTCACCTTTTGTGCTGATTCGACCTCTTTTGAACTCTACAATCCAATATTTTACGGTTCAATAATAATAATAATGTGGTGACCGTGGCATGCAGGTTAAGTGTGTGGCTAAGAATGCTCGGAGCCCGGGTTCGATCCCCAGCCGTGGCGAAAAGTTTTTTTCAATAAAAAATTGTTCTGCAGAAAATGGCAAACCTCAGAGAGTAAATAATGCCATGTAAAGCTTCTTGAGAACATGAGCCGTTCGGAGTCGGCATAAAAAACATGTAGGTCCAGTTCTCGGTCAATTGTGTGCAAAAATTTAATAACACAGACAACACAATTGATCCTAAGAAGCTCGGTCAAAGTCCTTTCAAGGGCTGAAATGGCCAATTTGTTTTTGTTTGTTTTTTTTTAATAATAATAATATTTCAAGAGCTTTTCTTTTGTTTCTTTCGCACTTTTGTTAATGATTAAAAGTAGTGCTTAATCAAGGCACGAAATTCTTTTTTATCCATCTTTATAACAATACCAAAAGTTGTGTATTTTAGAACACTGTAACGACACTATTCATAGACGGATCGATCTGACATTTATGGCGTGTTCATGTTAAGGCTGCCAACCGTCAAAAATGTCCTGCATTTGAAGAGTGGTGGTGCCGTCACTTGGAGACTGAACGCCCTAGTAGACGATTTTGCTCCCAGAATAATTTTGTTCATGGGAGAATTTTGATATGGAAAATTGTTATATTGATAGAACTTTGTTTAAAGCTAAAATTCATTCAAGAGTGAATTCAGCTGAAGAGAAAATTTAGTTCAGAAATTAGTTGGGCCATTTAAGAATTTTCTTCACGAAAGAATTTCGTTCAAGGGAGAATTTAGTTTGAGAGAGAAATTTGCTAATGATAAAATTTATTTCGAGGGAGAATTTTGTTCAAGAAAAAATTTTGCTTAAGGCGATACTTTAGTCATGGGAAAATTATGTTCATTGGACAAATTTGTTCATGAGAGAATTTCGTTCATGGGAGAATTTTGTTTAAGGAAAAATGTGGCTCAGGGGATAATTTGTCATGAAAAAATTTTATTCATACCAGAACTTTGTTCTTTAGAAAATTAATTTCATTGGAAAATTTTGTTCAATGGAGAATTTTGCTGATGGGTAAATTAAGTTCATGTGAAAATTTTATTCAAGGGATTTTGGCTATGGGAAGATTTAGGTCAGAGTAAAATTTTGTTCATAGAAGAATATGAATCATTATTGCATTGCTTCGTTAGACTTCTGTTATTTTGTTCATTAAAAAAATCATGTTTTAATATTCAAATTTATGAATTATTGAACGCTTTCTTAAAGACTTTTGCAAATGGGAGAATTTTGTTACATATTGAATACATATTGGGCATATCAACCCTTGAAAGGACTTTGACCGATCTTCTTAGATTCAAAAATCAAACTGTGTGTGTTATTAAATTTTTATTATTAAATTAAGAACTGGACCTACATGTTTTATGCTCATTTCGAACGGCTAATGTTCATGTTCTCAAGAAGCTTTACATGTCATTGTTTACGCTCTCAGGTTAGTCATTCTCTGCCACACACTTAGAGCACACAGCCACACACTTAAAACTCACTGTCAAGGAAGAATTATGTTCATAAAAAAACAATTGCTAAGGGAAATTTTGCTCAGAGGATGACGTGGTCGTGAACAAATTTTGTTCATAGGAGAACTGGTTACGTACAGACTTTTGTTCATAAAAGAATTTTGCTTAAAGGACAATTTTATTCACGCGAAATTTTATTCAAGACACAATTTTATTTAGAATATAATTTGATAATGAGCAAATTATGTTTTTAGGAGAAAATTTTTCATTATTAAACCGCTTTCTTGAAGAGTTTTGTTCAGGAGAGACTTATCTTAAAGTGAGAAGAGATGTATGTGAAAGATGAAAATTTCAAGAAACTAAAATAGGAATGACCAACATAAGTTCATGGGAGAATTTTGTTCGAAGGAGACTTATGTTCATATAAAAAACGATGTCAAGAAAAACTTATTTTAGGTGGAATTCTGGCCATGGGAAAACTTCGTTCTTGGGAAAACTTTGTTCATGATACAACTTTGTTTGTTGAACAATTTTATTAACGAAGAATTTTGTTCTTGACAGACAATTTTTTTCAAGGACAAAATTTTGTTCGTGTGATTATTTTGTCATGGAAGAATTTTGTTCATAAGAGAACTTTGTTCCTTAGAGAATTTTTTCTAGATAGAATTTTCAAGAGATAATTTTGTTCACGAAAGAATTTTGTTCAGTAGATTAATATTATATCCAGACGCAATGAAGTTAAGAGGCCGGGGAGAAAGTTGTTTCAGAAACAAACATACAACGACTTTGCATGGAATTATTACTCAATTCACTGCTATATTCTGCACTGGGTATATTCACTGCTGTTATTTAATAAAAAAAAAAATTAAAGATGTGTACCAAAGAATTGATTTTTTCATCAGGTTGCGGAATGAAAAGTTTATGCAACAAAAGTGGAATATCGTTGCATGGAATTATTACTCGCTTAGTATAAGTATACTAGGTCTTCATCAGAAAATGTTATTCAAGAGACTATTTTGCTCAGGAAATTTTTGGTCATGGCAGAATTTTATTCATAAGATAACTTTGTTTCTATGAGAATTTTGTTCCAACTCTCCCAGGTTGTTTAAGGGAAAAGAAAGAAACTTGTTCTTGAGAGAGAATTTTTCAAAGCAAAAGGTGAAAGTAGGGTCATAGCAGATATTTCTTCTTGGTAAAATTTTGTTCAAGGTGGAGTTTTTTTATCAGAGATTTTTTCATTGGAAAATTTTTTTCATGCACGCAAAGAAATTTTTCGTTTACCGCAACTGAAAAATTCACCAACTATACATCGTTTGCGAACTGTATTTGCCGCAAACGAATATTCAGTTGTCATCAACTTGAGAATATGTCACACCTGAAATGAAAGCGGTTATGAACATGTTGAACATGTTTAGTCGAGCTTGGTAGCGTTCTCATCTCTAAAACTTGACTGACTTGACTTTTCTCAAGATTGTAAGCAAATTTATTTTGAAGTTTATTTTTGAACAAGCAGTTAATGAATGAAACAGAATAAGAATTTCAATTATTAAATTAAAATCTCTGATACTTACACAACTAAGATACGAACTCACGTCCTCCACATGATAGTCTAGCACACTTCCACTGAGGTGTACTACATTTTTTGAGAGCAACAATTCTTTTGCTGTGAGGAATGAATTTTTTTTACAAATAAAGTTTTCAGTTGAACAAACTGCAGCAGCTTTAAGTTACTGCAATTTAAAAACAATTCACGGCAAACGAAATTAATTTCTTGTAAATAAATAACGCTTTTCCCGCAACTGACTATTGTTATGTGTTAACAAACTCTTAGGACTAGGTTTGGAGAATCACTTTGAAAGATAACAAAACGGATTGTCTTTTATGTAATACGAACGTTTTTTCATCAAAGGATTAACTGGCGGAACATGATTGGCACGTTTTTGTCTTATTGGTACACAAAGCTTAGATCTTTTTCCAAATCTTACCATTCGGTCTTGTTGTTTGTTATACTTTTATGCATTTTATTTTAGGTGTTGCATCGATTTTTCTTTCATATTATGTCTCATATAAATACATCCGCATAAATAATGAACTTTGGTCTGTGAAAAATCTTACTGACAAAATTATGAATTTTCTCGAACACGCAGTTTTTCTCTACTGACTGATTTATGTCTTCTAACATACCCTTTAATATTATTTTTTATCTTTTAAAAAAATATTTTTAAAAATAAATAAAATATTTTTTAGGTACAAAACTAACGGTAAATGACCTCATGCGAACATTTCTGAAACAAAATCATATTCCGTCTATTTTTTTTTAATTTGAAAATGTTCGGCAATGTTTTCAAAATATTAGGAAATGACTCAAAATGTATACTTAAAATTGAACCAATTCTTAACTCAAATATGAGGCATTCAAACGAGGTAAAGTAAAAATGAAATGCTTATAAACAGTGACTTTTTGAAAATATTGTGTGATATTTAATAATTTTGAATATGATCACCGGTGTTTAAAATTTCTACATAAAAATAAAAAAATAAAGTCAAGTCAAGTCAAGGCATCTCTTTGAAATATATTTTGATTTATCTGTCAGCCAAGATGTTGACATTTGTTAGACAAGGTTGAGTTGTCAGAGATTGATATTTCTAGCTCTGTATAGACATCTCTGTATCTGATATGGATATCTTATCAATTACATTATCATTATCATGAGGTTTTGTTCGTTTTATTATAATTATATTGAGTTTTTTAATGAACCCCAAATTAAACATTAATAATTAAAAATTAAAAATTAAAAATTAAAAATTAAAAATTAAAAATTAAAAATTAAAAATTAAAAATTAAAAATTAAAAATTAAAAATTAAAAATTAAAAATTAAAAATTAAAAATTAAAAATTAAAAATTAAAAATTAAAAATTAAAAATTAAAAATTAAAAATTAAAAATTAAAAATTAAAAATTAAAAATTAAAAATTAAAAATTAAAAATTAAAAATTAAAAATTAAAAATTAAAAATTAAAAATTAAAAATTAAAAATTAAAAATTAAAAATTAAAAATTAAAAATTAAAAATTAAAAATTAAAAATTAAAAATTAAAAATTAAAAATTAAAAATTAAAAATTAAAAATTAAAAATTAAAAATTAAAAATTAAAAATTAAAAATTAAAAATTAAAAATTAAAAATTAAAAATTAAAAATTAAAAATTAAAAATTAAAAATTAAAAATTAAAAATTAAAAATTAAAAATTAAAAATTAAAAATTAAAAATTAAAAATTAAAAATTAAAAATTAAAAATTAAAAATTAAAAATTAAAAATTAAAAATTAAAAATTAAAAATTAAAAATTAAAAATTAAAAATTAAAAATTAAAAATTAAAAATTAAAAATTAAAAATTAAAAATTAAAAATTAAAAATTAAAAATTAAAAATTAAAAATTAAAAATTAAAAATTAAAAATTAAAAATTAAAAATTAAAAATTAAAAATTAAAAATTAAAAATTAAAAATTAAAAATTAAAAATTAAAAATTAAAAATTAAAAATTAAAAATTAAAAATTAATAATTAAAAATTAAAAATTAAAAATTAATAATTAAAAATTAAAAATTAAAAATTAAAAATTAAAAATTAAAAATTAAAAATTAAAAATTAAAAATTAAAAATTAAAAATTAAAAATTAAAAATCAAAAATTAAAAATTAAAAATTAATAATTAAAAATTAAAAATTAAAAATTAAAAATTAAAAATTAAAAATTAAAAATTAAAAATTAAAAATTAAAAATTAAAAATTAAAAATTAAAAATTAAAAATTAAAAATTAAAAATTAAAAATTAAAAATTAAAAACTAAAAATTAAAAATTAAAAATTAAAAATTAAAAATTAAAAATTAAAAATTAAAAATTAAAAATTAAAAATTAAAAATTAAAAATTAAAAATTAAAAATTAAAAATTAAAAATTAAAAATTAAAAATTAAAAATTAAAAATTAAAAATTAAAAATTAAAAATTAAAAATTAAAAATTAAAAATTAAAAATTAAAAATTAATAATTAAAAATTAAAAATTAATAATTAAAAATTAAAAATTAAAAATTAAAAATTAAAAATTAAAAATTAAAAATTAAAAATTAAAAATTAAAAATTAAAAATTAAAAATTAAAAATTAAAAATTAAAAATTAAAAATTAAAAATTAAAAATTAAAAATTAAAAATTAAAAATTAAAAATTAAAAATTAAAAAGTAAAAATAAAAAATTAAAAATTAAAAATTAAAAATTAAAAATTAAAAATTAAAAATTAAAAATTAAAAATTAAAAATTAAAAATTAAAAATTAAAAATTAAAAATTAAAAATTAAAAATTAAAAATTAAAAATTAAAAATTAAAAATTAAAAATTAAAAATTAAAAATTAAAAATTAAAAATTAAAAATTAAAAATTAAAAATTAAAAATTAAAAATTAAAAATTAAAAATTAAAAATTAAAAATTAAAAATTAAAAATTAAAAATTAAAAATTAAAAATTAAAAATTAAAAATTAAAAATTAAAAATTAAAAATTAAAAATTAAAAATTTAAAATTAAAAATTAAAAATTAAAAATTAAAAATTAATAATTAAAAATTAAAAATTAAAAATTAAAAATTAAAAATTAAAAATTAAAAATTAAAAATTAAAAATTAAAAATTAAAAATTAAAAATTAAAAATTAAAAATTAAAAATTAAAAATTAAAAATCAAAAATTAAAAATTAAAAATCAAAAATTAAAAATTAAAAATTAAAAATTAAAAATTAAAAATTAAAAATTTAAAATTAAAAATTAAAAATTAAAAATTAAAAATTAAAAATTAAAAATTAAAAATTAAAAATTAAAAATTAAAAATTAAAAATTAAAAATTAAAAATTAAAAATTAAAAATTAAAAATTAAAAATTAAAAATTAAAAATTAAAAATTAAAAATTAAAAATTAAAAATTAAAAATTAAAAATTAAAAAATTAAAAAATTAAAAAGTAAAAATTAAAAATTAAAAATTAAAAATTTAAAATTTAAAATAATTGATAATTAAAAATTAAAATTCAATCAAAACCGGAAAATTTGGTTCAATCGAGGATATTTTTAGAAAGAACACTCAGAGGACTAAATAATTCTTTATAACGACGATAATTAAATTTTTATAAAATAAATAGCTCTAATTGAATTTATTAGCATTAGCTAAAAGATTTAAACTTTTGATTAGCTTACTTGCTTAAAATTAGTTTAGGTTTGCATACTGGATTGTTCTTGTATCAGTTAAATCTGAGATTTCTGATTCTTCCAAACGTAACAAACAATAATTAGCGTTTATTTTCAAAAAATTGCAATCCAGTTCAAGTTAGTTTCTGCCAGTCTATGATATGCTCCGTGCACCTGAATGCATGAAGGAATTCCCTATGAAAAAGTTTCCTGAACTATCTGCTAAACAACTGTTTAAACAAAGCCCAGAAACCAAAAAATAAAAACAAATAATTATGCAAAATAAAAACAACAAAACAAATACAGTAGCTCAGAAACTAATTATACAAATGCAAATAATGTCACAAATTGTTTCTGTTTCTTTTTCTTTTTTAAATTGAACAAATAAACAAAAAAAATCATTAAAAAATTCTAAGATCAACAAATCGACAATATAAGAGCTTTCACACACACACACACACACTCACACACACTTAGTTACATAATGTGTGACGAAAATGAGACGTTTTTAAATTGGATATTTTTTACCTGTTTCGCTCAATGAATAACAAGGAATTTTTTATGACTTTTTGTGCTGAAGTAAATAAATAAACTTAAATCTGCAAAAACAAATTTATACCGATGAACATAAAATCTTATCAGCGACATTTTAGAGGCACATTAAAGTGAAGAGAATAAAAAAAAAAGTAAAAAAAAAAAAATAAAAAAAAAAAAATTTAAAAAACACACAATTTAAAACGAGCCACCACTATACGGCAAACATGAATAACAATTGCCACAAATTAACACTTGCTAAAAAATAAAAATAAAAAATAAAAAAAAAGGAATATTAGAAGAATGCAAATAGAAAAATAATAAAAAACGAAACCAGCGAATACAAAAATAAGTACAAATGGGTTAACAAACGCTGAACAAGGCAGACAGTCTGGGAACGGGCACAAGAGTAATTAATGTTTATGCCAACAACAAAGATTATAATTAAAAGTAAAATAAACGAAAGTAAACAAGAGAATGAGTAACCATAGAGTAAGTAATAAATGACAGCTAATGGGCAAGTATACGAGAAGGATTCAAATAAAAATGGCACCTATTCAAAAATGGTTACGAGTATTGTAGTCAGGCAATGCATAGACGGGATATATTGGGTCTGAAGGGCGATATTTTCAAAAAGTAACAATATCAGGCGGCGAATTGCGGCAGTGGTAAGCGAATAATAGTTTTGGTCATAATAAAAAATTTTGTCATGAAATAAATTTCAATAAGAAAGCTTATTCGACCCCGAATGCCGTAATGTTACGTAAAAAAACCGGGTTTTGAGTTAAGAATGACTGAAGAACTGAAAATTATGTTCATTTTTGCGTAGCAACGTATTTATTTTAATACCAAGCATACAGAATTTAGCCTGATTTCGTTTTTTTTTTTATTCAAAACTTAATTTGGCCCACTTTTCTAAAATGCCGAACCCATTTTTAGAACAAACTTATCTACATAAATATTATACATTACAAGCCGAATAATTATTTTGCCGCCCCAATAAATTACAATAAAAGACAAAGAAAAAAAAAACAAAAACATGGTTTTTGTGTTAGCCTGCTTTGATAAATATAATTTTTTTTGTTTGGCTATTTTAAGATATTAGTTCATTTAATGTCTCTTCTAAGTAGGTCTATTAAGGAGAACGAGTGCCTCGAGGTGGTACCTCGACGTTGCTTGCCAGCCAACCAGCCAGCTAGCCGATTGTGTGCTTATTATTGTTGCTGTATGGTTGACACCACTTGGCAATTGTTGTTGTTGTTGTTGTCGGTTGGTTGATTTTGCTGGCAACAAACAATGTGAAGAAATTTTTCTGTTGAGGGCGTTCGAAATGCCAAAGAAATGCTTTTAGATAAATGTCAATGATTTCAATTTTTAATGCATACAAAAAGTTAAGAAAACAAATAATGACCGAATATAAAATATTTGTTTTTTTTATTTTTTATTTATATTCGCTCATTAATGCAAAATTTGTGGCTATGTTTAGTCAAGAGAAATTAGATAAAGAACCTTAATTTAGAAATTTAACTTTAACATTCTGTAATTTTTTTAGAAATATATCAATATGTGTGAAAAGAGGTTAAAATTAATAATTTTTGCAATATTGGAATTTGAAAATGCATTATTGATACTGCACGACGATAGAATACAAGCTTATAAATTGAATTTTTTTTTTTTTTTTTTTTAATTTTATTTTATGTAACAGGTTTTTTTGTATTGAAAAAGTTTCTTATATTGAGTTGTTGTTGCAGTTTGATTTAAAAGATGATGTCAGTTTTTAAAGAACTAAACGGCTGTCAGTGGAAAATAAATAGCTTTAAGGATGTAAAGAGAACAACTGTGTTATATAATCTCAAATGGAAATTTGAATCAATCGGAAATTGACTCAAATTTCTTCTTTATGGACACTTCTGCTATATAGACTTCTATATAGACCTTCGTATTTATTCATCTTAACCTTAAAAAGTAAATCTGTTTAGTTGGAGAAGAGTTGTGTAGGGCGTCCCAAAAAAATTTGGTCAAATTTCATAATTGCTAAATTTTTGATTGCAAGCTTATGGGGAGTATTTTTGAGAATTTTTCTGATTCTTTAGAACAAATCGGTTGGGATCATCGCCCGCAGACAGACTGGGTAAGTGCTGCATCCATAATCTCAGTGCGAACTGCGTATCTGTAGCCATATCACCATTTTCATCTCTACAAGTGGATGCTTCAGGCTTGAAACCTTGGTTAAGATGCTTGAATTGTTAATTTGATTTTCGTGCATCCTTCTTGGTGTGGCACACTTCTATTTCCTCACGCTCATGTTTTTCCTGCTCCCTGTTTTTTCCACTAAAAAGCTGCCTCTCTTCCCTCCTCTTTTCGATTAAGTTTTCGCGTATGGCTCTGTTGCAGCGTCTTTTTATATGCCGCTTTTTTGCTGTCATCGCGTCGCGAAACTCCTGATCATACCATTGGTAACGAGGTTGCTGGCGCCGAAAACCAACGACTTCCTCAGCAGCAGTGCGCATGGAGTAGAATATATGCGTCCAAAGTCCGCCAGCGTCATCGAGTTCAGAGTTAGGTTGGTCAAGCTTAACCGAGGATTGAACATAGTCCCCGGCGGTCCATTGTAAATACAGCTAAGCGACATCTAACGACATTCGCTGCATTCCTGTGTGCTTATGCTCTCCATTGCATAAACGCATGCATATCTTGGTTGCACCAAGATAATGGTCGGAGACAATATTGACAACCCGAAATTTGTTTCCATCGAGTATATTTGTAGCGTACCTTCCGTTGATTACAACATGATCAATTTGGTTTCGAGTATTTGATCTGGGGACAGCCATATTGTGGATATCGATGTATTTCAATTTGGCACTACTATCAACCTCTTTCGCGCTGTCTGAGACCAGTCTTAGACCGTTGTTCGAATTGGTCTCATCGAGACTGAACTTATCGACAGTGGAGTTAAATATGTCTTCTCTGCCGACCTTAGCGTTGGAATCGCCGAAGGTTTTTCGCGTCGTTGGCCGGTCAGTGACCATAAACGTCCTCTAGGCTCTAGTAGAAGGCGTCCTTGCCAGCATCGTGCGCGCAAGTTAGGCTTATGCTGAAGAACTGATGCGGTTTATGGCCAGCCTTTCGTTCAGACGTCTGCATCGAGGAACAAGATGGCATAGTTTCTGACTTACGACGTATTCGTATCCAAATGCGCGCTTCTCCGCGTGGCAGCTGTAGTAGATTTCGCAGTCCGCTCTCTTAAAACAGCCTTTCCCTTCCTATCGCATCTCGTGGATGGCTACCGCCAATTGAACAGAGGCACTTTCCCTATAAAGGGTCCGGACATTCCAGGTGCATATTCGTAAATTATTTTGTTTCATTGGCCGGTTATAATGTTGTAGGATACAAACCCTCGAGAGGAGACATGGAGTTTTGAACATGAAACTTTTAGGTATCTCCGACTCGCCTTGACGGTGCCAGTTGCGGGCTATGTAGATTTTTCGTTCAAAAGTGGCGCCTGTCCAACACTACGTCCTTTCACACCCTCGCTGGTCACCCGCTTATTTTGTTGCAAATTATATGCATATCAAATTTTATTTTTGTAGCTTTGTTTAATACAAACATCTTTAAAGTTATTTTAATTTTGTGATTGTAAGGGAGGTAGGCCTATCCGTGGACCGATGATGTTTACTTTTTGACGTAGAATTACGTCTTACAGCACGGTTTGTATGGGGTAGTTTTAACAGATTTTTTGAAGGTCATGCAACGTTTTTGGCGAATACTTTAGGGTATACCTACAGCCTTTAATACTTATTGTTCAAAGATAATATATATACTGAAATATCAGATATATCCTGCGCTGAATGAATATCTAATTTTGGATTTTTTCACTATTAAATGAAAGTCAGAAAATAGTAAAATATAAGAAGAAAAATGCATATGAGAAAGTCGATCATCAGCTGCTTATAATGTACCTGCTGTGCTTGCTGGTTTCTTTGTTTTTGTTTCGTTGGTTATGATCGCATTGTTTTTATTTTGCACGAACTGATTGGTTCGTATAGCGCTTCAGCTCTAAAATCATCCATTTTGGTCCATGGAACATTTGGACCAAAATGGATGATTCTTTGGCCAATCGGATGCAGTGGGATTATCTGAGGTCACAGGTGGGTCAATGGTACTTTTATGGGTTCCATGGAACATTTGGACCAAAATGGAAGATTCTATGGCCAATCGGATTTACTGGGAATATCTGAGGTCACAGGTGGGTCATAGGCACATTTATGGGTTCCATGGAACATTTGGACCAAACTGGATGATTCTATGGCCAATCGGATGCAGTGGGATTATCTGAGGTCACAGGCGGGTGATTCGTACTTTGATGGGTTTCATGGAACATTTGGACCAAAATGGATGATTCTATGGCCAATCGGATGCAGTGGGATTATCTGAGGTCACAGGTGGGTCAATGGTACTTTTATGGGTTCCATGGAACATTTGGACCAAAATGGATGATTCTTTGGCCAATCGGATGTAGTGGGATTATCTGAGGTCACAGGTGGGTCATTGGTACTTTTGTGGGTTCCATGGAACATTTGGACCAAAATGGATGATTCTATGGCCAATCGGATGCAGTGGGATTATCTGAGGTCACAGGCGGGTCATTCGTACTTTGATGGGTTTCATGGAACATTTGGACCAAAATGGATGATTCTATGGCCAATCGGATGCAGTGGGATTATCTGATGTCACAGGTGGGTCATTGGCACATTTATGGGTTCCATGGAATATTTGGACCAAAATGGATGATTCTATGGCAAATCGGATGCAGTGGGATTATCTGAGGTCACAGGTGGGTCAATGGTACTTTTATGGGTTCCATGGAACATTTGAACCGAAATGGAAGATTCTATATCCAATCGGATGCAGTGGGATTATCTGAGGTCACAGCTGGATCATTGGTACTTTTATGGGTTCCATGGAACATTTGGACCAAAATGGATGATTCTATGGCCAATCGGATGCAGTGGGATTATCTGAGGTCACAGGTGGGTCAATGGTACTTTGATGGGTTCCATGGAACATTTGGACCAAAATGGATGATTCTATGGCCAATCGGATGCAGTGGGATTATCTGAGGTCACTGGTGGGTCACTGGCACATTTATGTGTTCCATGGATCATTTGGACCAAAATGGATGATTCTATGGCCAATCGGATGCAGTGGGATTATCTGAGGTCACAGGTGGGTCATTGGTACTTTTATGGGTTCCATGGAATATTTGGACCAAAATGGATGATTCTATGGCCAATCGGATCCAGTGGGATTATCTGAGGTCACAGGCGGGTCATTCGTACTTTGATGGGTTCCATGGAACATTTGGACCAAAATGGATGATTCTATGGCCAATCGGATGTAGTGGGATTATCTGAGGTCACAGGTGGGTCATTGGCACATTTGTGGGTTCCATGGAACATTTGGACCAAAATCGATGATTCTATGGCCAATCGGATGCAGTGGGATTATCTGACGTCACTGGTGGGTCACTGGCACATTTATTGGTTCCATGGAATATTTGGACCAAAATGGATGATTCTATGACCAATCGGATGCAGTGGGATTATCTGAGGTCTCAGGTGGGTCATTGGCACTTTTATGGGTTCCATGGAACATTTGGACCAAAATGGATGATTCTATGGCCAATCGGATGCAGTGGGATTATCTGAGGTCACAGGTGGGTCATTGGTACTTTGATGGGTTCCATGGAACATTTGGACCAAAATGGATGATTCTATGGCCAATCGGATGCAGTGGGATTATCTGAGGTCACAGGTGGGTCATTGGTACTTTGATGGGTTCCATGGAACATTTGGACCAACATGGATGATTCTATGGCCAATCGGATGCAGTCGGATTATCTGAGGTCACAGGTGGGTCATTGGCACTTTCACGTGAATACGAACTTCACGTGAAGTTCATGAATAAAATACACGTGTAGTTGAGGTTCGTGTTTTCGTGAAACTGGAAGTTCTAGTTCGTATTGGTAGTATTGTAAGCATTGGTTCACATTGGGTTATAAAGCACTACTGTTCTAGTTAACTAAGTGCTCTTTTTTGAAACCAGAGGTCATTTACCTCTTTTCAACTCAGTCAATGAGCTCAAACTGTTAAATTTAATGAAATGGGTCTGTGATCCGGTTAGATTTAACTTTTATGAAAAAAACGAGTTGGATCATATTTCGTTTTATGCTTTTACCCAATAGATAGCGTAAAATTTTAATTTATGTTTTTAATGCAAATTAATTTGGATCCCACATCCCACTAGCACTAGCGAGTGTAGTTCGCAAACTATACATCGAACAGAGACGGAAGTGTAGCTCGCAAACTAAATATCAGACAGAGACGAGAGGAAAGGACATGTGCTAAGCGTGAAATATAGACAACATACGATTTTTTAAAAATCGGGATCTTAATTTTAATTTGAAATTAGTAGTTAAACTGACTGTAGCTCGCAAACTATATATCGGGCAGAGACGAAAGTGGCACCAATAGAAAGTGCATTTGCTTCGCCTTCTTTTCAACTAATTCAATGAACTCAACCTATCAAACTAAACGAAATGATCGAAAAAATTTGAAATTTTGCTTGTTTCCTTTTGCTTGCTCATTTAATCATACTTACATTTTTACTTTTTCTTTTTTTTTGGCTCAATGAGTCCATAATTGAGTGTTATTCATTTATTTGTTATTTTTCGGAAGATCAATAAAAAATACGTGCAATATGGACAAAACAATCGGACCAAAGAGACAAAGTAGAAGAGGCTACAACTAAAACGGAATTCTACGTCTACACTTACGATACTATCGAAACTGTTTCTTTTTTATACATCTAAGGGTTTACACAAAATACATATCTTTGTACCAAATTAAATCGCTGCAGATTATATATGAGTTTATTTAAAGAGTTTTCAATTTTTTGTTACTAAAAGAGATAGGCGTGTCCATCGGCGGATTCCAGAAATATTAAATAGTGCAGTTGCTTGGGTCTACGTATATGTACTAAGTTTAATGCAATTACTTCATCTCTTGCTATATTTCTCATCTTATCTTTTTGCAAATTACATAAAGAAACATTGAATTTTTATTGTTTAACACAAAAACAATTTGAAAAATAAAAAAATTTAAAAAACATTCGACTTTAATAAAAATAAAAAGTTAAAAAATTACAAAATGTAACATATAAAAAATATGAAAAAGTAAAAATATAAATATACATATGGGCATCTCCCAGTGGCACGGACGCGACATTCGCACGGTTTTAATTACTCGAAAAACAAAAAAGAAGCAAAATGAGCCGATATATATATATATATAAGTGCTCTAACGCGACGATAGAGTGCTACATTTTATAAAAATATTGGCGAGATTTAGTACAAATTAGTACAAAGTAATAATCAATCATTCAGTGAAACGGACGCGACAAAAAACAGAAGTTTTTTTAAGCTCGTATAGAAATACGCAAAATTTAGTAAATTTTGAGAACTTTTTTTTATATATAATATAAATGTTAATGGAGGTCAAAGTTCTTAGTAGACTTATGAAATATAAAAATGATCTCTTATCTTTTTTTAAATAGATATAGCACGAATACGGACGCGACATCATGGACGCGACAAATTTTTCCACAGTAGTAAAATACAGTAAAGATGTTCGTTATAAATTTTAATAAAAATACATCATAATAAGTTGAATTCAAGTTACATAGCAGTCATACTAATCAAAATAAAAAAAAAATAAAGTTATAAGCTTTTAGAGTGCTTTATTTTAATGTTTTTCTTCATTTTTGGTGGACCTTTTTTGGGAGATGCCCATATATAAAAAAAATACAAAAACAAATTAAAAAAAAAAAAATATAATAAATAAAAAACAAAAAAAATAAAAAACTAGAAAAACAAATAAAAACAATAAAATAAAAATTAATAAAGAAATAAAATAAAACATAAAAATTAAAATGAAATTTAAAAAAAATAAAAAATAAAAAGTTAAAAAAAATAAATAATAATAAATTTTTAATTAAAAATGATAAAATATAAAAAATTATAAAATAAAAAAATTTAAAAAATAAAATAAAACAAAAATTAAAATAAAAAGTAAATAAATTAAAATAAATAAAAAATAAAAACAAATAAAAATTAAAAAAAATTTAAATATGGGCATTTTCAAACTGACGTTATGTACGTTTTGTACGAAAAAATTTAAAAAAAAAATGAAGAAGTCTAAGATTGAAAATTTTTTTTTTTTATATTTGCGAAGTAATTAAGTAGCACTATATTAAGAAAACAAAATAATACATAATACGTTACAAAAAACAGAATAGGTTTCCGACATAGATTAGAAAATTTGCAAAAGTCTGCGAATTGGGCAAGACTTTTTATACAAAACTTTATTTGGAAGAACTTAAAATAATATGAGTTTATGTTATCAAATTAAAAAATCTCTGCTCGGTTTTTTTTTTATTAGGCTTAGTCATCTGGCGTGACGTTACTGGTGTTACAATACTTAAATTTCCATCGGAACATTTTAAGTTAAAATTTATTTAAAAAAAATATTTGAAAAAAAATATTGAAAATATTTATATATTATATTTTTTTAACTCCTACCCCATCGACTATGAGAGGTTGGAAAAAATTCCACTAAAATACCTGCAACCAAATTCAGTAACGAAATCAGGCAAAGTTCGAGCAATGTGGCGTGACGTTACTCACTTTTCAAATTTAATATAAACTTAACGGTTTTTCTTCTTAACGATTTTTTATAAAATTTACTTAACTTATTATAATTTATTAAAATGCAAAATTTCACGCACTTTTGAACGTCAGCGTAGAAAAAATAGCACTAAATGCTTTTTTGTATGGCGTGACGTTACCTCAGAATATTATTAAAAGCAAATCAAAATTTTACCGTTAATTGATATTTTTTTTTCTCTTTTGCATTTATTTTGCGGTTAGTTGTTGTTGTAGCAAAAGTTGTGCATAAGAGTGTAATTGTCAATTACTCTTAGAAAAAGAAATTGCAAAGATAAATGCTCATAGAAATAAACAAAACTGACCAAAATTTTAACTTTGACTTGGTATCCCGATATCTTGCCATCGCAACTTGGGAAAAATTTGAACGCTTTAATTAAATTAATTTTGAATATTTCTCTTTAATAATAAAAGTAAAAAACATATTAGTTCACTTTATTTCTTTGGTCACGGTAAACTTCTCTGTGGAAATGCCCATATATAAAAATATCAAAACAAAAAATTAAAAAAATGAAAATAAAATTAAAAATAAAATTTTAAAGAAAAAAATAATTTCAATTTATTATTACTCTTATTATTACCCTTTATTTTAAAGATCAAACGAATAGTAAAAAGAAACATTTTGGATGAAACGTGATGTGCCTCAAGAAACACCATAACACAATAAAATAAAAGAACCAGGCCAGTTTTTAGCACATTTCATAAATTACACGAAATAAACTAAAATTGTGGCAGTGTTAAATAGGAAAACCCTATTATTGCTGAATAGCTTAATTATAGGTGTTCCATCTATTTCAAAATTAAATCAGCATTTTGCATATTGCTAAGTGCAAACAATTAATTTCGTTTAAAACTAACAAGACTGATTAATTATATTTAGAAACCTTAAGATCTGCTCATTTACTTATATGCAGATAGTATTCATCCCTTTGGTTGATATCAAACGAAAGAATATTAAGTAATCAAACTTAATGATCTTAAATGTAATTCCCCAGAAAAATCGCTCGTTTACCAGTTTTATATTGTTTAATCTTTTTCGTCTGCATTAAAGGGGAAAGAATCATTAATTATGCTCTGCTTAATTTTTGTTTTTGACTTAAAAAACATTCATCGAAATGAGTAATCAGAAATTTTTTTTAACAGAAAATCCCCTTTACCTACTGTCTCTCTCTTAACTGAGTCGTCTTGTTAGTACTTTGTTTAACACTCTAAAAGGAAATTGTTTCTTTGTGAAAGAAATGTTCTATTTGGGCGGGTAGAGGAATTGGGTTTTGTTCAGGATTTAAAAATATTTCAGAATATGACTTTGTACCTGAATTAATCCCATTCCGTTCTTACAGAAAATTGAATCGTTGAAAAGTTTATAGAAAGTTTATATTCGTCCTGAGTATTATACGTATTTACAATTTGAAAATCTACAATTGAAATGCTTATCTATCTCTTAAAATTAATCTAGTGAATTTTAATTCCAAAGAACTTTTGTTCTTTTTCTATTTTAAATTTATTTAATTATTATTATTTCATTATTCTCATTAATTGGTTCATCAGCATTTTGATTTATCGAAACGCTTAATTTTTTGCATCATTGCTTTAGTGAATAACTAAAATTCAGATGATGTTTTGGTTAATTTGTTTATTTTGTTTTTGCTATTTTGAAAGTTTTTATCGATTATAGAATTATTTGATTACGTTGAAAAAGATAGCTTTACAAAAAGCAAGAAAAAAAGAAATATAAACTAGTTAGGTATATCTTCGACTTAGGCGAAGTTAAAATACCCCACGACGTCTAAAATATGTACATTAGAGCGTATCACCAAAACTAACCTATTTTTGACCCCGCCTCAATCGTTAGATATTTGAAAGACATTTTCGAAAAAAATATTTTTTTTTTTTTTAAAGTGGTCCCTATGGTGCTATTTTGGTTTTTTCGTTATATCTTCGGTGTTTCTTGTTCGATCCGGAAGATTTTATATCTGTGTGTTTGTTGGTGTTATCCAAATATTTTCTTATGTTTTTTTTACCTCAAATGTTTTTTTTTCTACTGATTACACAATCGATCTTCGTTCCTACCATATTATCCTGCTTCAAAAAGTCCAAAAAATTAAAGATTTGAAAAAATCATTATAACCATGGGAAGAAGTGAAATCGAAAAAATGGATTTTAGAAGCACTTCCGACCTATTTTGAAAAGAATAACACTTTGGATCATAATAAAATTTTTTTTTGTATTTTCGAAATCTTTTCGGGATTCAAGGTGGCTGTAACGCTCGCAACTGTCAAGTTTCGCGAAAATGTGCCCCAATCGATTTTCGTCAGTGACTGCTGTGGCCGACTTATATACTATTTGAACGAAACGCTCCGTGTTTTGCAACTGGCAACGATAATCTGTCGAAAATAAAACGTGATACAACGGATTAAATTATGACGTCAACATTACATCATTCAATTATTTAACTTATGTTTTCTGTGGTGCTCACCTGGAATTTTAATGATTTCGTCTGAATACTGTAGATCAGACAGTTGGTCTTGCTTGTAAAACTGGAGACATGGCGGCTTAGTGATCTGAACTCTTGACCATTTCAGTCGATCATTTCAGTGTAAGTTGTGCTGCTATAGTTGATGTGGGGTTGTAGTTGGGACCACGAAATTGCCGAATTTGGCTTCGATTGTAAGTTCTCGACACTATTGGTATTTTTGCGCCATGCCAAAATCTTGAAATTTCGTCGTATATATTTTCTGTGAATGCACTGCGTTTGATTTTTTAATTATGCTGAAGAAACAACGCGTATTCCACCACATTTCGTTTTGTTGGTAATTTTGTTCTGTCCAAGTCGCGCTTACGGAAATGCATTTTGTTTAAATTAAGTATTTTTGCACGTTTCATGCCAACTAAAGCTCGATTTTATTGATCAAGATTGAAAAAGACTGAAAAAGATTGATTTACTTTTTGATATGAAGTGACCGCTACAGCCACCTTAAATCCGAAATTTTAAATCTTAAATCCGAATTTCCGATTTCGAATATTTAAAAAAAAATTTATTATGATCCAAAGTGTTATTCTTTGCAAAATAGGTCGGAAGTGCTTCTAAAATCCTTTTTTTCGATTTCACTTCTTCCCATGGTTATAACGATTTTTTCAAAGCTTTAATTTGTTGGACTTTTTGGAGCAGGATAAGATGGTAGGAACGAAGATCGATTGTGTAATCAGTAGAAAAAAAACATTTGAGGTAAAAAAAACATAAGAAAATATTTGGATAACACCAACAAACACACAGATATAAAATCTTCCGGATCGAACAAGAAACACCGAAGATATAACGAAAAAACCAAAATAGCACCATAGGGCCCACTTTAAAAAAAAAAAAATAAATTTTTCGAAAATGTCTTTCAAATATCTAACGATTGAGGCGGGGTCAAAATAGGTATATTTTTCTGCCATACAAGGTGATACGGTCTAATGTACATATCAAATTGTTTTACTGCAGCTTAAAGATAAGCTTTTTTATAAAGTTTTCAATTTTGGGGCTTATGGGAGGTTGGCGTGTTTGTGGTTGTTTCACTTTTGTAGCTTAAATATTAGCCTTTTTTAGAGTTTTCTTTACAGTGGGTTCTATGGGAAGTGGGTGTGTCCGTAGTCAGATGACGCCCACTTTTTTCCACGATTTAGTTTTGATATAAAATACAAACGTATCCAATTTTTTGTCAGTAGCTTAAAATTAAGCCTATTTATAGAATTTTCAATTTGGGGTTTTATGGGAGGTGGGGGCGTGTTCGTGAATGGATGACGTCCATTTTTCTAACACGTCTTTGTTTTGATATAAAATGAATTAAGACCAAATTTTAGTTTTGTACCTTCGACAGTGGCGTCTTTATATAATATTCAATTCTGGGGTTGTATGGGAGGTGGGCGTGTTTGTGGGTGGATGACGCCCATTTTTCTAGCATGCTTTAATTTTAATATAAAACTACTAAATATCAAATTTTATTTCTGTAGCTTGATATAAGCCTATTTATATTGTTTTCAATTTTGGGGATGTATGGGAGGTTGGCGTGGTCGTTGGTGGATGACTCCCATTTTTCTAAAACGCCTTCGTTTTAATATAAAGTGAATAAATACCTAATTTTATTTATTTGACTTCCACAGAAGCCTTTTTATATAATTTTTTAATTTTGGGGTTGTATGGGAGGTGGGCGTGTTATTGAGTGGATGACGCCCATTTTTCTAACACACCTTAGTTTTGACATAGAATACACAAATACCGAATTTCTTTTGTAGCTTAAATATTCGCCTCTTTATAGAGTTTTCATTATTGGGGTTGTATAACTTGATCTTTGCTTTTTAAAAAAAAAGCTTAAATATGAAGTTTCATTACGATAGCTTGAAAATGACGGCTGTAATCGTGTCGACAGACAGACAGACGGCCAGACAGACGGACATAGCTAAATCAACTCAGGTGGTGATGCTGATCAAGATTATATATACTTTTCTATACCTACCAAGCCTCCTCCTGATGGGCGTTACACACGTCGTGACAAAATAAATATAACCCTTTCGCAGTACGCGTGGGGGTATAAAAATACCACTGGACCCTGACCTCTGTAGTTATGTATATATCTATTCTGCTACAATATTACTTCAAATCCGAGATCAAAATAATTCCATCAAGTTAGTTTTTTTTAATAACCTGAAAAATAATTAAAAAAAAAAACTATAACAATATTATTTCAATAACCGGAGATAAACCCAAAACTCTATCTCTCTATTACATACTTACTGTTAATCCCTATACTAACTAATATTCTGACTATAAACCTATTCACGTAATCCTACACTTTCTTACCATATTGTCCCACAATCTGATACCTTCTACTTCTCTTAATCCTGAACACCATTACCCCATATTTATGTTAATCTGTACTCTCTTACCCTATATCCTCATAACTAACCCTACACCACCTTACTATGTTTCCTGATAATTCATAATCTTATAGCTGTAATTCCTAAACTATCAAACCATAATCGTATAACTCCATTCCACTCCATGTCTGCATTACCTTACATCTCTAAGCCCATATCTCATAACCACCCCCCTGCTAAGCCCCAATAATCGCGTAACCATGTACCCCTTACCCCATTAACCAATATTCTCATAGTCCTTTAAGCCCAAAATTCCAAAAAGAACAAGACGCTGTGCATCCCGATATGCAGTAGGTATGTCAAAGTGCCTGTCTCTCGCTATTTACAATGCTTTATTTATGCTTGCTTCTCACGTTTCGTTGTGCTGCCACCGCTAACTACGAGTAAGCGTCTTGCGTGAAAGATACAAAAACACGGTTACAGGATAAATATACAATAGGGAAATGGAGTAAAGGATTTATTTGAATTATTGTTCAAATGTTGTTAAGTTTTAATGATATCTAGCCTATTTTTTAAGGGATTATTTCGACCTAGATAGGCTTAAGTCTATTCAGGGTCCAGGGGTTATTTTTTCCCATGTTTTTATAGATAAAACTTGGAATAAATAATCAAATATTCAAATGATATTCAATGAAAATTTTGATAGTTGCTTAATCAATTAACCAGGATTAAGAAAAATTTCAGTTGTCTTCACGTGGTTATTTTTATACCCTAAACCTGAAAGGTCAGGGTATATTAACTTTGTGCAAACGTTTGTAACGCATAGAACGAAGCGAGTCCGGTATAGAAAAGTATATATATTCTTGATCAGCGTCACCACGTGAGTCGAGCTATCCATGTCCGTCCGTCCGTCTGTCCGTCTGTGTGTTGTCCGTATACACAGGATGAGAAGAAGGAGTTCAGATAATTGGATGAAACTTGGTACACATAGTCACATGAACCCAAGGATCTGCACTATTGAATATTTTTGGAATCCGCCCACGGACACGCCTACATCCCATACAACGCAAAAATTGAAAACTGCATAACTCAGCTCATAATTAACCTACAACAATAAAATTTGGTATGTATTTGTTTTGTATCAACACAAAGATTTTTTTGAAAAATGGGTGCCATCCACTCACGGACACGCCCACCTCCGATACAACCCAAAAATTGAAAATGCAATAAATAAGCCTCTGTTTAACCTAAAGAGCTCAAATTTGGCATATATATTTTTTATAACAAAACAAAGATGGTTTTGAAAAATGGACATCATCCGCCCACGGACACGCCTACCTCCCATACAACGCGAAAATTGAAAACTGAATAACTCAGCTCAAATTTAGCCTACAACAATAAAATTTGATATGTATGTGTTTTATACAAACACAAAGATGTCTTCGAAAAATGGACGTCATCCGTTCATGGACACGCCCACCTCCCATACAACCCAAAAATTTAAAACGCAATAAATAAGCCTCTGTTTAACCTACAGAGCTAAAATTTGGACGAATGTTTTTTATGACAAGACAAAGATGGTTTTGAAAAATGGACGTCACCCGCATACGGACACGCCTACCTCCCATACAACCTAAAAAGTTTAAAACTCAATAAATAAGGTTATGTTTGTCATAGAGAAATTAAATTTGGTATGTATGTATTGTATACCAAAACTAAGGTGTGTTCAAAAATTGGGAGTAATCCGTCCATGAACACGCCCACCTCCCCTAGCGAAAGCACAACAAAGGCATTAACTGTGAGCTACAGGATTAAAACTTGGTATGTGTAAATTTTTCATCACCATTTAAATGCAATTAAAATATAGGCTTCATCCGCCCACGGAGACGCCCATTTACAATAAAAATTTTTTTATTCTTGAAAAGTGGGCTTAGGGTATTTCATAGTCGGCCTAGACCGACTTTAGACTTTTTTTACTTGTTTGTATTTTATTACGTTTTGATTCTTAACAAAGATATTACTTTCGTTTCATAAGACCTATTCGTTAAGTAGTGGGCGTTTGAACCACCCCAGGCACAAACAAACAAAACCGTTAAGAAGTAAACAAGTCATTAAGATTATTAAGAGGTAGCCAGAAAACACAACTTTCAGAATAACGCTCAGCATTTCTCCTCCTCCAGCATATGTGTGCGTTTTTCCTATCAAACTATCTGAATTTGAAGCTTGCGAAGGGCTCGCATTTTATGCTTTATTGATTTGATATAAAAAAAAGCTATAATAAAATTTTTTGCGTAAAACATAACACTATCTATTTCCATACATTGTGATGAATGTAAAGAAATCAAATCTACGATAGCGATGCGAAAAATAACAATTTCCTTGTATAAACATTGGATCATCAATTAACAATTGCTCTTCCCTACATCTCATTTCGTGTATGTATGTTTCTTCTTTTCGCAATCATTGCAATATTAATTGAAATATTAAAAATTTCACAAACAATGTTCACTCAAAGTAAAACACCGACATGACGATAATGATGACGATAAGCTTGGTCGGTGCGATCATGCGATTCCTTGCCATGTGACCAAAACAAATTCAAAACTTTGTGAGATGAGCTGTCATTTTTTTCATTTATTTCCACATCACTGTCATGTCCGCTATGTCAAAACCAATTTTTCTTGTGAATTTCACATCGAAAAAATCCCAGTTACATTTCTTCTAACGGTCAGAAAATATATTTATAAATTATTTTTTATATAATTTTTTTATTTTATGTAAGTTTTTTTGTATATAATTTTATTTCTTAAATAATTTTATTTTTTGTTTATTTATATAATTTTATTGTTTTATATTATTGAAATAATATAAAATTATAAATTATAAATTATAAATTATAAATTATAAATTATAAATTATAAATTATAAATTATAAATTATAAATTATAAATTATAAATTATAAATTATAAATTATAAATTATAAATTATAAATTATAAATTATAAATTATAAATTATAAATTATAAATTATAAATTATAAATTATAAATTATAAATTATAAATTATAAATTATAAATTATAAATTATAAATTATAAATTATAAATTATAAATTATAAATTATAAATTATAAATTATAAATTATAAATTATAAATTATAAATTATAAATTATAAATTATAAATTATAAATTATAAATTATAAATTATAAATTATAAATTATAAATTATAAATTATAAATTATAAATTATAAATTATAAATTATAAATTATAAATTATAAATTATAAATTATAAATTATAAATTATAAATTATAAATTATAAATTATAAATTATAAATTATAAATTATAAATTATAAATTATAAATTATAAATTATAAATTATAAATTATAAATTATAAATTATAAATTATAAATTATAAATTATAAATTATAAATTATAAATTATAAATTATAAATTATAAATTATAAATTATAAATTATAAATTATAAATTATAAATTATAAATTATAAATTATAAATTATAAATTATAAATTATAAATTATAAATTATAAATTATAAATTATAAATTATAAATTATAAATTATAAATTATAAATTATAAATTATAAATTATAAATTATAAATTATAAATTATAAATTATAAATTATAAATTATAAATTATAAATTATAAATTATAAATTATAAATTATAAATTATAAATTATAAATTATAAATTATAAATTATAAATTATAAATTATAAATTATAAATTATAAATTATAAATTATAAATTATAAATTATAAATTATAAATTATAAATTATAAATTATAAATTATAAATTATAAATTATAAATTATAAATTATAAATTATAAATTATAAATTATAAATTATAAATTATAAATTATAAATTATAAATTATAAATTATAAATTATAAATTATAAATTATAAATTATAAATTATAAATTATAAATTATAAATTATAAATTATAAATTATAAATTATAAATTATAAATTATAAATTATAAATTATAAATTATAAATTATAAATTATAAATTAAATTATTCACTTAAATATCGTTAAGAAGCTTTTGAAGAAAAGCTCAAAGTGAAATGTTGACTTAGATTAGATTCGAGGGTATTGAAGTACAAAAATGTATGTTCTTCAAGAGAACTTTTTGAGAACAGAACTTAAATTTAGCCATTTTCAAGTATGTTTTGAAATGGTATACCTTTATATGGTATATCAAATACAATGTAAAAAGTACTTAAATGTAGTTTAAATAGATTTCAGCACACAGCAAACTTATGAGTAATTTTTGTCGACAACGTAAACAAGTCACGCAAAAAGTAGAATTCAATAAAAAGAACACGCCAGCAAACAACAACGATAATAATTCAACGACACTTTGTCTGTTGCCACCGCCAAATATACGACTATTCAAACATACAAACAAGAAAATATGTATTAATTTGTATATGAATAGAAAGAAAAAAAAAAAACGTAAAAAAATATTCTAAAATTGCCTATGGTACGTGGCGGCGTATGCTCGTGATTCATGCCGAACATTCATCACCATTACTAACGCCATTATTATCATCTTTAAAATCTTCATCATCATCATCATCATCATAATCATAAAACAGATGGCAGAAAATTTACAGTAAAATTGCCGCAATTTTTGGCAAAGATTTCTAGAAAAATGGCATTTAAATCCAAAGAATAATCATAAAAATTGAAAAGTATAAAATTTTAAAAATATACTAAAACTAGATAAGCTCAGGAAATAATAAAAATAAAACAAAAATAATTCATTGCTTTGCAAAAATAGATTTTATTTAAAAATAAAATACCTGTAAGCAAAATAGGCAAATAAAGCAGATATAGAAAAAAAAAAAAAAAATGTAAATATTGTTGAAATATTCATTTTATGCCTGAAATTTTTTGTCAAATTTGCAGAATATTTTTAGATATATGTATATCTTTTCAGTAAACGCTTTGACGAATTCGCATTGTCTTAACCAAAATATCATAAAAATCATAAATTTAAGCCAGATTTTATATATTTGTATATTTATTTTCGCTATGTTTTGTTGTTTTATTTGCTTAGCTGTATTTTTAATATTTTTTTTTTTTTTTAATGAAGAATTTAGGTCATTAACAATATTGATTCGACTTATTTAACAGACTATTAAAGAAAGTTTTTACTTTTGTTATTCAGTCGTAAGGTTGTTCTGGTCAAAATTTAAAAATCAAAACATTTTAAGGTTGCAAAGTCAAGTCAAGAATATCTTATGATTTCTTTAAGTTACCTATTTTGTTAAAAAATAAGCTTTTCACTTGTACGATTTTTAAAGTTGATCTACATATGTCATTACAATTGGATATTCAAAGTTTAAAATAATCTTAATTTTTCCTTAAATCAACATTGGTAATCGAAGCAATGTTGGGTTCATAAGCCTGTTATACAGGTACTACTATGGGAAGTGTTCAAGAGAGTTACACGACCTAACTCCAGCAGCTCGAGTATTTTCCAGGTTCACTCGGGCAGGTCACCTTGCCAATCCATACAGTATTGCTTTGATGCCCAACAGAACATTGCTTTACCGTGATAATTCGTTCTTCAGGCTTACAATAAGATTGTGGAATAATCTCTTTGCGGATGTGTTTGCCGGCAGTTTTGACCTGTGTAAATTCAAAACAAGTGTTCAGCGGCACTTCTCCATTTTTCTACTTTCCAACTATGTCGGCATATATCATACAGCTCGTGGTGCCATCGTTTTCGGTACTCGCCATTAATGCAGATTGTACCATAGATCTTGCAAAGGATTTTTCTCTCGAACGCTCCCAAACTTCTTTCATCAGTGCTGTTCAACGTCCAGGTTTGTGATGTATATAGTAGGATGAGCTTGATTGTTGATTTATAGAGCGTTAGTTTTTTTCGTCGAGAGAGAGCTCTGCTTCTCAATTGCCTACTGAGCCCAAAATAACACCTGTTGGCAAGAGTTATCCTTCGTTTAATCTCAATATAAATATCGTTGGAGGAGTTAATGCTGGATCCTAGGTAAACGAAGTCCTTCACAACCTCAATGGCAGTGTTGACAACAGTGACATGGGTTCCAAGACGCTGGGACTGTTTGTTTGTTGACACAAGATACTTCGTTTTATCTGCGTTCACTGCCATTCGACTCGACTCTTTTTCTAGCCTAAAGAATGCTGCACTGACTTCACGCGTATTATGGCCAATGATGTCAATATCATCAGCATACGCCAGCATTATGACACTCTTATAGAAAATTGTGCCGCTGCATCTCAGGTCAGCAGCTCGGACGTTCTTCTCCATAACTACATTAAAAAAAAGTCGCACGATAAGGAATCAGCTTGTCTGAAACCTCGCTTGGTATCAATCGGAGGGGAGAGGTCCTTCCCAATTTCACTGCGTTGCTGGTGTTTTTCAGTGTCATCCTGCAAAGACGTATTAGCTTCGCAGGAATACCAAATTCAGACATGATGGAGTATAGGTGACTCCTTATTGGACTGTGTGTCGATTTGTTTTTCGAGGGAGCGAATATTACCAATAATTGTTAGAGCGTAAAGATCTGGTCGATGTGGACTGACTTTCTGTAGCTACACTGATAAGGTCCAATCAGTTGGTTTACGATGGGCTTCAGTCTTTCACACAATACGCTCGACTGGACCTCATATGTGATATTAAGAAGGCTTATTCCACGGCAGTTGATGCAAATAGTGGGATCGCCTTTCTTGTGAATTAGACTGATCACATGGAGGTTCCAATCATCTAAAATGGATTTTTACAACCATATTCTGCATAGAAGCTTATAAATGCATTAAGGCAAAGCTTCGCCTCTGTTCTTAAACTGCTCAGCCGGTAGGCCATCGGCTCCTGCGGCTTTACTGTTTTAAAGCCGAGCTATAGCTGTTAAGTTGGGCAACGCAACTTGAACGCTATCATCCCTAAGTGAGGTTAGTGCGGGATATCATCTCTTTTGGCGGGATTGTTGTCAGCGTCGTTATTTAGGAGACTAGACAAGTGTTCCCTCCATAACATCAATGTACTCTGGATATCTGCACAAAGATTACCATTTTTATCCTTGCAGAAAGAGGTTCCGGTCTTAAAACCATAGGCCATGTGTCTTATTTTTTCGAAAAATTTTCTATACTTATTCCTGTCGCCATGCATCTCAATTGTCTTGCACTCACGCATTTCTGCTTCTCGTTTTTTTCGCCTGAACAGACATCTCTCTTTCCTCCTCTTCACTCGGTATCGCTACATAGCACGCGTTACAACCGACTGCAGGGTGGCTTTGTAGGCAGTGTCCTTCTCTGCAGTGGCGTCGCGACACTACTGATCCTGTCACTGGTTTCGACGAGGGTGGTGGTAGTCTATCGGTGACAGCATAGTGGGATATGTGCGTCCACTGGGCGCATATATAAGGAGTGCTTCCTTGAAGCAGAAGTGAGAGTCAAGTAGCGAAGGCTGTCTATTTTGACTACAGCTTACTGTGTAGAATGGCGAGCATTCTTAGCTGCGCACAGACGTGTTCGGATCTTGGCTGCGACAAGATTATGATCAGTCAGTACGAAAGTACGCCTTTTTATCAAAAGGTACACTTTAGGATTTAGTAGTAGAGCACGTTTGCTCTAAATTTAAGTTTATTAAAACATATCTTCGAAATGAGCTAGCCGTTATACTTAATAAAAAAAAACGTGAGATTTATAATAATTTTCAAAAAATAACGTTTTTATATAAAAAGGTACTTTTTTCTCATTTATAAAAGTACCTACATTTTAAAAATCTCTCAAAGCATCACTGATCCGAGTCTATGTTTGCACTGCGGATCGTTGGAACGTCTAGTATACTGGAAGAGTGACTTCCGTCAATCCAAACGTGATCAATTTGGTTGCGTGTTTTTTGGTCAAGGGACAACCAGGTGACCTTATGAATATTGAGATGCTTGAATTTAGTGTTAATGCTTTTATTAGAATTGATACTTTTCAAAATACTAACACATTTTTTTGTCAAAGCTGTACTTAAATTTATTTAATTGGTCATAAAATTTGAATTTTAGTACCTAAGGTTTAAAATATAAAACAAAAGAACTAAAAGGCAATAAAAGTTGTATTTTGTATTTAGTTTAGAATTTGCTCATACTCTTGCAAGCAATAGATTTGAAACTTAATGTCGTGTAACAATCAAACTCAGTATGAAGTAACGTGTTGCCCAGATCTTTCATTTATAAAACTGACACGTGTGTTTTCCCATACAATTCAAATTTTGCGATGCAGAATAGCTATGGAAGTAGGGATTCCAGTTCCGGGATCCCGGACATTTTGAAGTCCCAAAAGTCCTGGGATTATAAGTCCTAAAATCCGGGATTTTCGGGATCCTGAAATTGCCTTAAAATTTCTGGATTTAGTTGATTTTTCCGAACTTTTCCATAAATTAAGAAGATATTAAAGAATTTATAAAACTGTTCCTTTAAAATAATCAAAAGTATTTAAAAATATTGCTTGCAACCCTTTTTCGAGTAATGGTAATTAAAAATAGTAGTAGAAAAATGCAACCCTAAGTTTAAAATTCGAATAACACCTGTTTACAAGACTGTTTGTTTGTGTCAGCTGGCTGGTTAAAAAGGATTGTTTGCTGTTTTGCAAAAATGACTGGTTATTATGAATATAATTTGGTCAATACGATGATTCTTTATTCATGGTCTTTATTTTCACAGATTTCACTGAAAAAGATGAATTTATTCTTCACAAAAGCGTTTTTTTTTATTTCTTTGGTCAATTTGTTTTTAGAAAATAATATCTTAACTTTCGAACCAAACATACGAATTTATTTATTTATCAAAAAAATTGGGTTTTCTCTGTTTTCCAAACCCCGGGACTAATCCCGGGAACCCGGGTCCTGGGACTGAAATCCCTATATGGAAGTAAAAATCAGGGGACATTTTAACTCAGAATGGAGTTACTATTTGGTGGTGTCCTGCTACTGGAAAACTAAAACGGGCATTTTACAAAGGGTGTAGCTCCGCCCCTATAAGACACAATTTAAATTGAATCGCTTTGGAATTAATAGTCACAGATCAAAGAAACTCGGTTTAGAGTAACCATTTGGTGATATCCTACTACTGGGAAATACTCGAAAACTAGAACGGGCATAAGCAAAGAGTATGGCTCCGCCTATGGCTCTGTGAAATAAGGACCCAAAATTTAAATGAAATAAGGCCCCAAATATTTCTATATAAAACAAAAAACATATTTTTGGGGTGTTATTGCCCTTATTGTGCCCAATAATTTCAAGATAAAACAAGTAAAGAAAGTCTAAAGTCGGTCTAGGCCGACTATGAAATACCCTAAACCTACTTTTCAAAAAACAAAATAATATTATTGAAAATGAACGTGTCCGTGGGCGGATGAAGCTTATATTTTGTATGCATTTAAATGTTGATGAAAAATTTACACATACCAAGTTTTATTCTTATAGCTCACAGTTAATGCCTTTCGCTATGCGAGGTAGGCGTGTTCATGCACGGATTACTCCCAATTTTTGAACACAACTCAGTTTTTGTATCAAATACAAACATACCAAATTTGATCTCTCTATGACAAACATAACCTTATTTATTGACTTTTAAACTTTTTGGGTTGTATGGGAGGTAGGCGTGTCCGTAGGCGGATGATGTCAATTTTTAAAAACCATCTTTGTTTTGTCATAAGTAACACACGTGCCAAATTTTATCTCTGTAGGTTAAACAGAGGCTTATTTATTGCGTTTTAAATTTTTGAGTTGTATGGGAGGTGGGCGTGTCCGTGATCGGATGAGACCATTTTTCGAAGACATTTTTGTGTTAATAAAAAACACATACACACCAAATTTTATTGTTGTAGGTTAATTATGAGCCTATTTATGCAGTTTCATTTTTTGCGTTGTATGGGAGGTAGGCGTGTCCGTGGGCGGATGATGATGACGTGGGCGGAAAACAACCCTAAAATTGAAAACTTAATAAAAAAGCTTATGTTCAACCTAAAGAGATAAAATTTGGTACGTACGTTGTTTATAACAAGCCAAAGATGTATTTTAAAAATGGACGTCATCCGCTCACGGCCACGCCTATCTCCCAAACAACCCAAAAATTTAAAACTGCATAAATAAGCTTAAGTTTGTCTTACAAAGATAAAATTTTGTATGTATGCAATTTATACAAAATCTGAGATGTGTTCAAAAATTGGGCGTAATCTGTCCACGAACACGCCCACCTCCCATACAATCAACAATAGCGAAAACACTATAACAGCATAAACATTTGAGCTACAGGAATAAAACTTAGTATGTATAAATATTTTATCAACATTTAAATGCATATAAAATATGGGCTTCAACCGCCTACGGACACGCTCATTTTCAATACTATTATTGTATTTTAAAAAAGTAGGTTTAGGGTATTTCGTAGTCGGGCTGGAACGACTTAAGACTTCCATTACTTTTTTATATTTAATATCTTTGAAAATAATGGTCATTGAATATTGAAACTCAGAGTGGAGCTACTTTTTATTGATGGCTTTCTATTGGCAAGCTGGAAGATGCATTGGACAAGGTCGACAGCAACGTGCCGGGAACCAGCTAGTTATAATATAAAAAAAAAAAAATTAAATACACGGTCGGGCTGAGAATCGAACCAGGGTCAATCGATTCATCAAACCAAATCTAATAATACTAAAACTTAGTAATAGTATTTGACGTGGTTTCAATTTTAAACCCATGCGGGACTAAAACCTAGTTTCAGTATTTGACGTGGTGTAAATTTCAAACCCATGCGGGACTAAATATATATTTTAATATTTGACGTGGTTTCAATTTTAAAACAATTTCGGTGGCGTCATATATAGTATATAGTACAGGATTGACTAAAATTTAAAAAAGCGCGCCAAACTTTGTTTCTTTTATTACGAAATGAACTTGTTCCTTATTGTACCTGGGAGGAGATTAAGAAAAGTTCTTCTGCCTAGAAAAGAGGACACATATTGTGTGAAGCAGTCAAAAATTTTGACATAAAAGAGAGCATTGTCAACACTTCATTGAGCATTTTTGAAAAAATATTGAAAATCGATTCTATTGAATAAAATTTCTAATTTTATAAAATCAATTTTCCGAAAAGTGAAGCTAGACTAAGGTAGATTGTACGGATCGAGTGTTGAAAGTAGATGGTTACTCGCGGAGTGTAACACAATTATCTAAATCTGAAGAAAAGACGAGAATTCATTGTCTCAACTGATGTAGGTCGGAGTCTAAAAGATAACTTATAAAGAGAAAAAATATTTTGTTTATTTCTCCAGAGGGAGAAAGAGAAGTCCCTTGTTTATTTCTTTACGCTATGCTTAAACTATTGTGAAAAGAGCTTTTTAAAATATTGGCAATTTACTAAATTTTCTCTTCGAAACAAACCATCAATCTAATAAATTAAATATATATGTTCCATAAAATAAACCAAATTATCTTAAAATTATCATAAAATCTTGTTTCGCATTATTAAGCAATATCGTAGCGTTTTTCTGTGGTGTTTATTTTGTGGCCATGAGTCGAGTCTTTACTCTGGTCAGATTTATTTTTTTTTTATTTCCGTCGCTTTTCATTTTCTACGTTCAAAACTGCAGAGTCTGTTTCCGCTCTACTGCAGTTAAATTGAATTCCTAGATAGTTAAGCGACTAAATGTCAACACATGCGACTATTTTATGCTTTACACGCATTCTTTTCAAAGGTATGTCTAGTTATATCTGACAGATACAGAGATACATATTTCAAAGCAAGTCATTCACTTAATTTACTTAATTGTGCGATTTACTACTTTAAGCAATTCAACAAAATACTTCAAAATTAATTAAGTTCTAAAGAAAGTAATTCACAACTGCTATGGCTAGAACGACGCCAAACATGCACACATGTGTGCCTCTAAATGTGTCTCGCTGTATTTTTATGTCGTTAGTTTTTATTAAAATAAATCAAGCCTGTTTTCTACAACTCTACACTATTTGTTTGCTTTAGATTTTTTCGCATTTTAAAGTTTGTTGTTTTTCTTTTATATTTTAGTTTTTTATTTATTATTTTTTTGTGATTGTGTTTTTGTTTTTTTTTTTATTATTTTGCACACTTCTGTATTTGTTTATCTAAATAGAAATGTTTTATTTATTTAATAATTTAATTAAATTTTTTGACGCTACTCAATTGCAATAATTGTGTGATAAAAAAAATTGTTGAGTGTTTTTTTAATCATTTGTTTATTGTTATTTGTTGCAATAAAAATATTATTTTATTATCTAGAAAACTTTATTTTTTCTAAACGTTTTCTTATGACTCAGAAGTTGAATAAGAAAATTAAGTAACTTTTATTTATTTTTAGCTTTTTCGTTAAAATCTCTGTTATATTCACACACTGGCTACTGCCTATTTCGCTAAAGTATTAATTTTAAAAGCTCTCACAATGTCTAAAGAAAGGTTTTTCGCGCTTGAATGACCTTATCTGCCGCTTCTTTCTTGTTAACAGCTAAGTGCTAAAATTTGGCAACATCATAATTATATAAAAAAATTTTTTCTTAATACAGAAGTAGCTCATTTTGTTACAAGTATTGGTTTGTTTTACCTTTTTTACATTATCTGTTAAATTAACGCTTTTCAGTGTTTGAACATCCGCATGCATTGTTGCTGTTGTAAGTTGCTTCTGAACGATTGTTGCTGACTGCTGCTAAATAAATAATAAATTCATAACGCAGCTGCAACAATTAATTAGCAAGTAAAGAATTGCATTTACAAAAGTAACAAAAGATCAAGATCAAGCTATATACAACAACAACAACAGAAACAACAAATGCACTCACTCCTTAATGCACTGTAAATAATACATGAGCACATTAACAATGCTAAAGTGTTGCTTGTTTAGTTGAAAGTTGTTGGACCTGTTTATCAACAATTCTTTAGTGGCTTCATCAAATAAAGGTCAAATTGAAAGATTCATAAATTCAAAATAAATCAATCTGAAGTTTTGCTGTTTTAAGTTCAAATTAATTTGAGCTTTTTTTTTCTTATGTTACTTAAAATTCAAACGTGATCAAAAGATCACTTTGCACATTTTTCCAAGCTTTAATTATTTAAAGTATCACATGAAGTCTGTTCCCTGCAGGTTCCCTCATGATTATATTTCTTTTTATTTAACTACTGATACAGTTACAAATTAAATCAATTTGAAAAACTTTATCTCTAAAGATAAATATGTAATTGTTTTTAAAGTTTTTACTGAGCTCTTCGATGCAACTCTTTGTAATGTTATTAATTATTGATAGCATTGCTTTTTTAAGTTATTAAACAGGAAGCCATAAATTAATAAAAATGCCTTGAATTAATACTTTAATGTGCTTTATTGATATTGCATAAAATGTAAGGAATTTCATGATTCGTCAGAATCCTTAATCTTTAATAAATAGTAAAATTTCATAGTGAAATAAATCCGGAAAGGAATTTAGAAATGTTGGCAATGTTTTTCAGAATAATGACAAATAGTAGACGGTGCCAAAAGGACGTCCGCTTTCAACGTTGCCACTTTAGAGCAGGTTGCGATGAACGATCAAAATACAATTTTTCTCACAACTAATCACCATTTAAAAGTTTAACTTTCCTGCTTTCAATTTCTCATGAGTGAGAAAATTTCGCCGTAAATAAAAGTTTTTACGTTCTCTCACAAACAAAAGCAAAGTTCGAAAATATCACGAACGAAAACAGTTCGCTGCAATCGTTGCAAACTCATGATTATTCGTTGCACTCAGAAAAAAGTTTCTCGGAATATGATAAAAAAGGCATCATATTTAGAGAAAAATGGTATAGCAAAAATGATAAAAAGCTTCTATGAAAAAGAGAAAAATTTAAAAATAAATCGTGATAAATTGAGAAAATATTTGCTTTTATTGAAGAAAATACTCCTCATAGTGAATTTTGTATAAAAATATAGGAACACTTTTTCATTTTCAATAAATTTTTCTCTATAGATGAGAATTTTTTTGGGCGAGAAAAATTCAATCATTGAAAAAGAGAAATTTTTTATCGCAGAAAGATATATGTTTTTTTCTGAGTGTAGTTGTGAACGTTCATGTTTAAAATCAATGAGTAACTCATATTGTGAAGACTTATTCTTTATATAATTTTGAGTATATTTGAAGTCATAATAATTGCAGCTCCTCGTAACAGCGTTACAGAAAAAAATTATTTATGTAAAAATACTTTAAGGCCCGTTAACTGATCTCAATTTTAAACAAAGTTAAGCTTAAACAAAGTTTAAAATTCCTTAACCTCAGTTTAAATTTTAACGCCGATACCTCATCTCAAAAAATCTAAGTTTAACTTGGTGAGGCAAGTTTAAATTTAAACACAGAAATTCTAGGTTTAAAAAATTTAAACTTAGATTTTGTCAAAAATTCTCTGAGAACATTGGAAATATTCTCAATCATAAACAAAAAATAAAAAATAAAAAAATAATACTTCAAAAAAATCAAAACAATAAACAAAAAACAAACATATTTTAAGTTTTGAAAAAAAAAATATTCCAATGAAACTGATAATTTTCATTATTCTATCAAAAATTTTTGAAATATTTTGATGTTCTACGTCGAAAATAATTTTAACTGAGTTTAAAATTTAAACTCTGTTTACGAAATCTGAGGTTAAGGAATTTAAACTTCGGAGATCAGTTAACGGGCCTAAGTATTGCAAAATAGCAAGAAAAAAATTATTTTTTATCAGTTGTTTTTCGCACAAAGGCACTGGATAAAATTTCCTCATCCCCTGACCATGAGGCATTAATTTTGGCAAATTCTTTCCTGGCGTGTAAGTTTTTCTTACGAAGGAGTGGAGCCTTACGGGCTATTCTGCCATAAAGCTTTGAATCTACTAACTTTCGTGGAGTAGTCCGTGAAGATACTTTGTTGCTAATTCTTCTGCTATTGTTCTTGAAGCTTAAAAGGGTCCCTTTTTTTTCTTAAAAGCATTCATGATCAAATTTCGAGAACGTTCAAGAATTTTGGCAATCGTTCCATATCCATTTCCTCCAGCACGCATCTCAATAGCAATCCGGGTTTTCTCCGGGTGTACAATGGTCACCGCGACCCATCTAGATACCAAAATCTTTTATGAAGGCTTCAAAATTTAAAATAATTTTACAAACCTTTAAAAAAAATTCCAAAACTACACTTTTGAACAAAAAAACACGAAGAAAAACTCTTTTAAATGCTCTTAAAATATTTTTTTCTGAAAGTATACCTATTTTTTTGTCCACAGCGCGTTGTTACTTCGAGGTATATCTCTTGGTAACTAAATTTTAGATTAGAAACTGTACTGCAAATAGATTGCCTGTCAATAACGGAACAAATTGTACAAAGGTTAATTTTTTAACTTTGAATTAAATATATTGACCACCATTTTTTTGGGGATGTACCTTTTTTTTGTCTAGATGTGTATATCTATATCAATATCAATATATATATCTATATCTGTATCTATATCTATATCTATATCTATATCTATATCTATATCTATATCTATATCTATATCTATATCTATATCTATATCTATATCTATATCTATATCTATATCTATATCTATATCTATATCTATATCTATGTCTATATCTATATCTATATCTATATCTATATCTATATCTATATCTATATCTATATCTATATCTATATCTATATCTATATCTATATATATATCTATATCTATATCTATATCTACATCTATATTTTTATCTATATCTATATCTATATCTATATCTATATCTATATCTATATCTATATCTATATCTATATCTATATCTTTATCTATATCTATATCTATATCTATATCTATATCTATATCTATATCTATATCTAGAAGTAAAGAACTCTTGGTGATCATCGGTATATATCTAACGTAATATTTTTGAGATTTTACTCTAAAAGGTAACCTATTTTCAAAGTCGAAAATATTGGAAAGGACCTATTGTTGCCTATGCTATCCTTATTGTGTGGTTCGTCTTGTTAAAATTTTCAAGTTTCTCTTCTTTTGTCAAACGAATTGTTGGCGCTTCATCGGAAATGTTAACTGAGGCCGTAAGTGAGGTTTCGATAGGTAGACTATTTTTATACCCCCACGCGTACTGCGTAAGGGGTATATTAATTTTGTCACGACGTGTGTAACACCCAAAAGGAGGCGTGGTAGGTATGGAAAAGTATATATATTCTTGCTCAGCATCACCACCTGAGTTGATTTAGCCATGTCCGTCTGTCTGTCCGTCTGTCGACACGATTACAGCCGTAATTTTTAAGCTATCGTAATGAAATTCGATATTTAAGCTTTTTTTAGAAAAACTAAGGTCAAGTTCGAGAATGGGCTAAATCGGATGAAAACCACGCCTACTTCACATACAACCCCAAAATTGAAAACTTTACAAAGAAGCTAATATTAAAGCTACATTACTAAAATTTGGTATATGTGTATTTTATGTCAAAAATGAGATGTCTTAGAAAAATGGGCATCATCCACCCACTAACACGCCCACCTCCCATACAACCCCAAAATTGAAAAATCTATAAAGAGGCTAATATTAAAGTTACAAGAGAGAAACTCGGTATTTGTGTATTCTATGTCGAAACTGAGGTATGTTAGAAAAGTGGGCGTCATACACAATCTAACAAGCCCACCTCCCATACAACCCCAAAATTTAAAACTTTATAAAAAGGCTTATATTTAAGCTGCAGGAAAACAATTTGATTTGTATGTATTTTAGACACATAAAAATAATAAAATCTCTCAAAATCTCATACAAAAAGCTCTCCAATTTAAGATTCTTCCACCCTTAAGAATCGGCCGTGGGGGTATTTTAACTTCGGCCAAGTCGAAGATATACCTTACTAGTTTTAATTGTTTTTGAAATATCCATGAGGACTTCAGATATCCCTTGTCTTTAACTAGATATGTTTTTTTTTTGTAACCTATGATAAAATTTATAATAACAAACTCTCTTCCCTTTAAATTATTTTTCAAATTCAATAATTTTTTCCGTATTTGAATGACAAAATGTTGAAAAAAATTGCTCAAAGCTAAATTTTTTTTGAAATAATCTAAATCATCATCATCATCATCACAACAATGTCAACTACATCTAATATTCTTTCATTCCTAACGACTATAATTTCTACAATACTCACACACATCGAAGAAATAAAATGAACAGTGCGAATAAATAATAATAATTTTATTAAACAAATTATTATGCGGATGTTTTTTAATAGGAAAGAGTGCAACAAATCGTATTCTCAGCGTTTATTTGTTTTTGTTTTTTTATTTTGCTGACTGATTGGCCAACTGACAGCCAAATGGCTCGTGCCACAATCTTGCTTTGATTGCAGCTGAAATTGTTGCTCAGTTTGTTTATTTTGATTATAGTATCTAATTTATTTCTAAGCATTTTCTTCATTGCGCTCAGTTGTGCAAAATAATTTATACATTTTTATTATATTTGATTTAATTTAATCTAATTTGATTTCATTGTCTACTCTTATCTTTGCAGCTTGTTTGGTAAAAAGCATATCCGAAATAGCTGAACTCTATGTGATGTCATGTCAGAAGCACAGCACCAAACCACTTCAGACCATTTTGGATCATCTAAAAATTGTTGAATTGAATAAAACATTGCGGCAACCTTTACTATCATTAAAATCGATAAAACTGGCGCCAAGTGATTGTGAAGCATTGGAGGAAGTTTTCAAAAGGGTAAGTCGGGGCAAGTTGGGGTATGTTGAATAAATGGGGGTGAGCTTCCGCATGAGCGAGATGGCAACAGACATTGTGTCGCTATGTTTATTTCTGATGAAGCAACCGACCTAATTCAATGACAAATAGAACAACTGCCATGAACATTACTACATATCTGCACGTTCATGTTCTAATTTAATGGCAGACAGAAATCCTTCAATATTTTCAACAAGAATGTTTGTTGAATGTTTGAATTATTGTAGATTTCTTGGTAATTTTGTTGACTTGAGTTTTTGAAGTTTTCATGACATTCATGGAAATGCTAATATGAAGTTGTCTTTTCTCACTTAAGTCAATAGAAAACTACTTAAATCTTTTGTTGTAGATTAATGTAGAAGATTAATACTTCTTTTAATTGTCTTACATGTGATGAAGCAAGTTTTTTAAAAAGTCATTGGGACATCTACATGTCCTCTACGTGAAAAAAGACTGTCTATCAGACTGTAATAATTTCTTTTTTTTCTCTACTAGAAAACATTAAATATTATATTTAAATATACTCAAATGCTATTCTTGAATTTCTGGTAATTCCATGGAATTCCATTTTTTAACAACAACTTACAAGCTTCGCCTCCGCTCTTGAACAGTTCTAGTGGGTTCATGGCGGTTGCCGCGTCTTGGTTGTTTCCAAGCCGAGCTACAGCTGTTCAGTTTTCATTATAGTCGAACTGTTATTCTTAATTGGGGTTTCTGGATATCAAAGATGTTCAATTATCTTCTCAAAAAAACCTTATTTGTCTAAATCAAACTTTATTTCCAAAAAATCCCTTATATAACTCTGATCAAACCGAAAAAAACGAAAACTCACGCTCGAAGTATTTTACTCGATTCAATTGTTTTTTGTTTTACATTTTCCTTTATATATCGGGAATATAAGTTGATTTCTAAATTAATAGGACATATTCTTAGTAGTCGTGAATTTCATATCGATCAGTATGGTTTAATTTTTAATTGAAGTTTCAGTGAGTTCATAAAAAAGATGGTATTACAAGAAAAAATTTAAATAATTGGATATAAGCGGATAATTACTGATAATGTTGCCATATCAATGAAAAAGGACTCATGAGGGTCTTCAGTAAGACGATTTTGGAAGAAGTAATTGGAAATGAAAGTCTGACACGACCCATGGTCGTCTAAAAAAGACAAACGAGCGATATAACAGAGATGTAGTGTGTATAAGTCTAAGAAATCGGTAAAGAACTTCACGAGAAATGATTATCGCATTGAGACAGATGCATTCATTTCAAATAATCTGTGCAACAGCAAAACGTAGATTATAAGAAAATAATTGTAAATTATGAAAAGCTGCGAAAAAGGGACTACTTACAGCAAAGATGATTTAAAATCGTTTAAATAAGTGCAAAGCAAAAAGAAATCGGGCCCAGTTCCGTGGATTCTGTGGGAAATCTGCGGTGGCTGTTCTACAAGCTGCCGAACGGGTCACAGGTTGCGGATGGTGGACGACCTCTAAATATAAAGATTAGCCTCTTTTTGCGGTCCCGGACAAGTAGCGGATGAGCAGGTAGGGTATGGAAGGGCGTAGTGCTAGACAGGCACTGCGTCTTAATCAAAAAAACCACATAAGCCGCAACTGGCACTGGCAAGGCGAGTTGGAGCCGCCTCATAAGATCCATGTCCAAAACTCCCTGTCTCGTTTAGACTATAAACTTGAGGGGTCTCTACAAGACCTTTAAAATAGAACGGAGAAGTGCAAATTTGGATTCAGGCTCGTCGTAAGATGAAAACTTGTTTCCCCCCACCTTGTTTCTCGATTCACGCCTGTGAACGAAAGGTTGGCATCCGCATCAAGGCGAGATTCTTCCACATTAGCCTAATTTGCGCGCACGCTCGACGGACGAAAAGGACGATGCTGTTAAGGACGCCTTCTACGCGAGCTTAGAGGACGTGTATGATCACTGCCCGGCCATGACGTGAAAATAGTCCTCGGCGATTTTAACGCTAAGGTCGGAAAAGAAGGCATCTTTGGCTGTCGGACAGTTCAGTCTCCAGGAGACCACTTCGAACAACGGTCTAAGACTGATCGACTTCGCTTCTGCGCGAAACATGGTAGTTAATAGCACCAGATTCCAACACTACGATATCCACAAAGCCACCTGGCTGTCCCCGGATTAAGAAACGCGAAACCACATTGATCATGTGATCGACGGAAGGCACGCTTCAAGCGTACTGGATGTACGCACATTTCGGGGGGTGTCAATATTGTCTCTGACCACTATCTTGTTGCAGTCAAAATCCGCATGCGATTGTGCAATGCGAAGAATATACGCACAGGTATGCAACGAAAGGTAGATGTCGATAAGCTGCTATCATAACGACCGCCGAGGCACACTCCGCTAAACTCTCGATTAAGCTCAACCAAGCTGGATATTGCCTCGATGACGCTGTCGGACTTTGGTCGCATATATCCCACTCCATGCGCACTGCTGCTGAAGAAGTTATTGGTTTTCGGCAGCCGCAATCTTGTTACCAATGGTATGACCAGGAGTGTCGCGACGCAAAGCAACAAAATACGCCGCATATAAAAATATGCTGCAGTCAACTTCAACAAGAGCCATGCTCGAAAACTATTGCGAATAGAGGAAGGAAGTAGCAAGAAAAGCGTGAGCGAAAAAAATTCAGGTGTACCAGGGCAAGAAGAATGCTCGAAAATTCTACCAACAGCTAAAGCTTCTAACCCAAGAATTTAAGCCCAGATCATCCACTTGTAGAGATGAAAATGCTGATCTGGTTCCAGATACGCAGTATGCACTTAGATTATGGAGGCAGCATTTTTCAATCTGCTTGCGGGCGACGATCCCAACAATTCCGTCCTTGGAGAATGCAGTCCGACACCACCAATAAACGATGATATAGTGGAAATTCCACCACCTAGTCATGACGAGGTTAAAGTTGCAATCCAGCGACTCAAAAACAGCAAATCAACAGGTGTCGACGGCCTGGCTGAAGAATTGTTTACTGAAAAACCGGCGGCGGTGAATTGATAAGGCAAAATATGGCTAGCGGAAAGAATGCCCGACATTTGAATCTCAGTGTGCTCTGTCCTATACTTAAGAAAGGAATCTCAGTGTGTTTTGTCCTATACTGATGAAAGTAGACCCGACGATATGCGCCAACTTCCGAAGTATCAGTCTTATTTTCATCGCATACAAGGTTATTTCGAGCACACCAAAGCACTGATTGGACCTTATCAGTGCGACTTTCGTCCTGGCAAGTCCATTATAGCCCAGATTTTTACACCTCGCCAAATTCTGGAGAAAACCCACGAAAATCAAATTGACACCCACCATCTCCTTGTTGATTATAATGCTGCGTTCAATAGCCCAATTCGGAATTTCCTGTATGCAACAATGTCTGAGTTCGGTATACCTGCAAAGTAAATGACGTCTCCGAAGCCTATAGCAGGCAAATATAAATTTGAAGTTGTCAAGGAGTTTACATCCCTTGGCACTACCGTAAATAGCAACAACGTCAACCTGGAAATTAAGTGAAGAATAAAAATTGCAAATAGGGGCTAATACGGGCAATTAAGTTCCAGACTCCTCGCTCGATCGACAAAACTAATACTCTACAAGACGCTCATCATACCTGTGCTTCCCTATGGCACTGAGGTAGGGTGGTATCGCAAGCAGATGCAGCCGCTCTTGGGATGTTCGAGAGAAAAGTTCTTCGCAAAATCTTTGGTCCTGTTTGAGTTGGCGATGACTATCGCATTCGAATGAATCACGAACTGCTCTACGACGACATTGACTTAGTCCAGCGTATAACAATTCAGCGACTACGCTGGCTAGGTGAAGAAGCTTCAGCGAAAAAAGTGTTTGAGGCAAACCCGAGGGTCGACGACGAAGAGGAAGACTCCATACCTCCTATGGATTGACCAGGTCGACGAAGCCCTAACCGCACTTGGTGCACGAGATTGGAGACAGCGCACGAGAATAAGAGAGAGCTGATGAAGTCGGCCGTAACCCGAACACGGGTTGTCATGGTCACCTAAGTAATTAAGTAAGTAATCTCAACCCACTGCTCTTAACCAATTCATGCACCACCAAGTTCCATAACAAAGGAGATAGAACACCGACTGAGTAGTGGCTGCTAACGAACTTTCTAGTCTGTGAGTCCCCTTGTGATGAACTGATAACTGGACTGGTCAGCATGTTGGTAATCCGTGCACACAGTGATTTATCGACATAAAGTCTTGTAAGTGCTTTTATAATTACCTCTGAAAAAACGTTGTTAAATCCATTTTCGATATTCAAGAATGCCACCATAGTATAAGCTTTATGGTTAAAAGAGTTCTCTATATATCTTACTAGAGAATGCAAAACCGAATAAAAACAGACCAAAATCAACGCTTTAGCGAATTTGTACGCCACTTATTCTTTCCGAAGGCTACAGTTTACGAGTTCTTACTCGCTTTCGGAATAAAAACTACATTAATCTCCTACCATTGGAATGGCATGATACTCTTTAAAAATTACACCATGACACTCGATAAAGAGCCAGTATATTAGTCGCCAACTATAAAGCGGTGGGAATGATACCATCCGGCCCCGCAGATTTCTATGGTTAAAAGCTCTTTGATTCAACCTTCTACCCAAGAATCTTACCTTCAGGAAACCAAGGCTCCTAAATCGGTTATTCGAAGGTTATTTTCGCCAATTCAATTATTTGCTTTATTCGTCGACGATGAATGCTTGACTGGATGATGCCTCGTTTTCAACAGATGCTTCTGAGGTTATAAACTTTATTGGCCTACTATTTTTAACTGGCTATATTACACGGACGAATATTTATAATAATTGGTTGATGTACGGAGCATTGCATGCCCATTGGTTAGTTAGACAATGCCACGTAATCATTGTATGGTATTGAAACGATATTGCGATAATCGCAAATTAAATACAAATGATAAATTCTCTAAAGTAGCACCCCTAAATAATTTCATGAATGATAAATTCATGCAGTTTGGATTGTTTTCTAATAACTTATCCATTGACGAACAAATGATTGCCTACTATGGCCGCCACTCCGTAGGCGGTATGCATTATGTTTATGAAAGGAAAGTTTTGTATTTAAGTGTGGGGCTTTGTGTTTGACCGAAGGCTACTTATATTCTCTCATACCATATGGTGGTGCCAATGCAGTTCCGGATCCAGCTAACATAGAGTCTGGGGAGAAATAGATATTGAATAAACTGGAGCAGCCTTTGCAACATTGTGGTGCATTCGGCAATTTCTTCATGTCTCATCGATAGATGTCTCGATTATCTTAGGTGAATTATTTCTGCACTGGCTCCATAGGAGGCAGTGGAGCAAACAGCGCATTACTTATGGACATAAGAGAGATGTTAAAGCAGGAGCGTGGTTCATTGGATTTTGTACATGACAAAAACAATAAATTGATGATGGTTCGCTGGAATGATAACCCAGTCGTCACAATTGTATCGAACAACGAAGAGATCGATCCTATGTATTATGTTATGTGATGGAAGCAGAAGGCAGGAAAAATGACTACTATCCAAATGAAACATATTCTTCAAGCGTATAACAAGCAAAAGTGAGGTGACGATTTATTTTTTATAATGCCACAAACAACTATCGGATGCGTGAACGCGGCAAAAAGTAGTATTAGGCGTTGCTAACAAATATTCTTGACTCCACTATGCTCAATGCATGGAAAGTCCACTATGTGCTTCGCAAGCATGCAGACACTCTTCAAAATCGAGAGATTTGAACTGATAAGGAATTAAAAAAGGTCGCTCCAAAGAAACGCAGAACTATACAATAACTTGATTATCGTGTCAATGTGACCGAGTGCTTATGGCGACAAACGAAACCTCCTAATTTCACTCAATAAGATTCGCACGGACAGAATTAACTCATAAATATTGCTTATTAAAATGCTCAAAATTGGATGTTACTATGCACATAAAATGCTTTCAGACCAATCCCGAAGAGATAAAAAAAAAAAATAAATTCAATTTAACTTTTTATGTATTAAGTACCACCTCGATAAAGTTTCATTGCTTTTCATCCAGCGGCTTAGGTGTGGTCGTAAATGGATTAAATACGGCCCAAAATGTTTCCATATAAAACAACACGTTATGGAATTAACACTTAATTTTATTTGTGGTGTTATTTCAAGACATTGGGCCGTTTCCCCATTTTTGGGATCATATTTAATTTTTATATAAGGGCCTTATTTCCTCGACCCTTATTTAACACTGCCGTATAAAACGCGTATTTTTATCACCCTTCTTTTATCCCGTTGGAGTTTTTTCCAAAATACTTTTGAAAAACTGTGTCATTAGACCGTCTTTCTTGAGAATGCATTTTTTAAAAGACAATTTTGGCTCTATTCAAGAAGTATGTAGACGTGTAATTTCAAGATATTGACCTCAAAGATGATCATAGATTTTTATATATTTTAAGATCATGTTCATGCGGGCAAACCTTATTAAAGGAACAACATTTCTGAACTCGTAGTTGAAATGCCAAGTGAAATGTTTAATAAATCATTGAAAATTTTCTCACGAAAAACGAGTCCTGCAAATAGTTCCACAGTGTTATGTAAAGATATGCTTACGAGGTCCTTTGCACCATAAAATTTATCGGATATGAAAAAATTTCGATTCCAAGCATCTTTCATTAAGTTTTCAATATTTCCCTCTTATCTTAAAGTTATTTAAAAATTAATTTATTTGCTTTCACACTTAGATAAGAGAAAAAATAAAACTCCATATAAACCACATTTATCTATGGTGCTAAAACCCCACTTTTATTTACTTCTTCTTAGGTTCAATACAAATCAGTGGATTTATCAGCATGTGAACTGACCGAAACTGCAGCAATGGCGCTCTTTGAGATGATTGAATATTACGAGGCTGCAAACGAATTGGATATTTCATCGAATGCCGAAGGAATGACACATCGAGGCTGGACATCCTGCACTTATATGATTAGCCACAGTCGGGCGCTACAAGTACTTAACGCCCAAGGAAATCCGATATCAAGGACAGGCGCCGAGAATCTAGGACATGCGTTGAGCACATCTTACCTGCATACAATAAAATTAGAGCACTGTGGCTTAAAGGGCGCGCCGCTGAGCGGATTGTGTAAGTTGAGCCTAGAGTAAACATGTGTCTATAGCCTAGCATAAAATTGAACTGTTTGATTGAAACGATTTTCCATTTGCAGGCTTCAAGCTGCGACACAATCGCGTGCTGCGAGAGCTCTGGCTAGCGCACAATGATCTGGACTGCTTTGATGCAGAAAACATAGCCAAGCTGTTAACAGTTAATCATTACTTACAGCTGGTAGATATAAGCAATAATAATATACGGGACGAAGGTCTGAAAAAGATCGTAAAAGCTTTAATAACACAAGCCAGAGAACTAGAGAAACGTGCGCTGCTGCAGCGAGCGCCTGCTATTGATGATGATGATTGCGGCGCCAATGAGAGCGTAGCTAGCGATACAGAAAATCTGACAATAAGCTGCAATAGCACAAATGGCAAACATGAAAATGAATCCAATAGCACAAACGTTGGTGGTCTGCTGGATAGCGATGCTAGTCAAAGCGAAGACACAGATGATGAAGCCTTTGAGAGCGAAAGAGCTTCAAAAGCTGGAAATGATAGTAAAGCACAGTTAATGGCAACAACGACAATTGATGTCACGACGACAACGACAGGCACATCAATAGCAGATACAATAGTTTCGGCGTCTTTGACAACAACGTTGATAGCGGAAGAGGCCGATGCAGACGAGGAGGATACCGAAGACACAGTGAAATCCACACCCAGTGCAACGCTTAAAAATTCCACACAAAGTGCTGGCAATGGTAATGGTGGCGGACAATCTATGCTGGACAAGCTGCTATCCATGAACAGCACCGATAGCAGCAGCAGTGATGAGGCCGCCTCAAATTTATCCACAGATACACTTGCAGCCTGCTGTTCCGAGGATGCCAGCCTAATCAGTGACGACATCTTTGACGGCGGAGTAGCTGCAGCAACATCAACAACCAACACAAGTACAAATTCGAATGCTCTGTCCAGAGCTGTCCACGCGCCAACACCGACTTCGACAGCAAATGAAATTATAAGCAGCGTGACGACGACGCAGCTGGACAAAGAACGGCGGGATGCACCTAAAGAGGCTTCAAATGGTGAGAGCAGCAACACGGAAAGTAACAGCAGCGGGAACAGCAGCGCCACATCTAGCACAAGTAACAATAGCAATATCAACAATAACAACAACAACAATAACAGCAACAGCAATAATCAAAATCAACTGCATGACGTTGAGCTGCACGCCTCGTCGTGTGTGTTCGAGCTAACCGCGGAAGAGAACGACTGCCTGATCAATTCGCCAGTAACCAAAGCTTTAGATGTTAACAAAAATACAACAAAACTGATCGATGACTTCGATGATACGCACAGCACAGATTCGGCCTTTGAAAGTGCTTCCGAGGGTGATATCAGTCGGCATCTGCCAGAGGAATTCAGTCGGCTATCTGCCTCCTTTGAAAGCAGCCGCATTGATGAAGCCATTGCCGGCTCTAAAGAGTTTGCCGGTGTAGAGACGGCCACCATTGCCACAGAGTCCACAGAGTGTCTTGTAACGGCGGCAGCGTCAGCTGCAGCATCGACCAACTTGTCCTGCGAAACAATTATAACGGCGCCACTCATTGAACTGGCAACGCAAGTGAGTTCAACGCCAACCTTGCCACCGACACCCACTACCCTGGCGGCAGCTACTATTGCAGCTGCAGTTTCACCGGTTGTCATACGGTTGGAGGAACGCTGCGACAGTGTTGTTAGTGAAGTCGAAAGTTGCCCGCTGCCACCAATCCCACCGAAAGTGACTATTTCCGAAGACTCGCTATACCTTAACAAGGTAAAGCTTAGCAGCATTGGTAGTCCCAGTCCAACGCCGCCACCGCCTTCAACATCACCGGGTGGTGCTAGCTTGGGTATGCGTCGTACTGAATCTTCCTGCGCCTTTATTACATCAAGTACGCGAAACCGTTCTCAGAGTTCCGATAGTCTCTGTTCGGATACTTCGCTCGATGGCAGCCTCAGCAGTGATATCAATTTCTCTACATCCACGCAGATCAACGAGAAGCTAGCCAAAAATGATACGCTAACGCGGCAGCAGCGTCAATACGAAGCGCCAACTGAAGTAAGCAACAAGATGCCATGTGGTCTTAAGGCATTGGCGCTGTGGAACAATAACTTAACCAAGGAGTCTGGCCAGTATATAGCGGAACTTTTAGCCGAAACAACATCGCTGGAATTGCTTAACATCGGCAAGAATTGCTTGTCAAACGATTTTGTTTCAACCATCAAGGATAGCCTAATGCGCAATACGACGCTTACAACACTCGGCCTGCAGAGTGCGCATCTCAGCGCAAAAGGTTTCGAAACTCTCTCCTCGATACTTACGTTTGGTGGAAACTGTACGCTGCAACGAATTGATATACGTGATAACAAGTTAGAGGTAGAGAGTTTATCAACGCTCGCCGAGGTGCTTAAGTCGAACACGACGGTTACACAAATCGACATCGACGATGAACCCAAAAGGTTATCGGTAAGTGAGCGAAATTAATGATTCTTAACTCTTTACCTTTTTTGTTGTTTATAAACTAACGTTCTTTTGTGTTGTTAACTATCCAAAAATATATTTTAAATAAGTGGATTATGTCTGGAAAGGTGTCGGAAGACGTGCAATTATGGTGAAAATAGGCGGTATAGGCTTCTTGAGTAATAAAGATATACAAAAAACCCAAGATGATTTCGAAACGGAATTGATATAACATTTCATGTCTACTCCGAAGCTTATTTCTACTTTTTGAGAAATCTCTTTTCTCTCTCTGATATTAACACTTTCGAACTTCTGCTCGACTTACTTCAAAATGTGTACCAAATTATTGTTTGCTCAGTCAACTCTACAAAAAGCAGTAAATTATTTTTTTTATTATGAGGAAATAGCAAATAATTTTCTTGAGAGCTTGGATACTTAATACCCTTTATGATACTTCTTGGAAGCCCGCTGGAAGCCCTCAAATGGTTTCCTTTTAACCTTGAGCGGTTTTCGTTTGTTACTTACATCTTCTTGGTAAAACTTTCTTAACGGCAAGTGTTGCCACCTCCACTTTAAGTTCCCACTATTTTCAATTAATATGAGATAAATGTCGCGTACTATGGCTATAAAGAGATATCACGTCTATGAAAACTGACAGTCCAAACTGATAATGTCAGCAATAAACTCCTCAGATCACTTTAAGATCCCGGAATTAAAAATTTAATACAATTCAGCATATTTATGTCCCTTTTAGTTTACGTCTCATTCCGCCTGATTGCCACTCTCGAATTTCAACCATATTCAGTGCCAAATTTTCGCAATCTATGTGGACAAGATGAATTACTTAAATATTTAATTACAATATTTCATAAAATTAATATAAAAACATAATCCTTCAGTTAAAAAAAAAAAAAAAAAAATAAAAAAAGACGTCATATACAAAATTTATAAAATTAAAAAAAATCCAGATCCGTAACAGATTTATCACGTTCAGAATGGGTTTCATTGTCTCTTGGAGAGTTGACGTCTTCTTTAATAATATTCAAGGCTCAATCAAGGCTCAATCAATTCTCAACTGTCTATAGTTAATAGAGCATGTTTGGTTTTGTTTGATTTCTTTAACTCCCAATAACAGACGAAACGAGACGTCTATGCAAACGATATGTGTTATTCAATCATAAAAAACCAATTTGTGTAAAATTATTCAAACGGTTTTTTTTGTGGTTTAGAAAGACAATAAAATTATCTCTCAATTTACGTACAGCTGACATCGAAATAATGTGAAGTTATTAATTTCCTTGCTCTATCTTCAAAGTACAAAAAACAAAACGCTCCAAATAATAATCACATATTATATGTTGCACTATAGGAAAAGTATAACATTTAAAGGTAAACTTTTTATGTAAATTTTTTTTAAATATAACCGCACGAAGATTTGCAGTTTTTAAAATGTGCGAACTTGTGTTTTTTTTTTGCAATTGAAATAATTAAAGTTGCACCTCAAGCAACGTGACTTGGTTAAATATGTTGGCAATGTTCCATGGCCTAACCAAGCTCATAAAACTCAGTAACGATCAGAGGAACTAGTTCAAGATATCTTAGGTCATTGACTGCGGCATTAGTTTCAGACAAACAATTCTTAGATGTACTTGGTATATTAAGAGTTCATGTAGATGAATAGTGCATTCCATTCTTTGCAGTTTAAGAATATCTACTTTTGCCAATATAACAGACTGTCTAATTGTGTTTCTTCATTATATGCGTTAAAGAAGACTTAATTGGAATGTCGTTAGATGCGAGACAATTTGCGTCAGTCTACTTGCTGTCGCAATTAGCGAAATTATGCCCACTTATCCCTGAAACTGTGGCGCTGAAATCAATATCGTGTCCTCCCACAATGACCATACAAAGTGTCCCATATAAAGTGTCGTCATCAAAACGAATAATCTCTTTAATTTAAAAATCTATCTATTGATTTGAAACTTTTCGCATAAGCATTAATTTGTAATATATAATCTGAGTTTGAAATTCGGCATAATTGAATGAAAACTTCCCCTAACTACCATACAAGGAAAAACAAATTACCCATTTCAGCCCTTGAAAGGACTTTGATCGAGCTTCTTATGATCAATTGTGTTGTGTGTGTTATTAAATGTTTGCACACAATTGACCCAGAACTGAACCTACATGTTTTATGCCGACTCCGAACGGCTAAAGTTCATGTTCTCAAGAAGCTTTACATGGCATTATTTACTCTCTGAGGTTTGCCATTGTCTGCAGCGAGGTGGTGACCGATCAGAAAAATTTTGTTATTGAAAAAACTTTTCGCCGCGACTTGGAATCGAACTCGGGCTCCGAGCATGCAAAGCCACACACTTAACCTGCATGCCACGGTCACCACCATACAAGGAAACGTCCTCAAAACATAAAACCTTTATAAATATCTCAAAAATTAATATATTGACTTGATATCTCAAACATTAGTTTTGATATTTAAAACGTACTTTGGGTCTGATATTTCCACAAATTGGATCCATGCAAAACCTAAATTACTTCGAATATACGAGTACCTTCAAACGGCTTTGGGGTTATGTTAATTTCGATCAAGTCGAAGATAATTGCTTATTAGGTGTTTGTTATTTTGGCCACACGTTGTCCTGCCACAGATAGCCTTCTGTGTAGACCGCTAATATGCTGAATCTTTCTCTTTTTTCAGCATGCTTCCTCTCAAAAAAACAGTAAATTGTAATTTACCGATATTTGTGCCATTTTTACTGGCTTTTGTTCTCAGACTGAGCTTTCATTGAGCTTTCTGGGCTGTAAAATAGGGTGTGGACAAAACTTCGGCTTCATAGGCAAACTAAATTACAAAATTTTAGCCGATTGAGACGAATACGTCAGAAATATAGCTTTTTTATTGAGTTGTGAGCGGAAAAATCAATAAAAATGCTTGGGGTGAGGCAATATTTTTTCCCTAAACCATTTAGAACACGAAAAAAATCGACTGGTAAAATTTCAGATCATTTTGCCCAGTAGTTTTGGAGTCTTTAGCCATCAGTCACACATCGTTTTATTTATAAACAAAATTGATATAAAGATTGATTATTTAATCGTTTGGTTTTTAAAAACTGAAAAGAAACAAGAAGAATATTTGCAATTAGGGATGAAATATTTATTTGGAGCGATACATCAATGCCTGCCATTTACTTTTTAAAGATAATTTCATGCAATTGTTGTCCGCGGCTATGCGTGAGGTGGTCCATCCGTAGGCTCAAATTTTGCCATACTTTTTCCAGCATTTCGGCCGGTATGTCATAAATGGTTACTGTAATATTGTCTTCCACCAGGGCTGCAATTGTGAATTGCTTGTCCACGAGAGTCTTCGCGTAGCCCCACAAAAACTAGTCTAGTGGGGCCAAATTATGTTGACGGCCATTGGGCTGCTTAACGTGAGATAAATTTCTCACCAAACTCGCCTCTCAATACGTCCATGGTGCCGTGTGACATGTGGCACCGTCTTGTTAAAACCACATGTCAACCCAGTTCAATTCTTCCATTTTGAGCAAAAAAGTCGATACTCATAGCAAGACTTCTTGCTCCATTGACTGTAACGTTGCGATTTTCATTATTTTTTAAAAAGAACTGTCCAATAAAGCCATCGGCCCACAAACCGCACCAAACAATGCATTTTGGCTGCTTTTCAGACTAAATTTTACAGTTATGTTTGTCGACGTACCCATTGAGCTAAGTATTTTTGACTTTGCTAAAGATGTTGCTTGCCCTGACTGTGGTTTGAACAAGGAACCATTAGTGCAAAAATAGGACGCACTAACTGCAACATCAGCCGCTATAGTCACGTAAAATTGCAAAACTAATGCTAAACATTAAATCTTCGCACCCGATTTACCCTAAAAATAGTCTATCAGTAAAGCACTAAATCTAATTTATCTAGATTGTAATTTATCGATTGAAATTATGGATTCATGGGTGAATCAGTTCTTAGCAATTTTAACTTGAAAAATAGAATGCCGAGAGGTTACGGATGATCAGGAAAATTGTTTTCTATTAAACAAAATGTCCTGACAGATGAAGAATTAAACTCAGACTTCCACAGTTCATTGGCTTGAACGTCATACACTAGGTACGATCGACCACGACCGCAATTTTTCTCATGAAGTCACTATTGATTGTGCCTCAATATAGAAATTCTTCAAACCCACAGTTTCTTCCATATAACTCAATTATTTCACAATCTTTATTGTTATCTCTTAAGCTTTTTGTATATAATCTTTCTCCTTTTATCTCTCGTTACGTTTAACATTTATTTAACTACTACCGTTAAAATAGTTCCAATTTATGTACTTAGTTTAATATCCCTAATTTTTGTTTATTTTTCCCCCATTTCCTGTTTACAATTATTACATTCATTTGCATGATCTTGAAGTTTGAGAAGTTAAGGATAACTCCGTTTGTGAGCGTAGCGCCACCAGCGGAGAGTGTTGTAAGTATTTGTGTGGATTTCTGCCGCTTTTAGTTCTGCTTTAATCGGAACAAAATTCAAGGACAACAAAGCCTTCTATTTTGCATTCGTTCGCTGCTTTTTGCTTCTACGCCATCTTATATAATATATAAATTTTTTTATTTTCAAATATTTATACTTAATGTTTATATTTTTTTTTGATCCTTCTCACAGGTTGGCAACGATGCGCATCTGGATTATGCGCGTGTACTGGAAAATGTGCGTTCCATGTGCTCGCGCAATGAAAAAACGCAGAGTCAGTTGCAGGCAGCTGATAAATCGGCAGCGCTAGCGAATGTGGCTGGTCGGCGACGTGGTGGCTACTATTTGGGATCGCGCAAGATTTCGCTCACCTGTCACACGCGTCCAATTGTTGTGGATAATCCAACGACAGGTGCAGCAGTGAGCATAACAGCAACTTCTCATAGCAAGCTGGATGTAAAACGCAAGACGGGAGCGCGTCTACGTTCGCCTATTCCTAGTCCGCCAACCGTATCGCCTTCCTCATCACCCAGTCGTAGCCGTTTTAAGGTGTTTCGCGTGAGTGAAGTAAGCCCGCTCACATCGCCGATGTCCACGGCGCCCTCGACTACGACGACCAGCTGCAGCGTGGCCATACCAACAACGAGCGGCAACAATTATCTTCAAAAACTGCAATCAACATCGTTACCCACAGCCAGTTCACTCTCGTCCATGGCCACAGTAACGTCATCGACGCAATCCATTAAGCGTTACTCTGTGTCACCACGCTCACGATTTCAAGTCTCTAAAATTTATGAGGATCCGCGTGTGCCACTGACAAATCGAGCATTGCCACCCATAACACCGCCGCTCGTGGCACCACCAACGCCCATAGTAAAGTCCTGCGTAACAACTTTATCGTACTCACCGCCTGTGATGCGTTCTGAGCTAGACGCCAGTGTGGCAACCGCGTCAACTAGCACACCACAAGTTCCCACCAGCACAAACGCAACAGCAACAGCGGTAACAACCGCAATCACAACCACAGAACTTAGCCATACACCAAATGTAGATAGTACAAAAGTAGCAACAAATACAAATACAACAAATAGCAACATTAACAATAGCCACAGTTATAAAACTACGCTTTCGCCCATATCATCAGCTTCGTCAGCATCTTCTTCATCCTCCTCATCTTCCTCGACTTCGCCAGCATCCATTAGTTCAAATTCATCTATCATATCGGCTTCGTCGTCCTCCTCAACGCCTTCATCAATAACGCCACTTTTTAGCAGCAGTAGCGACAATGCCGACTCCGAGTCAGCGCAGCCATCGAAAGAGTTGCTGCCACATCTTGGTGCTCGTTGTCCCATTGCGGTGTTCGATGAAAATGACATCACGCTGACCAAGAACTCTAGTAACCCTGTGCGCTCCAGTGCGCCTGTTCAGCCGACAGAGAGTGCCGCTAGTGTGCCGACGTCTGGTACAGCAACGCCGCAACAGCAACCAATACAGGCGCGCGCTCGGAAAACCTCATGGCTGGGAAATCCAGCAGCAGTGGATAAACTACTGACACTGTTTCACAATCCAGGAACAATTTTCCAGCGCAGCTCATCGCCAGACTCAAACCTTACAGCGCCATCCACAACGACAGCGATGCCACTAGAAGGTAGGTTATTCTTTGAAACTTTTTCTTATTTTTGTATTTTACCAGTCTACTGCCAGAAAGACTACTGGGAAAGTAAGATTAAGCTTCCGTCGTTTTGTAAAAGACACAATAATTGTCTTTTTTGGATTTACAGAGAGGCTTTCGTTTAGATATCATTTCGATACCGTGTTGAATGCTGCTTGTAGAACGTCAGACACTGTATTAACAAAGCTCCTTCGTATGATGACTGCTAAGTCATCGGCATACCCAACCACATCTACCCCCAGCTCTTTGAGTTCAACTAAGAGGCTATTTACAACTAGGGACTAAAGCAAAGGTTATAGGACGCTTCCTTGCGAGCATCCACTGGTTGTAGTTACTTTGAGGCTAGTATTATGTTTTTTTTTTTTAAAGAAAAGGAATGTCATCAAAACTCACGTCATCTGATATAGAATGATCTCTATTCAGTATGCCGTTTGGATTTTTTTGATATGGGATAGTTTGAGAGACAGTTCTTATAATATCAGAAACATCCCACTTTTAACTCCATCAAACAAGACTGGATAAATCTATTACTAAGTGTCGTCATAATCCACCTGCTTATAAATGTTTGCATATTTAGGTTGATAATTGCCTTTCTAGTGGGCCCATATGACGTATTATTGAAAGCTCCTTCGATATCAAGGAAAGCGACAATACATATTTCCTTGCAGTTGATATATTTTTTAATTCTGTTTATAAGGTCGTTAAGCGCTGACGCTGTTGATTTTCCCGTCTGATAGGCATGTTGTTCCTTGAATAAAGGTACATTGACAGGACATTCCTAATGTATTTGTTAATGATTTTCTCCATACTTTTCAGTATGAAGGACATAAGGCTTAAAAATTTTGGATGAGTCTCCGAGCTTCTGTCAGCTTTATGTAGGTATTTTCCTGTTATTTTTCTACAAGCTTCATTTATATAGCCATACGCTAAACTGCAGATCAATTGTTTCGATAAAAGGGGTGTTAGATGTTCTGAACCTTGTTGCACAAAAACAGGAAAGAAACCATCTCCACCAGCAGATTTAAGGGTTTTGAAGGAGTTCCTAGCCCAATTAACAGCTGGTAAATTGCATATTTGTTTAGAGATTATCCACTCTTCTCAACTAGGCGGATTTGTCTGTTTGTGGTAAGAGCGGTTTAAGTGGGGACCCTCCTGAATGACGGAGCCCGGAAAGTAAGTGTTGAGAAGGAAAAAAACAAGCGGGTCTCTTTCTTGGTTTTTTGTTTGGTCACCATTCTCATGTGTTAGACTGCCTAAGGATAATGGTCTGACAGTTGCTAAGATCTTCTAAAGGCGACAACTCGTAGGAATCCTTTTTAGCCTTTTTAATCTCTTTATTGAAGTTGGTGAGTGATCGTGAGTGGATTATCAGTCATTATTGCGTTGATCTATGTAACAACATACTGTCCTGACATTTATCCTCAAAAGATTGGATATGGATAATGGATGATTGGACATAATCCGCTGAATATTCCAATTTTCATACGGTGTCAATTCTGAGGGGAAGTTTATCGAGGATGACCTGATCAAGCTGTTTTTTGTAATAGTTCAGTGTAATGTTTTCTGCGATAGGATGTATTTTGTACTTGTATTTTGTACTATGATCAGATTACGATGGTTCTTTTGAAACATACCAGTCAGCTATTATGTCATTATGAATGAATATAGTAAGAGTGAGGTGTAGAACCTCTCTTTTGTTTGCGGTAATAAACGTTGGTTAATTTCCAACGTTGAAAACGTAAAGGTTTTTACAAATATGAAAGTCTAAAAGGTACTCACATCTCTGATTTGTATTTGTGCTGCCCCACATTGTATCACACCCACATGTAGCCCCACATGTAGACTTGGCATCACAGCTTCAGACAACTGCTCTCTTCTATATGGCAGCGTGTTTAAGTAGCTCAGGCTTTCAAGCTGGCGGACAATCAGGCTCATCTTTCGCAAAGTAGTCAAAGGCTACAATGATTTCCTTTTGATTATTGAGCTTAATCAGGGCCCTAGAAAGGTCGTGATTGATAAACTCTGCCAAGAAAAAAAAAAGAAATGTTATTGTTGTAAACAATACAAGGTCTGGGTCTAGAGGATGAGTTTCAGTACAAAATCCTACCTGCATGGTCCAGACCCTGGATATTGCCATTTGTGGTGGTTCAGGAATTCTTGCTGGACCAGGACTGCGGACCAGGATTGTCTGGACCAGGACTGCGGGAACTGCTTTGTCTGGTGAAGGTTGATTTGAACAGCCTTCACCATTAGTGCTTTTTCTGAGACACATCCCGGGAAGATGGCACAGTCGATATTAACCATTCCTCACACATTTAACTCGGTGTCATGGCGCATCGTCGTCTAAAAAAAGTTGCGTTCGTCATTTGGTTTTAATGATGAACCATCGTCATTGATGGTTTTAATATAAAACACTGTTTCCTATTTCGCTCTCCATGAAAGCAGCGCACGTACGGCAAATTGTCAGCGCAATGCAAATTAAACTCCCTTTCGTCCACAAAACATTACGCCATTGATAAAGTTGTCCAGTGCTTTTGATTTTTAGCCAATTCTAGGCGCGTTATTTTCATTTTTTGGGCAGCATCGGATTTCTTGTAGGACGTCTTCCATACAAACCGGCTTCTCACAATCCTATGAGAAGTTCTTGCGAACTGTTTCCACACTATTTTCACTCCCTAGTTTGTTTCCAACTCTGTCCGTATAGAAATAGCACTTTTGAAACGATCCTTTAATCTTTCCTTTTTTATTATGCCATTCTTTCTTATGTCAGTTGAACAAACGATTGGGACCAGATTCTTTTTTCCACTCCAGGACTGCCAAGTACCATTTTTTCTTTGTAATTGTCCTATAAGACAGTCCTTCCATAATCAACACATCAATAGCAATCTATTGATCATGGTTTTATAATGGTTTTTATACTATAATCGAATTTTAAAAATGTGTTTGACTATGTTAACCCTACGAACTCTTCAGCTCAACTGTTATGTACAAATAATGGAATTAATTTTTAATACTACTCATCATAAAATTAATTCCTGCATCTTTAGTTTTTTTTTTTTCTGCGACATAACTTTTGTGTGTGCCCGAGGTGTTTCTGTTTCATTGCCAGATCAAAAATAAAAATTTATTCTTAGATCAAAAACGAGAAATAAAGACCTACTTTTTAAAAAAGTCAGTTGAGATATTTAGAAAGATCTTAGGCGCTCAGAAATCCCTTTTACAAATGAAAAATTAAATTTGCTTTCGTAAACACGCCCTTATAAAATTTCTATCTACAATTCCATAAGTGGCAATATTCGCAAAGTTGTATGGGAAGTGTGCACCATTAGTACCTTTGAGTACCACTTTTAGTACCGCTTTGAGAAAAGAAAAAACTAAATATTTTCAAATTCAATTTATTTCAATAAGCAAATATAAAAACGAATCTTTTACGTTTTAAATCAATTCAAAAATATAGATTTTAGTAAAAACAAAATAACAAAATATATAGTTTTTTAGGAAGATTAACGAAGAGCTTAATTTCCATCTTCATAGTCATCGAATTTGTAGCTTCTTACACATAGTGCTGGCCCGATAAATTATAAGAGAAGGTCATATCCGCGGGAGAATATTACTTTTTACCAAAATAAACACATCCTTACATTTTCGTTTAACTATCTTTATAGCTCCAGTCCAATATACACGCTATATTCGTTAAAATCACTTTTCGAGTCCAAATAAACTTGTTTGCTAAACCTAGTTCTTCATTGCAATTTCTCTATTATAGCCTGTTTCAAAAGAGAAGAACATTTTCGCGCATGTTTGAGAATAAGAAAATAATTTTTGGAGCGTTCTTCATTCTGATAGGTAAAAAATTGAATATTTCTGCTCAGAGAAAAATAAATGAAAAAAATTAATGTATATTCCTGAATTTTGTTGTTCATCGCAACTGCGCTGCGGAAGTACTGAATCTATTTTTTTTTCAAAATCAACCAATCAAAATTGAAAACAAATTTTATGTCAGTAAAAAATTTGCAAGCCGAAATTTCACTTCACAATTCTGTGTCGACAGGGAATAACAGCTAAACTCATTTTCAAAATTTCAGAAGAGCATTTTTCAGATGAAAATTGCTCCCTAATATCAGGGTATCCTGACTTTTGTTGTTTAGATTTGATGGCCTCAAACATTTAATTTTCAAAGTACAACCATAAAAATTTGCGTACTAGTGTATTTCGTTGCGAAAAAACGCAATGAAAATCATAATCTTATTTTGTCCTAACTCAACTTTAGCGGTTATTCCTTGTCGAAACAGAATTTTTTCTTAAGAAAATAATTTATTTTTTATGTAATTTATTTTTATGTTCTCTCCCAAGCTGCAGGTTGCTGCAGTTCATCGGGGCAATACCGTACTTTGCGATCATTTGTTCTGAATGGTTTCGCATTTTAATATATAGTTAAAAAAAAGGATTTAAGACTTCGGGTGTGTTATCCTGCGACACAAAACAGGTTTCGAAATTAAATAATGAAATTTGTCGGTGGTTTTTAAAGTTCTGTGTCGAAAAACAGTAAAAAACACACACAAAAAACATAAAGTTCAGCAAACAGTACAAAAAGAGCAAGAAGTTACGCTCAAAAAAATTTTCTAGCTTTAGAAATAATTTCTAACTTCGCATCGAAAATGAAACTAAAAAATGTTTTCTCTTTTGAAACGGGCTATAATATGGTTGACTGTATTTGTAATTTAAATAATTGTTATTGTACAGTTTATTGATAAGATTTATATCATAGAGCTAAATTAATAAAATTTTACTTGCAGCCAATCTACCCACCGTGCAGCAAAAGTCGTTGGTACCAACACGCAAAACTTCACCCCCAACGTGGTCCAAATTGGGCAATGAAATGATGAGGCCGATGACCAGCGCACTGCAGCAGAGCAGCAACACGGGCGAAACAAGCTCCGCTACAGCGCTGGCCACAACTGCTGAACAATCGATATCATTCCTAGACGCGGCCTCTAAACAGATTTGCGACTTTAGCAAACAAGTATTTCGCCAGAATCTGACATTCGGCAATGAGTCGAATGCTGTTGGTGCCGCTGGCGGCATGGTGGGCATGCAGTCAAGCAATGGCTCTGCAGTTAATAGTGGCTTGCCTGAGCAACATGATGCCGCGCATATTCCAAGCGATGTGCAGCTAGAAATCAAAGAAAATATTTCACCTGAACACACTATAACCGACGAGACTTTGCATAGTCTGCAAAAGCATTGCTTGGCAGCAGTTGCAGCTGTACGTAGCGGCAGCGGCTCGACATTTCAGGAATCCTTGCTAGATGAACGTGGTGTAGAGGAAATAAAAGAACAACAAATACAAGTGCTGCCCTTGAGCAGCAGCAGCAACAGTAACAGCAACACTTTAATGCCCACCGTCAGCACCGGCAATAGTAGCAGCCTGCATCATGAGGAGCAACAGTCTGCTACATCACAAACTTCATGAGTGCCGGCAACTTAAACAACTAAAAACAAAAACTTAAATTATTTAAAAATGTCCAAATCGTAGTCTCGTTATTTTATTTTTTTTTATATTAACGATGGACAAACTTTGCTATACACTTTATAACATACTCTAATATACTATATTTTATACATATACATGTTATATATATATACACATATATATATATATAAATGTTTTAAGTTATTGTTTTTTTTTTTTTTATATAATTTTTAAGCCAGTTTATTATTTAACAGACAAACAAAACAAGCGACGGAACCTTCAAAAAGGGTTCATTATTTATGGTGTAAAAAAAAGAAATTTGAATTGTATAAATTTTAATTGTAAATATATTGCTATATTAAGGCGTATTGAAATTGAATGCTGAAAGAGAAAGCATGAACAATAAGATACCAATAGACAGCTGAAGACAGCTGAGCATGCGCAACGCATGATGCTGCAGCAACAGCAGGTTTTGCTTTCTTTGGTTTTTAGAATATTTGTTAATGCTTTTCGATACTTTTTTCCTTTCGATCTTTTCCACTTAAAGCCAACGGTGCTAAGTATAAGAAATCTTTGAATATTAATTAACAAATTATTTTCTTTTGAATCTAAACTGTTAACACTATGTTATTCAATTATGAAATTATTTTTATTGATGATCTTTCCAGTGAACCAAAAGTATATTCTTTGAAACGATTTATAAACCTTTTCGGATGGAGAACACGATTTTGGTGCTTGCAAGTTAATTATTTCTGAATCATGCGTCGGACAACTTAATTTTTTTGTTCGCAGATGAGTTCGCAAAGCAGTAAAAATTTAACATTTTTTGATCACTCCAAGAAAGAACTTTATTTTTTCGCAAACAAGTTATAGATGATAGTTTAACAAACATAGTTTTTTGAAAGTGAGTTTTTATAACTTTCTAACGCACGTACTTTTATAAGTATTTTTTAATTTAAGAAGTCTTACGAACAAAAAAGTTTTATTTATTATTTAGTTGCGAGGTCATCTACGAACAAAAATTATTAATTGTGCTGCATTTTAGAAGAACGTTTGTTTTTCGTACAAAAATGAACAGAAAACATAAGTTTGAAAACAAATGTAAATGTACAGAAGAAAAGTGTTTGCCTCGAAAATGTTTATCAAGCCTTTGCTAGAGGTTCAGTGGGTTGGTTATCTATTGTTAAAACTTAACAAATAAATCTTTGTTAAAGTAATGAAAATAACTTGAAAGCAACAAAGCACAAACTTGCACGATTTTCACAAAATTTGTCTGTATTCTGTTTTTTATTTTTATTTATTTTTTTTAAAACTTATTTAAGAAATATTTTTTCTACCTACGCCCGAGGCCCGGTAGGATAATATTTTAAAAATGATCGCAGCCAATCTCTTATTGATCTCATAATGTGATATGATGTTTGAACATTTTTGTTTGTTTGTTGTAAATATTGCATTGTTGTTGTAGTGTTACAATGCCAAGTCAATCAGTCAGTCAGTCAGACTATGTAGAAGTTCGTTCTACGACCTGTTTTGAATAGCTGTGGTGACCAGACTTTGTTGACAGCTTAAAAAGTTGTCGCAAAGCAGTTAATCTAGCCCTCACACTCCCAAACACGCCCCCAACCAATTGAATATATAAATGCCACTGTTCTAAATTTTTGTTTTTAATGCATAAAAAGTTGAGTATTATTTGAAAATCTGCTGTATTGCTTTGGCTTTCTTGCTTTAAATTAATTTTATTCATTATTTCATATATTTTTTTTATAAATAAAATTTTGTTTTCAATTTCAAGCATTCAATTTCAAAACGCAACATTTGCAATTGTTGCATATTACTTTATATAAAAAAACAAAAGAAATATAAAAACAAAAAATATAAAAACAAACACTACAAAAACAAAAAATTAAAAAACAAAAACTATTGAAATATAAAAACAATCAAATTAATTATTAAAATATTGCATTGATATTCTAATCAATAAAAAAAATAAAAAAAAAGAAGAAAACAACGCTAAAAAACGGAAACAGTTTTTAATAATCAAAACCTCAGTAAATACTTAAAAGAAAAACAAAACCTTAGCACTGTCTAAATAACTTGTAAAATATAGAGAAGTTGTACTGTTTCAAAAAAGTACTTAAATATAACTACTTATTTTTTTTATATATATATATTTACACAAAGTTGAGGCATAGTTTCATAACACAAATTTGTTTCGCATGAGCAATCCATTTATTTGTATGAAAACTGCAAAATTTTCTTAAAAAAAAAAAAATGTTAAATTTTTATTTAATTTTTAAAAGCCATTGAAATTTAGAGTTGCTTTTAACAATTTCTATTCTTTATGTGGATATATAACAGAAAAGTTTATTTGTTAAATTATTTAATTTTTTTTTTCTATAGTTTATTTATTTCTATCATGATAAGCTAGCTATTCTGCATTAAGTCTTTTGATCATAATATATATTATTCAAAATAGAACTTACATGATTTTTTTTTTTAACAAGCAAACACGCAAAAATTGTAGCTTTGTACTTTCAAGTATTGAACACAAAATAATTTTAGCCTGACAAAATCAACTTTATACACTATACCACTATCACTTTTATAGACTTGTTCAGAGTCATCGATTTACACAATACAAGCGTATTTAACAAAGCCCGTATTGTTTTTAAATAACAAAAGGTAAAACTTAAAATGTTTTAACAAATGTAACGATATGAATACGAAGGAACATTGCCCTTTGGTGGAGGAGGAGTAGGAGGACCGTACGTTCGCCAAGATTTTTGCTGTTATGTTCGAAAGTTTTTACTCTCGGTCTCTTTTTTCAGAAGTTTTCTCTGTACGTAGTAAACTATCATATTATAATGATAAAAAATGTATCGGAAGTGCAACGCTACGTTGTTCAATTTCACCCATATTTTTTCTGTGATTTTTCTGTAATTCTGATTTGAAAATTATTTGAGTTTGAAATTTTAAGATAACATCTTTCATATGTGCGAAGTGGGAGGTGCCACGCTTCATTGCTTAATCTTGATAATGTTTCTTAAAGATTATGTCTCATATTATTTACACCCCTTTTCTTAATGTTAAATGTAGCTTATTTAGTAACTATTAAATTTGAGAATTGTATGGTAGATATCACGCCCGGTTGTACAATTCCGATTATATTTCTTGAGAGTGATTATATCTCTTTATTATAGTTTCTTTTGATTATAGTTTCTCTTGATTTCACCTCCTCTCCTACTTATCTATCTCTGCAATTTTCGAACCAAGGCAGACTTGACTGAATAGGTTTGACACCTGAAATCTTTCGTTCAAAGCTAAAAAAAAAAATGTACTTAATCAATTGTCAAATTGTAATTTCTTTGAGCCACATCTTGTCTAAAGTGGCTTATGGCCAATTCTTAAAAGAACTTTTCATATAATATTTTAACCCTAACGACTAGTTTTAAGGGTTTTAAAGTTATTTTTTTCTTTTAAAAGGGACTGAAATAGACGCGAACAAAGCGCGCCCGTACATTTTTTTAAAAAAATTCCTTATAAATTTTTAGTATAGGTCTATGAACACAATAACTACTTCAAAGTCATGTCTTCTGACATGTTCTGAATCGAATTTACTTCCAATGAAATTTGATTGAAAGTTGTTCTACAGTTCGAGTCCGATCTTGGAAGCTTATATTTATTTCTTTGACAGTTTGTATAGATAGGGTGGCGAATAAGTAACGTTATGATTGCATCATTGGATAAATTTTTTCTAACGAATTTTTTTTTTTGTTTTTTTCAGAATGAGCCTTTAAATACTTGGGAAATTTATGATGGCAAGACTCGACGTTGAACAAAGAATCAAAGCGGTTCAATTCTATTTTGATAGCACTCGATTATTCAGACTCAAAGATTATATCGAAATTTCTTTCATGTTCGAAATGCACCTAGCGCTCCAACAATTTACCGATTTGTTCAGCGTTTTGGGCAACAAGAGGCTGTCTGTGACATTCCATTGAGAATATTGCTCAGGTGGAAGCAAGTATTGAGGACGACCCTGAAACTTCCACCAGACGACGTCGTCAGCAGTTGGTGATATCTAGGCGGTCTTTGCAAGGAATTTTACATATAATACACCTTTTTTCATATAAGATGCAATTAGTTCACGAGTTAAAACCAGTGAAGATATTTAACTATTTTGGAGGGGATTTTTTTTACTCTTCTGAAAGTACTTTTTCACACGCGAGAGTACTTTTTGTTGATATGATTAAATAAGCTTTTGTTGCTGAGGCACATTTACATTTTAGTTTTTTTTTATAAAAAAATAACGAAAAACAATATACAAAGTCTTTTAAAAAAAAGTTTGTATATCGTCATATGAAATCAAAAAACCCTAAGTTAAGGCTCAACCATAATAGACTCCAGCTGGTTGCAGCCAATGACAAATTTTCTACGAACGCATAGAAATTGTACGTAGCAGCCATAATAGCTCCAGACAGCTTTTTAGTCAAGTTTCGTTAACTTGAGCTGGCTGCAGAGAGAGCGATTCAAAGCGCATGTTGCTTGAGTTTATATCAAACTACAATGAATAAAATTTTGTTTGTGAATATTTCGTGAAAAAATGGGAAAATATTAGAAACATTGTGTTTATTTTGTGTTCTTACAAAAAAATAGCAAGAAAAAATGAGACAGTTCTGTTAAATAATAGAGAAATGCTATTGACATAACCCCGAGCTAGCTCAAGTCGCTTTGGTTAAATTAACGATTTGACAGATCTCAAGTTGGCTTTTCGTTCAGTTTTGATTTTAGCTGCAGCCAGCTCGAGCTTATTATGTTTGAGCCTTTACAATTGAAAAATTTTACAGAAGTAAAAAAAACGTTCTTAATTAAAAACAAAACCATATGTTATCAATGTTTTACGATATACGATAAATAAAATAATGAATATCATGATTCATTAAATAATATAATATTAAATTCAGATCTTTGCGATTTGCATTATCACTTAATTAAACGAAATTCATTTCGTATCAAAGAAATGCATTAATATTTTTTTCACTAACGTGTATGTCATGCAATGCACTAATTTTGCATTGAAGTAATGCACGTTATTGTATTATCACGTAAACATATTATGATAATTTTGTTATAATTAGAAAAAATTTGAAATTTTTTGATCAATTAACCCAAATAAATACTGTTTGATCGACTTGTCTTTGTGAATCTATTTTAAGAGGAAAATTTTTGCGGTCGCAATATTGACAACAAAATCTTAATCATGCGCGACGTTTAATTTTTTTTATGGCACTATCCGAAATTACTTTTTTGAGCTAAAAGGAATTGGGGACTTTTTAAAATCGAAAGGAGTTAAAAAAGTGGAGGGCTAGGTGTATACCAATAAGCCAAGATCCATCCAATAGCTTAAGGCCAGTATTCGAGAAGAAGTAAGGGCACTGCGATCGGAAATTCTAAAAAAAAGTTATGTAAAATGCTCTAGAAAGAGCACGTCAAGTCGAAGCAAACATATTTCCAAGTTATAATCTTAATTTTATTAAATGCTCACATTAAATAAAATTGGAAAAAAAGTTATTCTAATTCAATCAGTTGTTCAGCTGTTCAGTCAGCTGTTTCTACATTGGATTTATCGGAATTTAAGTGAAATGTGAAATTTGAAATCTGAAATTCGTAATATTTAATTTTAATTTTGTAACTTTTAATTTTTAGATTTTAATCTGTAATTTTTACTAAGAATATTCTAAATCATTGCATTAAAAAGAGTAATGCTTCTATGCTAATATAATCTTGAAATAAATCTTAAATGTTAAATGATCAAATTTTTGTTGAAAATTATAATTTTTGTTTATGTAACAGGGAAAAAAGTTCAAATTCCTAAAAATTCTGGCATGCGTGATTTTGTTTACTTACAGTTCCAAATAAATGAGATTCCACTTCATATAAAATCCAAGTGGCTTTATTGGCACAGAATTTTCTTCACAAAAAACACTTGTTTGGTAGTTTTATTTTTTACTCACATAAAGATTGATGTTGTGGAGTTTGATTATAGCGCTCAGATATAACGATTATTTATTTTTATACCCCCACGCGTACTGCGTAAGGGGTATATTAATTTTGTCACGACGTGTGTAACACCCAAAAGGAGGCGTGGTAGGTATGGAAAAGTATATATATTCTTGATCAGCATCACCACCTGAGTTGATTTAGCCATGTCCGTCTGTCTGTCCGTCTGTCCGTCTGTCTGTCGACACGATTACAGCCGTAATTTTGAAGATATCGTAATGAAATTCGATATTTAAGCTTTTTTTAAAAAAACTAAGGTCAAGTTCGAGAATGGGCTAAATCGGATGAAAACCACGCCTACCTCCCATACAACCCCAAAATTGAAAACTCTGCAAAGAAGCTAATATTAAAGCTACAATACTGAAATTTGGTATATGTATATTCTATGTCAAAACTAAGATGTCATAGAAAAATGGGCGTTATCCACGGACTAACACGCCCACCTCCCATACAACCCCAAAATTGAAATATCTATAAAGAGGCTAATATTAAAGTTACAAGACGGAAACTCGGTATTTGTGTTTTCAATGTCAAAAATGAGGTGTGTTAGAAAAATGGGCGTCATCCACCCACTAACGCCCACCTCCGATACAACCCCAAAACTGAACAATCTATAAAGAGGCTAATATTAAAGTTACAAGATGGAAACTCGGTATTTGTGTATTTAATGTCAAAACTGAGGTGTGTTATAAAAATGGGTGTCATCCACCAATTAACACGCCCACCTCCCATACAACCCCAAAATTGAAAAATCTATAAATCTATAATTCTATGTCGAAACTGAGGTATGCTAGAAAAATGGGCGTCATACACAATCTAACACGCCCACCTCCCATACAACCCCAAAATTTAAAACTTTATAAAAAGGCCAAAAAGCTCTCCAATTTAAGATTCTTCCAACCTTAAGAATCGGCCGTGGGGGTATTTTTACTTCGGCCAAGTCGAAGATATAGCTTACTAGTTTTTTTTAAATTTGTGTTTTTAAGAACATGAAGAACTACATTCTTGATTTACGGTAAATATCAAAATTTATTTTGTTCAAATGAGTTTTTTTTAAAAAAGCGCCATTTTAGCATTAAAAAATAAATTAAAACATAAGTGTTATATCTGAGCGTAAAGACAAAAATACAAAAAAATGTGTTTTAGGATTAAAAAATAAAAATTTTAAAAAATGTGTAATTTTGTGATTTAAGAAAAAATTTCAAACGATTAGAGCTATTTCTGAGCGAAAAAATTAAAATTCCAAAGTAAACATTATTTGAAAGTAAAAACAAACAAAAAAATATAACTTCCCAATAAACCAAACGAATTTGCCTCCAATTCGAGGTGACTCCGAGATCTCGGATATTTATTTCGAAAACGAAGTTCGAAAATGTTTTGCTAATGAACCCAATGGCGGGAGAAATGCACATTTCATTCTCGAAACGACATTTTTTATCATAATCGAATCACTACCGAAGCGAGAATTTCAACATTAGCAAATCGCTTTCGAATAATTTTAGCAATTTTTTTTTTTAAATTAAATTTTTTTAATATATTCGTGTCTTACGCGTGTCTTATAAAAGATTATAAGATTATTATTGTTAAAAAACAAAAAAAAAAAAAAAAATATGCATGTTCAGTACTCGTACCCGCGTCTGCCGGATGCCAGTTCCCTACGTTATCCACTAGCCTATCGCATTTGTTGTTTAGAAGCGACGTAATTTGCTTTATTTTGAAAACAAACGTTTGAGGAAGTGGGTTCGACTCCCAGCTCAGACAAAAAAATGTATCATTGTTTTTTTTTTGCTTTTGGTGTTTTTTCTCTATTTTTTAAAAAATTTAAAAACAAACAAATCAATGTTGCGATGATTAATTGCAGATATATAAAAATTTATTTCACGAGATTGCGGACTCGTTTCGAACTCGAATCGAATACGAGATATCTAATCCGAGTTCTCGGTTTCATTACTAAATCGAAACTAAATCGAGTCCGCTATGTGGTTTATTGGGTTTGATTTGATACAATTTAAAAGTAAAAGTAATTTAATCTATTTATAAATTAATAAATTGGCAGGGAATAGGTAGGGAAAACAGTTAAGAACCATTTTCTGCCGTGTTTCTCAACCGATTTTAACAATTGTTTTATTAAATGAATCCGAGCGCGGAGAAAGAGTGCACCGACTATTTTATTAGATGCGAAATGGCTGAAATTGATAATGCAGACGAGAGCATTAATGGTGATAGTGACCTTTGGACCACAAACGAAAAAAAAAAGATAATCCTCAAGACGATCTGAGTTCCTTTCAATGCTCCGGTGCTCGAGTTGTGTTAGAAGCTTGGGAAAAGATGAAAACCGTGTGCCCAAAACTATACACTCTCTCCTTAAAATATAACATTGTAATTGCTTACCTATAGAACTTCTTTCAAAGCTCTTGTTCCTAAATTTCATTTTAATCCTTTCGACCCCAACGTTGCTTACAAGCAACTTTGATTTCTTAACACCGTTTAATTTGAAATAAACGAAACAAACTCCTCAAAGAAGACATCGAATAGAATAATTGCAGTTCTTATAACAAAAAAATAACAAAAAAGTTCGAATTTTGTTGTGATCAACAATACTACGACGCATTATTCAGATTTAAATTTGAACAAATTGAATTGCAGACTTACATAAATATGTTCAACATTCAATATCTAGTGACACGATAACTCTAGAAGTCTAGAAATCTTCATAAATGCTTAATTTCGATCTAATAAACACAGGAGTTATGAAAGCAAAATTTTCAGACAGCTAGTTCAGGAGCGGCGTGGTGACCGTGGCATACAGGTTCAGTGTGTGGCTTAGCATGCTCGGAGCCCGGGTTCGATTCCAATATCGCGGCGAAAAGTTTTTTCAATAAAAAAATTTTTCTGATCGGTCACCACCTCTCTGCAGACAATGGCAAACCTCAGAGAGTAAATAATGCCATGTAAAGCTTCTTGAGAACATGAACTTAGCCGTTCGGAGTCGGCATTAAACATGTAGGTCCAGTTCTCGGTCAATTCTGTGCAAACATTTAATAACACACACAACACAATTGATCATAAGTAGCTCGGTCAAAGTCCTTTCAAGGGCTGAAATGGCCAATTTGTTTTTTTTTTTTTGTTTTCTTGTAGTTCAGGAACGGGTTCGAAAGGGCTAAGCAAATAATGTTAATTTTTCTTTATTTATAACTAGCCCGAGTTTCTTGAACCCGGCAAAGAATGGGTTAAAGCAATTTAAATTTGCTAACGAGAAAATATTTTAAATTTAAATAATAAATAAAATTAATGAAAGAATACGTGCAACTTTTCCAAACTTTTTTCAGACATTTTGATTAATTTTTAATGAATCTTAGTTTTTTTGTAGTTTTTGTAGTAGTAGTTTTTGTAGAAGTAGTTTTTGTTTTATCTGACTAATACGTTCTTGGTTTTAATCAAACTAAGACAAATACAAATTTCTGAAAAGAGCCAACCGACCATTTGAAAAGCGAAAGGCACTTGTACTTGAGAATAAGCTTAATATAAGAATTGGGCTTTAAGCTTTTCTCAATATCACTTTTAACAAGCTTAATTCTCAGTCGTATTTGAGAAATGCGTGATACACGCTACTGATATTAAAGTATGCTTAATAAACACTTAAATATAACAATACTTTATTAAATACTAGCGGATGTAATCTGGTGTTACTCGGGGTTGTGTCTCGAACACAGAAAGAGGACGATTTTCAAAACTGCTCTCATTTTTACGTTTTTAAAATTACCCTGCAGAAAAATGGACCAGATTTAGAATAGTTCTGTACTAGTTCCAAAAAGGGCTAGTACTGGTCCCACTACAATACCCTTTTACATTGAACGAACTGACGCTTATTACGGGTTGATGTCAAAGGAAAAGACAATTGTCCCCAAAAACATTAGTTTTTCCCTATATCTCTATTAGTTCCATTATGAATAGTTCTAAACTGGTCGGTTTTGATACAGTCCAAAAGTGGTCATTTATAAGCCCTATTATTCGCCTTATTTGGAACACGGGTACGTACAATGAAGCGAACTTAATTAATGTGCATAGTTTTACCTGTATATTTACCATTTACCACGTTATCATTTCATCGAAAATGTTTGCGAAAGTTAGAAAAAATTCGAAAAATTGGAATCGAAATGAAAAAAACGGCCCACAACACGTTATTGAGCGTTTCTGTTTTTTGATTTTGTGTGTGCCTGCTGACTGGAGTTCGCAACTAACTCCAATTTCACTAGAAATAAACTAGTTGGTTTTTCCAATTGTCTACAAAATAACTGCTGGGTATCAATTCAATTTTTAAATTATCGTTTTTAAATTATGGCCCCTCTTTCCGTCGAAAATGTTTGGCCAAATTTCTGTAAAACTGTCCTGCCAGACATGATTAAAACAAAAAATTACATCTTCAACGTCTCGATCTGACGTCTGTTTCTAAGGAAAATGGACACCCACATTCAGAAAAAAAAACCAGTAATTTCCTACGGTGAAAAATTTCTCTATTTTCGATAATAGCAATTTTCTCTTCAAATAAAATTTTCTTCAATTAGAATAAATTTTCACATTTTCGAAGAAATATTTCTTCACTTCTAGGAAATGGAAATATTTTAATGTCTCTTATAATGTCAAATATTTTTCTCGCACAAAAAAATTCTTATTTATACAGAAAAATTTTTTGAAAATGAAAATTTTTTCCTATATTTTGATAAAAAATTCACTATGAGAAGTATTTTCTTCAATAAAAACAAATGTTTTCTCAAAAATAAAGAGTCTTTTTCTCTAAAATCGAATTATTTTTATATATTTCTCTTTTTCATAGAAGGTTTTTATCATTTTTTGAGAATTTTTAGGATCTCATTTAAAGAAAAGCATTCTCTGGAGCAAGGTCAATGCCATTTTTCAGTTAATATGATGCTATTTTTATCATATTCCGAGAAACTTTTTTCTGAGTGCAGTTTGAAGTCATTTCGAGAAAAATGCGTGTAAAGTTTTTCTTAGAATGCATTTAATATGCAATTTTATCGCAAATAAATTCCAATTTTAAAAAATCCTATAAGCATTGATTCGATTTTTGGATTGTCTTCGGTCTACTTCGGTTTTGGTCGATACTGTTCGGTTAATTTTTTTTTCATCTTTATATAGCTTCTGGTGGTATTCGTTAAACTTCTTCTGGTTATTGACTTCGTTTACCTTCGGCTCATTCCTTGATTTTTTCGAAAGAGCTTTGAAAAGCATAGGATCTATTTCAGTAACAGATACAAATGCTTGCCAAGTTTCATCAAAATCGGTTCATCCGTTTTGACGTGAATGAGCCGAACATAGTTGATTGAATAAAGCGCCCTCCCACGGAAGTTTTCTCAAATTTAAATAGCCTCAATTCTGTTGTAGAGTCAAGTTATTTCACGTACCAAATTTTAGTAAAATTGATCAAGTCATTTAGGAGTTATTGAGTCTCAACAATGCACTACTTAAAGCGCCCTCTTTCGGAAGTCTTTGGAATTTTTATATGTTATGTTTTATCTTGGGTGCAGTTGAACGTTCATACCAAATTTCATTGAAATCGGTTCAGGCGTTTAGGAGTTATTGAGTCCTTAAAACGCACTACTTAAAGCGCCCCCTTAAGGAAGTCTTTGGAATTTTTATAGCCTACGTTATCTTGGGCGCAGTCGAACCTTCATTCCAAATTTAATTGAAATCGGTCCTGGTGTTTAGGAGTTATTATAGAGCACCACGCTCACATACTTCCGCCCAATTTTTTACCTATGCTTTATCTTAGGTGCAGTTTAACCTTCATACCAAATTTCATGGAAATCGGTTCAGGCATTTAGAAATTATTACAGAGTGCCAAGCCCACATACTTCCGCCCACTTTTTTACCTATGCTTTATATTGGTTGCAGTTGAACCTTCATACCAAATTTCATTGAAATAGGTCCAGGCGTTTAGGAGTTATTGAGTCTTAGAAATGCACTACTTAAAGCGCCCTCTTGCGTAAGTCTTTGGAATTTTTTATGACTTATATTTTATTTTGGGAGCAGCTGAACCTTATACCAAATTTCATTGAAATCGGTCAGGCGTTTAGAAGTTATTATAAAGTGCCACGCCCACATACTTCCGCCCACTTTTTTACACCCCTTATGTTCTTTCTCACTATGAAAGGCACTCGGTGTCCAAATTTGAGCTCAATCGGATAAACGGTGCGCGAGCCTATACGGAACAGACAGACAGACAAACATTTGATTTTATATATTAAGAAGAAGATGAAGATGGTTGAGAATCAGTTATTTTATACAATAGGATCTTTAACCATTTTGATGCAAGATTATTTTATGCAAGAAAAGAAAAGAGTTCAAAAGTCCAGTAACTTCTACACCAAAAGTGATATCAAAAAAAGAAAAATGTAATTTTAAAGAGTGAATGTTTTTTCTCAGGATAAGTCTTCCACATGTACCATATTTTTTTTGTTTTTTTAAAAAAATGTGAAACAACGAAAAAAACACTAGTTTAAAATTGATCACCTTATTTGATGCACTCAGTTTTTAACGGTTTTGGTACTAGTTGGTCTCGAAAAAATTCATTTGGGTTTTCTTTTTAGTTTGTTAGTGTTCTCTTGTGATCGTACAAGTTAAAGATTAAATTAAAAGTGATTTAAAAAATGGGTCGACGTACAACAATTGAACAACGGGAATTAGTCATTCACCACTTTAAAAATTCCCAAAGTCAACGCGTAATAGCTGATTATAAAGAAAATTAAAGAAAACCCTTAATTATCGGCGCAAAAATTGGCTAGTGAGGTGCACAATTCCCTTGGCAAATCCTGTAATGCATCAACCATTCGCCGTCTCTTGCAATCCCATGACCTTCATGGTCGAGTACCACTCAAGAAGCCTTTTATCAATACAAAAAATAAAATCTAATTTTGGAACACAATAATTTTTTCCGACGAGTCGAAATTCAACATATTTGGCTCGGATGGAAGGTCAATTATGTGGCGAAAACCAAATAAAGAACTTGAGCTGACAAATTTAAGTGCGACTGTGAAACACGATGGAGGTAGTGTCATGGTTTGGGCTTGCATGGCGGCTTCGGTCATTGGAAATTTAGTTTTCATTGAGGGCAATAAGTATAAAACAATGTGCCTTGATATTCTAAAGGATAACTTGATACAAAGTGCTGAAAAACTAGGATTGCGCCGCAACTTTCGTTTCTACCAAGACAACCCCTAAACATAAGTCGGGAGTGGTGCAGACCAAAAAGCAATTTAAGGGGAGTGGAATAAAATCACTTCAGAAACAACACAAAAGCTGGTTGAATCAATGCAAAATCGTCTTAAGGCTGTTATATATCAAAAAGGTTATCATACTAAATATTAAAAAGTTTATAAAAATCAAATATTATATTAGTTTACTAGGTATGCATCAAATAAGATGCATCAAATAAGCTGCTCAATTTGAAACTATTTCTTTTTTCGTTAATTCACATTTTATTAAAAAACAAAAAATAATATGAAATATTTGAAAGTCAAATTTTGAGTAAGAAATCCACTGAATTTTCTACAATTCTGTGATATACTTTTTCAATAGATTCTCAAGCTTAAGGCTTATGCTACTAAGCTTGTTATTTCACATATCCCCCCCAAAGAAAATAGTCTAATACCGTTAAATCACATGATCTAGGAGGACAATATTTGGTCAAAAAGTAGTATAGATTATGCTTCGGAGACATCAAGCAAGATCGGTTAGAAATCCTAGTTGGCAAAGCAGTGTTTACGATAGTGAGACCAACTTTAGATATTCGATCGAGGAAGTTCGTGATAGAATTGACATGGCTGTTCACATTAGAAAGTACAATTTGACAAGGAAGAGAATAGGGGATCCAAAATGCAGCTACAATTCGGATCATACAATTTGCATTGTATTTATAAGTATTTGCATTGTCTCGAGTGGTTTTCCATTTTGCAAATATCTTTATATAGTAGACGACAACTGCTGAGACATTGTTGTCAAAAAATTTAAAGTTTTTCAACAGCATGAAAACCATTACTGTAGTAACGAAGCTCCGGCAAGTGAATCAAAAATTTGAAGGCACTGTTGCTGTGGATCGTAATTATGTACATATACACAACCACAAAAATAGATCTTTAAAAACGATAAACGATATCCAGATCTTTACTTTCGGATACAGTAGGGGGAACGTTACAAAAGCCGGATTACACTGTAAGTAACCACAAATATCACTTTGATACAGATAATTAGATCAACGTAGTATCATTTAAGCAGAAACCTTCACGATTCCTTGTCTCTTCTGTAATCAATTAAAATGTATTATCAATTCAGTATTACGATTTTTGTCGATTGGCTAGACTGTGGTCTGCAGTGGAGAGAAGCACTGTCCCATATATAATTCATGATACCAATAAGGGTAATCAAGAAAAATGTAGATGATGTAGCTTGGTAAGGGGCGCACATTGGGAGAAATATAGGCAAAACCCTCGCATTCAGGGTTATTCCAAAGTAACGGGGTTTACTTATTTTTTCTATTTTTTGTAATCTAGACATATCCAACATGTGAAAAACAGACTTTGCAAGTAATATGATCCCAAGTATTGGTCTCTATGGTCATCGAAAGTTGATCTTCTAAAAACGTTTTTTCTTTATTCCTACAATTTTGTTTACACTACTGTGTACGAATGATTGTAGAATTTTTAATTGTAAATGGAATTAGCTCAAACTTATTTTGTAGAATAAAGGCACTTTAGACGTGCTTTTAAAAAAAAATTTTTTTTTCCAATTGTAATCTTTTGGCAATTCACAGGTTCCTTAATTTACACTTTTTTCAAGTTTTTTTTTATTTTTTTTATTTTTATTAAGCTATAACTTTTGTGATTCCTCCTGATTCCTCGAAATACTTCGGATCTGATAACTTCAAACTTTCACCTTGAAGATGACACCAAATTTATTTGCGGAGTGCTGAGAGATTTAGAGAATTTTCAACGCAAAGCGAGAGAGCTGCGAAAGTTAGAGAATTTTCAACGCAAAGCTGTACATTAGACCGTATCGAAAAAATAAATTTCACCGCTCACCAGCTAATCTGAAGCATTATTGAATTAAAGTTTCAAAAAAAACATTTTTTTTTACCGAACTAGGGGTCGCGCATCGACATATTTCTCTATAACTTCGTTATTTATCGTCCGATCTTAATGAATCCGATGAGTCCGATCTTGTTGTGTTTTTGTTTTTGTCTCAGGGAGACCTATTTTTTTTTCTAGGACTCATTGACCTCAGTTGATTCCTTATAGTGCTGACCCACAGGACCACAGTTTCTATCATCTTAACGTACCATTTTGATTTCAGAAATGGAAAGCCCGTAAAAAATCATGAAATTTTTACTTAAGAAGTTTTTTCGCTTTGTTCACAAAAAAGAGACAAAAATAGGTCTCCTTGAGACAAAAACAAAAACACTTCATTCTTTTAGATCGCACGATAAATACCGAAGTTATTTACGTAAAAATACGTTCGGTAAAAAAAAAAAAATTTTTTGCTTCAGCACACCGGCTAGTGCGGCGATATTTGTTTTTTTTTGCCTATAAGGCGAGACGGTCTACTGTACATGTAAAACAGTGGTTGGCATTCGAGTTGAATTTTTATACTTTAAATATTAAATTATTTCAATAAATGGCCTCTAATACCACTTAACTACCGAAACATAGTCTTTTTATAACCATTACAAGCAATAACAGGAATAGGAATTAAACTTTTTTCAAAATTAAAAAAACTTTTCCATCACATAATATGTTCCACAAAAGGTGAATTTAAAATGGTTTTAATGCCTCAACTTAAAAAACGCTGGAACATGGGAGTTTTTATTTTAAACCAGCTATCCAAATTCATTGCCGGAATTTTGATATATTTCTTTGACTTCACACAGTACAGTTCCTTAAAAGTCATAACTTCTGACTGTAGGGTATCAGTCGCTGGCGAAGAAAAACCAAAATAGATTACATCAGTCTATTTCATGAAGGATTTCTTATGAAATACCCAGAATTCAAGTTTCTAGCATTAATAATATAGATGCTAGCGTTGAAAAGGGGCGATGCGAGCGTACTTGCTATGTTTTTCCCAATGTGGGGCGTCTGTGTTATCCTCTGCTTTCTTTAGTGTGGAATTTGCGAAAACATTTTAAATCTCTTCTATCAGTGAAAGTGAAACTCGCATCCTAGTAGAGGGAACTTACGGAACACCTATTGCCATTACAGTTTCAATATTAGGAATACCACATCCAGAATTTATCAGAAGCTGTATAGTTGAAATATATATGTATTAAGCCGGATCGAAATTTAGATATCGCCGGACACCAACTCAAAAGTTAGACGGACTCTTAAAAACTATTTCTGCATCATTTTTTTTTGGATCGGAGAGATCCCCATGGAGCGGTTTTGGTTCTCCTACACCCTTTTTTTGGCCAAAAAATCAAGTTTTTTGCCTATAACTTTTTTTTTTCTTCAGAATGCATACCCAAGATAAGCAAAAAAGTTAAGATTGTGATAGTACACAAGTATTGGTTAAAAAAAATTTTGAAATTTGTTGTCCTTACAAACTCTTTTGAGACCCCAAAAAATCGATATTTCATCATTTTCGATAAAATATTTATTTTTCAAGCAATTCATATGCATTTATGCTTAGTGAAAAGATATTAAGCTCTTCTTTCCATTGATATATCTTATGGTGTAGTTTAACCAAAACTAAGTGCAACAATTATATAAAACATGAGAAATTGATATTCAGAAGGATTCTTCGGCTTAATTATAATTTAATTCCCTTAATTACCGTTAGATTTTGACAAATCTTGGTATGTTTGAGTTTTTAGGTATGCTAAATCGAATTCTGATAACCATTTTTTAGAAAAGTTTACGTCAGATGGCGCTCCAGTACAAAATGCATGAATTTCGAAAATATTTTTTTTAACGCCTACAATATACGTATTTTTCATGGAACTCACTTTTGATAAAACCACTTTTACAAATAGACAAATTGTACTTTTTTGAATTGAAATTATTGAATTGTTTGAGAAGCATTTTTTCCAGACACATACACGCACATTTCCGTATTTATTTATTTCTCCGTTTTTCTGGAATAATATCTTAGCGAAAAGTAAAGAAAACTCTTAATTTAACTTATTTTAGAATGAAGGTTGATTTATTCAAATTTTTCACATTTATTCCATTATAAAAAAATTGCATAATTATATTTTCAAGTATGTGCAATGAAAAAACATAGTTATTTTCAATAAAAAAAAAATAAAAGCAATTTGAAAGTTAGTGTTCTCGTTACGACTATTACACTGCACGACGTACGTTCTGGTGTCGGAGATTTTTCAGCTGATTATAGACAAATTGGGTTTCCAGATTTCAAAAATGAACTCCGTTTTTCTCCATCAGCTCGAGTTTTTGAGCTATAGGCAAAAACATGAAAATCAGTTCTTTTTCTGATAATTTTGCTAAATCTATTATATTGATCTACCGATTTGTATTACCGATTTGTATTACCGATTTGTATCAAAATCGATGTTGCTTGCTCAATGATTTCATATAAAGGACATTTTTAAACTAATCGTTAATATTTTGCAAAAATTTAATTATTATAAAGCAAACACTCACGCTGAGTAGTAGGCCGGATCATTCTTATATGGATAAAAAAAATGTCAACCGGTCGGGGTCTCAAAAGTTTGAGGAACTCATTAAAATGGTTTCTGCACACTTTTTTTTCAAATCGGAGAAAAACCGCCGAAGCAATTTGGATTCTCCTGAAGGTCCTTTTTGGTAAAAAAAACATGTTTTTTGCTTGTAACTTTTTATTTTTCACAGAACGCATACACACATCTTCTTAAATGTTAAATTTCTTACTCATACTAACATTTTGACATACAAAAAATGTTAGGACCTTCAGGAGAATCAAAATTGCTTCGGCGGTTTTTCTCCGATTAGAAAAAAAAGTATGCAGAAACTATTTTAATGAGTTCCTCTAACTTTTGAGACCCCGACCGGCGAAATCTAAATTTCAAACCGGTCTACTGAGTAGTAACTTCAAGTTTTTTTTTTAAATTTTTATTTGTAAGAAAATAACGCGTCTTTAAAATTGATTTTTTTAAAAAATGGCTGTAAATTTGAGTACATAACGTCCTGCAACTTTATTTTCAGGCTCATTTTTAAAAAAAAGGAGAAGTTACTACCTTGACGTAAGTGCTTGCTTTACATATAATTATATTTTTTTTTGCAGATGACTACAGATTTTTTTATTCTACAAGCAAAATGGTGCTACTCTTCTCGCATCGCTTCATAAAAACGGCACCTACACGCAAATGACGTCACAAAACAAAAAAAAAAAAACGACATTTTTTTTATATACTTTAATAATTGTTGAAATCAATAAAAAAACTAGAGTTTAACAATGTCTCTGACCTTTTTTTTGTAGTATTTTTTCAAAAAACGCCTTCAGAATGGCTTATATATACATAAAAGTACCCTTAAGCTGTGGGCACAATTATTTTCTTCAAATAAAGTATTAAAAAGTAAAGTATTTAAAAGTTCTTGGGGGGTAATTACCCCTTTCCCCCCCCTTGTATCCGCGCCTGAATAGATGGTCCTTTAATATGCATAGATGAATATGAAGCACAGTCTGATCCCAATCAGCTGGTTTCAGCTTCAACTGATTATGCATGTGTGGCAATAAGTTCGGTAAGCCACAAACATGGGGAATAACAATGCAACAAATTCTAAAATGCAATTCTGCTCTTCATATCTATGGCTTCTTTAGAAGTCACTAGTAAGGATATTTAATCTTCAAGCGCTGTTTCCAAATTGAGTGTCCTGTTAGAATACCTATACAGTGCTGAGTTGATTCATGTTAATGGATAATAGTTCATTTGAGGATTTTAACCGCTACCGTTGAATACCTATTTTTGTTTCTTAAGGGATATGTGAGTAGTTTGTATTAGATATGGATAACGCAGAAAAAAAATAAAAACAAACTTATAACTGAATTCGGGGCCTCTGATAATCAAAATTTTTTCCAAGCTACAAATGAGACATTAATTTTATCGCTTGTTCAATAATAAACGAGTTTTTCTACCTAGCTAATCTGCTTTAGTCTCAAGCTTCTGTTATATTTCCGTAATGATGACGATGAGTCATGTACATAAATGGAGGAACAATTTAAAACTATGCCAACTAAACTAAAACAAGATTTCTTCAAAATTTAATATTATAGTCAAATTTTGTATTTCTTTTTATTATTACTGAAAAACTTATTGCATAAACAATAATAAAATAATCTTAATAATCAATTTGAAACGTTTTAAAAAATATTATTTTATGATATAAAACTGAATTGTATTTTGTATTTTCGAAATGTTACGACTGCGTTCAAAATTTATTGGAAAATAACCACAATCTTCTCAGTGGCCTAAGAATCCTCATTAAAAATCATGTGATCAGGCATGTTTTTGCAATAAGCTCTTCAATTAAGATTCATAATAAAGAAATACAGTATGAACTCGGTAAACGCAACTAATAAAAACCGAGGCTGTTTCATTTATTGAGGTTGTTGCACCCAGCAAGGAAAACATAAAGCGAGAACAATTATATATAGAGCGAGTTTTATGAAGTTTTAAGCGAAATGCTAAATAAAATTTACAGTATTGAAATTATTCAATTCATTATAATAAGATTATTAACTTATTCTGTTTTAATATATTATATCTGTTTGAAAATATCTTTTGTTTTTGTTTGTACTTTGTATAAGTTGCAGTTTGTACAACAGCAATCTCTCGAAGTTCTTTAAGAATAGGAATGTATTTTGATGGAATACCATTTCTTTCAGACCACTGAATACACGTGTGAAACGACTGCACAGCAACTGAACCTTTTATTTGAGGTACTGGGATAAGTTCAGAATAACTGTTATCTGTACTTTCAATATCTACGATTTCATTATATTCTTCTTTGTCTGCAAAACTTTCGTGCATCTATTCATGAAGATCATCTCTTTGGAAAAATTCATTCGGCGCAGCTTGCGAGCTTTTGATTTAATGATATCGACGGAAAAAGGAACGTATTGCTTTCTTTGTTTTAAAAACCACTTGTAGAGAGCCTTTTCCATTTTTGGATATTCACAGGATTTTAGAGTTTGACGTTTTTTTGGCCCAGCTTCCATATTTCCAGCATATTTCAGAATCTTGTCTTCTTTTTTTTTAATTCTCGTTATTGTTGACTTGTGCACAGTGCTTTTTACGATACACCACATTTAGTTTAATGCAAAGTTTCACACTTTTGTTTAATAGTTACCTTTATCAATGCTTTCGTGATCGCCATTACCTTCCATCAAAAAACACTACCGGGCAGTAAAAGTATAAGCAGATACTAATTTTTTGTGTTAACGATTGCGCTCAAAGCAAACGCACCAAAGAGCAAACAATTCGACGAAATAACTTCTTTAAAAAAGTCAAGCTTAAAAATCCAGAAAAAAATAAAAAACAAAAGAGACAAAACACAAACTAAAACCCATCATATAGATATATAAAGTTGCAGTTATTGAGGTAACTAATTTTAGCGAGTTGCACTTATAAAGGTTACAATGCGTTGTCCCGCTCTGTTGCAAAAATCGAGGAATTGCGTGTATCGAGGGTTGCGGTTACCGAGTTTGTACTGTATACAAAATTGGTAATATTGTAAAATTTTTTATTAAAAATGTTCTATACTTAAATAAAAACTCTACGTTTGGTTTTAGTGCTTAATTTAAGCAAAAAAAAAACAGAAAATTTAAAAAAAAAATTATCACTTTCGTACCTTAATTAATGAAGAAAAATACTTAAAAACAAAGAAATTATTACAAATGTATGAAAAATGAGTAAAAATTAACAAACGCCTAAGATTATGCAACATAAATGCTGCACTTTATTGCGATACATTTTTAACTTTCATAACGGTATAAATTATTATTACTGATACTAGTTATAAGTATTCTATACATATTTGTTGTTGTTAAATTTGCTTGTAGAAACTTTAGAATTTTCAAATTTTTCCTAATTTACAAATATTTAAATAAATGTGCAATCATGTTAAGAAAAAAGAAACACCTACACACCATTGCATATACAATAAATTAAAATCTTTAGAACAAACATGCTAAACATGTTCTAGTTAATATCTGAAAACACCAAACAATCAAATAAAATGAAAAAAAAAAATATTTTCTTACAATAAAATATGGTGATTGTAAGGCATACTTACAATAAAAATATGGCTAAGAAAAGAAAACTTTCGTTAAAAAAAACAAAAGAGAACAAAAATAACTCTTTTGAAATACATACTGACATTTTAAAAATAACAAAAAATCAAAAATATAGAAAAAAATTATGAACGCGACAAAATTTTAAGAATTTCTAAAGCTTTGGCGAATATTTCGGCCGGTTTCTCCACCAAAAAAAAAAAAACAAAAATACAAATTGGCCATTTCAGCCCTTGAAAGGACTTTGACCGAGCTTCTTATGATCAATTGTGTTGTGTGTGTTATTAAATGTTTGCACACAATTAACTGAGAACTGGACCTACATGTTTTATGCCGACTCCGAACGGCTAAAGTTTATGTTCTCAAGAAGCTTTACATGGTATTATTTACTCTCTTAGTTTTGCCATTGTCTGCAGATTTTTTATTGAAAAAACTTTTCGCCGCGACTGGGGATCGAACTCGGGCTTGAAGACTCCCATTTTTTCAAACATTGCATGAATAAAAAAAATACAAATTTCGTTTAATTTCAAAAATAGTCACAGAGTCAAATTTGATTGATACTTTCGAAGATACTACATGAGCCGAGAAGTCCCGGGATTTATGATGAAAACAAGCATTTTTTGGGCAAAGTTATATTTATTCATCAACATAGTTGCTTTCTAGGGCGATACACTTGGTGAAGCGATTCGCCAAGATTTTGATGCCCCCTCTACAGTACGAAATATGCCTTGATTTCCGCGAGGACTTCCTTTTTCACTCTGAATCTCTTTTCTTGGAGCCATCGCTTGAGGTTGGGTACAGATATAGACGCTAATATCCAAGCCTGAAGAAAATGGCGGATAAGCCCACCAAATTCCGGTTCCAAAATTAAATAGTGCATCGATTGAAGATGAGAATTTTAGCTTTTATGGGCGAATGCCAATGCCCGTACCAATTTCCTAGTAGAAAGTCATGGCGGTGCCACGCTCCTTCCCTAATGCACGCTAAATTTTTCCATTTGAAGGACACGACTAAATATTACTTTTTTTTCCTATATTATGAAATATACGAGTTTCATTATTCGTGTGACTTATATTTCGAAAGTTATACCGAAATGTTTGAATTCTTAAAAAGTGCCACGCCCCTTCTCTTACGCATATAAAATGTTACCAGTGAAGCAGCATGCATAAATTGAGCTCGAATACCGAATTGTGAGGCTGTGAAACATGTAATTTCAAAGCTATTCGATATCGAAAATAAGGTTTGTTTGGGAGGTGCAACGCCCCATGCTCTAACGGTACCACACTTCACAGGAACACTCTCTCCAGACTTTGCTACAGTTTCAAGTCTATATTAGAGCGGATAAATTTTTTCGCCATTTAAGGACACTTTTTTCTGATTCGACGTTCAATTCTAAATTTTTCGGTAAGTTCTTCAGAGGAACCCGAGGAAATGGCAAACATGTTGTCTGCATACATACAAAATAAATCGATGTTATTGGAAACTCATATATAGCTAGGGAATTTGAATATGCTAAAAAAGGAATGACAGATAGGGTACCATTATCAAAATTAGTTGTCTTGAAATAGTGTCCGTCTATCTTCGATGCGTTAAAAATGATAATATTAGTTTAAGTATCTGCTTGGGTACTCCCCATTTATGATATATGTTCTTTGATTACATATATCGCTATTACGCGGTCAAAAGCTTTTTCGAGATCTTCTGAGAGAATAACACAATACTTTTTGTGTTAGATATTCGCTTTTATCGTTTTTTCGAGTGGATGGCATGTATTGTAAACAAATATTTTTTTGTTTGGTTCTCTCTACCAGAATCATTTGTCGGAACCTTGTTATTTTTTTTTTGTGTTGAACAGTGTTATTAGCAAATAGTTTTAGGAAACTTGAAATTTTGTCGCCATCATCTAAAATTTTGAAGTTACGTGATTTTCACTTTTTTTACAACATTAGTCTTTTAGAGAGTATTAAAATAAAAACTTATTTCAAATTCTTAATTTTAGGCCTTCTTGAACTTGATTTTGTAGTAAGCATATACCTACATATTTTTTTAATAAGATTATACTTAAAATTAATGTTAATGATATATTTGTGTACCTAATTTTATTTAAAATGTTTATATGTATAATTTTATTAAGTCCAAAAAAATATTTATATCATTCTACGTAAACAAAACAAATTGGTCCTTTCGATTTTGCTTTTTTGTGTATGCTATGCATACTTCTATTATTTATTATAATTCTATAATACAATACTTTTTTGGTAGATATATTGGTCCTGTTAAACTAATAGATACTTACTTACGAGCCTGTTGGTCCTGTTAAACTAATAGATACTTTAGTTGTATACGAGCTTAACTCGTGTACAACTAAAAGCCTTAAAGAAGATGAAACCAAAAATACTTACAATTTTGGGTAACTTGAAAAAACCAACATATGAGATATTCCATGCCAAATCGAACATAGCTTTGCTTTTGCTACTCATATCATTTTTGTAATTTTCATTTTCTTTTGATACCAGTTGAGACAGCTTGAAGATATACATTTTTTTTTAAAAAATAACGTTTTTAGTAAGTAAAGGGTGTTTTTTTAAGAGCTTGCTGATTTGTTAGATAATTTCTTGGCATTTAACATTTAAATATAATTTTAGGAATATGGCCACCACGACTATATTGCACAAAGGTCATTCTGGAGGTCGAATTTTCGACCATCTTTTCAAGCATTTGAGGGCGTATTTCAGCAATGACACGTTCAATATTGGTTTCCAAAGCGTCAATCGTTGCTGGTTTATCCGCTGGTTTATCCATATCAATCTGGTTTATGCCCACAAAAAATAATCAAGTGGCGTCAAATCACACGAACGCGGAGGCCAATTCACCGGTCCATTTCTCGAAATAATGTTTTCGTTGAAATGTTCTTTCAATAAGTCGATTGTTTCGCCCGCAGTATGACAAGTGGCACCATCCTGTTGAAACCACATTTCGTCCACATCCATATCTTCAGAATCGATAAATTGTCGTTTTCTTCTACACTGGCCTCAACGACAGCAATATTTTCTTCTGTAAGCACTCTTCTCATTCTTCTCGGTGGCTTGGCATGCAAAAGAGTGAATGTAGACCGACATTTGGTAATAACGTTCTTTATGGTGGTCTCAGATGGACGATTATGTGACCCATAAAATTCACGAAGTGCTCTATACACATTTTTAATTGAACACTGTTTTTGAAAATAAATTTCCACTATTTGGAAGCGTTGTACTGGAGTTAACCAATTCATGATAATTTGCCGAGCAATACTGAGTAGAGACGTCACTTTAAATTGTCAAAACAACTGTTAGACAATAGAGTAATCCATATTAAGAAAAAAACCTCACAAAAAACCACCCTTTATTTTGAAATTCTTATCGCTCTATGTTTTTTAACTCATGAAGAATAATAAGGTAGGCGCCATGATATAATTACTCCAAGGTAGTATTGACGTTTCTGTTGGAAACGGACGTTTTTCAAAAAATATAACAAGAAAGAGAGCACTCACAATTCGTCATAGCATACAATTAATTTTCACTGGCCACATTCAGCGTACCCAACAGTTGCCAACTGCTAAGTCAAAACTTGATGCACATAAATATGAAGTTGCGCATTAAAATGCATTTAAAAATAGAAAATTTTTAATTTGTCGGTAAAATTTCCATTCGTATTTGATACAAAGCTTGATATTTTATAAAATTGACAATTTTTCTGAAACTTCAATACCGATAATAGCGCTCCCCGATGTGTTGCTGTCACAACAGTTGACACAGCTGAATGTGGCCAACGAATATAACAACGAACAGCTGTTTTTGACAAGGGTTCGTTTACTTGTAGCTGAGAGAATCAACATTTGTCAACACTACCTGGTAAAATTATTCTATCATGGGTAGGCGCATATTGGAGAGGAAGTGAGCTAGATGCCAAAGTCAGCTGTTCGAATTTAAGTTTTTCTAGTTGTTGTTGCTGGTTTTAGTGTCCGATTTAACGTGGAACCAATGTGAATTGAAATAACAGGTGTAACTTCTTAAACTCTTAGTTCATATTTAAAAAAAAAAATTAATTTATTTTGACTAGGTAAAATTTTCATAGGTTTACATATACGGGTCAACTTTTGGATAAAAAAGAAGTAAAGTAATTCTTAATGTGTTTTCACGTACCAAATATTCATATCCAAATAAGTTGGACCACATCTTTTTAACAAAACAGCCGATTTGAATGGCCTTTAAATAAGTATTATTAGGCCTAACCATTTCTGTTTACTTAAATTCATTATCTTTTGGAAATATTCTGCCGTCATAAAGCCCTAACCAAAATAGACGATCTGCTCCGTAACGAGCGAAGACGAAAATGTTCGCTTGAATGCAATTCAATGTTGTTGCCCAAAATAAGCAAACGTAAACACATCGAAACTGAACGAAACGGATTGACGAGACGTTTTGTTCCGTAAGAACCGAACTTTTAGCGTCTCAACTCGTCAGCAACAACAGTGCAGAGTATTTTTACATCAAGTGTTGTTGCATTTTTATCAATTAGTTCAAGAAACAATATTTTAATGAATTAATAGCCATTGTTAAGGATGAACAAGGCATTTATATGCATTTGAAACAGTTGGCAGCTGACAGCCTAGACGAGTTCAAGAACGTTTCATTTTGGGTTAAATGTCAAAACAGACGTAACGAATGTACACGCTCGTCGAGTTGCTATCGTCTCGTTTCGTCTATTTTGGTTAGGGCTTAAGGAAGAGTGCCGTATCTACATATTTTAAAATTCTAAGATAGACGCCTTCTTATAATTTATCACAGATCATCGAAACTGGGAAGATTATTTATATATTTTTGATAAGTTGGAATAGTGGGATCCAGCACAAAACCAATCATAACATTAGGGGTATTCACGATGTGGTGTATTTTTGATAAATTCTTACAAAATGTACAATATTTACAACGCATTGTGAACAAACCTTCACTAAAGTCTGGGTAGTTCATCATTTAGCAGTACGAGAAAATAAAAGAATTGAAACGAAGCACTGAATTAAATTAACTTTTATTAAATAAACACACAACCCAGCCAGTACCTTTATCCACGCTGAGTAAAAAAGTTTTTGTGATCAGTTGATCAAATATACAACGATATTTACAAAGAATACAATAGGGTTTCGCCATTGTATTTTTGCTACAGGGTTGTATTTGAACACTGTACATTTTGTTTTTGTAATTTTACTTCAAATATCATATTTATCAAAAATACACAATACAAGGGCAAATACACCACATCGTGAATACCCCTATTATTTTGCCCATTCTTATCAAAAATGCAGAAACTGCAGAAGAAAAATGGTAATTGCCGCCTTTATGCTGTCTTTTGTAAGTAGGAAAATTTTTTTTATTGTAAATTTTGATTTTATATGAATAAAAAATAGTTCAATATATTCAAAACGATTTTTTCATGACAAGCAAAGCACAGGTAAAATGCAGTATCTACAGAAATAAAGCAAAAAAGCCGTATATTTATGTAGTTACCGCTTTTTTTTTTGTTCTGTTTTTGTAGATACTGCTTTTGAGCTCAGTATGATAGCTATATTTTGTGTAGGGACGGCAATTTTTGTGTAGATACGACAGTTTGAGTCAATATTATTGGTATTTAAGCAAAAAAATCGTTGTTTTTATATTTCAATATTAAAGACGAAGGATTGGACTGACTATGAAAATACAATAAAATCAAATTTGATTTTCATGCTAGATACGGCACTCTTCCTCATGACGGCAGTATTGGCCTTGAAAGTTAACAAAAATTTCAAACATCATATCGGCAAATCCAGAAAAATTAAATCCAAACCTTAAGAAATAAAAATCCTTAAAGTTCAATAAAAATACATGGAACGTGAAGGATATTGTGTCTGTTTTCCTACGGTAAAAGCATTTTGAAAATAACTTATTGTATCCTTAAATTTAACTAATGTTATGGAATGTATTTTTAATCTGTAGCAAGTTAAAAAATTTAAGGTTTTTATTTTTTGTAATTTGGTATTTCACGATTTAAATATCAAATCACAGTAATATAATATTCATAATTGGAACTTTTTTTTTTAAAAAGTGAATATAAAAATTTTTTTAAAAAATCATTTTCTATCGAAAAATTTAATTTAAAAAATGATTCAAGAGTGAAACGTGAGTGACAATTTTTATTGATTAGTTGGATTATCTTGGAAAACAATTGGCTGACACATTTTATGTCTCCGATTTACTTTCTACATAAGATTAGTGAATTTTGTATTTTTTTAAATCAAACAGACGCAATTATTTTTCATTAAAAAGGCATTTGAAGGAGTGAAACGTGAGTGACATTTAATTTTTTTTTTTGTTTATTTTTGTATTAAAAAGAAAAGAAGATGACGCAAACATCAAGAAGAAGTGAAAGCCGACCCTTAAAAAAACGTACGAAAAAAATATAGATAAAAATATTAGTTAAATCCGGATTTATATAAGAAAACAAACTTAGCAAAGTTTTAAAAGATCTAATTAAATCATTATTTAAGCCGTTGGCGTCGACGGAATTGATAATAGGGCAGTTGGTTTTAAATGAGCGTAAGAATCAACGAATTGGGCTGAGTGATATATATACAGATTCGGATGCAGAACTGGAATAAATTTTGTTAAAATGATATATTTCTGAAATAGTTTTTGTGTTGTTTTTATATTATGAATTATTTTTAAACTATATTATGCTTTACATAATCCTCTTTCCATAAAATGTTTTTATTTTTTTTATAAAAATGTCCTTAATATTAAGAAAATAAATTTTTTACAAAATATGCTTAATAAAGTTCACCAGATTAACCACGATGCAAAAAAATACAATCCAAATTGTTTTGAAACGTGAGTGACATTGACGTGAAACGTGAGTGACAAAATCAGTGTATGAAAAAATCTTAAAATTCTGAGAAAAGACTACATTTTTTTTCTGTAGTTAAAATTTCTACTCAATTTCGTTACGAAAAATAACTTTAATTCTTATATTAACTCAAACAATTCGCAGAGTCTAAGCAATTGGTTAGAAGAACTCGAAAAATGCAATTCGTCCGGAAACGTGAGTGACACACCATTTTAAGATTGCTTTTTCGAAATGTGTAAATATACATATATAAAACTTTTTGCATGAATTTATAATAGTGACCCTAAGACTTATTGTAACCCTTTAATTTTATATTAAAAGCTTTTATATTTAATGGAGAAAAGTTTATGTTTACTGCTATAACTGAAACGTGAGTGACACTGGATTTGCCGATATGCATAATTCAAACCTTTTAACTTACTTTTTCTCATTTCCATTCGGAAAGGGTGTATTCGGAAATGCAACAAAATGCGCAAACTGCTTTTGCAGTACAAACAGAACGTTCAGAAAAGTTTGAAAAAAGTAATTTTTGTATCAAGCGCCACTCATAATTTTCATCAAAAAATTTTTTTGCTGCGCATACTGCTAGTCGTGATGCATTTCCGAATAGACCCTAATTTCAAAAATTTAAGAATGAAGTTTGAAAAATTATATAAATGTAAATTTGATATTGATTTTTCTTATATCATTTTATATAAAAACTAGTTCTTTTCCGTCAAAAATGACGGGCCCGGTTTTAATAAAAGAAAAACATGAAATATGAATTTTCTTTATGTTGAATTATAAATCAGCGATGGTCACATATTCGATTTTAAATGGTCCAAATAACAATTTTTAGTTCCAAATATTTATCAAATACTCTAAAATAAAAACGGAAATCATAGTAGAATCAACGAAATAAGTTCGAACATTTTTTGTTAAACTGAAAATTTCAAACTGAAATATATAAAAATTTTTTTTTAAGTTTCAATAAATCAGTAAAAAATATGCCTAAAAATATGCTATGAAATTTTTCAAAAAAAAAAAATCAAACGTTCCGCACTCACATTTTACGGAATTATGTTATAGTAATAATATTATCAAGAAATATAATTTTTCATAGAAATAACTCTATAAAATTTCTTAAAAATATTTTCCAGCTAGAAAATCATTCTTGAAAAAAGTTATTTTTTATTGAACCCTTATTTGGCACACTAAAATCATTGCCACTCCACTATATTTGTGATTTTACTTAAAATATGTATATTTATGCTTTCACGATATCCTTTTTAAATCAATCAAATTTTGTATTTTCTTAAATCAACTAATATTTTATTTTAAAATACACTTATAAGAAGCTATAAACAAAAAAGCAAGTAGAAATATTCTTTTTTTTTCACTTTATAAGGGTGCATATTATCCCAGTGAGCAGAGCAAGTTACACCAGAGGAATGTGCCGAATAAAGGTTAAGGTGATCTTGAGGACACAAGTAAACAACGAATAAAGGCTTAACATACAAAATCGAAAGGACTAAATTTTTTTAGTTATGCGTTTATTCAAAAAATGCTGTTTACACACGCATAAATGTACTTATTGCACACAAACTACAAAAATTACACAACTTTAAATTAACAAATTGTGACTTTAAAATGTAAAAAAAAGGATATTGTTCATTTATACAGGTTTTTACCTTCAAATCCAACCTTTTACATTTAAAATTAAACTTTTTCCCAAAACAAAATCAAATTTTTACAAGTAAAAAAAAGTTTTTATTGATAAAAAAATATTCTGCCATTTCAAATTCAACCTTTTACAGTTTGATTTAAAATTGTATTTGTAAATTTGTAAATTTGAATTGTAAAAAGTTAAATTTGAACTTTAAAAAGTCGAATTTGAAGTGTTAAAAGTTGAATTTGAAAAGGAAAAAGTTGAATTTTAAATTTAAAAATTTGAATTCGAAGTTAAAAACCTGTATCACCTGTTGAAGTTTTGTAAACATTATTATTATATCTCTGTAATAAAAAAAAAACAAAAATATCATTTTGTCGCTGTTTTATGTAATGAAGTAATAATGAACAAAATTATTTTTTGCTTCTACAGAAAATTTTAAATTGTGCACCTTTTTTAAAGGGTACAATATGTTTTTATATATGTATGTCATTTATAAAGCAAAGAATAAATATATACCACACACCAGGGGCGGATCTGGAAAAAATCTTGGGGGGGGTAAATTATCAAAGACACACATTTTCGATTTGAGAAAATTTTGCCTTTTTACAAATAGATAAATTGTACTTTTTTGAATTGAAATAATTGAATTGTTTAAGAACCATTTTTCCCAGACACATACACGCACATTTCCGTAGTTATTTATTTCTCCTTTTTTTCTGGAATAATATCTCAGCGAAAAGTAAATAAAAACTCTAAATCTAACAAGAGCAGCCCACGTAAAATTGTGAAATTTTTTCGTCTTTGAACGTCGATATCTTCGAAACAAGTGTAATATATATTGTTATTGAATGTGCAAAAATTGAAAGGTCTAGTATTTCTTCGTTGAAATCAGTCATAGTAAAACAAATCGGTAGATCAATATAATAGATATAGCAATATTATCAGAAAAAAAACTGATTATCATGTTTTTGCCAAAAACTCGAACTGTTGGAGAAAAATAGAGTAGAGTAAAATATTTGATATAAGCAGCCAAAATTCATTCGGGATTGTTTATCGAGATCACTGCACCTTTCATAAATCTTAATTTTGTTACTGACAAAATCATCGCAAAATAATCAATAACTTCGTTAATATTTATTTAAATGTCTCTAAGTATATGCAATAATGCGAGTCCATTCAATCGTTCTCAATTCGAACGGAACGTATTTTTAATCGTCGCAGTATAGAAAAACTTCGCTCAGCTGTTTCTACACTGATAGGAAGCGTGGCAAAGATAGCAAACGTTATAGAAATTAGTGGAAAAATTTCATTATTACAAAGAGTAAAAACGGCGTTAATATCATTAACATTAGTTTCGCTCTCCTATTTACACTGCCAAATTTTAAGTTCATGAAATAATTGAATTTGAATTAGTTCCTTACTAAAAGTGGCAGTTTTATTTCATGAAAGTCGGTTGTGGTAATTTGGTTGGTTTGTTGCAATTATAACAAAACAACCAAAGAGTCCTTCTCCGCACTCTTATTCATTTAAAAACAGAATTATCAAAATCGGTTGAAAAACACGGGAGAAAATGGTTCTTAACTGTTTTCCCTGCGCCTACTTATATAAAAAGTAAGTTAAGGTAGGCTTGAAAAATTTCAGAATTCCAAATAATTTAGAATTAACTCAAACAAAAATAATTGTATGCAACAAATTATTTGCGCAGTTGATACAATTTAAGCAACTTTAACCTAACATTAATTCACTTCAAAACAACCCTGTTATAAAGGGTGTTTTTTTAAGAGCTTGCTGATTTTAAATTTAAATAAAACACATGCCAAATTATGAAATAGCCAAAAAAATTTTTGTTTGGTAGATAATTTCTTGGCATTTAACATTTAAATATAGTTTTGGGCATATGGCTACCACGACTATTTTGCACAAAGGGCATTCTGGAGGTCCACTTTGCGACCCAAAAGTCTTTGAGGGCGTATTTCAACATCCATATCTTGAAGATTTGGCAACAAAAATTAATTGATCATGGTTCTGTATCGATTTCTATTCACGGTAACGCGTCGTCCTTCCTCATTTTCAGAGACAAATCGATAAATTAACGTTTTCTTCGACACTGGCCTCAACGACAGCAATATTTTCTTCTGTACGCACTCTTCTCATTCTTCTCGGTGGCTTGGAATCCAAAAGAGTGAATGTAGAACGAAATTTGGTAATTACGTTCTTTATGGTAGTCTCAGACGGACGATTATGTGCACCATAAAATTTGCGAAGTGCTCTATAAACATTTTTAATTGAACACTGTTTTTGAAAATAAATTTCCACGATTTGGAAGCGATGTTCTGGAGTTAACCTATTTATGATGATTTGCCAAACAATACTGAGTAGAGACGTCACTTTAAACTCTCAAAACAACTGTCAGACAATAGATTAATCCATATTGAAAAAAAACCTCATAAAAAAACACCCTTTATATCATATATATCAAAAAGAATTACAAATGTATATAATATTTTCATAATACTGAATATAGCTGAAATATTTCTAAGAAATAATTTAACTGATGATGAAATAATAGAAGTAAAACAAACTATTGGATTTTACATTGTTTGAATTTTTTTTTTTGAAAATTTATAAAGTGAAAACTGAAAGTACAAGCACGTATTGTTTTTTATGGTAAAATTCGTTGGCACATAGGTTGCAAAAAAGTTTGGCAGGTTTCAGAATAAAATATTTTCAAATTTTGAAGAATAAAATATTTTAAGTGGCAACTCTTGTCTGCATTGCTCAATTATTACTTGTTACTTGCTCAGTTATTTCATAAAAAGGGCATTTTTAAACTAATTGTTAATATTTTGCAAAAATATAATTATTGTAAAGCAAAAACTTACGCTGAGGTAGTGACTTCAAGTTTTTTATTTGTAAGAAAATAACGCGTCTTTAAAGTTGATTGTTTAAAAAATGGCTGTAAATTTGAGAACATAACGATCTGTTACTTTATTTTCAAGCTCATTTAAAAAAAAAAGCGAAGTTACTACCTTAACGTAAGTGTTTGCTTTACATATAATTATATTTTGGTTTGTCATACAAGCAAAGGTTACAAGGTTACAAGTAAAATGGTCATACTCTTCTCGCATCGCTTCATAAAAACGTCATCTACACGCAAATGACGTCACAAAACAAAAATAAACAAAATTTTTTTTTATATATGCTTTTATAATTGCTGAAATCAATAAAAAAACTAGAGTTTAACAATTGGTCTGACCATTTTTTTTTTAGTATTCTTTCAAAACACGCCTTCAGAATCGCTTATGTATACATAAAAGTACCCTTAAGCTGTGGGCATAATTATTTTCTCCAAATAAAGTATTAAAAAAAAAGTATTTGAAAGTTCTTGGGGGGGGTAATTACCCCCTTTACCCCCCCCTTGTATCCGCGCCTGCCACACACCCACAAAACTTTTAACGAATAAGTCTGAGTTATAAATTCAAAACTTAATTTTTTTATTTAATAATTTAAATAAGTAATGTACGAAAACAATATTTTATTTTGTAATAAAAATAAACCAAAATAACACTAACAATGAACAAGCAAACAACCAACCAAAAATACAAAACCACAAAAACAATAAATTATACAAAATAAATATTTAACTTTTACAATAAACTTTAATAAATAAATACATAATTTAACAAATACACACAAAAAATGTAGATACAAAAATAAATATAAAACCCATACATACGGAAAAACTATAAGTAACGCTTAAAGCTTAACATTTAAGTTAAAATTTATTAAAAAAATAAATTATTTAGCACACACACACACTCAAACACTTAAGCAAGCCACACATAAAATAACTTACCACTAAAACTATAAGTTTTAGTCGATTGTTCTGTTCCATGTAAAGAAAATTTGTTATTTTAAACAAAATAAGCTTTAATTTAAGCTTTTAAATAAGCTTTCAATATATTTAAGTAGGTTATATTTTTAAATTGTTGATTTATTTTTGTAAATAGTTTTTAAGAACTAAAGTTATAATAATAATATAATACACAAAAACAAAATCACCCCACATACACCCACACAAAGTGCGTACTATTTTAAACTAATTAAAACTAAGTGTTACATTATTTTCTACTAAACTTATGCCATTATTTTCCAATTTTAATTAACAACCAAAAGTTTCATTAGATTCTTAAAATCTTTTGTTGCAAAAATTTAATTTGAAAATGTTGTAAATTGTTCAAAATCAAGACAAAATTCTGATTAAAAACATCGTAGTTGACATATTGGCAATCGGAAAATAATGGTTGTCATCCACAATAGCAAAGTGTAACAATTTTGTTACATAGTGTAATTAATATTTTCTTAACAAAACATAAATCAAAAATTTTAAAAATAATTTTCAAGTAGCGTTAAAAAAAATTCAGTTAAAATAAACCACCAACTGTTAAATTGGATTATATATTAAAGAAACATTGCGTAAAAATAATGAAAAATTTAATAAAATAATGTTAAAAAGAAATATTGAAAAAAAAATTGTAGAAATATTAAAGAAATTATTAAAGAAAAACATAAATCTTTAAAGCATTGTTTTGTAATAGATCAAAAATGTATTATTATTAAATGCTAATTACGTTAGTGATGATAACGATCATGATAACGATGATAATGATTATAATGATGATACAAATAAAGCAAAAACTAATTATTAAAAATACATTAAAAGAAATTGTTTTCTTTTATTTTAAAAAGATAAAAATAAATGTCACAAATATTACAAAAATGTGGTTTGGCCCCTGGAACTATTTTTCTGGTTACAGCGGTGGCACGCAATGTGTTAAATAGTACGCTAGATTTTTTACTGCAATGACGACTCAAAGGATGATTCACTGATTCTGTAGATTACTTTTTCTCATAAGTTAAACCGTTTCGATAAAAGATTGCATCAAGATATTAGTTACGTTTATTTGATATTCCATGGTTTCTAAATTGCTTTGTCGTTCTATTGGTTTTCCTCTGAAAACTTAAAACCCGTTTCAACGGGTTCAATCCAAAAAAAAGTAATCCAAAAAAAAAAAAAACGAAGTATCATTCATTAAGATTCGACGTGCTATGCATAAGTCATGTAAAAAAATTAAATTTTGGCTGTTTTTCCCAGTGGTCCAAAAAACCATTTTATTTTAGAGGTCATATTTAAAATAGGTGGTCGTTTCTCAAATAAATGGAAATTGTTTTTCCATATTGAAAAAAGATTAACTTCTGTTTGTCTGTTCTGTTCTATCTGTTCTGTTCTGTCTTACTTTATATAAATGTTCTGTTTAAATAAGGTCTGTAGAAGACTTCATTTTTAAATTTTTAGTGGTCTTAGAGCCCATTTTTTGAAGGTTGTCCAAAATCGGATGTTGTGCCACAAAAACATCGATGCTATGGGTGAACTAATATGTCAAGATCATCCGTCAGATAGAGGTATCTTTGCGGATTAGACCGTCAAAAATATTTATTCACGTTGGATTCAGCATAATTTGAAAATTGTTAAAAAAGGCTTGCATTGATTGGTCGAAAGAAATGATGAAAAAATAAAAATAAGACAATCGCGGTGTTTCGAAACATATCTATTGCATCGTAACGGGACATCGCATCGAATCATGGATGTATACATATGAACCAGAAACAAAGCAGCAATCGTCTGTATGAGTCTTTCAAGACGGTCCAAATCCAACAAAAGCTGTTCGTGCACGAAGCACTTTGATGCAAATGGTCGGCAGTTTTTTTGGATTAACTGGACATGTCACCACCGTTTTATTAGAGCAGCGAATAACGGTCAATTTTTAATACAACACCACCATTTGTTTACTAGAGCTATTCGTAAAAGTCAGGGGAAACCAATCGCATGAAACGAATCATTCTCCACCACGAAAATGCAAGTTCTCACACATCTGCTCAAACAAAAACTTTTTTGTGCATTCAAAATACTAAATTGATGGTTCATTCGCCGTACAGTCCTAGCTTAACACCCAATGATTTCTTCTTATTCCCGGAGACCAAAAATAAATTGCGAGGTCAACTTTTTCGACGCCTGAAAGTGCGGTTGATGCGTTAAAAGCACATGTTTTGGCGCTACCTCAATTGGGTTGGAAAACATGCTCCGAAAATTGATTCTAGCGTATGCAAAAGTGTTTAAATCTTCGTGGAGAATATTTTGAAAAACAATTAAGCCATTTCCGATTGTAAATATTTGTTTATCTCAAAACATTTTTATGTTTAAGTCAACTCTTACGATATCATTTCATTGGTAACTTATGTATAAGTATTCTTATTTATTTCACCAACACAAATTTATAAGATATTATAATAATTATTGGCATAGGGACTGGCATAACAATTATTTGCCAAATCGTTTGATTAAAATATGAATTAAATATTTTGATTTTCTCTGTTTTTGACCTATTTTTTTAAAAATGTTGACCAATTTTTTTACAGTGAGACTCTAGCGCGAATTAATTCACCAGTAATAAGAAAATTAGAGTTTGTAATCTTTTGAAGTGAAACTTCTTTGGCGGCGAGTGAAATTTCAAGGTCTCTTATTCGTGAGGCTAGGCTAACGTTTTCAATTCATACGAAAATTTTCAAAAAATTATTGTCGCTCGCTGGATTTGAACCCAGACTTCCCCAGCTTCAATGTTCGCTGCTTTACGAGGCCCTCACTTAACAAGATCAACATACAACTATTATGATCAGCAAGCAAAAGGCAATAATCAACAAGATTTTCCAATGCTTTCGGAGGCTCCATCAACTAGTACCAGTACTATGCAAATGCAATCTAGCATTAAAAAAGTGACAAAGTTGAGAAAACATTCGAAAGCAACTAAAACACCAACTGAACGCGATATCAACAGGAACCGAAAATATCTGTTATTTTACAATTATCAATTGAAAAAGACATATTTTGTTTTTGTAAAAGTGTCTTTCTACCCAAGTACCCATCTACCAATCTACTCTAGCTGACCCCCTGACTTGTTTGGGTAGATTGATTGAGTACTTTTTTCATGGGCTCTTTTCTAGATGTCACTCATCTCTCATTAGCTGTTATTCTACAAAATACTCAATTATAGCTAAGGGTGCTCGCAGTAATCAAAAGTACTCCATCTACCCGTACCCAACTACCCAAGTCAGTGTGAATACTGCTATAATGAAAAAATTGTCAAAGAACTTTTTCAAATAAACCATCTTACCAATGTCCTCAGCCTCAAGAATATTAATTGCCTCTTAATTTTCGACTGATTTTTTAAAAGTTAAAAGTTAACTGTTATTTTTTGTCTTATATTTTTTCGAGGAAAAATAATACCAGCCTTTTTAATTCACAATGACTTACTTTTCATTAGATAAACTAACTTTTCATTGCATTAACTTTCATTTCATCATTTAAATATAAATGAAAATAATATGTACTAGTAAACCTGTTGCCCGAATTCGAGCAATTCAATAAAAATTAATTGTTAGAAACGATATATTGAGTCTCAATAATGATATAAAAGATCATTATCTGAATGGTTTGACTTTAAACGTTTGATCTGACACAAAATTTTTAAATGTAACTGTCAAAATACGAAGACGGACTAACACTAATATAACAACTGAGAAAAACATTATTACTATTCGAAAACATCGCAGCTTAACTCTTCCAGCTATAAAATATAACTAATGTTAAAAAAAAACGCATTAAAAAATAGATTTAATAAATAATACTAAGATATATTTCAGAAATTAATAAAAGGTACTTACAGAACACCTACAACATCGATTTATGACACATTTAGATGAAAAAAACACCAAAAAACCCAAAAAAAAATTTTTTTTTGAAAACCGTTAAAATTTAACTGACTTGTTTGATCGGAAAGTGGAATTTTTTGATTTTGGAACTGCATTTTTAGGACAATTGACATTTGAGGAATGCATAAAAGATAATTTTGGTTAAAAATTTTTAGTTTTGAAAAAAACTCAAATTCGACCAATTCATAAGCTCTTCTCAAACTAAATTTCAAATCGATAAAATAACGGATTTTTGTGCAAAAATTTTATTTCTGTTTTAAAAGGTTGGGAACCCCCTGAAGTGAAATCACAATTTTTAAAAGTGGTTTGCACATATACAGCCTAAACCTGATTTAATGACATCTAAATCGATAGAATCGGTCCATTGGTCTGGGAGGAGTTGAAGTCACAAAAAAAACCTTAGCCTATTAATTATATAGATATTGAATTGATGTATATTGAGTCCTATTAAGAATAATTTGCTCATGGGAATTTTAAAAGGGAGTTCTCATTTTTAAGACAGCAGGATACAGACATATCATGTTATGTTAAAAGTTTAACTTAAAACACTCATAAATATTCACGGTTGATGAACAAATTTGTTTAAATTTTCCAAAATTTCTTGAGCCTTAAAAATGGGAATCTCCTTTTTCCAATTCTCGGGAGAAATTTTTAATGAAATTGAAGGTCGAGTTTGTTGAAAAACTGTCGTGCAAGGAACTTATATTATTTCAACATGGTTTATATCTCAGATATAATTATTCCCTCTTCATCAGATAAATCGGAGGATCTAACAGACGTATGAGATCATCAGTTACCTCAAAGTCATGGCAACATTTTTTTAATCTTTTCAGTGAACATCGAATATTAAGCAACGAGTTAGGTATTTTAATTTTAAATCTATTTCTTTGCTTAGTTTTTACAATTTTCATTGCACTAAAAATTCTTTCAACCTCAGCGTTACTAAGTGTTAAAACTAAGAAACTGAAAACCAAATTGACGAGCTCAGAAAAAGGATTTTCAGGCAACGAGTTTTTAAAGTGCTTTACTTCTACCCAAAACGCAATTGTAGAGGACAGGCTTGACCATTTACGTGTCAATAGTTTTCGCCATTGAAGCTCAATCGAGGTAACTTCGTCTGTTGAATATTTGGACTTTTCATTTGCAAAATTAGAAAATATATTTGGCATAACAACGTTATGAGAATTTTCGATAGAAAAAAAATCGATCTTACATTTATCTACATGTGAAACGAGAGAGCTCTTAAGGGCCCAGCTTTGCTGCCTGATGCAAATTTTCATGACTACACACTAAAAAATTTGTATTGAATTTTTACACCGATCGGTGTTCCAGGGAGTCCTACACTGTTCGGTGTTAAAAAAAACACCGTGTCAAAATGTTAGAATTTTATATCCCAAGGGGGTCATTTTTTCACACCGTTCGGTGTTAAAAATAAATATCCGAAGGATGTTTGTGTCAAACCCTGTCAGGTGTTTATTTAGAATACGCAAAATTATGATTTATTTCAACACTGAAAAGTGTAATTTTTTACTATTCGCAAATATGTGTTTTTAGAATTTTAATTTATTCATTCAAAATGCTAAAAATAATGTTATACCAAATATAATGGCATTCATGCTCGAAATTTGGATTGGATTTAGTTCTATTCAAACCGTTTTTTTTATTTTATTACTTTAATGTCAATTTTGGCCAGAACTGATTTCACGAACATGACTTATAATTCTGTACTTTTATTTTCAGTCTTGTGAAATTTAAATTTCTTCCGTGATTTCCATGTTGCTTTTCTTCTATGCCTTTCTTATTTTACACAGATCGGACAAGTTTGTCATATCACACCGGGTAAGCGGTGTAAATAAACACCGTTCGGTGTAAAAAATGTAAATATTCGCTCACCGGTGTAAATTTATTTTGGAAATTTTTTAGTGTGTACTTATTTTTGAATTACAGTGTTGCATTTTATCGGCAAATTTTTTAATTGTTAATAAATCTAAAAAAGGCTGTTTTCAAAGTAAAAAAAGGCTAAAAAATCAAGAAGCTAAATCGTAAATTTCGAGGCTAAGCCGCAAATAAAAAGTCTAAATCTAGCCTCGAAAATCTAGCTAAAATGGCCACACTGCTGTTGACACCATGAGTAAAATGTCTCACCGATGAGATGAAAATAATGGTATCAATAGTTTTTTGTCGGTAAAATGGCCTTTGAAAAAATATAAATTGTCTGATATTTTTGACCCAAAAAATAAACGGCAGAAAATAACTGTTATTTTAAACCGATAAAATAAAATTCAAACGTAAGTGTTATTTTTGCCCCAAAAATATAAGGCACAAAATAACTTTTTTTTTATAGGAAAAAATTCAAGTTAAAAGTTAACAGTTAATAGTGACTTTTTCGATAAAAACCATAACCGGTATGGTCCCTGGATGTAAATATTGAATCCTCAGATTATTATTCCATTTCGTATTAATTGAATTTCTTTTCAGATACTTTCTCTCTCTATTTCACGCTAAAATCTCTCTTATTTCTAACTGTTTAAAAAGTTTCACTTCTGCCACATGTACGTTGCTATACGCGAGTTTTTATACCCTAACCTGAAAGGTCAGAGTATATTAACTTTGTGCAAACGTTTGTAACGCATAGAACGAAGCGAGTCCGGCATAGAAAAGTATATATATTCTTGATCAGCGTCACCTCGTGAATCGATCTATCCATGTCTGTCCGTCCGTCTGTCCGTCTGTCCGTCTGTGTGTTGTCCGTATACACAGGATAAGAAGAAGGAGTTGAGATAATTAGATGAAACTTGGTACACATGGTCACATGGATCCAAGGATCTGCACTATTGAATATTTTTGGAATCCGTCCACGGACACGCCTACCTCCCATACAACCCAAAAATATAAAACTGCATAACTCAGCTCATAATAAGCCTACAACAATAAATTTTGGTATGTATGTATTTTTTATCAACACAAAGATGTCTTTGAAAAATGGACGTCATCCGCTTACGGCCACGCTCATCTCCCATACAACCTAAAAATTTAAAACACAATAAATAAGCCTCTGTTCAACCTACAGTGCTAAAATTTGGCATATATGTTTTTTGTAACAAAACAAAGATGGTTTTGAAAAGTGGACATCATCCGCCCACGGACACGTCTACCTCCCATACAACGCAAAAATGTAAAACTGCATAACTCAGCTCATAATAAGCCTACAACAATAAATTTTGGTATGTATGTGTTTTTTATCAACACAAAGATGTCTTCGAAAAATGGAAGACATCCGCTTACGGACACGCCTACCTCCCATACAACCCAAAAATTTAAAACGCAATAAATAAGCCTCTGTTTAACCTACAGAGCTAAAATTTGGCACGTATGTTTTTTATGACAAAACAAAGATGGTTTTGAAAAATGGACGTCATCCACCTACGGACACGCTTACCTCCCATACAACCCAAAAAGTTTAAAATTCAATTAATAAGGTTATGTTTGTCATCGAGAAATTAAATTTGGTATGTACATATGTATTTTATACCAAAACTAAGGTTTGTTCAAAAATTGGAAGTAATCCGTCCATGCACACGCCCACCTTCCATAGCGAAAGCACAATAAAGGCATTAACTGGGAGCTATAGGAATAAAACTTGGTATGTGTAAATTTTTCATCAACATTAAAATGCATATAAAATATAGGCTTCATCCGCCCACGGACACGCCCATTTACAATAAAAATTTTATTTGTTTTTGAAAAGTGGGTTTAGGGTATTTCATTGTCGGCCTACACCGACTTTAGACTTTCTTTACTTGTTTAACTCATCTTTGTTAGAAATTTCATGTTTTCGTATCTCAAATTCCAGTTTCTGCCAAAAATTTTCAATAATATTCAAATCTGGAGATTGGGGCGGAGTTTTTATTACTCTGGAACAATTATATAGCAACCATTCTTTGACTATTCCAGCCGTATGCTTAGGATCATTATCCTGATAAAAATGAAAGGTCTCCTTAATGCCGAGTTTTTCAGCACTTTGCTTAAGATTATTTTTCAAAATGTTAAGATATTGCTTTTGTTCCATTATTGCTTCAACAAAATGCAATTTACCAACACCAGCAGCCGAACAAGCACCCCAGACCATCACATGTCCGCCAGCATGTTTAACTGTCGGAAGTCTGTGAATAAAACGTTCTTCCAGAAAGAAAAATCCTTGCCAGCGTAGCTTTGAGTATACTCCAATCTAATTTTAGTTTATTCTTTGGGCTTATGAAGGGCTTCTTGCGTGCAATTCTGCCATTTAATCCATTCTTTCGAAGGACTCTTCGAATTGTCTCGGCGTTGCAGCTTATATTAAAGTGTTTCTCAACCGTTCTCAGCCGTAGATTAATCTTCATTTGGTTGACAATCCACCTTTCTTGACGTTAGCAAAATAACTTTTTTGGGCTAATTTTTGGCTTATTTATAATTTGCCCTTCATTTTTAAACCCGTGAATGATGTTTGCAACTGTTGTGCGGGCTTTTTTAACATTTTGCGCCATTTCTCTCTGACTTTTTCAATTTTTATAGTGCTCAATTTAAAGTTAATTAAATTTCGCAGCTCGAGCGTAGTATGGCGACCCATCTTGAAATTTAAACGTAAACAAAAGATAACAAAAGAAGATTCTAAAAAAGTTCCGTTATTTATCGTAGTTCATTAGGGTGGACCATTTTCACTGTGACATGCATTTTTCTCTTTTTTGCTAATTGTTAATTTTTTTGCAAAATGTTAAAAAGTTACTAAAATTTTTGATGCATTTATTATATAAATAAAATAATCTTACTGAATTAGTCACATTTTTTTTTTGGGATTTATATTGATTTCTTACATTTTAAAGTGTTTGGACACAGGTGGAACAATTTCACTGTGACTCACTGTACTTACTTTGTTGAATACTCTCCGTTACGAATTTGTCAAAAACAATGCACTTTTAAAATAAAAAAAACAACAAAAACCACAATCAGAAAACTGCAATTTTTGTAAACTTTGCAACACGTGTTGCGAGTTAACGGAACCAAGCGAAGTTGCCACATTGTAAAACAAAATTGCAAAGGAAATGTTTATTGCTTTCTAAGTTCTCATAGATTATCTGTTGAAAAAACTCACTTTTAAGCAAAAAACTATATGCTGATTTTTTTTTATTAAATTCGCGCTAGAATCATCATATAGACCACAGTGCGTTGGTCGGTTTTGGCCTCGTCTAAGGTTGCGGTTATAGTGAACGCCGAGTCAGACAGGCAGGCAAACAGGCAATGTGAACAAGCGAGATAGATAGCCATTTGCATCTCGTTTTTTCACACAGATTTCAGCCTGCCTGCCTGCCTGTCAGAATCGCGTTCACTATAACCACAACCTTAGAGTTTGCACCAGCCTTTGTTGTGCACTTGCTGGCGCCAGTTGGAAACTCCAAGTGATGTCAGGTTGCCCATTGCCTGGTCTTTCCAACGGAGATGCGGTCTTCTTCGTCTTCGATGACCACCTCTGGGTACCGAATCGAATAATTTTTCGCTGAAGCTTCATCGTTCATTCTCTCGACATGACCTAGCCGCTCTATTTTAGTACGCTTGACTATATCGATGTCGGCATATAGCTGATACAGCTCGTGGTGCCATCGCATTCGGTACTCGCCATTGACGCAGATCGGACCATAGATCTTTCGAAGAATTTTTCTCTCAAACGCTCCTAAAGTCCTTTCATCAGTACTACTCAACGTGCAGGTTTGTGATGCGTATTGAGGCAATTGAGAGCTGTGCTTCTCAATTGCCTACTGAGCCCAAAGTAACACTTGTTGGCAAGAGTTATCCTTCGTTTAATATAAATAATGATATCGTTGGAGGAGCTAATGCTGGATCCCAGCCCGAGAAACAATTTCATATTTTGTGTCAATAAAGTAGCTGATAAATGTCTGGTGCCCGAGTTGGTAATGTCCGACCTCTGCACCGAAAAAAGTGCTTGTTTTGGAACACCTTGGGCAGACACAGTGTATGAACGAAGACCGATTCGAGCACTCGTCGGTTTATTGCGTCCGAATATGATCCCTCGTTTTTAACACTTTATTGACATAATACAGACTAACGATATTATTTCTGGTGCCATTCCAGGTACTTGTTGGAAATGTTTCGGGTACATTATAGCTAAAAACTTTCTCAGGAAATTTTGGGAAAATATCGAGCAAATTTCAGTTGAAAAGTCAAATACTTTTTGCACACTAATCAGTTAAATAATTCTGTCCTGTGTGTTCACCTGGTTTGCATTTGGCTTCATATAAATGTGCGATTCTTTTTTTCGTTAACTTCGCAGTTGTTCGTTGCTACTCGTAGCTTTCAAAATAAAATTGTGCCTGATACTCCGGACTTTTGTCTTGTTTCTTGGGCAGGTAAACAAAGTCCTTTACTACCGCAAAGAAAGTGTTGTCAACAGTGACGTGGTTTCCAAGACGCTGGGACTGTTTGATTGTTGACACTAGATACTTCGTTTTGTCTGCGTTCAATGCAAGATCGGGTTTGTTCGGAAATGCAAAACAAATGTGCAGCCTGCTTTTGCAGAAATTTGCTGTGCAGAAATCATGACGGTTGACATAAATGATAGAAATTATAGAATGCTGCAATAATTTAGGTTGCATTTTAGAACACGTGCGCAATACAAAATGGAAGTCCTTTTAAATTTATTATTTGATGATTTTTCTGAATCGAAAAATGATAGTAATGTGTTGAATGGAAGAAAAAAGAGGATTGCGTGTTTAAAAAGAAAAAGGTTTATTATTGAAAGTGCGACAATACAAAGAAAAATACCGAAAATGCAAAATTTTTTTAATACAATAGAATCATATCCGGACGATATATTTCATTGTCATTTCCGAATGAATCGCTGTATTTTTAAAGCAAGTGTTATACCCCTTTTACATTAGTCAAGAATTGAAGTCAATTTTCTGAGCTTGTAGGCCAATTCGCCGCAAATAGGAAGCGACGAAAGAGGAAAAAGTTGACGGTACACAGTCAAGTGTACTGGCAAGTTTTTCGAACTCGAAAAATTGCTTCCATTTCTTGACTAGTGTAAAAGGGGACTTAACATAAATTATTGATGGAAGAGTATAATTTTAAAACTTAGTTTTTTTACAATTTTAGGCTTTGCAAGATGCTTTGCTTCCGTTTTGTGTTAATGCTTGGTCGTTGTTGTTTTCCATTAGTTAAATGCTTATACGTAGCATTATGGAAGCTTGTAATAGTAGGGTTACTTTTCGGCAACTTTCGGACCGCTTCAACATTGGCAAAGGAACAACTCACGTTATTTTTAATAAAATCATTACAGCAATTTGCCGCTTGAACAACGAAATATCTTGGCCTTCGGTTGAATATCAGCAAACTATTATGGACAATTTTGAAAATAGTAGAGAATATTCCTTTCCATTTGTTATTGGATGCATAGATAGAACCCACTTCAATATACCTACGCCTAATACAGATGCAATCAGTTTTTATGATCGGAAAGGAAAATATTCTATTATTATGCAGGTATGAGAACTGCATTTTCTGAAAGCAAATAACATATTATATCTCAAAACTTCTAGGCTATATGTGATAACAAATATCCCTTCCTAGATGTGTTTATAGGTTATCCAGGAAGCTGCCATGATGCAAATGTTTGGAATACCAGTCCAATATATAGAGCAATCGCATCTAGCCAAATAGAGTAAGCACCAAGTGCTATTATATTAGGTGACTTTGCTTACCCCCTTTCCAAATTTTTGATGGTGCCTTATAGGGACAACGGGCATTTTACTAGAGAACAAAAGAGGTTTAATATACGCTTGAGCTCAACTCGAGTATTTATAGAGCAAGCCATGACAGAATAATAAGGTAGGCTCATATTTTTACGGCTGCTCAAATGTCTAATTTTACACTAACAAAGCTGTGAGGTGCTATAAACGTCAAGCGAAAAGGCAACAACAACAATTAGAAAACTTAAATTCGAACAGCTGAGTTTTGACATCTAGCTCACTTTCTCTCCAATATGCGCCTACCTTGTTATTCTATCATGGAGCAAGCGTTCGGGATTTTAAAACAAAAATTTAAAATTTTGAATCACATTGACATTTCAAACATAAAAACCATATCTGCAGTAGTATTTGCATGTGCTGTTTTGCATAATTTCATTATAAACAAAGGAAACTCTTTAGAATATACTGAAACCATTCCGATGAATCTAAATGCACCAAATGAAAACGAAATAGAGAACCCTCAGGACATTTCTATTGAAGTGAATGAAGATGGAGTTGCAAGGAGAAATTTTTTAACAATATTATTTTCTGCTTAAAAAATAAAAATACTTTGTTTTTCAATTCATTTAATATTGGATACAATACAATACAAAACATAATATAAATATTTAAGAATTTATTATTCTTCAATTCTTTAAACAATTAATACAAAACACTTTATTTCATTTCATTTTACAAAACATAAAATAAATATTCAAGAATTCATTGTAAGAAAAAAATAAGAAAAATGTTTTTCTTTTTAAGTAAATGAAACTTAAATGTTTTTTAACAAAAATATATCTGATTCAGCTCTATCATAAATAATTTATCAACCGAAATTGAAAAAAAAATTTTCATTATTATGTTAAAAATGTTAAAGAAGTTCTTAAGCTTTATTCTTAAAGCAGAAACTCAGTTTTTCAATTCCGTGCGAAAAATTATTCATAATAAAGCTGAATCAGATATATTTTTGTTAAAAACATTTAAGTTTCATTTAGTTAAAAAGGAAAACACTTTTCTTATTACTTTTGCAGGAATTTCTCCAAAATATCCTTCAACCCAATCAACGTGGTTATCCTTTCTTTCTCCACAGAAAGTTTTTCCTTTTCCAACGCCATTACTTCGGCATGGCGACACTGCTCCTTATCTGCCTCTTCTTGAAAGAAGTTTAAAATGCCGCTGCTTGCAGAATTCCGCTTGTTGCTTCTGTTCTGAGGAGTTGTTGACGAGGTCGGCGACTCAATCGCTTCTTCTGCAACAGCAACCTCACAGGACTGCAATGATTGTTGCAAATTTTCTGCAGGAGGTTGAATGCAGTGCCTGCTCCCATAAACCTCATTGAAATCTTCAAAAAAAGGCCACGATGTCGCTTCTCTTCCAGAGGTGTTGTTTCTTTTTTTGATCCTTTTATATGTAACAAGCATGTTCATATATTTTCTCTGCGCTTGAGTTCTATCGATCTTAAAATTTTCATCCACCTTCCTAATCTCCTCAACAACCCTACTCCACAAAACACTTTTCTTTTTCTTGCCAGCGGCAAAGTCAGGTTAAAGGTCCAGCCGGGTCCTTAGGAGGAGTTTTGTCTCGGTAAATGATAAATTTTCTCTGAAAATACAAAAAAAAATAATATATAATACTCTTTAATTACAATTTTTTAACTTACTTCTCTTCTTCCATTTTGTTTATCCGAGTTTTAAAATAAATAGTGCAGTGTTCATCCGAGTGCAGTGTTCATCCGAGTGCAGCGTAAAATAAAATGTTGCAATAAATGCGCAATTGCTGATGTAAAATTGACTTTGCAGAACACATGACGTTTGCAGTGCTGCCAAATTTGCATATCAGAACGTCATGTTTCTACTGCAAAAGCAGGCTGCGCATTTGTTTTACATTTCCGAACAAACCCATCCATTCGACTCGATTCTTTTTCTAACCTGGAGAATGCTGCACTTTGCATAATTTTTCATCAAACCTTTCCTTGTAGTTATGCGAGATAAGTTAATGATTAAATTAACTCATTTACCAACTTTTTAATTGGTATCGCATGTTTTCATATTACTAAGACTGAAATAGAACAACTTCTTTGCTTGTTTTTTATTTTTCATCAAATTTAGTTGTAAAAAGTTTTGTGGACAAATCTTCTTTTATAAAATTAATTTATTGTTAAACTAATAAATATACGTTTCTGACATAATATACACATCCATACATGTAAGTTAAACGTACTAAAGTGAATATAATTATTCGTGGACACGCTCGTGTCCACCGTAAAGCATAAGCAAATACGAGGTTCTCACGTTTTTTTTTTTTTGTGAGATACGCTTAAAAAAACGGATACAATATTAATAAGTACTGATAACAACTGTTGGCAGGGTGAGCGAGTTGACAACGAGCATTAATTTTATGAATTAAATAAAAAATTATATATAAAATAAATTGTGCTAAAAGTATCTCCAAAATGCTGCTATTTTATAGGCACAACAATAGCAGACAAACTGTTGATGATAGCCGATATAATTGCTTCAAATGTTACTTACTCGTAGCCATGAACACAATTACAGCCACCCACCCACAAATAATAACCAGCCACTCACATGTGCGCGGTTTGTTTTTGTTTACATTTTGTGCGCGCTTTTTTCTTTAACAACAACATGTTTTTCTGCTGCAAACAAATAACAGCACGTTAACAGCGCTGTTAAAGTCAAGCTACTGCTGCTGTTATCGTTGCGGACGCACGTATACGTGATTTTATTTGTTGCTTGGATCTTACGCTGTGGTTGCTTTCTTTCATCTTGTATCTGAGCGATGCGCGTTATTTGCAAAACGGAAATGAAAACCTTTTTAAATACAAGAAAGATTTTTAACGTTCAGTTGCAGTTGAAAGTTCGTTGTGTGCAGTTGTGTTGGCTTGTTTGTGTGGGCGAGTGTGTCGAAAAATTTGCCGGCTTTGTTGTGCATGTTTTTTTTAGCGACGGCTTAGTTAGTTAAGCGACGGTTAGTTTGAATTTCGCAACGGATGTATTGTGAAGCGGTATTTAAGTGTGAAAATGTGAAAAATTAACAGAAATAATTAAACTATATAAAAATTAATAACAACAAAATGGAATAAAATTTAAAAATTGACAAAAAAACTAAATATGCCAAAAGTAGAACTAAAGATTATGGGACAACACTTGTTTTAAAAATACAACCAAAACTCAACTTTTTTTAGTGCTAAGGAATATGCAATTCTCTAGACTTTAAAATAAAAAAAAATTAAAACAAATTTGCCAAAAAGTTAAATAAGATCTTCAAAAATTGCCTCAAATTTTTAACAATTCACTTAAAACTTTTAGGTTTTGAGATATTCAAGTTATACAACTACAACGCTCTGTGCTAAACTTCAATTTTTAAACGAAGAATTCTTGTTTTAGAAGGAAATGTGACGTTAACATTCTATTGTCATATTAAAGCCATTACAGACAACATTTTTATAACAATTGAAGTAATAAGTTTATAAGTTGTTTCTGCATCACAATATCTATTGACATTATTTGTGTCTTATATGAATTAAACATTTTTGCAGATTTTTAAAAAATGTTTTAATTTTCAGTAAAACCAAACACGGCAATTTCGTTATAAAATAAAGTACAAAAAAATACAACAATAACGTCATCAAACTTAATGCATGTTGCAAACACTTTTCGATTTAATTTTATTTCTCACATCTGTTGCGAGTAATAATGCAAATTATTTACAAACATTACATTTTTTTCAAAACACATTTTATTTAAATTTTAACTTAGCAATTGGGTTTTAATCAAGGCTTATGTGCGAAAATTTTTAATCAATCAATGATTTCTTATATCATTTGAAAGATAATTTGGTAACTAACACAAAACTTAAAAAATTTCGCTTGATTTGAAATTTGAAGTATGTAGCTATATCTTAATTTTTTTGCAAGCAGGATTTTATTTATATTACATTTTGCATAATTGAGGAAAAAAAATAGGACCTGGAACTATAAATTTAAATATTTTTCCAAAATCAATTCACGTCTTCTAAATAAAAGTTAAGTGAAAATTAAAATAAAATGTTAAAAATAATTTTCAATTTTCCTAATTTTTATTAATTTTTTTATAGTATTCTTTATTCATCGCAGCTTTGACTTTGATAGACAAGACTGAGGTCTTCAAGATTTGACTGCCCCTTCCCTCGACCATAAATATCACAGTGATATCAAATTATATTAGAATTATATATACCAAATTGATATTTTTTTTTATACTCATTATCTACATAATTCCCAAACCAAACTTGCCCTGGCTGGACAAGGCCAAGAGTCATGAATGGGCCAAAAAAAGCTGGCAATTACAAGAAATCTGTTGATACCCAGCAAAATCTTCGATTACATGTCATCGAGAAAGTAGTCCAGAAAATTTCATTCATCGATTACCCTTTCGCTTACAGAACCCATTATTTTTATACAGGCTTGTCATTGGAGGTAATTGATGACGCTTTCGCTTGACTTGGAAGTACTTTTGTATGCGCTTATTTAGCTTGACGGTGAAGTACTTTTGTATGCGCTTATTTAGCTTGACGAATAGCTACTTTTCAGTAATCAATTATTTATCAACAACTAAGAAGTTCTTTAATAACACGTTGCTGTCCACAAATAAGGAAACCAATGTAATATTGAATATATTTTAATCCTTAAAATGAGGAAATACTTTTATTAAGAAGATACATGTATTTATAATAAATTACGGAATAAAAATTTATAAATTATAATTATAAAACCATTAAACAAAATTTTCGAGCATCAGACATTTTCTGCAAAACAATTATGTTTGGAATTCCTAAAACATCCTATCGTTCTCGAGGCTACTTTTACTAAATAGAGAAGAAAGTGGTTAAGTTATTAGTGATATAAAGTTATGGTTATGTGTTCTTACCTCTTATTCTTTTTTCTATATATAATTTACAAATTTTATATTTTCCAGCGTTCTTCTGAAAATTTTGTTTTGGATTTGAGATTAATTTTAAAAATTTGACGCAAAAAATAAAAGTCCAACAAAAATTTTAAACAATTAAAAAATAAACAAACATTTGAAAATCACAAAATCCGTATATTACTTATTGCATTACGAGTAATACACAATATAATGTATTATTGGTCAATCAGCATTTAGGTAATGCATTTTAGAATTGAATGAAAATCAAGGCTTTACAAAAAATTTTGATGGGTACTTCACATTCGATGACTGAGAACAAAACTTCATTTAAATAATTAGAATAATTTTAAGACTAGTTTTTTAAAAACTGTATTTTTAACAGTTTTTGTTGGTTGAAAACAAAAATAATTATTTTAGTAAAGTAAAAGAGTTAGGAAACCGTCTTATAGATTTGACGTAGAATTACGTCTTACAGCGCGGTTTGCATGGGGTCGTTTTAACAGTTTTTTTCAAGGAAACCATAAAACTATTTTTGCTAAAACTGTAGGGTATACCTACAGCCTTTAATACTCAACGTTCAAAGATAATATATATACCACAATATCAAATATAGCCTGCTCTGAATGAATATCTAATTTAGGATTTTGGCACTATTATATTAAAGTCACAAAATAGTAAAATATAAGAAGAAAAATGCATGTGTTTATATAAGAAAATCAATCATCAGCTGCTTATGATCATCATCAGCTGCCTGCTGATTTCTTTGTCTTTGTTTCGTTGTTTATGCTTGTATTGCTTTTGTTTTGCACGAACTGATTGGTTCGCTTTGGTAGCATTCTAAGCATTGGTTCGCATTGGGTTATGCGCTACTGTTCTATTTTACTTAGTGCTCTATTTTGAAACCAGAGGTCTAGAACCACTTTTCAACTCAATCAATGAACTCAAACTGTCAAACTTAACGAAATGGATCTGTGATCCGGTTAGATTTAACTCTTATAAAAAAAAAACGAGTTGGATCATATTTCGTTTTATGCTTTTACCCAATAGATGGCGTAAAATTTTAATTTTTGTTTTTAATGCAAATTAATTTGGATTCCACATCCCACTAGCACTAGCGAATGTAGTTCGCAAACTACATCGAACAGAGACGAAAGTGAAGCTAGCAAACTAAATATCAGACACAGACGAGATTGGCACTAATGGAAAGGACATGTGCTCAGCGTGAAATATAGTAACCAGACGATTTTTTAATAATCGGGGTCTTAATTTTAATTTGAAATTAGTAGTTAAACTGACTGTAACTCGCAAACTATATATCGGGCAGAGACGAAAGTGGCACCTATGGAAAGTGCATTTGCTTCGCCTTCTTTTCAACTAAAGTCAATGAACTCAACCTATCAAACTTAACAAAATGATCGAAAAAATTTGACATTTTGCTTGCTCATTTAATCATGCTTACTTTTAACTTTTTCTTTGTTTTGGCCATTTTATATATGTACATTCAGAATAAATTAAGTGCTCCATTCCCATTTAAAGACCCTAGAGGAGTTAGCCTCATTGGCATATCTAGAATAATATTACATATTTGTTATACCCTAAACCTCAAAGGTCAGGGTATATTAACTTTGTGCAAACGTTTGTAACGCATAGAACGAAGCGTGTCCGGTATAGAAAAGTATATATATTCTTGGTCAGCGTCACCACGTGAATCGAGCTATCCATGTCCGTCCGTCCGTCTGTCCGTCTGTGTGTTGTCCATACATGGGCACACTGCAGTATTTTTAAAGTTCATTAAAAAATGCAGTAATCAGTAAATTTGTACTGATAATTAAATATAAAATGCACTACCAGTAAATTTTTACTGATAATTAAATTTAGTTTGCATTACCAGTAAACTTTACTGGTTACTGAAAAAAATAACATTAAAAATAAATTTTTACTGGTTACTGAAACAAATTTCAGTAAAAATAAATTTTTACTGGTTACTGAAAAAAATTTCAGTAAAAATAAATTTTTACTGGTTACTGAAAAAAATTTCAGTAAAAATAAATTTTTACTGGTTACTGAAACAAATTTCAGTAAAAATAAATTTTTACTGGTTACTGATAAAAATTTCAGTAAAAATAAATTGTTACTGATTTTCTGAAAAAATTCAAGTAGAATTAAACTTTAACTGATCAATATTTCATTTCCATTACCAATAACGTTTTTCTGATCACTCAAAATAGTTCCTGGTTCGATTAATTTTTATTTCTTTTAAACATGTATTATAAACTTGCTACACACTATTAGCTTTTCTTAAAACAAGCATTTCAAAATTTACATCGCTGAGTTTTTGCCTTCTGGAACGATTCACAATCCCAGCGAATGAAAACAACCGCTCTACAGGTGCAGATGAGGGTAGTGGGGTATTGTATTTAAAAAAAACGTTTTTAATTGCTGGGTGATTTTTTAGACAATTAGTCGTTGTGTCTCGTTCGACCAGGTATAAAATTGTTTCCTGGAGATAATTTCCGGAGTCAGTGGAAACACACTGTATGCTAACACCTGTTGAAGTAGATATACAAATATATATATCAATACAAATATTTCTGTGTCCGCAAGCAATAATCTCTTAAGTCGATTGTGTTATTTTTATTGCTATATTCTTTGAATAAATCGTCACATACATACAAAATCTGTTGTTTCTAGCGTAACCAAATCAAAGTTTTGACACAAAAGCCAATAAAGTTTTCAAAGAAACTATATGGCGATTCAAAACTTTGAAGTAAGATTTCTCAAAACATTAAAATCAGACTTAAGCTATTATTGCTTATTGAAAAAGATTAAATAGAAAATGAAGAGTAAAAGGCTTACCATTACTTTCTTCCCCGAAATCAAGGAATGATTTTTGCGGTGTTTGAGGCAGAACACGAGTTTCGGCATCTGCTATTTTACCATACTTCACCACATAAGTGTTGAACATTTTCTTCACTTCTTCTTCTGTTTGTGTTGTTGCTGTTTCTAAGAGAGCTTTTAAAAATCGTAGTTTTATATTAGGAATAGATATAGCCGCAATAACAGCATCCCAAGCGTCAGGGTGCATCAGGAAATATTTATCAAATCTTTTGATCAAAGCTTCTTGCATTTTTTCGCTTACTTCGCTTAAATACTTGAAACTGGCTGGTTCCAAACGACGCATTTTTAGTCTTAAAGTCACTATAGTAGGGACAAAATAACCAAAATACATGGTCTTCTCGCCCTGAAGAAAATCAATAGCTTCTGCTATAGGCCCCATAAGCTTTATGTATTCCTCCAAGTACTCAAGCTCATCACTGAGAATGGTGGGCATTTTCAGACGAAAACACAATTCGGCTAAATTGGTTTTGTGTAGCAGCAACCTTTTTACGGAATCATAAAGTGAGTTCCACCTTGTTATGCATGGAGTTAACAAATTGGCGTTTATAACTGCATTGATTATTTCTGCAGATTTTGGTCTGTTGCATTTGTTCCAAAGCTGTGTGCATCTACACAGAAAACAAAAATATATATGTAGAAATAATGCCGTTGAAATGAAGTCAATTTTTACCTGTTGAAAGACCTTTTATGAATATCTTTTATAACTTGACTTAAAGAATACATAACTTTGTTGAAGTCGGTTGTAGCCAGAAGATTTAGAGTGTGGCTCGCACACGGAAAATGTTTCGACAGTTGTGGCGTTACAGATCGAAATTGAGGGCCTGAAGCATCCATCGAGCCATCCGAATCGGAGCCAGAATCAGATTCCTCATCACTGTCATGTTCATTTATTGACCCTAAATAAACGGAAATCACCAACAGAAAACGTTTTATTGGGAATAAATAAATATGATATAATAAGTATATTTGGCTTACTCAATTCAACTCCAAATTCTTTAAATGCCTTAATAAAGTTTGATCCATTGTCAGTAATTGTATAAACGATTTTTTCAATTGGTAGTTTATATTGCTTGTTTATGTCACATATCATCTTCGTTACACGATCAAAAGAATGGGTTCCCTTAAACCTTCGACAAGCCAGTGCTACAGACTTCCTTTCAAAATTTTCATCATTTATCCAATGGCAAGTGTAACCAAAAAATGATTTTTTTCCACCTGACCACACATCAGCAGTTACGCACACGTATTCAATTGCATCCAGCTGAATAGCAAGTTCTTGGATATATTTAATGTGGCTCTCTGAAAGCAACCTTGTTATTGAACGCCTGCTCGGAATACTTTTGCCAGGAAATAATTTTTTAAAGCTTTGGTCGCTGACTATGGATAAGGGAGACGTTGTGTTGCAAATAAAATTTAAAATATCACGGTTGAAAGAACACTTGCGGCCTGCACTCTGCCTGCTTTCTTCCTTTTTTGATTTGAAGTCGCAAAATTTTTGTGGATGTTCCTTTTTTAAATGCTTGATGAAATTAGAGCTAACACGCAGCGATCCTTTTACATTTTTTCCACAAATCTGACAAACAGCAATCAAGCCACACATTCTTTTTTGATAAGGAGTTGTGTTCATCTACATACATTTTAATGAAGTTGTGCAGCATTAAATAAGATATGATAAAATGCATCTTTTTAATTTACCTTTCTAAGTATTTTGAAAAATTGTTCACTAAAGAGAACCTTATTTACACCAATAAATTTTTCATTCATAAGCGAATCAGGAGCACTACTTGAAGTTTCACTTAAATCATTTGATAAATTTTGATCCAAAACATAATTTTCATTACAAATAAAATTGTCACTTATTTGTAACACCCGACCGTTTGAACAACTTGGAAGATTTTGTTCGCAAATAAAATCAGGATCATTAATGGAATCGTCACTATCGAAATCTAATTCACTCATATTATATTTTTTTATTAATTGACACTTGGAATGTTATTTATTACGAGAACACGCTCAAAACGATGACTCAATATAAAAATGTACCTGCTTTATTCTTTGATTACACAGTCATGGCAAATATCAAATCGATTGGCCTTTAGTAACTGAGTTGTTAGAAACGCTGAGTTATAAATTTAAACAATATATTACCATTGGTAAGAGTACATTGATTTTAAACTACCAGTAACTATTTACAGCAATCAGTAAAATTTTACTGTTAGTGCAAATTAATTTTCATGTTCACTTAAAATATATTTTTACTGAAATTTTTTCCGGAAATCAGTAAAAATTTATTTTTACTGTCATTTTTTCAGTAAGCAGTAAAAATTTATTTTTACTGAATTTTATTTTCAGTAACCAGTAAAAATTTATTTTTACTGAAATTTTTTTCAGTAACCAGTAAAAATTTATTTTTACTGAAATTTTTTTCAGTAACCAGTAAAAATTTATTTTTACTGAAATTTGTTTCAGTAACCAGTAAAAATTTATTTTTACTGAAATTTTTTTCAGTAATCAGTAAAAAATTACTGGTAATGCAAACTTAATTGCATTACCAGTAAAATTTTACTGATAATGCAAATCAAATTTCATTATCAGTAAAAATTTATTTTTACTGCAATTTTACTGGTACTGCAAAGTGCCCATCTATGGTGTTGTCCGTATACACAGGATAAGAAGAAGGAGTTGAGATAATTTGATGAAACTTGGTACACATGGTCACATGGACCCAAGGATCTGCACTATTGAATATTTTTGGAATCCGCCCACGGACACGCCTACCTTCCATACAACGCAAAAATTGAAAACTGCATAAATAAGCTCATAATTAACCTACAACAATAAAATTTGGTGTGTATGTGTTTTTTATCAAAAGAAAGATGCCTTCGAAAAATGGGTGTCGTCCGCTCACGGACACGCCCACCTCCCATACAACCCAAAAATTGAAAACGCAATAAATAAGCCTCTGTTTAACCTACATAGCTAAAATTCAGCACGTGTGCTTTTCATAACAAAACAAAGACGATTTAGAAATATGGACATCATCCGCCCACGGACACGCCTAGCTCCCATACAACGCAAAAATTGAAAACTGCATAACTCAGCTCATAATTAGCCTACAACAATTAAATTTGATATGTGTGCGTTTTATATCAACACAAAGATGTTTTCGAAAAATGGACGTCATCCGCTCGCGGACACGCCCACCTCCCATACAACCCAAAAATTGAAAACGCAATAAATAAGCCTCTGTTTAACCTACAGAGCTAAATTTTGGCACGTACGTTTTTTATGACAAGACAAAGATGGTTTTGAAAAATGGACGTCATCCGCCTACGGACACGCCTACCTCCCATACAACCCAAAAAGTTTAAAACTCAATAAATAAGGTTATGTTTGTCATAGAGAAATTAAATTTGGTAATATGCCACAATAAAGGCATAAACTGTGAGCTACAGGAATAAAACTTGGTATGTGTTAATTTTTCATCAACATTTAAATGCATAAAAAATAAAGGCTTCATCCGCCCACGGACACGCCCATTTACAATAAAAATTTTTTTTTGTTTTTGAAAAGTGGGTTTAGGGTATTTCATAGTCGGCCTAGACCGACTTTAGACTTTCTTTACTTGTTTTCCTTTATAAACATTTAAATACTTAAATTAATAAAAAATATTATCTCCAATATTGCTTAGCAATTGTTCTTCAACTTTTTGTTTGAATGCGCCCACTGATGAAGTATTTTTATAGCCCGCTGGTAATCTGTTATAAGCCGTAGGCCCTGCATGAAGATATCTTTGTTTCATGACTTCCAATCTGGATTTCGCCGCGACTTTGTTGTTGGTACCTCTGGTGCTGATACTATGCGCAGGATAGGCAAGCTGGGTTGTATTTAGGGTTCCCAACTGTCCCGGATTTCGCGAGACGTCCCGCATTTCACCAAATTTTTTAGCGTCCCGCGACTACCCCTTGCGGGACGCCTTTTGTCCCGCATTTGAGAACTTAAGATTGTTTGTACCTAAATTTCCAATTTGACATGAAACACAGTTTACTAAAACTGTGTAATTTTATTATCAAATTTAATTTATCATTTATTTTTCATACATTTTATTTATCAAAACGTTTTGGATTTATTTTTTGTTTTTTTCATGAATTCGGCAAGAGTTGGAAAGACTACAATAGCAAGTAACCAATGCGATGGTGTAAAGGCATCGTTGATACCCTTTATTCCTCAAAGAATAAAAAGAAATATTTAATAAAATAAAAAATTGCATCTAATGTTGTCCCGCATTTTTGAGCCAAGTCCCGGATTTTTGATGGCTTCGTCCCGATTTTGTACTTTCCAGAGTTGGCAACCCTAGTTGTATTGTAGTTCAAGTTGTTATGTTTTTGAAAACGTGAATAAAGAGCTGGTACTTTTATAAACCCTTTATGGGCAGCAGCACATTATCTTAAAGCAAGCGGTAGTACAATTTCTGAATTCTTGTTTTCCTCAATTTCACTTGACTTTAATTTTTTTTGGGTACTTTTTGTTTTTCATGCTCACACTGATTCTAGGTTTTTTTGCCAAATCTCGCACAGACATTGATTTGCTTTTGTTTATGAAATCAAGTACCTTTAAATCAAGTTTCGGATCGCTTGGACCTCCACTTTTCTCCACTTTTTGGCAGATCTTTTAGACTACAAGTATCTCCAAACTTAATTATAATATTTTTAACGCTATTAACATTAACTTTATACCTTTTGGCTAGCTTTCTGAAAGAAATTGATTTTTCAGTGCAGTAATTGTGCACAATTTGCTTAAGCAAGTGCTCTTCGATTCGAGGCATCGCGAAAACTAAAATAAGAATAAAGGTGAAAGGAACAATGAAAGTAGAATCAATTAAACTTTCTAAGTGATTGCAATCAATCAATCTCGCGTCTACACTGATAGAAATATTGAATTGAAAGTGTGCATTTTTTTGGGAGCAGTCCTAAGTTGTTCCCTTTTAATTAAGCCATTTTAAATTAAAGGTTACTTCAATATTTTTCTCTGTTATTATTAGCTTTAACTTTGACGGAATAAGTGGCGGCCGTAGACGAGCGTGCGAAGTGTTTCAACAAACCAGAGTAGCCCGAGTTCCATCTATACATATAACAGAAAAGTAGAAAAGTAATAGAAATATATTTATCTGATATAAGATTAAACAATGCCATGAAAAGTTTATTGGAAATATGAATATTAACCGTTCGAAATCGGCATACAAAATTTACCTCCAGTTTTTACAGTTGTGCACAAATATGTAAAAACACACACTATATAATCTTTAAAAGCTCGGTTAAAGTTCATTCAAGTAGTGAAATGGCCAGTTTGTTGTTTTTCTTTTGTCTTCATAACTCACATTTCTTAAGAAATTGAAGAATGTCAATTCTTCAATTGGTGCCAAAATATAACAATAATAATTATTTTTGCAAAATTATTTTAAGGTCGAAAATAGGTGTTCTATTTAAGAATTTAAAATAATAAAAGACTTACAACACTTAAGACTTATTTATATAACTTATCTCTTACCAAACCATTTTTGGCATACAAAAACTGATGTAAAAGCAATAAAACAATTACAATAAATAAAATCCCATGAAAAATTTCATCATCTGGCTTTTGACAGCGCTATTGGAATGACAAACAGTCAACTCTGAAATAATAAAAATTTAAGTTTGAACTTAATTGAGAGCAATTTACTATCTTATCGTATTATAAAGATAAGCATTTAAAGCCAGTGTGAGTGTTAAGTATTGTGTGACCATGACCATGACCGAGTCTGTTATGATAAGTAGCATAAGTCAGATCGGTGCAGAGACTGTATCCAATGAACTACCAGTGAAGTGCAATAAAACCAACAATGAAATGAACAACACTAAAAGTTCAAATGTGAACAACAATAACAGTGCAAGATCAAGTAGTGCCAGTAATGCTGCAGCAATAACCGATCATGTTGAGCAGCAATCAATATCAGCAACAGGTGCGAACTCATCACAAGATAAAATCTACGGTTGGGGAAACATACAGCCGCAGTTTCTGCAACGCTTCTGCACAGCAAAATGGGCGCTATTTTGGCTTTGCTGGGGTGGTGCAATGCAAGGTAAGTAATATTAATTTGAATCTATTTAGGCATGTACAGTAGCTGTACTTAGTCACGTGACCAGAACATAAATAATGAAGCATTAATTGATGAAGCGTGTTACAGTAGGAACAAGTAAAACAAGCGATCTACAGTCATAAAAATCAATTAAATTAATGTTCTTCTCAAATTTAAAGTCAGACTCTTTTTCCCCCAGCTTAAACACATTCCCACACTTTTCATGAAACGCAATCCGAGATGTGGGCACGCTTTTGAACTCAGAGCAATCGCAGAGTTGTTGTTCTTACAGATATTATCACTGCTCAAAGTGTGTGGGCGTTAATTGTTGTCCATTTAGCGAAGTAGACATGCATAATAAGTATTTTTATTTGGTGTTTATTTTAACACAGTTGTTTTTTTTATTTATAGGGGTTTAGTGAAATGTATGAAAATGTATTTAAATGTGAAATGTATTTTTGGATTGGGCTAACAATTTAATTCTTATACAGATTTATAATAATATTCTGATAAGTTGAATAAGCTAAGCACATATACAATAGCAAATTTATTTTTCATTCTTCGAAGATTTATCAGTCTCAGTAGAAATAAAAAATTTTTCTAATACTATTAATTAGTGTCAAAATAAGTGGATCGAAGTCTAAAATTTGGAAAAAACTGGGGATAAATCGAATATATGGAAATTTAAAGCAAGAAATAAAGCAACATGAAATACACTTTTATAGCACCCGGAAAGAGGTTTTTCTGTCACCACCATAGTCAAAGCTCCATATTAGGTTGACTTAAAACCGGTAAATCCTCTTAGTATCTTTTTGCCTAATATCCTGCAAGAAGAAGTTACTTTTAGCTTAAGCAAAGATATGATTTCATGGCATGGGTACTGAAACACCCATTTACTTAAGATATTTTGAATAAAAAAAAGGGAATATTTTGTAGACTTAAGGTACTATTACAGTGTGTAAAAAATGAAAAAATTTTTTTTGTTTTTTTCTAGAATCTGGTTCCGTAAGGTCTTAAAAATGCGTGTACAAAATTTTAGAAAAAAATATCAAATGAAAAAAAAGATATAACATATATTATATTCGTATGTCACGTATTATTCATATATTATCGTTCATAGAAGAAAATCTAATCGCGTTTTTCTCGAAACAAGTTTTTTCGAATTGGTTTCTAAGATATCTCGAGTTCTGCTTGATCGATTTCGATGAAACTTGATTTATTGTGATCTTCATAGACTCTGTTAAGCACTCTACCTATAAAAAGCAGAGAAACTTTTATATTTTGTTTTTTACGGCTAAGAATATCTGCCAAAAAGAGGGGTTTTTTGTAAATTTGTTTTTCAACGCATGCCATTTTTTTTGTTTGCCTTATTTTTTTATTTGCGTAGGTAGAGTGCTCAACTACAACCCTTTACTGAAGAATGCATTTTGATTTTTTACTTTCCGACGCCTTGGAAATGCTGGAGACGAGAAACCAACTTACAACCTTTTTTTAAACACGCCAACTTCAACGACCTCTAGAAAATAAACAACAAATACAAAAACAAAAAAAAACATTTTTTTTATATCTTCAACTTTAACTGTCCATAATGTAAATAAATTTGAATTGAATAATTTTATAATACTACGTAAAAAAAATTAATAAAAAAGGTGTTGTTTTTAATAGCTTCACACTGTAATAGTACCTTAAGTCCACACTCAACAACAATTACTCAGTTTAATATCGAACTTGAAAAGTTATTTGATAACCTTGGACTTGATAATTTAAATAATTATTTTATACTAGCCGGAGATTTGAACTCAAAACATCAATTCTGGCTGGATACAAATTCAAACGGAAGAGGCAACTTTCTTAAACGTTTTGTCGATGATAACCAAAAAAATTACAAAATTAAATTATTCAGCCCACATACTCCGAGTTACCCAAATGGTAACTCTTATCTTGATTTCTGCCTTGCAGATGTTCGACTACAAGGTTTATTGAAACAGTTTATGAAAAATAAATTCCTGTTTTACCTTGACAGCGATCACAATGCTATTTTAATTATAGCATCATTTGCTGGTGGAATCACTACTTCCAAGAGAAAAAAATTTCGAATCCCATAAATTTAATTTTAGAAAAACTAACTGGTCTAAATTTTCAAAACGAGCACTTAGAGAATATAGAAATGCATTTTCACCTTTTTAAGCTCCTAATAATCGAAATCTGACAAGCGAAGAATGTGACTCATACATAGAAAAACTAAATTCAATAATTATGACTAGTGTCCGACCGAAACCAAAATTTTGGCCGAAACCGAAACCGAATTTCGGCCATTTTTGTAATATTCGGCCGAAACCGAAACTGAACGTCTACATGAAAATTGTTTTAAAAACAATTTATTTATTTTAATTTTTTAGTTATAAGCTTTCAAAAACATAACAATTGAAACAGATTATAATAACGTATATATTCGATAAATATTCTTTTGCCTTTATTCATAAAAATTTACGAACCTCTTATAAAGCCTTTACAAAAAAACATTTCAAAAACAGTATCCATAAACGTCCAATAACGACAAAAATCTCTTAGAAAGGCTTCTTAAATGAGTAACCTTCAATAAACCCTTGATAAAGCCTTTTTAAAATTTTTACTCTCATGTGAGCACAAATATTGTCAAAAATACTTCAAACTGTTTCAAAAAATATGAAAACATGGCAAAACATTTCAAAATATTGAAAATAAAAATTATAAGTGACAATATTTTCACAGAAGAACATAGATTAAACAATTTTTTGACTGTTTGCATGTCAAAGTATTGTTAAAATTGTGACAAATAAACAAAAAATTTATGGAATTTATCAAATTCACGAACCATTCTTGACACTGTTCCCATTTCAAATTGAGAGTGTTCCTATTTTAACAAATAAGCTGAGACAATATTTTTATGAATAACAAAATGTTAAAAAATATTTTATCTCTAAAAAGCTTTTTGACTATTGACCACTTTAAATCTATTCCAAAATATTTTGATGAATATGACCGTTTGAATATTAATGTTCAACTTTAAAATAATAAATATGGAGATCATTTAATACCACTTTAAGGAACTTTTTAGTATATAAAGTTAAATAACTTAATATTAGAATCTAAAAAAAACTACATTTATCGTTTTGTGCTGGACTCAACTCACACGGTCAATCAAATGACTGAATTTAACGTTTTTGTTCTAGTTAACACCATTAAAAATTTTGATGAAAGCGAACTCACATCTACCATTGAAATATATGTAAAAACCGAATTAGTAGTGTCCGATCAAATATTCGGTTTCGGTTTCGGCCATATCGATGCCGAATAGCCGAAACTGATTAAAAGGGCAGAAACTGGCCGAAACCGAAACCGAATATTCGGTCGGACACTAATTATGACAAGCATTAGTTCAATAGTCCCAAAATTTAAAAGCAAAAATTCAATGGAATGTTATGTTAATAGTCAAATTCGTATACTTCAAAATTACAAAAGTTGTTTAATAACCCAGATAAATACACTACAACGGCAGTCCACAAATACATATAATAACGAAATAGTGAGATTTAAAGCTATACATTACAAAAACAACAATTTAGAAATAGTATAAACAACTACTGGAAACAACGCGCGGAGCGAATAATTAAAGCAAATTCTTAAATGTTTCCAAAAATAAACCAACTTTTTAAACCCCGTTGCCATAATACTATACCTGAATTGAAAATACCTGTACCGTCAGGTTTTCTTTTGTCTCAAGCTTGAATTGATGTTACTTACATACCTACGATTGAAAATAACTTCATAATAGGCGAAGATATCTTAAAACTAAATATTATTGGATCGCATTTTAAAAGTGTACATCATATAGGAACTTTGCCAAATAATACTGAAAAGTTAGTTAATACTGAAATGTCAAGATTTCTTAATATGAGTGACTACTCAAATACTCTCTTAATTTTTCCGATGAGTTAAAATCTGACAATTTAACAGAAAATGAAAAAATAAATTACTTTACAACGATATCAGAACTAAAAGAAATCTTCAGAAAACTTAGTAACAAACAATTACCAGGCTTGGATAATATTCCAAATATAGCACTCAAGCATATTCCATCAGATATCATTCAAAAATATTGCATTATTTATAACAATTTATTAAACAACTAATACTTTCCGAGCTATTGGAAAACTTCAAAAATATTTCCAATTCCAAAAAAGAAAAAAGATCCTTCTAGTCCAACAAATTACAGATCAATAATCCTTTTACCAAACATTGGAAAAGTATTTGAAATAGTTATAAACAAATCAATTTTATACATATGCGACCAAAACAACATAATACCACAAAACCAAAAACATGAGTTCCCTTGTAGGGTGAAACTGCCTTTGATACAATTACTCATGTACACTCGAAAAATTTATAAATTAAATGGCTACAAATGATATTCGTGGCAAAAATATTGATGCATTATATTCATTGATTATACGTAGGTTGACCAACCGTATCCATTAACACGGCGTCCACACCTGCAAGTGCAAATTCGAAAAACTATACATTCCAATATTTTTACTAATACACTCGCATTTTTGCACTTCCAGCCTACTTGCAGCACTACTGTTAGCGAATTTTCAGAAACAGTGAATCTTATCAAAAAAATACTTATGGGGAGTTTTTAATATAATACGGTTTGGTGAATGTATAGAAATATCCAATAAAATACTCCAATAGAAATTTTTAAATTGAAAAATAAATGAAACTGTTCATGGAACTGTTATAAATGGAGGTAATATTATATGAAGTTTCACATCATATCGCACACTAAATAAAAAACATTATATTATATTACATTACATTATATTATAATGCAATGATTGTTATAACAAAAACTATTTTTTTCTTTGATTCTATGAAGCTTTTTGATTTCGGAACAACACTAGATGCATGTGGTTTTAAAATTTAATATAAAGCTGTTGTCATCATGAATTTACTAAAATTTAAATTTTATATACATAGTTCATAAAGGGATAAAAACATATAAGAACACAACACTATAAAAACAAATTCGGACTTACAATGGTTGACTTGCAAGTACTTGCAGTCTTTTTCGAAATTTTCGGAGATAATATGTATTCTCTACTTGCAAGTGGTTACTTGCACGTGTGGCCGCAGGGTAAGGTCTCTGCACACTTACTGCACGTAACGAAACGACTGTCGAACGGCGACGATAAGGCAACGAAGTGTTTCATGCACATTTAGCGGAACGGCGGCGAAAATATATACAAACGGCGACGATAACAAGTCAAAACAAATCAATCGTAAATATGAGTGCAAGATTCTCTAATAAAAAATTAGCGTTAATAGCTTTGCTATTAGATGAAGAAAATGCAGAAAATCATTCAAAGCGTAGGTTTTGCATCCATCCAATGCTTTTAGAACAACCGATTCATTGCGAATTTTTTACTTTGCACCATTAACTGTTGGACAACGAAATGAAGTTAAAATAGCTGGCCCAATTTGAATACTTGCCCGGAAAACTGGAACAAATGATTTTAAAACAAGACACAAAGCTCGGGAAGGCCAAACAAAAGTTAGCCGTGTGCTTGAGATAAGAAAATGAGAAGGAAAATTTTTTCACTTCGGTATTGTATTGTATTTATTTATTCTATAAAAGTTTCTGGTGACATTTGACTCTTTCCAAACTATTGCATTTAGCTTTCGACTAGGCCATTCGACAGTTTCTAAAATTGTCAAGGAAGCTTGTGCAGCAAAAAATGAAATTCTAAGTAGACAGTTGTAAAAGAGTTTTGGAATCTTTGGGACTTCCCAAATTGCATTGATGCTCTAGATGGCAAGCATGTCGTAATAACAGCACCTAATAACAGCGGCTCACCTTTTTTCAACTATAAGAAAACATTTTCTGTCGTGTTGTTGGCGCTTGTCGATGCCTCATATAACTTCATAGCAATCGACGTCGGCTCCATACCTCCATCGCTATTTTTTCCAATCGTAATTTGGGAAAAGCGTTGGAAGCCAATAAGCTGGACTTACCTGGGAGCAAAGCTCTACCAGGCAGCATCATGTGGTTGTGGTGTCTGCATATCACATACATACAACACACATACATAAGTCACACAATGGGCCGAGTGAATAAAAATGTAGTTCTAGCTATAACTAGCAAATTTTAAGCTTAAACTAGTTTTGAGGTGAATAAAAATTTCAGTTAAAGCTAGTGCTTTTTGCAGTCTAGTACAAACTAGTTTTTCCAGCGTTTGCTGGAAATAAGTGTGAATAAAAACTAGTATGTACTTAAAATAACTAGTTATAACTTTATTTTTTTAAGCCTGTCATTGAGGTGCTGAAAATAAAACTTATTTTTAGTTGTTTTAATAAAAAGTGCTTTGAAAAATCTTGTTTATTCAAATATGGCTCAATTTATGAACATTCGTGAAAGAAAAGAATATCGCGTAAGGACACATTCTCATCCAGCAGATTATTTCAACCTATACAGGTTCAAACACAGGTTTTTTTTTAGTTGGCTTATTGCAATTTCCTGCCCAACCTTCAGCATGTATTCTTCACGGAGTGAAGACAAAGCTTTTTCATTTGCCTCCCTCACTGATGGCACTTGAGATTTTTTAAATAAAATTTTATAGTTTTTAATTATATCAAAAAATTTTGCACTATTTTTATCACCCATCGTGCCACAAAATATATATGCAATGATCAACACAAACTGACACAGAGTTACCAAATTGTTTTTCTTTTAGTCATGCTAAGAATTTATAAGAAAAATAGACATATTTGTAAACATTGCCAACTCCCAAACAGTTTCTGTCAGCTCAGTTGACTGCAACATATGTTTTAATTTTCCAGTACTAGCTATCACTTTTCAGTACTAGCTATGTAGTACTAGCAATGTTTTATTCACACTTTTTGTAGTTTAAACTTTTCAGCATAGCTAGTACTGAAAAGTTTAAGCTAGTGCTAGTATTTAGTACTACATAGTATGAGCTACTTTTTTATTCACTCGGCCCAATATAAAAAACTTTACTTTTAAGAATTTGAAAAAAAAAATATGTTATTTTTTTTGTTGATGTCAATTTTTATTAATCAAAAAAATTACTATCATCATTACAAAATTGTATTCAACAAACATAGTTGTATAAAAATAAAATGTTTTAATAAAATAAAATTTATATAAAATGAAAAATATTTTTATTTGTGAACTACACCGCATGATGGTTGGTGACGAGACATTCCCTCTCAAAAACTACCTCTTGCGACCATATCCGGGAACAAGCTTGCAGGAAGAGCGGTTGTCGCGGGCGAGGCAAACTGTTGAGAACGCATTTGGGATTTTATCTCAAAAATTTCAAATATATAATAGACGCATTAAATCGCAACCACAACACGTCGACAATATAATTTTGCCTACTTGTGTCTTGCACAAATTTAAACGGTCCAATAACCAGGGTGCTGGACATAAAACAACAACGAACTCAGCAACAACAACACAAGGGGAATTAAGAAGTATTCCTGGCCAAGGTAACAATGCTTCACTGGCTGTATTTTCAACCAAAGATTTGTTTAAAGAATATCTTTGTTCTTCTCAAGGCAGACTCAAATGGGAAAAAAAATATTTTTTTTTTTATATTCGTGTTTTTAATTACATTAAAGACTCCAACTTCAAAATGTGTAAATATTCCATAAAAAACTTAGCTTTAACGAATTAAAAATGAAAAAAGAAATAAATAAAATAAAATGCAAAAAAGAATTAATTGAAAACTTATGAAAATTTATGATTAATTATTGCTGAAGATTTTTGAAATAGCCACTTATGAAACAGCGATTGTGGTCGAATTCATTGGTTGTTTCTATAATTTCTTCAGTGCATTCTTAATATATTGTCGTCAGAATACTCCTGCACATAGATTGGAGCTCCATCCATTGGAGAAAACATCTTCCGACGATGTTGTTGAGCTGGAAGAGCTTTCGAGATACAAATCGGTGCCTGGCGTTATTCGACCTTATTCATTTTCTCAAACTCCATATCGAAAAAAATACCAAATATTTTAGTCTTTGTTCTGTGATGATTTGTTTCTGAGAACTTCTCCGCACTATATGCCATGCTCATTAGGAAGGTCCTCATGGCACTGCCTTTCTTTGTTTGCTGCTGATCGTTATAAGAAGGCGGCGTATCCGATTCATCTGCTAAGCGCTGGCTTTTATACGGCGTGAGAGAACTTTCCTTCATTTCTTCATTATCTGGTGTTAAGATAACGTCCAATAAATTCTTTGTTTCCCTCTCTAGCATGAGGTTCCAGAAATTACATATGCTCTTCGTACTTCCAAATTCTCTGCCTTACAGCAGCCTGCCGCTTTTGACTTCCCTCCTTTTTTTTACAACCCTTCTGTAGGTATCGCGAAGACCAATTCAGCATTTTTTGCACTCCGTTCCTTAAATTAAAAACAAAATATTGATTTTAATAAATTGAATAAAGACACAGAGAAAAGAACATGAAAAAAAAACAAAATACAACGTTAGCATTTACCTCTCATAGCAAGTTGTGTTCCAATATCACTCCACAATTGGTTTTTAAAAACTATTTTGTTATAATGTTTGTAACTCATGTCACATAAAACAACATTTTCGCCCACAGTTCAATTGATTTTTCGGAATCCATTTTATGCAGCTAATTTTTTGTCAACAAAGCTGCCAACGACAAATCGGTCAGAATTCTTTGCAACAATTCCCACCGGCTTGTTCGTCGGCGTCAACAGTCGTTCAGTTAAGTTCAAAAAATGTTTAATCAAAATACCTATTTTTTTATCATTATTTATTTTATTAAAAATTATTTTCATTAGCACTGTCAGTCACTGTCATTAAAAGCAACAGGTATAAGAATAGAGTATAGCCTGAAATACAATAGTGCGAGAGTGCGATGCGAGACAACGTAAGAATCTCGTACCATCTGTCAAATGATTTTCATAAGCAGAGTTCATATCCAACAATCTACAATGCTATGCGATGCGTTATTGCGTTGCGAGGTGTTTTCGAAAAATTGAAAAAGCACGCATGCGATGTCTGGCTGTCATAAAAATTCCGTTGAAAAATAATACAAATTTTGAGCGCGTTGCAATTTCCTTCAAAAATTTATATTAAAATAAAAAAATATTTTTAAAATAGTTCTAAATAGATATGTTTCTTTCAAATAATCGAATTTTAAAACTTCCGAGCTGGTGAAAGCACGAAAGCAAAATCCAAAGATCCTCCGTTCGGTGGACAAACAATCGAAACGTTTTTGCCATCAATAGCACCAATGCAATTCGGCATGTTCTACCGAGTAGCATATTCATTGCCAACGCTCAACCAATTTTCTTGGCTTGGAGGTGATAAGTATATCGTACTTAGCTCATTCCACAGGGCACTTCTCGTATATTATTCGTCTTAATACTGATGTGGACATTTTAAACTTCCATGCGTAGACATAGCGCGGTCCACCGTGTGCTAAAAATCTTTAATACAAGATGTAATAACTATTTAAAAATATGTTTGTAATTTATATTTACGTCAGTGTAAAGGCCAACCTGCATTCAGGGTAAATTGGTTTCCGTATTGATATTTTTTCTAACCGGTGTCCAACACAAGTTAAAAGCACATTAAAATGGGCTACGCTCATTCTTGTGGCTCTTATACACATCTACGAATCGTCTCGCTTCATTGTTTTAAATGTTTTTTCATAAAAACCTAAGGAATTTCGATCTTGGTGAATGGGTCGGACCTACCATCGCTTGCTAGAACGCTTTCTAAGTTCAATCCGAGCTAAACATGCGGCCAAGCCGGCAACTAAAATTTTTTTCATTGAAATTTTTCTCATATTTTAAGCACTACTTCGAAATTCTTGTAGTTATTAATTTTTTGTTTACTTTATTTTTTCCTCCTTCCTTCAAAACTGACGTTTCTCATTGTACATAGCATGCGAGACCAGTGCGTGCGAGATTTTGTTATAAAAACGCAACGCATTCTCGCATCGTACTCTCGCTCTTTTGTATTTCAGGCTTATTTCTTATAAATCATTGACATTTGGCCTGAATATAAATCACCTGATGGATTCCGTTTAGTAAGCTTTCAAATAAGGATTAAAAAATTTTTAGTAATATTGAGATTCATGACTTTTTCAATATCGATTCGGACAGTAAGTTCCTATTCGGCTCAGCATAGGATGGAGCTTTGGATCGAATTTTGCGATATATGTATAAATAAAGTCCCAAATAAATTAACAAACTAAAAAACCCTGCTTTCATTAATGGTTCAAAAATTGATCGCAGAAAAGAATAATTGGGAAAAAGAAGATTGATTAAACAATAAAATGTTCAAGTGACTTCCACTCTAACAAGGTGCTAAGTTTTCATCGTATGGAAAATAATGATAAAGTTTAATATATCGATTAATGAAAACAAAACAAAAAGAAAAACATTTTAAAAACTAATTTCATTTTTATATAATTATTTTATTACTCCTGATTATTTAAATAATTTTTCAAAATATTTCTGTGTTAAAATGCTTTTCCTGGAGATCTGTTGGACACAGACAATCTGGCACATAATAATATATTTCTTTCTGATTCCCGTCCTGTTTCTTCTACGTTGACATCATTTAAGCTAAAATAGCTGTTATCTTTTTGGAGCATTAAAAAATTATGCAGTACTACAGTTGCTAAAACAATTTCGTCAACATTTTTAGGAGAAGCAAATAAAGTAGTGTGAATAACTTTCCATCGATTGGACAATATTCGAAAACATATCTATTCTAACTCTTGCCTTAAATAAAGTTTCATTAAATGTTGCTCCCTAGGAAAGCGCATAAAATTATTTCTTAGTGGAAAGATTTTGTCACCAACAAAATAAAATGGACTTTAGTTTTAGATGCTGCACTCTTAAAAAAATTGTTAATTCTAACAAGAAAACGACAATAATATTGGTTAAAATAGCATTAATAATAACAATTGTTGATTGAAGGTTAGAAGTACCAATCAAAATTGTACAATTTTCGAAATTACATTTTGATGGTAGACATTTATGAATGTAAAAATGTCAAAAATTAAACGTCAAAATTTAAACGTCAAAAAATTTAAATTTTTTGTCAAAAAAAGGCTTGGATTTAATATATGAATTTTATTTAATTATATTTCAGAAGTTTGTATTTCTGCAATTATTTTTAGAAGTAATCTTTGTTTCATTCAGGTTTTTTGAATAAACTTTGCTGGTTGATAGCAGTTTTCGCTTCAGTCTTTCGTCTACCTCTTCTCTGAATAAACCCTGTTGGACAATCTGCTTTAATAAAATAGAATTAAAATAAATTACATTTTCTTATAAAAATAAGACTCACACTTAATATTTAAAATCAAGATCTTCATCCAATGTCTCTTCATCCATATCAAAATGTCTTAACCCTCATCGGTCCCTCAGACCCATAACCCTAAAAGGTTCTTTATGTATGCGCGCGAATACATACTAAAAACATTAAAAAGAAATAAAAACACCACAAATTTTATGAATAAAATTGAAAGATTATTTATTCCTTTTATGCATAAAGTTATAGAAAAAGCTATTTGCCAAAAACGCATGTCAATTGGTTAAGGTTTAATAGCTTTTTTACTTTTTTACAAAGGACCGATGAGTGTTAAGAAAATATCTGCACGAAAAAGTCTTGACATTGCGTCATAGAGTGACGTCTGTAGAATACCCAAAGGATCGTATATGTTCCTTTTGCAAGAACCAGCATACAAAATTTTATATTCTGCAAAACTTCGCAGCTTGCAGACTGCCATAAACTAATGACTTGTTCTGCTTTACAACAAAGGACATGCATATTTGTATAAATATTTATTTTGTATTTATATAATCACAAATATGAAAATTAAAGAACTTGAACGATTTTCTGCATTTCCTCTAATGAATTGTGGCTGTTTATTTACATCTTGTCGCGAATTTGTAAGCTGATCATCAGCTGTTTGTTCGCAACAAAATATCTGTCAAAATTTTCATGCAACAAATAAATGGCTGTTGCCAGTGAAATTTCACGCAATCGAGCATAGTACTAGGCTTAACCACGAATTGAAATTTTTGGCTGCAGCCAATGTCAAATTTTATACGAATACATAAAAATTATATCTAGAAACCATAATAGCTCAAGCCAGCTTTTTCATCAAGTTTCGTTAACTTGATCTGGCTGCCGGCAAAGCGACTCAAATCGAATGCGCCGCACATAACTGTCAAACAAATAAAATCTAATCTGATTCGAAGAATTTTTTTTGTGATTATTTTATATATATCGTTCCTTACAAACAACGTGCGTCAAAACAAATGTCTGTATGACAAAAAAGATCAATTTTATTTCAATAAATTTAGAAAGGAAAAGGCCTGGAACGAAATCGCAAAATTGTGCAATAAAAATAGTAAGAATTTACCAGGCTGAGGCTGTTGCGCTATTAACGTATTTCTGTTTAATTTTAGTAGAAGTTAAGCAATAGTGGCAATTCCTGCGGGAGAAATATGTTTAAGAGACGAGAAAGCTGGAATTACCATCAGGAAGCGTCTGTTGCTATGCAAATTGGCAATATTATTACCATTTGTCCTTCCTTAAGAATTCAATAGCAGTGCAACGGTATGTTAATTTTCTATTTTGTTTATTTCCTCTTAAATTAATCCCATTTGCTTACATGCAACTTTGAATGCAATTATTTTACACAACATTGTACTAAGGGTTTTCACGAGGCCCTGAGTAAAAGAGTAAAAAATTAAAGTGTAAAATAAAAATACTCTCCAACAACAAAATACTTTGAACGAAAACTTACACTTTTACTCAACCTCAGGCATTGACTTTAATATATTTTTACTCTAGAGTAAGAAAATGACAGTTTGATTTTTTCTGGCAGAACAGCTCAAAAACAGGTATGTTACAAAAAAATATAAGACGTCGTGTATTTTGCTGATGTATGTGCGAACAAGTTTCAAAAAATTAACTAGTGTGTATGGAAGCATAAATCAGCTGTAAAAATAAAATAAATTCAAAAGTGAAAAATTCAGAAGTGCAATTTTTTCAATTTCATACGAATTATATTCAAAATTGAATTCAAAAGTGAGTTTTTGTTCTGCATTTTTATTATACTTAATTAATTTGCAACATTTACGTTACATTTAGTGTCCGTTTCTGAAAAAAGGAAGCGCGAAAGTCCTGTACGAAAGTGGTCCGACGACGAAATTGAGAATATTTTGGACGATATAATAGACCACGGCCCCAGGAGTTTTGAGGTAAAAAAGCTTAGGCTTGAGGTAATTGTTAACATGTTAAAAAGTAAATATTTAGAAACCAACAGCACAAATTTTGTATAAACGGTTGCTTGAAATCTTGGACATCGATGCGTCTTGGGATTTACTTAAATTTAAAATGCGTTACTTGCGGAAAACCTACACAAAGGCAAAGAATTGGAGCAAAACAACCGGAGCTGGAATCCAGGACGACGAGGGCATTTTAACGGTCAAAGGCAATTCCTAATTTACGTAAATTAAATAAATTATAAAAATGTACAAATATTTTCGTATCATTGCAGCGAAAATTGCAAAAATGTGCCCGCACTACGACAAATTATCAACAATATTTCATGCGGAGAAAGAAGCGAATGTTGTGACCCTTGAGTCGTCAGTCATACCAGGTGAGGAAATGCTGGCTGCGGATATCAATGAAGAAGGTGTTCCGATGCTTTCTTCCGAAACGCATCTAAATGAAGGCGCACTTGAAGATTCACCATCAACTCCAGGACCATCACGACGTCAAAATATAAGCAAATATGCGTCCAAATCATCATTGTCAGCTCTGTTGAAGATGGAAGAGAAACGTGACGAATTTCGGAAATCCAAACTACTTTTTGAAAAAGAAAAATTTAATAAAATGTTTGATTTGGAAGAGAGAAAGCTTGTTCTAAAAGAGAAAGAATTGGAATTAAAAAAACAAGAAATAGATCAAAATAAGGAATTAGCTTTGTATAATTTAAACAAGATTTAATTAATGTTTAAACATTTATTATTAAAGAAATAATTAATAAAAAGAAAAACTTTTTAATCAAACATTAAATGGTACAATGCTTGTCGCTTGTTCTCTGCATCGGAATTATCGGAAAATAATGCTGTGTTGTTTTCCTCAATTGTAATTGTGTCCATACTAAAATCAGCAGCAATATCTGAGTCTTCTAAAAACATGTTGTGTAACATACAGCAAACTAATATCCATTCACAACAGAAGTTTTGGCTTTCCTTGTCTTTAAGTCGCAGTCGTAGCTCTTTTAAACTTGAAAATTTTTCTTTAAGAATACCAATTGCGTGTTCGACCCGTACTCGATGTTTGCTATGATGTTTGTTAAATCTTGCACGACTTTGTTGATTCATAAGCTGGGAGTTGCTTCTGTAGGGTGTTATAACATTGTTTGACAATGGGTATGCAGAGTCTCCCGCAATCCATTCCATCTGAGAAAAAAAATACTGCTTATATTTAAACACATTGCTATTCTTAAACATTTTAGCATCATGGTAGCTTCCTGGACTTCCAACAAAAGCATCTCTTATGCGAAGACGATAATCAACAATAACTTGAAGCTTAACAGAATATATATGCTTGCGAGAGAAATATACTTCTGGATTGTCAACAGGCTGCTCCGCTAACTTAACCTCAGTACCATCAATGTACCCAATACAGTAAGGCAGCTCCTCGAAGGTTTCTCGCACGATATCTGCACGTTCTGTTGCGTTAGGCCATTTAAGATATTGTAGTAGTAAACGTAAAAGAGCACCAAATACTCGGTGCGTAATCTTGTCTATGGTTCCGCCATCACCAATCCCAAATAATGCGGCAATTTTTCCAATTGATGCTCCTTCTCCAGATGATCCTAAGCGGAACAATACCACGGACAATTGAAGATCAACGGGAAATTGCAAGAAGGAATTTGGACCCGTAAAATTTTGGTCATTTTCAATTTTGGCAAGAAGAGTCTTGAACTGATCTCTGTTCAGACGTAACATAAGACGGAATCGTTCTTCATCGATTGTACTTAAAATATTAGTGCGCCAATCAGCAGTTTTTGGAACAGTTTGGTTGATTCCTCGACGATGTGATAGCACCACTAATAAATTCTCATTCATCTCATCTAAAATTTCATCCACAGCATCGTCTTTGTCACTTTCAGTTTCTGCAAATTACACAAATAAGCTGATGAAAATAAAAGATGGCATTTCTACTTACCTTCGACTAATTCTATATTGTTAAGCGCATTTTGAATTATTGATCAATTTTGCTTTTTTGACTAGATTTCGGCATTTTAAACAATTTAAATTAATTATTTTGACATTTCCGTTTCAAAATATATGAAACTACTTTGTTGCGTTCACGAGACTTGAGAGTAAAATTATAAATTTTACTTTTTTACTCTTTTACTTTGGGCCTCGTGAAAACCCTTACTATATAACGAAAGGAATGATGTAAATAGTGACACAATTCTTTCTTCTATGGATGAGACCACTGAAAAAATTCTTATAAGAAGCGATTTTTCTAGTCCTGAACCAGTAAAAAGATCAAAGGCTGCTATCGAAAACCTGTACAATAATCTTAGTGACGTAGTAGAAAAAGTGGAAAATACTCTGTTGGTTTCTTCAGAGCCTTCTTCAGATGAACTTCACAATAAAAACCATCACAAATAAAGGACAAATTTTATTCGGATATGATGGTTGAAGTTTAAAATTAAGAGCCCAATATAATGAAAATTAGAGTTTTTTATGGATTGTTGTGAAACTAACCAAGTTACCTTAAACACAATGAATGTGTCAATATATTGGGTTTTTTATGTAATAAACTGTTTACTTATATTAACTGCTGCAACTTCTCTTTAACGGTTGGTTATTCAATATCAGAGTTCAGAAAAGTCCACTCGCCTAAGCGTACGATTAAAAGTCGTTCGCTTTCAAAAAGATAATTCCAGAAGGCAAAAGCAGGGATCGTTAACAAACTCTAAAGAACAGTATATTTATTTTCCGTATATTTTTTCTTTAAATGACAAACATTCTTTGTTAGTTTTTGTTTTTGCTCTCCGATTGAAATATTAACACAAACAGAAGCAAGTAGAGATGAGAGAGAGAAACAAAATTAAATTTTGTGTTCTTCAAATAAAAAACACTTCTTCTTTCTGTATCCTTTTGCATAGTGGGCATATCTTTTAGCGATTTTTTATCGATCCTGCACTGCATTACACCAAAAAATCTCTGGGTAAAAGTAAGGTAGCACACAAAAATAATAAATATTTGAAATGGGGATTTTTGTTATCATATTTTTATAATGAATATTTTTAATTATCTTTAAAAAATTTGCATATTGAACTCCGTTTTTCAATATTTTTTGGGGACTTTTGTTATCGTATTTTTATTATGAATATTTTTAATTATCTTTTAAAAAATTGCATATTCAGCTCCGTATTTCGGTAGATCTTCGACCATCGTAATGCGGAATTTGTATTTCAGTATTAAGTTACATTTTTGGTGGAGGTATTGGAAGTTTATTGTTCAAAAGCTTCTTTCCAAATCGACTTACTTGAAAAATGCCTGCAATTTTTACAAACAATGACAGCTATGCAAACAATTTGGAAATACATACATATATCTTACCGCCGTCACTCTGACTGCCATAAGCTCCGAGATCTAGATTTTTCAAAATTTGCTTAAAGTCTTCTGTATTGGGCTCCGCTACGTAAATCGGATATAAAGCTTTCCAAATTATCTCCGCGGTCTCAAGTATAATAACGTGAATGGTTTCTTTCCCCTATTTGAAAGACCAAAAAAAAAATATTTTAATAAAATGCTTTAATGATGGAAAGACCATTATGAATAAAATTACTGGAATCAACGAAAATATTGCTAAAAGCATTTTACAATAATATAAAAACAAAAGCGGTATTCACGATCTGGAGTTTTTGGAATATTTTTAGTAAATAAAAAAGAATTTGCTTCAGATTGTGAGCACTCTTATGTTTGCCATAGAACACGAAGTCAGCTGTTTGTTAAATACACAAATACTATGCAAATTTTACAATAGGGTTCCACCATTGTAAATTTAGTATTTATAGTATTTGGAATATGTACATGTTTTGTTTTTGTTAAATTGTCAAATTTACTACAAATATCAAACTTATCAAAAATACAGAATACAAGGCCATAAACTCCAGATCGTGAATACCGCTAATGGTTTTCAATTTATTGTATAAAAAGGAGGTGGAAGAAGAAACTTTAAATTAACACCAGAACTTTTACAAAAAATGTAGAGAATTATTGAAGTTAATGCTAGAACAACCTTGAAAAAATAAGTTCCAAGATAATTGAATCCGATAATATAAATATGACTGCAACGACCATAAGTAACGCTTTAAAAAAATTACACATTTCTTTTAAAAACGCCATTTCCGAAGTGGAAGTGAACCGATGAAATTCAGAAAGAAAAATTTCAGCACGAAAAATGTATGCATTGCACTTGGCCCGAAACGCACCGGAAACGAGTCTGAGGCATTTTTTTGAGGTGTTTTGAAAGGCACGATGTAGGGTAAATATACCGGCACGTGTTATCGTGCCAACTGTGAGAGGACGCAATGTTTCACTGATTGCAGCTATTGGGACCAACTAATAAAACGAGTGCAGTGGAGTGAACCTAGCTACACACTCGTGAAAATGTGAACTAGTTATTCAATTGTTTTATGCAACTATATGAAGAAACGCGTAGCGGTGCTCTATCGAATATAGAAAAAATGGTAAACATTTCATCGATATATGGGCGATCCAGGTTTTCAGGTAAGATAAATAAATATACACACTAAATGGAAATTGAAACAAAATAAAAAGAAATATGCACATGTCCACGTTTAGGTTGGAGTTGGTGAAGATCTTGGCTTACATCCGAGCAAAGTGTGCTATGTGTGTTTGGAATGTATGTAATTGCATAGTGGATAGATAAAGCGCCGGATTAGATCCATTTTCCAGCAAATGAAGGAGAATTAGAAACAAAAATTTTTGTTTCCATGTGCAATTGGTGCTGTTGACTGATCCTTAATTGCAATCAAGAAGCCATCTCGTCATGGTGATGAATACATTTGCCGAAAAAACTTTGCTACGTTCAACGCACAATTAACGTGCGATGATTCAGATGACTCAGATTCTTGGAAGACTGGTGTTCTCTTGCTAGGGGATGAAGGATCTGTTGACGCCATGGATCATGACGATTTATCGTAACCCTAAAAACAGAAACAGAGAAAAATTATAACAAATTACACAAAAAAGAATAACGCTCTTTGAAGGAATTTTTGGACGACTTAAGCAGAAATTCCCGACTTTGCAAAATAATATTTTGCATGCGAAAATTCTCCATTTGCTCTTCAAAAATGGTATTTTTCATTTCAGCTGTGTTTGAATAAGCATCTTCCTACTAAAATAAAACAAGTTAATTTGGTGTTCATATGATTTGGCATTCGGGGAACGGAAAGTTCCGCTTGTGTACGCAAGCGAACCCTTACATAGCTCACTATAGTACACTATTTTCAAAGCAAAAGTGCTTGCTCGTGTACCAAAACGTTTCCGAACTCTGAATGCAAATACATTAAAAATCAAGTTAAAGCATACTTTTCCTTTTTTAATAGCTGAGAACAAACTTTCCTTTGATGATGGTCTTTCAATGTGTGCAGAATTATTTGACAAGCATTAACTCGGGGACTGCGGTGTCGATGAACTTTAAACTTCTTATGTTGATGCTGATAGCTGGTCATCCACACCAATTGTTTTTCCAAGTATAGGGATGAATTGTATTGAAAAAATATTCAGATCGTAATATTGTGTAATATCTTACATCGAAGTCGACTGACCGATTGGTTATCTGCACCATCTAAAACTTTCATCAACAATTTTTTCGCCGATTTCAAAAAAATTGGCAGTGTAAGCCGCTGGCTGCGGCGGCGCTTAACTTTTTGAGACAGTTTAATAAACAGAACAGTTGTGGTGTAAATAGATATAAAATTTACTATAAATTATAAGATAAATTAATTTTAAAACTTATATTGTCTTTTGAGTTACAAAAATTAATGTGCTTATGGCGGCTTGTTCAAATTAAAGTGAAATTACTTTATCGAAGTTCATTTTTAAGCGGGACTTCATGTTCTTGATTTTCTTTTTGGTTTGTATATCCGCGTTCCGATAAGTTTTCAACCATGCCTTGAACGTTTTTTTTTTAGTTTCTCAGCCGGTGTTTGCATTTTTTGTAAGAAAACTACGTCTTCACTTTTATTTGGAGTACCTTCAGCATCATCTTCAGACATTTCTACAGGAGCTTCACTAAGTTCAAGAGCTGTTTGCTCGTCAAGAGCTGTACATAAGAGTGTATCGACCTCTATATAAAATGTAGATTTTCGCATGCAAAATATTATTTTGCAAAGTCGGGAATTTCTGCTTAAGTCGTCCAAAAATTCCTTCAAAGAGCGTTTTTCTTTTTTGTGTAATTTGTTATAATTTTTCTCTGTTTCTGTTTTAGGGTTACGATAAATCATCATGATCCATGGCGTCAACAGATCCTTCATCCCCTAGCAAGAGAACACCAGTCTTCCAAGAATCTGAGTCATCTGAATCATCGCACGTTAATTGTGCGTTGAACGTAGCAAAGTTTTTTCGGCAAATGTATTCATCACCATGACGAGATGGCTTCTTGATTGCAATTAAGGATCAGTCAACAGCACCAATTGCACATGGAAACAAAAATTTTTGTTTCTAATTCTCCTTCATTTGCTGGAAAATGGATCTAATCCGGCGCTTTATCTATCCACTATGCAATTACATACATTCCAAACACACATAGCACACTTTGCTCGGATGTAAGCCAAGATCTTCACCAACTCCAACCTAAACGTGGACATGTGCATATTTCTTTTTATTTTGTGTCAATTTCCATTTAGTGTGTATATTTATTTATCTTACCTGAAAACCTGGATCGCCCATATATCGATGAAATGTTTACCATTTTTAACCGACTTCAAAAAGGAGGAGGTTCTCAAGTTGGTTGGTTTCTCTGTTTTTTTTTTTTTTTTTTTTTTTTTTTTTTTTTTTTTTTTTTTTTTTGTGAATGTATGTACATCGATTACTTCTAAAGTACTTGCCCGATTACCGTAATTTTTTGTCAATATATAGAGACCATCAACGCGGAGGTGCCCGATTGTTAAAGGGGGCGGTATTCGACAAAGGGGCGTGTCTCAATAAGAAAAACACTTTATCTCAGTCAATATTGCCACTACAGAAATAAAATTGACTGTAAAGTTAAAAGGGCAGGCACATATATGAAAAACTACAAACACTTAAGTGGGCGTTGTTCTAAAAAAGGGTGTGGCAATATTGGAAAAACTCTGTATCTCGTATAAAATTAACACTACAGTACTGAAATTTAGCACAGAGGTAGGCACAATTGTTGAAAATAACTATCAAGAAAGTGGGCGTTATTCGACAAAGGGGTGTGGCAATATAAGACAATTACTGTATCTCGAATAATATTGATACTAGGGTACAGAAATTTACTACAGCGGTAGGCACAATAAGTACAAATTTATGTAAAAAAAAAATGGGCGTTATTCAATAAGGGGTGTGGCAATATTGAAAAAACACTGTATCTCGAATACTATTGGCACTAGAATAGTAAAATTTAGTACAGAGGTATTCACAAGTATAACAACTTACTGCCAATAATGTGGGCGGTATTCGATAAAGGGGCGTGTCACTATAAGAAAATCACTGTATCTCAGTAAATATTGACACTAGGGTACTGACATTTACAGAAAACATGCAAGGGTAGGTACAATTATCAAAAATTACGGTCAATTAAGTGAGCGTTATTCGACAAAGAGGTGTGGCAATATTATAAAAACTCTGTATCTCGAATAATATTGACACTAGAGTACTAAAGTTTACTACAGAGGTAGGCACAAGTATAAAAAATTAATTTCAATTAAGTGGGCGTTATATGATAAAGGGGTGTGGAAATATTTGAAACATATTGTATCTCGAATAATACTGACACTTGAATACTGATATTTAGTACTGAGGTAAGCACAATTATTACAATATGATCTCAGTTAATATTGACACTAGGGTATTGAAATCAATACGAGAAAAGGTAGAGTTTTAATTAAACATAATCAAGAAAGTAGATTAGATTCAACAAAGGGGCGTGTCACAATAGAAAAACACTGCATTTCAGTAAATATTGGAACTTAGGTACTAATATTTGGTAGGTGGGTAGGTAGAATAATTAAAAAGGGGGAGAGATTATAAATAGCGTGAAGCACTTTAAGGAAATACTGTATATCGGTTAATACTGATGCTAGGGAACTGAAATTTGGTGCAGGTCAAGGTTGAATTATTTTAAAGTATGATCAATAAATTACATAGGCGGGATTCAAAATAGGGCGTGACACTTTAATAAAAATTGTAAAGAGGCAGAAATTGAAAATAACCAACAAACCATGAAATAGTGAAATATTTTAAATTTTCCTTAATAATTCTTGCATATGTATTAAAAAATTCAAAAGAGAAAAGGATAAGAAATGACAGAAAAACACATTTTTTAAATTATGAGCTTAAATAATTGTGTTTACAAACTTTTCCTTAAATTTATCATATTCTCTAAAAAGAAAGAAATAAAAACTTTTTAACAAAAAAAAAACCTACTTCAAAATCACTACAAAGTAAAAAATAATTTTAAATTACTTTTCCTATTAATCGTGGTAAGATCTGATAATTTATTTATATACATTATTATATTGGAAATCTTATTATTTTAACTTTTTCTAATTTGTTTTATTATTATCATAAATATATTATTTTTTTTTATGGTAATAAAAGCTTCGAAGTCGGCGCTAATAAAATCAGTTTCTTTGAGAAGCTGCAACACACACTCAAACAGTAGATTGATAATGTTTATGTATGCAAAGCTTTTAAAATGACTTTTAAACTTAAATTAATAAAAAAAGTTGAAATTAGGGCAGGGATGGTAAAAATATCCTGATTTAATGACAAACATTAGCGCCGACTACAAAGCTTTTATTATCATAAAAAAAATAATATATTTATGATAATAATAAAACAAATTAGAAAAAGTTAAAATAATAAGATTTCCAATATAATAATGTATATAAATAAATTATCAGATCTTACCACGATTAATAGGAAAAGTAATTTAAAATTATTTTTTACTTTGTAGTGATTTTGAAGTAGGTTTTTTTTTTGTTAAAAAGTTTTTATTTCTATATTCGATAGAGCACCGCTACGCGTTTCTTCATATAGTTGCATAAAACAATTGAATAACTAGTTCACATTTTCACGAGTGTGTAGCTAGGTTCACTCCACTGCACTCGTTTTATTAGTTGGTCCCAATAGCTGCAATCAGTGAAACATTGCGTCCTCTCACAGTTGGCACGATAACACGTGCCGGTATATTTACCCTACATCGTGCCTTTCAAAACACCTCAAAAAAATGCCTCAGACTCGTTTCCGGTGCGTTTCGGGCCAAGTGCAATGCATACATTTTTCGTGCTGAAATTTACTCTCTATGTAAAAAAAACTTGTCATTGCCACCGACTTAAAATTAACCTTGATCGATTCCTAGATGAATGTACATCATTTTTTGGCTGCAACGATAGCCACCAGGGAGCTAAACCATTTAGAAGAAACCTCCAAAAATCATGGTTTTCGTAAAAATATTATCTGGCGAAGTAGTTACAAACAAACAAATGGTTGGAAATAGTAGTTAAAAAGATGTTCCAATCTGATCCAAAAAAATTTCAAAACTTTGTCGCCTGACCAAAAATTTTGCAAATTTCAATGAATATTTTTTACCTTTTTTATTTGATTTTTTATAAATTCAAATAACTTTATTATTTTTTATACGATCCTAGTTTTCAGGGTATTGTTGGAAGGAAATTGACTTCTTCTATATATTCTCTAGCAAAATATATTAGAGTTCAAACCATTAAAACAATAATATAACAGTAAAAATTATATGAAGTCCTTAAAAGAAATTGTGAACATATGGATAAGAGGTAAAACTTCGGTTATAAAGAAAACGAGTGGAATGAATTGTTTTTATTTGCACATGCAAATGCGCGCTTAAATTGAAAGTGCAAGATTTTACGCTTTACTTTTGCTCGGCCTTTGCGCATCCTTTTCAACATCTCCTACAGGGCAGGAGTATTTTGTTGGAAGGTCGTAAATGTCCAGTCAATACGTAAAAAGGGCTATGACACGAACCCTGCAAACTGCCGACCCATTGCAGTATCCCAGTAGAAAAAGCAAGGAGTAAAAAGTAATTTCAGAAGCTCTTCTAACGCAGGTAGAGGGCCTTACCATCTGGATTCTTTACTTAATTATTTTTTATATGAAATGAGCCAACATGCAAGGCATTGCACTCTCCCTTCTCCAAAAAGATCTCATATCGGTTGTTATATGCAAGGGCTTCAGTAATGCATTAGCAAGAACAATTCCCACAAAGCGTTTTAAAGAACAGCACTCAGAAGTGGTTAAATTCAAATTCAAGTTCTTACGTAAGAGGTTATATGGAATCCCTTCAAAAACACCTGCTTCAATAGAATTAAAACACAATGTTAAAGCATGCACAGACTGAGAGCTAAGTGCACATTTAGAGTTTAATTCGCATTTATAACCAAAATGTTGCTCTGAATGCGAATTACGCCATAGGAAAATCTGTCAGTAAATGCTACTTTGAATGTGAATTAACGCAGATAACGCTGTTTTAAAAGGTACAGTAATAGTTTGCATCTCTGTTTCGAAATTCGAATACTAAGGGTATTCATGCAAAGAGGCAAGAATATAATTTGGGCAATTAGTTATTTTTATCAGGCAGGTTGCATGAGCATCCCTTAAAAGTCGATTGAGCATTTGCATCATATATCAGCAGTTTGCAAGTTCAGGGTTTGCTTTCTGCAAATGAAGTATATAAATATTTTTTAATTCCTTCAATTAACAAAATTTCCATTCTTACCTCTTCCATTTTATTTAATTAGTTTTACAATTTTGACTATATCTTCTCCTGCTTCTAATTTTTTCTTTTGCTTTAATAAAATAAATCAGCTGATTGATGTTATAAGTTTGCCTGTTCGTTTGCCCACCTAAATCGTTGAGCAAAGATATCTGGTTTGTGCAAAAGCTTCTTCATACAAACTTTGACAGTTCATTTATAAGGAGAATAAACTTATACGGTTTATACCGTTTATAAGGGTTTTGCCCAGTTGCATGAATACCCTTACTATTTACTCGTTTTTTTTTTGACAGGAACTCGTGGTTAAATGCAATCAGCTGTTTTTGGTTGGCGGGTCTAATTTTTTATTGTAAATGGAAAAAGAAAACAAAACAGCCCGCAAGGCGTGGAATTCCAAAGCATTGGAGACTTTAATTGATCTCTGGGAAGAGAAAATAGATGAGCTACGGGGTGTTCGCAATAATACCCATGTGTACAAAGAAATGGCAGCGGAATTGCAGCAGTAGGGCTTTCCCATTAGTTCTGCCGAAGTAAAAATAAAAATAACAAACATAAACTTTTCATATACAGAAAATGCAAGGCCCTTGTCGGACCTTCTGGTTGCTCTCCGGCAGAATGGGTGCACTTCACTCGAGTGCATCGAATAATTGGCGGTTTTCCATCAACAACATGGAATTTCTAGTTGATTGTTTTCTTAGTAAGTAAAAACACAAAAATTAATGAAATTAAATTATTTATTTATTTTGATAAGCAACTGAAAACAACGAACTTGTGTCGATTTCTCCACATTATTGTGCTTTTTCTCGAGTAAGAGGAAAATGCTGAAGGTAGATGGGATATAGTATGTTCCAAACTTTCTCACAAAACTTAAGTAAAGTTGAGCACACGGTTGACTTTCCAACTCCAAATAAATTTCCTATGCTGCGATACTCGGCAGATGAGCCAAGAGCGTATAAAGCGATTGCCACGCGCTTTTCAACCGTAATTGAATTTCAGAAATTATTGTTTTACTTGTTGAAGTTAACGAGGAAACCACATAATTTATTGAATGTGTTACGGGACATTCTAAAATTTTGTTTAAAAAACTCGTTTCCATTTTCTTGGCAAACGATTTCCCAAAACGTGCTGCTTCGCTGCTGTAATTCATTTTTTGTAAATACATTTTTATTAAAATTAAATGCATACACTACCACCAGTTGCCATAAGCTCCTTAGATTTGCATTCAGCACTGAGTGCATCATCATTAAAATAACACACTTAATGTTTTTGAAGTACATGACCAACTCAAAAAAGTTCATTTGTTTTGTTACAAGTTGTGTTGTTTTCGCTTGTAACTGCTCCAATTTAGCATAATTAACACAAAATAACATTTTTTTTAACCGACGCATGTTTAAGACAACGAAATTATTTTAAGGAACCGCAATTTTAGGATAATAATTATTAAGTTGTCACATTATGTGACAGCTGAAAAAAATTCGAATTTAGCTCTCAGTCTGAACAAGATATTACAAAGAAAATATTTAAATTTATTCTTAAATAATTGTAATTATTTAATTTTTATTTAATTCAATTTGTTTTGATAATGCTGAATAAATTAAAACCACAATGCTACAAAGTAAACGTTTAAATTTATAATGAAATTAAATTATTATAATTATTTAATTGTTTCATATATTTTTCATTTTTCCAAAAGTAAAGTATTCAAATATGTGGTATATGATTAATAACGTTTGGTATGTTAAGTAGAAAGTTCATTCATTTTCTTGGCAAAACAAGTAGATTTGTTGACGCTATTTTTTGCAATTTTAAATCCTTTTTAAAATTCAGTTATGTAGATGTCCTGAGAAGCTTCTGTAAGTTTAAGTAAGAATTAAAAAATATGATATTAATGTTATTAGTAGAAACTGACTATACAAATATTGTTTATCGCAGTAATTAATTTAAATGCCACCTTTTTTTGAATGCTGTCATAGTTATAATTAAAAAAATGTCTGGTGCAATCAAATTGTAGACATTTTAGGCTATACCGCCCCATAGACTTTCTAAACTACTTTAAAAAGGCGCAATACATAGATGCTAATATCCAGAATAATTTTTTGTGTTCATGCAACACACTTAATGGTATCCTTTTTAACTGCTTTTCTAAGCCAACATGTAAATAAGTAACAGGCAATAATGTTCCTTTAACTGCTTTTATTCTTTTTGGTTGGGAATATAATTATATTATAAACTTCTTGGTTCAGTCAATCCTTCCGATTGCAGTACCTTTAACAATGCTTGTACAGTTTCCCTTGATGAATTGTATTCATGATACCATTTTTAAGTTGGTTTTAAATTCAATTCGTCCACACAACGCATTTTCAACGCATTCATCGCAATCAACTTATTTGTATCCAATACGTCATTTAGATTTTCATCGCATGCCTTTACTGGATTTTCAGACACAACACTTTCACTTATAATTTAAATTTTATTTTTAACAAACTCTTTTCATTTCTTCTATAGTTGTTTTTTCCCTTTAATTATTTTTTATTTATGGAACTTTTACTAGTTCCTCTTCTACTCATATTTCATTTAGAATTTTCATTTAAATTTTACGCACAATGAAATTTACAACTGCTGTTTTCAAAATAGGTTGCACAATAAAACGTATACAGCAATTTTCCAATATGACACTTTAATATTCATATACTACAGTAGCAGCGTTTTTTTCAAACATAATTTTGTTGCTCTGTTCTTTGTCTATCGCTTGTAGATAACCAAGAAAGGCATACGACTCATCAGAATCAATGCATAAAGAGTGATTATAAGATGTGTAGAGTGGTTGCTTTGAAGCAGTTATATCAATGCTTCTGATAAGAGGTCTTGATAATTATTCTACTGTGATGCTCTACACTCTCTTAAGTTATGGAAATCGTTATCAACTTAATGAATTATCTAAAGCAAAACGGGTTACTCAGTGATCGCCAATATGGTTTCCGCAGGGCACGCTCTACTGGTGGCCTAATGGCGAGAGCAAGGTCGTTGCTCTAGATATTTCAAAGGAGTTTGATCGAGTGTGGTATAAAGCACTCGTGTCAAAACTAATTGCATATGGTGTCGGGGTAAACTTTGTTCCGTGGATCACCTGTTTTCTCAAGGATAGATCCCTACGTGTCGTGGTTGACGGAATTTCGTCCAAGGAACACAAGATCGATGCGGGTGTGCAGCAGGGTTCAGTCCTATCTCCGACTTTGTTTTTGGTTTCTATCAATGACCTTCAGTCGTTGACTCATAACCCAATCCATTCCTTTGCTGTCGTCATTCATATTCGTTCGACTTGAAAAAATCTCGGAGTGGGGTCTTGCTAATAGAGTATAGTTTAATGCAAGCAAGATCCAGTGTTGTTTGTTAAGTCACACGCGAATGGATTGCCCCTTAGCTTCCCTCAATATGAATGGTGTAGGTGTTGCAGCGTCAGCCACTCTTAACGTTATGGGCATCTCGATTCAATGTGACCTTCGTTGGATCATATTTTCGATGTGTCGAAAGAAGCGGCCGAGTGCCTAGGTTTCTTAAAACGGTTCAAAAATTATTTCACTTCAACTGATCTTCGCACTATCTATACCTCATATATAAGGCCGAAAACGGAGTACAATTCGTACATCTGGGCAGGGGCTTCAAGATATTATTTGGACCAAATTCACCGCCGTGTGATATAATGTGATAAGGTTTTCCAATGAGAGGTGTTATTTTGATATTCAAAGAAAAATACCATTTTTTGAGATACATGATCGGATGTTGAGATGGTGACCGTGGCATGCAGGTTAAGTGTGTGGCTTAGCATGCTCGGAGCCCGGGTTCGATCCATAGCCGTGGCGAAAAGTTTTTTCAATAAAAAATTTTTCTGATCGGTCACCACCTCTCTGCAGACAATGGCAAACCTCAGAGAGTAAATAATGCCATGTAAAGCTTCTTGAGAACATGAGCCGTTCGGAGTCGGCATAAAACATGTAGGTCCAGTTCTCGGTCAATTTTGTGCAAAAATTTAATAACACACACAACGCAATTGATCATAAGAAGCTCGGTCAAAGTCCTTTCAAGGGCTGAAATGGCCAATTTGTTTTTTTTTTTGTTTTTTTGATCGGATGTATATTTCATAATAAAGAGGAAAGTATGCCGTTAATAATGAAAACCCACATCAGCCAAATGGCCACCACGACCACGCTTACAGGACCATATCCTTTTCATGAAATTTTCCATAACAAAATCGCAAAGTGGCTGTTCTATGTCCTCGATAGACTCACGAATTCCATCTTTGAGGTCTTAAATCGACGCTGCGCTGTTGGCGTAAATCTTATCTTTCACGTGGCCCCAAAGGAAGAAGTCGCAAGGTGATAAATCACAAGATCTTGGTGGCCAATTGTGATCACCTCTTCGAGAGATAAAAGACGCTGTAATGACGTTTGTGGAATGCCCAATTCCAAAGAACGACGAGGAATGAGCAAACCTGAGTTTTCTTCTACACTTTGGGCTACAGCAGCAATATTCTCAGTTGTTCTTGAGCGACGTGCACGGGTTTTATTCTTCACATCACTAACTTGTCCCAACAGCTCGAATTTATTCACCAATTTTTATATTGCGGTGCGACAAAGTGCCTCACGACGACCAAAAAATGCTTTAGTTTTGCGATCTGTGACTGCAAAATTTTTTTGTGGTGACCGTGGCATGCAGGCTTAGTGTGTGCCTTTGCATGCCCGGAGCCCGAGTTCGATCCCAAGTCGCAGCGAAAACTTTTTTTAAATAAAAAAATTTTTCTGATAGGTCACCACCTCTCTGCAGACAATGGCAAACCTCAGAGAGTAAATAATGACATGTAAAGCTTCTTGAGAACATGAACTTTAGCCGTTCGGAGTCGGCATAAAACGTGTAGGTCCAGTTCTCGGTTAATTGTGTGCTAGCATTTAATAACACACACAACACAATTGATGATAAGAAGCTCGGTCAAAGTCCTTTCAAGGGCTGAAATGGCCAATTTGTTTTTTTTTTGTTTGACTGCAAAATTTTCACTATTTTTGTAGTGAAGTTTTATAATTTCAATGCGTTGTTGAAGCGTGTGTCGTTTCATTTTCAGTAGTGACGTAGTTTCTACTTGTCAAATGTCAAAAAATAACAGCTTCAAAAAAGACAGCTACCGAAATAGCGAGCTATTCAAAATAACACCTCTTATCGGAAAACCCTAATATGTTTTCTGAAAAAAATTAAAGCAATTGAACTACTTTAAGGGGGTCTTCTCATTGAGCAACTTTTTTTTTCGACTTTTTTTTTGCATTTATTTATAGCTTGGGTAGTTGTGAATATGCCCCTAGAAGGATTTTTAGAAATTCGAAATACTTTAGAAGATACAGCCTTTTTTGTGAAGCAAGGTCTTCGTCAAAATGAGCTATTTCAAACTTTAAACGCGTTTATCTCGAAACCACGTTTTTCGAACTGGCGGCCATGATATCTCCAGTTCAACTGAACCGATTTTCATGAAACAAAGTGGAATCGACGCAGAATTGTCACCATTCTCGGGTGAACCTCGACCATAGTTTTAAAAAATTTTTTACTATTTTTTTTTTTACACTAAACTACAAAAAAAAGCCCGAAATTGAATTTTTTTTTTGAATGGCCGCCATTTTGTCAAAAAAAATCACAAAATTAAGCTTGAGGTTCACCCGAGAATTACATCTATACTGATTATAACCCCGTTTTTTTTTCATTTCAGACGCTCCGGAGACCCGGAATCGTGGCCGCCGTGACGATACCTTTTTTTTCACCACCAACTTTGAAGTCTCATTACTTTTTGAACAGCCCACGTATCGAGACAAAAAAAATTTTTTATTTACTTTGAAACTTTTGTAATACAATAAATAAACAGAGTTTTCAATTATTCTTTGCGTTTTCAAATAAGAATTTTTTTAAAAAGGGTCAAAAAAACGGGTTTTGAATGAGAAGACCGCCTTAAACAAAAAAGGTATAACTTAATAGGCATCCATGAAGCCGCAGTGTCACCTAATCGTGGCAGAAAAAATTTTTTAAGTATACTGATCGTTTTTGACTTTGCAACATGTTGCTAATCACGCGTGAAGTGTCAATAAATGTACACTGAAAAATTAAGACTGGAATGAACATTTTTTTTAAATTAAAAGGTCCCGTATTTTGTTCCTTAAATTCTGGTTACTGTATTTATACATGTTGTTTATAATTGAATGGTTTTCGCAAGTCAAACCTAGGCCTCCTCCGTCATAGTTACGCCACTGGATATATGGGCTTCAAATTAATATTTTAAATTTTTTACCCACAAAGGTTATTTTAAAAAATTTCAGTTTAAAAAATAAAAGCAGAGTTTTATGTTCAACAATAAAAGTTCTTTTTCTATTCGCAAATAAAATGTAAATTCCTTAATTGACAGAATATTTAAATTTTCATTTATAACCTTTATTAAAACCATGGCTTATAACCATGAGTGAATGAATGCTGAGTTTATCCTTATTTTCCAACACTGTCATTTGGAAACAGTTTGAACACAATAGTTTGTGGAGAAGCACCGATGTCACAACTTCTATTTAAATTGCTCAAAATTAATGTTCAGTCAGTTCAAATGCAACAAAATAATTGTCAGCATGTAGCCGATTAATTCGACATAAATAAGTTTTGTTTTGAAAAAACCAACAAAAAAGTTTAAATGTTAAATAATGCCATAAATAACAGCATTTTGACGATTTATAAAAATGTTTAATATTTTCACAAGCAATTTTCTATTTTTTATCTATGATACCTCAACAGTGAAACAACAACAACAACTGAGCGCACAACAACATGTCAATAAATCAGTTTTTCAAATTTAACCCACATCAAATGGGGGGAAAAAATATGAACTTTTATTTGGCAGCAGCATGTTTTTTTTCATAGTGTTTGGTTTTGAGTAAATAAACAACGCATTCATTAAGTTCAACAAAAAGAGGCTCCAACGACGACGTCACGCGGCCCCAGCCAGGCAAACACTTGATGCATTGAATATCACTCAAAGGATGCACAAATTGAGGACATTTTATGAGCATATTTCTTTTTATTATTTTGTATGCTTTTCAAAGCATAAAATATAACAGCACATAAAATAAAAGAGTGACGAGAATGGTGGGAGGGGGAGAGTGGAGCAGCGTGTTCGTTTGGCTATTTAAAATAAGTCACTTCCGGTTGAATGCAGAACATGCAGGGCACCTAGTTTTAAAAAAACCGCCAGCGGGCAGCTGAAATCAGGTTTAGCTGTTTGAGCAACAATTTTCAACACAATTAAAACTCATGCAAGGCATTAAAAAAAAATAAAAATGGCATAAAAAGTAGCTGAACAACCCACACCATCAACCATGTATTCTTGGTTTATTTTATGCAAATATCTCGCACGGTGGCTGATTAATATTTTCGGTCACGTGCCTCAGCTCAGCTGTAATGAAATCATTTATAAAGATTTATTACCAAGTGAGAGCGTGCAATTTATATGTTGTCATCAGCAAATTTAGCACCAGCAGCAACAACAGCAACAGTAGTAGCAACAGCAACATTAAAGCATAATAAACTTAAGTGCAGCAGCACGAGTTGCTGGCAACAAGCAACAGATGCTCACAATCATCGCTGCACGTAGTGTTGCGCTGTTGCTGCAGGACCAGCGTGTGCCACATGCATGCCGCGTTTAAATGCTGCAGGAGATTTCAAGAGAGCGCTCGAAAAAATAAAACAACAACCATAACAACAGCATCAACAATCCTTGTAGTGTCATGCAAGTTCACTGAAAAATGCAGCGTTTAGCTGCAAGAGCCGAAGAACTGTAACTGTCGCGAAGCACTGCTAATCCATTAAATTTTCCTGCATCTCATGGTTTCACACGTTCAGTTCTTATTATTATTTGTTATAAGTTTTATTTTTTTTCGGCTTGTTTGCTTTCTTACTCGGCCAAACAGTCAACCTCAACTTCAAGCATGTGAAACAAGTGCGCGCTGTTTAACGTGCAGCGTGCGATACTGAAGCGACGCGTCGCGGCTTAAGGACGAAATCATTTCGCTGGAAAGCAATTATAACGTGAATGCATGCAAAGTGTACCAAGCTTGAGATCGGGCAAAATATTTACATAAGTAGTTGTATGTTTTTGAATGCTTCTCAGTTGCTTCTTGTTGATTTACAGGATTGCCACAATTTATGGCCAGACATCGTGTTCAGCTTTAAAAACTACCTATTAGATATTTCATGGCAATGGCGAATATTTATGATTAAGCTTAAAAGCAGAATCAGGCATTAGTTAGGTTGCCATATGTCAATCGAGATATTATTAAATGAAGTTATTGTCACAAGGATTAGATTAGATAAGCTGTTAACCCGTGTTTCGCAATGACAAACAATACACTTGTATGTTGTAGTGTTACCATATTTCTTTTCAAGCGATACAGAACAAATGCGGAATTTGTACGAAAAAAACGGTATTTGGAGAAATGTACGGAACAAATGATTAAATTGAGAATTGTTTAAAAGAAAAAAAAGGAATATTTCATAAACAAATATTAACAAAAAAGATTAAGTTCGGTAAATATGGCCTTCGTAGGGTTACCAGATAACAATTTCATTTAGGAGAACTACGGATGACAAGGGAAGTTGAAAAAGGAGGATGCATATTTCGATAAACACTACACGACTGGAAAAACTATTTGCTCTCTTACCAAATTCTGCGTCGATAAGGAATAACCGCTAAAGTCGAGTTAGGACAAAATTAGGTTATTATTTTCATTGTTTTTTTTCGCAACGAAAAACACTAGTACTCAAATTTTTATGATTGTACCTTGAAAATTAAATGTTTGAGGTCATCAAATCTAAACAATAAAAGCCAGGGTATCCTGATATTAAGAAACAATTTTCATCTGAAAAATACTTTTCTGAAATTTTCAAAATGAGTTGTTGTTATTCCTTGTAGGCTGTTATTCCTTGTCGACAAAGAATTGTTCACCACAAGGTTGTTAATTTGAAACACTAACTTTAAGATAATGACAGAAAAAGTCAGGAAAATAAGAAAAAGAAGTGCAGAGAAAAAAAACTACTGCAAAGAATTACAATTAAAAATTTTTAAAATGGAAATAAGTAGGACGGCCAGTAATGGCATGGCGTACTAGGCAACAAACTGCTGCAATCTTCACATCTCGCAGAAAGTTTGTTTTAAGTAGATTCACTTTTCTGTTCGGCTGTCACATCTTTGAAGACAATGGCAAACCCCAGAGAGTAAACAATGACATGTAAAGTTTCCTGAAAACATGAAATTTAGCCCTTTTTTCGGCATTGTCTGGAAATATAGGTCCAGTTTCGACCAACTATTTACAACCTTACAAACATGTTCACGAACCTGAGAATCGCTTGGAAAATGAAACAATCACAAGCGAACTCATTCGAGAGTCATTCGTGTTTGGCCGACTCTAAACAGTTGAGGCCATAAAAACGATTCGCCGGAAAGATTTGCTAACGAATCGCTGAGAAGAGTCTTAAACGATTTGTTGGGAAGATTCGCCGAAAAGAGTCTTAACTATTTGTCGGGAAGATTCGCCAACAAATCGTCGAGAGGGGTCTTCAACGATTCACCGGAAAGAGGAGTGAACGAATCGCCGAGAGAGACTAAAGCAATTCGCTAACGAATCGGGATCTTAAGCGATTCGCAAATAATTCATTCAAGAGTGGCAAACAAATTGCTTTAAGGAGTCCTCAGCAATTTTTCGAAACATCTGCCTGTCCAAATTCAATGAATTTTTTTGTGAATTTGTTTTTTTTTACTTTTATTTAACGCGTCTGTATATTCTGAACTATAAAAAAATATTTGATAGTTACCAGTTTCCTATGATAGATTTTCAAAATTTAGCAAGAAGCTGTCTTCCAACGAAGCTCGGTCTAAGTCCTTTTAAGGACAAAAAGGAGGATATTTGGGACCGAAAGGAGGACATTTCATTTTTAGTGAAAAAGGAGAACAATTCCTCTTTAAGGAAGACATCTGGTAACCGTAGATCTACCCTTAACTTTCTTTGAAACGAAAAAGCCAGTTTAACGTGAAAACATAACTTTTTTTAAGTAGTCTTCAATGCATTTTACATTAATCTTTGAAAAAAATGTTTTATAAATCGAAAAAATTTGACTCTAGCTATACTAACAAATTTGAAATAACGATGGGCAAAACAACCAGATGACAACCAATTCTGTATCCCGGAAACCAATATTCAGTCTACCATGTGATATGTTACATAACTTGAAAAACACACTTTAGATCAAAGATTGTTTTCCCTAACACAGTCTTCATAGGATAACCAACCGGAATTTTGATGTAACCATCTGAGACAATTTTTTTAAATTAAACTTAGGTTTTTTGACACAGGGAATCTATGTGAGTTATATAACAACAATACAAATTAAATTAAAAAACCAAAACAATATCTCAATGACATCAAAAACCGATCAGTTACCTCATCAGGTGATTAGTGCAGTTTTCAGTCGTGCCAGTAACTTTTAGTGCAAAATACATACGCGAACAAATCTTTTTATATATAAAATCAAATGTTTGTCTGTCTGTCTGTTCCGTATAGGCTCGCGCACCGTTTATCCGATTGAGCTGAAATTTGGACACCGAGTACCTTTCATAGTGAGAAAGAACATAGGGGGTGTAAAAATGTGGGCAGAAGTATTTGGGCGTGGCACTCTATAATAACTTCTAAACGTCTGGACCGGTTTCAATGAAATTTGGTATGAAGGTTCAACTGATCCCAAAATAAAACATAAGCCATAAAAAAATCCAAAGACTTACGCAAGAGGGCGCTTTAAGTAGTGCATTTTTAAGACTCAATAACTCCTAAACGCCTGAACCTATTTCAATGAAATTTGGTTTCCATGACATTTGGTATGAAGGTTCAACTGCTCCCAAAATAAAACATAGGCAATAAAAAATTCCAAAAACTTCCGCAAGAGGGCGCTGTAAGTAGTGCGTTTTTAAGACTCAATGACTCCTAAACGCTTGAACCGATTTCTATGAAATTTGGTATGAAGGTTCAACTGCACTCAAATTAAAACATACAATATAAAAAATTCCAAAGACTTTCGAAAGAGGGCGCTTTTAGTAGTGCATTGTTAAGACTCAATAACTCCTAAATGACTTGATCGATTTACTAAAATTTGGTACATGAAATAACTTGACTCTGCAACAGAATTGAGGCTATTTAAATTTCAGAAAACTTCCGTCAGAGGGCGCTTTATTCAATCAACTATGTTCGGCTCATTCAAGTCAAAACGGATGAACCGATTTTGATGAAACTTGGCAAGCATTTGTATCTGTTACTGAAATAGATCCTATGCTTTTAAAAGTTCTTTCGACAAAAAACAAGGAATGAGTCGAAGGCAAACGAAGTCAAGAACCAAAGACGAACGAAAAAAAAGAAGTTTAACGAATACCAGCAGAAGCTATATAAAGATGAAAAAAAAATTAACCGAACAGTATCGACCAAAACCGAAGTTGAACGAAAACAATCCAAAAATCGAATGGAATTTATTTGAGATAAAATTGCATATTAAATGCATGCTTAGAAAAACTTTAAACGCATTTTGCTCGAAATGACTTTTCAAACTGCACTCAGAAAATAGTTTTTCGGAATATGATAAAAAAGGCATCACATTTACTGAAAACTGGTATTGACCTTGCTCCAGAGAATGCTTTTCTCTAAATGAGATCCTAAAAATTCTTTAAAAATGATAAAAATCTTTTATGAAAAAGATAAATATAAAAAAATAATTCGATTTTAGAGAAAAAGACTCTTTAGCTTTGAGAAAACATATCATCTATTCTGAGCGTCTTTTGGACTAGTTCGCAACTAACTCCAATTTCACTAGAAATAAACTAGTTGGTTTTTCCAATTGTCTCCAAAATAACTGCTGGGAATATATGAAAAAATTTTCATTTTTAAAAAATTTTTCTGTATAAATGAGAATTTTTTTATGCGAAAATGATTGTCAGTATAAGAGACATTGAAATATTTCCATTTCCTAGAAGTGAAGAAATATTTATTCAAAAATGTGAAAATTTATTCTAATTGAAGAAAATTTTATTTGAAAAGAGAAAATTGCTTTTATCGAAAATAAAGAAATTTTTCACCAAATTATCAAATTTTTTTTTTTCTGAGTGCGGGTGTCCATTTTCCTCAGGAACCAGACGTCAGATCGAGACGTTGAAGATGTCATTTTTGGTTTAATCATGTCTGGCAGGTACAGTTTTACGGAAATTTGACTAAACACTTTTGACGGAAGGAGGGGGCAAAACCGCAAAAAATGATAATTTAAAAAATTTTAAAATTGAATTGATAATTTTAAAAACGTAAAAATGCGAGCAGTTTTGAAAATCGTCCTCTTTCTGTGCTTGAGGCACAACCCCGAGTAACACCGGGTTACATCCGCTAGTGATATATAAAAATAAAACAGGAAACAAAGAGTGAATTAATTATCGGTTTGTTCAAATATATGATCAGCACTATGTTTTGTGGTTTACGTTGTTAGTTGATTATGTTCGTAATAGCTTTCATTGTCAGTCATAAGCATATTATCAGGACCGAACGGTTATAAAAATATCCTCCTTCCCGCCCCTAATGCTATGACGAAAATTTATAATCTATCTACCAATAAATGTCCAACTATCTTAAAAAGAATTACTTATGATAACATTTAAGGAGCATCCATTAAATTCGTGAGGTGATTTTGACTATTCTTTGACACCCCCACCCCCTTTAGTGAGATTTCGTGAGATTTGGCTCGACCCCCTCCCATTCCTCTAATCTCACTTGAAATTGTTTAAAATGCGTGCTTTCAGTGTAAATATATATTAATTCACTGACATAATAATATATTAATCTATGCTTCATTGCACCCAGAAAAAAAATCCTGTAAAAATAACACTTTTTTTAACACAAAATCATGTTATTGAAATTCAACACGATCAGTTATGTTAATAATTAACACTTTACATAATAATTCAAGTCTGTTAAATGAAAGTTTGTGCATAGCGCAAAATCACATAAAATGGCTTCTGCTGAACAGAACATTCAGAAAAGGAGCATTTTGTCACGTAATTCGCTCAACAGCAACATTATTCGCATTGTCTTTTCCTTTAATATGCTGATGCAATGAGCAAATCAACACTACACTCATGTTATTTTTTAACACTGCATAATACAGTGTTAATCTTTAAAAATTGTTGTTGTTTTGCAAGTAAAAATTATCATGTTAGATTGACAGGAGCCATGTTGAAAAATTTTGCCTCATTTTTCCCTGGGTGTGTATTGGATTTGTGGTGACCGTGGCATGCTGGTTAAGTGTGTGGCTTAGCATTCTCGGAGCTCGGGTTCGATTCCCAGCGGCGAAAAGTTTTTTTCAATACAAAATTTTTCTGATCTGTCACCACCTCTCTGCAGACAATGGCAAACCTCAGAGAGTAAATAATGCCATGTAAAGCTTCTTGAGTACATGAGCCGTTCGGAGTCGGCATAAAACATGTAGGTCCAGTTCTCGGTCAATTGTGTACAAACATTTAATAACACACACAACACAATTGATCATAAGAAGCTCGGTCAAAGTCCTTTCAAGGGCTGAAATGGCCAATTTGTTTTTTTTGTTTTTTGTGCATTGGATTTATTAAAAAAAATGGTTTTTATTAAGGACTAGTTGAGACTAGTATTTAAGACTACTGAGATCGTAAGTCAATAAAATACTTAAATGAGAACTTCTAAAATTGATGAAAGAATATTAATTATAATTTAGTCCATGGGGACTCACGTGCAGTCTCAAGAATGAGTACTGGAACCAGGATGTCAGTAGTTCGACGTGTGATAATCCGTGTAGGACAAGGCATATTTATCCAGGTGCTATAATTAACCAATTAACCATATAATATGTGGTGACCGTGGTATGCAGGTTAAGTGTATGGCTTAGCATGCTCGGAGCCCGGGTTCAATCCCCAGCCGCGGCAAAAAGTTTTTTTCAATAAAAAATTTTTCTGATCGGTCACCACCTCTCTGCAGACAATGGCAAACTTCAGAGAGTAAATAATGCCATGTAAAGCTTCTTGAGAACATGAACTTTAGCCGTTCGGAGTCGGCATAAAACATGTAGGTCCAGTTCTCGGTCAATTGTGTGCAAACGTTAATAACACACACAACACAATTGATCATTAGAAGCTCGGTCAAAGTTCTTTCAAGGGCTGAAATGACCAATTTGTTTTTAAAAGTAACAAGGACTCACTTTGTGCGTTGGTGCAGTTTTGTGCAGCGCTCGCATAGCCTCTATAAATATTATTGTGTAAAATTTTTCTCATCTTGTCTACACTGATTCTTGTGGATAAAAAATTACGTTATCTTTGAAAAAACCCCCTCTCCCCCAAGGATCCGCAAAATAACTTTTTTTGTTTGAAAATGCTATAAAAAACAACTGAATATTTTCTCAAATTTCTTTTTTTATTTGAATGAACAATCCTTCCGGTTAATAATGGAAAATAATTTCATTCATATGGCTGCCTCGGCTGGCCATGCAGTAGCCTACACGATCGGTCCAATTTTTAGGCACAGTATCGATTGTGTGCAGCTGTATTTCACCAATGGCTCTGGCTTGTCAGCGTAACACTTATCTTTGGGGGCATCCCACAAATAATAGTCCTACGGTGTCAAATCGCAGCTCCGAGGTGGCCAAACGACATCAGCTCTACGGCTGATAATGCGATCTTCAAAAACAGGGCTCAAAACATCAAGTGTAGCTTCGGCTGTGTGGCACGTAGCGCCGTCCTGTTAAAACCAAATGTTGGCAATATCTTCCTCTTCAATTTTTGTGAACAAAAATTCGTTCAACATGGCCCGATAACGATGGCCATTGACTGTAAAGGCCACTCCTTGCTCATTTTCGCATAAAAATGGCCCAATTATGCCTCTGGACCAAAATCCGCACCAAACAGTGACTCGTTTTGGGTGTATCGGTTTTTCAATGTATGCGTGCGGGTTTTCTGTGCCCCAAATGCGATAATTTTCCTTGTTTACATACCCGCCAAGATGAAAAATCGGCATCTTCTGTAAGTCGATCGCAGGCCCACTCAGCGAAGCGAAAACGCATTGGATGGTCAGTTGGCTTCAACTTCTGAACCAATTGGACTTTGTATGGCGTCATACCAAGGTCTTTATGCAAAATTCGTCTCAATGATGTCTCCGAAATGTTCAATTGTTGAGAACGACGATGAATTGATGTTGATGCCGCTTCATGCACACTTTCTGCCACAGCAGCAATATTCTCGGGTGTACGCACTGTTTTTGGCTTTTCACGCTTTGGTTTATCGATGAGGATGCCAGTTTCTTTCACTTTTTTCATAAGATAACGAACATACGGAGCTGACGGTGCTTCTGTTCTTCCAAAATCCGTACGCAATTTTCGCACACATTCTGCAACATTACCATGATTTTCAAAGTAATGTCGCAATATTTCCCAGCGTTTTTCAAGCGTACACACAACCATATTCGTTCAGCGGAAGGATAAACTAATTATCCGTCGAATCAGACATGTGCTAAGTGTTACCATTCACGAAATAGGCACTAGTTGGAAAAAAAAGTTAGATGGCGGAACCTTTATATGTGTACAATATACTGGCAATAGTCAGAATTCGTGAAATTAGCACAAAAACTCAAAGTAGCTTATTTTTTAACGAAAATGACTCACTCAGAAGACTTGCTTGAGGAGAAAAAATTTGCTTACTTTTTTCGAAAATTTTGTTTTTATAAAAGTAATAGGCAGTTAAACTTTTGGACAACACTTTTTAAGAAAATCATAACTTCTCAACGATGATTTTGATAATTTTTATGTCATATTAAAGATAATTTATGATAGTTCAATAGTACTTTTGTAAAATACGCCTTAACTTTTTTTTTTCATAATTTAAAATCAATTTGTTTTTTTGCAAAACATTTTTCTCAATGTTCGCCTTCTTTCTAAAAATTTAAAAAATATTGAACACCTCTCATAAGCAATTATGAACCGAAATTCATTAAACAAATCGATGGAGACTCTTCCCGTTTGGTCACAATCTTCAAATAGCTGCAAGCGCATGAAACTAATTCTTTACTTTTTTTTCTATAAAATTTTATCTACGATATAGGCTTAACTGTAAATAATAAATAAATAGTATGTATACATTCTATGCAACATGAAAATAAAAAAACACAGTATCAGCTTGAATTTTTGGAATCATAATAAAATTATGTCAGCTCGTTTTTTCAATCCGTTCTTAAAAAATAAACACACTAAAATAACTACCGGTTTTAGGTTAGTAACGAACAAGTGAAGTGGTCAACACAAAAATATAGTTGGCAAATATTTGTGCAACAGCTGCAGGCTAGAATAAAACAAAGAAAAAGTTTTGAGTGCTATTTTGCCTGCAATTGAAAAAGCCAGTTGTACTGAAACTTATGACGAATATGATTAAGAAGATGAAATTTTCAGTTCGAACGCTGAGGATTCGGACGGTAAGTTACTATTGTTTTCTCGTTTTTGTGTTTATTCATTGGTAGATCTTAGACTCTTGTGGTTCTTTCGACCTATAGAATTATTTTGTATGGTCTCAAATAATAAAAAGCTGGACTCGCACGCGAAAAATCCAACGGCAGATACCAAGGAAGCAAATGTGGTTGCTGATGCTGGTGCTAACGACGATTCTTGTAAATGTTTAGATAAGGAACCTTCTCATCCAAACAGTGCATTTTTTGCACCTATCTCCTCTTTTGAACTATATAAAATAATTATGGCTCTTAAAAACACTAATTCATGTCTCGATGATGTTTTTTCTAATGCATTCATCAAAAAGATTGTTTTTAATATTGTCGATGTTCTATCCAAGATTTTCAACAAAAGCCTTGACTGTGGAGTTTTTCCTGATGAACTCGAAAAAGCTGTGGTAATTCCATTGTTTAAAAAGTGAGACAAATGTATTTTCAATAATTACAGACCAATCTCATTATTGCCAGCTTTTTCGAAAGTTTTTGAGAAAACAGTAAAAATCAGAATGTTAATTTTTTTAAAATCAACAAATTTTTTAAACAATTCACAGTATGGCTTTAGAGAGGGTCTGTCTACTGAAGACGCTCTCTTGAAATTTTGTACTGATATATACAATGGCCAAAACAATAAAAAGTATGTGCTGCCTTATTTGTAGATATCACTAAAGCGTTCGATACTGTTGATCATGTAATAAAACAAAAAAAAAAAAAACAAGTAATACTACTCAATAAATTATATAAGATCTTATAAGAATTATATAAGTGGCTTTAGAGGATCTATTTACTCGTGGTTTCAGTCCTATCTATCAAATAGAAAGCAAAAAGTTAAAATAAATAATAATTTTAGCAGCTATATTACTATTGATGTTGGTGTTCCGCAGGGATCTGTTCTCGGACCTATTCTGTTTCTTATTTACATTAACTCTGTTTTTTGTCTTCCCTTTAAAAGTAAAGTCATGGCGTTCGCAGACGATATGGCTTGTACCTTTGCTAGTAATTCCGCTCTAAGCTTAACTTGTGATATAAACCATGATTTAGTACTACTTAGGCATTGGTTTTCATCGCATAAATTAGTTTTGAGTGATAAAACGAGTATGATGTACTTTAGTGTTTCAGGTAATGACCTATGCCTTTCCAATTTTACCTTTCATTGCACTGGTTGTAAGAAATTTTTAGTTGGAAATGATATATGCAGTTCTTTCAACCACTTAAAAACATATGATGATTCAAGTCCTTGTTCCTCGAAATGTTTTTCTATTGATTGTGTTAAATCCTTTAAGTATCTTGGGTTATTATTGGATTGGAAACTATCATGGCTAGAGCATACTCTTGCTCTCAAAAGGTATCTTCTGGGTGCCACTAGACAGATATACATCTTAAAGTCGTTTTGCTCATCAAAATTGCTCACATGTATTTATTATGGTATTTTCCATTCAAAGCTACAATATGGAATTACATGCTGGGGAGGTACACATTCTTCTAAAATTAATCCATTATTGTTCGCTCAAAAGCATGTCATTCGAATTATATGTCACAAAAAACGATTAGTAAGTAGCTTTCCGCTATTTAAAAACTTAAATGTTTTACCTATTAAACACTTATATTATTATAGAGTATTGAAAGAATATTTTGAAAAATCTAGCTACATATATATTAAACAGAAGTTATACAAGCCATTACTTAAGAATAAATGCCCAAAATTACGCTAGAGTTCCTCCTCACAGGTTAAATCACTTTTTTTCATTTTACTCATACACTGCTCCAAGACTTTTTAATATTCTACCTTATAATGTCCGCTGTATGTCTAATAATATTATTTTTCTAAAAAAAGTGAAATCATGGTTATTTAACTATAATTTTAATGATATTAATTACCTTATCCCCATTTCAATATAATATTATTCTTGTTTTATAAAATTTCTTTTTTTCCCAGTTTGTATTAATTTTCTTTTGTTGTTGATAATTTAAATAAATTAAATGTCAAGCATAATCTGTTAAATTTGATGTAATAACATGCTTAATTTCGATGTATTTAAATTTCGTTTAAAACCCCACTACATGTCTTATAAAACTTTAAATATTTGTAATGTATATTTCTGCATTCGCCACTTGTTTGTATTGAACAACAGAATGCAGTTTTTTGTTAATTAATTTTGTATTTTTGTATCTTTATGTTAGTTTTAAGATACATTGTACAACATTTAATTAATTAATAATAATAAATAAATAATAATAATAAAAAATTAATTTTCACAGAAGAAATGAGAATCGCATCGCTAAAAGAAAGCAATAGGCAAGCAAAAATGAGAATTTTGATAACTACTCCGATTAAATGGGCGGCTGCATAGATACGAAAAAAATCTTGGCTTTACTGCTTTAGGATTTAACTCAAATATAACTCCAAAAGTAGGCAGGCGCTTGCCCGAAGAAATTGTAAAGAAAGTGCAAACGTTTTACGAGTGTGAAGAGTATTACCGAATAATGCCAGGAAAATCGACCGCATATCCATCCCAATCCCAATTTTCAATATTATAGAAGTATCTCTCCCCTTGTTAAACAAAAAAAATGTGGTATGTTTGAATAGGTTAATTTTGTTTATAAATCTTAATTTAAAAAATTAATTTCAGTTATTAATTTTTTACAAAATTGATGCTGTTATGTTACAAAAGATTCCTATTTTTCCGAAACTATAAAGCAAATAGCCACGTCAATATCATTTATTTAAGTTATCAATACAAATTCGAACATTTTCCATGAAAAACAAGCTTATCTTCATTCCACTACCAGCTCATGCTTGTTACCCAACCATCATAAAAGGCTATAACTGAATTAGCAACGGTGTTACATGAAACAAGATTACCAAGTTGACATCTATCAAGCAATCTCATAAAAACTCATACAAAAGCAGTTGGGGGCATTTATTGTATTGTGAACTCACCCCCCTCCTATGGAATTAAATGTTAAGTTGCAAAATATTAAACTGCTTGTACAATGTTTAGAAAAAAAAAATATATATAAAAATATGGCAAACTATTGAGGGGATGGAACCAAAAACACAATATTCAATATTGTAAATAGAAAACTGAATTAAATTTATGTCCAAAATAGAATAAAAAATCTGCGACAAATTGATTTTGCACTTTGCCAAAAATGTTGAAGTCATAAATCCTAAATGGACTATTGTGGTAATCATACTGAAAAGGATCAACGCATGACTTGAGTAGAAAATTCAATTTATTTTTATATAATGTGGGTTTTTGTGTTCTTTACATTGAACTGTTGAAAATTGAAGTGGACAGAAGGTGTTGTATTATTTTTTTTTTTTGCGGAAATTGGCCATTAATAATTTTGTTGCAGTGAGGTGACTTAAATCCTCTATACAAAGTGGCTGAAAACCATAGACTGACACCCGCACTAGTCTTTCGCCGCATACATTATGTAACTTAGCTACCGTTGCTTATTGTTAATAATTTGTAGGGATTCATATTTGCTCCTTAGGATTGCATCTGAAGTCGTGGCAACGCACTGAATACGTGACTTTGGCATATTTTTATGCATCGATGCATTTGTTGATAGCAGCTTCATGATTGCCATTTTAAGTCTCTGCCAGCGCAGTTCAAGCGAAGAATATGTGAAGAGGATGATTGTAAGTAACACAGACGGTGTTGTTGATGCCGATGAAGTAGAGGATCCTTTGGAAAAAAAAGCCTAAGTATTCATTGTGTTTGTGGAATTTGTGGCTGTGAGCACATGGTGATGTCTAAAGTTAAGGAGGTTTTCGTAAGCATTCTGCCTTTGTAGCGTGGAAGAGATTGTAAATATTGTAATATTGATTGTAAATAGGAGTTTTTTTTTAATGAAAATGTGCTCCGAAATTTAAACAAGTTTTTTTTTAAATTAACGCAAAATTAATAACTGGTCATATAAAAACTTTTATCTCTTAACCCTCGAGCACTATCGCCTGGGTGGAATCCACCCATAAGGCTGAATTTCTTGCATAAGTATATAATTTTTCATGAAAATCATCACTAAATTATAATGTAATCCTCATTTGAATGTTTATTGATGTTAAGAAGCAATATTTACTCGTTTAAACAAAGGTGATATTTACATAAAGACAGTTTATTAAAAGGCTTGGGTGGTTTACACCCACGATAGTAACGGCGTTACAAAATTTTGGGTGTTTTTCACCCACGATAGTAATCAGTAATGAAATATTGTATATGATTGCTAATATAAAATCAAAAGCAATCACTAATATTTGCAAACGTTTAACCTACCCTCTCTGAAGGTACTGCTATGAATCAACTTTGCCAGATACGAACTAATCTATGATGATATGTTTAGTAGCTGTAATGAGTAACTAAAATTTGTAAATATTTAGCTCACTTTTGAAAAACAATTTTACTTTGTGCCGAAAAAAATTATTAAATAACTTTTTCTTATATATATTTTCAGCTTTCCAAATCAGTTAAACAAAGGCCCATGGCGTGAAAACTAAAAAAGTTACATTGGATTTTGCAGAATGCATTTTTTATTTTTTTCTCTAATTGCTAAGTTCCTAAGCAAACCGTTATACATTCTGCTTCATATTTCATCGTACGATACTTTTATATCACTTAATTTGATATTTACCTCTTTTTATGCATATATTTCTTCTATATATTAATGAAAACAAAAAATTTAATTATTAACTAATTATATTACCTTTGTTTGTTGAAAATGTTCAATGAAGTGATTGCTTCAGAACTCATCGTACGATTTACTGTCGCGCTAATTTTAGGTTGCATGATCAACTACAATTCTAGGAATTTTAAGTCATTTTTTTATTAATGCGCTGTGGCAAGCAATTTTTTATAGTTTTGCAAATAGTTTGTTTTTTTACGCGACAATGAGTTTAAAAAAGGAAACTTCCTCAGATTTTCGAGAAATTGTCATAAAATTCCACAAGGATGGCAAATCCTTGGGTCAAATTACAAAATTACTTGCAAAATCGAAGTCTACAATTCAACACATTGTAAGCAATTTCAAAAAAATGGAAATGTGGAGTATAAAAAGAGATCGGGTCGTCCTCGTACATTAACCAGTAGAGATGAACGCGCAGTTGTAGATATAGTGCGAAGAGATCCTCGCGCAAGCAGTTCTAAAATACGTGCCGATATAGTAGAGGCTTCGCAAAAGATGGTTAGCAAGACAACAATACAAAGAACTCTTCAGCGTAATGGATATTTTTCACGAACAGCACGTAAGAAGCCCCTTATAAGTGCTATTAATAAAACAAAACGAATAGCTTTTGCAAATCTTCACTTGGAAAAGAATGTCGACTTTTGGCACTTTTGGTACTTTTCACCGACGAAAGTAAATTTAATATTTTCGGGCACGATGGGCCATCAAAAGTTTGGAGAAAACCGGGTACAGCTCTCCAAGTAAAGAATCTGCGTTGTACTGTAAAGCATGGTGGAGGAAGCGTAATGGTATGGGGGTGCATGGCAGCTTATAGAATAGGAAAATTAGTTTTCATAAGCGGTAAAATGGACAAATGGAAATATTTAGGTTTTTAAAGATGAATTTACTGCAATCTGTTGAAAAATTAGGGTTACCTGCAGACTATATTTTTTCAACAAGACAACAACCCCAAACCTACTGCGCATGTTGTCCGGGAATGGCTTCTGTACAATAAAAAAAAACAACTCCATGCTCTTCCACAGAGTCCAGATTTGAATCCCATCGAACATGTATGGGATTATTTGGAAAAACGGCTTAAAAATCATAACATTTCTTCCATAAGTACATTAAAAAATGCCTTGCAACAGGAATGGGATCAAATACCTGCAGAATTCACTAATAAACTGGTATCTTCAATTCCAAATAGATTGCAGCAGACAATTCTATTAAGCGGTGGCCCAACAAAATATTAAATATACTTTTTATTAACTTTTATTTTAAACGTACGATGAATTTTGAAGCATTAATTTTGTTAATTTTGTTATATTTTTTGTTTAACAGTGTTAATTTGCAATAAAAAAAGCTTAAATAGTTAGTTAACACTTATTTCTTTGTTTTCATTATTATATCGATGAAATATATGGAAAAAAATTGGTAAGTATCCAAATAAGTAATATTAAGTAGGTATCGTACGATGAAATATGAAGCAGACTATATAAAAAAAATAAAATGAATTATATATAAAATATTGTTGTTTTTCAGTAGTTGGGTATTCATTCTTAAAAAAAAATGATTATTTTTATAGTTTCATTTCACAGATGAGAAACGCTGATACTAACTAAGTATGGGTGGATTCCACCCAACGATAGTACTGACGTTAGTGAAATAGACGATAGTGCTCGAGGGTTAAATCATCCATTATAGCATGGTTGGTCGTCAATACTTGGTAGATCGTGTACTCATATGTATATGATGTTGTCACACACATACTTGAGATTAAAACGTATTGATTCCGACGGGTACTGTACCTTTTTAAAACAAAAGTTATTAATAATCAAAAAGAATATTAAATTGGTTGATAAATTTCTTACTTATAAAAATTAAGGTTAATTAATTTCTTCAACACATGAAACTTTTGTTGGCGCCTAATTTTTCTGCATCTTAATATTTGTGAACCCTTACCTTATTGCTTTCATAATACCAATTTTTTTGTATAATTGTTTCTACTATTTCAGCTTCAAAAATATCTTTAAATTGGCCAAATTAAAGTTTTAAAGAAATTACCTATTCAAGTTTATGTAAGAAACTTGAATCTTGACAAATATTTCTTAATATTTTTTAGTATTCTTCTAAAAGTTATAACCGTATGGCGTGCGAGCAAATGACCGCGATCTGACGGAATGTTTTTTCCAATAGAAAACATTTTTCTGATCGGCCGTCACCTCGCTGCCTAACTCTAAGGTTGCGTTTATAGTAAACGCCGATTCAGACAGGCAATGTGAAGAACAAGCGAGATGGATAGCAATTTGCATCCATCCATATGCAAATAGCTATCCAACTCGTTTTTCCGCACGGATTTCAGCCTGCTTGCCTGCCTGCCTGTCTGAATCGCGTTCACTATGAGCGCGGCCTAAGGGTAAATAAATCCATGTGAAGCACAGAGGCGTAGCTAGGGTTGGAAACTAAATTGTGCACCCCTTTAGAAGGTTTTTTTTTTAATAAAATAAGTCAATGAATCTAACTCAGTGATGCACAGCGTTGGCAGAGCTTCCAACACAAACGCAACATTTTTGTCTAAGTATGTGTGTACAAGACAAAAATTCAATATAACAATTTGCGCTTAAGATGCTTACTCCGTGAAGATCAAACGCAAACTGATTCAATGCTATCGTCGAAGAAGTTCGGCAGCTTCGCACACACGACTTGTCTGTGAAAGCCGAGGGCTCCCCGAAGCTCTTATGTGCACCTCTGATCTAACTACATATTTTCGAATCAACCTCTACAAAAATTACATATTTTAGAAGAGATTTTAAAAAAAAACAAAACTATGCTATCCATGGATATTTGATAAAAGAAGTAAGAATGTAAAGTTTTCAGAAACTTCAATATTTGTTCCATTATTTTTGTGTACCGGACTTATAAGTTGTGAAAGAACAATTTACTATCAGTAAACCACACAATATCAGCATTAAATAATTGAAGAATTGACATTAAGAAGTTATAAGAACTGAACATAGTTCAATATAGAAAACTTTGAAAATTTTTCGAACTAGTTTACATAATTGAAAAAAAAAATAGGACCTGGGACCAAAACAATGAGAAATTTTCCCTCAGTGACCCTGAATAACTATAAATATAAATATTTTTTTTTAAATCAATCCACGCCTTCTACATAAAATTTAAATGAAAAATTTAAATTAAATATGAAAATGAATTTTTAAACATTTTTCATAATTTTGATCAATTTCTTTATAGTAACTATATTTATATCCGCTTCGACTTTAATAGACAGAACTGGGGTCTGTAACATATGACTGCCTTATTCTCGACAATAAATATCACAGTATCACAATATGACAGCGATATCGTATTGATATCAGAAATTTGTTTCATACTCATTACCTACATAATTCCCAGAGCAAACTTGCCCAGGCTGGACATGGTCAAGAGTCATGAATGGCTCAAAAAGAGCTGGCATTTCCAAGAAATCTATTGATTCTTTACACTTGGTGATTGAGAACAAAATTTAATTTTAATAATTAGAATAATTTTTAAGGGACTATTACTGAGTTTCTATGGTGAGTTAACTCGGAGTTAGGGTTTTCGTTGAGTTGAAAAATGACGTTGCTTACTCGATAGTGTTTCCATGCACAACACCGAGTCGGGTTTTACTTGTCAATTCTTTTTAGATATTATTGTTATTTTTTGACAAGTGAAATGGATTTTAATAAAAATATATAAATTTTGTGCTTAATGTATACAAGAAAAATGCAGCTAACGTTAAAAATGTTAACAAGTAATTATATGATGATTTCTGTACGAATGAGAAATAATTTTGAAACAAGAATTCGCAGGCGCTTATTGCGTTCCACCGAAAAGTATATGGAAATAACTAATAATAAAATGGCGATATATTTAGCTTCAGTTCCAAAAATAAATCCTCATATCATGTGATGACTGTGACATGCAGGTTAAGTGTGTGGCTTAGCATGCTCGGAGCCCGGGTCGATCCCCAGTCGCAGCGAAACTTTTTTTCAATAAAAAAATTTTTCTGATCGGTCACCACCTCTCTTCAGACAATGGCAAATCTCAGAGAGTAAATAATGCCATGTAAAGCTTCTTGAGAACATGAACTTTAGCCGTTCGGAGTCGGCATAAAACATGTAGGTCCAGTTCTCAATCAATTGTGTGCAAACATTTAATAACACACACAACACAATTGATCATAAGAAGCTCGATCAAAGTCCTCTCAAGGGCTGAAATGGCCAATTTGTTTTTTGTTTTTTTGTTTGTGGTTTTCATGGTGGTGCAATATTGTTAATAGCAATAATTATGATCAGTTCGTAGAGAATTTGCGAGTGGATAAGCAAACGTTTGTTTATTTATGCAATCGGTTGAAATATAAGCTTCAATCTGTTCCCGGCTATGTCCGAGAGCCTATTTCTACAGAGATGAAAGTAGCTATATCTCTATAAAAGCTTGCTTCGTGCTCAGAATACAGAGTAGTTGGAAACCAATTTGGAGTTCACAAATCTTCTGTCCATCGGTGTCTCAAACAATTCTGTTCAGCCGTTATTAAAATTCTACTTCCTGAAGAAATAAAAATGCCACAACTTGAAGATGCAAATTTTATCTCTTTAAAATTTAAAGAAAAAAGTGGTATTCCGCAAATTTAAGTAGCGATCGATGAGTGCCACATACCAGTAAAGCCACCTTTGGAGGGATATTTGGATTTTATCAATAGAAAGTCTTGGCGATCTGTTATCCTGCAAGGATTGGTAGATGCAAAATATTTGTAAGTAATATTATACATATACAGTTATATAGTTAAAAGTACAAGAAGCTAACAAAAATTGAAAAGATGTTTAGACATAACTGTTCAACATCCCGGATGCACACATGATGCAACTGTTATGAAGGACTCCTCTTTGTGTAAGAATTTTAAAGATTATCCACGGGGGCTAGAAAAATGTTGCAGGTAATTATTCTCAAATAATTTGTTTTCCTTAAGGATACAAAAATAGTAGGTGCAATGGAAATTAAATCTTTTACAATCGGTGACCTAGCTTATCCCCAACAAGAATTGCTTATCAAAGGATATGTTTCACCAAGATCCCCAGAAAAATAATCCTTCAATGCGCATTTGAACAAAGCACGTATTGTCGTTGAAAATGCGATTGGAAGATTAAAGAGCAGATGGAGAATACTTGAAAAACAAATCGACATGAATATTAGCCTCTTATCATCTGTTGTTGCAACATGTTGTGTTTTGCATAATATTGTTGAAAAAAAATAAAGTTACATTCCTTGAACACTGGAATGAAGATCTTGAATAAATTATTAGAATCTTTCCTCAACCACAATCTCGGACTTCAGATTTTTACGAAGAAACACCTGAAAACGCGATCAGGAATAACCTTAAGAATTATATGTCTCAACATTTTTCATTAATACAAAGAAAATTTTAAAAGGAATAACATTTATATTTTCGTTTATGTACCTTTGTATTATTAAAAATGCTTTTTTGTATTATTAAAAATGTTTAATTATTAATCTTTACTTGTTTTTGATAAATTTTTTTGTTTAACGAAAAAATAAAATTATTACTAAAAATGTTTGTGAATTAAATAAAAAAATTTGATGGCCTTTACCCTCTCAACAAAAGCTTTGAAATGAGGAGCGGACCCGGCAAACTTTTTTTTTACCTTAATGTACGTGGTGTAAAATGAAGTTTAATCATGTTGATCTGTTCACAATGAAAAACTTTTTAATAGAGTAATAGCTTTTATTTTAATGTAGATCTTTTTCTATAAGTTTTATATTTAGATACTAATTAAATTAATTTTTTTAAAAATACTTGTTTTTTCCCAGTTTAATCTGAACTCACAGATGTGGGAAATTGTTAATTTCGAAATTAATTACGCTTCTTCAAAACATTGAACTAAAATTAAAAACAAATAAAGTAACTTCAACGATAATCTTAAAGTATAAAAAAAAAATAGAAAAGGTCAAGACGAAAAAAGCGAAATGTAGAAAACAGTTGAAACTAGGGTTCCCAACTGTCCCGGATTTCGCGGGACGTCCCGCATTTTAGCTAATTTTTTAGCGTCCCGCATTTGACATCTTAAGATTGTTTGTATCTAAATTTCCAATTCAACATGAAACACAGTTTACTAAAACTGTTTAATTTTATTATCAAATTAAATTTATCATTTATTTTTCATACATTTTATTTATCAAAACGATTTGGATTTATTTTTTGGATTTTTCATGAATTGGGCAAGAGTTGGAAAGAGATCTAAACAATATCAAGGAACCAATGCGATGGTGTAAAGGCATCGTTGATACCCTTTATTCCTCAAAGAATAAAAAGAAATATTTAATAAAATGAAAAATTGCATCTAATGCTGTCGCGCATTTTTCAGCCAAGTCCCGCATTTTTTATGGTTCCGTCCCGATTTTGTACTTTTCAGAGTTGGTAACCCTAGTTGAAACTGAATAAAAAACAAATATTGTTGATAAAAGTACTTTTGTGCTGCAGAAACTATTCTTTTAATCCAAATATTTAAAGAAAAAAATGTATTGAAAGTAATGGACGGGAAGATACAGAATACAGAAGAAGTGAAATTTATAAAATAGTTGGAAGTGAATTTAATTATGAAACCTTGTTGACAAAAGTGCAATGCACATTAAGCACAAGTAGAGACATTAAAAAAACTACTTTAATTAAATTTTAAAAAAACATATCATCAAAGAAAGTAAACAATTGCAGCTGTTATTTTTATGATGAGCTTTACGATTTGCTAAGAGCAAGATTTTGCACTTAAAATGCTTAGGTCCAGTTTCAACAACTATACTTAAGTTGTACTTAAGTTAAGCCTCAGCTAAGTTCGATTTTTTCACAAATTCTTTTTCACAATTTCAAAATGGTTTTGTAAAATATAATCAGCTATTTGCTGCCGAAGACTTTAGTATAACTTAAGTCACGCATTTTCCATACTTAAGTTCAACTAAAGTATGGAAAATTCGTTTATGAAATGCATTTTCAGAGCTTATACTTAAGTTTAACTCAAGTATAGTTGATGAAACTGGCCCTTAAACACTTAAAAAAAAAACATATTCAGTCAACTCTGTTTCCAGCGTTTCTTTTTGTACTTCATGAGTTTTGGGTTAGTTTTGACTTTTTCCTTGTATGACTTCTCTATTATTTTTTCTGACTCCTTCAAAAACTTTGTCATGAGCTCATCTTCTTTTTGAGAAAACAGCGCGAATTCGTATTCGATGAGTTTTTTTGCTCCGACACAGTGCTGCCAGGTGTCAGCAAAAATAAATCCCCATTTTTGCATACACAAAAAAAATTTTCCCCGTTTTTTACTTTGAGTTTTCCCGTTTTTTTCCCCAATTTTAAATGTGGAAAAAAACTATGATTTTAATGTAATAAAAATTAAATTATTTCATTTTATTATAACAAAAATAAAAACATAGATCAAATACGTACGTATCCATAAAAACATACAATAATTATAAGAGATATATTATCGATATTCGGGATAGAACCTTAAGGGTCTGAGATCAACCTAACAATCATTACAAAAATTGTTTAAATTTATTTGAAATATATACATTATTATTATGAAGACTTAAACATTCAGTATTTATTTTAATTTCAAAACATTTTTGAAATTTCATCAAAGATTTAGTGTGGAGAGTTCCGTATAGAGAGTTATTATCAAGAGAGTTCTTTATTTTTGTTTTGTTTAAACCCTGCAGAAAAATGGACCAGATTTAGAATAGTTCTGAATTAGTTCCAAAAAGGGAAAGACTGGTCCCACTACAATACCGTTTTGCATTGAACGAACTGATGATTTTTACGGGTTGATGTCATAGAAAAAGACAATTGTCCCTATAAACATTCCTTTTTCCCTATATCTGTGCTAGTTTCATTGTCAATGGTTTTAAACTGGTCCGTTTTAATACAGTCCAGAAGTGGTTATTTGTTTACCACTTTACTATTTTCATCGAATATGTTTACGAAAGTTAAAAGAAGTACGGAATCTAAATAAAAACGTGTTTGGTTTTTGATTTTGTTAGTTAGTGCCTGCTGACAAGAAAAACCAAGAATATAAAAAGAAATTCAAACTGTTCTATGCTGAGCGTCTTTTGCACTAGTTCCAAGCTGACTCCAATTTCACTAGAAATACACTAGTTGGTTTTTCTAATTGTCTACAAAATAACTGCTGGCAATTAACAGCGAAAAAGCCTTTTCAGCACATGTCGCTTTGGTGAATGCAAAAACTAAACGAAACCAATTTTTTTTAAACATGGAAACGTGTGGAAAATAAGAGGACATGGGACCGACGATGAAAATGTTTTTTAATCAAATAGCTTCAAAACTATTGTTCGTTAAGTCAAACTTTTTAAAAATTTCAAATTTGCAAGCGGCAATAAGGAATTGTCTACAAGATGGCATAAGAAATTAAATATTTTGCTTCGAAAAGGTAGCTCTAAAATATAAAGCAAGGTACTTTACGTTTTATTTTTATTTTCCCCGTTTTTATGAATAATTTCCCCGCCATCCCCATTTGAACGAAAAATCCCGAAAAACGGGGAAAATCCCGCCACCTGGCAGCTCTGCTCCGACATGTACTTTGCACTCGCATCTTTAAATTCATTTGCTAGCTCTGCAGCAGAATTTTTTGTTTTGTGTCGCTTTTTAGGGGTTTCATACTCAATTTGCTCTTCAGTTTCCTCAACAGTGACAGTTTCAGAATTCCGTTGCTGATTCTCTGTTAAAAATAAACATAAAGTGATTATTGTTTAAAATAACAACATTGTGCTCACCTTTGTTAGCCAAATTAAAAGTATCCGTTGCATTTGCCAACATTGAGCAAGTGGTCTTACTCCTAGCAAATCATCAAGCTTATCATAAAAATCGCAGGTTATTTTGGCTGTTTCGCTGCAATTGTTTGATTTTTTTATTGATATGTAGTTTTTTTTTTAATTTTTCCATTTGTGCTCGATGTGTATGGCACTTTTGTCAATAATGTTGTTTTTTCTATTAAATTCACTCTCAACGATTTTATAAATTTCACTTCTTCTGTATTTCTTCCCGTCCATTATTTCCAATATATTTTTTTCTTCAAATATTTGGATTAAAAGAATAGTTTCTGTGGCTCTGCAAAAAATTCTTGCAGTAGACATTTTAATATTTTCATTATATTTTTTATAATAAAAATTTTTATAATTATTTTCAATGACAGCAATCACTTTGACAGAAAGAACCCAGTTAAATTTTACAAGTTTCGTGGAGTTTCGTAGATATAACTAAACTCAACTCAACTCGCGTTTCCATGGCGAGTTAACCCCAAGTAAACACCGAGTTAACTCGCCATGAAAACTCAGTATATGCCTTTTATCTTATCTTAAAAACTGTATTTTTGATAGTTTTTGTTGGTTGATTTGAACAGAATAATCACTATTTTAGTAAAATAAAGGAGCCAGAAAACCATCTTAGAGATTTTAATAGACATCTTCAAAAAAAAAAAAAAAATGCGTCAGAACGCCATAAAATTGTCATTTACCAAGCAGTGTTCAATTACGGCTTTTAAGTTGTCCAATGCAACTAACTCCAAATCAATCTAACAATCTTCGAATTCAACGTTTTGCATTTATTTCCTGATGTCGGGGCCATTTAGAACACCTTGAAATAGAAAGTAATTATTCAATAGTTTTATGCATTACATTAAATGTATGCATGTACCTTCCTTAATTTCTGCCACACTTAGCCTTGGAAAAATTAACTGCAAACACTTGAATGCCGATTCATTTTTAAAGCTTTTTCCTTCACTTTTATTTGGCTTTGAATTCTGTGTAAGACCCACTCGGTTAGACCCACTAATTTTTAAAAATTTATTTGTTAAGCAAAGTTGTTAGCAAGCATAATAGGAAGAAATTTTCTGAAGAAACCAAAATTAAAATCCTAATGGTTCAAGAGTTATCGATACAATAAGTGCATATCTTGAGTAATTTTTCATTCTGAGCCATATATCTTAAAAAAAAATGTCACCACGAGATTCCTCATCCAAAATTAAGTGAAAAACGTTGAAATTATCATATACAGAGAAAAAAGGTTAGAAAAAAGCGCCAGTGTAATTTGTAATTGTACACCTAACCAATGAAAATTTACATACGGAATTTACTTCGGTTTTAGTATGAGCGTTTATATTGAAAAATTTAATATAAAATTAAAGTTTTTTTCAATAAAAACGAAATTCTGGTGGTGGTAAAAAATATTTGCATTTACTTTTGCACTCTCTTGATATTCAAATCATTGAGGTGTGTTCTTTTATTAAAAAAATCAAAAATTATGTGGTAAAAAGTTCTTTAGCAAAATTTTGCACCCCATTTTGACATGTACCCGGGGCGGACCGCCCCCCCCCCCCCCCCCTCCCACCTTTGCTACGCTGCAGGTGAAGCACAAGAATCCTCCTCAAATCGTAGCAGGGTTGTGAGAGGTATTTATTTTCAATGACATCAACCTATCTTCGGTCTCATGTGCTTCACATTGCATGTGCTATTCTCAAAAAATCACATTTTTTTATTTTTGTGTAGCACATTGACATGAACATAAGCAAAATTTGTATATAAAAATATAATTTTGAAAATATTTATAAAAAAAAACAGAAAGTGAGTATAAAACAGGTATGGGCACACAACACAATGACATATCTTATTGTATATTATTGGTATTTTTATTTTGATTGATACGCAGTAATTGATAGCAGCAGTGGCGTAGCTAGGGTTGGTCGCACCCGGGGCGGAAACTAAATTGTGCACCCCTATAGAAGATTTTTTTTATAAAATAAGGCGATGAATCTTACTACATATTTTCGAATCAACCTCAACCAAAATGACATATTTTAGAAGAGATTAAAAAAATAAACAAAACTATGCTATGCATGAATATTTGATAAAAGAAGTAAGATATAATTGTCCCAATATTTTTGTCTACCGGGCTTATAAGTTGTGAGAGAAAAATTTACTATCAGTAACCCACACAATATCATAATATAAAAACTTAAGTTAGTTTAATATAGAAAACTTTTAAAAATTTACGAAAAATTTTGCATAATTGAAGAAAAAATAGAACCTAGAAGCAAACCGTTGACAAATTTTCGATAGTGACCCTGAATAACTATTAATATAAATATTTTTTCGAAATCAACCCCCATTTTCTACATAAAATTTAAATGAAAAATTAATATAAAATAATAAATTCATTTATAAAAAGTTTTCATAATTTTTATCAATTTCTTTATAAAGGGTCCGCCATCTAACGTTTTTTTTTTTCAACTAATGCTTATTTCGTGAATGGTGACACTAAGAATATGTCTGATTTGACAGATAATTAGTTTTATCCTTCCGCTGAACGAACATGGTTGTGGATACGCTTGAACAACGCTGGGAAGTATTGCGACATTACTTTGAAAATCATGGTAATGTTGCAGAATGTGTTCGAAAATTGCTTACGGATTTTGGAAGAACAGAAGCACCGTCAGCTCCGTATGTTCGTTATCTTGTGAAAAAAGTGAAAGAAACTGGCATCCTCTTCGATAAACCCAAGCGTGATAAGCCAAAAACAGTGCCTACACCCGAGAATATTGCTGCTGTGGCAGAAAGTGTGCGTGAAGCGGCATCAACATCAATTCACCGTCGTTCTCAACAATTGAACATTTCGGAGACATCATTTTATAGCATTTTCAAAAAAAAAAATAGTACACTGAAGGAGAAATGTGTTAAAATGAATTTTTAAATGAATTTGTGTTCATATCTAACGAATTTGTTTTTGAAATAGAGCTTGAAACAAATTCATTAAAATTAAACAGATTTAAAACGAAAATTTTAAAATTCAAAACACATGTTTTAAAGCATATTTCGATGCCATTTTTTTAACTTTTCCGAGTTTTAGCACCAGATTCTCATCCAGCTACCCCCGGGACCTTCCGAATACCAAATGTTAACTCCATTCTATGAAGTTTGCATTTGAAATATTTTAATATTTATAATATTAATTAGTTTTTATTTTATCATGTGTTCGATATTTGTCAAACCAATTCAAAAATTTTCATTGAATTCAAATTTTTGTTTGTTTTTTCAAAAACATAATAAGAGAAAAAAAAAAAAGGAAGGAGTTTATAGGTAGGTGAAAATTAAACAAACTTGTTTTAAATATTGTTTTGTAGAAACGCAAAGGCCTTAAATTTTTATTTTAATATTTTTTTGTTTTATTTTAAGGTAAGTTTTTTTTCTCAGTGTATCTATATTAATCTCCGCTTGGACTTTTATAGACAAGATTGAGGTCTGTAACATTTGACTGCTTTATATATTACAATATTACAGTGATACCAAATTGATATCAGAATTTTTTTTCATTCTCATTATCTACATAATTCCCAAAGCAAACTTGCCCAGGTTGAACAAGAAATCAATTCCAAGAAATCTGTTGATTCTTCATATTCGGTGATTGAGAACAAAATTTAATTTTAATAATTAGAATAATTTTTAAGGAACTGTGCATCTTATCTTCTCTTAAAACTGTATTTTTGATAGTTTTTGTTGGATGGTTCGAACGTAATAATAATTATTTTAGTAAAATAAAGGATTCAGAAAACCATCTTAAAATATTTAATAGACATCTGCAAAATAAAATAAAAAAAAGTCAGAACGCAATAAATTGTCATAGAACGCCATTTATTTAATTTAAATAAAAAATGTAATGAATTTAAATCAATTTAATTTTTTAGAAATTTTTAAGCAAGTAAAAAGTTTAGTAATGATTTTTAAACTAGTAGTTTTATGTAACAGTGCACCCAAAACATATTACTATTCAAAATTACGTTCTAGCAGGTTAAAAGCTGTAAATGAGGTTTGTTTCATAATATATAGTCTCAGAACTTAGTAATCACAAAATCATAAAGTATATTTTTATTTTTGACATTTATGACATGAACATGTTTTTCTGAAAAGTTCTGGAGAAATGTATTGCTTACAAAACAACTGACGCCTCCATTCATCATACTCTGAAAATCATGCAGGTTTTCGAAACTTAATGGTTTTAGAAATGTGTACTATGCTAGCAAGTTTGAACACTTCTTAACCAGAATATAAGATGTAAAAAAGTGCTTTTTTATAAAACTTAATGGAATATAAAAAAATGTTTTTAAATTTTTACTTTTGTACTCCATCTTAATATTATGAAAATTTAAATATAATTTGTTTGTTAATTGCACCCCTAACTAACGAAAAGTACATATGGAATTGACTTGGGTTTAAGTGTGAGCGTTAATATTGAACAAAGTTTAATATAAAGTTAAAGTTTGTTTCAATAAAAACCAAGTCCTGGTGATGGTAACAAATATTTTCATTCACTTTTGCACCCTCTTGATATTCAAATATAAAACCGAAGTCATTGAGGTGTGTTCTTTTTAGTAAAAAAAATCAAAAATTATGTGGTAAAAAGTTCTTTTGCCAAATTTTACACCCCATTTTGGTGTGTACCCGGGGCGGACCGCCCCCCCCGCCCCCCCCTTGCTACGCTACTGGATAGCAGTGAAGTTATAAGCGGTTATAAAGTGGCTCCAAAGAAGGTGGTTAAGATTTGAATCAAATTATTTTATTTAAAAATGTATGTTTCAATTTTTTTATGCAGGTTCGTGGTCTGGATCGCCAATTTCGAACGGTTGCCGATACTTTTTGACTATAATCAACAGGCATACTCGTTAGTCTGAGATTTATCCTTCAAGAAACTTCCACTCGTACTATAGCATGTAACTTCGTACAAAACAACGTTCCACATTTTGGAGTTCTACTAAAAATGACCGCTGATCAAGGAACACAATTCATATCACGTCTTTTCACCGAATTAATAAATTAACTTGGCTCACGAAAAATATATACATAGAATGTTTTCATCCATAATAGAATAATGAGGTAGGCTCATATTGATATGGCTGCTCAAATGTCTAGTTTTACACAAGAGAGTGTTATAAACGTAAAACGAAAACAACTTCAATTACAACAACTCAAATTCGAACAGCTGATTTTAACATCCAACTCTCTTCCTCTCCAATATGCGCCTACCTTGTTATCCTATCATATTAATTATACTACCCAATTAACCATTTAGAAATAGTGCTTGGATTAAGCTTACATGCAATACAAAAAGCAAGCCCTCCAAGTTCCCAATCAGCCAAACAAGCTTGGAATAAGCTTTAAACAAGCTTACAAACGTAAGCCTCAAGCTTGGATAACGCTTTCATTTACTATTGTAGAACGCTTACATGTAATTGTAGGATAAACGAAAGTGAACCCTTGGAATAATATTCCTTACTTCAAGCTTAATCCAAGTGTTGTTTTTACAATTGGATATAAGTGTTTTAATAAGCTTTTTCCAAGTGTGCTACATTCAACAAATCAATTAGCACTCGCGAAAAATTTTTATTCCGTGGCTCAGTTGGTAAGCCACTTGTTTATTTGAATTGTTGTGATTTGGACATCCAAGGTTCAATTCCCAACCGGAACATTTTTATTTATTTTTTATTTTCGTTTGTTTAAATTGAAGCACATATTTATATGAAAAATTGCATGCCTTCAAAAATTTTTGTGTTTGCTACACCAGGGATCGAACGCGCGACCCACCGCATGTGAGTCGGACACTCTAACAGCTTGCCGTAAGCCTTATGGCTGCTGAGCGAACAAAATGAAAATAAAATACATTTATGTATGTATATATGAGAGCATCACAACTTTGAACAGTTGTACAACTATTACTGTTGTCAGCGTTTTCTAAGTATGATTGCAAAACACTTACTTAATGCAAGCCTTTCCAAGTTTTATTGTGCATCACTTGCTTTTTGTGTTTTACACAATAGTTATACAAAGGAACTTGGAAATTTATTACCTGGGCAAGTGTATTTCAAGCGTGCTTGGATAAGGCTTGCTTTTTGTATTGCATGTAAGCTTTATCCAAGCACTATTTCTAAATGGCTGATTGGGTTGCTTTGTATAACTATTACGTAAAACACAAAAAGCAAGTGATGTACAATAATACTTGGAAAGGCTTGCATTAAGTAAGTGTTTTGCAATCATACTTAGATAACGCTGACAACGGTAATAGTTTCACAACTGTTCAAAGTTGTGATGCTCTCATATATACATACATAATTGTATACATACATAATTTTATTTTCATTTTGTTCGATCAGCAGCCATAAGGCAAGCTGTTAGAGTGTCCGACTCATATGCGGTGGTTCGATCCCTGGGGTAGCAAACACAAAAATTTTTGAAGGCATGCAATTTTTCATATAAATATATGCTTCAATTTTAACAAACAAAAATAAAAAATAAATAAAAATAAAAATCTTCCGGTTGGGAATTGAACCTTGGATGTCCAAATCACAACAAATCAAATAACCAGTGGCTTACCAACTGAGCCACGGAATAAAAATTTTTCGCGAGTGCTAATTGATTTTTTGAATGTAGCACACTTGGAAAAAGCTTATTAAAACACTTATATCCAATTGTAAAAACAACACTTGGATTAAGCTTGAAGTAAGGAATATTATTCCAAGGGTTCACTTTCGTTCATCCTACAATTACATGTAAGCGTTCTACAATAGTAAATGAAAGTGTTATCCAAGCTTGAGGCTTACGCTTGTAAGCTTGTTTAAAGCTTATTCCAAGCTTGTTTGGCCGATTGGGATGCTCTCATGTATACATACATAAATGTATTTTATGTTCATTTTGTTCGCTCAGCAGCCGTAAGGCCGCGTTCATAGTGGAAGCTGAAGCTGGCTAAGCTTTTTCAAGCGATATCATGACGCTTTTTCTTGCTGTTGCTGTTCATAGTGCGCGCTTTTTTTCGCGCTTTTAGATACTTTTTCTTGCTGTTGCTGTTCATAGTGCGCGCTTTTTTTCGCGCTTTTAGATACTTTTTCTTGCTGTTGCTGTTCATAGTGCGCGCTTTTTGGATGCGCTTGGCTTATGTTTTGTTTTAATTATTTTTTATATTTTGGAAAGTTAATGCATATTTTGAAGTGGAAAGAGTTTGGGGAAGTAAGGAAATAGTTATTTAGGGCAAAAAACATAGTGTTACTTGTTGTGAGATAAATTTTAAACAGAGAAAAGACAAATTTTTTTGCCATGCTCCGAAAGTCAGAGTTGTCGAAAAATACCAAACGAAATAAAGTGCCTGGAGTAAATTAATTTTAATGTTTTTTTAATTCATCGTGCTTATAGATAACAAAAAATATAATATTGAAGAAAACGAGAGCAAAGTTACTTTTTATGGATTTATTTTTATCGGTAGTAAATTTATTTATTTTCATTTATTTTAAATTTATTAGTGCACACAAAATCGCGAAATGCGTCTCTTATGGCACGACCCGCTTTAAAGTTAACATTATTTGTAATTTTTTGTTTACTTTGTGTGTGCTGATTTCTGATGGTCACTTCAATGACAGTTTCATGCCGATCGATTAGTACATTGTGCAATATACAAATGCACTTCACAATGACCTCAACCGTATTTGGGTTGCTTTCGATAGCTGTGCCAAGAATACGCCATTTAGAATTTATTCTTCCGAAAGCGCACTCGATGCATTTCCTTGCTCGGGAGAGTCTTGCGTTGAAGTACTCGTTTTCTTGACTGGAAGTATTGCGAGGATATGGTCGAAGTAGGTTTCGAAGAAGGGGGTAAGCTTCATCAGCTACAAAAACGTAGGGCATCACCGTTTCTGTCGATGGAAGGCAGTCGTCGTTAAGAATATTAAGTTGGTTTGTTTTTAACAGATGAAATAATTCAGATGAGTGAAATGTTCCACCGTCGCTCTGCTTTCCATAGCCACCAATTTCTATAGCAATGAATTTGCAGTTTGCATCCGCTATACCCTGCAGCACAATTGAAAAAAATTTTTTATAGTTAAAAAACATGGACCCGCTATTCTTTGGGCACTTTATTCTAATGTGCTTTCCATCAATAGCACCAATACAATTAGGAAAGTTCCATAAATTCCAATAATCTCTTGCAATATTTCGAAAACTGTTTTCAGTTGGTCGTGCCATGTGTATGGGCTGAAGCTGATCCCAGAGCGCCTCACAAGTTTTTGGTATTAAATAATAAATTGTTGTTTTACCTACTCGGAAAGAAAACGACAATTCTGCATACGATTGACCAGTTGCAAGAAACCTTTAAAAAAAAATGTATTTCTTGAATGATATTCGTAGTCATTATAATGTATATGCATACAGAGCTCATTTTCAAAACAAATATATTTAATATGATTTCATTATTTCTATTATCACTAAATAATATGTCACAAACTTTCAAACTAGAATTTTGTACAGGTTTTTAACTTGAAATTCAACCTTTTCCATTTCAAATTGAACTTTTTTCAAATATTAAACTTCTTACAAGTCAAAAAAACTTTTTCCATTTCAAATTAAACCTTTTCCATTTCATATTAAACCTTTTCCATTTAAAATTAAAGTTTTTCCATATCAAATTCAACTTTTACTAATATTGGTTTTTCTAGTCAAATAAAAACCACTACTTCAATATGAATAAAAATATATTTAGCCCTGATTTATTTTTAAATAGATTTATAATAGATAGTTGTTTAAAACCTGGAAATTTTAAAGAGACGGAAAATCGGCACCGTCAAGTTTTGTGGAGAATAGAAGATTGGCTAATCCATAGATTTACAATAATAAATAAAGCAAATTGGAATAGACCTAAATTTCTTTCATCCATCTTTAACCGAATCTTACTTCAAATCAAAAAATAAGTTTTTCAGAATTCTAAGTCTTAGCAAAGAAAAAAAAAAAATTTCATAGAAATGTGTTTTAATCGCCAAAATAACCACTTTTTTTTTGAGAAAAAATTCAATCTTGCTTTTATCTGAAATACCCAATGAAACAAAGCTAGGTTTTATTAGGAATTATTGGCTATAAGTTAGTGATTTAAGTTATAATTTTTTTTTTTTTTGAATAAATTTATGCAATGATGTATACACACAAGATCTAAAAATTAATATAATAACAATTAATACTTAACTATTACATGTGGAAGTATTAATAGAAACATCTATATAATTAATAGGCTAAGGTTTTTTTTGTGACTTCAACTCCTCCCAGACCAATGGACCGATTCTATCGACTTAGATGTCATTAAATCAGGTTTAGCCTGTATATGTGCAAACCACTTTTAAAAATTGTGATTTCACTTCAGGGGGTTCCCAACCTTTTAAAACAGAAATAAAATTTTTGTACAAAAATCCGTTATTTTATCGATTTGAAATTTAGTTTGAGAAGAGCTTATGAATTGATCGAATTTGAATTTTTTTCAAAACTAAAAATTTTAAACCAAAATTATCTTTTATGCATTCCAAAAATGTCAATTGTCCGAAAAATGCAGTTCCAAAATCAAAAATTCCACTTTCCGAGCAAACAAGTCAGTCAAATTTTAAAGTTTTAAAAAAAAAAATTTTTTTTGGGTTTTTTGGTGTTTTTCCATCTAAATGTGTCATAAATCAATGTTGTAGGTGTTCTGTAAGTACCTTTTATTAATTTCTGAAATATATCTTAGTATTATTTCTTAAATCTATTTTTTAATGCTTTTTTTTAACATTAGTTATTTTTTATAGCTGGAAGAGTTAAGCTGCGATGTTTTCGAATAGTAATAATGTTTTTCTCAGTTGTTATATTAGTGTAAGTCCGTCTTCGTATTTTGACAGTTACATTAAAAAATTTTGTGTCAGATCAAACGTTTCAAGTCAAACCATTCAGATATTGATCTTTTATATCATTATTGAGACTCAATATATCGTTATTCGTTATAACTTATTGAATAGAATATCATATATTAAACGTCTTTAATGTTTCTAACAATTAATTTTTATTGAATTGCTCGAATTCGGGCAACAGGTTTACTAGTAAACTAATTTTTTTTTCTTAGCTAAGGTTGAGTTCGAACTTTGAAAAGTTTTATTTGAAATGGAGAAGGTTTAATTTGATTTGGAAAAAGTTTAATTTGAAATGGAAAAGGTTGAATTTAAAGTTAAAAATCTGCATTTAAAAATTTTAAGTATTCAAAGGTCGAAAATAGTACTTAACAATATTTTTACATATAAATATATCATATTCACATTTATATATATCATACTTACCTAAGTGTAATTACTAGTTGTTCGCACGGTAATACTGGATTTTTTAAAAAATTTGTGCAGGTTTTGGTCAGCTTATGCTCCACTTTATCCAAAATTTAATCGAAAGTTTCGATACTCATTCGCATGTAATCATAAAATTTGTCGGGATCCTGTCTTAATTGCGGATAGAGATGATAAAATTCATCATGTAAATGTCTAGTCCTATTGAGAGGATGCACAGCAAAAGACCTTGCATTCTTAAAAAAAGTATTTAACACACTCTGCGAACAAAAAACTCCTCATCTGACGAATCCATGTCTTAATTGTGAACTATTTCGCAGTTTTTTCTGAACTGAAAGTTGTAGCCGCCTCAACTACTCAAATGTATCAGATAAATAAAGACAAAAATCCGACAAGCTCCGCGCAAGAATGAGATGCACAATTTTTTTGTTTTCTTTTGCACACAAACACTCATATCGAAAATACAGTTAAAACTGCAAGTGGTAAGCAGAAGATAGAAAATCGCAAGATAATTGTAGACATTGTTTTTGTATCTTTGTTATACAAAAATGAAAACAAAAACAGCAATATGTAATTAAAACTGAACAAGAAAGAAACATAATCTGTTCATGTGTGGTAAATCAAAATTTTTTTTAATCCATTAAATTTTTAATAATACATAAATAAGGAACTTAAAGTGTTTCAAAATATAAGTACATATAAAAAGTATAAAAAAAATAAAAATTTAAATTTAAATGTTTTTTTTTTAAAGATAAATCCTCTGCAGTATCATAATTGCAATAAGACCTTATGGGTGAACATAAGGTTCTGTACTGCGTCGGCAACGAATCGTTTTGTGTAACAAATAGAATTTCTTCAGAGTTCAACTCCTGACCTGAACAGAAAAATTCGTAGTTTTCATGTGGTGCTGAACCTGTATTTGAGTTTTGATACTCGAGGGGTTGACGTGGACACTGAAATTCTATTGGAGATAAGTTATCATTTCGAACGTCTGTGAGTACCTGAGAAGTTGATGGTTCATATTCTCCAGGTGTGTACCGCTGTGACTGGCCTGGAAACTTATACACAAATTTGTGTACAACGCTTTGGAGCTCTATCCGACACAGCAATTTTTCCTCCGGTTGTAATTTTCTTATGTGTGGCAGCAGGCTATCAAAAAAACCAGCATCTTCATCTCTCTCAGATGCTTGATTTACTTTTTTTTCAAGAAGCTGTAGTTTCTTTTTTTCTATTTTGATAACTTCTTCATAGCATGAAGATTTCTTACTTGGGGTTTCTTTGATTTTTATTGGCGGCTCTTCAGGAAAACACTCGAATGAATCGAATTGTTCTACCTGTCCAAGTAATTCAGTTTCCTCGACAACTGAAGGACGCTTGTCATCATTTGTGCTGGTCAAATTACCAGTTGACTTTCGACACTTAACTTGATTTGATAAAAAAAGCATAGCTTTGTAATAAGCCCACGATGATGTTGATGGCTCAGCAGCTCCGTCTCCGGATTTCGGTACTGGCGTTTTTCTTAATTCCAGCCGAAATTGGTCTCTCATGTATTTCCATTTCTTTTTTAATTCATTTTCTGAAAAAAAGAATAATGTAATTCCTTTATTTAAACTAAGTCGCCTTTCACTTCTACAAATAGTAAATATTTAAATGAAACTTACTCGGCACTTTCATTGCTCTACTGACTTCATCCCATAATTTTTCATTTTTTGACCGATTGTGGTAATTTTTATCGCATTTATCCCATAAAGTGCGGCGTGCATACACTTCAGTTATTAACAGATCAATATCCATTTTGTACTTGAAAGGGCAAGACAAAGATCACGACTGAACTTATCCCCACAAAGCGCACCAAAAAAATTTTATTTTGTTCGAAAATGCAATATATAACAACGGTTGAAAGTTCATCACAAAATATATTCAAAGAATAGATAAAGAACAACGAAGATAACGGCGAAATAGCTCAAAAGCAACAAGTGCAGGAAAAATTTGGAAACCTATCCACCACAAAGCAACAAATAAAATATTTTGTCTATATTCTACGCACAAAATAAAGATAAATAACATAAGATCATAACAACAAAAAATGCATTCAAAGGAAATTGAAAACGTGCAACTCACACACATACCAAGAAATGACACAAGAATGAAGTAAGCATCTGAAGGAGAAAAAGCGTCGAAAATTAGCGCTGCCCACAAAAAATTACCAACAACAAAACGTATCTAAACAACAACACGCATTGTTGCTGCGAAATAGCGCACGATTTCATATTTTGCGCATCGCATATGCTGAATTTACTTACAACAAAAGGACATACAAACAACAACATGCAATGCTGGCAGCGCCTGCGATCATGTTGACATTGTTAAATAGACAAAAACAACAACACGTATCAACCGATAATGCGAAAATAAAACACAAAAAATAAAACTAAAGCGCTGGGCATTGCTGCCGAAAATAACAAAAACAAAATCAGTGCGGCAAAACATAAACAAGAAATAAAAAAAAAACAGCCAAGAAAAGCGTTAAAAAGTATGAAAATAACCTACATCACAAAGCGTACGTTCAAAATGAAACAAAAAATCAAAACTGTGTACACAAACGAGATGGAAGAAAAAGTGCCAAAAAGTATGTTAAAATAAGCTGAAACCCAAAGCATAAGTACGACATGAAACAAAAAATCAACACCGTGTGCTAAAGTGAGATAGAAGAAAAAAGTATCAAAAAGCCTCAAAACTGGCGTAACCTTGAATTTAAGCTGGCACTATGAACACTTCGCGCTTTTTCCATATGATTGTACACAAAGCGTTTTCAGCAGCTGTAAAAAGTTTCAGCTTCAGCTTCCACTATGAACGCGGCCTTAGGCTTACGGCAAGCTGTTAGAGTGTCCGACTCATATGCGGAGGTTCGCGCGTTCGATCCCTGGGGTAAAACACTGGGGTAAAACACTTACTTAATGCAAGCCTTTCCAAGTATTATTGTACATCACTTGCTTTTTGTGTTTTACGCAATAGTTATACAAAGCAACTTGGAAATTTATTACCCGGGCAAATGTTTTTCAAGCGTGCTTGGATAAGGCTTGCTTTTTGTATTGCATGTAAGCTTAATCCAAGCACTGTTTCTAAATGACAAAGCAACTTGGAAATTTATTACCTGGGCAAGTGTTTTTTAAGCGTGCTTGGATAAGGCTTGCTTTTTGTATTGCATGTAAGCTTAATCCAAGTACTATTTCTAAATGGCTGATTGGGTTTCGTTTATCCTACAATTACATGTAAGCGTTCTACAATAGTAAATGAAAGCGTTATCCAAGCTTGAGGCTTACGCTTGTAAGCTTGTTTAAAGCTTATTCCAAGCTTGATTGGCCGATTGGGTAATCATTCTAAATTTTTCATAGGTATTCTTTTCCCGTTTGAAGCTTCTCTAATATAGTTTTCGTTACAATCATTTCATTACCGAATTCTTTTATACTTTGGTAAAGACCACAGTTTTTGCAAAGTTTTCTTTCACAGAATTCAAAGAACGCACCAAAAATTGTGAACATATTTTGGGCTTTATTTGTTTTGTCCAAATAACTTTGCTTAAACCGAGTATGTCGTCATCGTTTAACTTTTTTAACGTTTTTAACTTTTTTATAGTAGGATAGAATTCTTTCAGGTGGAACAAACGATAAAATCTTTAGCATTGCAGATGTATGCTAAAGTCTTTCCATATATTTTACCAAGTCGTTCATTTTGTATTCGTCTCCAAACGATCTGTCCGAAAAGAAATAAGCATTCTCTATACTGTGTGTCGGTAAAATACTCTTTTGATGAACATGAGATTGTTTACTCGAACTCGATTATTATTCTCTTAGGATTCAAAGTAATATTTTCAGCTGCAGTCAAATTATGTAATTGGTAAAAACGTCGAACTAAAAATGTACCTTCAATCAATCCCTGCAAAGTTAGTAGTTGAAAAAAGAAAAAGTATGATTTGGGTTTTGATTCCTTATGTGTATGTTACTTATGTTTTGTTTATATTTTAGCATGGCAAAAATCGAGAAGAACAATCATCGTCTTCGAAGATGTCTGAGGTAAACAAGCCATCTTTCAGCAATCTAAAAAATTAGAGCTGTTTGACTAATCAGAATTGTGATTGATTAATACATCAGATAACTCTTTAGCAATTATTTGATATATTCAAAAATAAGTATTCTAATCACAAAGGTTGATCAATCACTTAACCTCTAGACTGACTAGTCAGCAAATTGCTTATTTGATTCTTCTCCCAGACTACAAAAAATGGCAAATACTTTAAAAAGGTTTAAGCTATCTGGAATAAACAGCAGTTAACTTAAGCGTTATTGTAAACAGGTCAATTTCCAACATGTTCAAAGGCAAACACCACGCGTGAAAACACCATCAGCAGAGTATCTCGTACGGAGTAGTCGACCACTTCATGGCATCAAGATCAAAACTGTCTTCAAGCGTGCAATTTCTGTCCGGAAGAAGAAAAATTGTGTTTTATATTAATGAAAAAAAACTATCATTTTTAATTACAAAAATTAAAAATGGTTTGTCTTCGGCCCTAAATCAGCAGATCAGATTCTTTATGAGCATCACTTCCTTGTCGATTTAGGCATTTGTCTGCCTGTCCGTCTGATATTTAAGCTTTTTATTTATAAATTTAATCAAGATAGAGAATGGGTCAAATAAATTGCAAATCAAGTCAAGATTATGTAAGTATTAAATAACTATTTTATTGCGATTCTTTTACTACAACTATTTTATAAAAAGTCACATATTATGGGCGCCGCTCAAATCCGAATAGGCCATGTGGTAAAATGTATGATCGCTAATTCAATTATCGACGTTCGATACTTGATTTAAAGTATTCCAAGTACTTATTGATGACGAAAACCAATTATTTATGGTATCTTTTTAAATTGAAATTAATATATTTAAAAAGATATTAATATTTAATATTGAAATTAATTGATAATCACTATCAATTTTATGAAGTTGGTAAAAGGAACGGAGTATAATTTTTTTAATAGTATAGAAAAGTTAACAAGTATTCCTTTACATATCTATAATTTATCTGATGGATCGGCATATGTACGAAATTGAAACATTTAATTTTAAAAAACAATTTGTAAATTAATTCACTGCATACGAAGCGGACTAAGATGTAAACTTATTATAATTGAGTTTGACAAGGTAAGCACATGCAGATAGGAACAGCAATTTATTGTGATCGTTTTACATATATATACAAATTTTTAGAATTTCATAGAAGTCCGCCCTTTTATTAATTGTATTTCATATTTTTTAGAAAATAAAATATCTAAAAAGTTAAAATAAATTGAACATATTTCTTACTACAGCCATTGAAAAATACTTAAGAACGCTTCTTTATTTTCAACATAAGTTGCTTTATTAATTTAAAACATGTGCAATTTTTTGTAAATTAAAGTTTTATTCATAACTTAAGATATTTTTATGTTATCAGTACATTGGTTATAAAAATAAAATAAGTTTACTCCACTTTTATTACAAAAATTCATAATTATGTTGAAATTGTGTTGGAAAAATACTTAAGAACGACTCAAAAAGTTACAAAAAAGTTTTAAAAACTAATAGAGACATATTGTAGAAATTAAAATTTAGAATCAATATTTTGTTGAAAAGCCTTTCTGCTTTATTACAGCTGCGCAACGCCGTTGCATTGATTTAATTAAGGTCCTGCATCGTTCAACAGGAATGGCCTCCCAAGCAGCTTTAACTTTTTCGAATAATTGGTCCAAATTGGTTATATTCTGCGTACTGAGTGGGTTCTTCACATCGTTCCACAGATGCTCGATTGGATTTAAGTCCGCGCTAGATGATGCCCAATCAATAACTGTTACAGAATTGTCTTCAAAAAACTTTTTCGCTAATCGAGAAGTGTGTTTTGGGTCATTATCTTGTTGAAATTTCCAAATGATCGGCATATTTTCTTCAACCCATGGCAACATTATGTTCTTCAGAATATCAACGTACTTGACTGCATCCATCTTACCTTCAATTCTGTGTATCGGCCCAACTCCATTCCACGAAAAGCATTCCCAGATCATTATTGATCCACCGCCGTGCTTTAGTACCGGTGAAACGTACTTTGGGTCAAACGCGGCATTTTTTGGCCGCCGTACATGCTTTCTGCCATCTGGCCCAACTCTATTTATTTTTGTTTCATCACTAAAAAGTATATATTGCCATTGATTTTGAGTCCACGAGATATGCGTTCGAGCAAATTCAACTAGGCGTCTGCGCCTAGAACTAGGTTCTTGCGAGCCAAACGACCATGGAGCTCAGCCTCTGCCAATCGAAGTGCACAGTTCTTTTCGATATTGGTCTCTCGATTCTACCCAAAATTTCGCGATGAATAGCAGCAGCGCTCTTTCTCGGATCGGCTTTTGACAACCGAACTATCATTCGATCAGTATGATCAGAGGTTTTCCGGGGTTTTTTTTTTCTTAAAACGTTTTCCGTGGTACTGTATTGTCGAAAATGCTTAAGAGCATTAAAAACCATTGTTTTGGAGCAATTAAGTTGATTCGCAATTTGACCATAAGACATCCCTGTCTTTTGCAATTCAACGATAGCTTTACGTTTAGAGGGTGAGCAATTTGCCGCCTTAGCCATTATTTTATTTCCGTTACTAAAAAAATCTTTCTTAAAAAAGCTAAAGGAAAACGAAAATTTATTCAAACTTACCATCCAAGTAATATTTAAAACAATTTGTATAAAATATTCGGTTATATCGCAATCGTTCTTAAATATTTTGCCACTAAAAAAATTTACTCTTTACCGACACGCCAAATCTTAATGCAAATATTCAAATAATAAAAATAAAAGATGCTGTAATATAGCAAGAAAGAGTATATCAAACAAATGAAAGCAAAAAATACACCGTTATTATTGTACCGTACTAAAATTATGTGCATACACGTGGACCAAGGCGTCGTTCTTAAGTATTTTGCAATGGCTGTAACTATTTTGTATTTCTTTAAGGTCCTTTAAGCAGAAAAAGTAGTTCGAAACCGTTTGATGAACAATTGTCACATTGACAGCTAAATAATTTACAAAGTTTACAGACTGTTGCATCAATAGTTTACAAACGTTAAGTGAACAGTTTAAAATGGTTAAAAGAACAGTTTCCAATTGTTCAGTGAACAGTTCATACTGATAATACCACAGTTAAAATCTGTTAAACTTACAGTTTATTATTGTTGCACTCACAGTTAAAAGCATTGGAAAAAACCTTAACGAATGGTTCGTTTTTGATTGGTTCGGCGCATGATATAAAAACCAGGTATTATAAAAAGCGACTGTGCTGCTAAAACCGGGCATGATGTGTCAAATACAAGTAGTGTTATCATAAGAATAAGTAAACAGGGACTTTTTTGTCTTTGGTCTTGCACTTTCTTATTACTTTTGCACTAAAAGAAAGGGATTTTTCTGTTGTTTCACTTGCACATTTTTAACATTTTATAAAAAGTAAACACTTATATTTAGGTAAACAGCGATATTTTCCAACTAGAGTAAGCAAGTAAAGTTTGTTTGTCGTTATTTTAAAAAACTCCGCTTTTATTTTAGAATTATTAGGAGTATTAGGAAAAAATATTTCACAAAAGATAATAATAATATAATATAATGATACAATTTACGCAAAAATCTAATATATAATGCAAAATATTTCCAACTTCAAGGAAAACACATAAATAGAAATATCCCTGTTTTCATTTATTATTGTACAAGAAGCATCATTCTTTTGGCGTCAAATCGTCATTTTGACATTCTATGCCTCCAATGACAGTTGAGCCCTCGCGATTTAGAGCCTGAACAGAATCAAAAGTCGTTGCGACCAACGATCCTCTCTGGTCGTCGAACGCAGCGAATGCGTCCAGAATGAAGCGATTGCGATTTTTTTTATTTTCGTTAGCAATTAGTTGTGGTTTACACTTTGCAAATACAACACAAGCAAAAAACAAACGTCAGTTCATAATAACAACTAAGAAAATGGCTTTGAACGTACCCAATTATAAGCAAAAATATGGCAGCACTAATGGCTCTCTGAGAGGAAATCGTCGGTCGCAAAAGCAAAAATAGAATAGATTCTAAGTCTGCGATTTATCGTTGCGACCAACGATCTGCGATTTGATTTTGGACGTGTTCATATATTTTCATGTATTGTTGTGCTTTGCGATATCGTCGGTCGCAACGACTTATGATTCTGTTATACCTATATGAATATAAAATAAAATAATTTAAGTAAAAATTTTATAAATCATTACAACTAGAGACAAAAAGCGAAGAGAATTAAAAAAATTAATTTTAGCAACAGACAACCTAGCTGCATCTATTCACAAGATAGTAATCGATCGAGACAACTAAATTGGAGGAATAATAACAATGTAATAAAAAACAATAACACGCTCCTAGGCGAATACAATTTCATAAATACTCTGCAAAAAGGCGTTAAGAAATTTCAAAGAACTCTTCCAGGAAGTTCAACAAAGAGAAGGGCGGTTATTGTTCAGCTTGCTAAAGAAGTTGTATCAAATTTGTTTTTGTATTAGAGAAATGGTACCGTTGAATAATATTCAGATGTCAAGATGGAAAAATGCATTAAAATTTCCACTATACAACGGAGCCATTACTTTGGAATCATAAACCACAAATTCTTAGTGAATAAAGTTTAAAATCCTTGTGTTTATTCTTTAAAACTTATAAAAATTAGCAGAAACTCATGAAGTTTTGCTTTTTGTTTTTAAATTGTAAGTAACAGATATCTAGTTTGCTTTTGGTGTCAGAAATATGTGATGGTTATTTTATTCATTAAGTTCTCATATATAATTCCCAAATAATTCGCACTCGTCATACCCGAGTTCACGATAGAACAACAAGGTAGGCGCATATTGGAGAGGAAGTGAGCTAGATGTCAAAATCAGCTGTTCGAATTTGAGTTGTTCTTATTGTTGTTGTTGCCTTTTCGTTTGATGCACTCACAACATTGTTTGTGTAAAAATAGACATTTGAGCAGCCATATTAATATGAGCCTACCTTATGATTCTATCATGCCTGAGACAATCTTATGTCACACCCGTCCCATTCAAAAGTTTAAAAAAATTTTCACTGATATTCAACAAAAAATATATTGAATTTGACTATATAAAGGGTGTTTTTTTGTGAGTTTTTTTTTCAATGGATGACTCTATTGTCTGACTGTTGTTTTGACAGTTTAAAGTGACATCTCTACTCAGTATTGTTTGGCAAATCGTCATGAATAGATTAACTCCAGAACAAAGCTTCCAAATCGTGGAAATTTATTTTCAAAAACAGTGTTCAATTAAAAATGTTTATAGAGCACTTCGTGAATTTTATGGTGCACTTAATCTTCCGTCTGAGACCACCATAAAGAGCGAAATTACCAAAATTGCCGTATTTGGAGCAAAGATAATCCACACGCCGTTCAAGAATTACCAATGCATCACGATAAATGTACTGTTTGGTGCGGTCTATGGGCTGGTGGAATCATCGGTCCTTATTTCTTTAAAAATGTTCGATACAGAACCATGATATTAGATAAGATATGGATGTGGACAAAATGTGGTTTCAACAGGATGGTGCCACTTGTCATACTGCGGGCGAAACAATCGACTTATTGAAATAAGATTTCAACGACAACACTATTCGAGAAATGGACCGGTGAATTGGTCTCCGCGTTCGTGTGATTTGACGCCACTTGATTATTTTTTGTAGGGAAACGTAAAGTCATTGGTTTATGTGGAAAAACCAGCAACGATTGACGCTTTGGAAACCAATATTGAACGTGTCATTGCTGAAATACGCCTTTAAATACTTTAAATTGAACCTCCAGAATGACCTTTGTGCAAAATAGTCGTGGCGGCCATATAACCGAAATTATATTTAAATGTTAAATGCCAAGAAATTATCTACCAAACAAAAATTTTGTTTTGCCATTTCATAATTTGGCATGTGTTTTATTTAAATTTCAAGAATGGACTTAGTGTGGCCGATGGACTGAATTTCACTGTTAAAGTCTTTAAACTTGTGCTCGTCACAGTCGTTCCAGTTGTTTAAGTGAATGTAACTATTAAACTAGTATAAATAATTGCATAATGTTTTAACATTTTGTAACCTTGGAACATTTTCTAATCGACACTTTATAAAATTGCTTAAATATTAGCCGGTTACTAACATTTTAAAAACGATAAAGAAGTCAAACGTCACACCCTTCCTTATGGAATCAGCCAGAGGTAACTAAAAAGGTAACACTTTTTGAAATTTCATTGAGATATCTAATTAAAATATCTCCTATATTAATATTAGGAGACAACTATTTAGATTAAACCATCAGTAGCGGCTCCTTTAGAGCTCTATCGAGGTAGGTATCTAATATTTTTTTGAAATTTGTCTTTAAGTCTAGCGATTTGGCCCTACTTGAAGTCGAGGTAGTTATTTAATAAGGTTGATGCTATTAATTTTTTTTTGTGTATATGAAATTGTTATATGTTTATTGTAAAACAAAGAACTGTTTTTTTTTTGTATTAATCTAATGTTCTCACTTATACTTAATATTTTCATGGCAAACTCTTGTTTTATGACTACTTCACATCGATTGTGCATTGATGTAATGAGACTTACTTCGTCAAACCTTTACCCAGGCTACCTTTACTTCGTCAAAAAGAGTTATCATATTTGTCATATTTTAATGCCTTATGGCTCTCTTCACGTCACCCAATAGATGATCGATTGGGTTTAAGTCTGAACTGGATAATGGCCATTGCAGAACATTGATGAAATTATCTTCAAACAATTTCTGTGTGAGCTTAGCTGAGTGCTTGGGATCATTGTCCTGCTGAAATTTCCATATAACAGGCAAATTCTCTTCGGCCCACGACAGCATCACATTATTCAAAATGTCAATGTACTTCTCCTTATTTAAAATTCCATCAATATTATAAATTGGCCCAACACCATTCCAGGAGAAGCACCCCCATACCATAATTGACCCTCCACTATCCTTCACTATGCGATTGATTGATAGGGCATCTAACATATCTCCGACCATCAGGATCAAGTCGATTTATTTTCGTTTTATCGCTCTAAAGTACATACTTCCACTGGTTTGTAGTCCAATTCCAAAGCGGCATTATTGCAAAGCTTATTCTACATTTTCTTTGAATTCTACTCAGAAGTGGCTTCTTGCGTGCTGCTCTGCCATGTAGCTCGACTTCTGCCAAACGTCGTGCAATGATCCATGATTTAAAGCATTAAAATTTAAATTTTTATTTCTTTTATTTTCAAAGAAAAATAATTTTTTTTATTTTCAAAGAAAAATAATTTTTTTATTTTCAAAGAAAAACTATATGCCAGCTTTTCTTAAAATTTGCTGTTTTGTTATATATACAAGTAAGTAGGCAGTCATGTTAATGTTTTTAATAGTCAATAAAACTTTTTCCATCACAAAAGAATCCTCTCAAGCAGCAACAGTGGGTTGAAAGCTGTAACGTGATCCTGGGAGACAAGTCCAAGGTTTGCGAAAAACATTTTAAGAAGGCAGATTTTATAAATTTACTAGAAGATCCGTTAGCTAAGCGAGCTAGGCTTATGCCAAGCGCAGTGCTTTCTCTGTTGAGTGACCACTTAGACGTTGCAGAAGTGAGTGATAATGAAAGACAAATTGATTGTAGTACACAAATTGGTAATAAGTTTTATCGTTAATTATGTTAAATTGGTAGCATTTTTATTCTTTTTCAACAACAACGTTGTAGTGAAATATTATTGAACCAATGTTATGCCCTGCAAATTAAGGACCTTAAGAAGAAGACAGCCAAATTAGAGGCAAAAATAGCCACTCTAAAAAATGATAAAGAGCAAACCAATACCATCATGGAATCCTTAAATAATATTTTTGCGCAGCTCCCAAGAATGTGAAGATAGACCCCCTACAAATTTTCCTCAACTCGATATCACTTTTCACTTTCGTATTTTTTTAACCTCTGCATTTGTTTGTTCGACGAATGCCAGCAGCACAGTTATATATGATTCGTTTGCAACGAATCTAACATAACAATCACTGGTTTTCAAACGAATATCTTGGAAATCAGTTTAATACTACCCGTGCAGAGCTTTAGTATTTATTTGTACTCTATTGCAGGACACCCTAAATAAATTCGTCGTCACCACAAATTCTTCAATAATGAAAAATAATATTTCATTAATCTTTTGTATTTCACAATCCTAATAAACGCATCAGATGGTGTTGAAAAGACATTTCTAGTGCCATCACATTGCATGCTTCCGGGCCTAGAGCCTACAGGCATCTGGTATAGAAAGGTTTTCCTCTCCCATGTGTGGATACTCTTGCCAAGTGGGCGCAAAGACTAAAATTTGAAGAAGGTATACTAAAATTTTCAACTGAAGCTATGAAAGTCAGACACAGTTTGGCTGGCGAGGATAGGGTTTGCGTCCTTTCTTTCGACGAAATGGTCATTTCTTCCATTTATGAGCACGATCCATCTACTGACATGGTCAGGGCGCCATGCATGGGTATTGGAATGCAAATTTACAATCCTTGCAAAACCGCTGATTTCATACAGCTCATCAACGACTGGTTTGATTTGCAAAAATCAAAATTCAACAATTTGTCAAACGTATCGAGTAAGTTGCCAGTTGGAAGGTCTCGAATTCCAACAAAATATTTAAGTGTGACCAAAATAATGGAGCAAACAATAATTGTCCCCAAAAATTTTCATTGGCTCCTTTCCAAAAAAAGTATAATCATAAGCAATACTTTTCGTTGCTCTTCACGTGTACGTCAAAAGAAATTGCAACATGGAGTACGTTTAACATCTCGGCTTAACCAGGACATGTTGGAAAACTTTTTCGGCGCCATGCAAAGCAAGGGTGGTCTGCACGACCATCCCAGCCCAAAACAATTCAAATAGAGGCTTCGGAAATACCCATTGGGGAACTTTTTTCATTCTTAAACTTTATTTATTTTGCTTCGATTTACCATATATTGCTAATTTAACGAGTTAACATAGTTAATATTTGTTGAGTAAAAAATCGTTTGAAAACTAACTCAATTACTTCCTTCCTTTTGTGAAAATTTAAAGCGAACTGTTTGCTCGCACAGAATGATGTTATAAGCTATGCAAATTCCTCTACACAAAATACTACATTCACTTCCAAAACTAAACAACCTAAAAATTACACCCGCAACTTTCATCAAATTTTCCTCGCACCATTTTGTTTTTCCTAACTTTACTTTTACCCTTTTTTATTTTAATTAGTTTGAATGTGGCATTTTGTTAAACAATATCATTGTAGGTAAAGTAAGGAATACAAAACAACAACAAAAAATACATATTGTGAATATTGTTAATCGCATATTGTATCTTTCTTTATTTTTAATTTTTTTATACTACTTAGCCAGAAATACAGAATATTTGAATGCAACCGGAAATATAGAAGAAAATCTTACAAATTGGCCTTAGGTAAAAACGTTTTCCATCGGTCAAAATTCAATTGATGCACTCAATGACGTCATTGAGCTCATTGAAGGCGAGCAGTCTATCGAGGACGAAGACTTTCTATTGGATGTAGGAAATACTACGAATAACGACGAGATTGACGAACTCCATGAGGACATCTTAGAGCATTTATCTGGATATTTAATAAAACGACTTAGAAAGATTAAGTTCTTAGCACAGACTGCTCCTTTACGTGTGTAGATGAAGCGTCCCACGGCGGTCTTAAGCATCCATCGTCTGAATTCTTTAAAAAATCAAACAAATGGAATCGAAATTCAACGAATTCAACGGCAAACAAATTGTCATTTGCAAGACTTACAATAAAATGTTAGTAAATAAGTGTTGTGGAATAAATTTACCAATAGAAGATTATCCAATAGAAGATTTACTTTAGAATATAAAGTCTTAATAAAAGATTACAAAAACAAAAAATTGAACAGAAAATATTGGGAAATAAAATTATTAAAATTTGAAAATTATTGTTTTAAATTTAATCTCTATTTTCAAGATCTTAAAAAAATAATAAAAGAGATATATAGGCATTTCCAAACTGGCGTTATGTACGTTTTGTACGAAAAAATTAAAAAGAAGTTGTAATTAAGTACCACTATATTAAGTTAAAAAATTATAACAATCAACTCTAAGAATTAAAAGATATAAGCAAAAATATGCACTGGCGTGACGTTACAAAAAACAGAAGTGGTTTTCGACTTAGATAAGAAAATTTGCAAAACTCTGCGAATTGGGCAAGACTTTATACAAAACATTATTTGGAAGAATTTAAAATTATATAAGTTTATTTTGCTAGTTATCAAAATAAAAAATCTTTTCTCGGTTTTTTTTTTATTAGGGCTAATCATCTGAACTGACGTTACTTGCGTTACGTTACTTAAATTTCCATCGGAACATTTGAAGTTAAAATTTTTTTTAAAATATTTGACGTAAATAAAACATAAAGTTAAGCTATTATATATTCAGCCCAATCATGAAACATTTTCTCCCGGAAGTTGGTAATGGGAGTTTCCGTTTTTAAGATAAAGTTAAAATACTTTTTGGAAATTTTTAATGCAACTGTGTTCCTCAACCGCAAATATTCATGAGTGTAAATTAAAAAATTGAGATATATTTATCTGCTATCTTAAAATCGGAAACTCCCATTTACAACTCCCGGGAAAAAATGTTTCATGATTGGGCTGATTATATTTTTTAACTCCTACCCCATCGACCATGAAAAGTTGGAAAAACATTCCACTAAAATACCTGCAACCAAATTCATAACGAAATCAGGCAAACTTCGAGCAATGTGGCAAGACGTTACTCACTTTTCAAATTTAATATAAAATTAAAGGATTTTCTTCTTAACGATTTTTTTATAAAGCTTATTAAGCTTTATTAAAATTAATTGAAATGGAAAATTTCACGCACTTTTGAACGTCAGCGCAGAAAAAATAGCACTAAATGCTTTTTTGTCTGGCGTGACGTTACCTCAGAATATATTTAAAAGCAAATCAAAATTTTACCGTTAATTGATATTTGTTTGCACTTTTGCATTTATTTTGCGGTTAGTTTTTGTAACTTAGTAGTTGTAACTTTACACTTTACATGGGAAAAAAATTTGAACTCTTTAATTAAATTAATTTTGAATATTTCTCTTTAATAAAACAAGTAAAAAAATCTTGGTTAACTTTTAATTTTTGGTCACGGTAGACTTTTCTGCGGAAATGCCATATTCAAGTTATATATCAGATATGCAAAAGTAATTTGTCCTGATTTCAACAATGTCAGTAACATAAAAAAAAAAATAAATAAAATCAATGAAAATTTTCAGTTATAAGCATATAAATTGCCAAAGAGTTAATAAAATTTTATATTTGCACTTATTTTCTCTCAAACAATTTTAAACTCTTTAAATGAGATAAATGAACCCTGCAGATAAATGGACCAGATTTAGAATAGTTCTAAGCTAGTTCAAAAGGGGCCAGCACTGGTCCCGTTTCAATACCTTCTTACATTGAACAAACCGAACACGGATTCGTACAATAGAACTAATTAAATTATTGGATATAGTTTTACCTGTATATTAACCTCTTAACCATTTTCATCGAAAATGTTTGCAAAAGTTAAAAGAAGTGGGGAATCTAAATGAAAAAACGAGCCACAACACGTTTTGAACGTAAATGTTTTTTTTATTTTGTTGACAAGAAAAACAAAGAATATAAAAATAAGTTAAAACTGTTCTATGCTGAGCGTCTTTTGTACTAGTTCGCAACTTACTCCAATTTCACTAGCAATAAACTAGTTGGTTTTTCCAATTGTCTCATAAATAACTGCTGGGAAATTATTTGTAATTAAAAAATCCCTTTTTTTTGTTTTTGGTGTAAAAGAAACATTGCATATTGTCATTTCTGATTTTGACATTATACTTCCATTCAGTATTTTCTTACAATAGTACTTGCATTTATATGCCTTGGGAATAATTAAAGGGCCAAATAGACTACCCAGGTATCGGTCAGATAGACGTTGTAGGGACTCAATCGTCACAAGCGACGTTTTTCATATTATAAATTGCAAACCCTGATCTGCCTCAATAATAAGTGAAACGATCAGCGTTTTTTCAATGCTTTACAATTGAAGTTTACGGTCAAGCACCGAACAATTAAAAAGTGCAACGGTCAGCTTAAAATAGCAAGTAAGCACGGGCCAGCTATTTGAGCTGAGCTTCTGATACCACAGCTTACAAATTATTGCGGAAGTAAACAAAGAATGTTATTTGTAATATGTTTGTTAGTACATTTCGCTCTCACAATTAATTCATATTTTAAGCAGATACATTATTTTACGTCAGTTAGGGCCGTTTACACAATGTCCGTTTAGTTTAGCTCTTAACCAGCAGATAGTTAACCGTACGATAGCTAAAAAAGCAATTTCGTTTTCACCGAGTGTTGGTTAAGTAACTGCCGGTTAGATCATTGATTGTGAATTTTTTCAATTGTGAATACTCGAAAACTGCTTATCAGCTGTTTCGTGTTTACTTTTTTGTGATTTTGTGCAATGAAAAGTGTTAATTTATATGAACAAGAAATAAATCGCAAGAGCAGACTGCCAATAAATTAAACATCTAATTAGAAATAAATAACAGTTAAAGACATCTATACAAACTTTCGGCATTTTTTCAATTTCATGTTTTATTTCATCCGAAACGAATAAATAAACGCTTTTGGAACAACGAAATCTTCTCATAACCATGTCGTCATTCTCTTCAACGTTATCACATCTATTTGCATGTGACCTTTATCTATTTTGTTGAAACTCGAAGTTGATTATATCAAATGCGTGCAATAAATATATATTATTTGTTTACTCTTCTCAGCTGTTCTTCCGACTAGCAGCTAACCGGGACTACAACTTGCCGTTAACTTAACCGACAGATAAGTTCTAACCAAACATTGAGAAAATTCTTTTATGCTAACCGCTGGTTAAAGTTACGATTAGCGCTTAACCGGACATTGTGAAAACGGCCCTTAGAGTTGATCATCACATGGAACAACATCAATGTCATTTGATGCTATTCCATGTTATGATAAAAACAAGCTAATGTACAGTATGTAAAATCCGTATTCGTACAGGGTTTTTTAAAGTAAAAACCTACTATAATATAAAAATCGTTGGGAGTATTCATTAACTTACCATTGGTTTGCTTAGAGAAAAAGGTAAAGAAAGGAAATCATAATAAAACAAAATTAATTTATTAATATGTTTAAAGAAAGCATCAAAAAACTTAAATAACAAAAACAAAATCCGTATTCGTACATTTAGTTAGCATTAATGTTTTGATGATTTTTCTTTTTTAATACTTCGTAGGGTATCCTTTCTGCTTCAGAACTGCATGTAGTCTATTTGGCATGGATTCCACTAATTTTGTTGTTAAACTTGATGAAATTTTGTTCCATTCAGCACTTAAACAACTTTCAAGGTCCTTTATGTTTCTTATGTCATAATAACGAAGATTCATCTTTAATATCGACCATAGGTTTTCAATTGGGTTAATATCTGGACTTTGGGGTGGAGTTTTCAAGTAATTCCGGCAGTTATAAAGGATCCAACTTCTAGTAATGAAGGCCGTATGTTTAGGATCGTTGTCTTGTTGGAATATGAAATCATCTTTATGGCCCAGTTTTATGGCACTTGGCAATAATTCCTTTTTCAAAATATTTATGTACATTTCTGCAGTCATAATACCTTTGATAAAGTGCAGTCTACCTACTCCTGCGGCGCCAAAACAACCCCATACCATCAAAGAACCGCCACCATGTTTAAATGATGGCAAGAGGTTATGTCTTGAAAGGCTGGTATTGCGTTCACGCCATATTTTGATGCGCCCATCAGACACTTTCATATTGAATTTGCATTCGTCTGAGAAAATAACTCTTCTCCAAAACTCCATATCGTGATTTTTGTACTTTTTAGCAAAAAGAATGCGCTTTCTTTTATTTACTTGACTTACAAAGGGTTTCCGAACCGCAATTCTGCTTTGAAAACCCAGTTTTCGCACATAATTTCTGATCGTTTGTGCAGTCACTTTAATTCCCAGACGTCTTTCAAGCTTACCAGCAAGTTTCACACAACTTACCAGAGGGTTTTTTCGAATTTGTCGAAGCAAAAAAGACTGATGTCTTCTATTAAGTAAACATCTGTTCTGATTCCGTCGTTTTTTCTTGAATTCACCACTCTTCTTGTATTCATTTACGATGTATTGGATAGTTGACCGGCTTCTTTTAAATATTTTTGCAATATATTGCAAAGATTTGCCTTCGGAATGCAAATCTATAATCACTTTTCTTATGTCATTTGAAATTTCACTTGATTTGCGACCCATAGTTTTCATTTATAGCAAAAAACACGTTTAACGATATCTACGAATAACGAAAGTCAACTGGTTGACAACGAAGACAACAATTTCAGAGCAATTTTCCAAAGTAACGGTAAAATTCCTTACAGTGGAGTCAAAAACATTGCAAGCTGCTTGTACGAATACGGATTTGATTTTTTATTTGTAATGAATTTCCGATTCTTTCTTTACATGAATGATTAAATATGTATAGTTTTTATACATTTACTTTGTTATCATAATTACTAATAAAATTAATAACAATCTACAGCCTGCTGCTATTAGGCTACTCATAATATTAAATTTTCGTTTTAAATAGGGTATGTACGAATACGGATTTTACATACTGTATGTGTTTGAATTTTGATTTCTTATTAATAAATTCATTGATTATTAATAAGTCATCAATAAGAGAACAAGTAGGATCATAACCAGTGCTGTCACTTGGAAATTATAAATAGTGGTAGATTGTGTCTGAAAAGAGTGGTAGATTAAGAAAATTAGTGGTAGATTTTTTCCTTTTTTTAGATTGGTTTTTTTTTTTTTTTTAGATTTTTTCCTATATTCAAAAAATGGGGCTTACTTGCAGTAATCTCATGAAAATTATGGTATAGCTTTATTTTAACATTCATTAAATTTTATTGAAAAAAAAAGATAAACAATTGTTCTCAAATTATTTTCCAAAAATAGCATTACATCAATTTTTAATTGTGAATACCGGATCATAAGACTGATAAACTTAAAAATCTCGTTATTGGATCTCGCTATTCTTAGACGCTCGTGTCCCCAGCCTTTTTTAAATTTCCGTAACTCCCACTGCCTATCATGAGATGCAAAGTAAAAACTGAACCGCGAGCAAGCCAAGAGTCAAGTTAAGAGCTGCTCGCCAACCAGAAAATAAGCAACTTTCAAGCAAAGTTTTCATGCGCACCAAAAGATTGTTAGATAAGGTGTTATATTGAATTTGAAAACTTTTTAAGAGTTGCAACTTACGGAAACGTTTTCGAGTCCTGCGAAATTAAAAAAAGAATTTCGGGATAATTGAAAAAGAACTGAAAATCAAATTTTTTTTTTTTTGTTTTTGCATAGATTTTATGATTTATTCCAATGCAATACTATTCAAATCCAATCACACATTTAAAAAACTCCATTTCCTGTCTCGGTAAAATGTTATAAAAAATAGATTGATGATAGAAATTCTGACAGAAATAAAATAGTGGTAGATTTTGGGAAAAGGCAAATAGTGGGTGTTAAAAGTGGTAGATGTCAAAAAAGTCGAAAAAAGTGGTAGATCTACCACAATTGTGGTAAAGTGACAGCACTGATCATAACACGCATTTTCAGCGTTATTATTTATCAATGCAATTTATTCAGAAGAGCGCAAGAGAAAAATTGTTGGAGAGATTTGAGGGAGAGAGAGAGAGAGGAGTGGGAGAGAATATTTTTTATTTTGTGCTGTGGGGCATGATATAAGGACTCAGGTAGACTTATTAGAATGACAGCAAAAATTGGCATACCTATGCTGTCAAAATACGATGCTGCCGTATCGTTAAGCCAAAATCCAAGTTTTCAGTAAAATATGTTTATGTAGATCTTAATCTATACTATTATATAAAATTGAAGTGGAAATATTAAGTGCAACAATGACTCCAAAACTACTGGACCGATTTTTATGAAAAAAATTTTAAAATATCATATTTGTGCTACAGAATGCCATAGGTGGGGTTTATTTAAGAAAATTTAACAATAAATATATTTAATTAAGTTGTTAAGTTTTTTAGGAAATTACCACCGATGCTAAGCATTGCTTGGTCGCTTGCTTTTCACGCGTCTGTGTTACGAGAGTTTAAACTACATGTTGCTATTACCCCTTTTACATTAGTCAAGAATTGAAGTCAATTTTCTGAGCTTGTAGGCCAATTCGCCGCAAATAGGAAGCGACGAAAGAGGAAAAAGTTGACGGTACACAGTCAAGTGTACTGGCAAGTTTTTCGAACTCGAAAAATTGCTTCCTTTTCTTGACTAGTGTAAAAGGGGACTATCAACCCTTCTCTTTAAAGTTTATTGATCTCGCTCTCCACACTCATTCGAAGAGTAACCAAAAGCAGTTGGCGCTCTTTGACGTGATGGGAATACAACTTAAATAAACCTTGCTGTGCTGTTATTGCTGTAGAATGATGAGCTGCAAACCAATGTGTGCATATTTGTTTCGCCGCATGCAATTTCTTGACACATATTATTATTGTAGTTTTCTAATTTTTTAATATTTCAAAATGCGGCATTCACAAGTGTGATAGCATATTTTGTATAGATTAAAGATAAATTAAAAGTTTGAAAAATGAAGTGTTCGTATTTCCCTTAACTACAAATAAATGCCTCGACGTAAAACAAGTTTGACAAGTTTAACAGAAAATGCAAGAGCGATGCTCCGCGCTAGGAGAGCAAGAGCAGCGACTCAAACAGAAAATTGTTGGTAAATTATGCATGCAATTATTTGCTTACACGACTGCGATTGGAGTGAATCAGTGGCATAGCTAGGGTTGCTGGCACCCGGGGCCGAAACTAAATTTGAACCCTTTAAGAAGGTTATACTTAACCTCATAAAAGCAATGCTTAAAAAGTACTACGAAATTAATATAATTTTTCAAATAATAGTTTACTATTATGATTATGTTGTTAAAGTGCAAATGAGTAAACATATATATTTTAATTCATTGTATTATTTATAAAAGTCGGTAACAATATACAAAATTAATCTCATCGATATTAATATATTTGATATCATTTGAAAGATAATTTGGTAACTTATACAAAACTGAAAAATTTTCCGCAATCAAGGAATTTTTCAAAAATGTTTTGTTTACGCAAAATTTTGACTTGCAATAGTAAGTACATCCCCAAAGATCTATTTTGAATAATTTTGCATAATTGAGGAAAAAATAGGACCGGGAAGTAAAACGTTAACAAATTTTCCCTCAGTGATCCTGAATAACAATCAATTTAAATATTTTTTCGAAATCAATCCACGTCTTCTATATAAAAGTTAAGTGAAAATTAGAACAAAATATTAAAATTAATTTATAAACTTTTTTCCTAATTTTTATAAATTTCTTTATAGTACTCTTTATACATTTCGACATTTCAGCTTCGACTTTACTAGACAAGACTGAGGTCTGTAACATTTGACTGCCTTATTCTTAACCATAAATATCACAGTATCACAGTGATACCAAATTAATATCAGAAATTTGTTTCATAGTCATTATCTACATAATTCCCAAATCAAACTTGCCCTGGGAGACCAAGTTCAAGAGTCATGAAAATTAGAATAATTTTTAGAATAGGTTTTTCTTAAAAACTGTATTTTTACAGTTATTGTTGGTTGATTTGAACAGAATAATAATTATGTGTTTATATTAAGTAAAGGAGTTAGGAAACCATCTTAGAGTTTTTAATAGACATCTTCAAAATAAAATAAAAAACATCAGAACGACATAAAATTGTTATAAAACGCCATTTATTTAATTTAAATAAAAAATTTAATGAATTTTAATCTATTTAATTTGTTTTTAGAAATTTTAAAGCAAGTAATAAATTGAGATTTTAAATTGTTTTATGTAACAGGACACCCAAAAACATATAACTATTAAAAATTATGTCCTAGCAGGTTAAGAGCTGCAAATAAGGTTTGTTTGTCGATGTATGGTCTCAGAACTAAGTAATTTTAAAATGATAAAGCATATTTTCAATCCTGACATATAAAACACGAGCACGTTTTTCTAAAAAGCTCTGGAGAAATGTATTGCTGGAGAACATCCCAGCAAAATCTTCACTTACATATAATCGAAAAAGTAATTCAGACAATTTCATTCATCGCTTACTCTCTCGCTTACAAAACCCATTATTTTTATATAGCCAGTCATTAGAGGTAATCGAAAGCGCTGTCACTTGAAAAGATTAAGCGCTTAAAACGGTTGGTTTATAACTGATTTCACGAAATTAATACTTGAATAACAACTTTCAAGTTGATGTGAATGCATTGCCGTGAATTTATTACGGATTAAATTTAAGTTCTTGCATTAGCATTTATGTAATGCATTTTAGAATCGATTAAAAAACATGACCTAACGAAAAATTTTGCTGGGATATGGGTTGAAATGTCTGCTATACTAGCATGTTTGAGCACCTTCTTAAGATGAATATTTGAAGTACAAAAGCTTTTTTAAAAATTTTATGGAATATAAAGTGAGGAATATATATATAGGAATATACTTTAAATCATCACTTTAATGATGAATAAAAGACAAATGAAAAATAAAACCATTAAAGAATGATCTTCGACTTGCTCGAAGTCAAAATACTCAGGTTGAAGTTTATTCGAATTTATAAGGTTATATTTTTTTTCCAAATTTTCATATATCAAACTCAGAGTATGTTTTATTTATCAAGAATACAAGACTAATGTATGAACTTTCAATTCAACACATTAATTTTTGTGTAAATTATGAAGGTTTTGATATTATGGTGACGTCACTTTCTATGGAAGTATTCACAAAATTTTGTTGAATTTCAACTTCAGGGTATATGTTTCAAATTTAAGCATTACAGGTGCTCCAATTTAGCGAGCACCAATTTAACGAACTTCCAATATAACGAACCCTTATTTAATGTTCGTTGTTGACTCTATATTGCGAACATTTGAAATTGTAGGTATTCTATTGAACAAACATTTGCTTTCTGAGCGTGCTTCGTTTGTTTTTGAATTTGTAATAAAATTAATATGTATTAACTTATCTAATTCTCAAATAGTCCCCTCGGGTTAATATATGTACATATTGTAGGGTTTCCTTTTTAAAAAACATTATAGGAATGTATTGACATAATCTTGGATTTTTTATTTGGAGTGTGAACAAATTTTAACCAGCAGCTTTCTAAACATTTAATAAAAATAATTAATAATACTTAAAACAAGTTCAAAAAAGTTCTTATTCCTGGTAATGCCAATGAATCAAAAAACATTGTTTATACTGAAGTATTAAATAACTAAAATGGAAATGTCTTCACTTTATTATCTTATACTATTTAATATAATTTACTTCCAAATACAAATAATATGCATTTTAACGTTTTTTAACGTTTTTTAGTATTGAAATTTTTTAAATATACAAAAGTATTACTGATAAAGAGAAAATGTCCGTGGCGAAGCCTCGGACGACTGTGGCCTGCTAGTAATAAATAAAATTAAGAATTATAATAGAATTGAGAATTATAATAGAAACATGAATTAGAAAGACGTAATAAAAGAAATGAGATAGCGAGAAAGTTTTGTTTTTTAATGCAGAATGCATTTTCGAATGAAAAATCTTAATAAAAAAATCAGAATAAAAGCGTGTGAATATGCAAATGTGTCAACGTTTTTTATGACGTGAATTCTAAAATGAAGTTGCGTTTATAATCAAGCAAAAACTAAAGTTTCTTTGCATATTATTTTATAAGTTTTTATCCCTTTTGTCCCACACAAAAAATTCCTAAAAACAATTTTTCCCCACAAAATTCAAGATGTGGCAATATTGACGCTGAGCTTGACAGCAATGGCAGGTTGATTTCTAGGAACTCAACTCTAATAAGTCTACCTGAGTTCTTGTATCATGCTGTGGGGTTTTACTACAATAATTGCTATTAAAGTGTTGCCAGCAATAATTGTAGTGAAATCTTGCCATTTGTTCTTAGAGTAAAGCTACAAAAGTAAAATTAGATATTTATTCATTTTTTGTCAAAGCTAAAGTGTGTTAGAAAAATAAGCCTCATCCATTCACAAACGCGCCCATCTCCCATAATACTCCAAATTGAAAACTCTATAAATAGGCTTCACTTTAAGCTACAGGCAAAATATTGGATACGTTTGTATTTTATATCAAACTAAATCGTGGATAAGTGGGCGTCATCTGACGGCGGACACACCCACTTCCGATAGAACCCACTGTAGTGAAAACTCTAAAAAAACCTAATAGTAAAGCTACAAAACTGAAATTCAGTATTTGTTAAAAAAATAAGCGACATCTGTCCTCATCAGTGTTGCCAGAAAGTTTTGAGAAAAAAAGCTAGATGGTCTTAAAAAATGGCTAGAAAAGGCTAGATGGCTTTAAAAAAAAGCTAAAAAAGGCTAGATTTCTTAACGTTATTATACACTTAACCTGTAAGGTCAGGGTATATTGAGTTTGTGCAAACGTTTTTTACGCATAGAAATAAGCGAGTCCGGTATAGAAAAGTATATATATTCTTGATAAGCGTCACCTCGTGAGTCGAGCTATCCATGTCCGTCCGTTCGTCTGTCTATGTGTTGTCTGTAAATATAGGTTAATAAGGATTGGTTAAGAGATTGGTACACATGTTCACGTGAACCCAAGCATCTGCAATATTGAATATTTTTGGAATCCGCCTGCGAACACGCTTACTTCGCATACAACTAAAAAATGAAAATCGCTGTAAAGACGGTTGTATTTAAGCTACCGTAATAAAATTTAAATGTATTTATTTTATATCAAAACGCAGACGTACACAAAAAATGGGCGTGATATACTAAATTGAAAACACTATTATAAAGACTCTTTTATTTGAACTACAGGGATAAAACTTATGAGATATGTATTTTATATTAAAACTTAGATGTGTACTAAAATGTAAAATGGTCGTCATTCGCCTTTAAACACGCCCACCTCCCATACAACCCACTATAGTAAAAACGCTATAAAGAGGTCTATATGAGCCAAAAATATAAAACTTGGTATTGAGATTGTTGTATCAAAACTAAGATGTGTTCACAAAATGAGCGACATCCGCCCATGAACGCGCTCATCTCCCATACAACGCACAATTTATATTTGACCTACAGAGATAAAACTTGGTATGAGATCATAGTATATAAAATCTAAGGTGTGCTCACAAAAAAATAGGCGTCATCCACCTACGAACGCACCTTTCTCCCATACAACCTTCATAATATAGGTAAAACCTATATAGTTCTTTAAAGAAAATATGAATTTTGAACAAAAATAGGAAGTTACTTCAATTTGTTTTAGTATTTTAATAAATAGTTTATTTCAATATTATAAGAGGTTTAGGGTATTTCATAGTCGGCTAGACTTTCTTTACTCGTTTCCTTTTAAGAACATATCTTATCGTTAGACGAAAATTTAGCATGCCAGTTTTAAAAATTTCGTTGTACTAAGTATTCTTTCTATGCAGCGTTGCTTTATGCCAAAATAATAAAACTGAAAACCAATAGCTTTTGGAACGAATCTTCATTCAAAGAATCTCTAGCCTCTTTCCAGAATTCAGTTGTGGAACTTAAGTTATTCTTGTGATTTACAATTTTTTGCCATTATATATCAATTATCGTTATTTCTTCTGCACTCAGAAAAAGTGTCTCGGAATATGATAAAAAAGGCATCATATTTAGAGAAAAATGGTATAGACTTTGCTCCAGAGAATGCTATTCTCTAATTGCGATACTAAAAATTCTCTAAAAATGATAAAAAGCTTCCTTGAAATAGAAAAATATATCGTTTTTAGAGAAAAATACTTTTTTTTTTTGAGAAAATATTTGTTTTTATTGAAGAAAATACTTCTCATAGTCAATTTTTTATCAAAATATAATAAAGTTTTTCATTTTCAATAAAATTTCTCTATAAATGAGAAATTTTTTGTGCGAGAAAAATACTTATCATTATTAGAGACATTGAAATATGTATTTCCATTTCCTAGAAGTAAAGAAATATTTCTTCGAAAATGTGAAAATTTATTCTAATTGAAGAAAATTTTATTTGAAAAAGAGAAAATTGCTATTATCAAAAATAGAGAAATTTTTTACCGGAGCAAGGTATGTGCTTTTTTCTCAGTGTGGAGAGTAACTGTATTTTTTTTTTCTCTATAACAGAAAATATTTGGGTTTAACCACTCTAAAAGTAGAAAAAGAGCAATACAAGATTTTCGCTTTCAAAATTGCATGCAAAGTCAGAAAAATTGGATGTGGTAATGCGTCTTTAAGCAATACATTAAAAAAGGCTAGACAAAAATAAAAAAAGGCTAGAGGCTAGATGGTAATTTTCTAAGCTAGGCAACAAAAAAAAGGCTAGATCTAGCCTCAAATAGGCTAGACTGGCAACACTGGTCCTCATGTATCCACTAACACGCCCACCTCCCTTAGAAGTCATAATAGTGAAAACATTATAAAGCGGTTAATATTTGCGCTACAAAACTGAAACAACCACAAACACTCCAACCTCCCATGCAACCCCAAAATTGAAAACTTTATAAAAAGTCTTATTTTTAAGCTGCAGGAAAACAATTTGATTGTAGGTATTTTAGACATCATAAAAATAGTAAAATTTTTTAAAATCTCATACAAAAAGAGCTAGATTAAGGATTGTTTTACATTTACGAATCGGCCGTGGGGGTATTTTAACTTCGGCCGAGTGGAAGATATACCTTACCAGTTTTATTTACGTACATATATATATGGCTACTGGAATCATTTTAAGAAAACATCAAAAAAACATTTTTTTTGCGTAATTTTTTTTCCGAAATATATATTCGTAACTTTTCATAATGATATCTTAGTTTATATTCAACTTATTTTATTCAACAATAAAAAAAATGTTTGAAGGCGTCACGTCCCCTTAAATGTGATTAAGGAATTCAACATACTTTGAATGTACTTTTCACAGCAATCGTTTATAACGCCGAATGACCGTTATTACGGGATAATATTTCCTTTGTTTGGAACACAATTTTGCGTTAAAAAAGCTCATCTTGTGTATGCTTAGTTTCTTTATGAAGAGTGCGAGGTAAGCCAAATTTTTAACAAGTGGCATTATTTTAAATAATAATTTTAAATAATAAATAAATTAAAAACAATGTCAGCCAAAAAGTAAAGCGTGTAGAAAAGACAGAAGCGGAAAAAGAAATCTCCCTAAAACATTTCAATTTAAGAAGCGTTCAAAATATAAGTGGGCAGATTTTAACAAGCCGAAAAAGTGATACTAATTTTGCAATAGCGGTATTCACGATCTGGAGTTTTTGGAGTATTTTTAGTAAATTAAAAATAATTTGCTTCAGATTGCGAGCACTCCTATGAGCAGTGCTACCATAGAACATCAAGTCAGCTGTTTGTCAAATACACAAATACTATGCAAAATTTACAATAGGGTTCCACCATTGTAAATTTAGTATTTATATTATTTGGAATATGTACAATGTACAGTTCCTTGTACATTGTACATGTTTTGTTTTTGTAAAATTGTCATATTAACTACAAATATCAAAAATACAGAATACAAGAACTCCAGATCGTGAATACCGCTGATTATTTTGAAAATTACGAAAGTGAAAAAAGTTGTACAAGTAGTGAAAGTGAGGTTGAATATAATCTCTGCAATGAATTATGTAGTTGACGTTGCTATAAGTTTCGTTGCTTTAAATGCATTATAACGCTTGCTCCTCAAATGCAAAATTAAAGTGCCGAAAGATGCTAGGATTCTTAAAAACGCCAACTGAAGTTATTCAGAGAAGAATAGGAGAGGGTTACTATGTTCATTATGGCATAAAAAATGCTTTGACAGACTTTCTGGTTGGGATTGACTACAAATTGACAAACATTACGTTAGATTTTGGTATTGATGGCCTACCGCTATTTAATAATATATAAATACCAATTTGTTATTAGAAATAATTTATTGCAAAAATGGATGGAGATGGCCAATCGCAATTTTTAAGATAAGCCGTAAGAAAGATTTTTGCAGATGAATTGGCTACGGCTTTCAGTTTCAAAGGAATAGCTCAAAAACCAGGTGTCGAAAGATGCTTTTGCATTTCTGTTATGAAAAGCAAGATCGAAAAGTTTTAAATTCGAAACTAGAACTAATGCTTTTTATCCATAGATATTTCCCATCTCAAATATAAGGCCAACGATTTAGAACGCGTAACTAAGCGAAAGCGTTTTAAGAATCAATAAATAATTTATGTCCTTTTTTAATTTTTATAATAAATAAAATGTTCGCACTAAAAAAAAAGTTAAAAATGGATTAAGTTTATATTAATACAGTTAGATGTTGGTGATGCTGATCAAGAATAAATATAAATCTGCTCCGCCTCCTTATTGGCGTTACATATATCGTGATCAAAATTAATATATTATATATTTACCTCTAATGCAGCACGCGTTCAATAACTGAAATAAAAATCAAAAACTACTATAAAATTAGGTTCAAAATGGTACAAAACAGAAATCCTATTATAGTCAAAAATTATTTCATATAATAGCCAAAATTCATTAAAAAAGTGAGTGAATAATAACGGCAAAAAGCAAAAGATCATATTGTGCCCAAAAATACCTACAAAAATGAGAAAAAATGAGGGCGCTTTAAGTAGTGCATTGCATATTAAGTAGTGCATAAGACTCAATAACTCCTAAATCACATGAAATAACCTGACCCTGCAACAGAATTGAGGCTATTTAAATTTCAGAAAACTTCCGTCAGAGAGCGCTTTATTCAATCAACTATGTCTGCACTGAGAAAAAAACACATACCCTGCTCCGGTAAAAAATTTCTCTATTTTTGATAAAGCAATTTTCTCTTTTTCATATAAAATTTTCTTCAATTAGAATAAATTTTCACATTTTCGAAGAAATATTTCTTTACTTCTAGGAAATGGAAATATTTCAATGTCTCTAATAATGATAAGTTTTTTTTCTCGCACAAAAAATTTCTCATTTATAGAGAAATTTTATTGAAAATGAAAAACTTTTCTTATATATTGATAAAAAATTCACTATGAGAAGTATTTTCTTCAATAAAAACAAATATTTTCTCAAAAATGAAAAGTATTTTTTCTAAAAACGATATATTTTTCTATTTCAAGGAAGCTTTTTATCATTTTTAGAGAATTTTTAGTATCGCAATTAGAGAATAGCATTCTCTGGAGCAAAGTCTATACCATTTTTCTCTAAATATGATGCCTTTTTTATCATATTCCGAGACACTTTTTTCTGAGTGTGGCTCATTCACGTCAAAACGGATGAACCAATTTTGATGAAACTTGACAAGCATTTATAATTGTTACTGAAATAGATCCTATGATTCTAAAAGTTCTTTCGACATAAGTCAAGGAATGAGCCGAAGGCAAACGAAGTCGAGAACCAAAGACTAACGAATAAAAAGAAGTTTAACGAATACGAGCAGAAGCTATATTAAGATGAACAAAAATAAACCGAACAGTATCGACCAAAACCGAAGTAGAACGAAGACAATCCAAAAATCGAATCGACGCTAAAAAGATTTTTTAAAATTGGAATTTTTTTTGATTACTCTATCTTTCCACCCTCCATCTAAACTATCACCTCTCTTCGAAATCAACACAATGCTTGCGCATTTATAGGGGGCATCCCCAGAGCGTTGGTTTAGACTAAAAAAAAATTTTATGTGGAAAGATAAGATTTATTTAAAGATAAGACTAAATAAATATTTCCATGTATACTTATAGATATGACGAGAATTTATATTATTTGTTAATGTGTTCATCTTAAAAAGAATTGTAGGATGCAAGTTATAATTTGCGTTGTGCTATGCTTGAAATAGTAAAAGCAGTACGATTAGTTTGACCAATTTGTTCCACTCAACTAAATTCATGCACTTTATTAGCCCGCTCAGAAATTTACCTCCAAACAATTTTAAATGTTACTGAATGCTTTTGAAATTCTATTTCAGGCCTCATTGTGAATGGATTTATTAACGTGGTCATCACGACCATTGAACGCAGATTTGGATTGCGTTCACGGCAGACAGGACTCGTCGCCAGTGGCTATGATATTGCATCGTTTGTGTGTCTTGTACCGGTGACCTATTTTGGTGGCAGACTGCGCGCATCGAAGCCACGTTGGATTGCATGGGGTGTCATACTGATGGGTGTGGGTTCGTTGACATTTGCTTTGCCACGCTTTCTAGTCGGACCATATCGAGCTACCATGACCGAGGCAAATGTTTGTTGGACTCAACGCAACGAAACCGTGGTCAGTGTTAGTACTCGCAATTGTAGTTAATTTCAAAGTGGCTATTTTCTACTTTGTGGGTTTTGTTTTTGTAGGCTTGTGAGAGTGCAACCGATGACTTGGCATCGTTGGATATTGAGAATTACACGTGGACTGTTTGGATATTCTTTACAGCACAATTGCTGCTTGGCGCTGGTGCATCTCCACTGTATACGTTGGGAGTGACTTTTATTGATGAGAATGTTTCCAAGAAAATGTCATCAGTGTATCTGGGTAAGTTTACTGATAAAAAAAATTTTAAAGTTCTTAAGAATTTCCCTAACTTAAATATAAGAAAGACATTGACTATTTCAAGATGTTCATTTTTTTAATACAAATCACAGTGCATGCCTAAAATATCTTTTTATGGTATCTTTCAGAGCTGTTAACAGCTGGGTACAACTTAAATCATATTAAGAACTCTCTATGCTTGTAACATATGGGCTCATATGTCAATCTACACCATTTATAAACTCCTAATTCAGCGTAAATCTTTCGAGTTTTTTCTTGTAGTCAAACTATACGTTGGTGTTGCATTCACATCGATTGATAACCAGAGACAAAAAAAACAGAAATGAATATAAAAACTCTGACAAACTTGTTTGTTTTTATTTGTAATATTGTCTCAAATATGCAAACGGAGCAAAACTACAAAGGAACTTCGTTGTTTACATCGACAGTCGACAAATTCCTGCAGCAGTTTGCGTCTATCGCGTGCTTCCAGTACTCTATTCTAACCTATCTTGCTAGGAGTTAAAGGATGTCTGATATGATACGCATCCAGACACACCAACCCGTCAACCCATCACCCCATCCCGTTCTGCAGTCTGACCCAGTTTATTAGATGGCAAATCGCACATATATTAGTTCCTTTTGCATGGCAACTTATTAGATGCGTCCTTAAAATGCTGATTCAGTGCTTAGCATCTGCGACTGGATACCGAGTGTGTCTTTGTCTTTGTCTTTGGGTTGGGGTGCGTATTTGCGATACCGACTTAATTTATTGTCTTCCAGTTAAGTTTATCTCAACCTAGACAAACATATTAAAACACAATAAAACAATTGAAATTTTATATTTATTTATTTGTACGAAACAAAACATTGCTGGGAGATGAAAGATAAGCCAAAATGGAAAGTTGAGTTGGTTGAGTTGGAACCGTATTTTGTCTTTTTTTGCCAAGACAATTCAATGAGTTCCTTGTTATTGTTGGTTGTGCAGAATAGAATAAAGTTATCAGGGATGCAAGGAATTCCTGCAGAGTCTTGATAAATTAAAACAATAACAAAACTGTTAAATTGTGAAATGTTTCCATTTACATACAGTTGAAAATTTAACACTTATGCTGATTAATGAGTGTTTACATAAAAGGATCATTAAGAAGAAAAAGGTTTAAATTTATGCTATTGTGATATCTGCTGTGAGATTAAAATTATTTTGCCGTTAAAAGCACTAAACAAGCATATAAATGTGTACACTTTTTCGACAACAATTAAGTTGTTATATTTTGTTTAGCAAAATAAATGTCTCTTATCAACTATTTAAATAAGAAACAGACGACCTTTGGATCGCCATTTATTTAAATAAATTCTTAAAAAGGAGTAAAGGTATTTCAATAAAATTTAAATTTAGATTGGTTAAAGAGTGAATAAAGAACCATAAACATAAATGTATGTTTATATTTGAACCCACTTAATAAGTCATAAATTATGGTTACACCAAGAGCCTCAAGGAAAATTTTAAAAATAATGAAAAGCTTATAAATATTGTCTGTTATCTTGGGAAACGCTGCTTAGTAGGGTCAATACCGTTAAGGTATCTGAAAAAATGCTCCCAGAAAATATTTGAACAATTAGTTCCTCCATTTAAAGTTCGGTCAGATGAATCGTAAACATTTTTTGGAAAATATAATTGAGTATTATTTCATTTAAAGCTATATATAAATCAATAAAACACCATCGGTTGAACCCAAATTCTTTAAACGATTCAAAGAAATCGGAACCGTAGTCTGTGTCTGTGACAAGATTTGGAAAGTAGTTATTTGAATTCGTTATTAACTTACTTTGCTCCTTTGGTTTGTGAGTGCCTTCTCCAATTTTGTTCACCAATCGCGGTTAGGACTTTCTCGGCCTGGTCAATCCATCCCTCGGCTTTCACCTCAAACACCTTTTTCGCTGGAGCTTCTTAATCCATATGATAGACATGGCTCAGCTAGCGTAGTCGCTGAACTAACAATAAATAATTGTCGTCGTAGAGCTCATACAGCTCGTGTTTTATTCGAGTGCAATAGTTGTCGCCAAATTGAACAGGATCAAAGATTTTACGAAAAACTTTCCTCTCGAACATCCCAAGAGAGGCTGTATCTTTTTTCGATACCACCCATGCCTCAGTGCCATACAGAAGTCAGGTATGATGAGCGTCTTGTAGAGATTAGCGTCTTGCAGAGTCGACAAAACTAAGTCGATCAAGAGAGGGCTCTGAACCTAATTGCTTACTAAGTCCGTAATAGCACCTCTTATTCTTAACTTAAACTCCAGGCTGACATTGTTGTTGCTGTTTACGGCGGTGCCAAGGTATGTTATATTTGTCTGCTTACAGCAGACCAAAACATGAATATTTGTTAATATTTGAACTGTCTAAATCAGTCATAATTTATGGGCATACCAAGAGCCTTAAGGCCACGCTTCTCTACTTGTAGGCAGCATAACCTTTTGCCCTCGTTCACCGGCAAACCCACTGTGACTGATTCCTTATCGGTAGCGGCGAAAGCAGCCGATCGGCCGATAATGCCAATATCACCAGATTAAGCAAGAAGCTAGACACATTTGTAGAATATGGTGCTTTTCCTAGAATCCCTTCCATGGTAAAATTCAAGAGATCGCATAATAGCCTTGTCTTAAACCTCGTTCGGTATTGAAGGTTTCTGAGAGGTCATTTCTTACCTTGACGGAGCTACTTGTATTGCTCAACGTCATCCTGCAGAGTCTTATTAACTTTACAGGTATACCGAACTCAGTCGTTGTTGCGTATAGGTACTCCCGAATAAGGCTATCGAACCCAGTTTTATAATCGATACAGCAATGGTGAGTATCAATTTGATTTTCGTGGGTTTTTTCCAGGATTTGACCTAGTTTAAACATCTGGTCTATGGTAAACTTGCCAGGACGAAAGTCAACTGATAAGGTCCAATCAATGTTTTGGTATGCGCCTTCAGTCTTGCACTCAATAAGCTCAAAAGAACCTTGTTCGCTATGAAAATAAGACTGATACTTCGGAAGTTGGTGCAGATTGTCGGGTCTCCTTTCTTAAGTATAGGAGACAAAGCACACTTAGATTAGAATCGTCAGGCATGCTTTACGCTAGCCATATTTTGCTGTTGAGTTGATGTACATGCACCTTATTAATTAACCTCGTCATGGCAAGGTGGTGGAATTTCCACTCCATCATCGTCTATTGGTGGTGTCGGACTGCATTCTCCAAGGGCGGAATTGTTGGGATCATCACCTGCAAGCAGATTGGAAAAATGCTACCTCCATAATCTCAATGTACACTGCGTATCTGTAACCAGATCACAATTTTCATCTCAACGGGTTAGAAAACTTGACTTAGACGCTTAGCCTGTTGGTAGAATTTTCGAGCATCCTCTTTGCCCTGCTACACTTCAATTTTCTGACGCTCACGTTTTTCCTGCTCTCCTTTTTTTAAGTCTGAAAACTCGCGTTTCAGCTGACTGCAGCATCTTTTTATATGCGGCGTATTTTGCTGCTGTCGCGTCGCGACACTCCTGGTCATATCATTGGTTGCGAGGTTGTGGCCGCCGAAAACCATTGACTTCCTCAGCAGCAGTGCGCATGAAGTGGGACATATGCGCCCAAAGTCCACCAGCGTCGTCGAGGCAAGAGTAAGGTTGGTTGAGCTTAACCGAGAGTGGAGCGGAGTAGACCTCGGTGGTCCGTTGTGATTGCGACTCATCGATATCAAGCTTTCGTTTCATGCCTGTGCGTATATTCTTCGCATTGAACAATCGCATGCGGATCTTGGCTGCGACAAGATAATGGTCGGAGTCAATATTCAGCCCTCGAAATTTGCGCACATCCAGTACACTTGAAGCGAACCTTCCGTCGATTAAAACAAGATCAATTCGGTTTTGCGTTTTTTGATCCGGGGACAGCCAGTCTGCCTTTTGACTATCGAGATGTTGGAATCTGGTGCTACTTACTACCATGTTTCGCGCCGCGGCGAAGTCGATCAGTATTAGACCGTTGTTCGAAGTGGTCTCGTGGAGACTGAACTGACCGACAGTGGAGCCAAAGATGCCTTCTTTTCTGACCTTCGCTTAAAATCGTCGAGAACTATTTTCACGTTATGGGCCGGGCAGCGATCATACACGTTCTCTAGCATCGTCCTTTTACTCCATCGGGCATGTGCGCAAATTAAGCTTATGTGGAAGAATTTCGCCTTGATGCGGATTGTCGCCAGCCTTTCGTTCACAGCAGTGAACCGAGAAAGACGATGGCATAGTTTCCGGCTTACGACTAGCCCGATTCAAATCACGCTTCTACGCATGGCAGCTGTAGTAGATATCGCAGTCTACTCTCTTAGAGCAGCATTGTCCTTTCCATCATCTCCTGGATGGCGGTGATGTCAGCCTTTATTTTTTTCGAGGGCTTCCGCCAGTTGGACAGGGGCACCTTCCCTAAAAAGAGTCCGGATATTCCAGGTGCATATCCGTAAATCATTGTCCGTTTTCTTTTGCAGTGGTCGTCAACATAGTAGGGGTAGGCTGTTTTAGTTTTCATTGGGAATTAATGTAGTTGGGACCGAAACCCTACTCACATTCCATTTTTAAGCTCTTGTAGAGACCCCTTTTAAGGTCTTGTAGAGACCCTTCAAGTTTATAGTCTAGAGGAAACATCGCCGTTCAAATTAGACGTCAACTCAACGGGTGTTTGTTTGCCGTTTCCAAAAGACACCACTTGGAGTTTTTGAGTCAACTTGAGACGATTTCGACATGAATAATGCAGGCCTTGCCAAGTTGAGGCAATCAGATACGTTGCCATGTGAATATCGCCCCTTGTCCCCCAAGCAAAATTAATATACCTAATTAATTTAATTTAATTAACGTGATAGCTTAAACACAAAAGTAGTGTATCAAAAAATGACTAAAAAACTGTTTGCTTTAATAATTTTCACTGCACAAATGAAGAAACAAAACAAAGCTTAAAAATCGCTTAAGAAATAAACACCATCACCAATAAAACTAATCATTTTTGTAAAAGTTTTAAATATATTCTTACATGTAAAATAATTGTCGACACTTACCGTTCTTTTTGCAGGAATTTACTACACCATGGCAATCATAGGCCCAGCAGTCGGATATGTTCTTGGTGGCCAGCTGCTACTTATCTACACAGACTTCATGACTGTTGACGCTGCACAGTAAGTTAAATAAGTTAAGCTAGAACCTGTTAGCGTACAAAACAAAAAACAAAACATAGGAAAAACAATAGCAATATCCTTATACATTGGCCTGAGCCAGTGCAAATGTATCACTTATTGTGCGGAATGGCACGGTGATAAGCCATATTAAGCTGCTTTTGGCAACAAATTTTCTGCGTCTTTATTTTCATCTCCATCAGCATCTCCAAGTCAAATAAATCATAATAATAAGTTACAGTAAGGGCAACCCTACAATTTCTCTAGGGACTAATAAAACAAAATGCACACTGACAACAAAAATAAGGTGCTAAGAAGCAACAAGCTACTACCCCGCAGCTTCATCCCTTAAAAAAATATTGTCAAGGTGATACAATGAGTAAAAAAAAAAAACTCGCATGGAAAGCAAAAAAACAAGGCGTTGAAATGCTGTGGGTGGTAGCTGGGCTTGGGGTGGGGTAAATGAAAACGTAATTTATTTATTTTTTTACAAATTTGCTCACGCTTAGGACAAATTATATTACCATAGAGCAGCTACCATAATAAAAACATGCCAAAAATAGCTACAATAAGGATAATAGAAATAACATGGCAGTTCATATAAGTTAATAAGCTCAACTTCCGGTGAAATTTAAATAAATGCTTAGTCAAAAAACAAAAAAAAAACTTGTTATGATTGCTATGTGAGTGTCGAGGGTGTAAAATAACGTTATAAACATAGCCAAATACGAGATTATTAACTGCAAAATATTTAATAAGGATGATGCCAAGGTACTACATTTCGAACGCCAAATATAAAGTGCTTCAGAATTGTTTAATCTTTAAGGTAGGAAAATTTTTTTAAGCAAAGTTCATGTTAACTCGAGAAGAAATTGTAATTTTTGCAATTACATTGGGTTTGTACCGAAATTTGTACTTTCATCGAGAACTAAGCATCTATTAATTTCTATTACTTGAGAAAACTCATCCACCAATCAAAATTATTTAAATGAAATATTATACAAACAACAGTGAAACAGAGCACTGAAAAACTTGGGGTTTTAGAAAATTTTGCTTTTTATCAGGATAATGATCCTAAGCATACGTCTCATGTTACTAAATTATGGCTAATTCACAACTGCCCCAAGCTTCTACAAACATCAGCACAGTCGCCCGACCTAAATGTCATCGAACATGAGTGGGAAGAATTAGCCAGAAGGCTTTATAATAAAAGTTTTAGCAACGAGAATGAGACCCGATATTTATAAAAATTTGGTGGATTCGATCCCAAGAAGGCCGTATTAAATATGATATTAGATATGATATATGATAAAACTGCCGTATTAGATATGATATGCCACATTAGGATATGCCACAAGGTATTAGAGTAATTTTGAACATGTTTTTTAGTACATATGTATATAATTGTCCGATTATACGTTTGAGTTGAAAATTCGATATATCTTTTGTTTTTGTAAATTTTTGTAAATAACATTGGAGTTTTTTAAGAATATGTTTTAAAGGATAATTAACTAAGCAAACTGTGATTATACGCTTGAGGCACTGTACATTAAGACGTCACAGTGTTTTATTGCCGAGGGCAGGTAATTAATAAATAGTAAGAATAAAACCGGTCCAAGATGATTTCCTTGTGGAACACCAGATGTAACCATAATATTTAGTGATAGAGTATTCTTATATAAAACTTTTTGAAAACGTCGCGATAAATGCGATTCTATCCAATTTAGCAATTTGACAGGAAACCCAATTAGCTGAAGTTTTTTCAATAGAAGATTATGATTGACGCAGTCAAAAGCTTTGTTAAAGTCCGTATAAATAACGTCAGTCTGTTTTCCCAAAGTAAAACCTTTTATTATACGAGTTGTAAAATCCAAAAGGTTTGTTGAAGTTGATTTACCCTTTAAAAAAACCATGTTGAGTGACAGAAATGGAGGAAGATACGAAGTGGGTTAGTTGTTTAGTTATGATTTTATCAAATTATTTAGGGATTACGCTTAATTTGGTGATGCCTCGGTAGTTAGTGACACCAATTTTGGAGTCAGATTTATGAAGCGGTATAATATAAGAATCTTTCCATTTAATGGTAGAATGACCACTTTGCAAGGATATATTAAACATGTTTAATAGAATGCAACTCGGAATTTCATCAGGGCCAGTCGAAAAAGCGCATTTAACTTGACGAGGGTAATGCATAACAATAATTGAATCTGTTATTGGAGTTTCAAAAGAGTTAGCTGGAGGTAAATAAGGATGCTCAGTACACATATTAAATGGTATATTGGAGTAAGTTGAATTGAAGAAGCTTGCAAACATGTTGAAAATAACATTGTCACAAGACGATTCCTCTTGATTGAATCTCATAAGGGGTGGAAAGTTGGAAGCCTTACGTTTTGAATTAACAAAAGTATAGAAGAGTTTCGGATTATCATTAAATTGAGATTTCATGTTGGCTATATAAGTAGAATACCACTGTTTATTTAATAGCTGGTATCTGCAAAGACAAGATGAATAACAAGCAAAGTCTATATTAGAACCAGATTTTTTATATTTTTAAATTTTTTAGTGACTTAAGTTCACTTGTTAGTCAGGGTGGATTTAAGGGTTTAGAACAGCGATGGGCACACATATACTATCACATTCTTTGATTGTGTCAAAGCAGAGGTGCACACAAGAGCTTCGGAGAGCCACTCGACATCACTGGTCTAAAGCAGAGAAAAACAAAAATAAATTTTACGTATTTTCTCGCTATATTTTAAAAAATTGCGCACAGAGATGCTATTTCAACAAATGCTGAAAAGCAACTGAATTGATTTGCTGCTAAAATAAAAACAAAGCAACTGCCGAATGTACACGATCGTAAGCCACACGAAGTATCTTATACTGTTCATGTGTCTACGGCGCGCAAGCAGCATTTTGCTTCCAATTCCATGAGATAGGAAATTTCATTTGTGCCCTTCTCTGGTTTAGAATTATTTTGCTTTGTTGGGACGCACAATACGAAGCACCGTTGCAAAGTATCATTAAAAACTGTACCTAAGTTTCGACGTCATAATATGAATACGGTAGTTTAATAGACAGAATTGGTGACCAGTCAGTCTGCGAGAATAAGGCGTTGAGTTTAACATGGTATGTTCTTTTGAAATTATATATTTTTGTATTTCGCTTATCAGGAGTAAGTTTATTTTCATTTTAGTGAGCAAATAATACTCATAAATAATTTCATAAGATTTGGATGATGTTCATCTCCCGAAAGAGATGCAGGGTTTGAACGATTGAGGTTTACAGTAGTGCATCTATCTACAAACACAAGATCTAGCGTTCTATGGTTTTTATTAAAAGTATTATTGACTTGTTGAAGACACAGGTCAGATAACTTATCTCAAAAATCATATATCCAATTACTACCCAAGTAACAATTTTCCTCCTATAAAACACCTAAGAATATCCTCAACATATTACAACACATCATTTACGGATATAATCATTGTAAAATAATCGTATAAGACAAAAGAGGCGCACTTTTTTTGTTTGCATTAAGCTCTACATAAGTAAAATTTTATCCTGTTGAACATATCTCTGCAAACATTTTATGAGGCTCTCCACAAAATGATTCTAAAAAGAGTGTTTTTTATGCGTGTTTTATGATGACTCATTAAATTGACTCATGAAAGAGTCTTTAATATGATTGCTAAATGATTGCTCGAAAATACGACTCATAAAGAGTCACTTTTGTATCTGATTTATGAGTATTCATAAAAGAGACTCATTTAAGAGTCCTAAATATGACGGTGATATGATTGTTCATAAAAAAGACTCATAAAAGGCTCATATATTGATTGATATATGCGTTATCATCAAGTATGGGCAAGTTCAAAATGAAAGTGCAAAAAGAGCGAACGTTGTGTACATACACAAAATTGATGAGCGAAGCAGAGAAACGAAATTGTGTTTAGTCTAGCAGAAAACTTCGATCGAAACAGACGTGCGTCGAATGTCATGAAATGAGAAAAAAATAAAGCGAAAAAATATACATAGTAAAAAATGTATGCAAGCAACGAAATAGTTAAGCAAGTTATTTTATTCGGAAATATATAGCGTTTTTTAACACGTTCGTTTTATACACATTATTGCGCCATTTTTATTTATTATTTATTTAAATTAGATATAAGATTTTTTAACTTCTTTATTGCTTTTTTAATTTATTTGTAAAAATAGCTTTAAGATTTTGAATTAGAATGAAGACTTTTTCACTACATTTTTAATTACTTTTCTCAATACTTAGTTTTAAGAAATATATTTAAATTTTCATTTTGTTAGTCTTTAGATCCAAACAAAATTAAAATAAATTTTTACTTTTCTTTTCTATTTTTTATTCTTTTTCTTTTAACTTTTTTTTTCATACAATAACAACAAATAAAACAAATAATCAGCATTTCCCAATAATTTAATCATATTTTATTCTCCTTTTCAATTTGGCATATAATTTCTTTCAATGCAACATTTTTTCAATGCAAAGAGCAAAAGAGCATAAAACCAACAAATGCAAACGTTAGCAAACCAATACAATGCCACATATGCAAAGCTTTCAGTGTAGTGGTGCCCATACCTGCCCAGCAAACATTATGACTCTTAAAAGACTCTTTCAAGACTCATATAAATGAGGGTTTATCATCATAATGCGCTCAAAAAAGACTCTTTTATGAGTACATTTTCGTATGTTGTGGGCCCCAAAATATGATTCATAAATATGATTGTTTTATGAGTCTTTTTGGACTCATAGTAATGACGGTTTTAAGACTCATATTTGATACTCTTTTAAGACTCATATTACGTACTCTTTTAAGACTCATACTTAATACTCTTTTAATACTCATATTTATTACTCTTTTAAGACTCATATAAGAAGTCTTTTGCAACATTTGTTGTAGTTAAATTTTAATGCATGTATATCGCCACAAACAAACAAATTTCTCCGAAAAGCGTAGCCAGGATATATCCATAACAGACAATGACAAAGTTTAATAAAATTTTTAAAAAATATATTCGATTAAGTTCATATTTATTCATTCGATATGGTGCTTTTGCAATTATCTGATTCCATTCTCCCATAAAAAACTCATAAATAAGAGTCTTTTATGAGTCTTCTTTATGATTACGCATATATCAATCAAAATATGATTCTTTTATAAGTCTTTTTTATGAACAATCATGTTACCGTCATATTTAGGACTCTTTTATGAGTGTCTTTTATGAGTACTCATAAAGCAGATACAATAATGACTCTTTTATGAGTCTTATTTTTGAACAATCATGTAACAGTCATATTAAAGACTCTTTCATGAGTCCTTTTAATGCGTCATCATAAAACATGCATAAAAAACACTCTTTTTAGAGTCATTTTTTGGAGAGCCTCAGAAAATGTTTGTAGGGTGGTTATCATAAAGAAGACTCAAAAAAGTCTTATATGCGAGTGTTTTATGAGAGAATAGAATCGAATTATTGCAAAAGCACCATATTTTAAAAATAAATAAGAACTTGATTGAGCATATTTTTTATTAATTGTATAAAACTTTTTAACTGTCCGTAATGGACACATACTATTCTGACGTCGCTTTTCGGAGAATTGTTTGTTTGTCGCGATATTAATGCATTGAAATTGAACAACAAACAATGTTCGTTGCAAAAAGACAATAAGAACTTATATTTGACTTAAAGAGTATTAAATATGAGTATTAAAAGAGTATTAAATATGAGTCCTAAAAGAGTACTAAATATGAGTCTTAAAAGAGTATTAAATATGAGTATAAAACCATCATTACTATGAGTCCAAAAAGACTCATAAAACAGTCATTATTATGAATCATATTTTGGAGCCCACAACATACGAAAATGTACTCATAAAAGACTCTTTTTTGAGCGCATTATGATGCTAAAACCTCATTTTTATGAGTCTTGAAAGAGTCTTTTAAGAGTCTATGTTTGTTGGATTGATTTTGCTATGAAGTAATTCAACTTCAAAAAGTTTGCTTTTTTAAATTCGCCGTTCAAAATAAAATTTAAAATAAAATTTGTGTTGGAAATAATATAAAAAATATGTTAAAAGCGAAAAACGCAGCGCTTTACCGAAAAAAAGTGTTCATTAACTTGTGCACGGTTGTTGCAAACTGCAAAGGATAGAGTGAACTATACGAATAATCATTAAAATAGTCATAAATTTCTTTCATTCTTTCATAAATGTACATTTTTGTTAATTGGATTAATTTTTATAAAATTTGTTTTATGAATCAGATTGAAATAAAATAATTAAAATGAATTTAATATATATATAAAAAACTACTTTTTTTACTGTGTTTCGAAAATAGGTCTTATGCAAAATGCCACAATTCATGAGTATATTTTTAAAGTTTAATAAACCAATGAAACCATAAAACAGTCCTATACCTGACTCTGTTATTACCTTTAGTTTGAGATTCAGAACAAATTTGCTAGGATTTCAGTAACATCATATTAAAGACTAAAATTTGTGGTTTTTAAAAGAATATTTTTTCATAATTTAAAGAGTCCTTACATGAACACTTAAGTGTTCCATAAGAATATGAGTCTTATGAGTTTTTAAAAAAAATAGTCCATTATAGGAATCTATTGCAGAAATCAATACATTAATATGAGTCTTAAAAGATTACCTAATATGAGTCTTAAAAGAGAATTATAAAAGACTTAAGAGTAAAATACATGAGTCTTAAGTAAGACTCTTAAAAGAATAATAAATATGCGTATTAAGAGAGTCTTCATTATGAGTCTTTTAAGAGTCTTTTATAGGAGTCTTTTAAGAGGCTTTTATAGGAGTCTTAAAAGAGTGCTTATTATGAGTCTTCAAAGAGTACTTATTATGAGTCTTCAAAGAGTACTTATTATGAGTCTTCAAAGAGTATAATATATGAGTTTTAAAAGAGAGTCTAAAGTATGACCCTTAAAAGAGTAATTTATATGAGTTCTAAAAGAGTTTTAACTATGAGTCTTTCAAGAGTCCTTTATAAGAGTCTTAAAAGAGTATAAAATATGAGTCAAAAAGACGCATAAAACAGTCATTATTATGAATCATATTTTGGGGCCCACAACATACGTACCGATAACAGACTCTTTTTTTGAGCGCATTATGAAGATAAAACCTCATTTATATGAGTCGTAAAAGACTCTTTTAAGAGTCATAATGTTTGCTGGGATTCTTATCATTAATTTGTAAGAGTTTTATACCATGTTTTCCTATAGTAGTGTTTGTTTCTAAAGAGAGAATGAGAGAATATAAATATTTATGTCAAAATAAGTATTCGAAAAAAATATAAATCTTATTCGAAAAAAAATTTGAATTTCGGGTTTTTTTTTATTTTGGTTCCGAGTGAAACTTCAATATTGAACATTGGCTTTTTGACTGCTGTTATTATTTGTTTTGGTTCGTGATTATTTATTTATTATTTTTTATTTTATTCATATTTATTGCTTTTAATAATAAAATATATTAACGTGTAACGGCGCACAGTGGTTCCAATTACGAATCTAGCTGGACAAAACTCTAAAAATGATCCGATTCTCTTGAAATTGGGTATATATAGTACTTCTTATCTCTTATTGATTTTGTGTAAAAATGGGAGTAGTCATTCACCAATTACGCCAAAATCCCAGCCATATCTTAGGTTTCTATTCGAAACATTATATATTCTTTATTCTATGCGTCAAGAAGCAAATGATAATTTGGATATATGTCAGCATTGTGAGCTTTGCTTATAAGACTCATCGTCTTTTATAAGATTTTTGTCTACAAAAAAGGCTAACGCTTCGTCACAATGCATTCTAATGGGCATCTTATTTGTTAAAGACAGATATTTTTTTTAATTGCTGTGGCTCTTTTAGGAGAAAAACTGTCCAATACTTGCCCAACTATTTCTGCAGCATCACTCCTACCTGCGGATCTCAGGCTCATTTCAGCGGCATAAGTAATCTCAGATGATGTATGCGCTTCCTACAAAAGTTTCATTTTTCTTTTTCGAGTTTTATCTGAACTTTCAGTGAATGACTTTTGTGGTTGGCCAATTGAACAACTGCTTTCAATTTCAAAAGTTAATTTGCCATTTAACCAATCCTTATTATCGTTAAGAAAACGTTCGGCGCATGGTTGCAAGTTTCCTAACGTTTTTTTTTTAATTTATAACAAAAATCTGCACTTTTCTTTCTTATTTTTTCCTGAGCAGTATCCTGAGAGTTTCCTAGTGCACATTTATCTAAAATGAATGTGAAAACAGAAGCTACTTTTTTTGATCCTACCATTTCATTAAGCCAGACGTAAACAAGGTCTTCTCTTACTAGCCTTCAGTCATGACTAAAAATAAAATTAAAAGAAGAGGAGGTAAAAGTAGGTCATAAAACAAAAACACTTCGATTAAAGATTAGTTAAATAGTGTATTGAATTTAATTTTACAACAGCAATTTACAGCAATTGCTTTTGCAAGACTGAAAACTTTAACATTTTGTTTTTCTTTTTCTTAAATATCACCTCTTATAAAAGCACTGACAATATAATTCAAAATGAATTTAAAAAAAAAAAAAATACACATTCAAATTGATATACATGCCTGTACCATTTGTAACCATTTTTTTTTTTTTTTAAAAAATAACACAACTTTATTAAAACTCAATTTTAACTACGACCGTATCGATGCACGTTTAAAGAAAAACAAACTGCTCAAAAATTTGTGTTTCTTTTTTATACTCAAGAGCATAACGGATTTGATTTTTTTTTTTAAAACCATTACTTCTGCATTAATGTACAAATAGTTGCCGAAGATTATACAACTCAAGAGTATATTTTAAAACACTCAAAATTGTGACTTTTGTCCAGCTAGATTCGTCATTGGAACCACTGTGCGGCGCCGGGATTCGAACCAACTACCTTTGTGTTGCAAGTCCGACGCATTATCTTCTCACCCATTTTTACATATCCAATATAGTGAAAAAATGTTCAATAAATAACGACCGCTCTATCGATTGGTAGCATGAATATGTAATAAACCTCTGCACGAATCTACAACAGTAGAGCCAACAGTCACAGAGAGTATATTATAACAAGAGGTTTTATGAGAATAACAGCGCTCTGTTAATGTTAATTTCATGATGTCGCCAAGAGGACGAACTTTTTATTCTACCGTGAATGTCATCGCTTCTCTCAGAGCAGCTGAAATAGATAGACAAAATGTTTGTAGATGCTTGCAATTCTATTTGAAAACTCTCTTCAAATTCTTTTCTCTTGTCCCCTTGCCTATTGTTTTTCACCACAATGCCTATTGCCTTATGCATGATATAATAAAGAGGTACGGTAAAGAGATTCACCACACCGTCTACGAATGTCAAATCAAAAAAAAATCAGTGCTGTCGTATCTTAAAAAGCATTCATTAAATATCCATGTTTGTCCACAGTGATTTTGTTGAATTACTTGGGCAGAAAACGGGGAAGTACATGTTTTGTAATTAAAAAATGATGCATCAGCTTTTTCGCTGCTCCACATTTGCTGATGTTATGAGGTAAGTCATTCGCTGAAATCCGTTCTGTGATACAGTACACGTTTCCTTGTGATACAGTCCACGTTTACAATACACGTTTCCTTGCCAAACGATGTTAAAAAATTATTTATTAGATTTAGAATGCATGCAAGAATAAAATCTTTAAATAAAAAATTAAGAATACAAAAAGCTAAACAAAAGCTTATGAGCAATTCTAAATTAGTAAAAATAAAACTTTAAAATTAAAATAAAAGCGTTTCTTATTTAACACGTTCGTTCTTACGTTATCCTTTTAAGCCTTATAAAATTTCAATAAAAATAATTGTTATTACAAAAAACTAAAACGAAATGAAATGATGAAAGTTTGCTGTTTGCAAGATAACAGCTGACGTATCTCTTCAAATGCACAATCAATTTAAGGGGACTTTCACAAATCTATCTGATAAAAATAATTTATTGCCCAAAATATCAGCTTGCCGCTTTTCATGAATACCCTCAATATCATCTCAAATAATATGAAGTTCATAGTTTATTTAATTATAAATACTGCTGGCATCAAAGAAATAAAATTACTTTTAATTTCAGAACAATTTATTATTTACAAATCGATATCGATATTTCTTCACGTTATTTCCCAAACTGAAGTAGTTTAAAAATTATATAAAAACGATTTAATAACGATATCGAGTCTAAAAATGCATTTCTTCTTATTTTATCCCTTTTACCCTCATATTTTTCCCTCTCAAAGTGTTTGTCCCACATTTATCAACTCAAAGAAAAAGTGGCATCGCTAATTTTCATTTTCACGTGTGCATGACATTCGTAGACGGTGTGGTGAATCTCTTTACCGTACCTCTTTATTATATCATGGCCTTATGATTGTTATTTTTATAATCAACCACGATCGTTGTTGTTGTTGTTAGGCTATTGTAAAAAGGAAGCAATTCGCGTAGTTCGTTAGGTTGTTTTTGTTATTGTTGAAGTTAAGTGCGAACGATGTTGTTGCTCTTATTAGCTGTCGTCATTGTTGTTGTAGGATTTTGTTAGATTTTGGATATTTTACGTATATCTCCTTGTGTGTCTATGAATGAATCTAAAAATAGAAATACATGTATTCAATACATTTACTGCTTCCAATTTGAATGTATGCGTTTGTCTTAAAGCTGAAATGAAATAATTTGCATTTTTGATATTTTTGCATTTTGACGATCTCACAGAAGTTGCTGTTGAAAAACCGTTGTAACTTTTGCGTTTTCAGTCGGATTGAGATAAACCATACGAACAAATTAAATATACTCTCTGTGCCGCATTCCCCATATGCTGTCGCATTTGCCGGCTGTCTTCGCCTTCCAAATCAAAAAAACAACGCAATGGAATCCATTTCCTTAACAAAAAAAACAAAAAATATTAAAGCAGTGTTAATAGACAAGGTAGAAATATAAGCGCCGGGCCAAAGAAGCAGGAATTAGCATCGGAATTTTCACCAGGAGCAGCAGAGATAAGGCTCAAATGTCTTGGTGTCGATCCAGATGTCTCAGGAGCTACGTAAGCACCATATCAAATGCAAAAAACATCACCACCAACAAAAAAGAGCTAGTGCGAGGCGTCCTGACGGCAGCAACGCTGTGCTGCGGTGAAAGGGCCACTCTCCTAGAGCTCCATGTTGCCAGAACAATGTATTTGTCATTTTTAAAATTATTTTATGGTATAATTACTTTTAAATTGTCTTTTTATTTATATTTTTCACTTTTGTAATTAATATTTTACTTTTATGCAAATTCACTCGTTATTTAATTTTATTTTGACAGCTGAACAGCTGTTTTTCGGAGTTCGGAGTGCGGATCGGTATTGCAGTTGACTCGCACAGTTTCAACAATGGGATTTTTTGTTAAAGTGAGGGGAGTGCGGATCTGATGAACTCCCGCCGCAACCAATCCGCCGTTTTCCACAATCAGCATGAATTTTTTTTCTTAAAGAAAGTCTCTAATAGTGCGAACATAATTATAAGAAAATGCTATGACCTGTCAGATGTTTTGAGAACTCTGACAAAAAAGCATACAAAAAGTTGTTTGATTTATCATATAGTCTGAAGCGGCTCTAAGTTTGTAAAATAGGTCGGGTGCTAATGTATTAATATTGGAACATGAAGGACCATGGTTCGAATTCGGCGGGCGGCTAGAGAAATTTTTATTATAATTTGTTATAAGCCAAGCGAGTAGCTTAGGGTCGTAGTTATTATCAAACTCTTGAGGATAATTTGGCATTCATGGGTCAACTGAACTATCGCCGTATCAAGGACAATCAATCAGCTACCACCACTATGTCGACTGCAGTTGCAGCTGCACCTAGCACTGCTTATTTAAATATAAAATGTGTATTTTAAAATTTTGTTTGGTTCAGTTTTATTGTAACATAAAATGTATACATATGTAAAAATATTTGTCCTTGTACGACAAAAACACGGTTCTTATTAAAATTCCAGCGTTAAGATGCATTCCTTCACAATGTGTACATAATACAAATGAAAATTCCGGTATTTGCGTTATGCCGTGTTGCACTCTGCTGATGGAAAGATTCATTAATTCGATTTCTAGGCGGCTGGGTTCTAGGTGGTGAGCTCCCACGAATCAGTTTCCTTTTTGGCACCATCTGATCCGTGAATGATGTTGCGGCAAACTTGGATGCAGTGGCCTGGCTTTGAATTAGTAGAGCTAGTTTCGCAACAATCATATCAGCATAGCTCTGCTCTAACAGCTCCTTGAATGCTTAAATAAATTTCATGGTGACCAAGTTAAAGACCTTCTCTTCAAAGAGCCCGACTATTTTTCAAACAACTCCACAGTGAACGTCATCTGGCTTCATCGAAATAAAGGTGGGTTCCTGGATTCCGGCAAGAATGTGTAGAACAGTAATAGTTTACAGCAATAGAAAAAAGAACGTAATTACCAAATTTCGGTCTACCTTCACTCTTTCACTCGGTGGAGCCACCGAGAAAAATGAGGAGAGTGCATACAGAAGAAAATATTGGTGTCGTTGAGGCCAGTGTCGAAGAAAAGGACAATTTATCGATTCGTCGTCGTGCGCAAGAAGTTGGACTTGTCCATCGACTTTATGAAAAATTTTGATGTGGACGAAATGTGGTTTCAACAAGATGGTGCCGCAAGTCATATCAACTGCTCCCAAAATAAAACATAGGATATAAAAAATTCCAAAGACTTCCGCAAGAGGGCGCTTTAAGTTATGTATTGTAAAGACTCAATAACTCCTAAATGACTTCACCGATTTTACTATAATTTGGTACGTGAAATAACTTACCCTGTAACAGAATTAAGGCTATTTAAATTTCAGAAAACTTCTGTGTGGGGGCGCTTTATTCAATCAGCTATGTTTGGCTCATTCACGTCAAAACGGGTGAACCAATTTTGATGAAACTTGGTAGGCGTGTGTATCTGTTACTGAAATAGACCCTATGCTTTTAAAAGTTCCTTCGACAAAAATCAAGGAATGAGCCGAAGGCAATCGAAGTCAAGAACCAAAGACGAACGAAAAATAATTAGTTTAGCGAATACGAGTACAGAAGCTTTATCAAGATGAAAAAAAATTAACTGAACAGTATCGACCAAAACGAAGACAATCCAAAAATCAAATAGATCCCAAAAGGATTTTTTAAAATTGGAATTTTTTTGAGATAAAATCGCATGTTAAATGCATGGTAAGAAAAACTTTAAACGCATTTTTCTCGAAATGACTTTTCAAACTGCTCTCAGAAGAAAATTTCTCTGAATATGATAAACAAGGCATCATATTTAGAGAAAAAGGGTCTACAGTCTAAAAGTCTATAGACTTTGCTCCAGGGAATGCCTCTCTCTAAATGCGATCCTGAAGTTCTCTAAAAATGATCAAAAGCTTCTATGAAAAAGAGAAATATATAAAAATATATCGATTTTAGAGAAAGAATTTTTATTTTTGAGAAAACATTTGTTTTTATTGAAGAAATACTTCTCATAGTGAATTTTTTATCAAAATATAGGAACAACCCAGCAAAATTTTTTGTAAAGCCTTGATTTTCATTCAATTCTAAAATGCATTACATAAATGCTGATTGACCAATAATGCATTATATTGTGTATTACTCGTAATGCAGTTAGTAATAACAGGCGTTTCTGCTTTTCAGATGTTTGTTTTTTTTAAGATTCTTTAAAATTTTTGTTTGACTTTTGTTTTTTGCTTCAAACGCGTCAAATTTTAAAAAATTTTTGAAGACCCAAAACTAAAATTTTCTTCAAAAGAAGAACGTTTGAAAAATATGAAATTTGCTAATTATATAAAGAAGAAAGAATAAAAGGTAAGCATAAATAACCATAACTAAATATCAATTAATAACTAAATCACTTTTTTCTCTATTTAGTAAAAGTAACTTCCAGAAGGATGGGATGTTTTAACATTCATTTGAAGGCTTCAGCGACTATTTTTATTCCAAGCATAATTGTGTGCAGAAACGTTCAATGCTCTAAAATTTTATGAAATATAATTACAATTTATTAATTTTAATCCCTTAATTTTATACATTATAAAAACATGTATCTTCTCAATAAAAGTATTTCCTCATTTAAAGGATTAAAATGTATTCAATATTTAATTGGTTTCCTTATTTGTGGACAGCAACGTGTTATTAAACAACTTCTTAGTTGTTGATAAATAATAGATTACTGAGAAGCACTTATTCGTCAAGTTTAATAAGCGCATACATAAGTACTGCCACGTCAAGCGAAAGCGTCATCAATTACCTCCAATGACATGCCTGTATTAAAATAATGGGTTCTGTAAGCGAAAGGGTAAGCGATGAATGAAATTTTCTGGATTACTTTCTCGATTATATGTAAGCGAAGATTTTGCTGGGAATTTTTCATTTTAAATAAATTTTTCTCTACAAATGAGAATTTTTCTGTGCGAGAAAAATATTTCTATAAATATTGAAATATTTCCATTTCTTAGAAGTGAAGAAATATATCTTCGAAAATGTGAAAATTTATTCTTATGAAAGAAAATTATAATTTGAAAAAGAGAAAATTGCTATAATCGAAAAATTTTTCACCGGAGAAAGATATGATTTTTTCTGACTGTGGGTGACCATTTTCCTCAGAAACCAGACGTCAGATCGAGACGTTGAAGATGTAATTTTTTTTTATCATGTGTGGCATGTACAGTTTTACGGAAATTTGACTTAACACTTTCGACGGAAAGAGGAGGCAAAACCCTAAAAAACTATGATTTAAAAAATTTTCCAATTTAATTGATAATTTAAAAAATTTTAAATGGGAGCAGTTTTGAAAATCTGTGCTCATTTTTCAAATGTGCTCTTTTTTTCCTTTTTCTGTGCTCATGGCACAACCCCGAGTAACACCGGGTTGCATCCGCTAGTAAACAAATAAAAATATAAAAATTTTGTTATATTTTCAAACCAACTTCTTGGTATACATAGCATTTATATTTTAAACTATTTCATATAACAGATTGATACAAAATACGGCGAGAAGTTAACCCTTTTACTCCTTTACTTTACAGATTGGGGCTTACCAGTCAGAGCAATGTCTGGATTGGCGCTTGGTGGATTGGTTTCGTCTTTGCGGCAGGAGCCTGCGTGCTTCTAGCTATACCTATTTTTGGCTATCCGAGTTCATTGCCTGGCTCAGAGGCACTACAGCAGGAGAAGATATCCGAAGCTTATAATTCGAATACTGCACAAACGAAGAACAATTTCACAAAGCTGCAAGAGCTACCAAAAGCTTTGCTCGCTTTACTGAGGAATCCTACGTTTTTCTTCTTGAACTTAGCAGGCGCCTCTGAAGGTCTCATAATTGCAGGTTGTGCAGCATTTCTACCGAAACAAATTGAAAATCAATTTAGCATAACTCCTGTCTGGGCGGCAATGGTTATGGGTCTTATAACCGTATCAGCTGGAGGTGGTGGCACATTTCTAGGCGGATATCTGGTTAAAAGATATAATTTATCTTGTGCTGGAATCATAAAGATGTGTTTATTGGTGACCATTGTGGCCACTTGCTTCAGTGCATGCTTTCTGATATCCTGCCCAAATCTGAAATTTGCAGGAGTAACAACCGAATATGGCATGCAGGCTATTGCAGCTGGAAGTTATCTTAATAATGTGCAGAACAATATCTTTATTAACTCTGGAGTCGAGTTGGAAGCAGATTGTAATTCAGCTTGTTACTGCAACCGTTTGGAATACGATCCAATTTGTGGAGCAGATGGCATCATGTACTACAGTCCATGTCATGCTGGTTGCGAGGTGGAACAGACGCTGGGTGACTCAAAACGCTACTTTAACTGCTCTTGTATTGAGACGATACTACATGATGCTACATTTGAAGCCACAAATACCATGTGTGAATCGGTCTGTGGTCTTCTGCCGTATTTTGTGATTGTCTGTTTTGTATTAATGCTGTTTACATTCTTGGCTACGATGCCAGCGCTGTCGGCCACATTGCGGTGAGTTAGTTTACTTTGTGGACTATTGTTGATGTTTCATCATGCTTGTTCTACTTTCAGGTGCGTTCATGATGATCAACGTTCCTTCGCTCTGGGCATACAATGGATCAAAGTTCGTCTTTTGGGCACAATTCCAGCACCACTGATTTTTGGTACCTTGATTGATGAAACTTGCATACTTTGGCAGGAATCATGCGACAATCAAAAGGGTGCCTGCTCAGTTCATGACAATAAATACATGAGCAAGTAAGTTTAACTCTTATAAAATTAACCCACTAATTTTTTTAATGTATGCCATTATTACAGATACATGTGGCTACTGGCTTTGGTTGCTAAGAGCTGCTCTGTTCTGTTTTTCTTTTGCGCCTGGTGGTTCTATATTCCACCCAAAAGTGCCGATAACAGCGATGATGTGGCCAACAACAGCACCCCAGCCACCACTGTAGATAGCATGGATGTCGAACAAACTAACAGCACTTTGTCGACTGTGGAGCAACAAGTGCCGATTGGCAAGGTAGCCGTGAAACTCATTGATGGAAATTTAATGAATCAAAGTCGAAACGTAGGTCATGCGCAGAAAGTGCCACAAGTTAACAATGGCGGTCGTTTTTAAGGAACTTCATATATTTTAAGAACTTAAGCTAAGGCGTTTGTAAGGCATATAAGTGTAGCGTTTCTCAGTATATAATAGAATTTTAGAATTTTTAAAGAATAGATTTTAAGATATCGCATTTCGGATAACGAACTCGTACACCCAGGGAAAAATGAGGCAAAATTTTTCAACACGGCTCCTGTCAATCTAACATGATAATTTTTACTCGCAAAACAACAACAATTTTAAAAATTTAACACTGTATTATGCAGTGTTAAAAAATAACATGAGTAAAGTGTTGATTTGCTCATTGCATCAAAAGAAAAGACAGTGCGAATAATGTTGCTGTTGAGCGAATTAAGTGACAAAATGCCCCTTTTCTGAATGTTCTGTTCAGCAGAAGCCATTTTATGTGATTTTGCGCTCTGCACAAACGTTCATTCAACAGACTTGAATTATTATGTAAAGTGTTAATTATTAACATGACTGATCGTGTTGAATTTCAATAACATGATTTAGTGTTAAAAAGTGTTATTTTTACACGATTTTTTTTCTGGGTGTATTTAGTTTAATACAAAAACCTTTATTTAAGGAAATCCACTCGATATTGAAACTTATCTCAAAGAATCGTTCTTAAGAATTTGATTCACACATGTGTGGAAAAAGAATTTGATTAACACATGTGTAGAAAAAGAAAATTAATTATAATAATAAGTATTTATAATAAGCTACCCATATAAGTTTTGTTATAAGCGTTATTCTCAGCGTGTCCAAAGAATATGTAGCCAAAAACTTAAATATATTTAAATTTATATTTTAAGAAACACTTTCAACTACCTTTTATCATTCCTTCAAACAGCCACTAATTCTTTTCCCATTGAGTGCGGTGGTACTAACTTCTGCCAAATTTGGTTTTGAAGATTTCACCAATTTTACCTGGGTTGCTTCTCTTACTCTGAATTGTTATAATATACTGAACACCCATCCGGTTAAATTCCCAATTCAACTGAAGTCCTGAAAAAATTTGGATATGTTCTGTTCTAAATTGTTGCAAAGTATGTTGTAGTCCAAAATAGGACATCGTAAATATTCGGTGGTAGCTCAAAAGGGATTTAAAAAAAAAAAATTATCCATGCGTACAATTTTTGTTTACATAACAGTTGTTTCTATTATATAAATGTAGGGTTCTAGGCATTTAAATTGCAGCCCATTAAAGTTTGAACAATCAAAAAACATGATTGCAAGTTTTCAATAATTTGTAAATTTATTGCTCCATTATGTTATAATATTGGAAAATATTGTCAATTTGTCAATTTTAATCACGACGTGTTTTAATGTAGATTTGAAAACAGTTTAAAATACCATTAAATCTTACTGTTCCATTATATTTCACATTTGCAAGCAGTATTCAAAACTATCAATTTGAAAGGAAACACACTAAATAAAATTATTTTGGAAAATATTAAGACTTTTTATCTTTAAGATCCAAGTTGTAGTATGGCGAAATTCTTCTAAGGTTATATTCATTATTTTCTTATAAAATAAACAAAATTAGCATTTGAAATTCAACTCATACTAATTGCTCATCTTGTTTTGTTTTCTTTTTCTCTTGCTTAAGTTTTATAAATACGAATTCAATTAAAATTCACTATACTTTAAGAAAGTCAATATTATAGATATAAGTTGAAAATCTCATAAGTGTAAGAAAACAAATTTATATCTAAGTCTTTAGTAGTTGTCAAACTTATATAATACATATTTATACTAAATCGGCGTTGCATTTTTATATTATGTGTGTTCGAATAAATTTTTTACTCAAAAACTATGATGGGCTTAATATTTTTGTAAGTTTCTTTCACAATTTGATTAAGATGCGCGATTTTGCCCGGACCTCAACTTCTTAAATTTGTTGAGATCAGAATACAAGTTATGCATTTGAGTACTCCTTATCTGGCTGTCGACACGATTACAGCCGTAATTTTCAAGCTATCGTAATGAAACTTCATATTGAACCTTTTTTATAAAGCGAAGATCAAGTTCGAGAGTGAGCTAGATCGGATGAAAACCACGCCTACCTACCATACAACTACAGTATTTAAAACTCTATAAAGAAGCTAAAATTTAAATTACAAAACTGAAATTCGGTATTTGTGTATTCTGTGTCAAAACTGAGGTGTGTTAGAAAAATGGGCATCATCCACCCACTAAGACGCCAACCTACCATATAATCCCAAAATTGAAAACTATAGAGGCTTCTGTCGAAGCTACAAAAAAAATTAGGTATTTATTAATTTTATATCAAAAATAAGACGTGTGCGAAAAATGGGCGTCATCCATTCACGAACACGCCCACCTCCCACTGGACCTCAAACTGGAAAACTATAAATAGGCTTCAATTTAAGCTGCAGATAAAAAATTGTATGTTTGTATTTTATATCAGAACTAAATCGTGGGAGAAAAGTGGGGGTCATCCGCTTACGAAAACACCCACTTCTCATACAACTCATTATAGTTAAAGGCCTATAAATAGGCTAATATACAAGCTATAAAACTGAAATTCGGTAATTGTGTATTAGACCGGATCGAAATTTAGATTCCGCCGGTCGGGGTCTCAAAAGTTAGAGGAACTCATTAAAATGATTTCTGCATACTTTTTTTTCAAATCGGAGAAAAACCGCCGAAGCAATTTTGATTCTCTTGAAGGTCCTTTTTGGTAAAAAAAAACATGTTTTTTGCTTGTAACTTTTTATTTTTCACAGAACGCATACCCAAATCTTCTTAAATGTTAAACTTCTTACTCATACTAACATTTTGACATAAAAAAATTGTAAATCAGGTTACCCTCACGTTAGGTAGCGATTTTAATCTTAAAAATGCTCTTCTGAAATTTTGAAAATGAGTTTAGCTGTTATTCCTTGTCGACACAGATATGTTTCTTAGGCGTCATAAGAAATCTTTCAAAATCGCATACAATAAACGCACCAATTTATATTTTTTTTATCCTTAAGAATCGCCTTGGCCTTGGCCTTGGGGATATTTTTACTTCGGCTAAGTCAAAGATATACCTTACTAGTTTTCATTGCCACCATTAACAAACTTTCTATTTCGTTTTTGTAGGAGTTATGCTATAAACCTCTTTTAATCATAAGTTTTTGCTGAAAAATTAATGCTTTGACCAATCATTTTTTCATCCTCTTTCATCTTTTTACAGCCAAATCGAAGATAAACCTTACTAGTTATATATTAACTATTGGTGACCCGATTTAATATTTAAGTCAGTTTAAGTGAAAATATTTGTAAAACCAATTCTGTTAAAGAAACAAGATGAATGGACTCACCGACTTAGTTATCATAGTATCAGAATAGATAAATGAGCTAAATTTTGCGAGTTTATCCACCGATCTAAATGATCTTTAGTGGTTATCATTCGCAGAACTAGCTTTATTTCTGTAGTTGCTATATTTTTGCGAAATTGTGGATTTGGTTAGGCAAGAAATCAACTAGTTTCAATTTTTCATCCTTGGAAGCTTTTCTTAAATTTTTTTATGTTTTTGTGTTGCCACGCTGCCGTGTTGCCAAGAATTCCCAAACAAAGCACTCTGTTTGGTGGTTCTGGTTCTTTTGCAGCCATTTGCAATGCGCTTCCCATTCGGACTTGTATTTCCTGCTGGTTGTACGTTTTGGCCAATGAATAGCCATTCGTACATCCTTCTTCTGAACTAACTTTCTCCAAACCTCCTTCTTCCGAACTGCCTTCTTCTAAACTCTCTTCTTCATCTGTTATTGTTTCTGCTTCAGAGCAGAGCTGTCGTTTTGCATGTATGCCTATTTCTTCGTTTTGATAATAAACCTAGTAGATAAAGTTTTAAAATTTTATAAAAACAGATATAGCTTATTATTTAAAAATACTTACTTATGCATAAATGTCTACGCTGTTCGTTGAAAATAAATTTTAAGAATTTGTATACCAGCAAACTGACAATCAAAAAACAGTTACTAGATCGCAACATTTTCAGAGCTGTAAATTTGTTGTTTGTACATAGTACTAAACTAAAGGTCGATATGCACGGATTTTTATGTTTATTTCTGGAAAAGGGAAAAAAGTTGCACATTGTTTTCAAAACGTGGCAAATAAAGACAACTTTGAAAAAGTCTTATCTTAGGGGCAGGGAACCCGAAAAAGGATAATTTTGTCACTTAAGTCGGCAACGGTTATGCTAATCATATAGCTGCAAGCACTTTTTGTGCTCGATTTGTTTTTGTACGATTTTGTACTTTCGCTTTTCTTCGCACATTATCATTTTCATTTTATGGCGCTTACTTGCACGAACCTCTTCGTTAATATAAAACTACCTCTTTGCAGCTTCAAACAATTTATTTCGGTCTACAGCCCCTGATGGGTCAGCTTTTTGATGGGAAGATTGGTCAGCTTTTTTGTGCAGAGGTGGATTTTCCCTCAAATTCAAAATTTCATTCCGCAAATTCATTTGCTACAGCTGCTTGAATTTTTCGGAGTTGTTTTGTGGATCGATAAACCTAAAGCTTATTAAATCCTTTAAAAACAAACAAAAAGGAACATTTATATAAAACATTCAACTCACCTCGGCCATCGATCAGCTATTAAATTAAATCCTCTATCTTTTTCCAATTTCTTATATCTTTAAGTAATTGGTGTAGCACTGCCTGAGCGTGTTTCCTCCCTTTTATATTTATACCCCCGCGTACTTTTATACGCGTACTGCGTAAGGGGTATATTAATTTTGTCACGACGTGTGTAAAGCCCATAAGGAGGCGTGGTAGGTATAGAAAAGTATATATATTCTTGCTCAGCATCACCACCTGAGTTGATTTAGCCATGTCCGTCTGTCTGTCTATCCGTCTATCCGTCTGTCCATCTGCCTGTCTGTCTGTCTGTCTGTCTGTGGGCACGATTACAGCCGTAATTTGAAGCTATCGCGCTGAAATTCGATATTTAAGCTTTTTTCTTAAAAACTAAGATCAAGTTCGAGAATGGGCTAAATCGGATGAAAACCACGCCTACCTTCTATACAACCCCAATAATGAAAACTTCATAAAGAAGCAAATATTTAAGCAACAAAACTTAAATTCGGTATTTGAATAATTTATGTCAAAACTGAGATGTGATCGAAAAATGGGCGTGATCCACCTCCAATACAACTCTTATATTGAAAACTATATAAATAGACTTCTGTCGAAGCTACAAAATTAAAATTAGATATTTATTATTTTTGTACAAAAATTGAGACGTGTTTGAAAAATGGGCGTCATCCACTAACGAACACGCCCACCTCCCATATAACCCCAAAATTTAAAACTCTAAAAAACGGCTTCACTTTAAGCTACAGGAAAAAAATTTAATACGTTTGTATTTTATATCAAAACTATATTGTGAAAAAGAGTGGGCGTCATCCGCATACGAACACACCCACCTCCCATACAACCTATTAAAGTGAAAACTCTATAAATGGGCTAATATTTAAGCAACAGACTGAAATTGGGTATTTTTGTATATTATATCAAAACTGAGGCGTGTTAGAAAAAATAAACAGTTTCGATAGTATCGTAAGTGTAGACGTCGAATTCCGTTTAAGTTGTAACCTCTTCTACTTTGTCTCTTTGGTCCGATTGTTTTGTTCATTTTGCACGTATTTTTATTGATCTTCCAAAAATTAACAAATAAATGAATAACACTCAATTATGGACTACTTATCGAGGCCAAAACAAAGAAAAAGTTAAAAAGTAAGTATGATTAAATGAGCAAGGCAAAAAGAAACAAGCAAAATTTCATAATTTTTTTAAGTTTGGTAGGTTGAGTTCATTGACTTAGTTGAAAAGAAGGCGAAGCAAATGCTCTTTCCATCGGTGCCACTTTCGTCTTTGCTCGATATATAGTTTGCGAGCTACAGTCAGTTTAACTACTAATTTCAAATTAAAATTAAGACCCCGATTATTAAAAAATCGTATGGTTACTATATTTCACGCTGAGCACATGTCCTTTCCATTAGTGCCAATCGCGTCTGTGTCTGATATTTAGTTTGCTAGCTACACTTTCGTCTCTGTTCGATGTATAGTTTGCGAACTACATTCGCTAGTGCTAGTGGGATGTGGAATACAAATTAATTTGCATTAAAAACAAAAATTAAAATTTTACGCCTTCTATTGGGTAAAAGCATAAAAAGAAATATGATCCAACTAGTTTTTTTCATAAGAGTTAAATCTAACCGGATCACAGACCCATTTCGTTAAATTTGACAGATTGAGTTCATTGACTGAGTTGAACAGTAGTGCATACATAAACCCAATGCGAACTAATGCTTACAATGCTGTCAAAGCGAACCAATCAGTTCGTGCTAAACCAAAGCAAAGAGGTCCATAACAAAACGATATAATTACACTTTTTAAGTTTTTTGTTTTTTTTAATGAATCCAATTCAACATACTAAAATCTATGTAGCCATTGTTATTTAGCATGACACCAAGGGCAGTGGCGTACCGAGAGGCTAAGCCGCCCGGTGCGGATTCCAAATTTGCCGCCCCTCTCATATGCAATAAAAAAAAAAATCTTTGATATTAATATAGGGTTTTGTATGCATAGTTTTCACTTTAGAATTTGGTCTTTCATTGTTCTCAATTATATAAAAAAAATTCTAATATACATATCATCAACCTATTTCTAATACGACGCAAGTTTAGAAAAAATGGAGCAAAACGCGCGCATGAGTCTATTTTTGCTCTCATTTCTTCCGTGGTTTTGTTGTTCTATCATGTTTAAAAATCTAGCGCAAAAAGTCTCCGAGAAACTTCAATCCATTTTTGCCTATCTCATTTCTAAACACTAATATTAAAAAAAAAATAAAACAAGTAACTTGAAATGCCTTGATTAGATTAAAATGGGTTACAACAAAACCAAGTTACTTCAGTACTTTTCAGCACTTTACTTAAACGAAGTTAAATTTTATGCGAAAAAATGCACTTCAAAATACCGCAATCGAAAAATTATTTCCAAAATTTATTGAAACTTTTTTCTTAGTCACATCTTCTTCTTCAAACGTATCGAATATAATCAAAAACAGCGTACAATGTCGTCACTTGAAAAAAATTTCGATTTAATTGAAAATTTGAAAGTAATAATCTATCAAAAATTATATGATAAGTTCCTTGAATTTTTTTTTGGAAATTATTACAAAAATATAAGTATACTCTCCAGTGATTTTTGCGTTAATAACGGAGAAAGTAAAATTGATTTTAGTCCTGCATCGTCGTACTATGATCCTGATTTTGATCCACAAATGAAAAAAGGTGATGAAGAAGAGCTGGACAATCATTTCATGGATACTCGATCTGAAGATTCTCAAACAATCTTTTCCAATCGTACTACAAAGGATTCTCAAACATTCGTTTTCAATCGTGCTACAAAGAAAAGATTATTGCATCCAGCATACAGCAATTGCCGAAAAAAATGAAATGCAAAATTTTCAGAAAAACTCGAAAAGGATTATTGTAATTTTTTATAAAACTTCCATCGAAACCGATGCAAAATTTTTTTGAATGCACATTAGTTCATCAAAAAGATCTTCTGAAATTTTCAAATATGTGCAATTAAAGGAAATCGTGAAAAACCCATATAAAAAGAAGGATATTATAGATAAATTAATTCCTTTAATACATGATAACACAAAAATTAATTTTTGGGAAGATTTTAAGGAATGTGCAGATTCTAAGGATCTTTCTATTGGTTTTACAAGCCATGAGTAAATACCAACATTCATGAATTTATTTATGTGTTCCATTAATTTTGTTAAAAATAGTATGAAAAGCTTTTTTATTGAGTTTAATGAATAGATTAATATTTAATTACTTAAAAAGATACTTGTGTAGATACTTAATTATAATAATAAGAAAAAAAAAAAAAAAAACAAAAAACAAAAAACAAATTGGCCATTTCAACCCTTGAAAGGACTTTGACCGAGCTTCTTAGGATCGATTGTGTTGTGTGTGTTATTAAATTTATGCACACAATTGACCGAGAACTGGACCTACATGTTTTATGCCGACTCCGAACGGCTCATGTTCTCAAGGAGCTTTACATGGCATTATTTACTCTCTGAGGTTTGCCATTGTCTGCAGAGAGGTGGTGACCGATCAGAAAAATTTTTTATTGAAAAAACTTTTCGCCACGGCTGGGGATCGAACCCGGGCTCCGAGCATGCTAAGCCACTCACTTAACCTGCATGCCACGGTCACCAACCAATAATAATAAGATACTTAATTAAAATTGTAATAAATGTTCAACTTATTTTCTAAACAATTGTGTTTTAATTGATATTATACAACAAAACCAAGCAACTTTAAAGTTACTTGATTTTGAAAAAACAGCAAAGAATAAAGTGTTATAAGAAACATATAAATGTTTTATTTGCTTTTAAGTAACTTCATACTTGCCTGGTTTTGTGAAAAAACAAAAATCTTGTTTATATGAAATGAAAAAATATATGACAAAAATTTTCTCAGTATCTTAAGTTCGACTGAATTGTTAAAAATCTGCAACGCAAAATAATTTGGCTAGCACAAGTTTCAAAAATTTCGAAACTTAACTCTTAACTCTTCAATAATTTAACTCTTCAATAATTTGAAAAAACTTAAAAATCTTATATACGGAAAGATTATATCCTATAATACAATACCTCATTTTCTCACAATTTTCAAAAAACAAGTTACTTGGTTTTGTTATATCACGGGAGATTTCTATATTTACTAAAATATAAATATGATATATTGACACCTGAACAAGTATTTTTTAAGGAGTAACCTGGCATAATAAAATTTTGTCATTGCATACACACTATACTTATACCCTACAGTTGAAAATAAAATTTATTTATGATATATAAAGTGGTGAACAAAATATATGAAATTAAAAGCGCCATGAATTTTTTAAAAAAATTCCATCAGCAGTATATGTGATTAAAACAATAAAAATTTTTTTGCGTAATATTTTTCCGAAAAATATATTTGTAATTTTTCACAATTATATCTATTTTTATTGAACTTATACACATTTTTAAACATTAAAATAAACAAAATTTTGAAGGCGTCAGGTCCCCTTAAACGTTAATAATCGCTATTATTCCAAATGTTGACTTACGCCATATTAGAATTAGGCCAACGATAAAAAAGTTTATTCCTTAATGACACCGAAAATTAAATTTATACATATACAATTTTTTTTATATAATATTTTATTAAATTATTATTTTTCTTGTTTTTTTATTAGCAAAATCGGTAATTACATTTAGGGTGTTCTGTATTATTTGCTCTGTTTACTTTGCCGTTTATTAACTTTAGAACATTTTAGCACGTGTTAACTTTGATTGGTTTTGTTTTACGTACAAACTTGAGATACCACTTGTTGCTAAAGTTATCTCATAATTCTTCCTTTCCGTTCATTCGAGGCATGTTTATGAACAAATTTCAAATTTTTGAAAACTATTTTTGCAATTTAGCTCCAAAACACAAAAAAAGGTGCTCACAGTTCGATCTAAATATCTTTCTAAAGTTGTCAGGTGTTAACTTTAGAAGCAAACTGTGAATTCCCTAATTGTCAAAGTCTATTTCATTACTTTACTTGCATTCTATAGATAATATGGCAAGATTTTGTAGGCGAGAAGTACTCATTGTAGTTCTAATGTAGGTTTTTATGAATAAAAGCTTAGAATAAAGCTTAAAAGTATAACAATGTTTGGAACTGCGTTTTCTAGACTTAATTTAAAAATAAATTTTAAAAGTTCAAGTGGACCTTTCATACAAGAATCAGTTTCTTTGTGAGCTATAGAAACAATATGCTGAAGTATTTTTCTCTCAACGAGAAACTCTTCATTGTCAATTTCTTCGTGACAGAATTCATTAAGTTTACATTCCAACTTATCATTCAGGAGAATCAAAGGAGTAAGAATTGCGAATTTTTCAGCAAGAGCATGAAGCTGCTGAAACCTTGTGGTCATTTCTCAAAATCAATTCTTGAAAATTAATAATTAAATTATTAAATTAGAAAATGACCTAAATCAGTTTAGACCACGCCTAACTCCTCTCCAAAGTGATTTTATTAAAACAGTGAAATCCCTTAAAAAATCAAAAAACATTATAAAAGATGCGACTTAAAATTATACGCATAAGTCTTATTTCTTAATATGCACTCTGAACTTACAATTCGCCATAATCAAACGAAAATTCCGCCTTTCTCCCACACTCAACACATCAAAGCACAAAACAGCTATTTTACCAAATATACCTAAGTTGAAAAACGTTATTCTGTTAAACCACTTTTCTACTGGGCATTTCCACTGACAAGTTAAAGCACTTAAAAACTCAAAAAACTTTGAGTTACTCGAAAACACCAGTTATTCAATGCTTGTTTCAAGTCGCAGCCGAGTTATTCGAAAATTCAACTACTCGCACATGCCTAAATATTATGTCTTTTTTTATTTCTTTGGCAACTAATTTTGAGACTCGAAAAACGATTTTACATTTTGGTTGTGCTCAATACGAAGCTCATAAATATAGTTACATTTACTGTGGTGGCCAAATTTATTCATTAAGTTTAGTTCTTTCTTTTGTTTGTACACCTTAAAATGATAATGTACACATATTTATTTTGTAAAAGGCTTTATTTAGCTTCAGTGCCGCCCCTAAACTAGTGCCGCCCGGGGCGGACCGCCCCCCCCCGCCCCCCCCACGGTACGCGGCTGACCAAGGGTCTATGTTTTTACCGTTATACAATACCAAAAATTATGGTTCATGTCAAAATGCAACAATTCCTGTGTATATCCTACTGGCTTTAATTACATTTCATCGATTATTAAAAAAAGTGTTACCGTGTAATTATTGCGTTTTGTTATGGACCTCCTCATATAAAAATAACATATTTTACAAAAAATAAATGTTAATATACCACGTTTTTAAAAATGAACAAAAGACTATAATATCTCAATGAGTGGCGCTTTTAGTTCTTCTTAAAACGTGGTTCACATGCAATAGAGAATAGAAAGTAAATGATACAAAATCACATGATCCATATCATATCATGATCAATATTCTTTTTTCAGTAGGTATTTCTTCTGATTCGCGTAAACATCCGAAAAAAGAACTGCCCTGGTAAAAATGACGTTTTCATTCACTATAATATTGCTCCAGCAAGATTCATACACTTACCTAAGAGATGTTGTTGATGGTTTCCCTCGGGATTCCCTAACGAACTGCGTGCGTAAATTTCGAATTTTTGTTTTAATGGACTCCAGCGTTGCGTTCTATTTCTGAAATTGTAATTCCTTCAAAACGATATTTAGTAAAGCTGCTCCTTTTATTTTGTTTATATAGTCTTTATGACGGGTGTTGTAGAAGTTTCCAATTTCTTGTAAATTAAATTAAGATCTCAAAATAAGATCTGCCGACCAACCGATTTGTGACATTTTTTAAAAAATTTAAATTTCAAATAAACGCTAATATGGTAATATGACTAATTTTAAAAAAATTTTCAAAGTACCAATAGATAAGATCAAAACTTTTTGAGTTTTCACAGAACTTCCGAATTCAATCAACATTTTATTGGAAAGTTTTTTTTTTTAATTTTTTCAAAGTAAAGTAAACTGAAAATGAGAAAAGAACAATGTTTATTAAATTCCATTTAAAAGCATCAAATTTGTCAGAGTCAAAGCTATAATCATTCAAAATCGCATGTAGTAGTATGAGAGAGCATTCCGCGTTAGCGAGAAATTTTCCAGACTAGTTTCTATAATTTGAGTTGCTGATTCCGCCTTTTAAAATACCTATTAGCAGTTCCATAAGCTGTTCTCTGTAGGATTTTTGAATCTTCTCTTCTGTTTCTTTTAATTCATTTTATATTAATAAAAAATATTTTAAAAACTATAAGCTTAAAAATATAAGCTCCGTTTTGATTTTGAAATCACGGACCCCTTAACTTTAGTAAATTCTGCTGTTGAAAAGCCATGTACCTTCTTATTAAAGGGATCATAAACCATTTTCAGACCCAAAGTATGCTGGAACAATAAATGCAGCCATCTGAAGGAGGCTTTAGGTCTTGGAGATCGTTGGATTTAAAAAAAAATGATAACAAGCACACTGCACTACTAGACCAGGTCAACAATTCACGTTCTCTGAACCGGAAATTAATTACAATTTCCGATAAGATCTGGCAAAAATAATTTTTGGGACAAGATCGGAAGTTCTACAAAGTTTGTATTTCGCATAATTTTACAAAGTAGCAAAGCCAATGTTATCAGACAACAGATGTGTTAATACAGGGTAGGATAAATTAAAAACAGGATTATAATTTTATTAAAACATTTGATGTTTTTTTATTAATTTGTTTAATATAATTTTATTTGTTTTTTTTTAAGTTTGGTTTTTAATTTATTATAATATTCTAAGCCTAAGAACTAACTAACTACACATGCTCGACATCTAAATTGTTTGCTTTTGAAGCGATTTCTAGTGTCATTTGTGTTCGTACGCCATCCTCACGTCGATTGCGATAAGTTAATGAATTTGCTCGAGCCTTGCGTCCCATAAAATGGCGCTCCACCCACTTGAGCATCGTGTAGACTGAATCGGTCGATGGCAAGCGATGATCGGCTGCAGTTTTAACAATGTCCGATGAAGTAACACGGAATGTGCGAGCCATACCTTTGAGCGCCTAGAAGAATGAAAAGAAAATTTTAACACCTAAAAAGCCCTGGCCAGATGTTAGCTATATAAATTACCGTCATGGCATCCTCATCGGTCACATCATCACCCACATAAATAATTTTAATGCGTTCGCTCCAATCGACACCGAATGATGTGCGAAGTATATAAATGGAGGCGCGACCCTTGTTCCATTGCACTGGAGGGCGTGCCTCTAAAGCACAATGAGCTTCAGCTGCTCTAAATCCATATTTAATGATAAGTGTTCGTGCTTTTTCAATAATGGCTGGACGCAAGTGGTTCGGAGTTTCACGATAGTGAAACGTAAGCAATACACCTTTGTTCTCAACCCAAGCACCATCACGACACACCTAAGAAGAATTGAAAAACATCGAAAATCAGACAATTATTTCGTTATGTTAGGCAAAGTTTTAAAACCTACAGAATCCTGGAGAGCCTTAAGCAGTAGGCTGACTTTGTCCTCGTATTCGATTGGCATGGGATGCACGAATTTACTACCATCTGGGTGCAGAATTTCCAGTCCATGATTGCCGGCATATGTTATGCCTTCAATGCCAACCATCTTCTTGACATTGTCTACATTGCGACCGGAAATAATAGCTACATAGACGTCCGAGTGATTCGACAGCTTGAAGAGCACATTTCTTATTTCTGGGGAGAGTGTGGCGAGATCAGGATGCGGGGCAATGGGTGCCAATGTGCCGTCATAGTCCAGCAATAGCGCCAGTTTGTGGTTGAAGCCGATGTATCTAGGAGTGAGATATTCATGATAACAATGAAATTGTAAATTCAGAATAGACAAACTTACTTGAGCAGATAATCATCAAAGTCATCCACAGTGACTGGCTGCATAATTGTAGTGCCTACATCGTCTGTCTCCAGAGTACCCATAGCTTTGAGGAAGCAGCGCATCCAATGGCTGACATCAGTCTCGGATTCACGGTGCCTCAAGCGGCTCATACGCAATATACGCTCATCATCCGGCATTGTGAGGGCGCGATGAATAACATCAGCTGCTTCGTTCACTTCATAAGGATTGCAAACTAGCGCTTCGTGCATCATTTCACCAGCACCTGCAAACGGGGAAATAACCAGAACTCCTGGCTTATCGTTAATCTGACAAGCCACAAACTCCTTAGCTACTAAGTTCATGCCATCACGCAGTGGCGTCACCAGACAAACTGCAGCATCTCTGTACATGGCAGCCAGCTCATCTTGACCAACATAGGCATATATATAGCGTATGGGCGCCCACTTAGCAGTTGTAAAGCGTCCATTGATGCGACCCACTAACTGATCCACTTCCTCCTTGAGTTCGCGATACTCTTTGACGTCGGTGCGCGATGGCACCGAAATTTGCAGCAAGCTCACCTTCTCCATATGTTGTGGATATTTTTCCAATAGAGCTTCAAAGGCCATCAGGCGATGCACCAGACCCTTGGTATAATCCAAACGATCAACGCCCAAAATAATTTGTTGTTTATTTGTCTTTAACACTGCCGCTGTGTTCTGTGCCAATGTGACAAAGCGTTCATATGGAATACCGATTGGTAACGGACGTACCCGTACCGTGCGGCCGCCATGTTCTACCAACAGATTGTTGCGATCAACACGACAACCTAGACTGCGTTGACAGCAGTCGACAAAGTTCAGACAATAGTCCTGAATGTGAAAGCCAACCATATCACAGCCCAACATGCCCTGCAAGATTTCATCGGACCAAGGTAACAGGCGGAAGATGTCCCATGGTGGGAAAGGAATGTGCAGGAAAAAGGCTAGACGGCAAGGCAAATTTAGTTCCTCAGCCTTCTCACGCACCCAATTCGCAGCCAACATCAAGTGATAGTCATGAATCCATACAATTGGCGGATTCTTATCGGCATCTTTGCATTTGGACAAACATTTCTGCAGAGCTTCTATAGTGCGTGTGGCGAAGTGTTTATTCACCGTTACAAAATTACGCCAATGTTCAGCACCAAAGGTGGCTCGTCCAGGCATGGAATGAAACAGAGGCCAGAATATCTTATTGCAGCAGCCATTGTAATAGCTGTCAAAGATGGTAGGATCGATGTTCACAGAGACAACCTGAAAACGTATAGATCGTTGATTTAGAATTACACAAACTATTATATTATGTTAGAACTTCTTTCGATTGTCAATCTGATTTGGATTTTTCTTACAGAGAATTTAAATTAATTTTACCATCGTTGGCACAATTTTTCTTTCAAAAAGAAGATAAAATCTTAAATATTTTTTCTTATAAGCGGAGTTTTATGAGCTTTAGAAAGGAGTTTAAAGTCCATTTTTATTCCGAAACGATGGTGTCTAACAGTGCTAAATTAAGGTTTGACGGTTTAGTGGTAACGTATGTGCTGAGTGCCTTCCTTGGTTCTTTAATTGATAATGAGGGTAGCGCAGCGAGTTCCAGCGTTCCAAAAAATAATAACTGTCTTTCGTGTTAAATTAACTTAACAATTAATCGTAATTTGTGCTGTGTTTTATATATAAATATTCATTATAAAGTTTTTAATATTTTTCAACGGCTCCCGAACACCTGCACTTTATCTTAACAGGCTGGTCTACAAGACAAGGGCACTAGTACTCTATAAATATATAAATGAAGCTGTCTTAGAAGCCGTGGCGAGAATTATCCATGTCGGAATCGTCCCATGGTGTCTCTTGACAACAGCAAACTAGCAATCGCTACCCTTGATGACTAATCTAGCGGAGGACCCCTTTGGTCATCAAGCAAAGGTTGTGCATTGGGTTTGAAATCCACCACATATCAAAATCCAAACATTTCAATGAAACAACTAAAGACAATGAGAAAAATTATCCACAAATCTGATGACTACTAACGCAAATGAAAAACTGACAATGATTTACGACTTTGCACCTGGAATATCCGAGCCTTAAATTAGGATGGTGCCTTAATCTAACCGATAAATATCTTTGAAAGATATAAAGTTGATATCACAGCAATATAAGAAATGTGTTGGAAGTGACAGGGTTGCTTATGGCCATGCCAAGAATCAGAAGTTTGGATGCGGATTTGTAGTTTTTAGAGAATTGTGGCATTGTGTGCTGCAAGTCACTCCTGTGAACCAACGATATGTCAATCCGCTTCAGGGCTAAATTTCTTAACATTAGCCTAATAAGAACAACCGCTCCGACAGAAGAAAAATATGACAAGACCAAAGAAAGTTTTTACGAGCGCCTTGAAAACGCATACGAGCGCTGCTCCCGACATGACATAAAAATCGTGGTTGGTAACTTCAATGCCAAGGTTGGTAAGGAACACATATTTGGTACAACAGTCGGAAAGTTCAGTCTCCTTGATGCACTTAAGGCAGCCTTGACTTCGCCGCAGCACGAAGCATGGGCGTTAGTAGCAATAGATTTAAGCATCTCAATATTCATAAGGTCACCTGGCTGTCCCCTGATAAAAAAACGCACAACCAAATTGATCACGTTTTGATTGATGGAAGGCACTCTTCCAGTGTACTAGACGTACGCACGATTCGCGGTACATGCACGCAGTAGACGCACATATTCCACTCTTTGCGTACGCTATGATATGGAGCGATAGCGGGAGAAGAAGAGGGAAGAGAGACGCCTTTCAAGGAACAAAAACCAAGGGCAGAAATTCGTGAGTGCAAAAAATGTATAGATATAGGAATGAGACCTGAAAATTTTCAAAAAGATAAGACTCCTGGCCAATGGCTTTAAGACCGGATCATCTTCCTGCAAGGATGAAAATGGGAATCTAGTGACGGAACCTCAATGTGCTCTGCCCAATCCACAAGAAAAGCGATCCCACCATTTGCGACAACTACCGTGGAATAAGCTTTTTTAGGTCTTGTTGAGCGTGTTTTGTGAAAGACTGAAGCCCATCGTCAACCAACTGATTGGTCCTTATCAGTGTGGCTTCAGACCTGAAAAGTTCACCATCGATTAGATAATTACGCAATGACAAATCTTGCAGAAGATTTTAGAGAAAGCTAGTACGTCTTCGCTGGATGACACTGAACAACACCAGCAGCGCATTGCAAATCAGTAAGAACCTCTCCCCTCCGTTCGATACCAAGCAAGGTTTCAGATAAGGTAACTCCTTATCGTGTGACTTTTTTGATATCGTTATGGAGAAGATCATCCGAGCTGCTGACCTGAGACGCAGCGGCACAATTTTCTGATATAGACATCATTGGCCAAAATATGCGCGAAGTCAGTGCAGCATTCTCCAGGGAAGAAAAAGAGTCGAGTCGAATGGGTCTTGCAGTGAACGCTGATAAAACGAAGTATCTTGTGTCAACAAACAAACAGTCCCAGCGTCTTGGAAACCACGTCACTGTTGACAACACCTCCTTTGAGGTAGTGAAGGACTTTGTTTACCTGGGATCCAATATTAACTCCTCCAACGATATCAGTATTGAGATTAAACGAAGGATAACTCTTGCCAGCAGGTGTAACTTTGGGCTCAGTAGGCAATTGAGAAGCAGAACTCTCTCGACGAACAAAACTAACGCTCTATAAGTCGATGATCATGTCCGTCCTACTATATGCATCACAAACCTGGAAGTTGAGCAGCATTGATGAAAGGACTTTGGGAGCTTTCTAGAGGAAAATCCTTCGTAAGATCTATGTTTCAATCTCTGCAATGGAGAGTACCGAATACGATGGAACTATAAGCCAACATCAGTATATTCGAGCATATTCAAATTGAGCGCTTTCGCTGGCTAGGTCATGTCGTGAGAATGAAAGTGGCGAGTTGGACGGATTGGCAATTGGCCTATAGCGAACACCTAAAAAAGTGAGCCAGAATCTTGCAAAGTCCTTACCAAAGAGATTGTCGATGTCTTCTTCAGGAATCTATCGTATTTTATGTCTATGTCACAGTGTCATGTTGGAATTTGGAGCATGAATGTATGTTAATGCCCGATTTTGCCAACGAAAGTAGTCAAAACCGTTGCACCAATAGGAAATAGACGGTTCGGCAGATTAACATCGGCCGGAACGAACGTCTCTCTGGCATTGCCCGTCAGTGGGACGGTAGTTGGCCCTTACAAGCCTCATGGTATATTTTACTTTTCAGATAATTTTTACTTTACCCGCATAAGCTAAGAAGTTAACAGTTGCAATCAAGATTTTCTAAGGCATTTTAAGAAAGTAACACTCCTGCGAATAAATAATGAAACTGTAATACTTATTTCTTCCCTGATAAATTTAAATAAAAAATGCAGCGAATACGACAGTTTTCAAAAGACACAAGGCAATGTGTGGAAAAAATCTCTTTTTCTCACAAAGTGTCTAGACATATCATGATGTTAGTACTTGGACATCAACACATTCTTGCTTAATATTCTAGATAACGATATTTCAATATGTATGTTAAACGCAAATTTTTCTTACCTGATCCGACTTCAATCCCGCTGTTGGAGTTTGGTCGTTTGGATTTGATTCTGGTATTGGTTCTTTTGGATCTGACAAATGTAAGCCAGACCAGCCGACCCACAAGCCTTGACCTTTGATAACGACTGGACAAACAGCTGTCACGAGACCTCCAGCACTGCAAAAGAATACAAATAATATTAATCAAAAGTCGACAGCAGCTGTCACCAAAAGTAGAATGGTGATTTTTAAAAAAAAAATATTTGTGTGTAATTCAAACCAACCTCATTTAACAATTTTCAGGTCATTAACTCTTATCTAAAAATAATTTCTTATATAAATGATCTGCGCACTAGATGGAATCGGCACACGAATTGCATGCGTATTGAGTGAGTTTTAATCGCAATCCTGTTGGTCAGAGTGCGCTGCGGTCCATCAATCACGGCACTTCGTACACATGATGATGAATTGTTTAGTTTACAATATGGCGCGCATTGATAACAAACGAACTTATATACAGTGATGATTATATATGAATTTAAAATCAATATGACTTTCAAGTGTACAATGGATTGGAATCTATTGTCACTCTCTTGGAAGTCAACATTTAAGCGTGCAAAGCTAAGCAATAACAATGAATTGACAGTTCCTTCCTAATGCTATTGAACTTTGGATTCCTTAATCGGGTCCTCAGACTTGTTAAAAAAAAACAGTCTGGAGCTGTTGACGCGCCTATTGCTGACTTTGAAGCTTAACCTTGCCTGAGGCAATCTATCTATCGCTTAACTGCTTCAATATACCGCTTATCAAACTGTTTCGACCTCACTGCGCACTATTCTGAAGTTCTGTGTAGTTGTACAAATCTTATCTCAAAATAACACCGTTACGTATCTTCGCAAGTGCAGTTCCGCGATTTGTCTGTTTGTTCAAAAATTATAGACTTAATAATAAATAATGCTGTTTATGTTTGTACGTACGTTTTTGTTATTTATTTATTTATTTATTAAAGTTTGTAACCGGTACGCGAAACGGGCAAAAATTTAGTTGTAATGCCGTTTAACTGCAACTAACTGTTTAATTTGATAATAAACAACTTTGAAGAAGGTGGAAAATTTTGGAGAAGGTCAATAAAATTGCAAGTGAATTGCACGTGGTGGCAGAGTGTTAGAATTTATTCAATGTGTTATCTTTTTTATATGAGTATCAGCAAAATTCAGAATGACAGAAGAGAGGTAGTTATACTATAACGATTTTAATATTTTAAGAATTTAAGGTTTAAGAATTACAAAGTACAAAAATTAGACAATTTGTTAAATTGCATTGATTCAAAATCTATATAAAGGGTGTTTTTTAGAGGTATTAAACTTTGAAATAGAACAAGGATGAATTTTAAAAATGGCATGAAATTGACTTTATTCAAAAGATAATTTTTTAACATTATAATTTAAATATGATTTGTGGTATAGGGCTGCCACGGCTGTCTTGGACGTAATCAACATTTGTGGCCATCTATCGGCAGCGAATTTTGGTGGTGGGTCCAAGTGGTGGGTCGTTTCGGGTTTATCGGCGTAGACTAGTAACTTCACATATCCCCAAAGAAAATAGTCTAGCGGCGTTAAATCGCACGATCTTGGAGGCCAATTCACGGGTCCGGAACGTGAAATTATGTGGTTATCAAATGTTTCCTTCATGAGCTGTGTGACATATAGCGCCGTCTTGTTGAAACCAGGGTTTAAATTGCTGCGCAACAAATAGCAACAGCACCAATATTTATGCTGTGGCTGTACAGTAAAAGTACAAGCGATTGGCAGCTACAGCAACAGCATATTCTCAGCTGTCGTAGTCGATGATCGGCTGCTGCTGTCTGCTGTGTAAAATACGACAGTCAAAGCAGAAGTTCACGACCGACTCTCGTAGTCGACATTCGGCTGCTGCTATCTGCTGCGTAAAATTTCACAGTCAAAGCATAGTTCATGAATGAGCTGTCGTAGTCGATATGCAGCTGCTGCTGTCGTAGTCGATAGTCGACTGCTGCAGTCATACTGCGTAAAATCTAGCAGTCGCGTTTTGTATCGAAACGGTACGAAAATATTTAAATTTTTTTTTTTAAAAAAAATGTAAAAGTACATTTTTACTTTAGGCACCTTTTATTTTATTTATAATAGAAAAAATTAATTGGTAATTTTTTTTATTAACAAAATGTGCATTTACAAAAAGTCAAAAACTCATATCACTATGACTTCCATCGCTACCAACTTCTTCGTCAGAATCACTAAAAACAATATAAGGCAGAGGTGTAACTGTAACGCAAAGTACTATAATATATTACTTAATGTTATTACTTTTTCCTGAAACCGATAATTTAACTTATTACCCTCAGCGATAGTAATATCACCAAGTCGATTTTAAATAGCTTAATAATATGCTTCAATATTGTGTTGTATTTAATAAGAAAACAACAATTTTTTGCTATTTTCGTACCATTTCGATAAAAAGCGTGACTTTTAGATTCTACGCAGCAGGACTACGACAGTCGACTGTCGACTACGACAGCAGCAGCAGCATATCGACTACGACAGCTCATTCATGAACTATGCTTTGACTATGAAATTTTACGCAGCAGACAGCAGCAGCCGAATATCGACTACCAGTTTCGGTCGTGAACTGCTGCTTTGACTGTCGTATTTTACACAGCAGACAGCAGCAGCCGATCATCGGCTGTGATAGGTCTTCGTGAACTATGGCTGTGGCTTTGGAACTTTACGCAGCAGACAGCAATTGCCGACTATCGACTGCAATAGTCTTACAGCAAATTCAAACGCTGGTTGAAACCACAGCTTCTGCACATAATAGTTGTTCAATTGTGGAACAAAAAAGTCAGTAATCATGGCTCTATAGCGGTCACCATTGACTGTAACGTTCTGGCCAGCATTGTTTTTAAAGAGGTACGGACCAATGATTCAGTGACAGTCAGTTTTTCTGGATGTAACGGTGTCTCAACATACACTTGAGGACGAGACAGTTTTGTTTATTGACGTAGCCATTCAACCAAAAGAGAGCTTCATTGATAAACAAAAGTCATCGGTAATACTTTTAATCCTTCATATATGTTAAAGAATACATTTAAAAAATTTTATCTCTCAAATATATAATTTTTACATTTAAAAAATTTTATCTCTCAAAAATATAATTATACCCTAAACCTGAAAGGTCAGGGTATATTAACTTTGTGCAAACGTTTGTAACGCATAGAACGAAGCGAGTCCGGTATAGAAAAGTATATATATTCTTGATCAGCGTCACCACGTGAGTCGAGCTATCTATGTCCGTCCGTCCGTCCGTCCGTCTGTGTGTTGTCCGTATACACAGGATAAGAAGAAGGAGTAGAGATAATTGGATGAAACTTGGTACACATGGTCACATGTACCCAAGGATCTGCACTATTGAATATTTTTGGAATCCGCCCACGGACACGCCTACCTCCCATACAACGCGAAAATTGAAAACTGCATAACTCAGCTCATAATAAGCCTACAACAATCAAATTTGGTATGTTTGTGTTTTATATCAACACAAAGATGATTTTGAAAAATGGACGCCATTAGCTCACGGACACGCCCACCTCCCATACAACCCAAAAATTGAAAACGCAATAAATAAGCCTCTGTTTAACCTAAAGAGCTAAAATTTGGCACGTATGTTTTTTATAACAAAAAAAAGATGGTTTTGAAAAATGGACATCGTCCGCCCACGGACACGCCTATTTCCCATACAACGCGAAAATTGAAAACTGCATAGCTCAGCTCATAATTAGCCTACAACAATAAAATTTGATATGTATGTGTTTCATACCATTACAAATATGTCTTCGGAAAATGGACGTCATCCGATCACGGACACGCCTACCTCCCATACAACCCAAAAATTGAAAACGCAATAAATAAGCATGTGTTTAACCTACAGAGCTAAAATTTGGCACGTATGTTTTTTATGACAAGACAAAGATGGTTTGGAAAAATGGACTTCATCCGCCCACGGACACGCCCATTTACAATTAATTTTTTTTTTTTTTTTTGAAAAGTGGGTTTAGGGTATTTCATAGTCGGCCTAGACCGACTTTAGACTTTCTTTACTTGTTTTTAGGGTAACTTTGACCCGCCATAACTTAGTCTAGAATGGGTTAAAAAAACAAAAAATAATAGATTTTTTAAGTATATGGACATTAAATTCATCCCTATTTAAAATATATACAAATTCGATTTTTTTCCGGTTAAGTTGATCAATCATTGCACGATATTGTCCACAGTGACATTTGAGAAACGCTGTAAGTAATAATTGTCTCATGGTGCAAAAAAAAAATTGTATTTTTAATTTCAAATTTGGACTTGTCTGGTTTTAAAAGTTAGAAATTAACCAAAATTTACATTCCGCCGTTTAGGGTCTCAAAAGTTAGAGGAACTCATTAAAATGATTTCTAGATATTTTTTTTCGAATCTGAGGAAAACCGCCGAAGCAATTTTGATTCTTCTGAAGGTCCTTTTTTGTAAAAAAAAATTGTTTTTTGCTTTTAACTTTTTATTTTCTACAGAACGCATACCCAAATCCGCTAAAATGTTAAATTTATAATTCATACCAACGTTTTAACTGAAAAAAGTAACACAAATGAAAACTTGCTTCGACTTATCTGGTTTTGATTGAAAATTTACAGTGAACATGACTGCTGTTGATTGAAAAGGAGATTTTTTTATAGATTTTATGGATCGATTAGCTTTACAATGGAATTTCTAACTAAAATTTTCCTATGACTTACTGAATTTGAATGTAAATTCCTCAATTATACTTTTTGGAACGCAGTCAAATCTGAGTAAGTTTTTTCGAAAGTCATGTACATGAAGAGTAAATTTTTTAAATAGTTCTTGTAAATATCTATTTGGGTCCGAGGTATTAATTTTTGAAGTTGTAGTCTCAAAAAGCTCGTTCTTCGGTCTTCTAATATTGGTAGCGAGTAGCTGTTAAAATATATTTGAACAAAATCTTAAGGAATATTTTGCGGTATAGTTTCACTAAATCCCCAAAAAATTTTAGAGCGATCGGATACTTTCAAAAGGCGTATAAAATAGCCAAAACCGATTTCGTCCAACGAAGACGGCCGAATTATGTAAAAAGGTTGAAGACGTTGCAGGGTTAATATACTCATGAATATTGATGGTTGAACAAATTTGCATTAAAAATTTTCTAATAGTTCTTGAGTTTTATCTTAAGAACGGAAACTATCCTTTCCAATTGATGGGACAAAATTATTGATAATAGGGCTGAATGTTTATAATTCTTTCATATAATTTTTCAAGGAAAATTAAAACTTTTGTTGTTAATAAAAACTTACGCCGGTTAGAGTGCTAACCTCTTATCATCAAGGTTGAACTAATTGGAAAAACTAACTAAAATCCATGTTTCTGTTACATTTTCATTCGGTAACACAAATGACACAAATAAAATGTCTGAAAGTTTGTTTAATTCAATGGAAGAAAGCTAAGCTCACATCAAAATTTTTTCTAAAAAACTAATTATAAAAATGAATACATTCCATTTATTTATATTGATGGAATACAAAAAAAATTCAGAGTGTTGAGTTGAGTTCTTAGATATTAAAAATAAAAAGTCTTGTAGGTTTAAGTGGGTTTCGAAGGCATATTTCTGCAAATATATCAAAAATATTTCAAAGAAAATGAAAGGAGGCCTCAAGACTTTCATTTTATGTTAAAAAACTTTTCTTCTAACTTTTATTGTTTTAAAGATATTACCAGATTTTTATGGTCTTTAACGTTACATTTTTGTAATTGAGTTTCAAAGAAGATCTTCCTTTAAAAAAGTTGCCGAAATTAGCAATAAAAAACCATACATTAAATTATTATAGCGAAGTCTTCTTCTTGATCAAAAAAACGACTAAGATAGGCCAAAATGTGTGGTCTTTAACGTTACGAGTTACTTTTTTATTCCGATTTAAGTCCGGCGCAATGAGCGCGACAAAACAGACTGCTTTTGGTATAAATATTTTCTGATTGTGTGGTATCAGAACGACTTGACAACATTTTTACTAGGTCGGGTCGAAAAAAATATTCGATAAGTTCGTACTAAAAATTTCTTGACTCATTGCATGGCCTACCACGAAACAATTTCTCACTGTGTTAATCCTAAGGCTTCCTTTTAATTTTTTGGAAAAAGTGTCTGTTTTGGGCAAAAAAGCTCTATTTGTATGAGCAAGTTTTTTCTGCTCAAAATAGTCAAAAAAAAAAAAAAAGTCAAAAATACAGCTTCGAAAATTACAATTTAGTCCAAAAGGCACTTTTTCAAAAAAAAAAACAAAAACAACCAGGAAGCCTATCTATCACATTGTGAAATTGTTTCGTAGAGGGTGTAATTTTAAAAATTTTCTAAATTTTGTTTTTATTGGAAATTCGTATGTAAGAAATACTTTGTTTACTTACCTAGCTTTGCGTTCCAACAACTTAGTAAGTGGATCTCTTGTGAGCACAAATGGCAAACGATTTGATACCACAATCAAACTGGCCTTGGTTATAGGTTCACATGATGGAGTAACAACTATTTCGGTTTCAACCATTTTTAAGGTAGTTCGAAAGCTTGAAATAAAGTTGAAAAATGCACCGATATTTCACGGCAAAATTACCAAAAAATGTTTATCAATTGTTGTTTTAATTAACGTTTAAAATTCCACTTTTTCGATAATTATAACCCTGTATAAGGCTTTCTTTTTATTTTGAAGTGTTAACTTTTGATTTATTGAAACGATAGCTAGAGTAGAACGATCACCAGGAAGTTTCGTAACGAACTGAACTTTAAGTGTTCAGGATACTTTTATTAAACCTATTATTGAAGGCGGTCTGGGAGTCGTCGATAGGCCGACGTCTGTTTTTCCAGATGATTACAAATTTAACCGATTACAACCTGCACTAATTTAGTACTGCAAGAGAGCGCTGATCGCAGACAATTGTTGAGTGCAGCGTTTTTGTTTCTGTCGGGCGGTGGGTAGCGGTGTTAGTGTTGACGGTGTTATTTTGCTTATCAGAGTCATTAAATCGCTCTGAGAGGTGACGAGCGGCAGCGGAGGACATTTCAAAGTGACACAAAAATACCAAACAATCGATCAACAAGTGAGTTGAAGGCGATGGAGACAACAGTTGATCTCATCATTATATGGCTATCTTCTAACTGCAGTCGAATGCAGCTCCAGATTAGCAAATTTCATGCAAACTAATATGTATGTAAATATATAGCGCTGAAGAAGAGAGCAGCCCAAAGAGCTTAGTTAAAATTGCATCCCAGCGCTCACCATTGCTCGCTCTCTAAATATATCTTATCAGTTTGCAAATAAGCGCCTAAAAACAATAAAAAAAAATTATAATATTTTGATTGAACACAGCAACCAACAGATTTATTTAACAGTAAACAAATAATAAGCGCGTCATTTCGCTGTACCAATTCACCTTTTACGCCGTCCGCTGTTACCGCCGTTACCAAGTATTCGTTCCACTTTGGTGGTGTGCTTCTATTGTGCAACAAGCTTCTCTTGTGCAACAGTCATAGAATTAAGTTTATTTTTGACCCTCGTGTGATGAATGTTTCAAGACATTTGTCAATTTTTTCTATTATTTAGCAACTAGAATTTTCAAAAGAATTCCAACATTATCTACATGCATGTAGTTCGAAGCAGTTCGGTCGATCATCTTTCATAGTTTTTGAGATAACGCAAACTTTTTTTAATTTTATTCATTTAACATTTAAATGTATTGTTATTCTTATGTAAATGTAAGCTGTAGGAGTCATTCTAGTATTTATTTATTTATTGATGAAATATCTGTGCTAAAGTATATTTGTACTTATATTCAACTTGATTGCTTTTTGAATCCGATTAAAAAAACGACCAACCATTTTTATTGCCAGCCTCCAATAATCCATAATTTTATATAAGAACAATAAATATGACGTATATTCAGTCTGGCCTTTTCAAATATCCGCTACGCTGAGCTATTATAGGCATTTTTCTCCAGACAGTTCTACTTTTTTCGAGCTGACGATAAGCTATTTTTCTCTGAAATAATCTGCCAAATATTTGGAATGCCAAAAAATGAATTACAAACTTCAAGAGTTTTTTCTCTTATGTAAATCTGAACTTGCCGGTTGTACTGCCTATAGCGGCTGACTGGTTCAATATCAATCTATGGAGGCCAAGCATCTGTGGGTTGGTCCCAGTCGATATTTACTAGAAATTTTATTTAATCTTGCCTAGTTGGTACAGTTGAATCCTTAGTTGTCGCAAAATGATAGCGTACATCACATCACGTGTGAGTATGTGAGATGGTTAAATAGTAGATTATTTCTTGGAAATAATTTTAATCAGTAAAACAGTAGTTGGTAACAACAATGTGTCGGAAATATCGAAATTTTTTCAAACATGAAAAAAATATGCATAGATATAGTAAAATTATTGTTAAGTATACTAAGTATTACTTGGTTTTCGCCTGAAAATAAATATTAGTGGCATCTCACAGTGCGCTTATCCTATACAATATATTGGGATAAAAATAGGAGTGCTCCTTTGAAAATTTGTATGTTTGATTAGTTTAAGCTTATTAAAGAAAATTTAATAATAACTTTTAAATTAATTTTATTCCTCTCAAAGTTGTCTCCTCAAGATGTAATACACTTGTGCCAACGTAAAGGCTTCAATCTTCTTCGCTTAGGTTTCTATTGAAGTCACATGGTGGTAAGTCAGGCGAATACGGTGCTTGCGTAATGATATAGGTCGAGTCCCTATCTCTCCCAGATGCAATGCACTTGTGCCAACGTATAGCTTTCAATTCCTTCTTCGCTTCGGTTTCTATCGAAGTCACATGGTGGTAAGTCAGGCGAATACTGTGATTGCGGAACGATATGGATCGAGTTTTGGAGAAATTATCACGAATTACGAGTGCAGTGTGAGAAAGTGTATTATCATGATACAAAAACCAAAAATTGTCTCTCCATAAACGCAGTATTTCTTACCGCACAGCATTAAAGAAGAATTTGAGAATAAGAAAGCCCTCGAACCTGACGGAATCCCAAACAAGATGCTTAAGATTGAAATAACGCAGCAGACAGAGGCGTTCGTTGATCTCTACAATACTGGCATAAAAGATCCACTAATATGGAAGCGGCAAGGACTGGTGTTAATCCCGAAGAACACTAGTTCCTCAGAGAATCCATCGGCCTATCGTCCGCTTTGTATGCTCGATACTGCCGGCATAATCCTTGAACGGCTGATTAGCAATAGTCTTGAGGCGTCTATTAAAGATGCTGGGGACCTTTCTAACGAGCAGTTCGGATTCCGCGAGGCTCGTTCAACCATAGATGCAATTGCAGCCGTGAAAAAATGACGCTTAATGCAATCCTAGGCACTCGGTGGATGCACGGTGATAAAGAGTACTGTTTCGTTACAATACTCGATATCAAAAATGCCTTTAATACTGCTAACTGGACCAGAATTTAAGAGGCTCTTGCCCACTTTGATGTCCCTTTCTATCTTCTGAGCATTATCCAAAACTACCTCGAGGATAGAATTCTTTATGACGAAACAGAAGCGCGCTCAGAAAGGTATAAGATTACAGGAGGAGTGGCGCAAGGATCATTGCTGGGTCCAGTTCTATGGAATATTATGTCTGAAGAAGTCTTGCGTCTACAGCTGCCGGATAGTACTCACATAATCGGGTGTGCATATGATATTGCCCTCGTAAAGTAGCAAAGCATTTACATAAAGTACAACTGCAACCAAGCGGTATGGCAGTACAGCAGTGGCTGAACACAGCAGGGCTCTGTCTAGCACAAAACGGAGGCAGTACTAATAAGCAGCCGGAAATTCGTTGAGTCCGCTAAAATATTGGTTGGTGACCATACAATTGTGTCTAAACCATTCGTTAAGGGCCTAGGCGTTATGATAGATCATAGGCTTAACTTTAAGCAGCATCTCACATATGCAAGCGAAAGAGCGGGAAGATTTGCAGTTTTTTAGACGAGAATTTTTTAGATTTCGTCTTTGGACCAGAGGTCCTAGACGAATCCGAAGAAGCTTATAGTCACTGTCGACAAATCAATATTCCTGCACGCACTCGCCATATTGGCTGAGGCAACCAAATCTAGCTCCTAGCGCACTTAGAGTATGCTGTGCAGTCCGAACTGTCTATGTACGCAGTGCTGGTTCTGACGGGAACTCCCCCTATAGATCTTCTCACGATTGAGAGTGTGATATAAGGCTTGCACCCGATGCGCTGGGTGGCATCACACAAGGGACTATAGAGAACCTTATTCCAAATCAAAGAAGCAAGGCTTAATAGGCGACATGGCAAAGAGCACTACAACCACATCCAAATACAAATTGAGTATGGGTGCTTTAAATCGTACCTGCATGGATTCAAGAACGAAGAAAACCCTATCTGCAGTTTCTATACAAGAAATGTTATAGAAGATGCAGAACATGTTTCCTTTGACTGCACAAAAATTTAACCCAGAGAGACTACTGGTTTGGCATTATGCATTATGCGGACGAACAGACATAGATAGCTCGACTCATGAGGTGACCCTGATCAAGAATATATATACTTTTCTATACCGGAATCGCTTCGTTCTATGCGTTACAAACGTTTGCAAAAAGTTAATACACTCTGACCTTTCAGATTAAGGGTATAAAAATATTAAACCTTGTCAGGGGGTTTTGAACATAAACGTTCATCTTGCATTGGACCACTGTCGATGTTCTGTCAACGTCATCCCTTTACAAAAAGAGACCGCACTCGTCAGATCATGTGTCTAAGGCTGCGTTTATAGTGAATGCGAATCAGACAGGCAGGCAGACAGTCAGGCTGAAATCTGTGTGAAAAAACGAGATGCAGATAGCTATCTATCTCGCTTGTTCACATTGCCTGTCTGCCTGCCTGTCTGACTCGGCGTTCACTATAACCGCAACCTAAGTCTAGGGACCATCTCCCGAAGCGGTCTGCCCCCGTAGAACCAACAATTATATGGCTGCTTTACTATACTGAGGTAAGGGGGTTTTGAACTAGCGATTATCTTGCAAGAGACCGCAGTAGACGTTCTTTTTGCAACATCATTTATGGAAAGGGCTGCCAGGTCCCGATCTCCACGCGGGTTGTCATGATTTTCAGCTTTAAAATGTGCGTCCCGAGAAGATCTTCCGCGAGACGTCAATTGTTTCGATTGATTCTCCGAAATGCTTTTTATTTTGGTATTATTTTTATTACCTTTACAAAATATTTTTTTTATTTTTTTTCCTTTACTTTTTTAACTGTTAAGGCGTATTCAGTGAATACTATTCACTGATCACCTTCGGCATGTTTTAAAGTTTTTTTATATGACGTTTATGCCTCTCTATCTTCTCCACACTTAATGAGAGAGTAACAAAAACTTGCAGCACTCTCTTTGATTGGATTTACTTTATTTTAACTTTCTTGCTGAATGATCTTGAGCGGAATTGCCAGAATGGAGTTTCTTGAGTTGAAATTTGCATATTTTATTTTTTGTAGCTTCAAAATAAAGAAGCATTGTGTCTGGCAATATTAAATTATTTTGCTGTGCAACAAAACTTTTTTTTTAATTTTTACTTTAAGATATCCATACATCTAGAAAACAAGAAGTGATTTGCATAAATCTTGTTCCGATTTTTTTGCACAAAATCCCGATTTAAAAAAAAAAATATGGCAACCCTATCTAGGAATCATTTCCTGAAGTGATCCCCTTACAAGAAGAGACTGCAGTCGACAGATCACTCGTCCGCGTCTATGTACTACTTCCCGAAGCGGTCTCTCTCCAAAGATCGAAGATACTGAAGATCCAGAAGGATGCGAATGGAGGGAGGGCAACTTTAGCAATGAAGTAGCTTGAATTACTTGCCAGCCTCACAAAGTAAAACTTAGCGGTAGATCCATGGGGAGAGTGGCTGAAGGTGCAGGAGGTGGTTTAGTACGTAGGCACATACCCGAAATCTACCCAAGTAGTCTTCTTTGTTAACAGTTTGGCTGGTTGGAAGAAATTCATAATGCTTAACACCACGATAATCAAAAACTGCTAACATGACCTTGAGATTTAATTTTTTTAAGGCCCAAGTGGTCACTGATCCTTCCGATATTCCATTAAGGTCAGTAAGATCTTTGGCATTCAAACGAGTCCCCATTATCTGTATACATTATTTTGTATGGAAGGTACATACAACTTATTTACAAAACTCTTAACAAAAATAAAAATGGTAGAAATTTAAAAGACCTTACGGAAACCTCTGTTGGAACTACATATATAACATTTTTACATGATTTTGGATGGGAGGTACATACAAAAGTAAGTTGGTCCTCAAGAAACTCAGTGAGAAGACAAGACAAATAGTGTAATAGATGTGTACTGAAATTGGTAATAGTCGGTAAGACCTGAAGGATAGCCCTCTTGCACCTATATCCATTTTTTACATGATTCATTCCCATCTGTATTAATTAAATAAATTCCCTTTTAGGCAGATTTTATTTCATTTACAAAAGAAAAATTAAAATTAGTAATTTTTGTAACGCCTTGAAAATGCTGTAGACGAGAAACCAATTTACGACCTTTTTTTTAAAGATACCAACTTCAACGACCTCTAGAACATAAACAACAAATACAAAAACAAAACAAAAACAATTTTTTATATATAACGTAAATAAATTTGAATTAAATAATTAAATAATACTATGTAGAAAATATTAATAAAGAAGGTGTTGTTTTTAATAGCTTCACAATGTATAGTACCTTAAGCTTATCCCGTATAATGTTAGATCCTGCAATAAATAGTTAAATGTTGAAAACTAATTTATAGACATCAAGTAGTCTAAATATATTTTGTGTGCTTACTAGCTTTATTCATTAATTGATTTAATTACAATCAAGAAAAAAGCTTTTTAGCTTAAAAAAAGCAATAGATAACGGTATAATTCAAAATTGAGATTGATTGCAAAACAGTTAAATTTGCATTTTTTTACATTTTTGTCCGCAATTTTAGTTATTGTTTTAAGATTATCTTAAAACCTATTTGGGAGAAAGAGGAAAACTATACAAATACTGTTATTAAATAAAACTATGCAATTAATTACAGTTTCGGGAATATAACAGCTGCTAAAATGAGACGTGCAACACCATGTTACAGTATTGCTCTTCAGTGTATGTATCATCATCCATAATGCAACATTCATAATTGCTGACGAAATATTTGTTCATAAGCCTAATATGTACGCACGCTCCGACAGAAGAAAAAGATGACGAGACCAAAGAAAGTTTTTACGAGCGCCTTGAAGACGCATATGAGCGCTGCCCCCGTCATGACATAAAAATCGTGCTTGGTGACTTCAACGCCAAGGTGGGTAAGGAAAACATATTTGGTCCAACAGTCGGAAAGTTCAGCCTCCACGACAACACATCCGATAACGGAATGAGGTTGATTGACTTCGCCGCAGCACGAAACATGGTCGTTAGTAGCACTAGATTCAAGCATCTCAATATTCATAAGGCTGACCCCTGATCAGAAAACATGCAACCAAATTGATTACGTTTTGATTGACGGAAGGCACTCTTCCAGTGTACTGGACGTACGCACGATCCGTGGTGCCAACATAGACTCGGATCATTATCTTGTCGCAGCCAAGATCCGCACACGTCTGTGCGCAGCTAAGAATGCTCGCAATCCTACACAAAGAAAGTTAGACGTCGACAAGCTTCAGTCAAAACGGACGGCCGAAGCCTTCGCTACTCGACTCTCACTCCTGCTTCAAGAAAGCACTCCTCCGATCGACGATATATGCGGACAGTGGACGCACATATCCCACTCTATGCGTACGGCTGCCGAAGAGGTGATAGGCTACCACCGCCCTCGCCGAAACCAGTGGCACGGCCAGGAGTGTCGCGACGCCACTGCAGAGAAGGACATCGCCTACAAAGACAACCTGCAGTCGGTTGTAACGCGTGCTGTTATGGAGCGATACCGAGAGAAGAGGAGGGAAGAGAGACGCATTTTCAGGTGAAAAAAAAACGAGAGGCGGAAATGCGTGAGTGTGAGTGCGAAAAATAAGACGTCTGGGTGATGGTTTTAAGACCGAAGCCTCTTCCTGCAAGGATGAGAATGGGAATCTAGTGACAGATATCCAGAGTACTCTGGTGTTATGGAGGGAACACTTCTCCAGTCTTTTAAATGGCGACGCTGACAACAATCTTAACAATAGAGATGATATCCCGGAAACCCCAATTATGGATAACAGCGTTGAAGTTCCGCTGCCCGACTTTAACGAGGTCTTAACATCTATAGCTCGGCTTAAAAACAACAAAGCCGCAGGAGCTCTCATTAAATGCATTCACAGACTTCTTTGCAGAATATGGTCGGATGAATGCATTCCAGATGATTGGAACCTCAGTGTGCTCTGCCCAATCCACAAAAAAGGCGATCCCACCATTTGCGCCAACTACCGTGGAATTAGCCTTCTTAATATCGCATATAAGGTCCTGTCGAGCGTATTGTGTGAAAGACTAAAGCCCATCGTCAACCAACTGATTGGACCTTATCAGTGTGACTTCAGACCTGGAAAGTCCACCATTGACCAGATCTTCACGCTCCGACAAATCTTGGAAAAGACCCTCGAAAAACAAATCGACACACACCATCTTTTTGTCGATTTCAAAGCCGCCTTCAACAGTCCAATAAGGAGTCACCTCTATTCCATCATGTCTGAATTTGGTATTCCTGCGAAGCTAGTACGTCTTTGTGGGATGACACTGAACACTACCAGCAGCGCAGTGAAAATCGGGAAGGACCTCTCCCTTCCGTTCGATACCAAGCGAGGTTTTAGACAAGGTGATTCCTTATCGTGCGACTTCTTTAATATAGTCAAGTAGTAGATCATCCGAGCTGCTGACCTGAGACGCAGCGGCACAATTTTCTATAAGAGTGTTATGCTGCTAGCGTATGCTGATGATATTGACATCAGCGTCTTGGAAACCACGTCACTGTTGATAACACCTCCTTTGAGGTAGAGAAGGACTTTGTTTACCTGGGATCCAGCATTAACTCCTCCAACGATATCAGTATTGAGATTAAACGAAGGAAAAATCTTTCCAATAGGTGTTACTTTGGGCTCAGTAGGCAATTGAGAAGCAGAGCACTTTCTCGACGAACAAAACTGACGCTCTATAAGTAAAAAATCATGCCCGTCCTACTATACGCATTACAAACCTGGAAGTTGAGCAGTTCTGATGAAAGGACTTTGGGAGCATTCGAGAGAAGAATCCTTCGAAAGATCTATGGTCCAATCTGCGTCAATGGCGAGTACCGAATACGATGGAACCACGAGTTGTATGAGCTATATGCCGATATTGATATATTCAAGCGTATTAAAATAGAACGGCTTCGCTGGCTAGGTCATGTCGAGAGAATGAACGACGAAGCTCCAGCGAAAAAATTATTGGATTCGGTACCCAGCGGTGGCCAACGCAGACGAGGAAGACCGCATCTTCGTTGGAAAGACCAGGCATTGGATAACCTGACAACGCTTGGAGTTTTTCCAACTGGCGCCAGCAAGCGCACGACAAAAGAGGCTGGCGCAAATTCTTAGACCAGGCCAAAACCAACCAACGGTTGTAAGCGCCATCTTAGTAAGTAAGTAAGTGAAGTGAGTTATAACGACTGTTAATCGTTTAAAATTTTGTAATTTTTTTAGAAAAAGATAAATTTTCTCTGAAAGTGGTAATTTTTTCCCAAATAGTGGTAAATTTCAGCTCGGCTCTCTGGCAACACTGCAATGGACCTGTAGTTAAAATTGATTATAAGCTAAGACTTTGCCCAGTAAGTTAATGGTTATGTTACATAGTTAGCTTATTAGTCAGCTTGCTAGTTAAAAGTTAATTAAGCTTAAAATTTTAACAGCTTGATCTATTTTAGCGTTGCTTAAAAAGTACCTGACGGGTTTTATAGGAAACTTTTTATAATGAACATTGTTCCCTTGGAAATTGGGAAAAATTAATTATTTAAAATCTAATAAAAACTTGTAAAGCTGAAGCTAGTAAACGTGCTAACATCGCTTTTGTATCAAGGGTCTAGATTCTAGAGTAGATAAATGCGTATGAAAGTAAAATGTGCCATACACTTTTTTTTTTAAATTTAAATTCCTCACAAATGTAAGGGCTCACAAATGTAAGGGCTCACAAATGTAAGGGTCACAAAAGTGCACTTTTGAAAGAAATGGTTTTCAATTCAACGTTTCAAAACATTTCAAATATTTTACTTATCATATTTGTGAGTTTAACCATGCATATGCATATTTCATTATTTTTACCAGCTGTATTAAAAAAAAAATGCGAAGCGCTATTTTTGTATGCATTTAACTTATTATGTAAGTGAAATACAGCTTGTTTTGAATGGCTTATAAATATTATTTAATCTTTTTTAATCTCATATTATTAAAAAATTAAATTTTTTAAACTGTTAAATCTTTATATTGTAGAGCAATTTGCGGCATTTTGTTTACTATTTAGGGGAATCTTTTGACATTTGCAACGACTTCCAAAGTTTCCATTTATCAAAATCGTTACATGTAAAATTACGTATTCACAAACCACCAGACATAGCTGTAAACATGTCGACTGATAACAAGATTTGAAATCTTATTCAAACTCATTTATTCAATTTCAAGTAATATTTATTGTTCAGTAGAACAAAGTCTATTTTTACAGCCTTTCACCAAATGTTAGAAAGCACAACTATCACGTGACTCATTGACGTCATGGCATGATAACTTTAGACAAGTCTTCCTGACCTTGTCATCAAGTTCAAACTTAGGGCTGGACATTAATTTGTAGCGTGTTCGCGAGCATGACATACAAATGTTGATTTAACAAAGGTAGGTTTTATAGATGCGATCAACTAGTTTTAATGTCTATTTGATCAGCCTAACATATTAAACCATAAAATTTAATGGCTTTAAAAACTACTTCAGATTTTGTGCATTATTTTACCTACATCCGATCAGTTGCAGTCCTCTACGCCACTATTATTGATCAACATGCTGATAAGCTTATCAGCAAGAATGCATTAAACGGCATTAACAAAATAAGATTCGATGAAAAATTGTCAAAACAAAACTTTTTTTGCTGCAATAAGTGGTCAAAACAAGGCTAAGCTCACCTAATATAAATGTAAATTGACAAAATAATAAACAATTTGTCAGAGAATGTAAACAAAAATAGGGCTTTATAAGTAGTTAAGTGGTACTACATAATAGCGAAAGAACTGTATGGAATAATTCTTCATGCAATGATTAATGCAATCATATAACGATCAAATTATGAATAGTTTGAAGATCAGAAATTTTCCAATTTTAAGCTTTGAAAAATTTCATTAAAGCTAAACATTTTGTTTTCGATAAAATATCTGTGGCGTACCAACCACATGGAGAACTTATTTTATTACTGTAATATTTTTAAGTTCTGCGTCGAAAGATATCAGTTCTGTAGGTTACAATCAGACTGAACTGTATATATATTTTGTAAAGCTATAGGATTTGTTATTATTTTAAGGAGATTTTCAGTATCTTTAAGAAGAAGCATCTTCAGATGAATCACTATCGATGTGCCTGCTGAAGTTGTAAAATACATTAATCCTTCTCGGTCAACTTCCCAGTGCCAATAAATTAGAATAACTATATAATTTTGCTTTAACAGTACTTATAACTACCCTGATCTTTGCTGTTTAAAGTTGAAGGCCTCAAACTCTAAATTTTCAAGGTATAACCATAAATCCGTAGTAGAATATTTTGTTGCGAGGAATGCATTGATAGTATTAACCTGACTTTGTCCTTACTTCACTTTAGCGGTTATTCGTTATCGACACAGATATGTGTGGTATCTGTATATCACATACACACGATACACATATTTAAGTCACACAAAATAAAATACTTTACTTTTAAATATTTGAATTTTAAAAAATGTTTTTTTTTGTCAATTTTTTAACATCAACAAAAAAATAAATATTGTCAAAAAATAGATCGACCCCATGTAAACCAAAAAATTTTGTAACCAAAAAATAAAAATATTTAAATAAAATTATTTATAACAAAAAAAAAAAAAAAATAAATTAAAGCTTTTATGTGTAACACCACAAATTGGCGATCCTGCCAGCAGAAATTTTATAGCGCTCTTGTGGTGCATCATCTTCGGAACTACCGGAAGATATTTTTCTTGATCTGTGTTGCTGTTGAACTCGATGCCGTGTCGGATATCGTTTATGCAGCTAGTTACCTTCCGAAACTGAATTTTTTGATCTGGATTTTGAACGAAATCAGTTTTCATCTAGAATTAATTATCTACAATCCATTATCAGGAACCCATCGAATGCTGAATAGCCAACAAAAAATTTTTTTTGGTTCACGGAAACGCCAACAAAAAAGTAGCCATAACAACAACGTGCAATACCCTACACCTGCCGGTACACAGTGGCACTTTTGAGCAATCTGGGAGCAACAAATTCATAACTTCTTAACTAATTGAGATAATGTAATGAAAACCATTCTGCAGATAAAAATTACGGTGATTCATATATATGTAAAAAATTTTTGAGATTGTAAAATTACGACAGCCTTTTTTTTACACGGTAAAAGTTTTCACTATAGAAATTAAAATAAATTTTCAAGAACAAAAACTACCCCTTTCAATTTAACCCCTTTTACATTAGTCAAGAATTGAAGTCAATTTTCTGAGGTTGTAGGCCAATTCGCCGCAAAAAGAAAGCGACGAAAGAGGAAAAAGTTGACGGTACACAGTCAAGTGTACTGGCAAGTTTTTCGAACTCGAAAAAATGCTTCCATTTCTTGACTAGTATAAAAGGGGACTTTAGAAATTTATGTCAAGGAAGCAACTACAATCAAAAAAGGAAAAAGAAGTGAAATTAAAATATGCATTAATAATATAAAATTAAGATTTCCAAACAATGAAACACAGAATATAAAAACAACAGCATAAACAGTAAACATTAAAAAAAATCTTTTATTCGTTCATTTCTATTTCAATCTAAATTCTCATGTTTAGCTAATAATGAAATGAGTTCTTCAGTAAATACATTTGTATTTTTCAAGATCCTTTTATAACATGCTGACAGAGAAAATATTAACGGATCGGATGTAAAAAGCATTGCGTGCATAAGGTCCTTCATTGTTTTTTCTCGACTTGATTTTCTAGTGTTATTCTCTCGGAGCCTCCTAACATCTTTGTTGCGAGCTTCAAAAGCTTCCTCTGACATCATTCCGATGGGTTGTGCGAAAGATCCTATAACTGCAGCACCATAAATAAGGATTCTATGAACGCTTGGTGGCATGGGGTGCCAGCCATATAACCTAACATTAAGCTCAGCAGTATATTTACAATATTTTGCAAATTTCTCTTGTTTTATTTTAGCACCACAAGACATACAGTTTAGAATTACTCCAAATCTACGAATAAGGTCTTCGCTTACTCCCGTAGCTGCAGCAGCTAAAGCATATCGGTGATTCCATATCATTTCGACAAATTTTTATCGAAATCTGACCTTAGTGCTTCCGATTTTTTTGAAACTTTGTAGGTTAGAAGTTCACATTAAAAAAACCTATTCTGTGTTTTTTATTATTGCGAAATTTTTTTTTTGCAAAGTTATACACTGTCAAAAACATTGAAAATCATACAAAAATTAAAGTATTTAAAGAGCTTTATCTTCTAAACTGTAAATCGTACAGAAAATACACTCAGGTATAGTTTAAGTACCTTGAATGGATTTTTCTGGTGGTGTCATTTTTTTAAGTACTTTTATGGCAAAAAGTTATTTTTCTTATCCCGAAATTTACCATCATATTTTTCACAGTCGGCGCAACAAATTTTTCACCATTTTAATAAAATGTAGTATGTAAGCTTTCATTCTGAAGGTTTGTGGAAAATTTTAAGTTGGATCTCCAACGATTGCTATTTTTAATGAATTTTTGAAAAAATGCCTGCTAAAGATTTAATATATTTGTATACAGATAATTTAATTTAAATGTAAAAAAAGATATTGTTCTTTATTTTATACATGCAGTAACTCTTTGGTTTGAAGTTAGTTCTTCAAATAGATCATCAAAAAAAATTAATATGTTCCAAATTTATGGCCATGTGTTTTACGACTCAAAGGATCAATTAAATGCGCTTTTGTTTAATCTTCTATACTTGTATTTTCTTAAATTGTACAACTATTTCTGTCCTTAAGCTGCATAGTTTTAATATTGATACCAATCTAATGGCTTTGTAAAAAAATAAGAACTGCTTTGATGAAGACAATTCAGTATTAATAGTTCTCAAGTTTTTTGACACCCAATTATAAAATTTTTAAGGTGAAGGAGCTAAAGTTTCATTCGTTGAATCGCAGTGCACATGTCAATACATACATAAAATATTTTTTTATGCTGATCAATTACAAGATTCATTGGTTGCAAATGTTCCTATATATCAAGTAAAGAACAATAATTTTTTTATACCAAATTACAATTTTCGATATACATATACATATAGGAAATCTTAAGTAGGCATTTTTTTTAAAAATCATTACAAATAGCAATCGTTGGAGATCCAACTTAAAATTTTGCGTAAGCCTTAAAAATGAATGCCTTAATGCGAAATTATATTAAAAAGGTGAAAAAGTTATTGCGCCGACTGTGAAAAATTTGATGTTAAATTTCGGGATAAGAAAAATTAACTTTTTTCTTTAAAAAAACTTTAAACAAATGACACCACCAGAAAGATCCATTCAAGGTACCTAAACTATACCTGTGTTTTTTGTCTGTGCGACTTACAGTTTAGAAGATAGAGCTGTTTAAATACATGTACCTATTTAGCTTTTTTATCATTTTTAATGTTTTTGAGAGTGTAAAACTTTGCAAAATTAACTTGCAAAAAAAAAGTACGCAGTTATTATATTTTTCAGATGAACAATCCACCAAAAAAGTTTTAGAAGTTTCAAAAATAGTGATGTCAGAAAAGTGTGCCTTTTGACATGGAATCACCGATATTGTTCAAAAAATCAACTTGCGTGTTACCGTCATTTGACGTTCCGGATCTCTGCTTTGGAATATCAACGATTAAATGCATGGTAGTTTTAATGTTTTCTTGAACTTCTTTTTTTCTGCTCGAAAGAATGGGTTTATTTTGAAGTCCAATGACTCTTGACTTGAACTACCATCGCACCCTCATTTGGTTGTCAAAAGCATTCCTTGTCTTAATTGATCTATGTTGTTTTTAAAATTCTCGTCTTCAGCCTGGGCTATGCGTGATATTGTGTGATCGAGAAGGTCTTGAACTTTAACTTCTGCTGAAATTTCCGAAACTAAAATATTCTCAGGATATCACTTTTTTTTTGATGATATAAGTACATTATAGGGTGGATAAATATTAGCTTTTTTGTGCTTACTTCCCTGTTGTATTATATAATACGAGTTTTTGGATAAACGTGCATCAACGAACATAGCCAGAGCTTCATCAGCAGTGTAAATCTCTATGGACATTTCTTTTTATTTCAGTTGCATTCTCTAACGAAGTATTGGTAGCACATTTTACAACTTCTGCTCTACTATATACTACGCTCTCCTGCAACATTTAAACTTTCACGAGTAGCATATGAGAGCTCTGCATACGTATAAGTATCTACCAAATGTGATATTCGTTTTTGTTTCATTGAGTCACTTAGATCCACAAAATTAAGCCTAGGCCTTCCTGATGAAGTTGATGGTAGATCCTCCATACAAAAATCTAATTTGTAACTAAGCCAACCTGCGTAGTGCTTTAGAAAGTTGTCCCGAGTCCTTTTTGCTTTAAGTCATCTGGAGCGCAGATTTGTTAGGCATATTTTTACTAACCTCAAACTGTTTCCAAATGCATGGTCATTCCAATCATCTATGACGAACATAATCTAAAACAACTAGATCAGTTTTCTTGATTTCCCGCTCAGCAACCCAAATATCATAAAGCTCACTGCGTGTTACTGGAACCATTTTAGCTCGGGCGCACTAGGGCAAATCAATCCTATTGGAACATGTCAAGAAATAATCAAATATTGTTAAAAAAAAAGAAATCAGCGTAATGTCGGGTGATGCGTAAGATAAGCAGTCCACAAACTCATAGTTTTTGTTTTTTCACTACATTACAAGTCGTACAAAAAGTATGCGCTGAAATTTTTTGTCAGGACGCACAATCACTCTTAAACTATATTTAAAAACGAAGTCTTACCTTAGCCTTTCACGAAAGTTAAAAATGTAGCCCTTTAATGTTTTTAACGTAATATTTTCCCACAAAACGCAACCACTGGTCACTCGCTTGAACAAAAAATTTTCTAGTTTTAAACCGTTGAAACCGCAAAAAAATGAAAAGGTAGGCAAAAATCGAGATTTTCGTTACACACATTGGTTGTGACTTTGAAAAAAAAGTTGAAATTCGTATAATGCTGACATGAAATATTTTGATTATTCGCTTCTAGATTGCTTAAAAGTGCCACTGTGCGGTAGGGTGACCTACACCTGCCGGTAGGGTGGCAATAGTAACAACAAAATCATCAACAATTATAACAACAAAAACTACAGCAACAACATCAAGAATAACAACAAGAGCAACAACAACAACAGAAAAAAACGGTAATATACACAACACTATACACTTAGCTTCTTACACGGTCGGCAAACAATCGCGTCGGAAGAAACCAATCGTTTTACTCCGTAGGCACTACACCATACCTAGGTACACTTATAGAAACACTTAAATTATATTATTATACGTTAAGGTAATATAACCATCAATTAATAATGAGTATTAGACATACACCCCCTCACCCCTTGTCACTCTCACCACAACCCTTTCAACACGGAGATGGCCACATAAATAGACTGATAGACTTAGAATCTTATCAGACCAACCCATCCAAACGTACAGAAATTCACACAACATAGGTAAAACTGCCCCAGTTTTGGACTAATTGTCCAGAGGCATGGTTTATATATGTCGAAATCCAATTTCAATCTAGATCCATTACGATGGTTAAAACAAAATATGTTTACCTGATTACGGCTCTCCCACAAGAAATAATCATGACAGTACTCGATTTTATTCAGAGACCTTCCTCAAGCAATCTTTACGAAAACTTGAAGAAAATACAGATTGAACGTCACTCTCTTAGCGAAAATAAACGTATTGACAAAATACTAGCTGACACATATATGGGACATAGGAAACCTTCACAATACTATAGAACGCTATTGCTGTTGGCTGGTTTCGCGGTAGACCCAGATTTTCTCCAAAAGCTATGGTTCAGGAAACTTCTTAAAACTCTTAACATAGCTTTAACCGGGTCAGGCCATAAAGAACTGATCGATCCACCGCCATGCTCAACAATCGAAGAAGTGTACTTTAGATCAAATTCAGTGCCTTTTAGGCGTCGGACATTTTTTCTACCATCAGTATCAATGCGATTGATCTTTGTTTTAACACTCCACACAACAAGTATTTGCACTGGTTAACCGGACAAGATACATGATCTTTGGAAAATTCAAAAAGTCTTCCATGAAGACCAGCTTCCACTAAAAGTTGTGCAACAGTTCTTTTTGATACACTGACGCCAATTTCATCCAATTTTTGTTTTACTGTGCTCTTCCTTGTGGTGACCGTGGCGTGCAGGTTAAGTGTGTGGCTTAGCACGCTCGGAGCCCGAGTTCGATCCCCAGTCGCGGCGAAAAGTTGTTTCAATAAAAAAATTTTTCTGATCGGTCACCATCTCTCTGCAGACAATGGCAAACCTCAGAGAGTAAATAATGCCATGTAAAGCTTCTTGAGAACATGAGCCGTTCGGAGTCGGCATAAAACATGTAGGTCTAGTTCTCGGTTAATTGTGTGCAAACATTTAATACCACACATAACATAATTGATCATAAGAAGCTTGGTCAAAGTCCTTTCAAGGGCTGAAATGGCCAATTTGTTTTTTTTGTTTTTGTTTTTTTGTGCTCTTCCTTGGATCAGATTTTGATAGTCGGACAATCTTTTGATCAATATGTACTGGTTTGTGTGGTATTTTTTGGAGTGGTACATTTTCCGTGGTTTTTTTATTGTCGAAGATGAGCAATAGCATGGAAAACCATCGTTTTTAAGCATTTGAATTGATCCGTATGATTGCCCACCACTGTATGATAGTCCACCACTGTTCAATTCAATAATTGCCTTGCGGGTACCTGGTGTGCATCTCTTGGATTTTTCCATTTTATGAAATTTTACTTATACAGTTTTTTTGTTCAAATTATGTGTTAACAGTTCAAAACAATAAAATCTTATCGAAATATTCAGAAATTATAGACCAAAAGTTTGAAAGCTTTAACGTTAACAAATCGTATCTAATTAGTTGTCAATGGAATAAATTATGTTCTCCTACTAAAATTGATTTTACTGCAATAAATTACTTGTGAAAAAGTCTGTTTGATTGTTCTTGTAAACGCACGTCCAGTGCGGTAAAGTGCAGCAAGTATGATATCGTTTCTAATTAGTTGTCAACGGCTGTAAACCTGACATTTGTAGACCGTCGAACACAAAAACATCTTCTCCACTTCACCTAGTACCTAAACGCGAACCGAACGACTGGAGGCCATGCGGGGACTATAGAAGACTGAACATAATAACAGTACCAGACAGCTACCCGTTACCACAAATTCACGGTTTCGCGAACAACTTACACAATACATGTATCTACTCAAAACTTGATTAAGTCAGGGCCTGTCACCAAATTCCCATGGTTCCTGAGGAAATACACAAAACAGCAATCACTACACCTTTTGGAAAGTTTGAGTTTCTCCGAATGCCTTTCAGTTTGAGAAACGCAGCGCACACATTCCAAAGATTCATACATGAAGTCCTTCACCGGCTAAAAAATCGTAATTTTTGGTAACTTTAAAAAAAAATGTTAATAGAAAGAAGCTAGTGGCAGACCTATTTTTGTATTTTTGTATTAGATACGTCTTAGTAAGAACTTAAAATATAAATTTTTTAAAGTGACTAGATCATAAACTTTTTGAGTTACATCGCTTTGAAAAATAAGAAATCTCAAATTTGCCCCAACTTTGGGGTCAAGTATCTCCAATGGGCACGGATGAAAAAATTTGAAATTAATGATGTAAGAATGAATGTGGTTTTTATGGTTCATTTGAAAGATAAAGCATTTTAAAATTCGTGCATTTCATTACATGAGGTATGAGTATTCTCAAATGCTGTTAGATCTTTTTTTCATATAAAATGTGGTAAATGTTAAAAAATAATTTTTTTTTTATTATAATCGCAATCAAAATTGAATAAAATAAATAAAAAAAAAAACAATTGATACATATATACTTTAAATATAAGCCATAACAGCTTACCTTTGCGACTAGTTGTAAGATGATACTTGAATTTCCGTTTCGATGTTTTTTTTTGTTTTGACCTATTCGGTCTTAACGGTCGGATGATACTCATATTCTTCGGATGTAGAAGTGATGAAGCATCGCATTTTCGTATCCAAAATTGGAACGAAACGATAGAATTTTCGTGTTCCTGGAATTCGTTGACACTTTTCGGTGCGGTCCAAAAGTTCATCCTTTTTATTGAAAATTTCATCTTTGTCAACATAACCGTAGTCTATTCCTTTAATATTTTGCTTACAATAAGTAGAAGAATTTGCCCTGTTTCGGTTCTTTGGAGACTTGCTTTTGCAACCTACCGTTTTGTTGTTCCTCCAACACCATCACATGCATTCTTACCATGCGATGTTGCGAAAAAGTTCCATTCTGTATCAAGTCCAAAATCTTCTTTGTGATGGCAGATATTTGAAAATTTTTCTTATTTTTATATTGGCTTGCAGCCCCATATCTCATCTTTGATAACAAAAGTAAAGTTTTCGGCGAAATCTGCAAGGAAAATGCAAGAAAAATGCGACTGTATTTAGATTCATCTTTTTTTCTCTTTGGAACTGGGATTGAGTTTTAGAAATAAAATGGTGTGCCTTCAATTCGATCAGTTTTAAAATTAGTGACTAGAAAAAAATCGTCTTTATTTTGAATAACAGTTATGATTTCACCGCAATCAGTCATGGTCCATTGCTTGTAAGTAATGTCGTCTGAGATGATTTAATTTTCTTTCAAATGGTTGAAAAACTCCCGCAAAGATTCTTCTCCTGGACATTGATCATATTTGTCCATCATGCACTTGCAATTATTAATGTCACACACAAGCTAACTCAGAAGGTCCTTGTAGTTTAGTTTTATTTTATCAACCATTAGCTTTGCATTTGATGATAACTGCAAACGCAGACACAGTGACTACCCACAGTTCCGGTAATGACACCATTTTGGTCTTAATTCTATAAATATTGTACGTCCAATCTTGCAATGTGGATATTGGTTTTTGAATTCCACGAAAAGCTTATTCAAATTGGAAAGGATTAGCCGCTTTTGTTTCTGAACTTTTTGTCGTTGATTTTGACAGATAAGCAATCTTTCATTCCTGGGCATAGGCGACTGTTGTCATCACTTTCATAGAAATTTTGCACAATTGACACTGTTTCTGCTGAAAACGGAATGCTCCTTTTTTTCTTCCAGATTTGGAAGTATTCCCTGATCTTTCATCAAATCTTTTGAAAGTCGAACGAGACGCTCAGACGCATTGAATTCCGAAACAATTCTTTGATATGACCATGAATCTGGAAGCACACTTATTATTTTGACTTGATCTGACTTTTCCGCAACTGCACATTTTGCCTTAAGCTTTTCAATTAGTTCATCGAATTCCTGTACATAATATAAAAAATTATTTTTTAACATTTACCACATTAAATATGAAAAAAGATCTAACAGCATTTGAGAATACTCATACTTTATGTAATGAAATGCACAAATTTCAAAATGCTTTATCTTTCAAATGAACCAAAAAAACCACTTTCATTCTTACATCATCAAAATCCTCTAATAACGTAGTTTATTTAACATTCATTTCAAATTTTTTCATCCGTGCCCATTGGAGATAAAGGGTGATTTTTTTGAGGTTATGATTTTCATGCATTAGTATTTGACAGATCACGTGGGATTTCAGACATGGTGTCAAAGAGAAAGATGCTCAGTATGCTTTGACATTTCATCATGAATAGACTTACTAACGAGCAACGCTTGCAAATCATTGAATTTTATTACCAAAATCAGTGTTCGGTTCGAAATGTGTTTCGCGCTTTACGTCCGATTTATGGTCTACATAATCGACCAAGTGAGCAAACAATTAATGCGATTGTGACCAAGTTTCGCACTCAGTTTACTTTATTGGACATTAAACCAACCACACGAATGCGTACAGTGCGTACAGAAGAGAATATTGCGTCTGTTTCTGAGAGTGTTGCTGAAGACCGTGAAATGTCGATTCGTCGCCGTTCGCAGCAATTGGGTTTGTGTTATTCGACCACATGGAAGGTTTTACGCAAAGATCTTGGTGTAAAACCGTATAAAATACAGCTCGTGCAAGAACTGAAGCCGAACGATCTGCCACAACGTCGAATTTTCAGTGAATGGGCCCTAGAAAAGTTGGCAGAAAATCCGCTTTTTTATCGACAAATTTTGTTCAGCGATGAGGCTCATTTCTGGTTGAATGGCTACGTAAATAAGCAAAATTGCCGCATTTGGAGTGAAGAGCAACCAGAAGCCGTTCAAGAACTGGCCATGCATCCCGAAAAATGCACTGCTTGGTGTGGTTTGTACGCTGGTGGCATCATTGGACCGTATTTTTTCAAAGATGCTGTTGGACGCAACGTTACGGTGAATGGCGATCGCTATCGTTCGATGCTAACAAACTTTTTGTTGCCAAAAATGGAAGAACTGAACTTGGTTGACATGTGGTTTCAACAAGATGGCGCTACATGCCACACAGCTCGCGATTCTATGGACATTTTGAGGGAAAACTTCGGAGAACAATTAATCTCAAGAAATGGACCGGTAAGTTGGCCACCAAGATCATGCGATTTGACGCCTTTAGACTATTTTTTGTGGGGCTACGTCAAGTCTAAAGTCTACAGAAATAAGCCAGCAACTATTTTAGCTTTGGAAGACAACATTTCCGAAGAAATTCGGGCTATTCCGGCCGAAATGCTCGAAAAAGTTGCCCAAAATTGGACTTTCCGAATGGACCACCTAAGACGCAGCCGCGGTCAACATTTAAATGAAATTATCTTCAAAATGTCATGGACCAATCTAACGTTTCAAATAAAGAACCGATGAGATTTTGCAAATTTTATGCGTTTTTTTTAAAAAAAAAGTTATCAAGCTCTTAAAAAATCACCCTTTACTTGACTCCAAAGTTGGGGCATATTTGAGATTTCTTATTTTTCAAAGCGATGTAACTCAAAAAGTTTATGATCTAGTCACTTCAAAAAATTGATATTTTAAGTTCTTACTAAGACGTATATAATACCAAAAAATAGGTCCGCCACTAGCAGACTTCTTTATATTAAAATTTTGTTTTCAAAGTTACCAAAAATTACGATTTTTTTTGGAAACTTTAATGTTTTTTTTTAATAAAGTAACATCCTAATTAATTTATCTGATATGCAAGATAATAGCCTAAGGTATAATTAATATTATGTTTTTTCTTTTATTACTGTATGTTTAAAAGGAGCTGAGATATGATCATTACCGCAAACTCTATAAAATACGAAAATTGCTCGTGGTTGCATGACAAACATGGCCACCATTTTGTAAATACAACAAAAAAATTTTTTTTAAAGCAGTTCTAAGGTGCTGAAACATAACGAAATTTATGGTAAAAAAATAAAATTTTTTTAAAATAGTCGAGCTACCGAATTTGCTATTTTGTGATAAATCTCGACGGACTGACCCCATAACATTAATGATTAATGTCTTGAAATTGAAGAATGCAAACAATCGACTTGCAACTGCAAAAATAAAGAAAAAATCATCAGGAAAAGACATTCTTAAACGAAAAATTGAAAATATTAAGAACCTACTAAAAGAAAAATATTTGCGAAGAAAGCAGTAGGAGGATAAACCCAGCGGTATAATAAAAGAATGCATATGGGCATCTCCCAGTGGCACGGACGCGAGATTCGCACGGTTTTAATTACTCGAAAAATAAGAAAGAAACAAAATGAGCCGATATGTATTTAAGTGTTCTAACGCGACGAAAGAATGCTACATTTTATAAAAATATTGGCGAGCTTTAGTACAATTTAGTACAGAGTAATAAGCAATCATTCATAGAAGTCCACAGTAATAAAATACAGTTAAGATGTTTATTATAAATTTTAATCAAAATGCATCATAATAAGTTGAATTCAAGTTACATAGCAGAAATACTAATCCAAATAAAAGAAAAATAAAGTTAAAAGCTGTTGAGTGCTTTATTTTAATGTTTTTCTTCACTTTTGGTGGACCGTTTTTGGAAAAGATACACCCATATAGAAGTGTATCTTTTAAAAACTCGTAATCCTTATTTAATCCTTAATTTTGTTTTATATAAGTTATTATTTTGTAATATCATGTGTTTTCGATCTCTTATTGTGTGGCACTATTAGGTTGTCCACGGGCTAAGGTAAATTTTTAATATAATAAAACAATTTTTTGTAAATTTATATTAATTTTTTAATTTGTTCAATATTTCGAACCACGCCGGAGTAGATCAACAGGGACACTGTTAAAAGGAAAAATAATGTTTTATATTATTTTATTTTATTTTTTTATTTTAAAGGTAAATATATTTATTTATCTAAACTTATTATTTTTTTTTTTTTTAATATAAGTCATATGAAAATGTTATGGTATAGAAAATTATTGTATTTTAAATAATAAATTCTACATTATTTTTTATTAAGTATAAGCAAAGGAACACATGCCACATAATTTTTGTTAGCTGTTGGTCACCATTTTCAATAAAAAACAAATACCTATTTTATGTATTATAAAATCTATCGAAATAATTTAAATAATTTCAAAATACATGAACAATTAATGCGCATACAAATTTTGTTGAAAAATTGATAAAAAGTGTGCAAAAACATAAGAACTTACAACGAAAAAACTGACAGGCAATACTTAAACAAATTTGCCAAAGAAAAGTGCTGGGAAGAAGTGACAATTGAATGCAGTCAATCAAGTAATGAGTGCGTTTGAAGAAGTTATATCCATTTAATTCCTTTCATTACATTTGCATTACATGAGCAGATTGCAAAACTAGATGGAAGATTCTGAGAGAACGCTTAAAAAAAGAGATGAAGAAAAGATGTTACCTTCTGGCGTCTCTCTACTACCCCATTTATAGTTGTTAGTAAAATGAGCCACCTTGCTACCAAAATCCTTAGAGCGTTTTCTATTGTTTTTTATTTCGGGCTTGGTACGCTTTTGTTGGACGCTTCTTTTTCAAAAGATAAGTGTTGTCCAGGATATGATCGCATAATATGATGGCTTAGGAGAAAAGCCGCATCAGCTATGTATAAAAAAATGTGTAAGTCCAACCTCAGTTCTTGGTAGTTTTCTATTTCCTGGAATTGGTTATCAGCCATTTAATTTTTTTTACCGCAATTACTGAGTTGAAAAATGCCTAGAGGAATGTTACATACAATTAAATTAAATACTGTTTTTAAGATTGTATGTATAAAGATGTTACCACCTTCATCATTTTGAGATCCAGACGCTCCAACATCTATGTGAGTGAGCCGGTATTAGTCATCACATGCTGCCAGTAAGACATTAAAATGAAAAGTTTTGTAAATGATGAACTGGCTACCGCTGTTTGGAGGGACTTTGAGAGAAATATGTTGTCCGTCTATTGCACCAATACAGTTCGTAAAATTCCACTTAGCACAAAAATCCTCCAAAATTTCATTGAAGGTTGTAATATTGGGTTCGGAAACGTAAAAAGGATGCAGGGCCCTTCATTCAACACATCAGCCAATACGATTATTTTGGATCGAACAGTCTCCTTTCTGAGTATAAATCATCACTTTAATATAATTCCGCAGAAATGTGAGTGCGAACTGCTCGATTTGTTTAAAAATTTTATAGCATAGTTATAGACTTTCTTAATTTGTCATTTTAATATTTTCAATTAAACAAAAAACTCCAAATTTGTATTATAATATACTGAGTTTCCATGGCGAGTTAACTCGGTGTTTACTCGGGGTTAACTCGCTATGGAAACGCGAGTTGAGTTGAGTTGAGTTTCGTTAAATTTACGAAACTCCACGAAATTTGTAAGATTTAACTGAGTTCTATCTGTCAAAGTGATTGCTGTCATTCATATTGAAAAAAAAATTAGAAAAATGTATAGGGGAGAGTCGTCCCCGTTGTCTCAAGTACTAGTTGTCACAATGCCGATATCTTTTGATTCAACACGTTATCGAGTTAAATATCAATGTCATCAATACGCTATTGCAATTTCTAGCATCCCAAGAAAGTTTAAGAGCCGTTAGTTTTGTTTTGCAAAACTTAAAAGAGATTTAAGAAACTAAGTTGGATTTGTGTATTTTTATATTTTTTTAAAAATTTGTGTTTAGACAAATAGAAGTGTGCAATATTCAACTTTAAATAAATTTCCAATACAATTAATATTATATTTTGCAAATACTTATGAATTTTTAGATAAAACCGTATATTTAAATTTACAGAACATTGTTTACATTTTTTTCCAAATGGTACAGGTTGTCACAGCGCTTGTGGGGCTTGTTGTCACATATAATTTTATATAACCATTTTGAAAGTATTCTTTGTTTTATTTGAATTTAAGGAAATATGCCAAGAAATAGCAAACGACTTACAAACCGAGGCTGGACATCTTCAGATATCATGATGCAAGCCGAATACAGCTAGTATCAATAAAGATAACGTGGATTCACTACGTGTAGTTTGTTGTCAAGCGTCAAATCCAATAACAATTGTCGTCAACATATAAACTGCAAACGTTGGGCACATAATGCATTGAAAGTAATTGTTTGATACATTGCTGCTTAAATTGTTCTTCGGAGTGCGGCAGCGACGACGATTAAGAGGTGTGACAACGGGGACTACGCGTTGAGACAACTTACCCCATGGGTGGGGAAACTTGTCCCAGACGAGTTGAATTTTTTATCTAGAAAATTTTTTGATTTATTTTAAAATAATATTCGTTATTCATATCAGGATTGAAGAATAAAATATTGAATTTATCTTTAAAAGTTTTGCAGTGCCATTATTGCTTAATTTGTGGGAGTTACAGCAGTTCATTCAAATTTTGTGACAACTAGTACCACTCTCCCCTACTATAAAAATAATATTGAGAATATCAAAATGTAGAACGTAAGAGTTTTTTTGGAGTGCCGCAGAAACTATTCTTTTAATACAAATATTTAAAGAAAAAAATGTATTGGAAATAATGGACGGGAAGAAATACGGAAGAAGTGAAATGTATAAAATCGTACACATCGATAATACGAGAAAAGACCCTGAAAAACTGTACAACGAAACACAAATTAGAACTCTAAAAACCATTGAAAGATGTTTTGGAGTATGGAAGCGTCTGTTTTCGGTTCTTTCTATGGGTATAAGAATGAACATGGATTCGGTGCAAGATGTAATTCTTGCAACATCTATTCTACACAATATATGCCGGAGTAATTCTGATAAAATACCACCCTTTGAAAGTAGTCAGCAGCAACATTATTTCGAAAAAAGTATGGAGAGACAATCACAAAATTATGCTTTCAACAGAGACTCTACGAACACTACAAGGAAGTCCTTGATTAATTATTTCGGATCATTGTAAAATGTCGTTTTCAAATAGTTTAATAAATATTTATTATTTATAACATCGTTTGTTAGGTCTGTCAATCTCTCGTGACTTTCCAAAACTAGAAATTCTGCACCTTTACTTCAGATTTATCTCGTTAAATGGATCACATCGTTAATCTCTTATTTGAACCTTAGTAGGCAGAAGTAATGATGCAGAATTTATAATTTTGGCGATTTACAAACCTGATTCCCAAAGTTTTAAGTTGCGCTGTGTAATGAAATTATACAGATATTATTTATGTTTTTTCGTGCATAAAAAACCTATTTACACCTATAAAACCCTTATAAAAGGTTATTTTTAAAGTTTTGGATTTTGTACGGTATTATTTCTTAAGGAACAAAATTTTATTCAATTCTGATCACCCCCTCCTATTTGACCATTGTTTGTATGGAGACAACGCACTGTGCGGCCCTGAAAATAATTAGTCGGTACTATTTTTCATTATTTTAATTGTGATTTTTTTGTTTCAATATCCATAAGTTTTTCATTTAAAATTGCTTTTTTATTTACATATCTATCTTAAAAATATCTCGTTCTCTTTGATTTTTCTCTTTATAATATTAAGTTTGTTCGGCGAGAAGGCGTTTTCGGTCTTTCTTAAGGTCACTGTACTCATCAATAATTTCATCCAGTTGATCATCTTTAGTTTTGCGGATCCTCTTTTGGTTTTACATATGATTGAAGAGATATCCTATTTGCTATGTCCAAGTCTTCTATTTGGCTGTCGTCATCTTCAGCAGAGACTGCTTATGCATTCTGAATAGGCCGTTTCAAAATATTGACTGCATCAATTGGCAGGAAAGAAATATCTTCTGGAATTTTGTTGTCATCACACAAATATATTAATTCGTTTTCATTTTCCATCCCATCAGTGGATTTGTGGAATTCCTTTTTGCGTATTGTATTGCGTATTGTATTCCACCAACTTATTTCCAGCAAACTTACTTTTAGATCTGCAGCCTTATCTCCTCTTCCTCGATCTTGAAGACCGCATGTTGAAGGCCCTATTAATGACAATAGTAATTCTTCGTTACTTGACATTTTCACTTGTGGTGCCTGTCCTCCTCCAGTTTGAAATAAATTCCCTTTGCGCGTTTCCCATCTTCTTCTTTAGGTTTTTTTTAAGGCCATCATATTTTCCCCTGAGATTTCGCGAGTTTCTTGCTGCTCGTCCACTGGTTGCATTAAATTGGGCAGCAATCTTGCTCCAAGCGTCGGCCTTTTTTTGGTTATTTGTGCTATCCGTTGTTTGTTTTCCAAAATCTAGCGGTATTGGCAGCGTACTTTTTTTAATTATAATTAATTAATTTTTAATTATAACTGTTTTTTGACAGAAAATGAAAAGCGTTGCCATTTTTAAATATGAATTGCTGTGTAGAAACACATGGGTAGAATAGGCATTGAAGTTACCAATGTGCAGATACCGGATAGATAGCAGGTATTTGTGGTGTTCTTACAGGGATAGATATATATTTGTTGAAATTATGGACATTAGGTACTTCCAGACACTTGTTAATTATTCCTAAAGTAATTTTAATGAAAACACAATTTATATCAAAAATAATTATAAATATTTTATTCTGACTTTGATTCATAATTAGAGATCGTATTTATTTTTTTTAATATTAAAAATTTTTGTTTACGTAGTTCCGACTTCTCGCGCAATTCCGCCAACTGTGCCGTAAACACTTCCATCTTTGCGTTATGTTCAGCCTTTTGAATGCCATGCTCAGCATGTTTTCCTTCTATCATCTCCATTTCCCATCTTATAATTTTTTTTATAATAGGTCCTCGCTTGATTCTTTCTTGTCCATAAATTAACTCGGAATCGAACGCTTCAACGCTTTGCTCACCGGATTTTTAAGTATTGTTGGTGAATATTCAGAACAATTCTATGCTGCAAATTTATTTCTTCCACTGGCTTGTTGGCGATTCCTCATCCGTCTCGATAGCTGGTGGTGGTTCAACATCCGCCTCGATGTCCAACATTAGCACATACCTTACTTAATCTCCGACTGAATCTTGGATCTCAGAAGAGCCACCGTTATCGTCATCATCATCACAATTTGGAGCAGTACCACTTATAGACATTTCAATTGTTTGTGCTAGTTCTAGCATTGCATCACTGCTGTGTTGCCAATCGGGGATGCTTTTGCCTCCAGTGGCTTTTCGGCTTGCCTTTTCCGCATCAAATGTTTTGAACAGTTTAGCTTTTGCATTGCCATATTTCTCACGTAGAGCTTTTGCCGACTGCGCCTTAATAAAATTAATTATAATAAAATACCAACATAAAATTTTCTGTTGAACTTTACCACCATATTTGGACAACGTGAGTTGAAATCGACTGCGACAGCTCCCCAAGCTCTTTTCTTCTCGTTGAGAGTTAAAGTCTCAGTCTATTTTAAAATCAGCTCCTCTTTGGCAGCGCTGAAATTTGCTGAACGCTCGCGGTTTTTGTCCATATTGAACTTTTTTCACTAAAATTTTGTCACTGAATAATTTTTTAAATTTAAAACGCACAATGAACGAAACCAATGACAATTTGTCATTTGTGTTGACAATTAAATCAAATTTCCTTGGGCAATTTTTAATTGTGATTAAAATTTAACTGATGTTTTTTAACTGAGGATGAATGAACCGAATTTTTAACTTTGGATTTTAATTCCGGAGTTAAGTCTAACTGTGAGTTAAATTTAATCCACATTAAGGAACTTAACTGAGTGAAAAAAACGGCTCTAAAGGAAATTTGTTATCTGTTCAAGAATACGTTAAAAATGATAAAACGAATTCAATCGCTAATGTACGTTTAAAATTAACAGGAGTTACTCTGGCAGACATTATTAAATTGCGGAGGACATAATAACACAGTATAGAGACAAATCAATATACAAACCAATAAGTTACAAATGTTGACACAATAGTAAGCTTATTTCTATCAAAAAATAAATTTGGGATAATTTATACAAGCATTGTTCTTACACAAGGCAGCACACATGATTTGGATACATTTAGTCGAAAATTTCGTAGGCTGGGTTTTTTAAACCCATCAAAAATTATCTAAAATAGAACGGTTGATAGCAGTAAACCTGGCCAAATCTTTCACGCTGGTTGAGAACAGCTTCCAGACGTCTGCATCCTTACACACCGTTATGGTTTAACACACCGTTAATTATCCAGCGCTCTATACAAATAAATGGATTTTTTGCTCACACAGAGAATATTCTTTTGAAGATGATAACAGACTAGAGAGCAAGGCGGTACGGGAGAAGGTTTACGATAATATTTATCGATCGCGTGCTCATGTCGCCGACGCAAATTCATTGTGTCCAATATAATCATCAATTGCGATTCATATAAAAATATGATTAATAAGAAAGAACTTGGAGCTTTAACAGAATTGCTATGCATCCAGTTTTATACGTAACAATGCTTGAACTTGTTAACTTCGTTACTTACAATTAGATGAAACTATGTATATAAATTCCAGGTAAAGAACAGTTTGTGAAAAATTGTTTTCATTTCTAAACAAACAATTTGTAGAAAATCTACAGGAATTGCATCCCGCAATTGGAGGTTGGTACTAGAGATGAGCGATCCGATGTGATTTTTCAAGAACCGCTCACAGTTCTTTAAAATGGTGACCGTGATCACGGTATTTTATAATTAATTACGTATCAAAGTATGTGGTCATGAGAGATATTCTGATTTTATGTATCTTGTTTTTTGAAGTTCTACTTAATGTGTCATGCAAGGTTATATAAAGTGCTAGTCTTAAGTCATAAAAATTATTTATTCCGAACTTCGAAATCATCGAAATAAAGTTCAAGCGAAGGTACATGCGGATTGCTTACTTGAGAGACAGAGACAACAATTCTCACAAGCAAAAATCACTGCTTAAATCACGTATCGTTTCAAACGGCGAACCAAATGAAAAATTGCAAATAACGAAACTCAATCACTGATCACGGTTTTTGAAACTATTGGATCACCACAGTTACTAGTGATTATTTAATCACCATGACTAAATCACCGGTATCAAAAAAATCGCTCATCTCTAGTTGGCACGCTCAATATCAGATGGATTAAATTTAATATATATTGAAATTGTGTTGAATTCATCCTCAAATAATTTTTAAAGGAATGCACATCCGTACGCAACAGCTTCTACATAATGAAGGAAAATGAACAGTCCTGTAGCTCGTTCTTGTAACTCCTACCGATCGCAGTTACCGATCCAAATTACCGATTTGACGTCACTCTAGCGTAAGTCTCGCCTACAGTGTTCGTGTAATAATCTGAATCGATATCTGTTCGGATTTCACTTTAATAGAATCTTTTAAAAAAGTGTTTGTGTAAGAAAAGTGAATCGATGGGGCCTCGGTAGTCGAGTGGTTCTTGCTCTTCATGTTTTTTCCTCATTTCTAATCAACTGAAATTGAAAATTCATCAATATATACGACTTTGCAAGTTGTACTTGGTGGTAGAGAAGTTTGTGGAATGAGATTCAGATCCAAATTCGCATGCTAATATAGCGCTCCGCCACACATACAAAATTATACACTTGTTTCTCTTTATTTTACTTGCTCTCCTACCTATGTATCTTCCCAATTTCGAACCAAGGCAGACTTGACTGAATATGTTTGACATCTGAAATTCTTAGTTCAAACCTAAAAAAAGAACTGAATAAAATGGATATAAATAATGAGAAGGTAAACTAAAATTATGTATAAATATATATAATATAAAGTTAAGTATATTTATTTTAATAGCAAGTTAAGTTAAATTTTATTTACACTGAAAAAAATACACTTAAAAAAATTATGCACTTTTTGATTAAGGTCCTCTATTAGGTTTTTTTACCGACTTTTCGTTGACCTTAGTATATGCCCGACGCCATTTACGTCGAAATAGTACTGAACCTTGGTGCTGACATCTAAAAGGCAGCAAACGCCGCTCCAGACACTCTCTGTTGTAAATTGCGGTGTTGATTGTACGATCTGTCACAAATTCCTTACTTCGAAAGTCACATTTGCAAATGGCCTGCCACACCATGTATTTCTTTGGAAATTTGGAATGTTTTTCGGTGGTAAATTTAGAGGATGCTCTAGCCCTTCTAACCGCAGTATAATATTCGTGTCCAGGTAACTGCTTGAAATCCCCTTTGCAGTACGTTTCATCGGCCATGATCACGCAATCAAATTTGGGCAGGTAATCGCGATACAGTTTTCGAGCCCTCCTCTTGGCTTCGGCGTCCTTTTCTTCTGACCTATCAGGTACTTTTTGTACTTTAGAGCTCCTTAGGTTGTAAAATGTTTTAAACCGTTGAACACTTGACTTCGATGTTCCTGCTTTTGCTGCCATATCACGAACCGAAGTGGCTGAATTCTGAGTAAACAGCCGCTTAACGTTCTGGGCCATCGCTTGGTTCGCAGGACCACTTTTCTCCCTGAGCCTGGTGTTTTTTATAAAGGGATAAGCTGTTTGTATTGTTTTATGGCCCTTCCGACAGTTTTTACGTACACGCCAACTTCCTCAGCGATCTTTTTGTACGTGGTGTTTGGATTTTCCAGGTATTTGCAAATAATTGCTTTCCGCTTTTCTTCTTGTTGAGACGACATCTTTTCAGTAGCTCTTTTATTTTACTAATGAGTATTTTTTTTAATCTGCAATATTTAGGTACCAAATATGTTGCTGTAGAGGTAACACTTTTTTATAAATAACCTAAAAACAAAAGGACAGTTATTTCTGGGACAATTTTTATCATATATTAACGTTTGTATTTTTGCAGAGTTGGATTGTTTGGAAATCTTCCGTGAAGCAGCAGTACGGCCATCAACGGGCATTTAAAAACCGAACAGGGAATTTGCCAGCGTCGGAAGGACACAAACCAATCGAATTCTTGGAAGGCAAGGAAGTTCTCAACTTTTTCTCGAAGATCGCAGTTGAGTTGGTGATGGATATATGGCGGTTTTTTATTTCTAGAAATAAAAATAAGTTGTGAGTAGATTTTATTTATTAAATAAAAATTAATAAATATGTTCATTGTAAATTTCCATAAAAAATCCCTGGTTTTTACAATTATTAATTAACTAGTTCTTTCCCGTCAAAAATGACGGGCCCCTTTTCACTTATTCAATTTGAAATTATTTAAAACTGAAAATAATTTCCAAATACTTATAAAATACTTCCAAATACAAAGTTTAAACGGAAACCATAGTAGGTACGACGAAATATTTAAAATAAAAATTTTTTGTAAAACTGAAACTTTCAAAATGAAAAAAAATATCAAGTTTTTGAAGTTTCAACAAATCACAAACAAAAATGCCTAAAAATATGCTCTGAAATTTTTCAAAAAAATCAAGCGTTCCGCACTCACATTTTACGGAATTATGTTATAGTAATATAAAAATATGTTGGTGGTATCTGCCTCTAGATAAAATTACCTATGCTCGATGATTCATTTGCGCAGATACACTCCAACGTGATCAAAAGACTGTCCTTGGGCTTTATTTATTGTCATAGCAAAAGCTATGATGACCGAAAACTGTCGTCTTTTCGTTTTAAAAATACATAAACGTGTATTTATATGGAAAATACACGTCGATAGCGTAATTAAATATATTAAAAATACAATTTAAATCGAAAAGGTCTGGCCAGAACCAAAAAATTGATTAATTAATTGAAATTTCTTAACATCATAACAAATGCTCCAATTTTCAATTTAAATTAATGCGTGGGCATCTCTTATCGGCATTGAGCGTTAAGAAACTGAATAGGAAAATCAATTACGTCATTGAAATATTCAGAAATTATTGATTCAATACTTGCGTAGATGGTTTCATTTCCGGGAATGAGCTGCAAAAACTTCAAGTTAGATGCTCCATGGCATTGACATTTTTAGGGGTTAAATTATGTTTTCGGCAATTTGAGCTATTTATTCTGCTGTTGAAATGTTTATATTTGTACCGAAAATTTTATGAATTATATTATAATTTTCATGTTTAATCATGATCGAAGGAATTTCAATTATTTCTGCCTTGAAACCATCAATGCCTCCAGCTATGTATATTGCCATTTCCTAATTTTAGAACCCAGTCATTTAATTCATGTTGGCCTGCAGATCACATGTCCTGGGCCAAACTCCTTTGTTGTAAGACCGAATATTATTATGGAAGTTGCGTGATTGAGGATTGTCTGGATTGCTCAGAAGTTCTTGCAAGTAAAAAGGAAATTGAAGTCTTTGCTGCTAACTTAGGTTTAACAACACAGTTCCTTTATCGCAGCAATATTTGAAAGTACCATCTGTGAGTTTCTCTGCTTGAAATTTGAGCGAATTACAGAAAGCATAAATTTCATTCAGCCGTCCGCAGCTATGCTCCTCCACATTGCTTTTAAAAGAACAAAGCGTTATTTGGTATCAATTGACGACGTGAAATTTTTGATGTTTGAACTTGCTCAACCGCTCGTGTTGGGCGTGCTGCTACCTGTTGCTCTGTTTCTACTGTTCGATGGCTGGATCTTAGTCTTTTTACTTCTTCAGCATAGTTATTAGCTCGTCGAGTTTGCGATTGACCAGGGGAATCATTTTCAAATCGTTGGCAATAGACTTCAATTCTATCTCGACGCAAACGTTCAATAGTTTCTTGACTCTGCCGAGCTTTCCGTCTTAATTTTCGCTCTATTGTCAAGCGTATTCTGCGCTTATGCGGTGTTTCTTCGTTCATGTTTTATTGGTGTTGCAGCGAGTTGTTGCAAATCGTAACTTGTTACAAAATGTGGTTGAAAGTTCTTACGAATTGCTGCGATAATTTAAGTATTTTTGAAATGTTTAAGAAAATGTAAAATATTTTAATCACGTACCTATTGTGTGGTGAAGCGATTAGTTGTGATTTCTGAGTATTAAATAAGCGAATTGTTGCAAAACTTTTGAAAATTTGGGAATTGGTACAAATTATTAAAAAGTGTTAATTTAACTAAAAACAAAAATGAACGTTAAAAAACACAGACATAGATTAAAAAGCTATTGTTATCAGTGGATCAGACCATGTTTCTCATTTTTAATTGGGTCACTGTATTCAAATTCAAGCCTAGTTTAACCCTATCATGTCAGGGTGAAAACCAATTTTGTTCGTGCTTTTATATAAATTTTTCACCACCTATTCATAGTTTGAATTTCAAATGACTTTGAAACTGATGTAGAAGAGCTTAACCGACCTCGACATCAGAATCAGCAACCCCGAAACTCAGTTGTTTGTTTTTAAACCGCTTTATTACAAAACAACATTTAGTTTTAAAAACCACTTGCTTTGACGTATGTCCTCAGCGGTTTTCTAGGACACTGATTCTAATCTCAAGGTCGGTTAAGCTCTATCCCGTCAGTTTAAATGTAATTTTAACGTCAATATAAGAAATAGAGGTTGAAAAGATTATAAATTAATCATTTGCCCTCTAACGGGCAAAATTGATCCAGCGGACGGATTATGATTTTGTTCATAATTGCTATGTACGTCAAAAGTGACTGTAGAAAACGAAAAGTAATGTAAAATGTGAAATTTTTTATCGTACTTAGCAGACAGGTGAAAATAATGAAAGACAGCCTCAGGGCAGCCTTACCCGGTCAGTCTTAAAAAATAGTCAGGTAGATCAGAGAAGTTTTTATGAAATTTTAATTTATTTCAATTAATTTGGAAATGTTTTTATATGTTTTGAAAATGATATTGCGTAAAACAATTTTTTGAAGATGAGGAGCATAAATGTAGCTTGCATTTTTCACAGATACATTGCGTCTGTGACGTTTTGCATAGCTTGCACTTCTTTTTGCCGTTGTATCCGTCAAAACGTACATCAGCAAAAGGATGTTTTGCCTTTAATCCAATTTTGTAGTCTGGTTGTGGTGTAGTACTTCGGCTTTTTCTGCCTGCAGTTCTTTTTCGAGAGTAAGTTACCAAACCTGCCGCAATTTCTTCCCTAAAATTGGGAAGCTGCAGCAATTTCGCATCTGCATTGGATGTTGAATCATTGCTTCTTTCAGCCTCGACTCGACGATACATTGTATACGGATTCGGATTTTTACGCGAATGTGGTATCGTCCCATGAGCCCGTCCATCAAATCAACCCCTCCTATATGCGCGTTGTATTCCTTCACAACCTGGGGGCATTCCACACTAATGTACTCCTTCTTTTTTCGATCATATCGTGTCGCCTTTGACGGCTGCTCAGTTTCAGCTGCGGTTGCAAATCGCTCTGCCCACATAGGTTGATATCAATCTTACGGCTTTATTATCTTTCCAAATTACACTAGCCATATCAACACCGTAAGTACTACTCATATATTCAATAGAATACTCCCTTTCCTTTGCATTTATGTCTTTGTCCAAAGGGAGCTTACAGCAAGGTATTCTATTTGCTCTTATAGTACCCAAGCTATATATGCCTCTAGCACGTAGATATACTAGTAGAGGTAAAGTGGTGTAAAAATTGTCAAAAAACAATTATATAATTTTTAAAATCTGGAATGGATTGCGACAATCGGACGACAACGTTGGCGCAGCTACCGAGATCAGGTAAGCCAGGCAGAACTTTATTGTCACCTGCACCATTGTAAATTTCGAAACGATATGCGAAGCCCATCGAGTCGCATAAGAAAAACAATTTTATGCCCCATTTGTGCGGCTTATTTGGCATGTACTGGCGTAGACGGTGCCTAATTTTAGTACTGCTCATCTGCTCATCTACACACAACCTAGCTGTTTTCGGTATGGAATCAAACCTTTTATTAATTTCGTCCGCAACCGGTATTATGCGAAACAAAGGGCGTAGCCCGGCATTCCTTTTTTGATCCGCTCGCTTTCATTTGCAAAACATAGATATCGTTTTATTGCCAGAAACTTTTTAAGTGGCATTGCTCTTTGAACGGCTTGAAAAGCATTTTTTCCCCAGTAACTTTCAATATTTCGATATTTGTAGACAGACATATAAAGCAACACTCCAATATATTGGTACATCTCCTCCACATTCGTATGGAACGTTGTGTTGATATCCGCAGCAAGGGCCGCTGTGTTTGTCGCTTCAACAATTATTTGCATAATTTCTGGGGTAAAAAAATAGCAGAAGTACTCCATTGGAGTATCAAAACTCTTGATCTCGTCTGGCATTTTCGAATCTCCTTGACAAGCAATCTCATTTGTATGGAGACGCATCGATCTTTTACGCCATGTCATTCGCGAAAATTTCATGCGAATCTTTACATATATCCTCCACGCCTGAAAAAAATTAAATTTTTGATAATAAATACTGAAACAAATCAATGTTATATAATACTCACTTGACAAACTAAAACCTCCAGAAGAAGCCGGAATGGAAGGACCCGTTTCCTCGAACGATGGCAACGGCGAACGAATTCTTTTTGTGGGCTTTGAAATTTCAGCCGATGCTGCCGATATTGTTGACAATTCGTTTGCCACTGATGTAGCCGCTTTGTTTGCAACTGATGAATTGTCAAATTCAGAGAAATTGAGCGAGAAGTCGGCCCCGTAAAAAAACAAATCGCTTTGTTCTCCTGTATTCATGTCGTTTATGCAAGACGAAATGTAGATATTGTCATCAAATGATTGTTCAACAGGCACGAAATCTGGATCATTGCATTCATCATCACTACTGAAGTCACCTGTTCTGTCATCGTTCTCCCCTTCATCCGATGCAATTTCATCCATACATTTTAAAATCTGCTCATCAGATATATCAGACAGCTTGAATTTTCGTGTGTTGCTCATTTCTATAAAAATTATGAAGAAAACAATAATAAATGATATGAATATGTTACGAAGTAAAATTTGCCCCAACCCGGCAAGGCTGCCTGTAGGCTGCTATTAGTTTTCTGCTCCAAAAGCATCATGCGACACCAGTTGTGAATAAAATATTACATATTTCTAAGCTGAACACTTTCAGCTACTTACCTAAAAATAATTGGATCTTCCCGCCGTTTATAAGTAATTTTTGTATTTTTTTTTAAATTGACTTTTCTCAAACTTCGTTTGCAACACGTTTCTGCACAAAAACCAAACTCAAATGATCTCAAAAGCTAAACAAAACATATGATTGAGCTTCAGGGTTGCAAAAGCTGAAGCTTTGTTTAGTCTCGAGTGCTGCCATCCATAATTTATTTAAATAATTGTTTGAATAAGAAGTCAGGATCTGAAAAGGGATGGCTGCCTCAGGGCAGCCTTACCCTGAGCTTACCCTTAGAGCTGATTTTTATGCATAAAAAAAGCATATGCAAGAAATATGTAAAATATATGCAGATTATATGCAAGATATATGCACAAAGTTTTACTAAATAGAAAATAATTAATTTGATTTTAGTCAGATTGAGGGCTTTGCCCGGGTTTTCCTAAATCATTTGTGTGAACGAATGTAACCAAATATAGACGAAGGGGCAACTGACCTAAAGGATGAATGCAATTTTGAATTTTCGGTGTTTCGGAATCAGTGGTCGTTGAACTCGTGATGTTAAGATTAAGCGTTAAAAGCATATTGCACTTAGCAACTGCTGCAGTTGTTTGTAATGCACATGTATGTAAACAAATTGTTGTTCTGAAATAAAACTCATTTTGTAACAACTAAAGGGTTTTTTTTTTGAGTTGGCAACACTGTTTTAAGTGGCTGTCATGTTGTCAGCTGTCAAGTAATTTGTGTTTACTTTGGTTTGGCATTTTAACGTAAATAGACTGACGCCTAAACAAAGTTTCCAAATTGTGCAAATTTATTTTGAAAATATGGGTTCCATTCGAAATACGGATTTTACGTTACGGATTTTACGGTCAACATAAACGTCCATCGGAGAAATTAATTGGACTAACTAAGGACCGCACCACGCTTACTCTAAATGATAAAACGCATCCACAGATACGTCGTACAGTGCGTACAGAAGAAGTTATTGCTGCTGTAGAGCGTAACATTGAGAAAGACCAGAATCAGTCTATCCGCCAACGTGCACAGGAATTGGATATGTGGCCATCCGCTTTGAAAATTTTATGGAAAATTTTGCAGAAAGATCTTAGTTTGCTTGCTTACAAAATCCAACTCGTGCAAGAACTGAAGCGACACGATTACCTAGAAAGGCGTAGATTCGGCGAATGAGTCCAAAACAAGATTGCCGTTGATCTCGATTTTTATAAAAGAATTCTGTTTAGCGATGAAGCTCAATTTTGATTGAATAAATAAAACTGTCGTATTTGGAGTGAAGATAATCCTGAAGCGTATGTTGAGACACCGTTACATCCAGATAAACTGACTGTTAGGTCCTTGAAAAAGATGCAAACCAGAACGTTACAGTCAATGGTGGCCGCTACAGAGTCATGATTACTGACTTTTTCTTTCTTCAATTGAACAACCATGATGTGCAGGAGCTGTGGTTTCAACAAGATAGCGCAACATGTCACACAGCTCGTGCCACAATTGATTTACAGAAGGAAATGTTTGGTATCCGTATAACTGCAAGTTCCGGACACATGAATTGGCCTCCAAAATCGTCCGACTTAACGCAGCTAGACTTTTTTCTTTGAGGATATGTGAATTCGCTAGTCTACGCCGATAATTTTGTGCAAGTAATTTTGATTGTATGCAATATTTATGCAATATATATGCAAGTAGTATGCAAAATATTTAAAATATGCAAAGCATTTATAGCAGGTACCGAAAATAACTGTTATTTTACAATTTTCGAATGAAAAAGACACAATGAAGAAATTGTCGAAGGACATTTTCAAATATACCATTACTAGCTGACCCGACAGACGTTGTCCTGTCCAAACTTCAATATGTATATATCATTGTGTTTGTTTTCGGAGTAGGTGGTTTTCGGGTAGTCCATAGTCGGGCTAGACCATCTTTAGAGTTTCTTTACTTGTTTTTTATTTACAAATATTGTGTTATAACATCATTAGTGTCATTAAAGCATTAATAGTTTTGTAGAGGAGCAAGTTCATAAAGTTTATTTTCATTCTAAAAACGGACATTTTTAAATTAGCTTCTAAAACGTACGTATGATTTTAAAACGATCGGTTGATAGTTTAAAATAAAAATTTTAAAAAATAGCTTCTAATTATTCTTCACTTCTGAAATTTTCATTTTAAAATATTTAACGAACGTTTAATATTCATTCGCTCATTTTAAAATGTACGTTTTGTAAATAAAAATAAATGTTAGAGGAACAAAATTTTCTCTGTGTAGAATTCGGGTTTTATGTCTGTCCGATGAAACTTTAAGTAGCTACAAAGAAACCAAACGTTCATAATTTTGTAAATTTTTATAAATTTAAGAAATGTTAAAATGTTATATGATGTTGAAATGGATACAGTCTTGATGGTTGAAAGAGCACTTTCGCATTGGTGAACGTATCGTATCTGAGCAATGAATAACTAACAATAAAAAGCTCCGATTTAAATTAAAAATGGAAAGTTAAAAAGAATTTCCTCATTAAGCTAAAAAAAAAAATTTTTAATTTTTATTATATTAAAATATACTTATATAAAAAGGTACACTGCGCAACAGATGCAGTGGGTGAAGTTGTAAGAGGATCAAACTGGAAAATATCATTAAAAAATATATTTTATGGCCTCGGAGTATACCGAGGTTTTATACAGCAAAATTCTGAAAAAAGCCACACAAAAAACTTAAATTTTTTAAAACGTTGTTCAGGCGTCAAAAAAAAACCACAAACAAAGTCAAAGGTCGATAAAATAAAGTAACAACAATTTTTTAAAACAATTTTTTGAAAAAACGTATCCATAAAAAAAAATGTTTGCTATTTTCGTGTTAAGAGAGCCCAAATTTATAAGGGATATATAGTGGGATGCCATGTACAAAAACAGTGACGCATACTGTAATCGTTTGCAAATAGAGTTCTCCGCACCCTGTTCTACAACACTTTTTTTACATATTTGCTTACCTTGTAAGAGTGAATTCTTTGATATTTACAGGCTAAACATATGAACTTGGCACCTCAAGACATCATTAAATAAAACAAATCCACATATTAAACTTAAATAAAAGCACTTAAAATACCAAAAAAAGCACCCATAGCCAATTGGAGTGATTTAGGTTTAAAAGCGAATACAACACTTGATTTTTTTACCTGTTTGCAAGTTTGTTATACCCTAAACCTGAATACCTCCCATACAACGCAAAAATCGAAAACGGCAAAACTAAGCTCATAATAAACTTCCAACAATAAAATTTGGTATGTATATACTTTATATCAAAACACGCCCATCTCCCATTCAACCAAAAAATTGAAAACTCAATGTAAGCTTCTGTTCAACCTACAGAGATAAAATTTGGTACGTATGTTTTGTTTAACAAACCAAAGATGTTTTTGAAAAATGGACGTCTTCCGCCCACGGACACGCCTACCTCCCATACAAACCAAAAAATTTAAAACTGTATAAATATGCTTATGTTTGTCTAACAGAGATAAAATTTGGTATGTATGTATTTTATACTAAAGCTAATGTGTGTTCAAAAATTGGGCGTAGTCCATCGACTAACACGCCCACCTCCCATACAACCCACAATAGTGAAAGCACTATAAGGGCATTAACATTTGAGTCTTTTATTTTGGTTTTTATAATAGTATTTGTAATTTTTGTTGACAGCGTGTTTATTATATATGCTTTCAGATAGGATCACAAAGTGAAGTGATTTTTTGTGTGCAGTCCAAACAAAGGACGTTATTGACCAAAAAAAATCCCCGTTTCGTCTACTCAAAAAATCTTTTATCGTTCAGTTTAGCAGTGATGTCAACGTTCAAGAAAACACCACTGTTAATTTTGAGATAAATTGATCCTATAAATAAGTTTCCAATGTATTGGAATGTACAAACTGGTATTACTTTTAACGTCACCACAATTTTCAGCAACGTTTCGAAATGTTAAACAAATCTAGCTAGACGCATTGCTTGCGGATCATATTTTTAGAATTCTTAAATTTTTAATCCTTTGTCCATATTTATGATATGGTAACTGATAATTTTGAAAGAACAATGCAGAAAATCTGATGACATCAATGCCTTTTCAGGTTAAATCGGTGGTGTTTTTTTTGTTGATAGAAAATATACTGACCATTTTATATTGAAGTGTTTTATTAGTTGCACTTACCATCTCCGAATTGGCTCAAATTTTTTTCTTGAATTGGTTTAATGATTAGAAACCAAATCCGAAGTTATACATTTTTGCAATCATTTTTGGCGGCCAAAATAGGGTCTACTTTGAGACAACGTAGCCAGTCAATTTAGATACGATTTTCGTAAATAGGGTATCATTGGAAACGTTTTTGTCTACTTTAAAGGAAAAATATAAAACTTTTGGAAATATTGCAGTAAGTCAACCCATTTTTAACTTCAAAGTATAATGCCATCACCAGACGCTATAATTTTTTTTAACTTTCATAATATAAGCTGTTTTAAGGTTTCATTACCTTTCTAGCGATATAAAATTAAGGTATACTCTTAAAGAGTTCGGAAGTTTTAGCGATACAACGTGAAGTGTTAATGAATTTTCAATACAAATTCAACAAATTTTTAACACAAAAACAAATGAGAAAAAATATTTTATGAAAATTTAATGTAAGAAATGTAATGACAGCTAGTTGAATTTTTATTGAAAATTCATTAATATATCACGGTTTTCAATCTTCTAAATCCATCTAGAACCTGAAAATTATAAAAATTATAAAAATGAAAATTATAGCGTCTGATGCTGCATGGCATTAAACTTTTAAATTAAAAATTGGTTGACTTACTGCAGATTTGTATGTTTTCCTTTGGTTTTCAAGTACAATAAATTTTCGCTCCAAAAACGAAATAATATTCGGTAAGGCCCAAGAACGTATAATTTTTAATTTTCAATAAAATGTTTTCGAGTATCTAAATTTTTTTTTTTACTTATTTAAAAATATTTTTTTAATAAACAGCTCATTTACATACACAGTCCCTTAGAATCCAAGGAGACGCTGTGTCTACTGAACGTGATCCAATAAGTACCAAATTTTGTTCGAAATGTTCTTAGGTGTAACCGAAGCTAATTTCGTTGCTTGAGGAAAAATTAAATGGTCTTAAAATTAGGGTTCGGTCTCATGTACACTCAATTTAAAATTTTTTGATTTGATCCAATAAAACTGATTGACCAATGTCGCCATTCTTATATATTTTCATTATGTATGAATTGTATATAATTGCTTGAAAAGTCTAAATAAATAGTTTTTAACCTTTTTTTAGCTCAGAAATCTATTTTCGTTTTCCAAAAACGACATTTTAATTCTTTAACACGAACTAAAACTATATGAAGATCTGTAACTTTTAACATCTTGTTTTAAAGCAAGCAGCATCTTGATGAAAATTGTTCCATTCAACTTAATTTAAGGATTTTGAAAAAAAAATTTACCACACCTTTCAGTATCGTATCAATACACTTTACGTCTGTTAACTAATGCGAACACACCATTTCACATATTTATTACACTATGCCCCAATATTTTTAAATTTTTTTCTCGCTTTTTTCAAGTCTATCTTGTATTCTACTTATCCAATTTTTATAATCAAGGCTATAATCAAAAATAACGTCAGGCAACGCATATGAATGAAGGTACTAAAATAGGACATTTTACTGGTTTATAAATTTTTTATTCACATTTTGGATCGACCTTTTTAAGTGTTAATGACCAAAAATTTTAAAAGCAGTACAATGTTCAATTACTTCCGCACTGTAATTCATTTATAACACGATTTTATACTTACGCTTGTAGCGCTCTTTGTCTCAGCAAAAATAAACATTTACGCAGCATAAAAAACAATATAGATAAACATTTACGAAGCATTAACATATCATACCTAAAAATTAAGCAACAAAGACTTTATCACTTGAAGTCTCAGCGCCAACTGTATGAGACAACTTCCTGCGTCTGCTCTTGTACGTAAAACATCCCTTATTTAAAGCACTTTAAGTAAAAGAAACAATAACAACAAACATAATCGGAGAGGAAAAGAGCGAGAAAGCTTTACGCTGCAGCGCGCTGGTTGTGTATCAAACGATTCAATGCAGCAATGTTTTTTGGATTTGATTTTTTTGGCTACTTTTTAAACTCAAGTTTTAATAACTTTTAAGAGCAGTTTTAAAGAAAATAAGTATGCAAAGGACTTAGTTAAACATGTTGCTTTATGTTAGTGAAAGAATTACAAAAATCGATTGAGTAGTTCTTGAGTTACACTAAAACGTAGATACGTGAGAAGCCTTTTATATAATAGTATAGATGATACAAATGGCCTCAGCTTCACAAATATTTAGAGGCTTTTAAATTTTCGACTTATTCTATAAAAGTTAAAAAGTAACTGTTATTTTTTGCCTTTTACTTGTTCAGACAAAAATAACGGTTACCTTTGACTTTTATTTTATCGGTAAAAAATAACAGTTATTTTGTGACTTTTATTTTTCGGTCAAAAATATCAGGAAATCTGTGTTTTTTTAAAGGCTGCTTGTCCGATTAAAAAACTATTGATACCATATGTAAAACGTGATCACCGATGAGACCAATATAATGGTATCGATAGTTTTTTAGTCAGTTTTGAAAAAACACAAATTGCCTGATATATTTGACAGAAAAAATAAAAGGCAGAAAATAACTGTTATTTTTGACCGATAAAATAAAAGTCAAAAGTAACTGTTATAAAACAAAAAAAAAAACAAATTGGCCATTTCAGCCCTTGAAAGGACTTTGACCGAGCTTCTTATGATCAATTGTGTTGTGTGTGTAATTAAATGTTTGCACACAATTGACCGAGAACTGGACCTACATGTTTTATGCCGACTCCGAACGGCTAAAGTTCATGTTCTCAAGAAGCTTTACATGGCATTATTTACTCTCTGAGGTTTGCCATTGCCTGCAGAGAGGTGGTAATCGATCAGAAAAATTTTTTAATGAAAAAAACTTTTTCGCCGCGGCTGGGGATCGAACCCGGGCTCCGAGCATGCTAAGCCACACACTTAACCTGCATGCCACGGTCACCAAGAAACTGTTATGTTTGCCCGAAAAAAATATAAGGCACAAAATTACTTTTATTTTTGTCGGAAAAAATAAGAGTTTAAAAATAACAGTTAATATTTGACTTTTTTGATAAAAACCATAACCGGTACGGTCCCTCATTTATAGTGCTAATCGTTTTAGTTTTTCTCAAGAATAATTTATGCCTTTGTCCGAAATCTTTTCGAGGTTTATGTTAAATATGCATTTGTATAAAATCCGCTCTCTGTCAATCATACAAAAGCACACAAAAAATCGTTCATTCTGAAGCGATAGGGTTTAAAGGACCTCAGATGCTTATTCAGCGACCCAGACACCATATAAAAAATGGTCTGATCCACAGGTCAGAATTGTTTTTCTTTGAGTGGCTAGTAATTAATATTCGTTGGAAAAGATTTTAAAATATATATAAACAAAGATACATACCATTCGTGTGTTGCAGGGAAGTTGTTTAAAGTTTTTAAAATTAATTTTGATATATTATGTGTACAAATTGTTGCAGTTTATAATTTTTGTTGTAAAGGGTGATTTTTTTGAGGTTATGACTTTCATGCATTAGTATTTGACAGATCACGTGGGATTTCAGACATGGTGTCAAAGAGAAAGATGCTCAGTATGCTTTGACATTTCATCATGAATAGACTTACTAACGAGCAACGCTTGCAAATCATTGAATTTTATTACCAAAATCAGTGTTCGGTTCGAAATGTGTTTCGCGCTTTACGTCCGATTTATGGTCTACATAATCGACCAAGTGAGCAAACAATTAATGCGATTGTGACCAAGTTTCGCACTCAGTTTACTTTATTGGACATTAAACCAACCACACGAATGCGTACAGTGCGTACAGAAGAGAATATTGCGTCTGTTTCTGAGAGTGTTGCTGAAGACCGTGAAATGTCGATTCGTCGCCGTTCGCAGCAATTGGGTTTGTGTTATTCGACCACATGGAAGGTTTTACGCAAAGATCTTGGTGTAAAACCGTGGCCATGCATCCCGAAAAATGCACTGTTTGGTGTGGTTTGTACGCTGGTGGAATCATTGGACCGTATTTTTTCAAAGATGCTGTTGGATGCAACGTTACGGTGAATGGCGATCGCTATCGTTCGATGCTAACAAACTTTTTGTTGCCAAAAATGGAAGAACTGAACTTGGTTGACATGTGGTTTCAACAAGATGGCGCTACATGCCACACAGCTCGCGATTCTATGGCCATTTTGAGGGAAAACTTCGGAGAACAATTAATCTCAAGAAATGGACCGGTAAGTTGGCCACCAAGATCATGCGATTTGACGCCTTTAGACTATTTTTTGTGGGGCTACGTCAAGTCTAAAGTCTACAGAAATAAGCCAGCAACTATTCCAGCTTTGGAAGACAACATTTCCGAAGAAATTCGGGCTATTCCGGCCGAAATGCTCGAAAGAGTTGCCCAAAATTGGACTTTCCGAATGGACCACCTAAGACGCAGCCGCGGTCAACATTTAAATGAAATTATCTTCAAAAAGTAAATGTCATGGACCAATCTAACGTTTCAAATAAAGAACCGATGAGATTTTGCAAATTTTATGCGTTTTTATTTAAAAAAAAGTTATCAAGCTCTTAAAAAATCACCCTTTATATCTTGAAAGTCTTGGAATTTTGCAGTAGTTTTCATTGCAAAAAAGTAGCAAGTTGTTTTTTTTTAAATTCTGAAACTTTATTGAAAGTGGCGAATACCGCTCTCCACGTTGCAGAAAAATGTTGCGTGTTGTATCTAAATTAACTAAATTTAATAATATTGCAAAACATTTTTAACCATGCTTTTCGTGTTTTAACCAGCGAATTATTGCAAACTATTGCGCGTTTTTGAAAATTGTGTTTTTTTTTTTGCATAAATATTACACATACCTGTCTTCTTGATATCGTTGTATTCTGTTAGCACACATACACTTTTTTATGAAACTATTTTTTAAATTTTTCTATTTTGAAGTGTGTTTTTTTTGGCTTTTAAAATAAATGCCTAGAACTATGCAGTATAATTTTGAAAACAACTCAAGCGTTTCACACTCACATTTGACGGAATTATTTCAGGGACAGAAAATAACTGTTATTTTTAAAATTTTATGTGAAAAAATCATTATGTAAAAACCAAGGTACAAGAGTACTTAATATACCAAAATATATATTTAGCTCTTTACTAGTCACATAGATGAAGATTTGAATGTTTGTAAGTTTTTTTGTTTTACTCACAAAATAAAACTTATTTTTGACTTTTATTTTTTTTTCTTGAAAATAATAGTTATTTTCTAAGTTTTATTTTTTGGCTCTCATAATAAAACTTATTTCCGAGTTTTATTTTTTCCCTTCCAAAAAAAATTATTTTTAAAGTTTTATTTTTTTCTTCATGAAATAAAACTTATTTTCGAGTTTTATATTTTTCATCAAAAATAAAAGTTATTTTTATGCCCGTATTCACCAACCTCGATATAGTACTCGCTTTATTTCAGCAGGCGTTTTAGTTTACTATTTTTTTCGTATTCACCAAGCAATCTACATTTTTTGTTTCGAACTTTTCGAATAGTAGTTTGCCATAAAATATTTGACAAATCAAAGCCTACTATTAGGTATTATTTTGTTTTTAGGTTGAAATCGATTGCTATTTTATAGAGAAGTCAGCGGTTGTTTAAAAATAAAATATTGGTGAATATCAAAAAGGCAAAAATATCACGCTAAAAAAGTAGTAAGGTTGGTGAATACGGGCCTTAAAGTTTAATTTTTTGGCTCTCAAAATAAAAATTAGTTTAGAGTTTTATATTTTCCCTCACATATAATAGTTATTGCTTAAGTTTTATTTTTTGCTTAAAAAACAAAAATTGTTTTTGAGTTTGATTTTTTTTCCTCATCCCGGTACCGTCGAACCGATTCTATGGAAAATATGCGGGGGCTGAGCTATAAGCTGCCGGACGGGTCACAGGTTGCTGATGTTGGACAGCCTCTAGATATAGAGGTTAGCCACTTTTTGCGGTCCCGGAGTAGCGGGTGACCAGCTAGGTTGTGAAAGGGAGTTGTGTGTGAAACCACATAGCCTGCAACTGGCACTGTCAAGGCTAGTGTTGCCACTTAGGGAAATTTTATCCAACCAAATTTTTTCCAAAAACTTACCAAAATTACTATAAGCCTACCAAAAATTTAAAACACGTAAAAAGTATTTTAAAATATAATACAACTTTTATTAAAGTAAAACGAAACAAATAAATCCATACAGTGGTCAGTTAAAAATACATAAATAAGAAAAAAAAAACAATTCAAATACATACATATTTCATATTTTAAATGGGTATTTAATTTTAATTTATTAAATTATTTTAAAGGGTTGGTTTTCACAATAGTTTTTATGCAAAGGCAGAGTTGTTATTTACTTTTTTGGAAAGACAGGGTGATCAATAATATTTAAAAATTGAGTATATTTTAAAATTTTTTATTTATTTTACTTTCCAAGCAACCAATAATAATGGAAAATTGCAAGATACCAACCAAACAACCAAAAGCTATTTTTTAAAAACAAAACAACCAGTTTTGGTCTAATTTGACCAAAACGGCAACACTGGTCAAGGCGAGTCCGAGCCGCCTCAAAAGCTCCCTGTCTCCTTTATACAATAAACTTGAGGGGTCTCTACAAGACCTTAAAAATACGTACGAAAGGTCTGGGTCCCAACCACATTAATCATGTCCAATGAATACTAAACCAGCCTAGGATATGAACTCTTACAACGTTGACGACTAACGCAAACGTAAAACGTAAACTTTACAGGGAAGATGCCTCTGTCCAATAAAGGCTGATATAACAAAAAAATAAAGGCTATACAGGAGATGCGATGGAAAGAACAAAGCTGCTCTAAGAGAGCAGACTGCGATATCTACTACAGTTGCCATGCGAAGAAGCGCAAATTTGGATGCGGATTTGTCGTAAGCCGGAAACTACACCATCTTTTTTCCCGGGTCACACCTGTGAAAGAAAATTCTTCTACATAGGCCTAATTTGCACGCGCGCCTGGCGACAGCTGATGAAGTCGGCCTTAACCCGACCACGGGTTGTCATGGCTACCTAAGTAAATAAGTAAGTGAGTTTTTCCTCACAGATAAATGTAAAGTTTCCTGTTTATATCGCAGAAAAGTAATTTTTGAGCTTTACTCGAATTACAAATTTTTAAACCAACCACTTTCATTAAAAAACTATTTACCAAACCTTATTCAGTTTTTATTAATTTTAATAATAAGTATTTTTTCTAAATTTTCTGCAGACAAATAACATCTCAAGTCACTTAAAACTAACTTTAGTGCAGAAAATGACCTTTCAACACTGACTTGAGTTGCAGGAATACAATGCACGATTTGTGCTAATCGAAACAAAAAAGGATGTGTTAATCTTTTATGTTCCCAATATTCGAAAATGCCTTTTTCAACATCAATTGACTTCGGAGCATATTTTTCTATCTCCAAATATGCTCTGTGAAGATCATCATCTTCTTCGTCATGAAGAGAACTGATTCCACTTTCATCATTTAGACTTGATGTTGAGCATGAAGAACATATCGCACCCGTTCAACAATACTGTATTAACTCAAAATTTTTTTATTTTATCTTATTGGCAAAAAACAATACATAACACTTATGTCCACCTATGGTTAAAAATTCCCATAGATCTGAGTACTCTTTCTTAATAAAATTACATGTTGTGACCTTTTTCCTGCTGCAATAGGTTATTTCTGTGAATCAAGAAAACAAAATTATTTTGAGTTATTTGAAGTGATTGGCCTTAACAAATAATTGTTTTGTCGTTTAAAGAGTAGTATTTTGAGTTAAGTTGTTATTCTAATAATAGAAGTTTATTTTAGTCAGGTAGTATTTTGAGTTGCAATTGTTTCATTGATTCATATTTACTTCTTATTAACAAAAATAATTCAAGAAAATGATAATAACTAAAAAAATCGCGTTTCTATCTGCAAACAATAAACAAATAAAAAGGTTATATGGTGCAATACAATAATTGATGGGGTTTCTAAATATTGCCTAACTTTTGTTAATGGAAAATTCCTTAAGCAGTAAGAAAACAGTTTTTTGTCTCTCCTGAACACTTTGAAGTTTTTGAGTTAATACAGTATTGTTGAACGGGTCAATATATTTGTTTCGTTGTCGTTATCCACTTCAACGTTTTCTCTTTACTGCATTAAAGAAAGAAAAATTAAAATTTACAAAATATTTCATGATTTGGTTATTACTTGTCTTTTCAATGCGATGATTCGGCAAATTAATAGCTTCAAATGCGTTTTGCAGACATTAGCTGAATAGGATTTGCATTCAACACTCTCCGTATCCGAGGATCTAAATACAGTGCAGAAAGTATTGGAGGATTTTCCAGTAGTTGAATTTCTCTCTTTTTCAAATATTTCAGCATTATTGCCGTGTACGAGGTGCCAACATCTTCTTCTTCTTCTAATTTAACCTGCAACCAAAGCTTATAAAAATCACCCATAAAAAGCTGTTCAGCTTGAAGTTTGAGTGTTGCTTTATTAATTGGAGTCAAAGATAGCAACTAAATTTTCAATATTTTTGCAGTCGGATTGAGCAAAGTTTATGGACTCGTCATTATTCTCAATACAAAAATCTTTACAAGCAATTAAGCTTTGCATCATTTTGAAGGTTGAATTCCATCGGGTAGTAACATCTAACTCGGGTTGATTAATTGATTGAGCTTTCAAATTAAGCCTTAAATTAAATATTGTATTAAAGTTTGCAAACTTATCATTCAAGCTTACTTGCTTCAAGATTACTTGCCTGTAAGATGGAGTCCTTAACTTTTTTACTATGCTTCGGACAGTTTCGATTGGTTTGGAAAACTCGGTTTCAGCCAGAAAATCTTTTACAGCAAGTTGCAAAGTGTGTGCTGCACATTTCACAGAAGATATTACAAAAATGTTTAATTCATTGCTGAGATCATCGTAAATTGTAATGTCTTCACTTTCATCATTGTTCAGCAGTTCTACTACTTTCACCATATTTCGGCCATTGTCCGCAGTAACAGTTTATTGTTTTTTTTTTATATTGAATTTTTTTTTAAATATTTTCAATGTCAACTTATAAATTTTGTGCAGTATGTTTGCCAATAACTCCAACATTCCAAGTGTGTATATTTTTATTTGATAATTTTTACAAAATTGAATATTTACACCCAAAACACTCCGACCATGTCTTGTTGCCGTATCCATTTTTAAAGATATAATTTTGTCCTGAACACTACTTGTAATTTTGTTTTTTAATGTTTAAAAATTTGTCATCAATTAATTCAGTGATATTTTTTGATGTCACTGGTGATATACCTAAGCCTTCGAAAATTTGTCCGGTTAAGGTCGAGAAATGCAAAAAAGATTTTTTTCAGTTGTAACTATATCCACACACGCGTCTTTTATTTCTGTTGCACTTATTTCTTCACTTATTTTAGTTTTTTTTTTGTGGCATGTTCATCACAATTCAATTTTAATTTTGTCACTTCCTTATTGTATTCGGTTTTATGTTTTTCATTCAAATGTCTTTTTAAATTTGAAATATACGATTTCTCAAATGTGTTCTTGTACAATTTGCAAATTGATTGCTGATCTATTTCGTTAAAATCAAAAAAATTTCTTGAAACACAATCAGATTTACGACCCATTTTACAGAAGTGTTCCTCGCACATTGATTTTAAATCATTTCGAGTATGACAATAAGAAACAAATTTATTTTTGACTTTGACAAATTTCACCAGGCTGAATACTTTTCTTAAGCAACATTATAAATGTTTTAACATTTTATTTTGAGAATTATTAAGGAGCAGCTTTAAGTAATAACATGCTGTTAATTAGTTTATAGGGCACTCAGTTTTTAGTGTGAATATCGCTTGCAATTAAAACTGGTTTTTGTTAGTTCTGCAAGACCACTTACTGTGTTTTTTTCCAGGTAAATGAACATATACATGTTATATTTTCATTAAAATAAACTTAAAAATAACTTTTATCTGTGAGGCAAAAAATAAAACTCAAAAATAACTTTTACATTCAGAGCCAAAAAATAAAACTTAAAAAATAACTTTTATTTGTCAGCAAAAAAATATAAAACTTGATCATAAGTTTTATTTTGTGAGCACAAAAATAAAAAAAACTTAAAAAATAACTGTTATTTTCAAGGAAAAAAATCAAACTCAAAAATAAGTTTTATTTTGTGAGCAAAAAAATAAAACTTAAGCAATAACTGTTATATATGAGGGAAAATATAAAACTCGAAAATAGTTTTTATTTTTTGAGCAAAACAAAAAACTTAAAAATTAATCGTTATTAGTCAGCAAAAAATATAAGTTGAAATATAAATATTATTTTAGGATTTTTTTAATAAAACTTATAACAGTTACGGTCCCTGAATTATTTTTGTAGAATTTTACAGCTCAAAAAATAAAATAAATGCAAACGAACAGCTGATTGTTTTTTTCATCACGAGAACCGCGAATTGGTTTGATGATAATTTATTTTCCATGGTTGGTTCTTTTAATTTTTGGTTTCTTTTCGTATTATCGGGATGTTCGGTGAATATAAAATCATCTTGTCGTCGTTTACAATTACTGGATTGAGAGTTCATGCAACTTACAGAAATTAATAAATCTCATGCAACACGAAACACGAATTGTTATTCGTTTATATCGTAATAAAGATATTCAGTTATAATTATGTTTATAAAAATATTTTTCTTTAAAAATTATTCAAAATTAAGTATACAATTTTTTCACAATAATCTCGATTGAACTGTTCTTTTCGAATACGACGAATTTTTTATTTGTTTTTGTTTGCTGTTTTTATTTTATAGAATTTAACCAAGGCAGGACTAAAATTGCTTTCAATTATTGACCTTTGAATGCAGAAGCTTTGAACATGAACAAAAGATAATGTCAAAAAACAGTTCTTCCAATTCTGGACCAATGTGAAAGTGAACTAGGGTAAGAATGACATGACAGCTTTTATCGTCGTATCGCCTCGAAGCCTACTATGTTGAATAAAATAATCGAATTTTTTCCAAAAAATTGGTTTAACTATGTTAGCCTATGAACTTTTCAGCCCAACTGTTAAAACTAAAATTTGAAAAGTGAGCTTTTTTCTTAAAAAATATTGCTAGTGTATCCTATTGTTTTACTATTTCATATCGTTCTTTACATTGAAAGCTTTAGTAAAGAGCTTATATGCGAACTTTCAGAGTTGATTATAACTTAAAGAGAATGATTAAGCTCATCATTTAATTACATTTATTATTGTTTATGTTTTGCTCTCAGTTTTCTCTGTTTTGCTTTGCTTGGCTGGAATAATATATGAAATATCTGCTGAAAAGAGAAAAATTTTTAAGCAAAAACTATGAATTTGTTGTGTGAGAAGTTAAAAAACGAAACGGCTTATTTATTAACATTTTATGCAGGTAAACTTATAAAATATTTAAATAATTCATTGTTTATCCGCAAGATACATTTACAGCATTGCCACATACAAATTACAGCGCATGGAAGCATGTGAAATGCAACGAAATGGAATCAAATTGAGACACTAGAAATATGCGCATGTATTGCATAACACAAACACATGCAACACCATCCATCTCTCCCGCTCATCCAAACAAACACACACACTGGCACAAAAACCGCACAGCTGTTCGTGGCTTTACATTCCGTGTATCTTTCGGATTGCTTTTTGTCGTTGCTCTGCAGTTCAACGTGAGATTTTAGTTCAACGGAGTTAACTCAACGATTCGGTCGCAAGGTGAACGTCGCGGAAAACAGGTTCTTGTATTCTATAGATACCTATCTCTATATATATATATATATATATAGAGTATAGCAGCTATACTCGTGTGTATATATATATATCCCACCAACTATCTATTTGTGCGAGATATTGTGTTAAATAAAAATCGGATTGCTTTTAACCAATTTAGGGTCAATCACCTAAAAATAAAAAAATACACGTAAATTCAACTTTAATATATAACAATATAAAATAAGAGTAAAAAAAACAAAATCGGAACCAAAATATTCGTTTCTTGCAGTTGTAACGCAGTGTTATTTGTATCTGTTGCAACGCATGCAAAATGTATCTCATGCATATCTTGTAAACTTGTGCTGGCTTGAAGTAAAGATGTTTGTAGCTGAAAAAGCAGAAGAGGTAGAAGAAGCCATAAAAAACTAAAAACGGTACTTAAAAGTGTCGAGTCTCTTCGCAGCCTCATTTGTTGTAATGGTTTTTATAATTGGTGTTGTTGTTTTTCTTGTCGATGCGTTCGAAGTCTGGCAAAGACTGGTGTTGCTGGTCTCAAAATGCACCACTAACAATCAAAGAATCGATGTTTGGAATGAGAAGCTAGGTGATTGCAGGTCAGGTGCTTCTTCGATTGATTGTTTGCTGTGGGTGGTGGTGGTGGTGGTGGGTAGCGGGTTGCTTGACAAGCGTGAAATTCTTCGCAATCATGCAAATATCCGAGTCTGCAATATTTTTACACGTTATTCTTCTTGGTTGCAAAATATTTTCCATTATTTTTTTCCCTTCATTATTTTTTTTTTATTTTTTGTTCTTTTTTTTCTTGTTGCCGACCAATTCGGTTTGCTGTGGTAGCTTTTGTTTCAGTTTTCAGTTGGTTTTTTGCATTATGCACTTCTTTCATTTCGTAGCGGTTCGATTTTCTTTCGCATACCGTCAACCTATATTGCTGTGACATAAGACTTACCCACTAAGTTGTGCTCAAAAAAATCAAGTAATTGTTTTTAATCAAAGTTTATCGGTATGAGAGTCATTATTTCAAAATGTATGGCATTATTTCGAAAGGAAAGTATGGCCAGAAATAGTAAAATATATTAATTATTTTAAATCTTAATGAAAATATTTATTTCTGGTTTGATCATTTAAAAAAAAAAATTTTAAACTTTGTGTTTTTTGTCGTTTTTAGACAAACACAAAGGTTAAACGTAAAAGTTTATTTGTTTTAGGGTTGTATCCACTAATAAGCGTATTTTTTAATAATAGGTAAAACATTTTCACAAAAGAGGTAAATCCTTTAGTCAATAGAAAGGCACGAATTTGAAATGTAATTTCGAGAAAAACTAATGAAATGTTTTCTTCTTACACATCAGTAACCAACCGTACCTTATTTTATGGAAGATTTGTAAGTTTATTCGATTTTCGCTCCAAGAACGCAACCTAAGAACATTTGTTCAAAATTTGGTTCCGTTTTGACAACGGTAAACGGACTGGCAGCTTTTTGAAATCCAAGAGGCTGCGCCTACAAAATTAATAATTGTGTGGAACAATAAACAAAATTTAGTTACTTTGCCAAAAAAGTCTTGCCAAGTTAACAAAAAATCCATTCAAATTTAATAGTTTTACTAATAAATTCTAAGCTAAACAATTCAGAGTTATTTGAGTAAAAGTTAAATTAATGATCTTTGCAAATTTGGCTGTAGAACCATTCAAAATGGAAAATTTTTATATATAAAAAAAAAAATCATAATATCACTAAAAGATTTATTTAGGCAGGACAATTTTTTCAAGTAAATAAAATATTTTTTAAATCATTTATCTCAAAGAGTCGACAGGCCCAGGAATCGTAGTCTAATCGGACCAGATTTTGCAAAACATATTCTTAGTCCTAACCGTAAGTAATTTCGTTCTTTGGTACTTCGTTTGTACCAGATCAAAATTTGGCTAGGAAGGACAATGTATGACAAAAAGAAGTCCTTTTGTTTTAAAGAAGATGAAAAAGAGGACGCATATATAAGCACTAAGTACTTCAATAATAAAAAGTGGAAAAAAAAATTTGCTCTGTTGCCAAATTATCCTTTACCGAAAAGAAAAAATTGCCATTTTAACCCTTGAAAGTACTTTGACCGAGCTTCTTAAGATCAATTGTGCTATGGAAAAAAGAGGAAAGGAAAATTTTAATTTTAATGAAAATTCTTCCTTTAGTATAAATGGAAACCCTATTCTTTGAGCGAAAGTTGAATGAACTTTAAAATTAGGTACTGCTTTATAAAAATATATCGTCATCTTAATATAGAAAGGACGTAGCTCATAATTTTTCGAAATTATGTTTTTTGCATTTCCATGAAACCAAAAAAACTGAAATATGGTTTTAAATAATGAATTTGCAGTCATTACAATCTGCATTAAATAATTTTTATTACATAAAATTTTACGAAGTAATTAAGAGCTTCCTGAAATTTTATGCGTAACGTCCTTTCTATATTAAGTTGACGATCTGTTGTAACTTTGTGATGTTTCACAGAAAAATTGATTTTACCTTACCAGACCAAATTTTCCAAAAGAAAATATACGTTTGGGTAAATTTTATCGGTTTGTAGGTTGGTAACACTGCCCAAACATGTTCTGAACAATTTACAATCAATTTTAAGACGATTATTTAATAAGAAATACTAAAAGAAGAGATTCTCTCTTACCTCTTTAAAGAAAGGAACTTTATCTTCCACCATATATTTTAAACGAGAAAGTCAAGAGCGCTTCTAATTTTCGTTTGTCTTAAACTTTATTTTAATAAAACAATCAATAAAACTTTTATTCGAGTAAAAAAAAGCCTTTTTATTATTATTTCATACATTATAAAAAATTATTTTTATTTATTAAAAGTGAAAACTTTTTAACAAAGTTAATTTAATTTATTTTTATACCTTTTTTACCTATTTAGTTTAATTAATCTTTTCCATTTAGTTTAATTATTTCTATTTCTAATAACCATTTATTTCATATGTGGAAGTAAAGGTGCCTTTTGTAGAACTGCAGGTTTCTGAACCACTTTAAAATTTCCCTGTTATAGCAATTAAAAGACAGCCGTTAGATTAATCTTAGATCTAAAATCCTATACAAGTGTAGAAGAGCAATTTCTTAGCTCGTTTTTCATATTTTAGGAAAATCTAGGAAAAAATGGTTTGTAAAATGTATAATAATTCATCAATTGAGGACTGCTGAACCGATATGGCTCAAATTTTTAGTTGTTTTTACGAAAGTCAGGAGAAAGTTTTTACGAAATTTTTGGGAAAATCTTTCAGAAAAGTCATTTAATTGGAAAAATCAAAATGGATGTTTTGTATGGAATATTGTGTGCAATTGTGCCGGAATTGATTTTCGAATGGAAAAATAGAAAATTCTTAGTGGAAAACACACAAAATTCCGGAAAACTCGAAAAATTGTAAATTGTTTTTCGACGTTTTGTTGCATTTTATAGCGTAATTTGATGATTTTGGACTATGATAAGGCGGAAAATTCATTGTGAAGCCTTTTGGCGTACTCCGTTGTTGGATGTACTCGGTTGAATGGCAGAAACGTAGTTTACCACATGCAAAGATGATTCTGCTTTAGATGTTCGACCAGATCATATTGATTCGCTCATTTCTGCCGATGATCCAGAGCTGCTTTTCGTTGTGACAATGAACATGATATATACCCTTGCGGAGTCCTCAACCCAGACTAGCCGTGCATGGAAAACGGAAATTGCACAAAGCGTTTTCCCCGTCCTTTGGTGGCTGCCACAATCAGTGGAATCGATGGATATTCAGGGTATCGGCGTCATTCTCATGCTTCGGTATGATTAAAGCTACGATAATCAAGGGTGAATTCAGAGGAGAGGAAGTCTTCACCAACGAATTCCGATTATTCCAACTGATCTTCTATTCCAATTCAAGCGGATAAATTTTGCCGTTCGATTGGCTTTTGTGATGACAATCAATAAATCGCAAGGCCAATCGTTGGATGCCTGTGGCATAAATCTCGAATTTCCCTGTTTTTCGCACGGTCAACCCATTCGTTGTTTGTTTTTGCACCGGAAAACAAATCGAAAAACATTGTTTATCATATCGCTCTCTACTGATTTTGATTCCATTCAAATGAATCACATTGAAATTTGATCTATCTATGTTTTATTATCACTTTGGATTTTATCTGATATCTGAAGGCGTTAAATTGGGGCTAGATGAAGTTCACAGGGTCCGCTAGTTTTGAATAAATTTTCAAAATTTGATGCACAATATCTCAAAATTATAGATTTGCATACCATTACTTAAAAAATGCTATAAAAACAGCTTATTTTTGAAATTTTTTGGTGAATGAAGTGCTTTTTTTTTAATAATATGTTATTTTAGGAAATAAAAAACCTAACTCTGATTCCGGAAAGAGAATGTCCATTTTTCTGTGAAGCTTTACGTAGCAGACATATAACTTTTAAATGGGAATGAACTTGACTTCATAAAGATATTCTATTAAATTTTATAGAAAGATAACATTTTCGTGATATTTTATAGCTTCATAAAAAAGAAAACTTTTTTACCAGATCATCCTTAAAGACAATTTGGTTCCAGATTCAATGCCATAATTTTCTTAATATAAAGTTATGGAGTCAGGATTTATTTTTATCTCAAAGTTACGTTCCCAAAAGTTCAAGATTCAAGACTTAAGTGATTCTACAGAATTTTGTAAAGCTTTATGGTTCTACGCCAAGATTCTAAACTTAAAATTTTTTTCCTCTAAACAATTATTTGATGAAACGATATCTGTATTTTAATGCTCTAGAACCGTGAAATCTACTTTAATAAGATAATCCTTTGATACTGCCCACTTCGAAATTTTAACTCCAAACGGTATTTCAGGGAGTCCTACACCATTCGGTATGAATGAAATCCGATTGACCAAAGCTTAAAAATTGACTCCGATCGGAGCTATATTTTGATCCACCAAACGGTGTTCGAGTTTTTTATCTTATCGATGTTCACAAATGTGGCATAAAGGAAAATTTCTTTGCGTTTTGACAAATCTCTTAATAAAAATGTTCAAATTATACGATTTTGGTGAAAAACTATATTTGAACTCCGTTTGGATAGCTCAAAATTCGAAATCTTGTAAATCGGAGTTCGTCAACACCTGTCGTCATCTAAAAAATAAATATCCAGTCATGGTCATCAAAATTTTTGAAATTTTTTAAGTGTGTAACTTGGTACACCAACAAATTTTAAAGTGATCCTGTGTGAAGGCAGAGTTTAACTCAGATGCAAACGGCAGTTATTCATTTACTTTTGGGAAACCAGGAAACTTTTAAAATAATCGATATTTTTATTTGATGTCTCATCAACACTTGATAATTTCAACTTGCATGCAAATCATAGGACTTTGTTGATAATATCAGCTCCTTTTAGCACAAAAGTCTCGGCATTGATGATTTTCCTTAGTTGTGTCCTTTGTATCCTGTCGTTTTTTTTTGCGCCTGCGATTTTGTTTCGGTCAGCAAAAGAAACTGTTTTAAAAATTTGTAACAGTGTTGACTTTTACGGTATGCTCTCTCTCTCTCTCTCTTTGGTTCGTTTGGAGCAACTTTATTTTCATCTTCACCAAGTCGCATCGTCAACACCAACAAACCAGCTACAAGTAGTGAGAGTGACTAAGAGACGCGGCATGGAGTGCGCTTTGGATGATTTTCTTTTGTTTTCATTTCGTATTGTTTTTGTTTCTGTTGTGGTTGTTGTTGCTGCTTCTGCTGCTGCTGCTGCTGTTTGCATTACATAAAATGTTCGTCTTTTTCTAGGTTTTTCATTAATTTTCGAAATTCAACGCAAAACATACAGCAGATTGCGAAAGTGTGTGAGTTTTAAAAATACAAAAAAATAAGAAAAAAAAAAAAAAACAAAACAACAACAACAAAAAAATTGTGGTTTATATTTTAACTGGTGTTTCTTGGAGTATAAAAAATTTTAAAAGTCAAAGTTGAAAAATAAACCGTGAAGAACTTCAATAAAATAGTGGGAAAAAGAGAGTGGCAAAGTGAATGAGCAGTGAAAAAAATCCAAACAAATTTCAATAAAAACCAAAATAAAATAAAAAAAAAATTAAAAAATTTTTATAACCAATTAAAAGTTTTAAGATGTTTAAAATACGATAGTTAAAAGAAAGTCTAACAAGAGCTTAAACTTTGAACTTTTACTTCCAAAAGCAAGAGAGGTAAGTTTATATATTTTACAGTTAATTTATTTTACACTGAATTTAGTTAATTTACTTGAATTTTCTGAGAAAATCCTAAGTAAGCACATAAATTTAAAAAGGATCATTAAAAGCCACCCACAAGTTCTATGTTTTGCTGCATCATGAAGAACTGAAAAAAAAAATACGCACGCATTCCACTTGTTTCTTAAATAATCGAGCTAAAAAATCCTGTTCATTTTGGTTTATTACAGTAAAATTTTGTAGAGAAGAGGAAAATTTAAATGATTTGTTGGTTTTTCCTTTTCAAGAGTAAATAGTTGTAAATTCGTTTAGTTTTTCAAGAGAAAAGAAAAAAAAAACAAAAAATAAATTAAATAAATAAAAGATAAAAAATCAGTCGAGAAACTTTGAGTGTTTTTTTTCTCTTTTTTTTCCTTTTGAACCAAGGACATTAGATGCTACAACTTGTTAGTCGAGTGCCTTGGTTTTAAAAAAGAATAATAGATATGTAGGAAGGAAGAGGAGAGTCAAAGGATATGTAGGACGTTCCAAGTGTGACAAAAAGCTATAGAAACATTCAAATTTGAATCTCAGGCTAATGCTATGCCGTGAACTTAAATAATTCAAGTTCTTTAGAAATTCCATTCACGAATTTCTATAACATCAACTTCAACTTTTTAGGTCGGTAACATTGATGGATTTTTATTTTGATCTCATATTTTTTTATAACTACTTAGAAAAAGAAAAAGGCATTTTAAGCAGGTTAAAGACCATAGCCTTTCCGGATTAAAGCCCGAGACCTCTGGGTTGACACTGAAGCACGCTAACGAGCCTGCTAGAAATATGAGTTCTTTGCATCTCCCTACCGATCCCTTATTTAATTTATAATGTAACATATGAGCCATTATAAATTAAGGAAATAAGTTAATTTTTCTAGATAGAGATATATAAATCTAACAAGATGCACACCAGACGGAGAGTAATCGATTTTCAAAATAAGGTGAAATACTTGGACAGAGTTGTAAAAAATTGCATCATGCACTCAAAACCTCGCACCGAAGTTAACAAATGATAATACAAGTATATTTAACTAAAACCAAAAATGTGGGGTTTAGACCATAGAGTATGGTTTCCCTATTGGGGTTGCACAATTTCTTAAAAATAAAACTATCTTACTTAAGTGGCCATGACAACGAACAAGACCAAATATTTTGCGAAGAACTTTCCTCTCTAACACCCCAAGAGCAGTTGCATCTGTTTGCGATACCACCCATGCCTCAGTGCCATTAAAGAGCACAGGTAGGATCAGCGCTTTGTAGCGTGTTAGTTTTGTCGATCGATAGAGGGCTCTGGAACCTAATTACTTACTTAGACCGTTATATCAGCTATAAGCAATTGTTTACTTAGCCCGTTATATCAGCTAAAAGCAATTGTTACTCTGCACTTTCTCTCCAAGCTGACATTGTTGCCTGCTATAACATGAGAGCCTAGACGCCGCGCTTCCCAATTTGCAGACCGCATATACTTTGTTTTGCCCTTGTTCACCGTTAAACCCACTTTGGCTGATTCCTTTTCGATAGTGGCGAAAACAGCAGTTACATCTCTTTTAGTTCTGCCGATAGCATCGATATCACCAGCATACGCAAGGAGCAGAACACCTGCCTTTCGTAGATTCTCCTCCATGATGAAATTGAAGAAGTCGCATGATAGTGGGTTGGCTTGTCTGAAACTTGGTTCAATATTAAAAGTTTCGGAAAGTTAATTTCCAACCTTGACGGTACACATGAATTGCTCAACATCATCTTGCAGATTCTTATTAACTTTGCAGGTATACGGAACTCAGATAATGTTACGTGCAGGCACTCCCTTATCGGCTATCAAACGATGTTTTATAATCAACGAACAGATGATGGGTGTTGATTTGATTTTCGTGGGTTTTCTCCAGGATTTCCAGGAAAAATCTGGTCTCTTGTGGGTTGGCCAGGATAAAAGACATTGATGTCTTTCTCACATTCTTTCTCACAATATGCTCGAAAGAACTTTGTATGCAATAATAAGACTGTTACTTCGGTAGTTGGCTCAGATTGTCGGGTCTCCTTTCCTTAGTATAGGACAAAGCTAAGAAGATTCCAAGGAAACTGAGATTCAAATCGTCGGGCATGCTTTCCGCTAGCTATATTTTGCTGATGAGTTGATTTATGAACCTTATCAATTCAATGCCGCCGGTTTTAATCAATTCTGCAGCCAGGCCGTCAATACCTGCTGGTTTGTTGTACTTGGGTCGCTTGATAGAAATTTTAGCCTCGTCATGTTTAGGTGGTGGCATTTCGCCTCCATCATCGTCAATTGGTAATGTCGGACTACACTCTTCAAGTGCGGAATTGTTGGAATCATCGCATGTAAGCAGATTGGAGAAATTCTGCCAACGCGAACTGTGATCTGTAAACAGATGGCCATCTTCATCTCTGCAAATGGATGTTCCGGGCTTGAGACCTTGGGTGAGACGCTTAACATGTTGGTAGAATTCTCGAGCAGCCTTCTTGTCATGGTACACCTCAATTTTTTCACGCTCACGCTTTTTCTGCTCCCTTTTTGTACGTCTGAAAAGGCATCTCTCTTCCTTCCTCTTTTCGTATTTGTTTTCGCACATGGCTTGCGTTACAGCTGACTGCAGCGTCTTTTTATTTGTGACGTATTTTGCTGCTATCGCGTATTTATACTCCTGACCATACCATTGGTTACGAAGTTGTGGGCGCCGAAAACTAATGACTTCCTCAGCAGCAGTACGCATGGAGTAGAGTATGCACCTAAAGTCCGCCAGTGTCATCAAGTTCAGAGTTAGATTGGTTTAGCTTAACCGAGAGTTGATTGGAGTAGTCCTCGGCTATCCGTTGAGATTGCAGCTTATCCACATCTTCGTTGCATACCTTATCTTATATTCTTCATGTACAATCGCATGCGGATCTTGGCTGCAACAAGATAATGGTCGGAGTCAATATTGACGATCACAACATGATCAATGGGGCCTCGGAAGTCGAGCGGTTAGCGCACTTGACTGCCAACGAAGAGGTTACGGGTTCGAATCCCGGTCTAGCCATCGTGCTACGCTTTTACCTGTCTTTAAGTCTTTCCTCATTTCTAATCAACTAAAATTCAAATTCATCAACTGGTCTCGTGGAGACTGCACTGACCTACTGTGGAGCCAAAGATGCCTTCCCATACGACCTTAACTTTGAAATTGTCGTAAGCTATTTACACGTCGTGGGGCGGGCAGTGATCATACACGTCCTTTAAGCTCACTTAGGTGGCGTAGTTTTCGGTTTACGATCAACCCGCATCCAAATTCTCGCTTCTTCGCATGACAGCTGTAGTATATATTGCAATCTAGTCTCTTAGAGCAGCCTTGTCCTTTTCATCGCTTCTCTTGGATGCCGATGATGTAAGCCTTTGTTTTTACGAGGGCTTCGGCCAATTGGGCAGAGGCACCTTCCCTATATTTCGGCTGTTCGTTTGCGGTAGTCATCAAAGTAGTAAGAGTTCATATCCGAGGCTGGTTTGGTTTGCATTGAGCAATTATAATGTGGTGCGGACCCAAACCCTACGCACATTCCATTGTGAATGACTTATAGAGATCCCTCAAGATTAGAGGCTAGAGGAGACAGTTGGTTTCAGACATGGAGGTTTTAAGGCGACTCCGATTAACATTGATAGTGCCAGTTACGGGCTATATGAATTTTACGTTCAAGACGCAACGCCACTACGCAACACCACTACGCCTTTTCACACCCTAGCTGGTCGACCGTTAAAGTGGCTAACCTCTATATCTAGAGGCAGAGGCCGTACACTATCTGCAACCTGTGACGCGTCCGGTAGCTTGTAGCTAAGCCTCCACAGATTTCCTACAGAACCCACTGAACTAGTTCACAGTCATTAAAAATCTACAACAAAATAATAATGATTTTTGAAGATTCAAAATCAGCCCAATTTTGAAGTCCTTTTGAACTTAAGATCTTGTTTAAAACAGCTTTAACAATATGAGTGTAAACAAATAATGTATTTTCGTATCACCTTAGTGTACATTTCCCTTTTTGGCTTTAGGGTTATAAATAAAGAGAGATGTCCTTTTAATTAGGGTTGGAGCGATATTTTTTAGCTGAAAAGTCTTGGCTTTTGCCTGAATGTGTATTAGAATTGGGGCAAGCCATATGTTAACTTTGGGAGTGTCTTTTGAAGTGCTCCTGGTAAAGTCTGTAATATGCCCTAGTATTTTTCTGCACTCGTTATAACTGCTTGATGGTTAATCCTTCTAGGGTATTAGAACACCACACTATAAACGCGTTGGACGTTGTGATCTTACGATCAAAGTGTTCAGATTGAACATCATCTTATGGCTTATTCTTGAGTTCATATCGCAAATTCATCTACAACACCTACACGGCGCAGTTTGTGTAAAGGTTAATGCGAGTTAACTGTCCAGTATAACTCCAAGATATTTTGCTCAGTTGTATGAATCTACTTTATGCCCAAAGAGTACAAGCCATGTAAGATTGAATGTCTTTTTCGGGCTTATAGTGAGGCTTTCATGTAGGCACTGTCTATGTGCTGGGATCAGTGATGCCTGTAAGACGTACCCTAGAAGATATGATAGACTTACGGGCACATTCTGGTTGTAGCTATTTTCAGGGATATATCATCCAAGCAGGTCTGGACTATTCTTCAGGTAAGTGTAGTCGTAATCCATATGCATATGGCTGATACTATGTGAAGGTTAAGATAACTTCTGTTGAACTCATGTGACGTATTATTGAAGACTCCTTTGATATCATGGAAAGCAAGAATACATATTTCCTTTTGATCTGTATATTTTTCAATTCTGCTTACAAGGACGTTTAGCGCTGACTGTAGATTTACCCGTCTGGTAGGCAAGTTCAGTTTGGCTTCTGGGTATATAGAGAGAGAATTTTCGCCAATGCTTTTATCAAAGATTTTTTTATACTTTTCAGTATGAACACTCAGAAAAAAGTTTCTCGGAATATGATAAAAAAGGCATCATATTTAGAGAAAAATGGTATAGACTTTGCTCCAGAGAATGCTATTCTCTAATTGCGATACTAAAAATTCTCTAAAAATGATAAAAAGCTTCCATGAAAAAGAAAAATATATAAAAATATATCGTTTTTTAGAGAAAAATACTTTCTATTTTTGAGAAAAGACTTGTTTTTATTGAAGAAAATACTTCTCATATTGAATTTTTTATCAAAATATAAGAAAAATTTTTTTTCATTTTCAATTTATTTTTCTCTATAAATGAAAAATTTGTTGTGCGAGAAAAATACTTATCATTATTAGAGACATTGAAATATTTCCATTTCCTAGAAGTAAAGAAATATTTCTTCGAAAATGTGAAAATTTATTCTAATTGAAGAAAATTTTATTTGAAAAAGGGAAAATTGCTGTTATCGAAAATAGAGAAATTTTTTACCAGAGCAAGGTATATGTTTTTTCTCAGTGAAGGATATAAGGTTGATCGGTTTTAAAGATTTTCGATGCCTTTCCGAGATATCGTCTTCTATCACTTCTCTCCAGACAGATGGGCAAAAGTTGGACTGCTCCTAAATTATTTTCGTTGTAAGAGTACCTATTAAATTTTTATTCTTAGATTAGATCCAAGGATTTCAGGTGTCAAACCTATTCAGTCAAGTCTGCCATGATTCGGAAAAAGGGCTATAGATAAGTAAGAGAGAAAGGCAAATAAAGTGAAACAAGTGAAGAATAGTCACATTTGTCTATGTAATGACCGCAATATCAACATACGAATTTGAACCTGAGACAAGTATTATGCCTTTACCACAGTCAATTTGAATTATAAAGTAATCTCATTCCACAAGCATCTTAACATCCAACTACAATTCTAAAGCCGTTGAAAGAAATTCCTATCCTTATGTCTTAGATAAGAAATGACGAAAGGTTGAAAGGTGAAAAGCGTGGAACCATGGCTGCTTAGGATTCGAACCTGAAACCTCTGGGTTGGCAGTCAAACACGTTTACCACCTGACTAGCAAAGCCGCCGTGAAAAAAGGATTAGGATCTTTGTTTTTGTATGGCCGCCATTCTCGTATATTAAATTACTCAGGAATGGTGGTAGATATTTGCTTACATTTTGCTTTTTAGTCTAGAAATCGAAGAAAAGTTCGTAATAGAGCCACATAATTCCTAAATGAGTATTTTTAAGGCGTTGGGCCACTTTAGAATTTTTGAAAAATCAATAACTTTTTTTAAATGGTTCCTTATGATCTCAAAAATGATGTCTCAAAAGATGATGGCCGGGAAAAATTTCTAAGTACTTGATTTTTTAATTTTAATATCAGACCGGCTGGTCGGTACTTGAGCCCTGCATTATTTATGCATTTATTTATGCAGCCCAGTCCGAGTTTATCTCAAAACTGCATTTTTTAAGTTTGCCGAAAACATAACTCAGATAATTTTCAACCGATTCACTTGTAACTTGGAATATATCTTGAAAACTATATTGTCTATGAAAGTACGTAGGATTTTTTTTAATTGAATTGTTATTAACAATAATCTGATGATTTTTTAACCAAATTTTTCACTTTCCACTTTAGAAGTGTGCCATTTGACCGAAAATCAATATATCAAAAATATCCTTACTTCTATAGTCGATATACATACGTACTAAAACAAATTCGTTGGATTTTTGTAATTCAAAAATTACAGGAGTTATTTCTTCGCCCGTGGACCCGTGTTAAAAAACGAAGACGTCATCCCAAAAACGTTGCACAGCCGCCATTTTGAAATTTAACGTTTTAAAAAAACTATTGTATACAGTCACTGATATGTATAATAAACAACCATTTTTGGAATCCTGATTTATTGCGTAGTTTTTCTGAAAAAAAATTCAAAGTACATATATTTTTCAGGCGTCTACAGTCGCCTAACACCTTGATCTTTCTAATCTTTTGTGGTTATTCCACCAAGGTGCTTTTTGCTGGAACTTGTCTATTTTAAGTTGGCAGTTGTCCTTAAATGCTAGGATAAATGTAGGATAAATGGATAAATTCGAATTTACATATGTTATCAACTCTGAGGGGAAGTTCATAATAAACGGCCTGACAAAATTATACTTTGGAAGAGTTCCTGTAAGGCAGATGCTTTTGAAGGCATCAGAAACCAAACCCTGTAGTGGAATTCCCAAAACAATCAAACAACGATTTTTTATGTCGTTCGCTTGTGAAAACAGCATTTTCTAATAAAAAGGCACGCTCAGTGATCGATAACAACAACGATTATCGTCGTTAACTTTTTGGGGAATTCTGCTACTAAACATAAAACCTTGGTCAAGGTCTTTTCAAGCTTTAAAAAGGCCAATTCGTTATTTTTTTCATAAAAGACTGTATCTGAGATGAACATTTATGGGAGCTAAATATTTGGAGAAATTTCGTTAATGGACAGATTTTGTTATTTATTTTTTTTTAAAGTTGGTTGCATACTTTTAGACCATATTTTTAATTTAGTTTTCATTTTCTCGCATTGTTTTTTAAAATCCTTCGAGTTTTGATACTTTTTTCGGTAAATGTTTAAAAATAATGCCTACAGAAAAGTTATATTTGTTGACATTTCTGAAAGTGACTTGAAGTGAAACCATTTTAGACAAACTTATAATGAAAGTAAAATAAATAAATTCAGCAATTTGGTACTTAGCTTGTTATTGTCAATAACATAAGAATACAGAATAATTTTCTTAATGGTTAATGAAAAAATTTATCGCTTTTAATATTTTAGTTTATTCGCTTTTATTTGTGATTTTTATTCCTTTTTATGACCCTTTTATGCATGTCTTGAATGAATGGATGGAGCTTGTCTACAGAATCCGTCAAGTTTTTATGGCATAATAAACACATGTCGGTAAAAAAAGAAATAAAAATATGCATCTGCGCTTTTATGACGAGGTCATTAACACATAAACAAAAGTATAGAAATCTGGTTTAACCCATAAGTTTTAAGGGGGGTGGGGGGAGGGGGTGGTATGGGTAACATAATGCCCATATGCGTGGAGTTTTCTCAGTTGTTTAGAATTTCCAAGCACAAAACGAGTTCAGTTGAAATGATATCTATATGAGTTTAGATGAAAACTTCTTAGATATTCAGAAATTATGGCGCTGAAAGGAAGCTGAAAGAAGTGTCAAAACCACGTTTTGGAGAGTTTTGTTAGCATGTTATTTTTAATCACGTTTTAGTGATTTCTCATCAATTTCTGCAACTATTTCAAATTCTTTACCAGTTGCATAAGAATGACAGAACACCTTTTCTCTTCTCTAACCCTATTAATTCTCTCTTTCATTCTGTTGAAAAAGCCGCTCTGCAAATTGCAACGAACCGTGGCGTTGGTAAATTCTGCACCCAGTTTATTGTCTTTTTAGCCCATTTCCGTTGAAATAATAATTTTGATTTTCATTTCACCACTTCGTACGTCTCTCTCACTAAACTATTTTTTTGATTATTTTCCTATCGTTCTAACAGCTGCTCTGTCACTCTCCATAAACTAAATTTTCACCAATGCTCTTCGTCTCAGTATCTGTTACCATATGATTTTGTGTTTGTCTGTCTGTTTGCCTGTTTGTTTGTTTGTTTGTTATTTTTGCCAACAACGTGCCATTGCTTTGCTGTGACTTGTTTTTCTTTTAATTTTCTTCTATCGATTTTTCCATTTTCCTCTCTGTATTATTGTTTTTGTTTTGCTTTGCTCTTGGTTATGCATACCTCTTGGTGAGGTTTGCAAATTTTGTTGTTGCTGCGCTGTTGTCGCTCTTATTGACAGTTACATTTACTTAGTTAGCTGTTCGCTTTAGTTGCTTTTCTTCGATTTTCCTCGAATTTTCCAAACTGAGAATTTGATTTAGAGCAACGATTTTATTTTGCTTTATCGCTTCGCCATCACTTTATTTGTCATTTCATCGTTACAACGCTGTTGACTCGTCTTATCAAAATAATCAATCCGTTGGTCCTGCTGAGAAATGTTAGTATAAATAAGCAAAAATGTTATGTAAAAGATTTTCATCGATTTTATTTAAATTTTATGCCACCCACGCACGCAAGAAGCTTTGTGCAAAATAATTAATTCAAGATTTTCAAGGAGAAACACTGACTTCCTTCAAGCTTTCACTTTGACTAAATAAATCTAGCTGTTATTTATAGAATATTCAATTAACTTAGTTCTATAACAATAAACGACTGCATTGTTGTCATATTTTTACACCATCGTTCATCGTGGCTCACCCATTGTCAGCGGTATAATTTATGGAGTGTAACATTTTAATAGCTCAATCATGCTTGCTCTTCTTCTTCTTCTACTGCTTCTTATACATGTCAATCAATAAACGTCACAAAAAGATTAACTTTAAATTTATGTTAAGCATGAGTGGGTTTGTGAAAATGTCCTTTAGAAAATGCCCTTGAAAATATTGGCCTATTTAGGTTGGTCTTGTTCTAGTTATGAGCAAAAACAGATTAAGTTGGAATAATAGACGTGAATGTTTTTGATAACCACAAATTTGTCATTGATTAAAGATGTGGAACAAAACTTGTTCTTATTTTTGGATGGCAACCATATAAAATGTGGTTGAAAGCATTTCAAGTTGATTGACAATAAGATATTTTCATTGAAAGTTATAGTGTGGGTTGTAAAGAGCCCACATGCCTTAGGTTTCAATTGATTCAGTGTTTATTTTCTTATCTTTGATATCTTTAAAGAAACACAAAAAAGGGAAAAAATGTACGCTTTGGTAAACATTTCAGACGCTGATTTTACAACTTAGGGCTTTTTTTATTTTATATGAAATTCATAGACAAAACCCTTTAAGTTGATATGAAATTTATATAGACTTAAGTTGTTTTGTCTATGAATTTCAGATAGACTTAAGTGGTTTTGTCAAAAGTTCACAGATATACTTGTACCAATTTTTGTCCCTGTAGGTTAAACCTAAGCTTATTTATAGAGTTATAAATTTGTAGGGTGTATGGGAGGTTGTTGGTTTGTACATGGGTGGGTCACTAAATTTCACGCAATCATCTCAACTAATTCTTCGTATCCTCTGCTTACGAACAAAACACAGACGGACGAACGGACGGATATAGGTACATAAACTCACGAGGTGACGCTGTTCCATATAGGCAAAGTTTTATTTCGATTGAATAAAGAGTCGTGCTATCTCTCATACAACCCAAATTTGCTACACCGAATAACTTATGAATTATAGGTTACACAAGCTTGGAATTCGGTATTCGACCTCAATTTACACGTGCCGTTCACTGGTAATATTTTATATGAGAACGGCTGGCACTTTTTCAGGAGCCTAAATGATCGGTGCAAACTAACTTAGTCGTATCCTTCGACTATCAAAATTGAGGAAGCAATAAAAGGGGCTTGGCATAGCCCATATCATTCAAATTTTTGATATCAAGTCATGCGTTGGAACTTAATGTTGCATAACAATGAAATCCGTCATGAAGTAACTAATTGACTGGTTATTTCTACTGGAAACTTGATCCGAGCATTGGTTATGCTCCGCCCATACCAGTAAAATGACGTACAGTGGCTCACAGCTTATTTCGTGCAGACGATGTGTTAAACTTTGAAATGCTATAACTTGGTAACTAGTACTGGTAATGAAAAAATTTAAACGACATTTGTTTGCTAGTAATTATACATTTAAATATAAACTTTCATTTCTTTATATAAAAGTCTACTAAAAAGATAATAAACAAAAAACTGAAAAAGCAGCAGAATTCAACGCCACAGCTTATTTCGTGCACACTGTTTTTACATGTAAGCTTTTGAACGTGATGCCGTTATTTTCTTTTTCTGGTTCGCTGTTTTTATCTTGACTGATGTCCTGATTCTTCTGATCGGAGTTAACAGTTGTTTTTAGTCTGGACTTAAAACCTTAAGTGCACTAATTGATTTGTTTAAAAAAAGGGCCGTCGCACAACAATATAAGAGCACGAAATAGTTTTATTTCACTTTAAAAAAGAAAAAATCCAACCGCAAATAGCTGAAATAGTAAAATTGAGACCCTCTACAGTGCAGTTCATCATCCAGCGCTTTTTGCAAGAAAATCGTGTGGCTGATAAGGCCAGAAATGCTCCAAATAAAATATGTACAGAAGCGGACGAGCGACTTATTCTGCGAAAAATCGTAGAAAATCTGAGGCTTTAGGGTACCAAATTGGCCAAGGAGGTTGAGAAGGAGTTGGGCAAGAAATGCTGTGCCGAAACAATTCGTCATCTGCTGCGGGCCAACGAGTTTAATGGTCGAGTTACACGCAACAAATCTTATATTAAAAAAAAAAATCAGCTATGTCGACTGAACTTCGTCAAATAACACGTTTTATATTCTAGGACATTCTGGAATGACGTCATTTTCTCGGACGAGTTTAAGTTCAATATTTTTGGCTCCGAAGGAATGCAATATGTATGGCGTAAGGCTTATACCGAGCTGAAAAATAACCATCTCAAGCCTACAGTAAAACATGGTGGCGGCAGCGTAATTGTTTGGGACTGTATGGCTGCATCGGGCGTTGGAAAATTATTTTTTATTGGAGGCATTATGGACAAGACAATGTACCTAGATTTTATAAAAGAAAATTTGCTTCAAAGTATCGACACCTTGGGCGTACGAGAGACATTTCGGTTCTACCAGGACAACGACCCAAAACATAAATCGAGAATCGTCCAGTCATGGTTGATTTGGAATTGCCCGCATCTTATGAATCCGCCTGCACAGTCACCCGACTTAAATGTAATAGAAATTTTGTGGGCAATTTTGGAGAGTGGCGTTCGCAAGCGGAATATTTCCAATAAAAATTAATTAAAAAATGCATTGATGGAGGAATGGCAACAAATACCCCCAGATATTACAAAAAATTAGTAGAGTAAATGGATAGCCAGTAAATGGATTAAAGATGTAATTTAACAAAATGGCGGCCACACAAAATATTAAAAAAAAACAAACATATTACATTTTCTTAAGATTCAGTGGAGTGCACGAAATAAGCTGTGGCGTTGAATTTTGCTGCTTTTTCAGTTTTTTGATTATTATTTTTTTAGTAGACCATTATATAAAGAAATGAAAGTTTATATATAAATATATAATTACTAGCAAACAAATGTCGTTTAAATTTTTTCATTACCAGTACTAGTTACCAAGTTATAGCATTTCAAAGTTTAACACATCGTCTGCACGAAATAAGCTGTGAGCCACTGTATATATAATAGGTATTGAAGTAAAGTGGTGACCGTGGCATGCAGGTTAAGTGTGTGGCCTAGCATGCTCGGAGCCCGGGTTCGATCCCCAGCCGTGGCGAAAAAGTTTTTTTCAATAAAAAATTTTTCTGATCGGTCACCACCTCTCTGCAGACAATGGCAAACCTCAGAGAGTAAATAATGCCATGTAAAGCTTCTTGAGAACATGAACTTTAGCCGTTTGGAGTTGGCATAAAACATGTAGGTCCAGTTTTCGGTCACTTGTGTGCAAACATTTAATAACACACACAACACAATTGATCATAAGAAGCTCGGTCAAAGTCCTTTCAAGGGCTGAAATGGCCAATTTGTTTTGTTTGTTTTGTTGAAGTAAAAGTCACAGAACATTGAAACTTAGAATAGAGTTACTATTTGATGATGTCCTGCTCCTCAAAAGCTGGGAAAGGCATAAGACGGGTATTTAGATCAAACCAAGGGTCTAAGAACCCGGTTCCGTGGAAACTATATGAAAGGAGCGGGAGCTAAGCTACAAGCCACCGAATGCGTCGCGGGTTGCAGAAAGTGAACGGCCTCTAGATTTAGATGTTAGCCTCGTTTAAGGGGTCGTCCGGGACATGTAACGGGTAACTAGCTAGGGTGTGGAACGGCGTAGTGTTGGAAAGGTGCTGCATCTTGAACAAAAAATCCACATATTCCGCAACTGGCACTGTCAAGGCGAGTTGGAGCCACCTTAAAGCTCCATGTTCAAAACTCGCTGCCTCCTCTAAACTCTAAACTTGAGGGGTCTCTACAAGACCTTAAAAATGGAAAGTGCGTTGAGCAGCCAGCCTCGGATATGAATTCCTACTACATTGGCGACCATTGCAAATGAAAAATGGACAGAAAATCCAATTGTGTTTAACGTAGACACCTGCCGTGAATGCTTAATTCTACGGTACTCTTAACACTTGGCCGACACATTGCGTCAGCCGGCGCCTCTTTGAGAGTTCAAAGGTACCATAATAGGAAAATGTTGTGATGACATGTCGCAACCCTTGGTTTGGGTGGAGGCCTATCTAACACCTCTTCTGTACTGAGAGGTACAGCACCCAGTTGGAAAATGCAACTTCACATTCGAGCAAAAGCTCTACCCACGATTTGGGTATAAACCACAATCACCACGAAGCTCCCTGAAAGGCCAGCCCAATAAGTCAGCCTGGCAAAGCCAGGGGCTGCTGACTTCCCGTGGTACCAGTTTTCAAGTCCTTGGTCAGACCTCGTAGCAAAGCTACTATCAGTTGAGCTCATGCTGACATTAAACTCTATATTTACGAATGAATGTTTTCGTAAAGAGGAAATTCGCACAATACATGTGACCAATCCTCGAGGATTGATCCAAAGTGGCAGCCTTCAGTTGCGCTGAGATTCTGCTTATGCAAAAATACATTAAGAGCACCATGCCCAGTCAACAGAAAGCCCCAGCTTAGGGAGAACCAAAAGTTCGGACGACCTTTCACAAAGTCACGTCACGTATAAACTGGTAGGTTACTCTACCGTTCTGACTCTGAATCCGTCTAGATTGCCATCTAAATGTAGCGCATAGTTTAAGCATAGCCTTTATCTCAATTGAGCTCAAATCCCTACCAAGCACGTCCGGAGCTCAGTCAGGAGCCAACCAGGGCAAGCAACAACGAATTTGGTATGCAATGCTGGTTTGAATTATCACAAAATTCAAGGTTGGCATCCCCATCAACACCTGAAGTGCATCCGTAGAGACCGTACGGCACACCGGCATACATCCAATCAAGATCACTCTCTGACATCTTCACTTCACTCTCTGATATCTTGCGGTAGCCAACAGCAGAATTGACTTTGTCACCCCACACTGGCGAACCATAAGTTGCACAAGCAAATACTGAGTCCCCAGTCACTCCTCATAATTAATCCTACACTGAGAAAAAAAAACATACTTTAAAATTAAACAAAAATTTTGAAATAGAAATTTAACGCCTTTGCGTTTCTACAAAACAAAAATTAAAACAAGTGTGTTTAATTTTGAACTACCAATAAACTACTTTCTTTTTTTTATTTTCTCTCATTATTTCTTTGAAAAAACAAGCAAAAATTTGAATACATGAAAATTTTTGAGTTTTTTGAATTGGTTTGAAAAATATCGAACATACGATAAAATAAAACCTAATTAATTATATATTAAAATATATCATATGCAAAATTCTTCGAATGGAGTTAACATTCGGAGGTCCCGAGGGTAGCTGTCTGTGCATCTGATGCTAAAAACTCGGTAAAGCTAAAAAAATGGCATCGAAATATGCTTTAAAATATTTGTTTTAAATTTTAAAATTTTTGTTTTAAATTTGTTTTTCGTAACAAAAACATTGTTTTAAAAACAAAAACTTTTGTTTTGAATTTAAATACAGTTGTGTTTAATTTTAATGAATTTGTTTCAAGCTTTATTTCAAAAAAATTCGTTAGATATGAACACAATTTCATTTAATTTTAACACATTTTTCCCTCAGTGTACGTACTCACCCTGCCACAATCAACAGACGCTCTCTTAACTTCTCTAGGAGCACCAAGAAGTTCATCCTTTTTCTCATGTACTTGACCTCTGTCACATACTTGAGGCGAGCAACATCATCACTGTCTTTCCCTTGCCACGCTAACCGCTACCTGTGCACCCCAAGCACTTATGGCAGCCATAACCTCACTTGCCTTGGTTTCAAGCTCAGCACGAGAACTACCTTCAACCAATACAAGTAGATTATCAGTATACGCACAGCACTTAGGCAGATGTTCAAGCCGCTGCAATAGAGGATCTATCATAAGGTGTCATACGAATGGACCACAGATAGAACCCTGCGGACAGCCACGAACAACATCTATGCCTACTGTTTGGTTGACACCTATCACGCATGCTTTTCTACCCGAGAAATAGCTCTGCCAAAGCTAAATTTCCCGGCAACCCACCGCTCCTAGCCTGCCTATCACCTTTTCCCAGCTTAGATAGTCAAAAGCACCCATTAAATCAATAAATAACCCCAAAACGTATTTGGAGCTACTCTCATACAGCCAAGCATCTTCGACGCTTGGTTTCCCTTACGGAAACCAAATTGCCTCTCGAAAAACAGACAATAATAATAGCGGTTATGCACCTGGAATGTCCGGACCCTTATATAGGAAATGTGCCCAAGTCCTTGTAAAAATTAAGGCTGTTGACCGCACACCAAGAGATCGATGGAAAGGATGGAAAGTCTGCTCTTAGAGAGCAGACTGCAATATCTACTACAGCTGCCATGCGAAGAAGCTTGAATTTGGATGCTGATTAGTCGTAAGCCGGAAACTATACCATCCCGGTTCACACCTGTGAATGAAAGGCTGGCCACAATTCGCATCTAGGCAAAATTCTTCCACATAAACGTAATTTGCGCGTACGCTCCAACGGAGGATGAGGACAATGCTGTCAAGTACGCCTTCTAGACGCGAGCCTAGAGGACGCGTATGATCACTGCCCGATCCATTATGTGAAAACAGTCCTTGGCGGTTTTAACGCTTAGGTCAGAAAAGAAGCCATCTTTGGCTGCACTATCGGTCAGTTCAGTCTCCACTAGATTACTTCGAATAACGGACTGCGACTGATCGATTTTGCCGCGGTGGGAAACATGGTAGTAAGTAGCAGCAGATTCGAACACCTTGATGTTCTCAAGCCCACCTGGCTGTTCCCGGATCAAAAAACCCGAAACCAGATTGATCATGTTGTGATCGACGAAAAATCGACGATGTGCGCACATTTCAGGGAGGTCAATATTGGCTTCGACCACTATCTTGTTGCAGCCAAAATGCGCATGTGGTTGTTCAATGCAAAGAATATACGCATAGGTATGCAACGAAAGCTAGATGTCGATAAGCTGTAATCATAACGGACATCCGAGGTCTACTCCGCTCAACTCTCGGTTTAGATCAATCAACCAAACTTTCAACTCGATGACGCTGGCGGACTTTGGGTGCATATATCTGCGTACTCCATGCGTAGTGCTGCAGAGGCAGTCTTTAGTTTCCGGCACCGACAACCTTACAAACAATGGTACACCAGGTGTGTCGTGACATGACGGCAGAAAAAAACCCCTCATATAAAAAGACGCTACAGCCAGCTGTAAAGCGAGCCATGCGCGAAAAGAGAAAGGAAGAAAGGCGCTTTTTCAGACGCAAAAACATGGAAGCAGGAAAAACGTGTGGGAATAGAGGTGTACTAAGGCATGAAGATGCACGACTATTTTTTAACAAGTTAAGCTTCTAATCCAATGTTTTAAGCGCGGAGCATCTACTTTTAGAGATAGAAATTATGATGTCGTTATAGATACGCAGGTGGTGACCGCGGCACGCAGGTTAAGTATGTGGCTTGGCATGCTCGGAGCCCGAGATCGGTCCCCAGTCGCGGCAAAAGTTATTTTCAACAAAAAGTTTTATCTGATCGTTCACCACCTCTCTGCAGACAATGGCAAACCTCAGAGAGTAAATAATGCCATGTAAAGCTTCTTGAGAACATGAACTTTAGCCGTTCAGAGTCGGCATAAGACATTTAGGTCCAGTTCTCGGTCAATTGTGTGCAAACATTTAATAACACACACAACACATTTTATCATAAGAAGCTCATAAGAAGTCCTTTCAACTGAAATGGCCAATTTGTTGTTGTTGTTGTTAGTGTTTATAGTTCTTCAATTCCTCACTATAACTATCTAAAACAATCTCCAAAAAGAAAAACTATTTAATGTCATAGTTTATTAAATAACACTGATTGTAGGTTTGCATGCGACACACTTTCAAAAATTTAAAAATGACCTATAAACTTTCAGACAAAAAACAAAAATAAAAAACAAACAATAATACAGAAAAGACGTAGCACAACAAAACGAGCCGAAATTAGCAATAAAATTCAAAAGTAGCACGCTATCCGACAAAATAGCCACATTCTGTGATTCACGACTTTCCCCCCCACAAGTTGTAAGTATATGTTCTGTAAGTTTATTAAAAAAAAAATAAAAAACGCTGCCAGAACTAACCGGCTGGTCGGTCAGTCGTAAAACTCATTAACTCAAAATGTTGAAATTAATTTCGAATAAGAGATAAGACGACTTCAAATTTGAAATTCTTGAACTCATAAAGCGTCATTTAAATATCTACATAAGTTGTGTAGGAGCCACAGCAACGAACTCAACTGGTAGCTACGACAGCTAAGCATAAGTTAACTGTTATATATACTGTTTATATATCTTTGGTCACATCCGCGTGCGTGCGACTTGCTAGCTGTCTGCCGGACTAGCTAGCTAGACTGACAGATGTAGTTGTTGTGCAGTATCTAATGGATTTTAATGTTTTTTATAAACAAACATTTTCAGATGTAAACAAAACAACGTGCACAGCCAAGTTTTACGAGTTGTGCGGTTAATGTTTTTAATGGCTGGTTATGATGAGATGCTGTCCACAGGGCCGTCTTTAGCTATCTAAAAGCCCTTGGGTGAATAGCATTTGGGGCCACTTGAAAATATAAACGGAGTGCTAACAGCTCAGTGTAATTTAGTGCAATGACTTCTTTTCGTATTACGATCAATTTATTTTTTTGCAAATTAGTCTTTTATTAGAAGATCATTAAAAAAAGTTTGCAAGAAAATTACAAGAAAATTAGAAATGTATGCTATTGAAAAAGGAACACAGAAAGTCATTTTTGTAGAAAGCCAAGCCGCCAAGTGACTGGAAAGCAAAATGAATTCATTCGGGCTGTCCTTCGGTACTAAATTGTTAAAAAGTCCTGAACAGTGTATGTATCAATGTAGAAGGGATTGATAAAGCAGATGAGCTGGCAAGAATTGAAGTAGCAATAGACACAAACAGAACCATTATAGACGTGTACCTCCAATGGGTATATTAGTAAAAGAACCGATGCCACGGGTAACTGAAGTTCTATCGGCGAAAGATTTTGCACCAAGGCTCATGTACAGACTTATCTCAACACTGGCCTGGTAGGATACAGCAAAATAAATGGGTGAAATTTCGATTAAAAAAGTGAGGCAGAAGTATATTTTCTAAAAAAAGTAGATATCTCAGAAATCAGGACGATTTTTGTAGATAATTTGAAGATTTAAGACTTTGGTCGGTAAAACTTACCATTAACCCAGAATAACTTTTGTAGCACACAAGGAATTAATGGGATTTTTGAAACTTCTATTCTCAAGGTGAACCCAAGCTCTCCACGAAATGTCTTAATTGACCGGACTAAACAGTCAATTATGAATGAATAAGAGCGTCTAAATTTTCCGTCTAGATTTAAGAGATTTAATTCCAAGAAGTCAAGTGCAATAGACGCGTACTATAAGATAGCAAAGGATCATTAAAGTTTATTGACCACAGAGTGTATCAGGTAAAATTTGTTTATATTCTCTCCAGTCTAAAAAATGTGGAGGAGGAGACCAAATAATGTAGGCATATTACAGTCTTGACCTTACAAACGCATTAAATGTCATATTTATGGTGAGCGGATCAGAAAAATTTTTTTTCAGAAGTTTTTCGGCGTATAAATCCCAGTAAAGAATAAGCTTTAGGAATAAGAAAGTTAACAAGGTCAATAAATGTAAATTTGGAATGGAAGATAACGCCCAGATCACGAAATGTATGAACTGTTTGGATAATTGAAAAAATTTGAGTTGGAGAGCGTATTCGAAGCTATTTAAGAGAATGTCACATGAAAACATTTTGAAAAGTTTAACTCAATACCATTGGCTTGGGAGTTTTAACTACACATGGATAAATCTTAAATAAAAATAAAGAAAAATAAGAGACCCTGTTGAACACCTGAAGAAGCTATAAATTCAAAAGACTGAACATTATTAATACTAACAAAATATGAGCTGTCCTGTTAATATGATTTAATTTATTTACAGGAAGATGAATAAAATTTAATTTTTTATAGTTTCAAAAGTAACAATTTATGAGAAACTATATCGAACGCCTTGGAGAAATTTGTGTAAATCATATCGACTTGAAAGCCAAGTCCAAAAGAGAATCAAAATTACTCAGAGAAAAGAGTTAGATTTGAAACAGTTGACCGACCATTAATGAAGCCATGTTTTTCGGGGCAAATTTAACGTTTACTCAGGAAACTCCATTTAATTTTCACAGAGACACTTTCGCAGAGTTTCGATACATTAGATAACTTGGAGATTGGCCGATAGTTAGCAATGTTGGCTTAAGTACCAGATTTAAAAATAGGGGTGATTGAGGCAATTTTTCAATATTTAACAAAATTAGCAACACTTATTAAAGATCTTACATAATGCGAGGGCCAAAACTTTTGAACATTTTAAGAAAACTAATGTAGGAAAGCCATAATATTATCTTTTAATTATGTTTTCATACTTTGAATAGAATCGGTAGACCGGTAAAGACATCGGTTGAATCCACCATATTTTCAACAAAGTTATTATTGCCAATGGTAAAATTTGATTTGAAATTAGAATTTAAAGAAATAATATTATATTGTTTGCAGTAGAAATAGAGTTATTTTTTTGATTTTATAAATAAAAATGAGAAGATTTATTTATATTATAGTTCATGTATTTAAAATTGCATGTTTTTAAGTACATACAAAGTTTATTTTTGAACCGAATTGATCTAAGCCCATAAAAAGTGAAGGAGCTAGTGCAATGCTAGACATTTAAAACAAGACAAAATCGTTTTAAGTTTCAAGTAGTAGCTCTTTGACTATGCTCGGAAAATCTACTTATTAGACCATACAAAAATTTCCCTTCTTATACATAACTTTTTATATCACTCAAAAGAAAAGAAAATAAATAAATTTCCAAAATAGTCCTTCATATCGTTAACAGCAAAATCTACAAGGAATTTATAATAACCCATGCAAAACATTGAAACTCCGATGAAAGTCAAATCGGAGTAAGAGTAAAAAAACTTCTTGGTTACTGGTGGTAAGAATTTTACTTAGTATTCTTCTAAGCATATCTTTCACTTTTGTAAAAGTATTTTCCACTGTTTTTAAATTCAACCCACACAAATCACAAGGACCTCATAAAATCTTTTCCTGTTTACTGCAACATGACTGTCTCTAAATTAATTCCACTCATACGGATATTATTAATCCAATCTGACAGATGATATGTGTCAATTCCTAACCTCCCAAGGTTATTAGCTAAAATTTTTTTCGAAATTCAACAAATAATTTATCTCAAACAAGTTGTCTGCGTTGAAAAATCGTTTTTGTTGATGTCAAGCATCCGAACGATGTGCCGAACGATTGACGGTTGTTCAACAAATTTGCATTAAAAATTTTCAAAAAGTTCTTCTGCTTTATCTTAAAAACAGAAACTATTTTGTCCAGTTCCGAGAGAAACATTTTTCATGATTTGGCTGATTATGTTAGCAAAGTGCACGGCTTAGGAGCCCCTCGAAACGCAAGGCCTTGGGTACTATCAAAACGAACCCGTGCACAGATGAAGCTGGCTATATGTCGGCGTCTTATGCGGCTTTTTATGTTGACATTTATTTTGATTGGCTAACCGAAGTTCGTGCAAGACTATTTAAATAGACTTTATTAGCTATCGCCGAGATTTATTTGAACGCAGATTAATTTTTGTAGAGGTTAATTAATGTTGAACTTTTGCATTTAGCGTTGAGATTGTTATGTGAGGTGGTGTGACATTTTTACGGAAACGGATGTTTATTTAGAGAGGTGAAATGATAGTATATATGATATTTTTTTATGCGCTTTTGTTATTCTATTCTTGTTTTGTTTTTAAAACAAATTTTTTATTTTTGTAAGCAAAAGGAAAATATTTTGTTCAAAATTTTGACTTATTTGTGTATAGGAATACGTCAAGCCCTCTATAGCGGTATAACCCTAAGTACAAAATTTAAGCTTTTGTCGTTATATAAGGACTGATATAGTCTCTAAATTTAAAATAAAGATATGCCACTTGGGGCTGTGCCACGGCAGTGATGATATTTGTAGTGGATATCCACTTTTTTACCTCCTTTCGATTTTTCAAAGTCCCCAACACTTACCATAAAAAAAAGTAAACGTCACGCATGATTAAGATTTTGTTTTCAATATTGAAACCGAAATAATTGTTCTCTTAAAATACATTCGCAAAGAGAAGCTTAACAGTATTTTTTTGGGTTATCCGATCAAAAAATTTTCAGATGGATTTTGACATGGACGAATCGTGTGATGATGAACAGAACGAGATTATAGAAGTTATAGAGGTAGATAATGTCGTTGATGTCAACGAAGAAGACGAGGAAGATGATAGATAGGATATCGGCAGAAACGGAAATCAAGTAGATGCTTGTCCAGTAAACATTGTTGGCTTAAAAGAGGTGTAAAAAAGATTCAATTGGCATCGGAGAAAGTGAATTAGAAATTACAAAAAGATTTGATTCATTACGTCATTCCTGAGTAGCACGTTTCGTATTTTCAATTGATTTGATTGCTACCGATCCAGAAACCTGGACTGAGCGTGAGGATTACCCACAAGTGCAATAAATATTGCGTTATCTACACGTTGTCAACGACGCCACCAAAAGAGGCGTAATATTAGGAAAAAATATTTTTCTTCAAGTCGTCGTGGAAAATCGAAAGAAATATATATCCATCCCATGACAAAAAGTAATTAATTTGATTAAAATTGTCTTACAATTATAATTACAAAATTTCTTATATCTTATTTACGACAGGTATGATGTATGCTCGATACAAATTTGGAGAAGAAAAGTTAATGTGGGTCGGTCTCTCGTTTCATTCTTTTGGAAGTCACCCTGGGAGCGAAATTTAGTGTAGATATGCTGCGATAAAATGTTGGAAAGAAAAAGCCAATAGTGGTCAGGTACACATTTTGCCCTACTAGGCGCACCCTGGAAGCAGTGGGGTCAAATTTCCTAAAAATATCAATTTTGTTTGGGAACCCCCTCAGGGGGTTGAGATTGGGGCAGGTATATTCCTGAAAAATTTCGGGGGAAAAAATTTATTGGGGTCGGTCGAACATTTCACCCCTCTAGGGGCAACACTTGGGTAGTTATGGAGGTTTTCGTCTAATTTTTTCTACTTCCCACTAACATTTAACACCGATGCGGCACAACTAAACCCCACGCCACTCCGAATTTGTTTTTTTTCAAAAGCAATTTTTTGTCGAACCTCACAAAATTTAAGGTTTCTCGGTATCAAAATCCCGTTACTGAAGATCTCCATGCATAACTGTCCCACTCCTAGTGCCTCAGCCGCAAAATAAAAGCTCATTTAATAATATTAGTATCGTCTGGGGTTGAAATTCGACAAATTTTTTGTTTGGCTTTTTATAATTATAGATACAAAATATTTGGTGCACTTCTTCTCCGCACTCTGATTCATTTAAAAAAACCATATTCAATATCGGTTCAGAAACACGAGAGAAAATTGTTCTTAACTCCTATTTATATAAATTTATATATTTATACATTTTAAAGGCATACAGAATTGTGGTGGTTGAAAGTGATTTTTTGAAGTTAAACATTCAAGTTTACAATTACAATTTGAAAATTTTTTGTTTTAGTGGTTCAGTTGGTAAGCGGCTCGCTAATTTGGTTTGATGGTTTGAGTAACCCAGCTTCGAACCTCAACTGCACTGTGTTTTATATTTATTTTTAGTTATTAAAGTTTCATTTTTTCACATATTGAAAGGAAAAATATATATAAAATAGAAAGTCCGTCATAGGTGAATAGACATGAAGAAATGGTACAAGCTGCAGGTTAGACACGATCTTTAAATAATTTTCTCTTTCTGATAAGGACAGTAAATATATATTCATCGGAATCTACTTTGATTGAGAGCTTTCAGGCCTTAACGTAAAAGCCTGACGTAATAACAATTATCCAAATTTTTCAAACAGATGCTGAGGTGGGGAATGAATGCCAAATTACAGTATCTAATCCCCATCACCCCTACCGCTACTTATTGCTGTACATTTCATAACCCCTTCCCTCCCCTAAAATGATAACGCAGTTTAAAAACGATAGTATTAAATAAAATGTTGAAACAAATTACTTTAAAGACCTATTCTTTAAAGACCTATTCGATTTATTGGCAAAAAATTTATTGATTTTCATTTAAAATTATTTATGAACATTTTAATTAGGTGAAATTCAGTGGAATTGTATATGAAAAATTTGGACTCGGATTTGGAGAACCATAAAAAGGTGGTTAAGTGTTTTAACTTAATAATAATTGATTGATTGTTAGGAGACTTATTCAAAGGCATACCAGAGAGTTACAGAAACATTCTAAGTCTACTATTGAAAGTTCAAAAATGGCTTAAAATATGAAATGAAACCTGTTTTGAGATATTTAAGTCAGTTTACAAATTGGTTGTCATCCTTTTTGGATTGGTTGTAATCCTTTGGATTGGTGCAATTCTTCATTCGGTAATTTTGAGAGAACTATTTTTGAATTTTGACTAATTATGAAGCGTTATCATCATATATGCTGGATATAATTTTTTAATTGCCTTGATTAAGTCATTTAAAATAATAATTCTATACTTTTTTAAAACTAAGTATGTATAACTAATAAAAATGTTATAACAAAGTATATCAACTACATATAAATACCCTTAGGTATTCCCTACCATGTAATATTTCGCTCATTAATCTATTTAATTTAGACTTCCATCATGTATTCTTTATGTTTGTGCGTTCATGTGTATGATGAATTTTTAAAAACAAACAACAACAACAAAATAAAACGAAAAACATGCTTTAAATAAGTGTAAACCGAAGGCCAACAAAACATTACATCACACTGAATGCTACATAATTCATGTGTGTGTGTGACCTTTTGCGGAAGTGAGTATTTTCAAAATTAAATATTATGTTTTAAAATTTCATTTAATTATAATTAAAAATAGTTCTCTAAATTAGAGAATCAACGAAAAGTTTCTACATTAATTCAATAATAAATAATCGTGTTAAACTATTTCAGATTTAATGTTGTAATTAATAACGTTTGACCCAACAGGAAATGCGTGGGTTGATGAAAGTTTTACAACTGCACTAACGACAACTTTGAGCAGACGACAAATAGATAGCGTTTTCAACTTGTTGACATTTTCGCTTCGTTAGAGAACACACAAACAAACAAACACACACACACACACACACACACTCATAAGCATGCACTTCAAACTCTCATCGTGCGACAAAACTTTATCAACAATACCAACAGCTTGGGAGCGTGTTGAACTGAACTTAAGTTTGTTAATTAAATTTAGAAAAAAATTGTGTTACAAACTCAGCTAACAACATTTGAAAAATCACATGAAAATTTGAAATGTGAAAAGTTTTATACTTTTTAGCTGTGTATTTTCTTTTTTGATTTTATTTGGAAATATTTTTAGGTCATTGAGTGTGAGTTTTGAGTTAAGCTAAAAAGGCGCATATTTTTTGAATAACTAGTGCTTTTTTTCTGCTGTTGCTGCCAGCATTGACTGGAAGCTGATTTTGATAAATTGAAAGCATCTGAAAAATGGCACGAAATTTTTGGGGAAAATATTGAATATACAACGTTACTCGAAATAGAGTTTTGAAATGTATATGATGTAATAAAAACAAACATAAATATTTTTAGTATAACTGCATAACTTTTACAAGAAATATTTACTTCGGTAACTCGTTGACGACTTTCCAAAAATAAAGAAATGACAAACGTGGAAACAACAAAGATAAATACGATGCAACTTTTCGAAGAAGCAAACTATGATGTAATAAATAATTTTTTGCATTTTATAGCCCACATATTTGTAATAACTTGATATCTTAAGGTACTATTACAGTGTGTAAAATATGAAAAATAATTTTTTTGTTTTCTTTAGAATATGGTTCCTTAAGGTCTTTAGAATGCGTGTACGAAATTTTAGAAAAAAATATCAAATAAAAAAAAAGATATAACATACATTATATTCGTATGTCGCGCATTTTTCATATATTATCGTTCATAGAAGAAAATCTAATCGCGTTTTTTTCGAAACAAGTTTTTTCGAATTGGTTTCTAAGATATCTCGAGTTCTGCTTGATCGATTTCGATGAATCTTGATTCATTGTGATCTTCATAGACCCTGTTAAGCACTCTACCTATAAAAAGCCGAGAAACTTTTATATTTTGTTTTTTATGGCTAAGAAATTCTGCCAAAAACAGGGGTTTTTTGTAAATTTGTTTTTCAACGCATGCCATTTTTTTGTGTGTTGTTTTTTTTTTTATTTGCGTAGGTAGAGTGCTCAACTACAAGTTATAGTCTACAACCTTTTACTGAAGAATGCACTTTGATTTTTTACTTTCAGACGCCTTGAAAATGCTGGAGACGAGAAACCAACTGACAACCTTTTTTTAAAGACGCCAACTTCAACGACCTCTAGAAAAGAAACAACAAATACAAAAACAAACAAAAACATTTTTTTTATATCTTCGACTTTTACTGTACATAATGTAAATAAATTTGAATTGAATAATTTATTAATACTATGTAAAAAAAATTAATAAAAAAGGTGTTGTTTTTAATAGCTTCACACTGTAATAGTACCTTAAAGGCCGCGTTCATCACTTGCCTCAACGGTGAAATTTATTTAATGCTTGTATGTATGTCTGTCTTCAGTTAAGTAAGTCCTAAATTAATCAGTGGATTCGAAATTCAATTGTGTGGCAATGCATAAATGGTAGCCGGTTGCAGTTAAAGGTGGATTCACTGATCACCTTCAGCATGTTTTTTGGTAGAGCTCTACTGCTCTTAAAAAGAGAATGTGACGATTTTGATCTACTGACATCTAAAATTTTCTGCAAGTTTGTTGTTTATAACAGTGAATTCAGTATTGCCAAATGCAATGTTTCTTTATTTTGAAGTAAAAAAAAATAAAACATTTCAACTTAACAAACTTATTATTTTAAATAACTTTTTTTTTATGACTTTAATAGTTATAAAAATAAAAATCAACTTAACAAACTTCATTCTGGCAGTTCTGCTCAAGAACATTCAGTAAAAAAATTAAAATAAAGCTAATCAAGTCAAAGAGAGTGTTGCAAGTTTTTGCTACTCTCTCATTGAGTGTGGAGAAAGATAGATCGCATAAACTTCATATGAAAAAACTCGCAAAACATGGTAAAGGCAGTGTTGCCAGAGAGCCGAACTGAAATTTACCAATAATTGGGAAATAAATTACCACTTTTTGAGAAAAAATTTACCTTTTTCTAAAAAAACTTACAAAATTTTAAATGATTAACAGTCGTTATAACTCACTTCACTAATTCCACAATAAAACATTTCTTTGCTAGCCTTGAACAATTCGTTTCTTCCTATTGCCAACAAATTTTGTGTTTCAACAATTTCCTTAGTTTTTAAGTTAAAATTTGCAGCAAATCAAAAATTAAAACTATCCTACATTTGTTATTTGTTGGTACAAAAGGGGGCTCCCAATAATAAAGGACTGCCTGTGAGTACGTTCAGAAAGGTAACAACAGTGCGAAAAACTTTAAATATATGTAAATCTTAAAAATAATTATATTGCAAAAATTTACCACTTTTAGTCAAAAATTGCCTTTTTTACCTCTGCCCGAAATGAGTCAAAAATTACCTCATTTAGGGAAATTTACCCCAATCTGGCAACAGTGGCTAAAAGGTCCATACTACTCGACTGAGAAAAACTGTCGAAAAACTTGGTATGAAGCGCATTGGCGTAGCTGGGTTGGTGACACCCGGCGCGGAAACTAAATTGTGCACACCCTTTAGAAAGTTTTTTTTATAAAATAAGTCGATGAATCTTACTACATAATTTCAAAATCAACCTCTACGCTAATAACATATTTTAGAAGAAATTTAAAAAAAAAAAAAAAACTATGCTATCCATGGATATTTGATAAAAGAAATAAGAATCTAAAATTTGCAGAAACTTAAAGAATTTTCTCAGAATTGTTCCAATATTTTTGTCTACCAGACTTATAAGTTGTGAGAGAAGAATTTACTATAAGTAAACCACACAATATAAGTTTTAAATAATTCAAGAATTGACATTATGAAGCTATAAAAACTTAAATGAGTTTAATATAGAAAACTTTGAAAAATTTACGAAAAATTTTGCATAATTGAAAAAGAAATAGGACCTGGAAGCAAAGCGTTGACCAATTTTCCCTCAGTTCCCCTCAGTGACAGATATTTTTTCAAAATCAATCCACGTCTTCAATCCACGGTTGATAAAATCTAAATGAAAAATTAAAATTAATTTTTTCTTTTTTAAACTTTTTCATAATTTTTATCAATTTCTAGAAATTTACATTTTCTTTATTAATCTCCGCTTCAACTTTGATAGATAAGACTGAGGTCTGTAACTTTTGACTGCCTCATTATCGACCATTAATATCACAATATCACAGTGATACCAAATTAATATAAGAAATGAATTTAGTTTAAATTAGGTGTTCGAAGCACGTTATAAATTCGAAGGAAAAAATTATCAAACAATGTTTTGAGTCCGAACTAACAGATGAATTAATCAACAAAGTTGTAGACTGTACTTTTTGAAGTTGGAATTTTCAACTAGATACATAATACTTCAATATCCAACCGTGACACGTTACACTGAAATTTTCAACCAGCATGATTCAATGGCCAATGGGATGCAATAAGATTATCTGAAGTCACAGACGGGTCACTAGCAATTTCATGGATTCCATGAATCATTTGGACAAAAATGGATGAATCTATGATAAATCGGATGCAATGGGATTATCAGAGGTTACAAGAGGTTCATTTGCACTTGTATGAATGCCATGGAGCACTTTGACAAATATAGAATATTCTGCCAATCGGATGCAATAGGATTATCTGAGGTCACAGACGGGTCATTGGGAATTTCATGGATTCCATGGAGGGAAATGGAGAGAAAAATCATACGGGCTGGTCCGCCCGGACATACGCAGGAATCGATATTAAGCCAAAGCTTAATATTCACAGTGACAAGGTCCTTCTCTGTGTTTGGTCTCTGTATTTGGTGAGGCCGTGGTGTACTATAAGCTGCAACAACTAGGTGAAACTATCACAGGGCAACTCTACCGAACTTATTTAATGCGTTTCAAAGACATTAATGCGATCAAAGGAACAACAAGGTAATTTTGCAACATGACAACGCTCGGCCACATGTTATGCAGCCGGTCAAAACATACAGTGAGTCACAGTGAAATTGGTCCACCTGTGACCAAAAACTTTTAACTGTAAAAAGTCTAGGAAATCAATATAAATTAAACCAAAAGGTGAATAATTTAGTAAGTTTATTTTATTTCACTAATAAATACTTAAACATTTGTATTAATTCATTAACATTTTGCACAAAAATTACAATTTAACAAAAAAAGAAAAAACTTCATGTCACAGTGAAAATGGTCCACTTAAACTTATATTAAATAAAGTATTGAAAAAAATTATTTTTAATATTTTGTTGGCTATCTTTCAGCTGAATAACTGATTGAAGGCGATTTGGAATATAATTCCACTAGCTTTTTTGTATAGGGGAGAGTCGTCCCCGTTGTCACAAGTACTAGTTGTCACAACGCCGATATCTTTTGATTCAACACGTTATCGAGTTAAATATCAATGTCATCTATACGCTATTGCAATTTCTAGCATCCCAAGAAAGTTTAAGAGCCGTTAGTTTTGTTTTGCAAAAATTAAAAGAGATTTAAGAAACTAAGTTGGATTTGTGTATTTTTATATTTTTTAAAAATTTGTGTTTAGACAAATAGAAGTGTGCAATATTCAACTTTATATAAATTTCCAATACAATTAATATAATATTTTGCAAATACTTATGAATTTTTAGATAAAACTTTTTATTTAAATAAGAGAACATTGTTTACATTTTTTTCCAAATGGTACAGGTTGTCACAGCGCTTGTGGGGCTTGTTGTCACATATAATTTCATATAACTATTTTGAAAGTATTCTATGTTTTATTTGAATTTAAGGAAATATGCCAAGAAATCGCAAACGACTTACAAACCGAGGTCGGACATCTTCAGATATAATGATGCAAGCCGATTACAGTTAGTATCAATAAAGGTAACGTGGATTCACTATGTGTAGTTTGTTGTCAAGCGTCAAATCCAATAACAATTGTCGTCAATATATAAACTGCAAATTTTGTGCACAAAATGCATTGAAAGTGACTGTTTGATACATTGCTGCTTAAATTGTTCTTCGGAGTGCGGCAGCGACGACAATTAAGAGGTGTGACAACGGGGACTACGCGTTGGGACAACTTACCCCACGGGTGGGGTTACTTGTCCCAGACGAGTTGAATTTTTTATCTAGAAAATTTTTTGATTTATTTTAAAATAATATTCGTTATTCATATCAGGATTGAAGAATAAAATATTGAATTTATCTTTAAAAGTTTTGCAGTGCCATTACTGCTTAATTTGTGGGAGTTACAGCAGTTCATTCAAATTTTGTGACAACTAGTACCACTCTCCCCTATTCCGGATTCATTTTGTTCCACTCCTCCAAAAGAACCTTTTTTAAATCATCTTTGTTAGAAATTTCATGCTTTCGTATCTCAAATTCCAGTTTCTGCCACAAATTTTCAATAATATTCAAATCTGGAGATTGGGGCGGAGTTTTGATTACTCTGGGACAATTATACAGCAACCATTCTTTGACAATTACAGCCGTATGCTTAGGATCATTATCCTGATAAACATGAAAGGTGTCTTTTATGCCAAGTTTTTCAGCACTTTGCTTAAGATTATTTTTCAAAATGTTTAGATATTGCATTTTTTCCATTATCCCTTCAAAAAAGTGCAATTTACCAACACCAGCAGCCGAACAAGCACCCCAGAGCATCACATGTCCGCCACCATGTTTAACTGTCGGACGCAAATGCTTAGGATTCGTCTCCTGATTGAGTTTTCTCCAAACGTTTACTCTGCCATCTGACCCAAAAAGGTTATATTTACTCTTTTTTATCTGTGAATAAAACGTTCTTCCAGAAAGAAAAATCCTTGCCAGCGTTGCTTTGAGCATACTCCAATCTAATTGTTTTATTCTTTGCGCTCACGAAGGGCTTCTTGAGTGCAATTCTGCAATTTAATACATTCTTTCGAAGGACTCTTCGAATTGTCTCGGCGTTGCAGCTCATATTGAAGTGTTTCTCAACCATATCCCGTAGTTTTCATGCACTCAGCCGTGGATTAATCTTGATTTGGTTGACAATCCACCTTTCTTGACGTTCGCAAAATAACTTTTTTGGGCTAATTTTAGGCTTATTTATAATTTGCCCTTCATTTTTAAACCGGTGAATGATGTTTTCAACTGTTGTGCGGTCTTTGTTAACAATTTGCGCAAATTCTCTCTGACTTTTTTCATTTTTATAGTGCTCAATAATTAAATTTAGCAGCTCGAGCGTGGTATGGCGGCCCATCTTGAAATTTATCTATTAACAACTGAAGGAATCGATCAAAACCGCGTTAGTTTCAATTTGTAAGTGTAAACAAACGTAGACAGAAGGTAACAAAAGAATATTGTGAAAAAGTTCCGTTATTTATCTTAGTTCATTAGCTTGGACCATTTTCACTGTGACATGAATTTTTCTCTTTTTTTTGCTAATTGTTAATTTTTTTGCGAAATGTTAATGAATTACTAAAATTTTTGATGTATTTATTATATAAATAAAATAAACTTACTGAATTAGTCGGATTTTTTTTTGGGATTTATATTGATTTCTAACCCTTTTAACACTTTAAAGTGTTTGGACACAGGTGGACCAATTTCACTGTGACTCACTGTACCTTGAAACGCTGAAATGGGAAGTCTTATCCCTACTATTTGCTTTTTTTGATGACGCATAACCTTGTGGATCAGCACTTTCGATGAAATGAAACTTGTTTAGTGTGACTAAATTAAAAACTTTCTACTTTGCCAAAAACTTAAGGAACTCTTCTATAAGAAGATAGTGAAGCATCATTATTAGGGTCGCTGGTGGCGTAGATCTCAAGGCTTCTGTTACTCCTATGCATGCTAACCTTTGCACTCCTGTTAGATAGTCCAGGTAGATCCTTTGTCCATCACACCAGAGAGCCGTAGATGAGAATAGATCTAACGATCGCTGTATACATCCATTGGATGATGTGTGGTCGCAGGCCACATTACTTACCAAAGGTATGCTCTGGCATGCATAAAGAACGCATAATGCTTTTTTCCTTATTTCCACTGTGTTGCATTTTGGTCATCAAAATAAGTGACCACTCCAGAATGTATTGTAAAAATCCACAATTTCTTATTAGAAAATCCGAAAGTGAAAGCTTGTGTGAGGAAGCTACAGTCGTACACATATCAAGTGAGTTCATGATTTCAATTTTAGATGAACAGTTGGGTATGACTGCAAGATGGATACCGTGTTCGTTAACAATAAAAAAAAAACATGAACGTGTTTGCACTTTCCAACAATGTTTGGATATGCTTAAACAAAACCCGACTGAGTTTTGCATTAAATTGTGTCCATGACCACCAGAATCGAAGGAATCAGCAAAATAATGCCGGAAAGGTGTTGGCGTCTGTTGTTTGCGATTCAAATAGAATTTTGTTCATACAATTTTTGAGAAATTAAAAAACAATGAACACGAACAAAATCGCAAAGAAACGGCTCCATTATCCAAGTAAAAAATCATCTCTTTGCCAGACAATGCTCGAGTTGCGCTTCGAACTGGGTTCTCATCCTCATATTTGGCCCCTAACGACTATTATCTGTTCCCAAACTTAAAAAGGCGTCTCCAGAGAAGAAGACGAATTACAGGTCGAATTGGAAACAAAAGCGTATTTCGGAGTTCTTGAGAAATCCTACTTACTATTCAAAGGTTAGCACAATGTTAGAAAATCGTTGGAATAAGTGATTCGAGCTAAAAGAGGACTATGAAGAAGAATAAACAATACTTTTGGCAAAAATCGTGTATTTTCTTTCGTAGCCCGGCAGATCTTCTTTCTTAGGCTCTAGTAGTGAAATCATAATACGCTTGAAGTCAGTGCACATCGCACATCGCAAGAAGTAATAAGACGAAATATATGGTATCCACAAACAAATTCACAAAAAAACTCATGAAGTCACTTAATGCCCGTCCAATAATATGAAGCAGAAACCTGGGGTTCTGGTCACAAGATTTTGAGAGGAAGATCCTTCTTACTGTTGAGTGAATAGAAGACGATATTAAAAAACAAGCAAAGTGGTCATCGACCCTTGAAAGTACTTTGACAAAGATTTTGTTGATCAATTTGTCAATTGTTGATTCTGTTGAAAGAGAAGATGCTTAGAATTTCAAGTGCTGGTGCCAGTTGAAAGCGCATTACAAAAGAATCTAACGAAAATTCTTAGATGAAGATAAAATCAAAATCGACTAACGATACTTGTCGCCAACTTAAGGGTCAACCAAGTTATGCGTAAGCAAACAAAAGTTATAGAACAAAAGTACGCACTTGCTCAGCAATATATACAGTCGCCCAAGTTCTGCGTAAGCACCTTTTCGTTCAGTTTCTCAATTCTCGTTAACTTTTCAAAACTTGAGAGAGAGAGAGCTCGACATCGCGTTTTACTTTGCAGAAAAGAGTTGCAACTTGTCTGATAAATAATTTAAATTTTGATTTTTAACAGTTTTATAAAGAAATTTTATTAAAAATCAGTAACAAAATTATATTTTAGACAAGATTAATTTAATAAGCGAGGGTCGTATTGAAATTTAACCGCTTTTTTCATTTATAAAGCTTGGGTGAATTAACAAACTCAAAAAATATTATTTTGTTATTACAGTTGGCCAACATCTTCGACAAAAAAAAATTTTTTTATTTGTCATTTCATTAATTTGTTTTTTATTAAGCATGGAAAAGTGTGTTTTTGAACTTTTGTATACTTTTCGTTGACTTCTCTCGGAAACTTTTGTATGATTACGCATAACTTGGTTGAGCTTTTAGTAAGAAAGTTAACAAATATTTCAGTGTTTCAAAGATGTTATGGTATTCACAAATAATATTGCCTACAGTTTGTACACCAAAAAATTATGATAAATAATAAATAATCTTAGGTGTCTTAAAAAAACAGAGGTCTTAAAACAACTGTTAGGAATTCCTCAACATTTCTTTCTTGCCTGTTTTTGTTCAGAATATCTACAAACTTAGATATTGTAGAATGTATCGGAATTTTAGAAGGAGATTCTTTGTTGATGATTAGCTGACTGACACGGGCGTCTCTGATTTGCTAGCAATACTAACCACTTCAGTTCGGTTCTAATTAATATTTTTATATCTCGCTGGTTAAGTTTTTGTTTTGTTGTTTTTTTTTTTTCTATGACCGCAGTGCTATCAGTAAATATTCTATTAAAAACAATTTTGTTTTCGTTTTTTTTTTTTCTGTTCTTGTTGTTACAAATGTTTCGTATTATTGTATATAAAATATTTTTTAGTGCGTCTTTTTGCTCTGTCGTTGTATCTCAGTTCTCAATCTTAATAGTTTCCTTCAGTTGCATTGGAAGCTTATCTGTATTTCGTTTGTCTATAGCTTAGTTTCGTAAATATGTCTATTCGTCAAAATGTATCTTTGTATGTAAGTATAAAAATATTTGCATAGCTTCAGATAAAGATGCTTCAGCTGTGGGCTGCCAGCGGCTATAGAAAAACACACACAAGCAGCTGATTGTTATTTTTCTGCTTATGCTGTTTAACGCGACTGATAAGCATTGACGTTGTTTTGACAGGCAGCGCTTAAACGTTTTAAAGTATCTGCTTCTAATTGAAGACGGTAGCAACAGCAGCAGCAGCAGCAGCTTCCGTTGCAAATTATCTGTCTGGCAGTTAAAACGTTTAGAGCGGCAATTTAAGCGTGCAAATAAAAGCTCAAAAATATTTGCAGCTTAAATCACGTTAATAGCTTTAACCAAGTGCTAAAAAACCTGCTAATAAGTTTTGCCAAATATGGCCAAAATCAACAGTTATAAACCTTGTAAAAACAAATATTTTGTTAGCAACACTTGCAACAACAAAGCAAATCAAAACAAAACATTTAGTATGAGTCAAAAACAAGTTAACGTTAGACGCTTTGAGCCATCTTTTTTTGTGTGCGTTGTTTTCTTTCCGAGCAAAGCATTTTAATTTTGTCTCGCTCTTGCGACCGTCATGGGTTTTGTTTATCTTTAGTTGTGTTTTTTTTTTTATTAACATTTCTGCCATGCAGCAGTTTTTTAATTTTAAGAATTTACGGTGTAGATTTTTGTTATTTTGCTGCTTTTTTTTACTTTTTCCACTTTCGTTTTGAGACATGTTTAGCCAAGAAAAAAAAATATGTTTTTAATCTAGACTTTTTTTTTGTAATTTAAACACATCTTAAAAGTCGTCTCTAATCGCTCTGAAGGTTATCTAGCTAGTGACTCTCACATTATCTTTAATGCGTTGTATTTTGTCAAAAATTATTTGTATTTTGTTGCTTTTCTAAGAGCTATTAACTTAGTTATTCTGTGATTTTTTTAAATTAAAAAGTTAGGTTTTTGGGTTCTATTTTTTCCCTCACTTGGCCTTGAAGCGTGCTAAATTGGCGGAACGCTTTATTCTGCCTTGTTGTTTTTTTATTATTTTTATATAATTATTACTTTTTATTTTATATTTTCATCTGCAATAGCCGGTGTTGCTCGGGAAGCAAACTATTTCTTTTAATAAAAATGTATAAAAAATGTAGTCATCGGAACTTCATTTTCATACTTACCAAATAAATCCATAGTAACGAAAATGTTTTTGAAGTGAAACTTCGTTGGCAGCGAGTAAAATTTCAAGGTCTCTTATTCGTGACGCTTGGGTAACGTTTTCAATTAATATGAAAATTTTCAAAAAATTATTGCCGCAAACGGGAATTGAACCCGGACTTTCGCAACTGAGCATCGCATAAGAGTCAAAAGTGCTACCATTATGCCACTTAGGCACATGATAAACAGGCAAACAAAATGTTATTTATATTTAACGCGTTTTGCTCCGTGTCTAGTATATCACAAACACAAACCATGTCTTTCAAGCATTTAATTATCATCCTAATAGTATGCACGAAAATTTTATTTCTTTGCTCAGCTTAAATACCTATGAAGTTTCCTTCAGTTCTTTCGCAGAATTGCTTTCATGAGGATCTCTTAGCTTTCCGTGTTTCTGTTTTAAAAAATTATAGAGCTACCTTGTTGCCAGTCCAGTCATGCTCAGCTCTAGAGCTTGTTGTTCAGCCATTCAGTTCAGAAGACCACCATTTAGGTTTAAGTTTCCTCTTCGGTGTCCTCTGTGGACATGAGAATGCAAGGAAGCAATTGATTGCATTGGTGAGTACATCGACGAGATCATCCAGTTCAGATGCCGATTTTGGCTTTTCGAGCGTACCTGATGGCAAATTCTTAGCCAATGCCCTATTGTAAGTTTCCAAGTTTGTTTTCCTTGTGTTAATTCAGGGGATTGATTTAGGAAACGTATCATATATGATATACTCATTATAGCGGTGGAGTAGAAACGTTCTTCTGACACCTTCCACTTACCTATTTTGTCAAAAATTAAGTCTGAGGCTAGAAAAATGTCCAGAAATTCTCTTCTATTTTAATAATAAATTTTTCATCTCTATTACAAATATACAGCTTTGTGCTAAGAATCCAATAGAAAAGCAAATCACCCCTTTCCTTCGTATCCGTGCTGCCCCGCAAGGAGGTGTGTGCGTTACCGACTGGATTATTTTTAATAGGCCTCCAGCCCGGTAAATCCTCGGCACGGGTCGTATGACATCTTGGTTCAGCCCATACATCATACTTATAGGAGACACACCATGCAACACGAGGACTATTGAGAGTGAAGATATCGTGGCTGCACCAACCCTTTGCTAACCGCCGTCACAAAGACACTGAGGATTTTGCAGGTCATTAAATGGTCATATCCTTATCTGGCGGTGCAACTATTTTATAACTTGTTTTTAAGTATTTACTTTTATATTTTTTCTATAAAAACTCCCCCAAGGGAAAATTTTGGCTACGGCCTGATTGAAATCTTACTCCATTTTCTTGATTTAGTAGGTTTAGTTAATTTACTTTTTGACTATATTCTCTGTGTAAAAACTTCGGTTGTAAGAAATTTTTAATTAAAAATGTATTCCGTAAAAACTTTACTAAATTAAAATTTCTTTTATTCTCTTGATAAATTATCAAATGTTTATATATATTTATATGTGCAGAAAATACAAAGAAAAATTTTAAACAATACCAAAGTGAGCATGTTAATAACCTTGCTCACATGTATTCTTGAAGAATAACTTAAAATATTGAGGGTCATTGTGTTTTTATTTTGTATTTACCATAAAGTTATTACCATATTTAAACAAATTGCTTTAAGAAATTTGATTTTTTAAAAATTTTTTAGAAAAATGATTCAAAAAACACTTTCAAAATTTCTTAAGATAACTTTGCACAATTCATTTTTGAAGCTAAATTTAACAATTTTTTGTTTTAAACTGTGAAAAATCGTTAGTAAGATAAGTTTTTTACGTTTATTCCTTAAAAATAACTAATAATTTTTTTGTATTTCTTTTTATTGCAGGTAAGCCAATTGAAGACGTGTTTTTATTATCTAAAAGTGGTAAATTACACGGTAAGTAATTTTTGGCCAACTCATGTATTCCAAGATACATTATCAGTTTTAATTAAAAAAACTTGCCAAAAAAAAAGAAATAGTTTCGATAGTATCGTTAGTGTAGACTTCTACGTCTACGTCCGTTTAAGTTGTAACGTCTTCTACTTTGTCTCTTTGGTCTGATTGTTTTGAAATTTGTTCCATTTTCACAAATTTTTTATTGATCTTCCAAAAATTAAGTTAATAACACTTATGTGTCTTAAGAGCTAAATCTAATCGGATCACTGACTCATTTCGTTAAATTTGATAGTTTGAGTTCATTGAGTGAGTTTAAAAGAGGTTCATGACCTCTGGTGTCAAAATAGAGCACTTAGTAAACTAGAACATTAGAACATGCTTACAATGCTACCAGTACGAGCCAATCAGTTTGTGCAAAACAAAAACAACACCAGCAAAAACAGAGAAAGCAGCAGGCACAGCATACGCCTAATTAGATGGATTGATTTTCTTATGCATTTGCACACATGCATTTTTCTTCTTATATTTTACTATTTTATGGCTTTAATATAATAGTGACAAAATGCTAAACTAAATATTCATTCAGCGCAGGATATATCTAATATTTTAGTATATATATTATATTTTAACGATGAGTATTAAAGGCTGTAGGTATATCCTAAAGTATTCGTCAAAAAAGTTTCATGACCTTGAAAAAATCTGTTAAAACGACCGCATACAAACCGCGGTGAAAGACGTAATTCTGTGTCAAAATATATCAAATTAATCAGAAAAAATTAAATTTATCAAGATTCAAGTTAATACAATTTAATAAACAACAGTAAAATTTTTAAAAAAATATTAACACATTTTGCTCTATTTTTGTGTAAATTATGTGCATAAATATTTGTTTAAAAAAAAATATAAAACAATTTATTAATCTTTTGTGCAGTGCTATTTTTATAAATTAGCCTTGAATTAATTCTTTCAACTTCAGCATAGTTCCTGCTTAAGTTATGCTTTGGTTATGTCTCACGAACAAGTTTTACCGTCTCGTAGAAACATAAATGTTTATGTCACGTTTATACTGGTTTTATACACAGACACAAGTGATTCAGGCATCAGCAACAGCACCAACAGAGATCTAAGATTATTAAACCCAATCGATCAACGAACAAGAGTATCACGCCGCACAGTGCTTTGCTCCATAGGCAAAATTCAAATAAAATAAAGTGCTTAGAATATTTAAGTAATATACATTTTTGTAAAGCTAACAAAGTACCTTAAATAAATTCGTTAATAGAATTTATCATCTCGTCTTTTTGTTAACAGTAGAGGGCTCTAAAGTCAGAAAACGTTTGAGGTAAAACTGTTGAACGGAAAAACTGTTTTTACTGTGTTTCAAAATTTTTTTTTTTTAATTTCATTTTTTATTGTATTGTTTTGAAACTTAACAGTTTTGTTTATAACTATAGGTACAAAAAACCAAAAATAAATGTTTGTAAATATTTTATATAGAAAAGTTGTTTGTACCATCGAAAACTTTTGCGATTTTTTGTTTGGAATTCCCAAAATGCAAAAGTTTGAAAGAGTGAAAATTTTTTTTTTGGAAGAGTAGGTAATTTTTTATTTTTGATTTTAGTACACTTGAAAGGGCTTTAATGGAATATGTAAACAAGTTTCAGATTTTTCACCCGGAAATGTAAAAATGATATGAATTTTTTGAGACATATTTCGTAAGTTTCAGAAAAAGTTGCAAAGACCTAAGTTTATGGTACTGCCAAAATTTAAAAAAATAAATTTATACAATTTTTTTTTGATTTTATTACTGTTAAAAATGAATCAAATTTTGATGTAGTATATAATTTTTATTGAATAGTGACAAAAACTTACCAAAAATTGAAAGAATATATTTATTTTTTTTGGCGGAAACCCTAAATTTTTGCAAACTTTGAAAAAATTAAAAAATTATATAAATAAAAAGTAGGCGATTTTTTATTTTTCATATATATACTTTGTTAACAAATCTATCCACTAGTAAAAAAAAAATTTAAGATTTTTAACCGGAAATTTGAAATTTTGTATTTTTTGAAAACATCTATATTTTTTAGTTTTACAAAGACCAAAAATATGATTATATAATTTTTTCCAAGTAAAGGGCTCCAGCGAAGTCTGATTGATAATTTTGGAATAATATTAAGAGTTTTATCTTGCGGAATCCCGGTTAATGTGACAACGTTTAAGGAGCTGCTAAATATTACTAGAAGCTCATATATAATACAGTATGGCTGGTATTACATGCCAAGTACTGTTCATAAGGTTTTAGTGTATGGGTGCGATGTTCTGGAATACTTCAACTTGCCAATAGGTAATAAAATATTAAAAAAACGTTCTACACATTTGTTTAAACTATGTTTATTCTAGGGTGTTTGCCCGAAGAAGCCTTAGAAGCTAGTCATAAAAATATAAGGAATGTGCGATTATCCCATGCAAGAAAAACGACGAGAGAAAATACAAATAGAGATTTAATGGATCATTTGTTATTAATGTCGGATCCGGAACTATCGTCACTTAGGTCTACAAAACACATAAAAAAATTATGAATTCAAAGAAATTGAGGTCTTGAGAAAGAATTATGAATTAAAAGAAAACATCATAAATTACAATTAAAATTAATTATCTTATTTGTTGAGCTAATTTAGAAACAAATATATTTATGACCCTTTTTAAAGAGAATATTAAATTATTTGCATTCTGATCACAAATGTTGCTAAAATTTAGATTTTGGTAAAAAGGATATATGGGAGATGGTCATTTCTTTGCATCGAATGAAGCGAAATTTCCCAGAGAGCCCAAAAATATAGTTTTATAAGTTGTTATAAGTTTTCAGTGCATTCTGATCAAAAATGTAGCTAAAATTTAGTTTTTGATAAAAATGATATATGGGAGATGGTCATGTCCTTGTATCGAATGAAGCGCAATTTCCCAGAGAGCCCAAAAAATATAGTTTTATAAGTTGTTATAAGTTTTCAGTGCATTCTGATCACTAATGTAGTTACAATTTAGTTTTTGAGAAAAATTATATATGGGAGGTAGTCATGTCCTTGCACCGAATGAAACAAAATTAACCACTAAGCTAAAAGACATATTTTAACAGATAGTTACCAACTTTCGATTAATTCTATATACAATTATAGCTAAAATTAAACTTTTAAATTTAAAGGTGTATGGGAGGTAGTCATGTCCTTGCACCGATTTTTCCGAAACTTCAAATTTTTCTTAATTAACATATTTTTAACCAGCACACCAAGTTTCATTTTTCTGCGATAACTTCTCTAATTTTGCCGATTCACTATATGGGGTCAAAGCACTGTGCGCCGTTGTCTGATGTTGGACAATGACTAATTTTTAAAGACTGGTTGTTAACTCTTAAGAGTTGTTCACAATACATACTTGTCTTCAGCCTCACCTACGTTTCACCACCTATGCACAATACCGGATTCACTAACTGCTCAAAATATAGCCGCGTTCAATAATTAATACTTTAGTTGTGGGCGTGTAAATGTCGCAGTTATTGCGGTTGTTGTTTTTGCTACATACATAGTTATATTTGTTGCTGTTGTTAAAGTTGTTGTTAATACCTATCGCGGAACATGTTCATTCAGCCGCATGGAACAAGCTCAACACTTGTCGCTCGACTGCTTAAATTGATGTGTTGTTGTTGTTGTTGGTAATGTTGGTAGCTGTTGCGGCAGTTCTAGTTGGTCAACATCAAATCATAGATTTAAATTGCAATCAACGCACAGAACAAGGCCTAAAATAGTCAGCTCATCATTATGTCCAGTAATACTCATTCATGTCATCCACCAACAAAAAAACAACAACCTTGAATGAACTATTTTAAACTTAATAAAACCACTACAATTAAAAAAAAACCAATTAAAAACAGTCTGTTCAACATGCGAAATTAGTTAGGTTTTAACGTAGTAGACAATTAAATAAAATTTCAGGTCAATCAACTCAATAAGCTCGTGTCACCAGCGTGTCTGCTATAGCCAAGTCAGGACCTGAATGTTAAACAGCGATGAGTCGTCGCACGCAGAACGATTCGGTTCTGTTATGTTCACACACGCACTTTTACGGATTTCAGAGATGTTGTATCTGCAGCAGCTGACTGAGTTCAGCATGACGGGGCACCAAAAACCTAAAGAAACAATGGAACGTGCCTAAAAGTTTAAACTTATACAGTCTCGACTTATTAATAAAAGCTCGTATTTGTAATTGAAACAGAAAAATTTAACGATGTAAATGACCTGAGGTCAATGAGTTCTGTTTATTAAGCAAAATTATGCAGTCAAGCGTCTCATGTCCATTTGTAGTTATTTTGGTGTTACTTAATTTGGACAATAAAATTCCAATAAAATATAATTCTTACACAACAGAAATGAAAATGCAAGAATGTTTGCTTTTGTTTACTTTGTTGTGTATTTTATTTATTTATATTAAATTTATAAATAGATGTCAATGAAAGAATTATGGATGAAACATTTTTAATTTAATATAAAGAAGTTCTTTTGCATTAAATTCAGAAGAAGAGTTAGAAACATAGAGCAAATTAATGGAAATAATCTTAATTAAAACTTTGTTGCGGTATCAGAAATTATTTTTTATGGTTAGTTACAGATAATCAAAGTTATTTTGGCATTTTAATATCTTGATTGAGGTAGGATTATCATGACACACAGTTAGCTAGTCAATTAAAAGGAAATAAATAAAAACAATTAAAGAAAGTCTAAAGTCGGTCTAGCCCTGCTATGAAATACCCTAAACCTACTTATTCCAAATGCAATAATAGTATTGAAAATGGGAGTGTTCTTAAACGGATGAAGCCCATATTTTATATCCATTTCAATTTTGATTACAAATTTACAAAAATTTATAAAAATTGCAAGTTTTATTCCTGTAGCTCACATGTTAATGATTTTATAGTATTTTCGCTATTGTCGGTTGTACGGGAGGTGGGCGTGTTCGTCGACGGATTGCGCCCAATTTTTTAATGCATATATAAATACCAAATTTTATCTCTGTAGGTTAAACATAAGCTTGTTAATGGAGTTTTAAATTTTTAAGGTTGTATAGAAGGACGTCTCCGTGGTTTGCTGACATCCATATTTCAAAACCATCTTCGTTTTGTTATAAAATATAATAAATTTTCTTTTATTGATATATAAGAAAACATTTGGTAAATTACTTAAATTTATTAATTATTTGGTAATACTAAAAAAAAAAGAATCTAAATAAGTATTGTATAAGTATGATGTCGAGTTCTAAACAATAATTTTGTACCTTAAAATAATATTAAACTTATCTCTTGTTTCCTCCATAAAAACAACTTCTCTCTGAATTCAGCCCAGAGTCCAATGCTATCAATTGTTTCTTTTATGTCGTCTTTATTTTTACTTCTGTTTTTATTTTCACACACGAATGAAATCATGATTTATTTTACAGCTTCCGCAATGTTTTTGCACAAAATTTAAATTATTTTGATATTTATTTAATTTTGACACACCAGTTTAAGACAAACACTTTTTTACATCGTTTTCTTTTTTATGTATGCTATGTTATTTTTCAACTTACTTTCGAAGTGGATACACTTCAGTGAACATAAGAGTGAAGTGCATTCATCTTCATTGTGAATATCAAAATGTTTTCATATTAACGTAAAATTGATCCGATATCATTTAATTTTAAGTTACAATTTTTCCCTGAGTGTAGGTTAAACACGAGCTTATTTATTGACTTTTAAATTCTTGGGTTGTACGGGAGGTGGACGTGGCCGTAGGCAGATGACATCCATTTTTCGAAGACATTTTTGTTTTGATATAAGATACATACATTAGGCTGGGTCGATTTCTGTAGCTTAAATATTAGCCTATTTATAGAGTTTCCAATATTATGGGTTTTATGAACACTGATGGGCGTGTTCATCGGTGGATGACGCCCATTTTTCTAACACATCTTGGTTTTATCATAAAAAGAATAAATATCTAATTTTACTTTTGTAGCTTTGACAGAAGCCTATTTATATAGTTTTCAATTTTGGGGTTGTATGGGAGGTGTAATACCGAATTTAAGTTTTGTAGCGTAAATATTCGTTTCTTTATGGAGTTTTTATCATTGGGGTTGTATGGGGGCAAGGCGTGGTTTTCATCCGATTTAGCCCATTCTCGAACTTGGTCTTAGTTTTTTTAAAAAAAAGCTTAAATATCGAATTTCAGCACGATAGCTTCAAAATTACGACTGTAATCGTGTCCACAGACAGACGGACAGACAGACGGACAGACAGACGGACATGGCCAAATCATGTCTGATGCTGCGCAAGAATATATATTCATTTCTATACCTACCACGCCTTCTAAAAATTCACAAAATTTAGGGTGCGATGGGGTAAAGTGTACCTCCAACCCCCTTTTCTCTTTTGGTTTTGTTTAATAACTTTTCATGCCCGAACCGAAAATCGACCAGGCAACATCAGATTTTATCCCTCCATACAAATCGACCCAGCCTAACATACATACCTAATTTTATTGTTGTAGGCTAATTATGAGCTCATTTATGAAATTTTCAATTTTTGCGTTGTATCAGAGTTAGACGTCTTCGTGGGCGGATTCCAAAAATATTCAATAGCAGATGCTTGGGTCCATGTGACCATGTGTACCAAGTTTTATTCAATTATCTCAACTCCTCCTTCTTATCCTGTGTACACGGACAACACACAGACGGACAGATGGACGGGCGGATATGGATACCTCCACTCACGAGGTGACCCTGATGAAAAAAATATTTACCCTTCTATACCGGACTCGCTTCGTTCTATACGTTACAAATGTTTGCACAAAGTTAATATACCCTGACCTTTCAGGTTTAGGTTATACAAATATTAGGTGGCCATTAAAGCCTTTGTTTAGGCGGCAACCCTAAACACCATAACTATTAATAGTAGATTGATGCTCATAAGAAAAGGTAAAAGATCAACTACATACTTACCGACTCGTTCGAGTATCGATTCTCGATAGCCGAACGAGCGCCTCGGAGGGGTCTTCGGCTCCTTTAATGGCGACCTTATTCTTGAAGTTTTTCCTGAATAATCGACAAGCAAATCGAGCGAAAAAATCTTACCTTTTTCTTGAAGAGTCATCTGCCAACATCTGAGCCATCCCAAATTATTTTGATGTACATTCATATCCACTTATTGGAATAAGAACAATACAAAAGTAAGTTATAAATAAACCTAATTGTTATTAATATTACATATACTTACCGGTGTTATTTTTTATTGCGTTCTGCATTTGCGAGAATTATTATTCACGTATTGAATAAAATTTGCCCGCAAATTTTAGGCCTGATTCCAAGCAACTTCATTGCAGCACTAATTGCAGCAAAAGACCTTGCCAGCGACAACAAGTTATAAGGAACAACCACCCCAACCTGTTCATGGTCCAAACGATCCGTCAAGGAGTCAGCCTGCAGAGAACAACAAGCTACAAAAATACGCCAAAGATCAATCCAAAAGCAACACCAGATAAAAAAGGTGAGTTGATTTGTTTATTATCATAAAAATCATTATTTGCGTGTGACCATAAGTGTGAGAAAATTTTAACATATAACTAAAATAAAGTGTGTAAAAGTGCGAGGTTTGTTTGGTGCGAAAATTATAAAAAAAAAAAAAGAAAGAAAACTAATAATAAAGAATTAGCTTTTTCATAAGCTAAAAAATATAAAACATTAATAAAACAAAAAAAAAACGAAAGCGCACAATTTTTTTTTAACAAAAGCGCACTCACACACACTTACACACGAACAAAAACAACCCTTTGCTAAAATTAAATTAGCAAGAATTTTAGTTTACAAAAAAAATAAAGTGTCCGTCCGCGCATTCTGCACTTTTTGCAGAGTTTTTTTCTCACTTTACCATCAGCTTTTTCTACTTATTAGAAAACTGGTGGAATATTTTTATTTATTTTAATTAAAATAGTTCATATACAGTGTGCTTGTATTAATTTAATTTTAGCACTAAATTTGTGCATTAAAATACAAACACACTGTATTTTGAATAATTTTATTATTATTGATATTTTTAATTGAATATATATATATATAACACATCACAATACATACATTGTATTTTTGCCGTCGGCTTTTTCGTGTTCTTTTGCTTCACACGCGTGTGCCACACAATTGTAAATTTTCAATAAGAGCAAGAATTTTCTACATATTAGAAAACTTGCCTATTGATATTTTTGCTTTAATCGCGTTTTTATTTAATCGCGTTTTTAAAAAGAAAAGTCCGTCGGTAAGTGCTGCTGAGAAAAAAAAAAAAAAAAAACTGGTCATTTTTTTTGCTAGTTTTTATTTTCTCATTTGTGCAGCAAAAAATATACACACACACACACACACACACACACACGCGGTTTATGAGGCAATCCGATTGCTTCATATATAATTAAATACCTCGCGCAAAGTTTTAAATTAATTTACAAGAAACTAAACTCAAAAAAAAAAAAAAAACAACAAAAACAAGAAGAAAGAACCTGAACGTAAACAACGCGACAGGTTAACAGCGAACTTGAAGACGACGGAGCAGCTGGAAACAAGATTCGAAGACAAGTTCGAAAAAGAGTTGCCACTTCGACAAAAAAATATTTATTTTTTATCGCACGTATTGCGATTGTCGTTTTTGGCACTCTTTGGTTAGATTTAACAATATATTGTTAAATTCGGACATTTTTAATCCCAAGTCAAGGAGGGAACACCAGAAGCACCAATTTTCAAGGATTTTTCGCGCTTTCTGTGGGATTTTTTAAAAATTTTTTATTTTTGTTATTTTTAAAGAGAAAATTGTTCACTCTTAAAATAAAATTCGTATTTGAGAGTAAAATTTATATAAGCTTTTGTAATAAAATTTTTTATATATTATTTATTGAAAATAAAAGCGACTTTTTCTCTTAACAAAAAGAAATAAAATTTTGTTTTTTGTTTGTCCACTTATTTATTTGCTGTGAGGTTCCTAAACAAAACAAATATAAAAAAAAAAAAATATTTTTACATATCTAAAAATTTTTTTGTGTTTAAAATTTTTAAGATATTTTTTCAAAAAAAAAAAAACTAATTTTTTTGCTGATTACAATAGTTTTCTACAAATTAGAAAAATTTTGTGCCGAATTATTTTTGAAAATTCGGGCAGTTTCTACATATTAGAAACAAAATTAAAAACTATTAAAAACATTTACTATTATCGATTTTATTGGCATATAAGCAAATTTTTAGCTCACGCTAACCTTTTATTAAAAAATTTCTACGTATTAGAAAAAATTTTTTGCTATTTTTACTGGTTGTTATCCACTTTTCAGCGCCAACCAAAATTTTTAAAACAGCAATGGCGAGAAATTTTTAAAACAGCAATGGTTCATGAGAAATGCTGACACCATTTTTGATATGGAGAGAGATTTCGATGACATTCCTCACGAAGAGCATACAATTTACGCTCTAAGGATTCAAGAGGATGAATTGAAGTCTCAATGGACTAATCTAAAGACTTCATATGATACTTGTTTGCTGAAATTAGTGGCAGCGAGTGGTGACGATGATGAAAACGTCACCTTAGTCAAAGTGAAGTATCGCACATGTTATCAAACATATGTTCGCTGTCTATCTAAGATGAACGAACTGAGCGATAAGCTGTCCATGGCGAAGAAAAACAACGAAGTGGATATTTCAAGCTTTGAGGTGCCGATGTCTGGCCATAATATTAACTTGCCGCCGTGTGACACCGAGATATTTCACGGGGATTATTTAACATGGCCGTCCTTCCGGGATATGTTTTCGGCTATTTATATTTCTAATAGTCGGTTAACACCGGTCGAAAAACTTTTCCACCTAAATCAGAAAACCCGCGGAGAGGCAAAAGAGATTGTTCAAAAATCTCCCCTCACGCATGAAGGGTTTGCAACAGCCTGGCAAAACTTGACTGACCGCTATGAAAATAAGCGGATTTTAGTTAACAGTCAACTAAAGGTTTTATTTAACCTGCCAGCTGTTGCAACTGAATCTGGAAGTGGCATCAAAAAATTACAGAGAGATATAAATAATTGTATATCGGCTCTCACTATACACAAAGTAGACATTAGCAACTGGGATGCTATTTTTACATATTTGTGTTCCACAAAATTGCCAGAAACAACGCTCTCCTTATGGGAGCAATCAATCGAGAACAAGGCAGAAATCCCCAAATGGGCTGACCTTGACAAGTTTCTTACAAGTCGTTTTCAGACTTTAGAAACAGTGTGTGACTTCAGAGGCGCGGTACCAAAAGTACAAAAACCGAGCGCACCTTCACCAAATGTGAAGAAAGTCAATACATACCAGGTTAAAGTGACGAATAACAATTGCAAGCTGTGTAAAAACCAGCAACATGCATTGAAGTTCTGTCCGAAGTTTTTGGCAATGAACGTGAATGACAGATCATCGGCGGCAAGACGCTTGCATTGTTGTCTCAACTGTCTGTCAACCAGCCACGTTTCAAAGAATTGCAAAAGTGGCTACAACTGCTCCACATGTGGGCAACGACATCATTCGTTGCTCCACAGAGATTTTAGAGGAGCAAGTGGAAATTCAAATGCGGGAGGTCCAAGCACGGCTACTATACAGTCCACTACCGAAGTCGCAGCGCCATCGCAATCATCTGCAAGCGCTCGCGGTAACTATCAAGCGTGCTTTGCCTCAACCAGCAAAGGAATTTTGCTGGGTACCGCAATGATTAATATCTGCCACCGAGGATCTTGTTTCACAGCCAGAGCACTTATTGATTCTGGCTCAGAGGGCTCTTTTATTTCTGAGAGGTTGCAGCGACTTATTCAGCTGCCTACTCAACGCGTGTCCGCTCAAGTCTCTGGACTTAATAATGTAGTTTCGGCTAGAGTACAAAAAGCTTGCACTTTAGTCATAGGATCACCTATTGATCCTACCATTCGCCTTACTACAAACGCGCTCATTCTATCGAAAATCACCGGGAATCTTCCTACTTGCTCGGTGGATCCTTTGTTGCAGCAAGCTTTTCCAGAACTTGTTCTTGCTGACAAACGTTTTTACTGCAGCGACCAAGTCGATGTGCTTTTAGGTGGTGATTTATATCCACAAATACTTCTTGATGGTATCCGTCGAAATGTTCTTGGGTCACTTATTGCTCAAGAAACTATTTTCGGATGGATTTTAACCGGCTCCGCTCCAACCATGTCTCAAAATTCTCCCTCCTCTTCTGTCGTGTCGTATTTTAGTGAAGTTTCACTTGACCGGCAGTTAGCTTCGTTTTGGGAACTTGAGGAGGTAACGCAAAAGGTTGTGCATAGTCTCACGGACAAATTTTGTGAAGATTATTATGTTCAAACGACCGAGCGTAATCCTGATGGGCGATATGTGGTGAGTCTGCCTTTTAAGGAAAAATTTCCCCAGACAACCCGACTAGGAGATTCACGCTACATTGCAGTTCGTCAGTTTCTTCGCAACGAGGTGAGGCTTACTAAAAATTTGGCCTCCAAGAAGGAATATGATGGAGTCTTAGCAGAATATTTGGAGCTCGGCCACATGAGTGAAGTGACAGCAAGTGTTACTCAGAGACCGTCTCAGAGTTACTACCTTCCTCATCACGCCGTCATGAAGCCTGATAGCACGACTACAAAGGTTCGCGTGGTTTTCAATGCCTCAAGCCCTACATCAAATGGCGTTAGCCTTAATGATGTTCTGCATGCGGGGCCAGTTTTGCAAAGTGATTTGACCTTGCTTATACTGAAGTGGCGGTTCTTCCGGTATGTTTTCAATGGCGACATTGAAAAGATGTATCGCCAAATACTGGTAAAGAAAGAGCACCAACAATTCCAGCGCATAATCTTCCGCGCGTCATCAGAAAATGAACTCCAAGATTTTCAGCTCAACACTGTAACTTTTGGCGTCAACTGTGCTCCGTTTTTAGCACTTCGGACCCTTTTACAGTTGGCTGATGATGTCGAGCCTAGTTTACCGCTAGCGTCAAAAATTTTGCGTAACCATATGTACGTAGATGACGCACTGGCGGGAGGTCATGACGTCAAGTCAGCAGTTCAAGCTCGAATGGAACTTGAAAAAGCTGCGGAATCAGCAGGTTTTGTCCTGCGCAAATGGACGTCCAACTCTGATGATGTACTTGAAGGAATTCCCAAAGCTCATCGGTTACGCGATGATTTTCTGCAGTTGGAAGATACGAGCAACGTTAAGACGTTAGGCATTCGATGGAACGCTCGGTCCGACCATTTTTATTTCCATGCGCGACCGCTAGATCAAGAGGGTAGCTTCTCTAAAAGGGAAGTGCTGTCTGCGATAGCAAAACTTTTTGATCCTGCGGGATGGTTGGCTCCGGTCGTGGTCATCGCCAAAATTCTAATGCAGCAAGTTTGGCTAGATGGCATCGGATGGGATGATCAGTTGATTCCTGCTACCTTGCAACGTTGGCAGTCGTTTCTTCAAAATTACTCCCACATCAGCAGCGTGCGAATTCCTCGTTGGGTTAATTTCTCGCCTAAAGGCGATGTGCAGTTCCACGGATTTTGTGATGCCTCTGAGAAGGCATATGGAGCCGCAGTTTACATTCGCGTGAAATTTTTGGACCAAGTGAGCGTCCATCTTTTAGTCGCGAAGACGAAAGTGGCACCTGTAAAGACAGTGTCGTTGCCCAGGCTTGAGCTATGTGGCGCTCTTCTGCTGGCAGAGATGGTCGAAGCGTTTCTGAAAAATTTAGAGACATACAATAACCAATTGTATTTATGGACAGATTCGACCATTGTGCTGGCGTGGTTGCGTAAACAGCCATGCGCCTGGACCACTTTTGTCGCCAACCGAGTCGCAAAAATCAGCGATAAAGTGGGAATCAAGAACTGGAGTCATGTGGATTCGGAAGATAATCCAGCGGATCTGGCCAGCAGAGGAGTGGAGCCGCAACATTTAAAGGAAAGTTCGCTGTGGTGGCATGGACCTGGATGGCTGCTACAGGAGCCCAGCGCGTGGCCAAATCGAGGCGACGAGTATGAAACAACGATGGAAGCAAAATCGATAAAAGCTCATATAGCTTGTGCGCAAAATAATGATATCTTAGAGCGTTTTTCTTCATTGCCTCGAGCCTTGCGAGTTCTCTCGTACATATTACGATTTTTCCACAGAACTCACCGGGCTCATAAAAGTAGCTTCTGTCATCGAGCTGTTGAAATATCACAGCAAGAGATTAAAGAAGCCACTAGAAGACTCGTTATTGAGAGCCAAAAATTGGGATACCTATCTGAGTATACCCATCTTTCAAATAAAACTTTGATCGACTCGAAGAGCTCGATTCTAAATTTAAATCCTTTTTTAGACAGCCATAAGGTGCTTAGAGTTGGCGGACGTTTGTCGGAGACAGAACACATCTCTTATGATGAGCGTCATCCGGTAATTTTACCGTACGACTGTCAATTCTCTAAGTTGCTCGTGAAGTTCACCCATGAAATTTCCATTCATGGTGGGAACCAGCTTGTGTTGCGACTTATTCGGATGCAATACTGGATTCCCAGAGTAAAAAATATGATAAAATCGATAATTCACAATTGTAAAGTCTGTGTTATCGACCGCAAACGGTTACAGACACAAATGATGGCATCACTACCTCCAGAGCGAACAAAATTATCTCGCCCGTTCGCGTCTACTGGAGTGGATTTCACAGGGCCATACGACATTAAAAATTATACGGGACGAGCGTGTCTCATAACTAAAGGCTATATATGTGTGTTTGTCTGCTTCGCTACGAAAGCTATTCATTTAGAAGCTACCAGTGATCTCAGCACTGTCACTTTTCTGGCAGCGTTTTCGAGATTCGTTTCACGCAGAGGATGTCCTGAAAAAATGTATTCGGACAACGGAACCAACTTTGTTGGTGCTTCTCGTGCGTTTAAAGAAGATTTTAAAGCTTTTTTGAATGATTCCAAAGAGAAAGTGGTGTCTAAATTTGCACATCAACACTTAACTTGGCATTTTATTCCAGCAGGGGCTCCCCATATGGGAGGTCTGTGGGAAGCTGGTGTCAAAAGTTTTAAGTTACACTTTCGAAAAGTAGCGTCGGACATGAAATATACATTCGAGGAGCTCTCAACATTGCTGTCGCGTATTGAAGCATGTTTGAATTCACGCCCTTTAAGTCCAATGTCGTCCGATCCAAATGATCTAGCGCCTTTAACTCCAGCGCATTTCTTAGTAGGGGGGCCTTTGCTTGCTCCGATTGAACCGGACATTGCTGAGAGTCCAATATCAATAATCAATCGTTGGCAAAAGTTAAAGGCATTGAACCAAAGGTTCTGCCAAATGTGGAAAAATTATTATTTAAAGGAACTTCACAAGCGTTATAAGTGGAAACATCCCCGCGAAGACTTGAAAATTGACGACTTGGTGGTCATAAAAGCGGACAACCTTTCGGCCACTGAGTGGCGATTAGGGAGAGTGGTTAAGGTTTATATAGGCTCTGACAATCGTGTCCGAGTCGCCGACCTGCGCACTGAACGCGGTATTATTACTCGGCCTGTGGTAAAATTGATTATTTTGCCACCACCTCCGTAAATTGATGTCTTCGTCCAACAACGTCGTAGCTAGATGTCTTCGTCCAACAACGTCGTAGCTAGATGTCTTCGTCCGTCTTATTTGTGTGTGTGTGTTTGCGGTTCAGCGGGAATTAACCTATTTAATTTCTTTTTATTTTTTCTAGCCATAATGTCGAGTGTCGGAAAAACGCCCGCTGAAGTCGCCTTGAAGTGCCGAGTGTGCTTGGGGCGGCACCCATTACGTTTTTGTAAGGCGTTTGTCGCCGGGAGCGTTGCAGATCGGCTGCGGCTGGTGCTGTTGTTTAAGTTTTGCTCCCGGTGCCTCTCCCCAAACCACAAGACCAGCGAATGCGCCAGTGATGGATGTTGCGGCAAGTGTGATGGGACGCATCACACCATGTTGCACCTCGGCCGGGCTAAAGACGCAGAAAAGCCATCACCGCCCAAGCCGCAAGACACTGCCAGGCCTTGTTTGTCTGAGGTTTCTCGTCAGCGCGGGACGGGCGCCGCGGGGAGTTTTGCTGACCGGCCTAGTTTGCCACAAGTCGCATTGAGCGTTGAGGGGGATCCGGCACCTGAAGAAGAAGATGAAGCGCGTTTGGCTCGGTGCATTCGCAACGCCGAAGAGTTGCGTGCCTTTCGACCGAAGTTGACCGGCAATGTAACAAAAGCGTCGCGTATAACGCGGCGCTCCGGTCGACGGTCTCGTGCATCGCGAGAAGAGCATCGCAATCGAGGTCAAGGACGGACACGACCCATTCACCGCCGCTCAAATAGTGGCGCTCAGCGCCTGCCCTCGCCATCACCGCTGCCAGTTCTGCAGCAGGTGACTTCGCTCCTCCCCACGGCGGTCGTCAAGGTGATCGATCAGGGTCACATGCATCGGGTTCGTGCTCTAATAGACCCGTGTGCCGAGATGTCCATCATCTCCCAGCGTCTCGTGCGCCAACTTGGGTTGCCATCAAGGATGGTTGGCTCTCAAGAGGTTTGCTCCCTAACCCTCCGAGCAAACTATGAGTCCAACCAATCGGTGACAGCCCAAGCGAAGGTGTTACGGCATTTTACGCGAGTCACGCCTAGGGAAACTTTACACACATCTATTAGAGCACAATTTTCGAATTTGATGCTTGCTGATCCAGACTTTCTGGTTTCGTCTCCGGTCGGTATGGTGCTTGGGGTAGACGTCTACCCAAAAATAATAAAACCTGGAATTTTTCCGAGTGGTTTGGGGGGGGTTCTGACGCAGAACTCTGTCTTTGGTTGGCTGGTGTCGGGCACGGTGGCCCGGTAACGCATAAAAACGTAAATTTACGTACCGCCATTTATTCATTTTAAATTTTTTTTAAGACATATTTAATAAACATAAAGGTTGTAAATTGAATTTATAACGTTTTTTAACAATAAAAATGAATTTATCTCCACTTAATGAGTCACATTTGCGCCGATTTTTTATTGAGACATAAATAAATCAACCCCTTTTTTACTAGCTTAAGGTATTTTAGAGTTATTTAAATTTATCTTACAGTAGTACTGCAAGGGGGCCGGCATGTTTAGGCGGCAACCCTAAACACCATAACTATTAATAGTAGATTGATGCTCATAAGAAAAGGTAAAAGATCAACTACATACTTACCGACTCGTTCGAGTATCGATTCTCGATAGCCGAACGAGCGCCTCGGAGGGGTCTTCGGCTCCTTTAATGGCGACCTTATTCTTGAAGTTTTTCCTGAATAATCGACAAGCAAATCGAGCGAAAAAATCTTACCTTTTTCTTGAAGAGTCATCTGCCAACATCTGAGCCATCCCAAATTATTTTGATGTACATTCATATCCACTTATTGGAATAAGAACAATACAAAAGTAAGTTATAAATAAACCTAATTGTTATTAATATTACATATACTTACCGGTGTTATTTTTTATTGCGTTCTGCATTTGCGAGAATTATTATTCACGTATTGAATAAAATTTGCCCGCAAATTTTAGGCCTGATTCCAAGCAACTTCATTGCAGCACTAATTGCAGCAAAAGACCTTGCCAGCGACAACAAGTTATAAGGAACAACCACCCCAACCTGTTCAGCCTTGGTAGGGTTACGATAGACTTCACCAGATTTTTGTTGAACCAAGCGCGGTTAAAGCTTCCTCGGCCTGCTCAATATATCGGTGGCTTAGACGTCCTACTTACGAGCTCGTGGTTTGTTCAACAGAACAAACAATTTTTGACTTTCCTCTCGAACACTCCAAGAGCTTATAATTTTATAGCTCAGTTCAGGAAATCAGTTTATTCCCTCGCCTACGAAATAATCGAAGGAATTTCCTCTTAAATTGTTATTTTTCGTCCTTTTTTTAAAATTATTCTTAAAAAAATAATTCCTATTGACTTCCGAAACTGGAGAAAAAATTCACAATTCCTTCTTTTCCATCATATTTTCCCGAATCTGTTTCATAAAAATGTCTCTTAGTTGTCAAGTATTATCCGATTTTAAGAAATAAGGGCCTATTAGGTAAAAAGTTGTTGGTATAACTTTTCTTTTGTTTACCCGTTTATGTCCAGTGACATATTACAGTTGTACGGTATAATCAAAGCAATGAGTAAATGCTGACTTAAATCAAAATATATAATATCTTTTTAACGATAGTTCTTTACCACACGTTTCCAAAGAGCTCTCATTCATTAAAATCGGATAATATTTTCGCAATTTTGAGGGATTTTTATGAAACTAATTTTGAATATCCTATGGAAGATTATGATTGAAAATATAAAAGTCGATTTTAAACGAAATAGTTTAGTTTTCATTCCAAGGTGCCAGAAATTCAGCGTTTTTTTTACTATGGGAATTGAGCAGAATTTGTACTCACCAAAGGACGAACTTTAAGGCTATTGCTGTTTTAACAACGAAGTGCAGTATGTATGGAAAATTTTAACTGTTGGGAGAAAAAAGTGCATTTTTGCTGACCCTATTGGGATCCTAGTCAAAATGAAAATATTTTAGTTCAAGCCCTTCAATCTTCGTATAACTGCCGAATAAGAAAAAATCCGTCAAACGTCATACAACTGGCTTTTGCAAAACATTTTGGCCGTACAGTTCCTAAACATCGCTAAATTAAGTTTATTTTATAACGAATGCTACCACCTTCTATACGGACAAAATGTCCTGAAGTGACCGTTTTATATTTTGGAAAATGTTTTGGGAAAAAAAAAATATTCTGGCCATGCCTGAAGTTCGAACAAGAAATCATTAGTGCAAAATTTAACGGACTAACCGCTACAATACAGCCGCTATTATTACGTAAAATCGTTTTTATATATAAGTTTTATATTTGACAAAACCCCCAAAAAAAAAATTCCTGGTTGCGCCCCTGCTTATGTGTTAGGTTAAATTATATTGAGCTTGGGTCTCTATCGATTGTTCTAAGCAACAATTAATTATAAAGTCTTTATAATAAACTCGAAAGAGAACAAAACCTTTGTTATTTTCTTAGCATATTTTCATAAAGAAAAAAGTATAAAACATCAATAATTTGAGCTCACCTTAGTTCAACAAAATATTTCATAACTGATTTTTGTCAAATAACCATAAAATAAAAATAATTTACAAACTATTGCAAAAGCAATTAAAAACTAGTCTCCGAAGAATTACGTTAACTGTTTTCACAATTTTTTATACTATTTTAATTTAATATTAATTAAAAAGTAAGTTATAATCTGAAAAAATAATGAAACTAATTTGATGAACAAAAACGTAGAACTAAAGTTCCAAAGAAACCCTCAGCACACACTTTAACTATCCGATTTCATCAGAAAATTATAAAGAGTGTGAGTATGTGTGTTAGAGGGTGTGTGTGTGTGTGCTTTTTAAAGTTTTGTTAGATAAAATTGCTATGTCTTCCATATCTAGGCAGAGACTTAAGCTTCTTCTTCTGGCAGTGTTGACGAGAGCTTCAAAAAGTTCGTTGTGCTCTATGTAACATTTGGGTGACGTTGAAGCCACGACATAGGTTGACTGACATCACTGAAGCCTTCTTATTGTTGTATGTTTTTTTGTTGTTGTTTCATTTTTGTTGCTACTGTTACATGCATGCAGAATGCTCTATTTTCCATTTACGCGAGTTTATCTTGTACTTTTTTTTTCCTAGTCATTGTTGTATTGTTTGTAAAGAAAAAAACTTGGAAATGCGATTAAGTTGCTGCGCCTCTAAGAAGCCAGATTTGTTTTCCGAACAATAGAAGTTGAAAAACTTGTTGCATGTTTTAGATATCTATGGCGGTTAGACATTTTGATGACAAGGCATAGCAACAAGTCTTAATTTGAAAATTTAATGTTACACTTCAAAGTTTTAACAGCTGCTTTAACCATTTCTTAACGAGCTTAAAAGCTGAATTCGCGGAAAATTCATTTTTAATTTAACTTAAATCGTTTTGCTAGAGTTCTCATATCTTGTTTTTTTTTGTTTTTTGTTTTGCAATAGAACCAAACAATATTTAGTTATAATGTAGTCAAATTCATCAATACTAATCAATATTCCGTTTTTTTTTTATGCTACGAATGATAATATCCATTCAGTAGCCGACCCCTTTAAGACGAATGTACTTAAAATAAATTGAATTTTATTTTCATCTTCTTTGGCATCGAACAACACAGCCAACAACACATGTTGCTCGGGGCCAATGAGGTTTTATTGCCAAACAGTGGAACAAAGCGAAACAAATCACAAAAATTAACTTACAGTACACGTGTTGTTTATAGTTTCATGTTTTGTCTCTGAAATTGTAAACACAATCAATTTTACTTTGAAGCAAGAACCATATGGTAACCATAATTGAAATTGTGGTATTGAGTTAAATTAAAAGAAACCTTTCTTTTAGCAGACATTTCACCTATTTAACCCGAAAGTTCATTTTATACCAGAAAAACAAAATTTTAAATGTTATTTAGATGCTTATGTCACGTGTTGTGTAGTTTTTACTTATTAAATTCTCTTTTATTCATTAAATTCTCGAATGGTCTTCGGTTAAATTGATTTAGCTTTAGCACAGGTTTTCATGGTACCAAAAAGAAAAAGAAAAAGAAAAAGAAAAAAACACGTGTGTACTTACCAGGGGCGCAACCAAGAATTTTTTTTGGGGGGGGCGGTTTTATCAAATGTAGAACTTATATATAAAAACGATTTTGCGTAATTATAGCTGCTGTAAAAATAAAATAAAATTTTCTTCAATTAGAATAAATTTTCACTTTTTCGAAGAAATATTTATTCACTTTTCGGCAAATCCAGAAAAAGTAAACCTAAACCTTTACAAAAAAAAATGCTTTAAGTTCAATAAAAACGCATGCAATGTTAAGGATATTGTTTGTGTTTTCCTACGGTAAAAGCATTTTAAAAAAAACATATTGTATCCTTAAATTTTGACTGATTTTTTTGAATGTATTTTTAATGTGTAGAAAGTTAAATAAATTGTAGCTTATTATTTTTTGTAATTTGGTATTTCGAGATTTAAATATCAAAGCACATTTACATAATATTTACAACTGAAACATTTTCTGTTGAAAAGTAAATATTAAATTTTTTTTAAAAAAATCATTTTATTTCGAAAAATGTGAAATGTGAAATGTGTCAAACGTGAGTGACAATTTTAATTGATAAACTAGATTATCTTGGAAAATAATTGGCTGGCATAATTCATGTCTAAGATTTACTTTTTATATAAGATTAGTGAATTTTGTATTTTTTTAAATCAAGCAGAGGTAATTATTTTTCCTTAAAAAAGCATTTGAAGAAGTGAAACGTGAGTGACATTTAATTTTTTTTTTGTTTTGTTTATTTTTTTATTAAAAATGAAAGAAGATGGCGAAAACATAAAAAAGTGAAAGCCGACAGTTAAACTACGTATGAAAAAAATATAGAGAAAAATTATAGTTATAGGCGGATTCATATTTATAAGAAAACAAACTTAGCAAAGATTAAAAATATATAATTAAATCATTATTTTAACCCTTTGTCCTCGACGGAATTGCTAATAGGTCAGTCGTATTGTCAAATTTGGCACGGTATTTAGTTTTTAATAAGCGTAAGTATCAACGACTTTGGGTTTCGTACAGTTCAGGGTTTACATACAGATCCGGATGCAGGACCGGAATAAATTTTGTGAAAATGATATATATCTGAAATAGCTTTTATGTTGTTTTTATATTATGTATTATTTGTTGAACTATATTATGCTTTACATAATCATTTCCATAAAAATTTTTTTCTTTTTTGTATAAAATTTCCTTAATATTAAAAAAAATTTTTTTTTTACAAAATATGCTTAATAAAGCTCACCAGATTAACCACGATGCAAAAAAAGAGAATAAAAATTGTTGTGAAACGTGAGTGACACCGACTTGAAACGTGAGTGACAAAATCAGTGTATGAAAAAATCTTCAAAATCTTAGAAAAAGCAACATTTTTTTCTGCAGTTAAAATTTCTACTCAATTTCGTTTCGGAAAATTACTTTGTTCTTTATATTAACTCAAACAATTCGTAGATTTAAAGGAATTTGAAAGAAGAAGTCGAAAAAAGCAAATCGTCCGAAAACGTGAGTGACACACCATTTAATGATAGTTTTTTCGAAATGTGTACATAAATATAAAACTTTTTGCATCAACTTATAATAGTAAGCTTATGACTTATAATACCCATCTTATTTTGTGTTAAAAGCGTTTATGTTTAATGGAGAAAAATGCATGTTTAGTGCTATGACTGAAAAGTGAGTGACACTGGATTTGCCGTTTTGTGAAATGGAAATATTTCATATCTCTAATAATGATAAGTATTTATAGCGCGCAAAAAAATTCTCATTTATAGAGAAAAATTTATGGAAAATAAAAATCGTTCCTATATTTTGATAAAAAATTCATTACGCGAAGTTTTTTATTCGATAAAAAGAAATCTTTTCTCAAAAATAAAAAGTCTTATTCTATAAAAACGATATATTTTTATTAATTTCTTTTTGTCATGGAATCTTTTCATCAAATTTAGGGAATTTTTCGTATCACATTTAAAGAAAAGCATTCTCGGGAGCAAACTCTAAAACATCTTTCTCTAAATATGATGCAGTTTTTTTTTTCTTATGAAAGATTTATAATCTTATAAATTTCTGGCACCTTGCGATGAAAAACAAAAAGTCTGAATCTGATAATCGTTTGAGTCCCTCGCCACCAAATTAACTGATGAAATTACATCTAAAATCGACTTTTATAGCCTTATTCATAATCTTCCATTGGATTTTCAAAATCAGTTTCATGGAAACCCTCTCAAAATTGTGAAAATATTATTCAAATTTAATGAATGAGGGCTCCTTGGAAAAGTGTATAAAAGACCTATCGTTAAAAGGTGTAGTTAAGAGCTATCGTTTAAAATATATTATTTCGATTTAAGTCAGCATTTGCTCATTGGATAAGTAATACCGTATAACTATAATATGTCACTGGATGGGCTAACAGAAGAAAAATCAAACCAACATCATTTTACCTAATAAGCCATTATTCCTTAATATCGGATAATATTTAACAATTAAGAGAAATTTTTATGAAACGGATTTTGGAAAATACCACGGACAATTAGGAATTGTGAATTTTTTTCTCCAGTTTTGGAAGTCAATCGGAATTAATTTTGCAATGAATCACATGACTTCACTATAAACTTAATTCTGCAGAGTGTGTGTCATAGATGTTTAAAAAAAATAACTATAAAAAAAGAATGAAAAATAACAATTAAACGGGAAATTTCTTTGATTTTTTCGGTGGCGAGTGACTCAACCAATTTTCCTCAAATTCAGGCTTTCTTATTTTGTGTAACTTTTGAATACATTTTTTTTCCAAATATATCAAGTCGCATTTGTGGGTTTCATGTTAAAAGTTGAAAAGAAGACTCAAATCGAAGTATTGCCAACAACCCCTTAAGTAGTCAGAATCAGAACATAAAAAAAATTAAACATGTGAAGTAAGTCGGATCGAAATTTAAATTTCACTAGATACCGACTCAAAAGTTAGAGGGACTCTTAAAAACAATTTCTGTATAATTTTGTTTGGATCGGAGAAATCCCCATGAAGCGGTTTTGGTTCTTCTGAACGTCTTTTTTGCAGAAAACTATTTTTTTTTTAATAAACTTTTTTTCTTCAAATTTTTTTCTTATTATTTTTTCCTTCATTTTTATGGTACACATATATTAACTACAAAAATGCTTTTTGTCTTTTCAAACTCTTTTGAGACGCCAAAAAATCGATATTTCATCATTTTCGAAAAGAGGTTGTTTTAAATACCTGTACAATATGTATTTTTCACGATATTTACATGGATTTAAATTTATTGGTAAATTATTGAGCTCTTCTTTCCATTGTATGGTGCGGTTTAACCAAAACTAAGTGCCACAATTATATAAAATGTGAGAAATCGATATTCAAAAGCTTCCTTCAGCTCAATTATTATTGAATTGCCATAATTACTGTTCGATTTTGGCAAATCTTGTTGGGTACATATATATTAGTGGGTACATAGGGTTTTAAGGTACGCAAAATCGATTTCTGGTAATCAGTTTTTAGTAAAATGTGTGGCAGATAGCGCTCCAGTACAAAATTCATGATTTTCGAATATATATTTTTTTAAACACAGTTTTGATTGAACCAGACCATACAATACACCAAAAGAAAAAAGAGCTCAATACTTTTTCAATAAGCTTAAAGACATGTGAATACCAAGAAAAATACCTCTAAAAGTACCTCTTACTTATGAGTCGGTGTCCGGCTAACTTTATTTTCTCTATACAAAATCTATCCGGCTTAATGTGGAGTCTCAAGGAACAAAATATGACTAATTTAGTAGATTATGAATCAACCAGAATCGATTTGAAATATACATTTGGGGTTTTCACTCATTTCATAAGACGTGTGATTGCTTTTCATGTGACTCACTTTGATTGAATGCTATTTTGCTTAAAACTACAATCATTTTTTTTTGGGGGGGGGGGGGGGGTTTAAACCCCGAAAGTCCCCCTTTGGTTGCGCTAATGGTACTCACCCATAATGACATGTTTTGATGTATTTTTGGATAAAAGTTTATATATTGTTTATAAATTATGCAACTTGAAATATTTATTTCTCGTATAATTTTATTAATAATTTACATATTTAAAAATGTGTAATACAAGGCTTTTATATAATAGTAAACACGTTTAACAGTACAAGTAAAACTTAAGCCCCAAAAGAGGCAATCTTTTAGTTCCTAAATAATTTTCTCTTTGGTGACCATCTATCTCTTCACAGAGAAGACATAATCTCTTTTAATATAATTTTGAAAAAATTCACGGAAAAGCGCCAGGTCCTGATGGCATCCCGAATCATTCGCTGAAACTTGCCATCACATCGAAGTCGCATGTGTTTTAGCAGATATATAACACGTGCCTTCTCGAGGGACACTTCCCAGCATAGTTGAAGATCCAGAACCTAGTGCTCATACCATAAGGAAGTGACTTCCTGCACTCCTAGGGTTACCAGAGGACATTTCCTTCTTTTTCACTAAAAATTCCACTTCACCACCCGTGACCAGCCTTGAAAGGACTTGCACCTACCTTCTAATGATCAATTGGGTTGTGTGTGTTAATAAAAATTTCCCTCAAACATTTGGAAGACAATTAAAAGAGAAGTTGATGTTGAGATGCACTAGCAATTCGCCAAAGGTTCCTTTAAAGATCGCTTTTCAATTGCGAAATAAACGAAATGTTTTTAAAATCTTCCTTTGCTCATTCCGGCTATCGTTCGAAGATGGATTGTAATGAATGCGCGATTAACGAAAAATTTTTAAAATTTTCTTTCGCTCATGTCGACGATCGTTGGAAAATGGTTTTTTGAAACATTTCCAAAATCTATTATGGAAATATGAAAAGGTTCTGAAAAATTGTTAAAATTACTCAAAAAGTTGAACTAGCAATAGAATTATATCTCATATATTTTCTTATAGTTTAGAAAAAGCGTTGCGTTTAATTTAAGTGAAATAAGAAAAAATTCATAAAACAATCACAAAAAATCCATTGAATTCATAAGAGTCCTCTCGGTGATTCGTTGGCGAATCTTCCCAACGAGTCAGTATTTCAGCGAAAGAGTCCTGAGCTCCGACACAGAAGAAGGAACGATGACTTACAATGGATCCTAGGCCCTCTTCTGTGAAACGTCATGTACGATGGGTTCTTAAGCTTGTCTTTGCAGACGACCTAGCGTTTGTGGTGACAGCAAAGCACCTGGAGGAAGTCGAGGCCCTCAGTGCCGTAACGTTCGGCATGATCCACGATTGGTTGAGAACGATAGGGTTTGTCTAGCCAAACACAACACCGAGGCAGTACTAATTTTAGCAGGAAAAAAACTGGAAACTGCTACCATCAGTATTCGCGGAACGGTGATAGAATCGAAGCCCTTCATCAAATACCTTGACTTAACCAAGGGTCATCTATAAAATGAGTTCTCAATGTTCTGTTATTCGGCTAGTTAAACCGAATGTTTGAAAATCTAATTTTAAGATAAAATTAAGATATGGTTTTTACTCAAGAAGATGTTCTTAATTCTTGATTAATTTAAGAAGAAATCTTATATAGCTACCAGGTTTTCTTCTTGAATTTTGTTTAAGAACACTGAGGGAAATATATGTTAAAATGAAATTAAATTGTGTTCATTTATATTAAACACAACAGTTTTTAAAGTTAAAGTTTTTGTTTTTAAAACAATATTTTCAAATATAAAAACAAATTTAAAACAAGAATGTTGAAAATATAAAAACAAATTTAAAACAAGAATGTTGAAAATATAAAAACAAGTTTAAAACAAGAATGTTGAAATTTAAAACAAATATTTTAAACCATAGTTTTTTTCGATGCCATTTTTAAATTTTTCCGAGTTTTTGGCATCAGATTCATAATCAGCTATCTCTGCGACCCTCCGAATATCAAATGTTGACTCTATTTGACGTCATTTGCATTTTGAATATGTCTAATATTGAAATAATTTATTAGTTTTTATGTTTATCTTATTTTTCTTATATTTAACAAACCAATTCAAAAATTTTCATTGTATTCAGAAAGTTATTTTGTTTGTTATTTCCAAGAAATAATAAGAGAAAACTAAAAACAGAAAGGAGTTGAACACAGTTGACAATTAACACACTTGTTTCAAATTTGATAAAATTATATTTTACAATTTTTTGTTTAATTTTAAAGTATGTTTTTTCTCAGTGAAGAAATCTCATAAAGCTCTCTCATGAAGCAACAAAGTTTTCTACATGATTTGATTTTCTTCTTATTTTTGAATAAATAAATAAGAAATAACGAATAAACGATACACGAAGTGTTGGCAATGTCTAGGACTTCAAGAAAATCTTGAACACATGGATTTTAGAAGAAATTAAGAAAATATCTTTTTAAATAATTTTAAGAAGATTTTTTATTTTTGCTGAAAAACAAGAAGATTTTTTATTAAAAAAGATCTCTCCTCTTTCATTTCCCTTTTTCTTAATTTAGTTCGGCACTATTTTTCTCTTTTTTTTTCATTTTAGTATATACTGGGTATACCCTAGTGAGCTTCGGGTACCAACAAAAACTATTTACAGCAGGAAAGCAAAAATATTGCAAAACTAACTGTTATTCTGTATAAAATAAAACATATTTTACTTCAACACTTAAGCAAACGTATGGAACCATGAAAATCTTTAGTTTTTTGCTTATCTTGAGTTTGCATTCTGAAGAAACAAGTTTATGCAAAAAAAAATCCGTTTTCTGCAGAAAAGACGTTCAGAAGATCCAAAACCGCTCCATGGGGATTTCTCCGATCCAAACAAACTTATACAGAAATTGTTTTTAAGAGTCCCTCTAACTTTTAAGTCAGTGTCTAATTTTAATTTTTGTTATATTCTGGTTCTGACCACTTGAAGGGTTGTTGGCAATAATTCGATTTGAGTTATCTTTTCAACTTCTAGCGTGGAGGAAACTTGAAATATTTCGAAACAAATTAATACAAAAGTGAAACATATTAAAAAAAGCCTAAATTTGAGGAAAATCGGTTGAGTCACTCGCCACTGAAAAAAATCATAGAAATTTCCCGTTAAATTGTTATTTTTCGTCCTTTTTTATAGTCATTTTTTAAGCATCGATAACACAAACTCTACAGAATTAAGTTTATAGTGAAGTCATGTGATTCATTATAAAAATTATTCCGATTGACTTCCGAAAGTGGAGAAAAAAATTCACAATTTCTAATTTTCCAACGTATTTTCCAAAATCCGTTTCATAAAATTTCTCTAAATTGTTAAATATTATCCGATATTAAGGAATTAAGGCTAATTATGGCGTTTAAGTATGTTGGTTTATCTTCTGTTCGCCCATCCAGTGACATAATATAGTTATATGTGTTATTCCTAATCTTCCATTGGATTTTTAAAATCAGTTTCATGAAAATCCCTCAAAATTGCCCAAATATTAACCGATTTTGGAAAAGTGTAGGAAAGACCTATCGTTTGTATCGTTTGGTTAACTTAGCATTGGATAAGTAATACCAAACGATTTTTTCAAATTCAGATTCTTTGTTTTTCATCCCAAGGTGTCAGAAATTTAACGGTTTTTACTTTCGGAATTGAGCATAATTAGTACTCACTAAACGACGAATTATAAAGCTAGTGCCAGACAATTGGGTAATTTTACAACGAAGTGATATATGAATGAAAAATTTTCACTGCACTCAGTAAAAAGTTTCTCGGAATAAGATAAAAAAGACATAATATTTCGAGAAAAATGTTATAGAATGCTTTTCTCTAAATGTGGTACTAAAAAATCCCTAAAAATGATAAAAAGCTTCCATGAAAAAGGGAAATATATAAAAATATATCGTTTTTAGAGAATAAAACTTTTTTATTTTTAAAAAAATATATAATTTTATTGAAGAAAATACATCGCACAATGAATTTTTTATCAAAATTTAGTAAAAATTTTTAATTTTCCCTAAATTTTTCTCTATAAATGAGAATTTTTGGTGCGAGAAAAATACTTATCATTATTAGAGACATTGAAATATTTCCATTTCCCACAAATGAAGAAATATTTATTTGAAAATGAGAAATTTTATTCTAACTGAAAATAGAGAAATTTTTTATCGGAGAAAGGAAGGTATTTTTTTCTGAATGTGTGGGGAGAAAAAAAATTGAATTTTTGCTGACCTCATTGGGACCCGGGTAAAAATGAAAATATTTTAGCTCAAGCCTTATAACCTTCGTACAACTGCCGAACAAGAAAAAATCCATTAAACGGCCTACAACTGGTGTTTGCAAAATCTTTTGACCGAACAGATCCTAAACAACGTTGAAGCAAGTTTATTTTAAAATGACCGCTACCACTGCTGTTCATCTTCTGTACGGACAGAATGTCCTGACAGTGACCGTTTTAATTTAAAAAAAATTAAATAGGGTGCTGGTCATGACTGAAGTTTGAACAAGGAACCATTAGTGAAAAAATTGAACGCACTAACCGCTACAATACAGCCGCTGTAATAACGTAAAATTGTTTTTATATATAAGTTCTACATTTGATAAAATTCCCCCCAAAAAAAAATTCCTGGTTGCGCCCCTGTTTCCAAGCATACTTCTTCTAATTTTTTCTTCTGAGAAAAGTTGTGATGAAAGTCAACCTTGCTTTCAATTTGAAAACCTGACCTTTGGCAACAGCCAACAAGGGTAATTCCATGGCAACTCACGTTACTCTCAGAATGTTTTATGAAGTTAAATTAAGCTTTAAATTTGTTTTATTTAGATTAACAAATGCAAATGAACTATTAATAAAAAGAATGGTTTTCGTATGTTAGAAATGGGTTAAAAAATGCAGTGGTACCAAAATATTTACCCAGTGAAATAATAATTTAGGAAAGTAACTCGCGTTACCATTTTTGGACAACATATTCAGAGAGTAAATTTCTTTAAAATTTTTCTGCTTAATTTGTGGGTAGATTGTTTTACATTTGGCATTAATAAAAGCAACAGGATTTCAATTAGATTATCTTTATAAAAAAAAGCAATATTAAATCATAGTATTTAAGATAATCTAAAAACTATGCGGTAACTCGCATTACATACAAATGGTAACTCGCACTACTTTGGGTTTTCATATTAAATTAATGACATCTAATGCACATTTTCCAACTCTAAAAAAAATTTTATTATAATAAGGATCAACTTCAGGCTATAATGAACAAACATTTAAATAATTAAATAACAAATATTTAATATCGCTTGCAATAAGTCTACGTTTTAATACAAAAAATGGTATATTGTCATCAGAACTACAACTATCATATCCAAAATCTTATATTTCTTTCCAATAGCAGGATTCTTCTTTAGCACATTTACAAAAATTGTCACAAAAAACTTATTGTAATGTCAAAACTTAAATATGACACTTGATGGCAATGTTGCATCTCTTAAACATTAAATTGTTAATTGCCAAGTATTCTTATAGCGTGTCCACATTTATATGGAAATACCCACATATCGTCTTGAAAATATTGGGCTGGTTGTATAAAGCACTCTTAAGCTTCAAACGTAACGTATGGGTTGAATTTAAAACAGGAGTCTGTCATTTTAGCAATTTGCTCCATTGTGCAATTTCGTTTTCAAGGCTGAATTTTATTTTATTGCAAAAGCATGCAACAATGAGTAGAAGCGCGAATAATGATTTTTTTATGAGCCACAACGCAATAGATGCATCCAGACTGCAACAAGGGCAAACAAAATTGCTTTAAAAGAGTGCCAACGTAAAAACTGTATAAGAACAAAAAAATAAAAAAAAAAAAAATGCATGAAATAAAATCTTCGTTTAGTACAGTTCGAACATTTAAAATATATTTTTTATAGTTCTTGCCAGTGTTATGGCTTTATTTTACAGTTAAACAAGATTTTAAAAAGTTTTAATTATTTTTTAGTGTAGCTGACTAGTGTACTAGTTTTTACTTAATTAAGATTAAGTTCATTTTTTAAAGAAACCACACATATTTATGTTTGCTTATCAAAGTTAATTTAAATGTTTAGTTTTTCAAAACAACCAGGACATGTCAACAAATATTTTTCCACCATCTGTTTATTTCCTTATTCAAATGATACAAAATGAAAAACAAAAACTTTTCTTTGTTGTCAGAAAACCATGCATTATTCCTCAACCTCGAAGATGCACGCACGTACACACTTCAAGGTAACTTAAAGATACACTATCTTTCTAGTTATGGTGGAGGTACAAAACTTAAAGTACATAAATGTCGAATAACAAACACCAGCATAACAACAAAAGCAACTTATGTCAGCATGGTTTTGTAAGAGGCATGAAAAACTCCGCGAACCGTTGCTTACACTGACTGACTGATCGCGCTTTAAAGTGTTGCTTCATATTTTTTTCACCATAATTTATCATTTTTTAATTGAAGTTTTATTTTCTTTCGAAATATTTTTCGTCTACAAAATGTGGGTGTTCAACCAAAAAACAAAAATAACAACAAACAAAAATACCAAGACAATTTATCTTCATCCAAGTATCGCAAAGTTTTCCATTGTATCTATGAATTGTTATTTGTGCACTGGCTTTGGTCAGTTAAAGACAAAATGTGGAGTGATGACATGACGTTTTCTTTGCCTACAAATAATTTCAAGCCCGCAAAAAGCTTTTCTTGCCCTCATCTCAACACGTACGCTTGAATACACGCTCGTTCACTGCAATATCGAACATCAATTAAAAGTGTGTTTGTTTTTTTTTTTTAAATTTAAATTGTTTTCAATTGAACGCTTTTGCTGACTCAATTCACTGCTGCTGCAATTGATTTTCACAGTAATTAGTTAAGTTAGGTTGCACTCAAATTATGACAACCTACATTTCAGAAGTCATGATATCTTATAACTATCGCATACTTCAATTAAAGTATGCATGTTTGTTTGTATGTCTGTAGAAATCAAAATAGACTACGACATAGTTTTTACGACTGTCTCACTGTATCTTGTAGCAGATTGACGGAAAGTTACACGAAGCCAAGATACAATATAAAAAAAAAATATGCACGCTATGTTAAACCTAAAGGCAATCAAAGTGAAAATTACTCAAAATATGTCATAAAAAAAAAGTATCTTTAACTATATTCCTGTCGCCAAACTTGAAGCGGTTTTGGTAATAAACTGAGGTTGTAAAAGAATAATCAATGAAAATATACATACATATAACTTTGTAAATGTTAAATATATCTCAGGTTAGTAAGTTCAGAATTAAGTTAAAATTTTTTTTTCAAAATAGAATTAAAGTGAAGAGGTACCAAAATTAACTACAAAATTGTTTATGCTTCTGACACATTTATTTTTTATTATAACGTAAAAAGTATTCATGTGTCAATTTGACATAACTATAACCAGAAATTTTAATATTAGGATCTAAAAAAACACTATGATTGCGAATATAATTTATACAACCTGATGTGAAAATAAATGATAGTCATACAATTTTCTTATTAATATGATAATAGATATATTAGGTGGTGGCCGTGGCCGTAAGTTTTTATGTGAGTGGCACGTGTGCTAACGAACCGCGAAAGATATTTCAAAAGTCCTACATTTTTTGTTGAATTTGACGAGTTTAGCCATACAAAAGTTAATCCCCGCAGAACGAGATTAAAAATTAATCTACTTGCTAATATTCTCAAAAGAGGTTTGCAACCCTGTCAATAGCGATTATTCTCTAAAAACTGCAACGCTGTAAAGAAGTTAATCCCGAACAATAATAATGGCTACATTCAGCGTACTCAACTGTCAAGGTAGCGATACAAGTAAGCGATGATTTTTGCTGAATGGGTTACTTTGTGAAGCGTCAGAAAAGTTGTATAGTTAACGAAATGTTAGGTTGTTTGCTATATAGCTCAGTAAACTAAGAACAAATGTTTATAAGCAATTTTTGTAACAGTAAAACATTTACAGTAAAACTTTGACCAATAAAAAAACATTATTATATTCGAATTCTTCTTCATTGTGGGAAAACCTTGTTGAGTTTCGACTTCGGGGTCTCTATGCTATAGCGGCCCTGTTACACTTTGTTTGTTTGGTTCGTTAGTATGGTAATGCATCCCCTAGCAGTATCCAATTAGCTTTTTGAACCGTTTTAATGCCATAACCTCTATTTCCTGTATGTTTGGGAGAGTAACGCGTCAGAAAGTTGTTATGCTTATCCAGTTTCATAGCTAAGGTTGGTCGCATCCGGGGCGAAAACTAAATTGTGCACCATTTTAGAAGATGTTTTTTTTATAAAATAAGTCGATGAATCGTACTATATATTTTCGAATCAACCATTACAAAAATGACATATTTTAAAAGAGATTAAAAAAAAACCAAACTATGCGCTATCCATGAATATTTGATAAATGAAGTAAGAATCTAAAATTTTCAGAAACTTACAGAATTTTCTCTGAATTGTTCCAATATTTTTGTCTACCGGGCTTATAAGTTGTGATAGAAAAATTAACTATCAGTAAAGCACACAATATCAGTTTTAATTTAAAAACTTTAGTTTAGTTAGAAATCTTTTGAAAAATTTTGCATAATTGAAGAAAAAATAGGACCTGGAAGCAAAACGTTGACAAATTTTTCCTTTCCAAAACACATGTTTTAAAGCATCTTTTTTTTAACTTTTCCGAGTTTTAGCACCAGATTCACCCCAGCTACCAGCTACCCCCGTGACCTTCCGAATACCAAATGCTAGCTCCATTCGATGAAGTTTGCATTTGAAATATTTTAATATATAATTAATTAGTTTTTATTTTATCATATGTTCGATATTTGGCAAACCAATTCAAAAATCCTAAAATTGTCATTGAATTCAAATTTTTATTCATTTTTTTTTTCAAAGAAATAGGTGTAGGTAGGTGAAAATTAAACACACTTGTTTTAAATATTATTTTGTAGAAACACAAAGGCGTTTAATTTCTATTTTAATATTTTTTGTTTAATTTTAAAGTATTTTTTTTTTCAGTGTATCTATATTAATCACCGCTTGGACTTTTATAGACAAGATTGGGGTCTGTAACAGAGAACTGCAATTATTCCTGTTTTTGAGTCATTGGTTGACTAACACAAAAAAGAGTATAAGTGGATTTAAGTCAAAGAAAAACTTCCACTCATATCCACTCATACTCGTTCGTGTGTCGTACACATAGCGAATGAATGAACAAGAATAATTTTTATGTCGGTATGAACCGATGCAGTGCTCAGTTCTCTCATTGAGTGAATGGATTTATTGTGCTATGCCATAATGACTCACAACACTAATAAACACCACGAGTGCTGTGGAATGACTTAAGTACTTTTAGTTCAGCTTTCTTATCATTTCATTGAAATTTAATTGTAAATGTCCAGCAACACGTGCTAAACGAAACAAAAACTGTTTTGCCAGAGGCATAACAAAAAATAATACTCAACTCTTTCATTTTCTTTCACAAAATGTAAACAAAACATCAAAAATCATCAGCAGGGCATAACACTAAATAATACTCAACTCACTCATAGTTCTTATATTACTCTCTCATGAATAAGTGAGTCACATCAGATTATTAACCAACATCCAATAAAGTCTTAATTGCAGACACACATGCATGTTAGAGAACTTTGAGTATTTTTTGGTTTTAGTGGGAATGAGTCAAAGTATTTTGTTGAGTTGGAATAAGTACACATTTGCACCAATAGTTACGGCTCATGACTTAAGTGTACTAATTTTTTTGATACTCATTGCAGGTCTCTGGTCTGTAACATTTGACTGCTTTATTAATATCACCATAAATACCACCATAAATATTTCAGTATCACAATATTACAGTGATACCAAATTGATATCAGAAATTTGTTTCATTCTCATTATCTACATAATTCCCAAAGCAAACTTGCCAAGGTTGGACAAGATCAAGAGTCATGGATGGCTCAAAAAGAGCCTTCAAATTCGGTGATTGAGAACAGAATTTAATTTCAATAATTCAATAATAATTTTTAAGGAACTGTGCATCTTATCTTCTCTTAAAAACTGTATTTTTATAGTTTTTGTTGTTTGATTTGAACATAATAATAATTATTTTAGTTAAATAAAGGAGTCAGAAAACCATCTTAAAGTTTTTAATAGACATCTTCAAAATAATATAAAAAAAAAGTCAGAACTCCATAAATTGTCACAGAACGCCATTTATTTAATTTAAATAAAAAAGGTTATGAATTTAAATCAATTTAATTTTTTAGAAATTTTTTAAGCAAGTAAAACGTTTATTAATGATTTTTAAACTAGTAGTTTTATGTAACAGTATACCCAAAACATATTACTATTCAAAATTATGTTCTAGCAGGTTAAAAGTTGTAAATGAGGTTTGTTTCATGATATATAGTCTCAGAACTTAGTAATCACAAAATCATAAAGTATATTTTTATTTTTGACATTTATGACATGAACATGTTTTTCTGAAAAGTTGTGGAGAAATGATTTGCTTACAAAACAACTGACGCCTCCATTCATCATACTCTGAAAATCATGCAGGTTTTCGAAACATAATGGTTTTAGAAATGTCAACTATGTTAGCAAGTTTGAACAAGTGCTTTTATATAAAACTTAATGGAATATAAAAAAAAATGTTTTTACATTTTTCCTTATGTACTCCATCTTAATATCATGTAAATTTTAATATAATTTGTTTGGTAATTGCACCGCTAACCAATGAAAAATTACATATGGAATTGCCTGGTGATGGTAAAAAATATTTTCATTCACTTTTGCACCCTCTTGATATTCAAATATAAAACCGAAGTAATTGAGGTGTGTTCTTTTTACTAAAAAAATCAAAAATTATGTTGTAGAAAGTTCTTTTGACAAATTTTACACCCCATTTTGGCGTGCACCCGTATTCAGTTGTGCTAAAACGCCAAAAAATTTGTTTTAAATTTGTAACGAATTTTATAGCCTGGAGATGAATTAAACGTAAGTTCCATCAAAACATTGTGGTGACCGTGGCATGCAGGTTAAGTGTGTGGCTTAGCATGCTCGGAGCCCGGGTTCGATCCCCAGCCGCGGCGAAAAGTTTTTTTCAATAAAAAATTTTTCTGATCGGTCACCACCTCTCTGCAGACAATGGCAAACCTCAGAGAGTAAACAATGCCATGTAAAGCTTCTTGAGAACATGAACTTTAGCCGTTCGGAGTCGGCATAAAACATGTAGGTCCAGTTCTCGATCAATTGTGTGCAAACATTTAATAACACACACAACACAATTGATCATAAGAAGCTCGGTCAAAGTCCTTTCAAGGGCTGAAATGGCCAATTTGTTTTTTTTTTTTTTTTTCATCAAAACATTACAAAATGTATACATATTTGATGGTTTTGACTTTTTCACCACTTTATAAAAGCATTTCACCAGTTTATAACGCGTTCAAATCGACAGAAAAAATTGAATGAACAAATTGAAAGAAAAAAATAAAGTGTTAAAAAGAAGTTTTATTTTATAGCTGGTTTTAGATATAACGCGTTATATCTCTGATCTGTAATTTATAACTCTGTGAACAAACCGGCCGTATAAGTCTAACTAAGCTGTGTGTTGTAATGAGTTTTATGTGTAGAACTATGGTAAGTATGTATATGTCCATATAAGTATATTTTATATAAGACCCCATTTTTCCCGAAGGCGTTGTACAAGCATACAGGTAGGCCCGAATTTAGCAGCATAAGGAATTATAATTTGAAATAAAAAATATAGGTCCACACAGTATTTTTTTTTTCAAAAAATCACTGAGCTCAAAAATTGTAAATTTTTTCCAAAATTTCCTGATTTGACCAAAAAAAAGTTATATTTTTCACTAAACGATATACATTTCTACTAATGTCCATAAAAATATTTCTCTAAAATGTCTCTAAAGAATGTTCTGCATCAAAAATGTTCGTTGCAAGAGCATTTTTAGTGAAACAATCTCTTATAACCTACAAATTTACTCATAGCTGCCCAGGGGTCAATATAGACCCCCACTTGCTGTACATTTTTTTGCTTGTTCTTGCATTCCCTATAGTTTAAAATCAGAAAATAATGTTGTCCAACTAAATTGTTCTGGATGTGCAACGGTTCTTCAGTAGGTTTCGTATACTTTCCTCTTTCCCATGGAAAAGATTTGTTCCTACCCCTATTACGTGTTCCCTAGACCCTTTAGACAACCTGCATGGCTTTATCAATGGGCTCAATCGAATAATTAAGTTTCTCCGTTATCGAGATATGGGTGTGCGTTATAGTGAGGAGTTTTAGGCGAGCCACTCTGGCAAAACCAGTCCGGTTGAATTCAAACGCAACTTCACGTTGACAAAATTTTGCTCACGTTAATTAGTAACCAAAGCCAGCACAAAACTTCCCAAACTGACACTCTACGATATTTCCTGAGAAAAGGATTTTTCCCGACCAAAGAAAGTACTTAAAACACTAACGAAACAAACTATTATTTGGTACGATGGAATACTAGAAGAATAGGTATTCAAAGCAAAATGTTCCTATTCATCACTGCCCAGCAGGCACTGTGGAGACAGCTACTCTGGAAGATTTGGGAATATCGATGCAATCCAATATTCGTTGAAAATATCATATATTAGATTTTTAAGAAGCGTTTTAGGTTTCTAAAAATTGTTTAAAAAACAATTCACTCCAGCTAATCTTCACACCATTTTTACCTTATTTATTATGCAAGGTTTTCTAAATTACCTTTAGACAAGGTTTTCAAGATCTTACATAAAGCTTCTTGTCTGAATTCAATATCGTGCAATATATTCGATAGGGGATGAAAGTATCTTATCCCCTCTCAACTCTTTTGCATATCGACGCTATATATAAAAACTAAACCTTCTGCATAGATATTTCCATGGGAAATGTTCAAAGGGAATTCACGATCTAATGCTAGCACTTCGAGTGTTTCACAAGACCATTGCGGCAATTGTCAAAGCCATGCTTGATGCTCAATAGAACATGGAATTCCTGACATAATTCATACACTCAGAAAAATATCAACTGTAATATTAACAGTCGGTCGCTGTTATTTCAAAACACTGTTCGATTGAATGATTGAATGAACGTTTCAAAGTATTTTTGTGCTGTTAAAATCATCTGTTGAAATATTTTTGTGTTGATGTTGAATTGTTTATTTATTCTCATTAATAGTTTTTAAATGTGTTTTGCTATATTTAAATTATCGTTGCCAATAGCTCAGTGGAAGTGCACTAGACTGTCATGCGGGGGACGTGGGTTCGAACCCTAGCTGTGTAAGTATCGAAAATTGTAATTTAATAATTGAAATAATAATAGTTCTGTTTCCTTAGTAGTTTGGTCAAAAACAGCATTCAAAATAAAATGTTTACAATCTTGCAAAAAAAAAAAAAGAATTGCAAATTTCATTTTTTATTTACAAAAAAATATTTAAAATAAATAAAAATTTTTTGTTGGCCTTGCCGGATTTGAACCGTGGACACTCGAGTACTAGACGCACACGTCAGCACACTCGGCCATACATGAACTTTCAAAACAGTGATAAAATTTCAATAAATAAGTTTTTATACGGGTTTCGTGTTCTATAGACCAACAGTCAACCGACTGTTGATTTGAAAGTTTCATTTGTTGGATGGTATTCAACAGTGAAATTTGTTATTTCAACCCATGATTTGTTTGATAAAACAGCATTTTTTTCCTGAGTGTACTGTACCTTATTTTAAGAAACGATCATTGAATTATGGGTAGAAGGATTTTTAGAATAATCTATCACCTCCATTATTTTTAGAATAATCTATCACCTCATTTATAATGGAACGCAGGAAAAGAAAAAATGTTAGTTTGATAAAAGTTGTACAATGAATGTGGAGTACGTTGAACGTTAAAGCAATGTGAACTGTGGACGTCAGCAGAAACGCTGAGGATAAGACAATGCGGAGGTAAATTGTCTGAAAAGTAACTGTTCAAGCCGAACTGCGATGATACTTTATAGAATTTACATATTTTGGGTCTTTAAAAAATTGAAATTTTTAAATAATTTAATTAATTTTCAAAGAAATGCAAGAAAAAGAGATTTTAATTTATGTACTAGGACTGAGAATTTCCGTAAATTGTTGAAAGATGAAAATTTCAAGGTTCTTTTAACGATTTTAAAGAAAATTGTATTGAATAACTTTAACTTTCTAAATAGTTTAACTCTAAAAATAAACACATTTCAATGAATATTTAATCTTGTTTAGACACACATTTAAAAAAAATCGATAAAATAAAAAATGAATTATCATTTTTATGTGTTTAAATTCCCACGCATGTGTACATTTCTCATAACAATGTCAGATACTCAAGGCTAAATAAATTTAGACCCAAAGCAGCAAATCATATACATAGAAATATTAACAAACTTCAAAGCAAGAATGCAAAAGACGTATAGTTTTAACTATTGATAATTTTACTAAAAGGAGTGATTGGCTCTCGGCTAGCTTCCGGCGGATATAAAATGCCTTTCAAGGAATTTTGAAATTCTGTTTAGTTCATGTTAACCTCGAAACTAAGCCTATTATGGCAAAATCTGACACAGAGACTGATGCTTTGACTGTGTGTCGAAGTTTTTTGAAGTACCAAAACATACATCCCACACACACATTTAACATTCCAACGATGCTTTCACACAACTTTGTCCTCCATTTGGTGCTACGAGGCTGTTGCCACAAATTTTGCACTTGACCTAACTACATACGTCACAGCATCAAGGACGAAAATTGTTTACATGCCGCATAAGGACAAACATGGCGGACGACATTTTGTCTTGCCACAACTTCATTGCTTCAAATGGGCGCAGCTGTTGTTGCAAATAAACTATAAACACAGTTCCATTGAAGCAATATTAAGGCAGAAGACCTAAAATATAATGTAAGAAAATATATCAAAACAGCTCAAAATCAAAGTTGTATTTGTTAGTTTTGCAAAACATAAAAAAATAAGAAAACAAAAACACAAATAAAATGTGTAGGCTTTTTCCTCATTAAATTCGCGCTAAAGTCAAAAGCGTGAAATTTTAATACAAATTTAATAAATATTAAAACTGGCGAAAATTTTGAAATTTAAATGCTGCAAATAGTTTCTCATATAAATAATTTTTTTGTTTTGTTAGTTATCGTGGCGCTCAACAAATATTTCACGCCTGACGAGGTTTTACCTTTAATTGCTGTTGTTGTTTTTGTAGCAAAAAAAAAAAAACTTCAGAAAAATATAGACAAAAATATATATCAAAACACAAAACAGCACAAATGAAATTATAAACATAAAGTATTAAAACTATTTCTGCTCCGATTCATTTAATGCGCTTTTGTTGGTTTTATTACGTAAGTCTAAAGACCGCTCCGACGTTTTTGAGTGGTACACATTTACATATTCACATTTGAATTAACATAGCTTACATGAATATTTATACGTAACACGAAAAACAATGCATTTATTCAAAAAATAAAATTTCCGACCAACTAAATTATAAACTTAAACTACTATTTTGTCTGGGAAAAAAGGTAGCTATTAATTATATCAAGTTATTAATAACGGTGCTAAGATTGTGTGAATCCAAACCTGCCTTAACATGCTATGTTTGCAAATAAAGAATCTTAAAATAGAGGTAAATAATATTAAAAAAAAATTAAATATATTTAAAACTGTTTAATGTGTAAACTCGTTTTTTGAATCAGTTTCTCACTTCCAATCTTAATATCTATCTCATGTAGAATTTGATCCAACAAACAATTCATTGAAAAATTTAAACTGTTACGCAGTGCATCGAATGGTAACATTAAAAATAATTGCACCTTACAAGAAAACAAATAAAGTGCAGATCTTCAAACTTGTCTCTTAAAAACATGAATAGTCTCTTTTAGTTTGTAAAATTTGTTATGGCTATGAACAAATAATTAGAATGATCTGAGTTGTTTTTTTAGCTCATCGTTTTGTATAAATAATTGTTTTCCAATGATATTTCCTTTATCTAAAAACGGCGGCAAGAAATGTAAAAACAAGTAAAGAAAGTCTTAAGTCGGTCTAGCCCGACTATAAAATACCCTAAACCTACTTTTTCAAAAGGTGGTGGGCGTATCCTTGGGCGGGGGATATCCATTTTTCGAAAACATCTTTGTTTTGATATAAAAAACATGCATACCAAAACTTATTTCTGTAGGTTAAACATAAACTTATTAATTGCGTTTTCAATTTGTGCATTGTATGGGAGTTGGGCGTCTCCGTGAGCGGATGACACCGATTTCTCAAAAACATCTTCGTTTTGCTATAAAAAATATTCGAACCAACTTTTATCCCTCTAGGTTAAACATAAGCGCATTTATTGAGTTTTAAATTTTTGGGTTATATGGGAGGTGGGCATGTCCGTGAGCGGATGACACCCATTTCTCAAAAAAATTATCGTATTGTTATAAAAAATATTCGAACCAACTTTTATCCCTCTAGGTTAAACATAAGCTCATTTATTGAGTTTTAAATTATTGGGTTATATGGGAGTTGGGCGTCTCCGTGAGCGGATGACACCCATTTCTCAAAAACATCTTCGTTTTGCTATAAAAAATATTCGAACCAACTTTTATCCCTCTAGGTTAAACATAAGCGCATTTATTGAGTTTTAAATTTTTGGGTTATATGGGAGGTGGGCATGTCCGTGAGCGGATGACACCCATTTCTCAAAAAAATTATCGTATTGTTATAAAAACCTACGTAACAAATTTTATCTCTCTAGGTTACAAAAAGCTTATTTATTGAGTTTTCAATTTTTGTGTTATATGGGAGGTGGGCGTCTACGTGAGCCGATGACATCCATTTTTCGAAGACATCTTTGTTTTGACATAAAATACATAAGTACCCAATTTTATTGTTGAACTTATTTATGCAGTTTTCAATTTTTGCGTAGTATGGGATGTAGGTGTGCCCGAAGGCAGATTCCAAAAATATTCAATAGTGCAGATCCTTGGACCCATGTGATCATGGGCAGCGGGTTTCATCCAATTATCTCAACTCCTTCTTCTAATCGACAACACACAGACGGACGAATGAACGGACGGACGGACGGAAATGGATAGCTCGACTCACGAGGTGACCCTGATCAAGAATATATAATCTTTTCTATACCGGACTCGCTTCGTTCTATGAGTTACAAACGTTTGCACAAAGTTAATATACCCTGACCTTTCAGGTTTAGGGTATAATGAGAAGATTTTGTTATCATGAAATTAACGTTTTCTACACCAAAACACGAGTTTTTAATTAAGGGTATTCACGATGATAATAAATTCCATGACCTTAAAGCAGCAACGAAAAACAATCTACTAGAGTTGAGATAATTAAATGCTAGGATCATGAGGTTCATATGCCTACTTGATCTACAAAACTTCAACTTTTCATAAAGATATGTTGGACTACGTGTATAAATGATCCGGTGAAGGAAATTGCAGTATCTAGCTTCAAGGTAACTTTGGTAAATCGCGACCAAGTAATTTTTTACAAAAGGCAGATATATGATCGGGCTTATTATGACTGTCTGCATAGCGAGCTGCATTATTAAAAGCGACCAGGAGCAAGGAACCGGATTCAGGCTCGCAGTACACGACTCCAGACTATGATATGATTGGCTTAATCAGCTGCAATACTAATTTTCTTTTCGTTTCAACGGGCAAAAAACCTGATGTCATTCGGAGATTACGAAAAATATAAGACATTTAATGTCAAGGGATGAGTTTATTTGAAAACCAAGATTAATGACCTCACTAACAAGCTTCAGTTGAACGTCATTAAGTAGAATTGGAGGTAAGTCATCGTAATAATATTGATTTTTAGATATAGCCAAAACAAATGATTTCAAGGGGTTCCGACAAGTCCTCATTAACTTTAGCACAAAGATCTTTAACTAGACCTAATGGTCTGGAAAAGAACAATTGGAGGTCATCAGCATATGCATGCATAGAGACGTGGTGACATTTGCTGAAAATATCATTTATGAAAATTGTAAATAACAACGGTCCAAGTACGGAGACTTGCGGAACTTCACTAGAAGTGGCAGTGTTGACAGGTATTCTGAGCGCCTTCCTCCTAAATGGAGCTTAATTTCCCTCTAAATTCACGCCTTTCCCCCTAAAAATTTTTTGCACGCTTTTTGTGAAGAGCATTTGTCACAAAACGCATTCAAAATTTTCCTTCCCCCTAAATTCCCCCCTAAATTTATTTTTCTCCCTACAAATTTCTCCCAAAAAACTTTTTCCCCCCTAAAATTTTCCCTAAATGACGGAAAAACTCCTAAATTTAGAGGGAACACCCCTAAACTGGCTATACTGAGAAGTGCTTTTTAGCATAGAAAAATTTTGACCCACACGTACTCTTTGAGACCTACCTTCCAAGTAGTTTCTTAGAAAACGGATGGCTGATATTGAAAATTGGAAATTTAGAGACAGTTTTTTGCAAAGAATGGTGTGGCTTTTGAAAACTCTAGCAAGCAAAGCAATGTCAAATCACCAATATCATAAGGCACTCTTATGCCATCTAGTATTTTGGCCACAGCAGTAGAACAGCTGTGTTCAGGCCGAAAACCAGACTGAAGATGAGACATGAGGTTAAAAAGGCTTAGATGATGAGATATCTGCTCCGCCATGAGTAATTCACATATTTTAGACATCGAAGATATTAGTTTTATTGGACGGAAGTCACATGGGCCGCAGGCTTTAGGTTTTTTTGCTATAAGAATAAAAGTAGCCACCTTCCAAATCTGAGGATAGCATGAGATAGTGTAGCAGTGATTTACTATATGAGTAACTCACACGACATGCGTACGTCATTAAGCTTTGTTTTTCTCGAAAGTTTATGTTATTAATGAAAAAAAATTTCTAATGTACATATATCTTAGATGAAATAGTAATGGTATGATTTACCAAAATTGTCGTTCCTGTAACTAACTAAGAATAGCAGTGGTAAATATGGGCGTAACTCACGCGACAAAAAACGAAAGTGTGTTTTACAAGCAAGTTTAAATTGCGAATTTTCCCAATAAATTTTTTTCGTTTTCAATCTTAAAATAAAGGAAAAACAGTGAAGATTCATAGTAAACCCACTATGAAATTTGCCTATTTAAAATATTTCAGTTTCCAAAATATGTTGCCGTAACTCACGCTTCCAAAGTCGTTGACTTCCATTTTTAATTTCAGCTGATAAGAAATTAGGAAAGAATTAAAGAAATTTAAAAGCGTGGGACCATGGCTAGGCAGGGATTCGAATTTGGAACCTCTGAGTTGGCAATCAAGCACGCTAGCCACTTGACTACCGAGGCCGCCATTAGGAGTGCAAACCAGTTGTAAAAATTGAAGTTTTGTTTTAGGGGACTCCCAACCTTTTAATAAAGAAATACAATTTTTGTAAAAAAATGTTTAATCTTTTTGAAATTTGTGTTTGAAAATTGGTCCAATTGAATTTTTCTCAAAACTAAAAATTGTTCACCAAAATTATCTTTAACGCATCCCTGTCACAAATGTCAATTGTGTGAAATATACAGATTCAAATTTACAAATTCCGCTTTCTGAGCAAACAACTCAATTGAATTTTAACGGTTTTAAAATCACGGTGATACTCTTTAGCAAAGTTTTGTTAATGAATTTTCTTAATATTGTCATTTGTTTGTTCATTAAATGTGTATTTTCATCAAACGCCTAGACAGAGAAAAAAAAGAAACAGTTTCGATAGTATCGTAAGTGTAGACGTAGAATTCCGTTAAAATAGTAATCTTTTCTACTTTGTTCCTTTTGGTCCGATTGGTTTGACCAGTTCGTTTGACATATTTTTTATTCATCTTCCGAAAATTAACAAATAAATTAATAACACTCAGGTTATGGACTTCTTATCGATGCCAAAAGACAGAAAAGGTTAAAAGTAAGCAAGATAAATAAATCAAGCAAAAAAGATCAAGAAAAATGACAAATTCTTTCAAAAATTTCTAGAAAATATAGCGTCTTCTTGCGTTAATATAGAGCACTTAGTACACTATAGAAGTAGTACATAGAAAACCCAATGCACCCAATGTGCCCAATGACCTCTGACGTTAAGTAGAGAACCAATGCTTTGAGTCAGTTCGTACAAAACAAATACAACACAAGCAAAAACAATGAAACAAAAAAAAAAAAAGAAAGTAGCAGACATAACATAAGCAGCTTATGATTGATTTTCTAAAATCAATAAAAATATTAATTTTTTCTTCTTAGATTTTGCTATTTTGTGACTTTAATATAATAGTGACAAAATATAAAAGTAGATATTCGTTTACGGCAAGATATATGTGATATTTAAGCCAACATATTATCTTTGAACAATGAATATTAAAGGCTGTAGGTATACCCTAAAGTATTGGTCACAACCGTTTCATGGCCTTAAACGACCCCATACAAACCGCGCTGTAAGACGTAATTGTACGTCAAAACTGTCTGAAATTAAAAGTCATGTTTGGGAAGCGAATATCTCTGCCACTCTTGAAAACTGCATTTATTTTTTTTTTAATTGCAATAAATTTTTTAAATATTAAAAAAGCTGCAAAAAAATGTATTTAAAGTTATAGCTACAAATCTATTTTAATCATTATAAATGCGATAGCGTTTCCTGGCTGTATTCAGTCCATTTTCTGTCAGACCTTCTAAGGTATCCGGGACCCGAGACAGACGGATCTTTGGATAGCATCTTACGAAGTCTGGCAGCTGTACTTGAAAACGGAAAAACTTGAAAAAAAATTTTTTTAAAAAAACCTAACCATCAAAATTTGTTTTGCGATTTTCATGTTTAGAGTACAGAATTTTTATACCCCCACGCGTACTGCATAAGGGGTATATTAATTTTGTCACGACGTGTTTAACACCCAAAAGGAGGCGTGGTAGGTATGGAAAAGTATATATTCTTGCTCAGCATCACCACCTGAGTTGATTTATCCATGTCCGTCTGTCTGTCCGTCTCCGGTCTGTCTGTCGACACGATTACAGCCGCAATTTTGAAGCTATCGTAATGAAATTCGATATTTAAGCCTTTTTAAAAAAAACTAAGGTCAAGTTCGAAAACCACGCCTACCTCCCATGCAACCCAAAAATTGAAAACTCTACAAAGAAGCTAATATTTAAGCTACAATACTGAAATTTGGTATATGTGTATTCTATATCAAAACTGAGATGTCTTAGAAAAATGGGCGTCATCCACTCACTAACACGCCCACCTCCCATACAACGCCAAAATTGAAAAATCTATAAAGAGGCTTATATTAAAGTTACAAGACGGAAACTTGGTATTTGAGTATTCAATGTCAAAACTGAGGTGTGTTAGAAAAATGAGCGTCATCCACCCACTAACACGCCCACCTCCCATACAACCCCAAAATTTTAGCAATCTATAAAGAGGCTAATATTAAAGATACAAGATGAAAACTCGGTTTTTGTGTAATTAATGTCAAAACTGAGGTGCGTTATAAAATTGGGCGTCATCCACCAATTAAGACGCCCACCTCCCATACAACCCCAAAATTGAGAAATCTATAAAGAGGCTAATATTAAAGCTACAAGACAGAAACTCGGTATTTGTGTATTCCATGTCGAAACTGAGATATGCTAGAAAAATGGGCGTCATACAAAATCTAACACGCCCACCTCCCATACAACCCCAAAATTTAAAACTTTATAAAAAGGCTTATATTTAAGCTGCAGGAAAACAATTTGATATGTATGTATTTTAGACACATAAAAATAATAAAATCCCTCAGAATCTCATACAAAAAGCTCTCCAATTTAATATTCTTCCAACCTTAAGAATCTGCCCTGGGGGTATTTTAACTTCGGCCAAGTCGAAGATATACCTTACTAGTTTTTTCTTATTTTGGCGCATAGTATAATTTTGCATGAAGTTAATCAGCTAGCCCAGAAAATAATGCTTCTCCCTTTTCAACCCATTTTGTCAATCCGATATATTTAAAGTAAAAAAAGGCTTTGCCAAATAAATTTCAAATACAACAAATTTTCCAGTAAGTTCGTCAAATAAATTTCCATTATATTTTTGTTACAAACAAAAATTATTGCGGCTTCTTACTTTGAACTTTGGTGACTCATATCGTTTCATTTTCCTCTATATGCATTTATTCAGTCCTTTGCTTGCTGCCTGATTCGAAAATGCATTTGCTAAGCATGAAAAGTGCTTCCTTCCTGGCTTCATTGGACAACTCCCAAAGGGGCGCAAAATAAATAAAAAAAAAATAAAATATATAAAAAAAATCAAGGTTGCTTGCAAGCGCAGTCATGGGGCGACACTGTCTCATTGCCAACCTTTACGTTACGCCTTTCGTGCTCACAGCGCAGAACTACATTTAATATCATAAACAAACAGAACAAGAAAAAAAACTGAAAAAAAAATAAAAAACCAAAACATTCTATTGCCAGTTCTTAGTGCCACATCAACGCACCGCACAGAATTCCTTTAGCTTATATTGCAGTTGCCTGGCCTGCATTGAGGTGGGTCCTTTGCTGCTGGCCATTATGTCCAGCTTGTTTTGGCTCCATAGTTTTCGCTAGCATTTGTTGTTATGCTCAGTTCTGCTTGTTGTTATGTATAAACCAAAATACGACATTGCATGACAAATTGTACAAAATTGCCTCCCTTTTTTTAATATCACCTGAGTGACTTTTAGGTGCAGCTCGGTAAAAAATAATTGAATCTGAGTGAAAAAGTGCAAAACACAAACAGTTTTAATGAATCAGTTTTCCACTTTGCAAAAAAAAACCATTTTTATCCTTGTTCATCAGTGTTGTGTGAATAGATTAGGTAGGTTTAGGTTAAGTTAGGTAAGTTAAGGTTAAATTTGGTTCAAATAGCTGTCTATAGGCAAATATCGCTTATTGTTGTACTAGGGATTAAATATTTATTTTACTCTAATAGAACCAGTTGGAGCTCTTAACAAAACTATTACTTTATAGTAAAGCAAAGTATTTGAAAAATTTGCGAGGAAAGTATAGAACCAGTTATCTGTATAGAATATTCGACAGGAATGCGAACAGTTATCACCGTTAATCTTTCGGAAAGTCATTGAAAATCGATAAAACGGGCATAAATGTGTGTCAACGGCGTTATTTTGTTTGAAAGTTATTGCATTTTTTATTATATCAGATTCGTTACCATTTTCTATTTGTAGTGTCAGTGAAGGGCCCCTATCGTTCAAGGGCCTCGTCTTGCACCTATGGAGTAAAGCCACTGGTCAACGCTTGCGACAGTCCCTTGAAGAATATCACCTTTTCCACATAACACAAAAAATTGTAATGGTTCAAATGAAGAATTTCATCACTCAATACCATTTTTTTTTACTACTTACTAAAAAAGATATTCAAAAACAAAATTGGATGATTAATTTTGCGCCATCTTCTTCTTTACACTCTTCATCGCTGGCTGAGGATTCATCTGAATTCATATTCATCTCATCTGAACAGTGGTATGTTAGGTAAACTTCTGCAGAAATACTTTTTGAACTATGTTCTCGATTGAGGTATTTCTATAAAGAACCTTCAATAATTTTAATATATTCTTCCCTTGCTATTAAAAATGTTATTTTAGACATATTTATATTGTAAAATGCTTAATTTAGCTTCAGTGCCGCCCCTATAATAATGCTGCATGGGGCGGACCGCACGCCCCCCACGGTACGCGGCTGAGTCTCATAGGTCCTTATCACTTATGATAGATTGTTATATATTTTTTTATGTAGGTATGGTGCCCCTATCTGCATGCGGCCCAAGTCCGGGCCTTAATGGCTCGGCGCTAGAGCCGGCCCTGCATACCTACTCGTCTTAAACTTATAAAACTTATTCTATTCCAAAAAGCCAATTTGATGGTTTATCGTCTTTAGATTTAGAAGACAACTTTTTTTAGAACAATTTTCTTCTACTAAAAAATCCTTAAAAAATGTCGTCCAATTTTAGCCGCGAAATTGTGCATGAGGTCAGAACACAAGAGTTACAGGTGAACCACAACACATCCTAATTTAAAATTTGGCAATCATGTTTGGCATATTTTAAGAACTTTTTTGGGACAATCAAAAATAGTAAAAATTTTCAAGTTCAAATGAAATTTTATTTTTTATTTCGTTTGAAATATTTTTTAAAAAACAAAATCAAAAGGATACACTTTTTTGCCTGTCCGCTTCACAGGAAATGCCACAAATGCAAATTCATGCATATACTTATGTAAATTTGGCATATATCTAATATATAAAATCAAATGTTTGTCTGTCTGTCTGTCTGTCTGTTCCGTATAGGCTCGCGCACCGTTTATCCGATTGAGCTGAAATTTGAACACCGAGTACCTTTCATAGTGAGAAAGAACATAGGGTGTGTAAAAAAGTGGGCGGAGGTATGTGGGCGTGGCACTCTATAAGTGGCGCTTTAAGTAGTGCATTTTTAAGACTCAATAACTCCTAAACGCTGGACCTATTTCAATGAAATTTGGCATGAAGGTTCAACTGCAAACCAATATAAAGCATAGGTAAAAAAGTGGGCGGAAGTATGTGGGCGTGTCACTCTGTAACAACTTCTAAATGCCTGAACTGATTTCCATGAAATTTGGTTTGAAGCTTCAACTGCTCCCAAAATAACACATAGGCAATAAAAAATTCCAAAGATTTCCACAAGAGGGCGCTTTAAGTAGTGCGTTTTTAAGACTTAATAACTCCTAAGCTCCTGGACCGATTTCAAAGAAATTTGGTATAAAGGTTCAACTGTACCCAAGATAAAGCATAGGTAAAAAATTGTGCGAAAGTATGTGGGCGTGGCACTCTATAATAACTCCTTAACAACTGGACCAATTTCAATAAAATTTGGAATGAAGGTTCGACTGCGCCCAAGATAACATAGGCTATACAAATTCCAAAGACTTCCGTAAAGGGGCGCTTTAAGAAGTGCGTTTTAAAGACTCAATAATTCCTGAACGCCTGGACCGAACTCAATGAAATTTAATATGAACGTTCAACTGCACTCAAGATAAAACATAAAATATAAAAATTTCCAAAGACTTCCGAAAGAGGGCGCTTTAAGTATTGCATTGTTAAGACTCAATAACTCCTAAATGACATGATCGATTTACTAAAATTTGGTACGTGAAATAAACTGATCCTGCAACAGAATTGAGGGTTTTTAAATTTCAGAAAACTTCCGTGGAAGGGCGCTTTATTCAATCAACTATGTTCGGCTCATTCACGTCAAAACGGATGAACCGATTTTGATGAAACTTGGTTAGCATTTGTATCTGTTACTGAAAAAGATCCTATGCTTTTAAAAGTTCTTGCGACAAAAATCAAGGTATGAGCCGAAGGCAAACGAAGTCAAGAACCAAAGACGAACGAAAAAACAGAAGTTTAACGAATACCAGCAGAAGCTATATAAAGATGAAAAAAAATTACCCGAACAGTATCGACCAAAACCGAAGTTTAAAATTGCATATTAAATGCATGCTAAGAAAAACTTTAAACGCATTTTTCTCGAAATGACTTTTCAAACTGCACTCAGAAAAAAGTTTCTCGGAATATGATAAAAATGGCATCATATTTACTGAAAAATGGTATTGACCTTGCTCCAGAGAATGCTTTTCTCTAAATGAGATCCTAAAAATTCTTTAAAAATGATAAAAACCTTTTATGAAAAAGATAAATATATAAAAATAATTAGATTTTTGAGAAAAAGACTCTTTATGTTTGAGAAAACATTTGTTTTTATTGAAGAAAATGCTTCTCATAGTAAATTTTTTATCAAAATATAAGAAAAATTTTAATTTTCAAAAAATTTTTCTGTATAAATGAAAGTTTTTTGTGCGAGAAAAATATTTGTCATTATAAGAGACATTGAAATATTTCCATTTCGTAGAAGTGAAGGAATATTTCTTCGAAAATGTGAAAATTTATTCTAATTGAAGAAAATTTATTTGAAAAGAGAAAATTGCTATTATCGAAAATAGAGACATTTTTCACCGGAGAAAGATATGTGTTTTTTTCTGAGTGTGAGTGTCCATTTTCCTCAGAAACCAGACGTCAGATCGAGACGTTGAAGATGTCATTTTTTGTTTAAATCATGTCTGGCAGGTACAGTTTTACGAAAATTTGACTAAACACTTTCGACCGAAAGGGGGACAAAACCTCAAAAAAACGATAATTTAAAAAATTTTAAAATTGAATTGATAATTTTAAAAACGTAAAACTGAGAGCAGTTTTGAAAATCGTTCTCTTTCTGTGCTCTAGGCTCAACCCCGAGTAACACCGGGTTACACCCGCTAGTATATATATATTTCATATGCAATATTATGAACCAGTAAAAGAAAATATCTGAGTGCTGAAAAATATTTTTCAACATTGTTTGCCTCAAAAATGTTTGGCTATTATGCAACACAATTTTATTGCAGCTTTGCCACATTTGCCACTGCTTACCCAGTTTGGTGCATGTGTTCTTGCATAATATGCTGTCTGTCTGTCAACTTCTGTGCATCTATGCATGCCCAAAAAAACCAAAAATGCTGCATACGTTTGCGTCATGAACTTGAATTTTTCTACTTTATACGTTTTCTCCTCGATGGCATCTGTTGTTTAGCCATGACCGTGAAAATGGCAACAAAAACAACAACAACAACAACATCAAAAACAACTACGAAATGCCTTATAAAACAACGAAAAATATTTAGCAGTTGTTGCCAATTTACAAGCTTGTAGAATATCTGACTCGTGCATCCAAAGCAATGTGTGGTCTTATAATTGATTTCTTATAAGCATACATAAATAAATATAAAATTCATATAAATAAATTGTATTTTTACAATTTGCTTGAGTGCCAATTACAAAAAAAAAAAAAAATTCAGCATAGCTGAATAGAGTTTTCTAAACAAAAAATAAATCAATCTTTGTAAATTGCTGAGGGAGCAGCCAGAAGTTGACAATAGCTTAGTTGGCATCTTGGCAGCTAACGGGCCTTCCAATAGAGCTGTCAACAGCTGTCAAGTGTCAGCTACATTGTTGATTTATTTTGCTTCTTTTTCTTGGGCTGTTAAAAATAATATAATATATGCTGGAAAGCGATCAAGAAGTGTTTGACGATGGCACAATTTTTGCAGACTTTTAAAGCTCATTAAAATCTTATTCATCGCTTTATTTTTTGTCAACATAAACAAACGTTTGAGCGCGTTATTAAGGCAACAAATAAAATCTTAGACCATAAAAAATTTTTGCCACAACTGAAAGTTTGGTTTTGGCCATAACAAAAACAGTTCCTTATAAATTAAAAAAGCTGCAATGGGTTAAGTTATGCTCATTCATGAAATTTGGCATAAAAATGTTTTTTTTATAATAATATTATATCCACATATTATTGGCCCACACACATTGCGCATGTTAAATAACACCACGTGCATTATATTTGTTCAAATTAAATTATGTTGCCAGTGGCCACAATTTATTCGCCATGATGTTATTTGTATGGAACTCATAAATATCAAAAATGAAATAAATACGCATTAGTTAAATATTCCACAGTTGTTTTTGTATAGATTTCTAAGCAATATAATATTTTGTTTTTATATTCGTTAATTTATTTGGTCAATGTCCTGCAGGCAACGCATATGTTAACCAACGAACAACCAATAGAAAGAACAACAAATATGTTGTCAGCATTTCTCTGCTCATAAGAAAGCTAAGAAATGTTGCTATGAAATAAAGACCAGCAAATAAAAAACTAAAACAAAAATAATGCCACCAAAACAAATAAATACTAGAATAGTTGATAGTCCAAGGATGCTGCTGCAAGCATAATGAACATCATGGTTGCCAAGTGTTGCCCAGCAGCTCTTGACTTTTGCGGTTTATATAAGCAACACAGCTAAATGTCATAATAAAGGGTGATTTTTTAAGAGCTTGATAACTTTTTTTTAAAAAAAAACGCATAAAATTTGCAAAATCTCATCGGTTCTTTATTTGAAACGTTAGATTGGTCCATGACATTTACTTTTTGAAGATAATTTCATTTAAATGTTGACCGCGGCTGCGTCTTAGGTGGTCCATTTGGAAAGTCCAATTTTGGGCAACTTTTTCGAGCATTTTGGCCGGAATAGCCCGAATTTCTTCGGAAATGTTGTCTTCCAAAGCTGGAATAGTTGCTGGCTTATTTCTGTAGACTTTAGACTTGACGTAGCCCCACAAAAAATAGTCTAAAGGCGTCAAATCGCATGATCTTGGTGGCCAACTTACCGGTCCATTTCTTGAGATTAATTGTTCTCCGAAGTTTTCCCTCAAAATGGCCATAGAATCGCGAGCTGTGTGGCATGTAGCGCCATCTTGTTGAAACCACATGTCAACCAAGTTCAGTTCTTCCATTTTTGGCAACAAAAAGTTTGTTAGCATCGAACGATAGCGATCGCCATTCACCGTAACGTTGCGTCCAACAGCATCTTTGAAAAAATACGGTCCAATGATTCCACCAGCGTACAAACCACACCAAACAGTGCATTTTTCGGGATGCATGGCCAGTTCTTGAACGGCTTCTGGTTGCTCTTCACTCCAAATGCGGCAATTTTACTTATTTACGTAGCCATTCAACCAGAAATGAGAAATTATGAAAAAGTTGCCCAAAATTGGACTTTCCGAATGGACCACCTAAGACGCAGCCGCGGTCAACATTTAAATGAAATTATCTTCAAAAAGTAAATGTCATGGACCAATCTAACGTTTCAAATTTTATGCGTTTTTTTTAAAAAAAAAGTTATCAAGCTCTTAAAAAATCACCCTTTAATATAATATTTAAGTGCGCCATTAAGATAATGTTATTAAATTTTTATTATTTTATTTTTTTTCAGGTTTCGGCTGTAGCAACTGTCGCATATACTATATAAACATATATATATCATGTAAGTAGCTTAGTTGACCTTTTAGATTGATGTGTGTGTCTCTTTATGTTATTCGGTTTTGAAGCTGTGTTTAATAAATTTACCTCGTAAGTGGATTTATTGGGATTCTTTGAAATTTATTTGCAAAATTTTTCACTGCTTATCCTGCCGCAGGAAGTAAAGATGATAAAGTAACTTTGAGTTAACAACGTAATGTAATAAAAAAATGTTTACACGATTTTCTTAATTTAATCGCAAAGCTTTAAAAGTTCAAACCAACAGTCGGAAGATACAGCAATTTTTTGTTTTAAATTTTATAATTCTCCTAAGTAATAACTTGGTGTCACGTTCAATAAAACATTTTGATCTGTAACGATTTAAAACAAAAATTCTCTCTTTTTTTAATGTCAAAATCAAAAAATTAACATAAATCATGAATGTTCTATTCACACGTTTTGATTGATTGCTTTTGATTTTTTGAATAATTACACTGTGTGACTTTTTTTAAAGAATTAAAAACTTTAATTATAGTTTAAAATTCTTAAAAAACATATTCCTTAAGAATTATATTTTGAGCTTTATGCAAAATAATTCATGAAGTAACAGGCTTGCTACAACAACAAAATTCTTTACAGAACAACCGAGAAGACTAGACCATGGTTTCGTCGGACGCTACTCCGACTCATTACTTCATGAATTATTTGGCATAAAGCTCAAAATTAAAAATTATATAAAATAAAGCTTTAAATATATACAGTTGAACTTCGATTAACCGTGACTCTATTAACCGTGATTATCTATTAACCGTGATGCTGAATGGTTGATTTTTTACCTCTATTAACCGTGATTTACCTCTATTATCCGTGATGGTCGGCAAAATTAGCAGTCCTGTTGGCAACACCGGTCCGTGGTGAGTGCCAGAGCGCATATAACGCATACAATCGAAAAATGCAAAAGTATCGGTTGCCTATCGTTGATATGACTGCTTATTTGTTTTTTTCGTATAATACACACACATCTCTCATATCAAAATTCGGTGATTCCCCTTTTTCATGAAACTGTAATTTTCATATGCATCAAATTTCATATTCATTCATCAGTGTGAAATTTGATCTGTCAAGACGTGTTTTCCTTACATCATGCCACCGCCAAAAACTAAATCCGCGAAAAGAGCAAGAAAGGTTCTTTCAATTAAAGACAAAATGGATCTGATTAATGAATCCTCAAAACGTAAAGTACCTTTTAAAATGTAATCTGAAAAATATTGAGTTGGCATTCAAACTGTATCCGATTTAATAAAAAACAAAGATCGGATTTTAAAATTTTGCTCCGATACTGATTCAATGCTTGGCCTTTAACACAGATATACACTAAAAACATCCGAAAATCCAAAAGTTGATTTCGCAACATATGAATGGTTTCGGCAAGAAAGATTTAAGGGAACTCCAATTTCAGGTAAGTTAACTGAAATCGAGCTATTGTATGAACTGAAACTGAAATTTGCTTCTGAACTTCAGGCGAAATGATTGTTGAAAAGGCAAAAATTTTTCATTTGAAGTTAAACATGAATTCAGAGTGCACTTATTCATTTGGTTGGTTGGATAAATTCAAAAAACGTCATGGAATCCGTCGACTGAAATCTACGGGAGAAAAGGAGTGTGCTGATTATGAGTCTGCTACGATGTTTTGTGGACGACTTGGATGAAATCATTAAAAACGAACAACTTACAACTGAACAGATCTACAATGCAGACGAAACCAGTCTATTTTGGAGGTGTTTGCCTCAGAGTTCTTTGGCTAGTGGTAATGAATATTCTATTGAAGGGTACAAGGAATCCAAGGAGAGAATCACAGTGCTAGTTTGTTCAAATGCTGCAGGAACTCACAAGTGTAAATTGATGATAATAGGAAAAAGTGCCAATCCAAGAGCTTTAAAAAACGTTGAACACCTTCCTGTGATTTATAAATCAAATAAGAAAGCTTGGGTAACACAACAGCTATTTCTGGAGTGGTTTAATCAAAATTTTGAACCAGAAGCAAAGGAACAAAAATAACTGTAAAATACTTTTACAATTAGACAACTGTCCAGCACACCCAGATGTAAATGCTATGATAGCTGAAAACGTTACAGTAAAATATCTCCCACAGAATTGCACGTCCTTGATTCAGCCTATGGATCAAGGAGTAATTCGGAGCTTCAAACTTGTTGGTGCTAATGACAGACGTGAGTTCGTTAAATCTTTGAATATTAAGACAGCTTTCCCACGGGCAGCCGCAGCTTCGTGGGACTCTGTAACTCCACAAGTTTTAAAAAGAGTTTGGAATAACTTACTATCTCATAATGAAGATGCTTCAAATAGCCTCGTTGATATACAAACAGATATAACCATACCGTCTGGATGTACGATTGATGCTGTCGAAAAGTGGATGGTGTGCGATTCTGATGTCGCTCCGTTTGCTATTATATCTGAAGACGAAATCGAAGACATGGTTACCCAAAGCCAAGAAGATCAGCTTGATTCAAATTCCGAGGAATCAGATGGAGGAAATGTGGACGAAACGCCTACATTGGCTCAGGCAATAGAGGCTAGCAGTATTTTGTTAAGTTTTTTAGAAAATTTTAACTGTCCAAGTATTTCAGAAGCAGATAAAATGCAAATATATCGCATACAAACTCATTTGTTGGAAGAACAATCAAAAGCTAAAAACATAAGACAGACTTTCATAAAAGATTTTTTTAAATAAATTTATGTATTCTTAGAGATATGATAAGTTGTTTATAGACGCAGATTAACATGTTTTTGTCAAAAATAAATAAAAATAATAAAAGTTATGCATGTAAAATTTTACCTCTTTTAACCGTGATTTTCGGTTATCCGTGATTAGCCCGGTCCCGAGCATCACGGTTAATCGAAGTTCAACTGTATTTCTTAATATTCAACAATAAATTTTATCATATTAAAAAAATCGTTAATAATTAAAAGTAAATAAAAGTTTTAAAACTAATGGAACATTGGATTGCGTCTAGGATGAACTGACAATCAACTTGAAAATTCCTTTGGGGAGATTAAACGTAAATTCATCCGATATTTGGATGAATTTGAAACCCCAGTACTCAATTTTGTATAAATTGGCTTTCCAGTATTTCCACACTCAACAAGCTCAAACACTCAACAAGCAAAAGAATAGACGGAAGGGAAAGCGTCTAATATATTATTATTTTCACAAATCCTTGGTGGCAGCGGTGAAACTAGTGGGGGATAAGGGGGGTAGGCTACCCCCTAACTTTTTTAGAGTCGGCCAAATTGTTATTTTTTACTGAAGTTTGCTTAAAATGTTGATTTTTATTTACAACTAGCTTATAATACCCGACGTAGCTCGATTCTTGTGGTGCTGTTTATGTGTTGCTTATTGTTGCTTATATGTTGAGATATGATACGTTAAAATAGTAGGCATTTTTAGCATATTTTTCTTTAAAAGTTTCTTAGAAAATTTAGTTTTTTGGTTAATAATTTTAAAACTTTGATTTTCATTAATGTTTATTCTGTTCAAATATTAACTTACCATATTTTCCTATACAAATACTTGAAATCGCATTAAAAAACATTGAAGCGTTAGATAAAAAATCATATTTGTGGTGAAGTCTGATTAAAATTAAAAAAAAATTCGTTGACTTAATTAAAACTTTTTGTAAAAATCGACAACTGCGCCACCTATCGGTTCGAAAACTATCGTTCCAGCTCAAACCGACCTCATACATTCACAAAGTTTCTTTTAAATCGGATGTGTGGTTTCGGATATTAGCAAACCACATATCAGAGTGACAATCATAAAATATTCAAAGAAAGTCTAAAGTCGGTCTAGCTCGACTATGAAATACCCTAATATTTAAATATATATTAAAATACTAAAACAAATAGACGTATTTTCCTATAAAAATCCATGCATTATTTGTACCTATAGAAGCAATACAGGTTTAACTTATGTGGTTTGTATGGTAGGTGGGCGTATTGGCAGATGACGTCAATTTCTTGTGCACACCGCTGTTTTGATATTAAATGTTCCCACACGAAGTTTCATCGATCTAATATGAACATTTAATAGTGTTTTTATATTGTGGTTTGTATGGGTGGTGGACCTGTTCATGAGCGGATGACGCTCATTTTGTAAACACATCCTACTTTTGATACAATAATCTCACATAGCAAGTTTTATCTTTGTTGCTCATATATAAACCTTTTTAGAGAGTTTTCACCATAGTAGGTGTTATGGGAGGTGGGCGTGTGTGTGGGAAAATGACGCCCATTTTTTGTGCACACCTTAGTTTTGATATAAAATGTTTCTATGCGAAGAGTCATCTCTCAAAGCCAAATATGAACCTTTTAATATTGTGGGTTGTATGGGATGTTGGCATGTTTATGGACGGATCACACCCATTTTATAATTTTTTATACCGGATACGCTTCGTTCTAGGTGTAACCAACGTTTGCATATAGATAATATACCCTTGACCATACAGGTTAAGTGTATAAAAAACCCTTTGAGTCATACAAAATGCTCCCAATTTTTCACGCAATTATTCTAAATCGTTGTGCTTTTCTATGTTCAAAAATCCAAAACAATTTGGCCATTTCAGCCCTTGAAATGACATTATTAGAGCTTCTTATGAGCTATTCTGCTGTGCGTTTTATTAAATTTTGTACACGATAGATCAAAAACTGGATCTACTTGTTTTATACCGACTGCGAACGGATAAACAGCATGTTTTCCAGAAGCTTTTCATGGAATTTATAATTCTCTGGTGTATTCATTGTATGCAGTGGGGGAATCAAGGCACTTCGACGCCAAAGCCAAACACAGTTTGTGCCTCAACAGCCACATTTTTATATTTAACCATTCATACCCCAATTTTTGACATTTTTTCGCATCGCCAAACATACTAAGGTCCTCATCCAATTCAGATTCATCCAACACATTAAATATTAAAGGTAAATGCCATGCAAATAATTTGCCATGCAAGAATTATCAGAGTTCTATTATTGCAATTTGGTAGTTATACCTTTGTGGTCACGTTTTTATTTTTAACCGTTTATACCCAAATTTTTGACATTTTCTCGCATCGCCAAACATACTAAGGTCCTCATCCAATTCAGATTCATCCAACACCTTAAATATGTAAGGTAAATAATTTGCCTTGCAAAAATTTTCAAAGATATGTTATTGCAATTTTGTAGTTGCATACCTTTGTGGTAAGTAACATTTTTGGTTTAAAAGTATTTTATAAGACAAATTTGGTTTTCTATAAGAAAGTGCAAGTTTCTTAAATTTCCAAAATTTTGACTCCATAAAAACTTTCATACCTAAAATACACAAAAATTTTTTAGTAGATACTTATTTTATTTTCTGTTGAAAAAGAAAAAAAAAAATCAATCAAAAACAAGTAAAGATAGTCTAAAGTCGGTCTAGGCCGACTATGAAATACCCTAAACCCACTTTTCAAAAACAAAAAAAAATGGTATTGTAAATGGGCGTGTCCGTGGGCGGATAAAGCCTATATTTTATATGCATTTAAATGTTGATGAAAAATTTACACATACTAATTTTTATTCCTGTAGCTCACAGTTAATGCTTTTATTTTGCTTTCGCTATGGGAGGTGAGCGTGTTCATGGACGGATTACTCCCAATTTTTGAACACACCTTAGTTTTGGTATAAAATACATACAAACCAAATTTAATTTCTCTACAGACAAACATAACCTTATTTATTGAGTTTTAAACTTTTTGGGTTGTATGGGAAGTAGGCGTGTCCGTGAGCGGATGACACCCATTTTTCGAACACATCTTTGCCTTGTCATAAAAAACCTACGTGCGAAATTTTAGCTCTGTAGGTTAAACACAGGCTTATTTATTGCGTTTTCAATTTGTGGGTTGTATGGGAAGTGGGCGTGTCCGTGAGCGGATGACGTCCATTTTTCGAAGACATCACAGACGGACAGACGGACGGACGGACGGACGGACATGGATAGCTCGACTCACGTGGTGACGCTGATCAAGAATATATCGTCGCTGCGCCTAAAAATTCAGTTATGTGTTTTTCGACAACTTTTCAGGAGAGCAAAAAAACTGATTTATTCTCTGCGCTTCCAAATTTATTGAAATGTCATAATTTTGTATTTTTTGCTATAAAATTCTAGAGATAAGTATTAAAAAAAAACTTTAATTTCTTATTCCAGCACGAAGCCAGGATGCATTCTTTCATTTTCAGACACATAACCGATTTTTTTACGGGCATTCTGTTTTTACTATGATCAAATTTTTCGAGCACATAACCGATTTTTCAAATTTTTAATTAAAAATTTTAAAAACTCTACAAGGAATTTATTGCAAAAATATCTCCAATGTTTAAACCAAAAGAGATATCAAAAAGCCGCTCAGCGAACAGATGGGCATTGAGTAGAGCTATTCAATTATGCAATAAAAAAAAAATCATAAAAAATCACATACCTGATTTTTTAGGCGCAGCGACGATATGTACTTTTCTATACCGGACTCGCTTCGTTCTATGCGTTACAAACGTTTGCACAAAGTTAATACACCCTGACCTTTCAGGTTTAGGGTATAATGAAAGTGCTGACTTTGAAAGTGAATAACTCGGTCATTTTACAAAGAATTCTATTCATTTCTTTTTTGTTTAAAATTTTGACTAATTGTTCGTTCAATCATTTTTCTATTTTGTTCATTTTCGTTCTCCTTCTAATTTTTATAATTTTTCAAAAAAAACCTTAACGAATTTCTTTATTTCGCAAAAAACTTTGATAAAAGTAATTGCTGTTCAAAAAATATTCAAAACCAAAAATGGCATTTTTAATATTCTTTTATAAAGTATGCATAAATATAGGGTTTCTTTAAAGTTTCTATCAAAAAAATTTAAATACGGTGTATGCGATCGAAAAATCAAGCCTAACTATCATAAAAATTCAAGGTTTTTTGTTTGTTTATTTTTATTAATTTTGTATTTTTGTAATTTTGTATGCATAAAACTTAACGGTGTAGTGCAAGAATCATGACAATTTCTCAATTTGTTTCTGAGTTATAATCCCAAATACCCCTTTAAACATTCCCACAGCAATAACAGCGCCACCTACCGGGTCAAACTTTAGATACTTTAGATCAAACTTTAGATCAAACTTTAGATAGATACCATCTACAGACCCAGCCGCATGTACTCATCAAATTTTATTCAAATCGGTTTTGACGTTTAAGATTAGTTCAGTGACAAAGCCAAGTACAGAAGAATTTTATATATAAAGATAACTATGAACGGATCAAAATCAGTCGTACCATTTGTTTCCATGTTCGCCTTTAGTGCTATTCGTTCATTCATGTTTAAAGTTATTTATAGCTGCGTTCTATGAAAAATTTTCTAAGAGGAATTCAGTCGACCAAATCTTTTTTAACGGCTTTTAGTCGTTCCTTGGTAGGTTTGTTGACGACATACATATAGTCGTGCCTCAAACCAACTTCAGTCAATTCATTTTAATATTTTGCTCGGAAATACATGTCGTCAGCCTAATTCTAACAAGACGTAATTCAAAATTATCTGATGCTTAGGAGGCGAAAAAAACTGTTCATCTTCATACATATGATCATACTCGTACTATAATGTATTATTTTAAACGTTTTATATTTAGTCATTTTTTTCATACAAACGTTTCAAACATTATGTTCGAAATATTGACTTACGTCGTATAAGAATTAGGCCGATATATAATTTCTGAATGCAGAGATAAAAAACGATGATTCCTTCATTGGATATTTGTGAACGAACAATTAAGTAGTTTCTTAGAAGCAATAAAGCTTTGCATGAACCCTTTAATCCAATTCTATCTTTAACTTACTTGACCCAAAAGTGAATTCTAGAAATAATAAAATTGTTACAAAAAAATTGTTTGGTGAACTCACTTTAATTAAAAGCGGATTTAGAAGTATTCTATCATCTATTCGAAGGCGTAGAATCTCTGACGAGTGCAGCTAGGGTTCGCAAATGTCCCGGATTTCGCGGGACGTCCCGCATTTCAGCTAATTTTTTGGCGTCCCGCGATGACGCCTTTTGTCCCGCATTTGAGAACTTAAGAGAGTTTGTATCTAAAATTCTAATTCGACATGAAATACAGTTTGCTAAAACTGTTTAATTTTATTATCAAATTATATTTATCATTAATTTTTCATAAATTTTATTGATCAAAACGTTTTGGATCTATTTTTTTGGTTTTTCATGAATTAGGCAAGAGCTGGAAAGAGATCTAAACAATATGAAGGATCAATGCGATGGTGTAAAGTCATCGTTGATACACTCAGAAAAATATCAACTGTAATATTAACAGTCGGCCACTGTTATTTCAAAACACTGTTCGATTGAATGATTTGCATTTAAGTAAACAATTTTCTTTGCTGAATGAACGTTTCAAAGTATTTTTGTGCTGTTAAAATCATCTGTTGAAATATTTTTGTGCTTATGTTGAATTGACAATTTTTTCTAAGCAATAGTTTTTAAATGTGTTTTGCTATATTTATATTATCGTTGCCAATAGCTCAGTGGATGTGCACTAGACTGTCATGCGGGGGACGTGGGTTCGAACCCTAGCTGTGTAAGTATCAAAAATTGTTATTTAATAATTGAAATAATAATAATTCTGTTTCATTAAGAGTTTAGTCAAAAATAACCTTCAAAATAAGTTGCTTACAATCTTGCAAAAAAATAAAAACAAATTTCATTTTTTATTTAAAAAAAAATATTTTAAATAAAAAAAAAAATTTTGTTGGCCTTGCCCGAATCGAACCGTGGACACTCGGGTACTAGACGCACACGTCAGCACACTTGGCCATACATGAATTTTCAAAACAGTGATAAAATTTCAATACATAAGTTTTTATACGGGTTTCGTGTTCTATAGGCCAACAGTCTACCGACTGTTGATTTGAAAGTTTCATTAGTTGGATGGTATTTAACAGTGAAATCTGTTATTTTAATCTATGATTTGTTTGATAAAACAGCATTTTTTCCCTGAGTGTACGCTTTATTCCTCAAAGAATATAAGGAAATACTTAATAAAATAAAAAATTGCATCTTATGTTGCCCCGCATTTTTGAGCTAAGTCCCGCATTTTTTATGGCTCTGTCCCGATTTTGTATTATCCAGAGTTGGCAACCCTAGGTGCAGCTAAGGTTTCAGAAAGCAATAAAAAAAAATCCCTTATCCCTCAAAAGGGCTACAGTTGCAGGAAATGAGAAATTTGCATTATTATTAATTTAAATATTTATAAAAAAAAAACGAGTAACAGAATTAGTAAAGCTCTTTGTATTTTTCGCACATATGCAGAACTAGCGCGATAGTTACAATAAGTTCGAGATATAAAGTTATTTCCTTCAAATAAATTATTTTAGAATTTTATTAATTTTGAAAAAAAGAAAAAAACCATTAAAAAAAAAAATTTCGTCAAAAAAATCATGCCTTTACTTTTTTATGGCACGGACAGCTCATTACATTCACTTTCAATGCGCTATAGACTTTGAAAGAAAATGAAAAATCAAAATTTGAGTTTTTCTCTTTTTATAACAAAATCATTCATTCACCAAACATATGATTACATGTATGTATATAAGTTCATAAATATATATATAAGAATAGATTAAAAAAAAATAATGCATATGTATTTATTTATTTGGTACCAAAAAGTCTCGAATGTTTTGAGGACAATGATCATTTAATTCATAAACTTTCTGCTGCAAACCTCTCAACAAAAATATATTGGTGTGATCTATATTATTCTCTCCATATATGCATTTTTCAAAACTCTCCATTGCATTTTTCTCTATTGCATTACACTCTTTCTTAGTATTGGAAGTTCGTTAAATCGCTGTTCGCTATACTGGAGTACCACTGTATTTTGAGAAAATATTACATTTTGTAGTCTCTTTCAAAAAGGTATAGTTTAAATATAAACATAAAAGGAACGGTAAAACTTTAATAAATTAAACTGATCAGCCTTAAATAGAAAAAAGAAATAAATAAAATCTATTCAAAGATGGCAGAGACATTTGCTTCCCAATTTAGAATATTCAATTTTAGAAAGTTTTTCTCTTTCTTAGCATTTTTTTGAAAAACGCACTAAATAACTTAAGTCAATATTAAGAAAATTCATTGAAAATACTTTTGGTTAGAGCTTCACAGCGATTTTATCACACTTGAAGGAAACTTTAACAAACTTTTAGAAATAATTAGAAAAGTTAAAAAACCGCTAAAATTCGACCAAGATATTGACACGGAGAGTAGAATTTTTACAAATTTGACAATTGATGAATGCATATAACTAAATTTTTGTAAGAAAATTTTTACTATTGAAAAAATCTCAAATTCAACCAACTTAAAAGCTAACTCCTGACCAAATTCCATTTTGATCAAAGAGTGAGTTTTTTCATAAAAAGTTAATTTCTCTCTAAAAAGGTTGGGAGGAGGAGTTTGAGTTCTTATTAATACTAAAAAAGCGTACGACAGTGTACAATGTTCACATATACTACTATATAAAATTGATCGAATGAAGTGTAATTTTGGTTAATTTTACTATGTTGTATTAAAAAAGTCGGGACTTAAGGTTATTCAGTCGGCCAAATTACCATAATACCCCCCAAACAACATGGTCTCGGTACGCCCCTGCTTGGTTGTCACTATTGGGCTTATAGCGCCATATATTCGTTCCTTTTTTCTGCATACATATATCTTTTCATGAAATACAAAATAAAAAAAACACATCATAATGTTTCTTAATACTTTCAATTTAAGTGAATAGAGAAAAAATTAAAACACGGTGCTTTTTTCCTATACATCGATGTTTTTTTTACATTACATGGATGTTTTTTCTTAATGAGATGTTAGATACAACATTTTAATTTGACCACACCTCCATTTAATCAATGCGAATGTAAGTGGAATAAAAAAATTATTAAAAAAACAATCTAACATAACCAATTGGACAGGTACAACCAATTTTATTTTCATGCACTTTTTTTCGAAAAATACCTTCAGTAATATACATATGTAGGTAAATGCTTGATATGGTTTTTGATATCTTTTGAAGTGTTGTCAAGGAGGCTGACGAGTAAATTTTACAGTGAACTAGAAATATAAAAATTAAAAATATAGAGCTCCAGTTAAAAATATAGACTTTCTTCTACTATATTTCATTATCGATATTTTCAAATTACAGAACTGTCGTTCTTACAAGTTTGCAAACGTTCATATTTCTGATTAAATAAAAAATTAAATTATTAATCATGAACAAAAACTTAACGCCCACTCGTGGAATTGAACCTTGTTGTTTGTCTTATTATAGATTGTTTATATATCTGCACCACACCTGCTCTGATCAGCATTAAGTGTTAAAAAAAGCTCTATTGACAAATGCATGTTCACGGGGTTCAGTGAAATAATCTAAATATAACAAAAATAAATTCAATCTTATGACCCTTTAAATCACAAAAACGCCATGACCGCTTTCAGGTGGCCATGGCGTTTTTATATGATTAAGATTGGATATCGATTTGGATATGATAAATTTTTCTTGCAAGAGTAATTCGCAAAAATTGCGGTTTTATTTTTTATTTTCAGTTTCAGACAATAACAATAAAATTCTCGTCTCTTGTGTGTATAATCCGAATAAATGTCATTCTGTTGAGCCTTTGTTTTCTGTGTTGTCAAATTATATTCTGGATTATGACTTGATTTTGTTGTGTGGCGACTTTAACATAAACCTTCTTTCCAATGAATTACCGAAGCAACTTCTGAATGATAAGATATCCTCATTAGGCTTATCTATTGTCAATGATTCTTTACCTACTCGATTTTCTAATAACTCTACGCCCAGTCTTCTTGACTTTTTCATTGTTTCTGATCCCTCCGCTATTTCACTTTTCAACCAAATGTACTTTGTCTCTGATCACGATTTGATCTTTTGTACGTTAAATGTCCAGTTGTCTCGTTTAGATATACCTTTAACTTTTTCTTATCGTGATTTTAAGAGCATCAATTACCCATCTTTGTACCGTGATATTACCTTGTTAACCTTTAATGATTGCTGGCTTCACCACAATATTAATGATAAAGTTAACTCACTACTGGAACCGATTAAATTTCTATTTGATAAACATGTAACTGTACGTAATTGTAGTGTTAAAAATATGGCCTGTCCTTGGTTTTCTGAACATATATTGACTGCAATAAAGAAAAGAAACTAATTTCGTAGAATTTGGCGACTAAATCCTTTCTCAGTAAATTGGGAAAGATACAGATTATCTAGAAATGCAGTTGTGCTCTTAACTAGGCAGGCTAAAAGCAGATTTTTCGCATCCAAACTTAAGCTCTCCGTTCCAACCAAAACGCTTTGGAACAATATCAAAAATCTTGGGGTCTGTAATAAAAATAACACTGAATGCCATATAGATCCAGAACTTTTTAATTGTTTCTTTGTTGATAATGCTTCTCCCTCCAATAGTAATATTCTGCCTCTTCATTCTCATTCCGTGCCACAATCTTTAAGTTTTTCCCCAGTAGTTGAGTTTGAAGTTGGTAAATGTGTGTCTAAAATTAAGTCGAATGCCATGGCAGATGATGGCATTCCTATTAAGTTTATTAAAATTTTACTGCCTCATATAATAAGCCCCCTAACGCATATTATTAATTCTTGTTTTATGTCGTCGTCGTTTCCTGACTTGTGGAAAATTGCCATCGTTCTTTCGATTGCTAAAAAACAAAATCCTTTTAGTCTTAATGATTTTAGACCAATAAGTATATTATCACCTCTAGCGAAAATTTGTGAGAAACTTATGGCTCAGCAAATAACCGTCCATTTAGTTAACAAAAACCTCTTATCACCGTATCAATCTGGTTTTCGGACTGGACATAGCTGTTCGTCTGCAGTTGTTAAGATTATTGATGATATTCGACCTGAATTTGATGCAGGTTCAATGACGCTACTTTGTTTGTTAGACTTCTCAAAAGCTTTTGATAAAGTTAACCATCAGCATCTGTGTCGTAAACTTAAGGCTATGTTTGGCTTCAGTGATAGTGCTGTCAATTTAATGTCTAGCTATTTAAGTAACAGGTCTCAAAAAGTTAAAGTTGCCCAAAGGTCGTCTGTCCAGCTCTATCTATCTCGAAGAACTGGCCTGATTGATGACCTTTGTTGTAGATTGAATGAAGACCTTAGTAAAGTTAATGAGTGGGCTAGTGGGAATGGCCTACAACTAAACTCTGCCAAATCATATGTTCTTCCTGTTTGTAAGGTAAGTCTTGTTTAAATGATATCCCCGACTTGTTGATTGGAGCTAATAAACTCACCGTTGTGTCTAAAATTGTGAACCTTGGCTTTTATTTGAATTCTTCTCTGTCTTGTGTTGATCATGTTAACAGTGTAGTCAAAAAAGTTTACTATGTCTTGCGTAACCTTGCGTAAGACGCAAGTTGGTAACCCAACTAATTTTACCTGTGATAACTTTCTCCGAAATAGTGTAAAGTAAACTTGATTCATCGTCCCAGTTAAAACTTCAAATCGCGTTTAATTATGCCACGCGGTATGTTTATGGCCTTCATAAATATGATCGTCTGTCTAGTTTCCGAAATGCAATACTTGGATGTGACTTAATAGCTTATCTTAAGGCAAGAAACTGTATGTACCTTCATAAGCTAATACATGAAAAAACGCCAGGGTACTTATATGAAAAACTCTAGTTTAGTCTGTCTAGAAGAAGTTATGTTATGATAGTTCCAAGGCATTATTCGTTAAACTCTTCCTATCTGTTTTTCATTAACGCCATTAGGTTGTGGAATGCTTTGCCACGAAGTTTTAGAGAGATAAGTGGGAGAGTACCTTTTAGGCAATCTATTTTATCGTTCTTCTCTACTCTTTAATCTACTTCACATATATCTTTTCTCCACTCCAATATTGGAAAAATCTTTTCTTCATCTTTTTTATTTTTTTTTGTTTTGTTTTTTTATTTTTATTTAAAAATTTTAGTTTCTTTATGTTTTAAGTGTTGGTATAAGTAATTTTTGTTATTATAATTAGGTTACTTTTTTAATTTTTAAATTCACTGAGTTGTTATTATTATGGCTTAATTTAAGTCTTTTTTGTGTTGTACTATAAAAGAGCATAGCTCTTAGTGTACTGATGTTTATCTTTAAATAAATATAAATATATTATTTTTGCTATATATCATATTCCGTTCATTTATATAACAGGGCCGCATTAAGACTAGATACCGCCCCTGGGCAAGCAAAAGTTTTCCGCTCATTTTTTTCATTTTTAGCAGTGATAAAATAATTTAAATTAAATAATAATTTTAATAAAATAATTTAATAAATTAATTTATTTTAATTGGACGAAACCATACAGCAAAATATTCTGAATGCCACTTCAATATTAGGAAAAGTGCTAAAAAGTGGAGAATTATTAAGGTGTTTAAACATATTTATTTGGGTAGTTTTTTCGTCTTTTGTTTTTTCATCAAATCTTCAGAATACAATTCTGATAAATTTTTTGCGCTGTCACGTATAGCATTTTGTCCAATTGCTTTTAGTTCAGAAGAAATTAAAAATTGTTGTAAATTTAAGAATATTATATTTTTCGTACTCTAATATTCATTGCTAGTGAGTCAAGGATAACATTAGGGGTATTTTCGTTGTCTTGTAAAACCCTTGCAAGGTGTAAGAATTGCAAAAGTTGCAGAGTCTTGCAAGCCGTGCAACGACACAACAACAAAATACAAGCGATAAAAGTTTTGCAATTTGTGCAATTTGTTCAATAGTGATACCCATGTTTTGAGTGGACGTGCAACTGTGCACTCTCATGAGACAATTAAACACTCTTTGTTAATTTTAGTTCGTGTGAGTAGAGTAAGTATTTAAATTTTTTGTTTTCGCCTATTCGCGGCATTTCTTTTAATATTCACAATATTTGTGATTTTGTGCGCTCCCGCAGTGTTTGCATATTTCAGTATTGCAAGGTTGCATTTTCACAAATTTTGCATATTTGCTATACTGCGAGAATACCCCTATTGTAAACTACACATCTCATCTTGTGTGGTCCTTCTGATATGACCTCATCTGCATTACTTTCGTCATAGAATGTTTTTTTTTTTTTACTTTTTAAGGTTTTCCAAGTAAATAGTTTGAACTTTTTTGAAAAATTCATCGAACAGAGTTCTTGTCTCTTCTACTAACGATTCGAAAGATTCATATAATGTTGCCACCAATTTAAAGTCTATTTCAATAGATTGCAAAATAACACTCGTTATATTAAATCTATGTAGTAGAGATGTCCACATATAGATTATGAAACAAATATTCAGTAATAAAAAATATTATATAGTAAAAATATTATTTTTTGAATCTGTTCCATGCTCTTAGAATCTGTTCGTAACCATAGAAAATTGCTTTTCAAATGGCATATCTAGATGACCAACGAATTGAACACAATTTTTTTAACTGAAGACACTCTAAGCTTGTTTTTATCATTTCACATAAAATATTCCATCGGTACACTCAGAAAAAAGCTTATCGGAATATGATAAAAAAAGGCATCATATTTAGAGAAAAATGGTATAGACTTTGCTCCAGAGAATGCTATTCTCTAATTTCGATACTAAAAATTCTCTAAAAATGGTAAAAAGTTTCCATGAAAAAGAAAAATATATCGTTTTTTGAGAAAAAACTTTTTATTTTTGAGAAAAGATTTGTTTTTATTGAAGAAAATACTTCTCTTAGTGAATTTTTTATCAAAATATAAGAAAATTTTTTCATTTTCAATAAATTTTTCTCTATAAATGAGAAATTTTTGTGCGAGAAAAATACTTATTATTATTAGAGACATTGAAATATTCCCATTTCCTAGAAGTAAAGAAATATTTCTTCGAAAATGTGAAAATTTATTCTAATTTAAGAAAATTTTATTTGAAAAAGAGAAAATTTCTATATCGAAAATAGAGAAATTTTTTACCGGAGCAAGGTATGTGTTTTTTTCTCAGTGTATGTCGACGCCGAAAAAAAAATTGTAAATTATCTGACAGTTGAAGAAAAATTGTGTACCTTCTTGAGTACATCTTATTGACCCAAGGTTGATTTATTTAAGGTTGCGTACATTTTTTGACGCATCCTTATTTTATGTAAACAAAAATATTTTGACGTTTGCAGAGTAGGGTTTTGTGCTGCTCGAGAAAAAAAAAGTATTTTTCAGGGTTTTGTGCAGTTTTCTGTTTTATTGTGTACACACTAAGTCAAGATGTGTTAAAATTTTGATTTTTGTCAAAATTGGAAGTAAAAGTGGTTTTTACGATCACCGTTGTCCAATGCAATGAAAGTTTCGAATATGAAAATATTTATTTGGTCTGTCTTTCTTGATTTTCTTAATATATATTTATTTCATTAAACCTTTTTTAGGGCATAGTACTGAAATCCTACAATCAAAACTAAAATTATGGGGGTAGATCAAACTCAATGACTTAATTTTATCAGGACATCCGAATAAAAAAAGGACCAATAAAAGTACTAAACAAAAATTTTAGTATTCTATTTACCAAATAGTACTACAAAAAACTACCAATAGTATTATATTCAGGCAACCGTGTCAGTTCTTTACTCAAATGACTACGCTCTTTTGCTCTCATTTCAAAATAAGGGTGCCGAAATGAGAAAACGTCAAAAATGTATGCAACCTTATATAAATAAGCCTTGTTATTGACCCAATTAAGTTAAGAGAGAGTGATGAACATGGCACAAAAAAAGCTTTTGTACAGTGCTTTTGATTTGAGGCTGTGACCCATTATAAATGTCTAACATATAAGAGGCGTTATCATACGATGGTCCGAAAATTTAGTTATCAAAGCTCTATCCGTTTCACATCCACTTTGACCAACAGAGGGTATGAACCAAAGGAAACGGTCGATCTGTTTTCCTTTACTTTTGGTAAATTTTTACGAAAATTTTGCAAATCGGAACAAAAATATATGCAAGTGTAACGTTAAAGACCACAAAATTTAGTTTTTTTGTAATTATTTTAAAAATGCAGATCTGCCTTGAAAATTACTTCCAAAAAATGTAACATTAAAGACTTAATAAAACTGGGTTTCATTTCAAAACAAAAATAGTTAGAAGAAAACTAACTTTCAGAAAAGTAGTTCATAAATGTAAAGTTTTGGCGAATTCACACAACATTTTTAGTGTAGCATTTGATTTGCAATAAAAACTTCTTAACAAAATAATGTATATAAATAAATTATCAGATTTTACCACGATTAATAGGAAAAGTAATTTAAAATTATTTTTTACTTTGTAGTGATTTTGAAGTAGGTTGTTTTCTGTTAAAAAGTTTTTATTTCTTCCTTTTTAGAGAGTATGATAAATTTCAGAAAAAGTTTGTTAACTACGTAAACACCATTATTTAAGCTCATAAGTTTAAAAATATTTTTTTCTGTCGTTTCTTATTTTTTACTCTTTTGAATTTTTTAATATATTTGCAAGAATTATTAAGGACAATTTCAAATATGAAACTTTATTATTAAAATTTAAGTTTTACTATTTCATGGTTTGTTGGTTTCTTTTCAATTTCTGCCTCTTTTCAATTTTACTAAAGTGTCACGCTCTTTTTTGAATGCCGCTTATATACTTTATTGATCATACTTTATAATAATTCAACCTTGCCCTGCACCAAATTTCAGTTCCCTAGCATCAGTATTAACCGATTTATTTTTCGATCAGATTTTAACACGATTAATTGGAAAAGCAATTTTAGTCGATATACAGTAATTTCCTTATTTCGCTTTTAATAATCTCTCTCACCTTTTTAATTATTCTACCTACACACCTACCAAATATTAACACCCAAGTTTCAATATTAACTTAAATGCAGTGTTTTTCTAATTGCGACACAACTCTTTATTGAATCTAATCTTCTTTCTTGATTGTGTTTTGTTATAACTCTACCTATTTTTGTATTAATTTCAATACCCTAGTGCCAATATTGACTGAGATATATTGTTTTTTCTAATAGTGACTCGCCTGGTTGTCGAATCTTCGCCCACTTTGTCATGGTGTTTTTAATAATTCTACCCATTCTTACAATGAATTTTATCATCTTTGCGTCAATATTATACAATCTTTTTCAAACACTGCCACACCCCTTAGTCGAATGACGCCTACTTCCTCGGTATTAATTTGTAATAATTGTGCCTATCTCTGTACTTCATTTCAGTACCCTAGTGTAAATAGTATTCGATATAGTGTTTTCTAATATTGCCACATCCCTAAATGACGCCCACTTTATTGATAGTAATTTGTAATAAGTATGTCTACCTCTGTACTAAATTTCAGTATTCTAGTACCAATATTATTCGAGATACAGTGTGTATCAAATATTGCCACACCTCTTTATCCAACAACGCCCACTTTATTGAAATTAATTTTTTATACTTGTGCCTACCTCTGTAGTAAACTTTAGTACTCTAGTGTCAATATTATTCGATATACAGAGTTTTTCTAATATTGCCATACCTCTTTGTCGAATAACGCCCACTTAATTGACCGTAATTCTTTTATTATTGTACCTACCCTTGCATTTTTGCTATAAATGTCAGTACCGTAGTGTCAATATTTACTGAGATACAGTGCTTTTCTTAAAATGATACGCGCCTTTATCGAATACCGTCCACATTATTGGCAGTAAATTGTTATACTTATGCCTACCTCTGTACTAAATTTTAGAATCCTTGTATCAATAGTATTCGAGATACAGTGTTTTTTTAATATTGCCACACCTCTTTTCGAACAACGCCTATTTTTTTTTTAAATTTCTAGTAATTGTGTCTACTGCTGTAATAAATTTCTGTATCCTAGTGTCAATATTATTCGAGACACAGTAATTGTCTTATATTGCTACACCCCTTTGTCGAATAACGCCCACTTTCTTGATAGTCATTTTCAATAATTGTGCCTACCTCTATACTAAATTTCAGTACTCTAGTGTCAATTTTATTCGAGAAACAGAGTTTTTACAATATTGCCACACCCTTTTTTAGAATCACGCCCACTTAAGTGATCGTAATTTGTAGTATCTGTGCCTGCCCTTGTAAATTTATTGTGAATTTTATTGCCCTAGTGTCAATATTTACTGAGATGCAGTGTTTTTCTTATAGCGACACGCCCCTTTGGTGACTACCGCCCACTTTTATAGTCGGGCACCTCCCCGCTGATGGTCTCTATATGTTGACAAAAAGTTACGGCAACCGGGCAAGTACTTTGGAGTAATCGATGTACATACATTTACACAAAAAAAAAAAAAAAAAAAATAGAGAAACCAACCAACTTGAGAACCTCCTCCTTTTTGAAGTCGGTGAAAAACTCACTTTGATCTGACAATGTGAAAATTCCATCTGCGTTAGTCTATTATTTAATTATTAATATGAGTTTGGATATTAATAAATCCAAATATTTAATAAGTACTAGCGGATGTAACCCGGTGTTACTCGGAGTTCTGCCTCGAGCACAGAAAAAGGACGATTTTCATAACTGCTCTCACTTTAACATTTTTTAAATAATCAATCAAATTTAAAATTTTTTAAATTATCGTTTTTTTTGGGGTCTTGCACCCTCCTTCCGTCGAATGTGTTTGGTCAAATTGCCGTAAAACTGTACCTGTCAGACATGATTAAAAAAAAATATGACATCTTCAACGTCTCGATCTGACGTCTGGTTTCTAAGGAAAATGGTCACCCACACTCAGAAAAAAACACATAACTTTCTACGGTGAAAAATTTCTCTATTTTTGATAATAGCAATTTTCTCTTTTCAAATAAAATTTTCTTCAATTAGAATAAATTTTCATATTTTCGAAGAAATATTTTTTTACTTCTAGGAAATGGAAATATTTCAATGTCTCTGATAATGATAAATTTTTTTCTCGCACAAAAAAATTCTCATTTATAGAGAAAAATTTATTAAAAATGAAAAATGTTTCCTATATTTTGATAAAAAATTCACTATTAGAAGTATTTTCTTCAATAAAAACAAAGGTTTTCTCAAAAATAAAGAGTCTTTTTCTCTAAAATCGAATTATTTATGTGTAGTTATCGTTTTCATAGAAGGTTTTTTGCATTTTTAGATATTTTTAGGATCGTATTTAGAAAAGCATTCTCTGGAGCAAAGTCTATAGAATTTTAGACTATAGACCATTTTTCTCTAAATATGATGCTTTTTTTATCATATTCCGAGAAACTTTTTTCTGAGTGCAGTTTGAAAAGTCATTTCGAGAAAAATGCTTTTAAAGTTTTTCTTTTCTTAATATGCAATATTATTTCAAAAAATTCCATTTTTTTAAAATTCTATAAGCATCGATTTGATTTTTGGATTGTTCAACTGGTCGTTCAACTTCGGTTTTGGTCGATACTGTTCGGTTAATTTTTTTTCAGCTTTATATAGATTCTGCTCGTATTCGTTAAACTTCTTTTTTTTCGTTAGTCTTTGGTTCCTGATTTCGTTTGCCTTCGTCTGATTCCTTGATTTTTGTCGAAAGAACTTTTAAAAGCATAGGACCAAGTTTCATCAAAATCGTTGTTCATCCGGTTTGACGTGAAAGTGCCAGACATAGTTTATTGAATAAAGCGCCCTCTCACGGAAGTTTTCTGAAATTTAAATAGACTCAATTCTGTTGCAGGGTCAGGTTATTTCACGGACCAAATTTTAGTAAAATCAGTCAAGTCATTACAGACTTATTGAGTCTTAAAAATGCACTACTTTAAGAGCCCTATTGTGGAAGTCTTTGGAAGTTTTTATATTTTATGTTTTATCTTGGGTGCAGTTGAAAGTTCATACCAAATTTCATTGAAATCGGTTCAGGCGTTTAGGGGTTCTTTAGTCTTTAAAACGCACTTTTTAAAGCAAAGCGCCCTCTTACAAAGCAAAGCAAAGAACTTATGCAATGTTGTTTTTGTGTTTTTTCTCAAAATTTTGTTTTTGGTTTTTCAAATATACATACAGTTGGGAGCTATTATTACTTATAATTTATCGTTATTTTTTCTCTTAGAATGCATTTCTCAGGAGATATTATGTAACATAAGTTCAAAAATCCTACTACCACCCTACCACCCTATTTGAAAAAAAAAAAAAAAAAATAAAAAAATAATTAATTTATCTTATATATTTATACGTGAAAATTAAAGTTTGTAGTTCGCTTTTTTGGTATTAATTAAAACTCAAAATAAATGGAACTTATATCATTAGAAAGGTTATGTTGCCCAGATGTGCAGAATGTATATATAAATGATATATCTGATAGAGGGGGCTCCCAACCTTCTAAGAGAGAAATTAAATTTTTGAGAAAAAACCCGCTCTTTAATTAATATGAAATTTGGTTGGAGTTTTTGAGTTGTTCGAATTTGAGTTTTTTTAAAAGTAACAATTTCTTAAAAAAATTTAGTTTTATCCATTCGTCAATTGTAAAAATTGTAAAAAAATGTGTTTTGAATTCAAAAATTTGACTTTCCATGTCAATATCTTGGTTAAATTTTAACGGTTTTTAAATTTTTCTAATTTTTTCTGAAAGTTTGTTAAATTTTCTTTCAAATGTGAAAGAAAATTACAGCAATACCTTTCAAAATTACAGCAAAGTTCTAACCAAAAATATTTTGAATGAATTTTCTTAATATTGTCGTTACACTGAGAAAAAAAAACATACTTTAAAATCAAACAAAAAATTTTAAAAAAGCAATTTAATGCTTTTACGTTTCTACAAAACAAAATTTAAAGCAAGTGTGTTTGATTTCCAACTACCTATAAACTCCTTTCTTTTTTTAATTTTCTCATTATTATTTCTTTGAAAAAAACAAACAAAAATCTGAATATAATGACAATATTTTAAATTGGTTTGACATGTATAGACCAAATGATAAAATAAAACTAATTTAATTTATATTAACTAATATTGATATATTGAAAATGCAAGCTTCATCAAATGGAGTTAACATTTGCTTTTCGGAGGGTCCCGGAGGTAGCTTATTATGAATCTGTTGCCAAAAACTCAGAAAAGCTAAAAAAATGGCATGGAAAAAATTATGCTTTAAAACATTTGTTTTAAATTTAAAAATTTTTGTTTTAAATTTGTTTTCTTATTTCAACACATTGTTTTAAAAACAAAAACCCTTCTTTTAAATTTAACGTTAAAAACAGTTGTGTTAAATTTTAATGAATTTGTTTCAAGCTCTATTTCAAAAACAAATTCGTTAAATATGAACACAATGTCATTTAATTTTAACACATATTTCCCTCAGTGTAGTTATTAAGCGTGTGTTTCAACCAAATGCCAATAGAAACTGTCTGAAATTGAATGTTCTAATTTCTGAAGCCAATAACTCCGCCATCTGTGAATACATTTTATTTATTTCTTTTTTGTATTTAAGTCTTATCAGTTAACTTAAAAAAACTTTTAAAAATAATATCGTTTTTGGTTTGTTTATATTTAAATTATTCTTTTAAAAAAAAGACCATAAAATTTGATTTATTCTTAAAATATGGGGTAAAAATTATTTTTGTTGTAAAAAAACAAAAACTCAAAATTGCATTTTTGATTTTCTTTCAAAGTCTATATTGGATTTTAGGTGAATTTATTTTGTCTTGACACTAAATTAATAAACTGTCCGTGCCATCAAAAAATCAAGGCACCCCTATGATTTCTCTGACAAATTTAAATTTTTTTAAAATGTTTTTTTTTTCAGTTTTTGAAAAAATAATTAAATAAAAAATTATTTTTTTGAAGAAAATAGCTTCATACCTCCAATAAATTAAGAGTTATTGCCTCGAACTTATTTGAAACATCTCGCATATAATTATAAATAGGCAATCAATAAATTGGTCGAGTTTCGACCCCAGGCGATACTATAGTATATATAAATTATGTAAGTTTTTATTAAAAGCCAATTAGGACTTGACTTGAAATATTTGCAATTTCAAAAGAATTTATTTGTGACGAACAAAAGCAAACAATTAGTTTTAGAGGACATATTGTCAAACGAATGATTAAAACATAGACTGATTAATGAGTGTCGAAACCATACTTTTTCACACAAAAAGATTCATGACTAAATTCAAATAAATATGCCTCTGGTTCACTGGTTAAAGTGAATGTCGTCTACGTTTCAGTCTAGCTGAAGATTTTAGTAAATAAATGCTGAATGTTTTTCTAAGTTTATAGCAGGCTTACAGAAGGCTTATAACAAGCTTATACAACTTAATCTAACAAATTGTTTTTTATTGTTTTCTAACACTAGGACTGCTTGTTTCTACCTGCCACCACATTTGTTTACTCAGTTGACACAGTTTTATGAGTTTTTCCAAGAGATTTTCACTTTTTCCTTTGAATTTGTTGTTTCGACTTTTATCTACATTTTATTTCTTTCTTTATATTTGCTGTAACTGTGTTTATTAGCTTGCCTACAAAATTATGTTCTAGATATGTTTGCATGCAATTTTGATGAGAAATATTTTCTTTCACATCATTTTCGTGCGTTACATACGAAACAAAAAACATAAACTATATAATTTATACAACTAGATGTTCTATTAAATATCGAGTACTTTGTTTTTTTTCCTTTATTTTTTTTTTTTTATTTGCAACTCATGCAAGGTACGTGACTGCCAAGCGGAACAACCAACCAAAAACGGCAGCGTCAGCAGAGATGTTCATTTATAAGAAGTTGGCATGTACCGAGAGTACTTCTAATCCAGGCTATACATGAACTAATCCAAGCCATTGTATATTATTTATGTTACAGCTAAGAAGCATGCTTAATTTTATGGAATACACTTTCTTGGCTTAAACCAAAACAAAAAATTATAAAAAAAAAACAAAAAAAAAATAATAATTTAAGTTAAACCAGCACGTTGCGCATCTGTTAAATATGCAAATTTTTGCGGTAATTTATCTTGCGGATAATTATAGACTCTACCGAGTTTATTCTGTTAGAACGCGAAATTGCCAAAAAAAAAAGTAGAAACAATTCATTTTATAATGAATTTTTTTTGTTTCGTTGCTGTTATTAACTGTGATTCTAGCTCATTCTGCAGTTTTGTCATTTCTTGACTTCATCACCATAGCTTGAGTTACTTTTTTATGTTTCTCTGAAGATGGCATAAATAATTTATTTTTGTAATTTTTTTTTTATTTTTACTGAGCACGTTTTTTAGCCAACAATAAAATATCGCCAACGTCAACAAAACGCACTGAGTTGCGCCTGAATCACCAACGTTAAAAGCGGTTTTTTTTAATGGTTCAGTCTTTTTATTTTCTGTTTATTTTTGTCTTTTAACTCAATTTTATTTTTTTATATGCTTTTTGTTTATTTTTTCTGTCTTAAGCGCTTATTCAAAGTATCTACAGCGTGTGTCTTGGTTATTTAACGTTTAATTTTATTTAAATTTTTAATTTGACTTTGATTATTTTTTTTTTCTTTTTCACCTGTTCGGATTTGTGTTGAAGATGATGACTTTGAACACATGCACATGAATTCTTGACTTTCATTTTAATTAGCCATAAATGATTTATGTTTTCATTTTTAAAAAAATATATTTATATGTAGTTAACTAGCTGTAGCTTATTTTTAGGCTGTGTGTGGCTATAACTTTTACTTTCTTTAGCTGCTGTCAGTTTGTCTTCGATGTGAACATGTTCGATGGTGAATTTTTGATTATTGACATACTTTGGTGTTAGCGTGTTATTATTTAAAATTTTATATATTTCAAAAATTGAGCTAAAAAGATAAACAAAATAAACAACAACAATGCTTTTGTATTTCTATACAAAAAATCCTTATGTAAACATTTAAAAAATTTATACCAACTGTTTGTTTAAATTAACTCGATTGTTTGTAAAATCAATAAAATTTATTCAAACCAACCGCTTTTTCTATATTTAAATATCACATAGTTACGAGCTAGTCGAGCTTATTAAGCGATTAAGCTGAAAGTGTTATGAATATGATTATTTTTAAAACGTTTGTTATTTATTATACTCGACATAATTTTTGACACATATTTAGATACTTGGATGACAAGTGATATTTTTGACTCAATTTAATGACTATTAACTCCTTTAGCACGCTTACAGTCGTGTTCGAAATAATAAAAACAATTTAAATGAAAATTAAGCCATTCACTCTAGAAATAAAAAAAATAGATAAACTTTTAAATAGAAACTTAACCCATTAACTCTTGAAATAATATAAAAAAATAGATAATCTTTAGCTGCGAAAATATGAATTAATTTTTCTAACAAGTGTTCTAGGAAATGGAAAATCTAACAGACGAATTTGATGTTTTCATCATATATGAGACACTTAAAATATAAAAAGAAAGTGTTGTAAGTATTTCAAAGTTATGTTTGAATTTGATTTCAGTTCAATATGTTCAATTTGATATGGTGACTTAAAGGTATGGTATTCAAAATCGGTTGATATTTCCATCCTCAGGAATGGCAGAAAATTCGAAAACAAGTTGAACTATGGTGACGCAAAATATGAAATGAGTAGGAACAAATTATCTGGAATAATGAATTGTTCCACTTCAGCTTTGAAACTTACCCAAAGTCGAATAGCCTTTACCCTCCTGATTAGGGTACCCGCAAATTTTTGATTTAGTTTTGGTTTTCCTTTCATATTTTATTGATTATTAATTCAATTCTTCAATTTTCATGTTATTTTTAATGTAAAAAAAATAATATTTTAATAAAAAATAAATTCTATTAATTTTATAGCGTTTTACTGTACAGCCTAGTACCAAAATTGGACTAAAATTTGTGATCAAAAATCAAGTTATACCGTATTTCAGGTATTGGACATCGGACTGCATCATCAGTTTTTTAAGTTTGAGGCCTTCATACAACATCTTTTGCTGAAAATTTTGCCACCAAAGGAAGATTGTTAAGTTTATACAGTGGTGCCCCAATTTAACGAAAATACCGAATAATGTCCAGGATCGTTCGGTAAATCGAAAAGTTCATTAAATCGGCAACATTTTTTTTCGAGTTTTTTATCGTATTACGAAGCTAATTAACCCTAGAACCATAAAGTACGTAAATTTTACGTGTATTAATCATTAGTATTAACGTTAGTATAAAATAACGTTATGGTTCTAGGGTTAATATGGCAACTTAGCACAAATATATTGAAATTTTGTGTCTTTTTTTATGCACACCAATAAATTTTAATTTTCCAAATTTGAAATTGGAAGACTCACCTGTTTAAGGCATTATTAATAATTAGTATAAATTGTTTTGAAAGCAGGTGGTTAAAAGCTGTCCACACTTCAAATTATAAAACCAAGATTATGTTATTTCAAAATACCAAAATTCCTATAATGTTCTTTAAAAAAGGAAACCTGACAATATCTATATTAACCTGATGGAACTATTTGAGAATTACATAAGTAGATATTAATGTCATTACAAATTCAAAAACAAACGAAGCACGCTTAGAAAAACTAATGTTCGTTAAATAGAATACCTAAATTTTCAAATGTTCGTAATATATATATATATAAAATAGAGTTCGTTGTAATGGAAGTTCGTTAAATCGGTGTTCGTTAAGTTGGAGCACCACTGTATATCCTATTTTATGGCTTGTAGTTTGTATCAAGTTTGCTTTTTCGGCAAGATTTCTTTGGAAAAGCTGTACAGAATGTTTCGGGCTTTGTCTTTTGTAAACATACCAAATACCAAAAAATATGTCTTTATTGTATTTTTCTCTGATTTTTCACAGTTTTTAGACAGCAAGCAGCCAAAACTTACAAAATCTATACAACTATAATAAAATAAATACGCAAAAATTATTTGTGGCCTCATTAGGTCACATTGGCTCATTAGGTTGAATAATCCATAATTGTTTGGTCAGAACAAATAGAAGAGTTTAATTTTTGTTGAATTCATATCGGGATTTACCTTTGTATATTGTCTGAAGAGTTTAGCTGTATCACTCTTGGAATACAAGTTTTCTTTTGTCAAACAGTACCGTCGAAACTAATTTATCTAACCCGAGGCATACTGCCGTATTTTGCTGGCTTCGACGGAATATATTGGGTAGAACTGGTTCTTCATCTTAATAGAAATACCTTCTTATCTACTGTAACGTCTTCATCCAGATAAAAATTTGTTTGGCAATTTTGATGGTTGTGACTTCTCCAAATAACGGAAAGAGGATCATCGTTAGAACTATTTATACCCACAATAAGCAAAATTTCATTAAAAGTATCAAATTCTTTTATTTAATATTTACTCGGATACCAGGGTACCCTTAACAGAAGTGTAAGTATGTACATGATATTAGGACGATTAGGATTAAATACATTTTCGTTGAAAAGAATAAAGAGACACTCCTCACAGTTTTCGAGTTATAACACAGCCTTGTAAAAATTGAGTGGAAAATAATATATTTTTGACATTTCGTCCTTTCAAGCCCGAAAAAAATGGTTTAATGCCCTTTAATGTTCAAGGAGAGACTTTGTTAAACAATTCTCTACGTTCGTCTTTAGGAAGTATGTATTAGAGATGGGCGCGTGAGTAATTTTTACTCACGATCACGCACGCTCACGATGTGATTTCGTCTAATCACACACGCTCACGATCAAAAATAATTTATTTCATCTCGTTCACGCTCGATCACGATGTGATTTCTTCTAATCACGCACGCTCACGCTTAAAAATACGTTTTTTTATCGCGATCACGTACGATCACGATGTAATATTTTACTCACAAGTTCTCACGAATACGTTTTATAGGAAGAAGAATACACATAAGTTTTTAGTGTATTTAAAGTACCTCTGGTAAAACCAGCATACAGGAAGGAGCAGAAGCAACAGAGTAGATACAGCACTATAAAGAGAAAATTGATAAAATTTCTCAGCTTATTATTTGTACTAGTATCGCCTGGGGTCGAAATTCGACCAATTTATTGATTGCCTATTTATAATTACTAGTATCGCCTGTGGTCGAAATTCGACCAATTTTTTGTTCTGCATATAATGATATATGCAGAAAAATACAACAAAGCATTATTCTTTACAACAGCAATCTACAACCTGTGTTGGCTACAACAGCGATGTTTAACAGAGCTATGTCTGCATTTATTTTTATGTTTTTTCTGACAAAAACCCATTGGGAAAAAGATGGTTTTAGGTTCCTTCAATTAACCTATCGTAATGACATCAAATTCGAATAAAAATATTCTGCACTTCTAATCAAAAATACCTTTCCATCGATATAAGTATTATGTAAATATATTGACATTATCCCAGTGAAAAGTGTACCCAAAACTTTTTGTTTGCGTATTAATATATAGATATGCGAGACGATTAAAATAAGTTCGAGACAATGGGAGGAATTAATAAAAATTGAGTGAACGAGTGGAGTGGAGTGCTTGAGTGTACGTTTTGAGGTTGCGATGTTAGTTGAGTAGAGTGTGAAATCCGTATTAAATAAACTCCACTTCACTCAGAGGGCAAAAAACATCGCTTGAGGGTTCACTCATGACAGTAGCCTTGTTTAACGTGTGAAACAGTATAAGGCGTTTTCGTTTATTTGATGAGAGCAGAACAAAGACTGTCAAACAATTTGTTAGCGATCTCAATACGACTCTTCGTGCTCTTTACTAAACGTTAGAGCCCGTAAACCACATAGCAGAGTTCTATCTGCCGGGCTTTTGAAAGGAATGGAAACAAATAATCGTTAGCAAAAATAAAGGAAAAGAATATAAATAAAATGCAAAAATAAAATTGTGCAAAAAATATTTTATTTTAAATAATAATATTACACAAAATATTCCTAAATAATAATTGAGACCTTTGATGCACGGTTTACTTTTTTTTGATAATTCAGAGTGCTCTGAAAGAACACAGAGTAGAGATTTTTTGGAATGTATTTAGTGTGGTCTCATCTAGTGTTGTGACCGACGATTCCCCTTTCAATTGTCAAGCATTTTATATTAATAGGTCTGTTTCTGTACTCACACTGTGTAACTTGTGTGTTATTATTTTATGTTTCCGTACTTTCTGTGCTTAAAATGTGAGAAGTAGAACAAGCATAAATCGCTCTCTCGAGCACAGAAGTTAACCAGAGTGTGCTTGAACTCAAGACTACGAGTAAATTAAGAAGAAGCATCAAGAAGAACAAGCATATGTCAAATGCACGATCATTTCATTGGCGCTATTTACCTTTGACACGGCTGCTGTCAGAATCAGCTGTTTTGTGCTCGAAACTTACTAGAAGCTGTTTCTGTACTTTTACCACTATTCTCAAATTTCATTTTACTCTCGCAGCCCGAACTTTACACAGAACTTACACAGTGTAGAGTACGGAAACACACCTATTATGTTTTTTTATAAATCAGAAAAATTTGTCAAGTTTACAAATATGTCAAGATTTCATTGTTACTGCTTGACAGGCACTTAGGTATGTGTCAAGCTACACTTCAATGACAATAAAATGGAAAGCTCAAGTGATAGTGATAATTAATTAAAAATTAATTTAAGATGTCGAAGATAGACTTTTGACCAACGGATAAATAAGGATTTAATCCGGAAAAATTCCGAGTTGCATAAGCTTCAGCGGAACATATATTACTTACAATTAGGAATGACACGAGCATCCAAAGGTATAAAACAAAGTTTTATAAAAGTCAAAATTTTATAAAACGATGAATAATTAGTCAACTGCAACGAGTTTGAAGAATTGTCACCTGCAAATTTTTATAAAATTTTGTGTATTCCATCTTCGTCTTTTTCATCGGAATCAAATAAAAAATACAGCAAAGAGGTTTTTTTTATGAAATGAAACCAAAAAACAAGTTTTTAAAAAGTTTTTAATAAAAAATAAATGGCAAATATAAAATTTGTATAAATTGAACAAAAATGAGGCAGCTAAAGAGCACACTCAACTTTTGTTGAGTGCTCTCAGTTTTTATTAATATGAAATAAACAAAAACTGAGTGTACTGGAGTGTGCGATGTTTATTCTGAGGGAACACTCAACGTCAAAAAAAAACATGAGTGGAGTGGAGTTGAGTTATTTTTATTAATATGCTTTATTCATACCGATCAGAGTAAAGTCGAGTGAAGCTGAGTTCACTCCACTCCACTCTGTTTATTAATATGTCCCAATAACTCTTAATTGATTGGAGATAAAAAGCTATTTCCTTCAAAACAATTATTTTTTTATTTCATTATTTTGTTCAAAAACAGAAAAACAACATTTTAAAAAAATTCAATTTTGTCAGAGAAATCATAGGGGTAGCCTTGATTTTTTGATGGTACGGACAGTTTATTAATTTAGTGTCAAGACAAAATAAATTCACCTAAAATCCAATATAGACTTTGAAAGCAAATCAAAAATGCAATTTTTAATTTTTGTTTTTTTACAACAAAAATAATTTTTACCCCATATTTTAAGAATAAATCAAATTTTATGGTCTTTTTTTTAAAAGAATAATTTAAATATAAATTAACCAAAAACGATATTATTTTTAAAAGTTTTTTTAAGTTAACTGATAAGACTTAAATACAAAAAAGAAATAAATATAATCTATTCACAGATGGCGGAGTTATTGGCTTCAGAATTTAGACCATTCAATTTGAGACAGTTTTTTTCTCTCTATTGGCATTGGTTGAAACACACGCTAAATAACTAACGACAATATTAAGAAAATTCATTAAAAATACTTTTAGTTAGAACTTTGCTGTAGTTTTTATTACATTTGAAAGAAAATTTAACAAACTTTCAGAAAAAATGAAAAAAATTTAAAAACCGTTAAAATTTAACCAAGATATTGACATGGAAAGTCAAATTTTGAATTCAAAACACATTTTTTTACAAATTTTACAATTGACGAATGGATAAAACTAAATTTTTTTAAGAAATTGTTACTTGTAAATAAAATTCAAATTCGACCAACTCAAAAACTTTCCCACAACCAAATTTCATATTAATCAAATAGCGGGTTTTTTCTCAAAAATTTAATTTCTCTCTTAGAAGGTTGGGAACCCCCTCTATCAGATATATCATTTATATAAACATTCTGCACATCTGGGCAACATAACCTTTCCAATGATAAAAGTTTCATTTTTTTTGAGTTTTAATTAATACCAAAAAAGCGTACGACAATTTTTAATCTTCACGTATTAATATATAAGATTTAAAATTACCAAAATTGCTTCAAGTTGTCGCTGACGTTTCGCAAAATAAGTAAAGAGAGCGAAGTTAGTTGTTGTCGCTTCTTTAGAAGTGGTCAGCAGCGCTGCCGAAAGTACTACTATCGGAGTATTATACTCCTATTGGCTCTTGAGTACTACTATACTCCCCAAACACAAAAAATACTACTATTTATTAATAGCTCAAAACGGCCTAATGATTACTCGCCATTAATGCAAAAAATAATTTTAGTGTAACGAGGCGACCAAATGGAAAAAATTCGCGAATTTGGAAAATAAGTTAGCAGACTTCTAGTTAAGAACATAACTTATGTGAATCTAAAACCATTCGGCGATATCTTTTCATTTATGGAAGTTATACTCATTGCTTTAAAAATTTGACGAAATTTCAGTTTCTGCAGTTTAGTACTGCAAAAACAAAAGATGATAAACGATTAATTGCAAAAATTTTCTTATACCAAAACAAAGTCCAAGAAATCGTAAAACAGCAAATTTTGTGCTTTCCACTATTATTCATTAACTTTTCTACATGTTGGATAACAACATATACAAGTATTAAAAGTACAACAACATGCAACGTCTATATAATGTATTTTTAAAATGATTCAAAGGCGATTATTTCAAAATTTTTATTTTTGGCTTATCATGTTTATGCAATAAGCCCTTCAATTACTAAGCACTATATTGTCGTTTCCACATGGCAATGCAACTGCAGAAAGGACATTTTCAGAGCTTAATTTAATAAGGGAATATCGTTAAGGTTGGCACGGGTTTCATTTTTGGAGTGTAGTTTTGAACCGATTGGGAAAAATTATAACTTGGATAAACCAATAAAAAGGTGTGCTTAATTGGCTACAACTATGAAGCTATGTGATATTGCCATCATGTCAAAATTTATAGCCATTTTAATGAAAAAACTTTGTTAATGAAATGAAAAAACAAGGTAAATTAATAAAAAGGAAAAATAATAACATTTTATATCATTATATGTTTGTTTTGGTAAAGTTATTTTTTGTCATTATTTCCAAGAACTAAAGTACTCCTAAAACTTACAAAATACTCCCCAAAAACTGGAAATTTACTACTATTCAAAATTGTAAAACGGCAGCACTGGTGGTCAGTGTTGCATTTTGTAGAAAAAGCATAAGAAAACAAAAAAAAAAACAAATTGGCCATTTCAGCCCTTGAAAGGACTTTGAGCGAGCTTCTTATGATCAATTGTGTTGTGTGTGTTATCAAATGTTTGCACTCAATTGACCGAGAACTGGATCTACATGTGTTATGCCGACTCCGAACGGCTTAAGTTCATGTTCTCAAGAAGCTTTACATGGCATTATTTACTCTCTGAGGTTTGCCATTGTCTGCAGAGAGGTGGTGACCGATCAGAAAAATTTTTTATTGAAAAAATCTTTTTCGCCGCGGCTGGGATCGAACCCGGGCTCCGAGCATGCTAAGCCACACACTTAACCTGCATGCCACGGTCATCACATGTCGTGTTACGTCAAAATTCGTGACACTCCCATCTCTAGTATGTATATTAAAGTATATTGGAAACATAGTTTCAGCCTGCTTTGGAATTTTTTGCAATCCACGCGAGGCACTCGAAACTCGTTAGACGGTCTAGGTATTCAGACATTACCCGGGTAATCGAGCTACTCAGAGTAGTTAAGAATTTTTGTAATTTTTGTTTCATGGAGTTAATATTTTTCTATTATGACTGGAACTTATTTCAATAAAACAAAAAATATTCATTTTGTATTATAAAAGCTATTAGTTATTAATAGTTATTAGTTATTGTAATATTGGAACTTATTGTTCAACAATTATTCATTATACATTAGTAGTAATGCTTGAAATACACAAAAAGTTGATACTACCCGGTTAGTTTGAATCATCCGATCATATCATTCACGAAATTTTCCGAATTAGCTGAAAACTCTGGGTATGGACCGGATAGTTCGTGTTATACTGTTAGTGCGTTGGTATGAAACGCTCAGGAATGGAAAGCTCAGGTGTCGATATTTTTCTTGAGTTTTTAAATTGGAAGTTTTTCAGTTATTTATTACGCACAGTTTTGGATTTTTCAAAACTGCTGCAATCAAAAAACCTGGAAATGCTTAGAAAATGCTTAGAAATCATGATTAGAAATCAGTCAAACGAATAGTTTTTTCTGAAATCAACTTATTTTGATTAAAATCTTCAAAAATGTTCTCCATTTTTTAGAAACCATATCTAAGTTGCCAAACTAAATTCTGAAAAAACGAAATTTTTAACAAAATACATTAATGTCAGGATATGACATGACATTATGAATTTGAATAAATAAACGGAAACATTTGAATATTAAAAATTGTTTGTAAGAACTTAACCTAAAGTTGTTTAAGATGGATTTCTTTCATTTGGATAATGTATATTTTTTAAATTAGAAATTATTATTATTTGATCACTGCCACCAGACGATGCCCTTAAGGAGGGGGTTATATCACCTTTTTTGTGAATATTAGTCGTTGATGAACTTCTTGAAAATCTGAACTACCATGGATTTGTTATTAGGGGATATGCGGATGTTTTTATTATCACAAGTTTGTCCACTCTTGAGACAACGATATTGAACAGAATGGTCCCTAAGCATAGTATCTAGATGATGTCAGGATAGATGTTTCAATCAATCGTTAAACTATCAATCGCGAAGAAGCTTTATTTGTATTGTTGTTTTTTCTAGAAATAGGCTCTGACATCTAATAATGTCCATACTAGACGGAAAGGTGATTGATTTTTTAAATGATGACAAGTACTTAGAGCAACCTTTAATAAGAAACTTGTTTGGAACACTCACTGGACAAACACTGCAGAAAATGCCACCCACACGTGCTTTATTCGCCAGCCAGCCCTTTCATGGCAAAACGTGGAGTGGGCAGAAATTATAAATAGGACGTTTTTGTTGCAGGGTGGCCACAAGTTCAACAACGAAACAACAGCAATTTACTTCTTAAGCTGTAGAGAATTAATATGGAATTTTTATATATAAACAACATTTACTTCAGTTGTTCTTATTGCTATGAGCACAACTGTATATTCAAGCGTGTGTTATTTTAATTAATAAACATTATTTCCAGGTAGAGCATTTCAGGACTGAAACCTCTTATCACTCAAATGTGCACCAAAATAAACTTTAAAAGTAACAAAATGATGACCTATTTAACAGAAAGTTCAAAGTTCAACCTTTAATATAAATTTCAATAGAATTTCAACAGGACGTTAAATTGTTGTGTCTATTAATAAATCAAAATTGCTGGAAATACGAAGCAACACACATTTTTTTCTAGATAACTGATAAAACATGAATATAAAAGCTTTTTTGTGATTTTAAAATAACTTTTGTTAGCTTTTTTCGATTATTGATAAAAATACTAGAATTCAGTTGAATTTTCATACAACCCACTTTTAGGCGCAGCTTTGAACAGCTTAAAACTTCAGAGTAATTTGATAATTAATATGAAAACTAAATTTGGGTTTAATTCAGACAAAAAAAAAATATAGTTTACCTTGTATTTTTTATACAACTTTTAATATTTTTTTTAACACTCCCGAATTTGTATATGTTAATAAGTTATGATAAACAAACAAGTATCATTTTATTGCTAATTAATTTAACCATTTAACATACACACAAACATAAGATACATCATATTTCATCTAACAAATGTATCGTTAAATCTTAATGGACGCCATTAAAGTAAGAAATAAGCTTTCGGCAAAACCATCATAATTAATTGCAAATTTTTAACCAAATATCGTTATACTTCGTTAGTGTTTTGGTGAATAATTACAACAGTTTCAGTTGTTAGTAGTTTAGTACATAAGTTGGATATTAGATGAGTACTCACACAGATATGATATTCGGCTAATTGTGTGTTCTTGCTGTTTTAATGCCTCTGTTTATTTTGGGAATTTCATACTTTATTGACAGTTAAAATATACAGTGAAACAATTTAATTTCCGTATGAAACTAAGTTTAAACTTAAAAGTTAATAGTTCTAGTATATCAAGTATATTCAAAATAGTATCCAGTTAAGCAAAATTTCAAATTATTCAAATTTTTACAAAATTTTATGATTTATTTTTAGTGATGGAACTGGTTCTTGTAACGAGTTTTATTGAAAAATTAGTTGAGACCATAAGACGGGTTCATAAAAACATAAATTTCAAAATATTTACTTCGTTTACGTCTTTTTGGATCGATATTACGTCTTTTTGAATTTGTAAGATCATTATCTAATATGATTTGATAAAATTGAAAAAAAAAATTAGGAAATTTTTACTTGTTTCAACTATTACTAAGACACTATTTTATGGAAATATCTTTAAAGAAATTACACAGAGTATCTGCTCTTCTGCGATACCATTCAAAATAAAAACTCTTCATAAAATTCGAATTTTTTTCAGTATGTCTAAAATATACTTTTAATATTTGAGAATTTCTAAAATTAATAACTAAACATTTTTTATTTTACATTGATTATAAGTTGAAAAAAGTTTAATCTCCCAAAAATTTTGACTTTTAATAGTAACGAAATATTCTTGCAATTATCAAAAGCATCGATTTCCATGCCTTTGTGTTATGTTAAAATCTTGCCATGCGATATACCAAATGTTTGCAAAAAATATATTTCCTCATCCATGATCACACATTTAAATTTTGTTTTGCATTCCGACTGCACATTCCTAGGCCTTATATCAATTGAGTTCATTATTATTTTTATTATTTTTTAACCTTCAAAAGGTTAAAACGATTCTTACGCTCTAAACCTAAAACTTCCACTTTGAATCTCCGTTTCTAGAGAAAGAAACCCCGTTCAACTGCCGTACATTGGTCAAAATGAGGAATTTAGCTAGACAAAATTATTTGGCAATTTATAATAATTTATTTTAACCACCCAAACATGAATCTGTAAAAGAAAAATTTCACACTCTTATGGTTTTAGAGAAAAAATACGCAGAACTTGGAAAAATTTAGTTGAACAAAATTTGTAAAAAAAAAACAAGAATTGTTTAGTTTTGAACTACCTTTCATATGTTCTTAATTTATTTTGCAATAAAATTATAAAATTTAAAAAATATGGGCTAAAATCAAGCTCAAAGTGTTCGTTACTGAAATCAGATCAATAGAGCTCAAAACCATCACAAAACATGTTATTTAAGTTCGCAATTTATGCCAAAAATTGGGTTTGAAATTTTTTTTTTGATAAACACGTCAATTTGTGGTAAATAAGTGCAATTTTGGGCTTGTTTGAAAAAAATTAATTTTGTTATTGTTGTTTTGGTACATCATCAAATGAGCAACCGAACGACGTAATTCTCAATTGGTTTTTGTTCTTGTTAGTGATATGTTCGATATGTTATGAACTGGATCAAATATTTTTTAAACATGTTGATAAAAAAATTTCAAAATTTGTTAGATTGGGCATATTAATTTTTGTTACTAACAATCCACAAATGGCATGCCTTGGACACAAATGAGCATGTTTTTTTGATTAACAAAATGAGATTAATTGGACACAAGTGAGCACATTCATTTTTTGACAAACAATCCAAAAATTTCTTATATTGTACGCATGTGCGCATATTAATCTATACTATTATATAAAAGGAGACTCACGGATTTGCGGCGACGTGTTCTCAATAACCGCTGAACCGATTTTTATAATTTTTTCACTATTCAATTGCTATGATAAGCGAAATTAAAATAGGGTACTACGTTTTTTACAAAACTTTTTCTTTAATTATTTAAGAATTCATGTCTTTTAATTCATGCTAATGCTGTACAAGCAGCACAACAAGCAGCAGAAAACCAATGCTTAAGCTCTGGCTGTGAGAGTAACTCAGCACGGCTGCCATGTTGTGTCGGGAGTTGCTCTCAGTTTGGTCTGTTGAGCAGTGTTGCCAACAATCTGACATCGTATTTGTTATGGTTTTCAGACTTGAATTGTTTATACATATTTACAGTCAAAAAATCTTTTTCCTCTTATGCCTGATATATAACCAAATAATTATTTTGTTATTTATTGCAAATGTTATTCATCGACAATAACACAATCTCGACGGATTGAAAGCTTTATACAATAGTTCAGATTTAAAATTTGTTTTTATGGCAACACTTGCTACTTTATTTGCAGTCAACTTCTTGCTCAGAGAGAAATATAAATATATTAAAAATCTTACCATGAAATGGGGGATGAAATTTTTTATTGTTGTAGTTATTTCAGTATACAATAAACATCTGCATGAATTTATTCATACAATGAATGCACAACATGTTTCACAACGTGTTGCTTGTTACCTTACTAACCCATCGTCGTTGAATGAATGTTCATGAATGCAGCCACTAAAGTTGTGTGAGTTTCGGTTGTCTTGTTTGACGAAAGACTGCATTAATTCGTTTCGTACAATAAGCCGAAGCGCTCTAATTTTTGTCACCAACAATGAGAAGAAGAGCCACCAAACACTAGCCGTAGAGAGTGACGATGAGCATTTTATTGTTATTCTCTCTATTCTACTAAACTGCTGTAAGCAAAAAGAATAGCACATGTGCATTCAAATTTTTCAACTTATTCGAGTTACCCGAGTTGATCGAAACAATTTATTAAGGAAAAGCACATGCTTTATACGTTATACAATGTGTTGCAGTTTATATGTTAATTGATACATTAAGAACTCTTTAGTTATTATTTTATGATTTTGTGCGTATATTAATTTTGTGACGTCCATTAGAAGGTGTGGCAGGTATATAAAAGTATATATATTCTTGATCGATATCTCAACTTGAGTCGATCAAGCCATGTCTATCTGCCTTGATTTTAAGCAGGCTCTTATAAAAGTTGATTTTAAGCAGGCTCTTCGCAACCTTGCACAGTAAAAAATATGAGGATAAATTTTATACTATTTGGTATAAATATAAATCAATTCCAAATATGTTATAAAATGTATACCATAACATCGTATAAACCAAATTTATACAAAGTTGGTATAGATTTTATCCGAAAAGTGTATAAAATGTGTTTACACCAGGTTGGTATACATTTTTATAAGCAAAAGTATAAAATCTTTTTAAACCACATTTGGTTACTTTTTATAGCAATATTGTATAAAAATATGTGGTACATATGTAAACATACATTAAATATGTTAATTTATGTTTTATTTAAAGTAATAAATCAGTAATAATATTTAGGTTCCAATTGATATATTTCATGATATATTTTTTTTTATTTTAAAAAACAATTTGACAAGAAAAATAAAGAGTAAAAAATTATACTCAGAAATTTGCATGTTTAATCATGTTGGCGGAGCATCCAATTCAAGCGCAATATTTGTATCAATCTGAGTGTACAAAAAAATATTCAACGGAACTATTTGTGCATAACATGATTACTGACTGAAGAACAAACGCAAACTGATTGCCTGCTAGCATCGATGAAGTTCGGTAGCTTCGAAAACTCGACTTGTGCGTGAAAGCCGATCGGCTCCGTGAGGTTTTCGTGTGTATAACTGAAATAAATATGATTTTTATAAATTTATGGTATACAATTTATACTATTTTGGAGTAAAATAGCGGTTTAAATGGAAATGCAAGTTTTATAATATTGGGTGGTATAAAACTTATAATAAATTTGGAATAAAACGAGTTTATACTACAGAAATGTTATAAAAAAGATAAAATTTATCCTCAAACTTTTTACTGTGTGCTTAAATTGTTATTTAAAAACATTTTTTATTCATTATGTAAGTTGGTAAAGCTAATAATCACAAATCTTTTACAAAAATCAAGAAATCTTTAACATTAAGCGTAAAATATGTCGTTTTTGACGCAAGTTCTGCCAAGAACCGTTGATTAAATTTTAGCAGTCTTTAAATGCAAATTGCGATGATTAAAGGCTGCGAAAAGTGCAGATGTTAAATAAGCTGTAACCATCTTTATGGATAAAAATGTGCTTTTTTAAAAATGCTTAAAGTTACTAAGCCTCTAAAATGATTTTATGTACGAGTATAAGGCTGTTAATGTTTAAATCATATATGCAAAAAATAAATAAAAAACCTGCACAGGTAAGGGTATAGTAGCTTTGTGCAAACGTTTATGGCGCACAGAAATAAGCCAGCCCGGTACAGAAAATTATATACATATATACTTCATTACAGCGTGAGCTGATTTAGACCTGTCCGTCCATAGGTGTGAGGTGTCTGTAAACACAGAATAAGAAGAAGTTGAGATAACTGCATGAAAGTTGTTACACTTGGTTATGTAGACCCAAGGACTTGTGCTATTTTTTTGTAATCCGCCTATATACACGCCCACCTCCCACACAACCCCAAAGTTGATAGCTTTATAAAAAGGCTTTTATTTAAGATATAGGGATTGAATTTGGTTGCATACATTTAACATCTTAACTGAATTGAAATGCAATTCATCTGGCCATGAATACGCTTACCTCCCATATAATATGTTAAAGCGGGAACTCTACAAAGAGGTCTCTACTTGAACTATATGAATAAAACCTATATATATAAAAGGCAAAGTCGTAAGATGTGTTTGAAATTCCATAACTCGAGAATGGAGCGTCCAATTTGGTTTTATTCAGTTTGAATTTCAGGGTACGTTAGAGATGGTCTGTAAACGGTTAATGTGACGGTTTGTACGAAATCGGTCCAGTGGTTCTGTAAGCTGTACAACGTTCGTGCAACAGGAACACGAAAACTGTGTAAGAAAATAGCCGCTAAACGGTTGTACAACAGGCGCTTGCCTGACAGTTTGGCTGTACATATGCTGAACATCGACGTGTTTAGTATCTGTACGGTCAAAATGTCCTGCAAGCGCCTGTTGTACAGCCTTTTTACGGCTTTTAGCCTGCTGAGTTTCATGTTTGCCTATTGTTCGAACATTGTACAGCTTTGACTAAATAATTTTAATTTTTACTCGGGATGACATCCCATATCTTTATAAATAAAATTCTTCTCATAAAAAAAGCAGCACCAAACTCGAGCGGCGACGGATATAATCAGCTAGTTTATTAAATGTGTATTTTACATAAAAACTAAGATTTTAAAATATGAATTACATCCGCCCACGGATACGCCCAACCACAACACAACACACAAAAGTAAAAACTTTAAAAGCATTTATAAATATACAAGCCCTTTAAAGCATATTTAACGTTTTCTATGATATTCAAATAAATTAAAAGAGTTCTTACAAATTATGTGGTCTTTGCTTTACAAATTTTGATCAAACAATTCGAGTTATTCGAATGTGCAGTTCTAATTCATGAAGTTTGGACAAGAACACGTTTCATTCGTACCATCGTGTTTCAGCACAACATTGATTCATTTCACTCACGAATGAACAGCGTTTACCGAGCTGTTCTGATTGTTGTTCGTGAATTGTACGATTGCACGAGACAAACGAACTGGCTGCTCTCAAGCTCTACGTAATTCATGTCTCTTTTTCATTTATTCTTTGCTTCTCACTGCGACAGAATTGAATGAGTTTTTGTTGTTAATTTTGGTGAGCGTCTCATGAGTAGCTTTTTTTGCATTCATGCAGATGTCTAGTATACAAATATTCCATTGCATATGCTCAAATGCTTCTCAGAGGATCTCAGTACGATCTGAAATGTCGCATTGATATGTCATTGTTTGTGTTCATCTGCGCAGAAATTATGTTCATGCATACAACCTTATAAAATAGATTTCCTTTAAACTTTTCAATAGGTTTATATTGGACGCATCAGAAAATAATTTTTGTTTTTATTTTCCAACGTCTTTTTTAAAATCAAATAGGTTGGCACTATGAAATAAAGTTGTAACAAAATGATGACCATAAATGTAGAGGAATACCAATATAACTTCTTTAATTTAGTTGGATTTTCGATTTTGTTCCAAACAGAAGCCTCAAAGTTTTTTATTTCGCGTGTTAATAAATGTTGCACATTAAAAGAGTTATTGTGATTGGAGCATATTTTTTATTTTTAACCGATTTCAAAAAGGAGGAGGGTCTCAAGTTGGTTGGTTTCTCTGTTTTTTTATAATAGCATTATAAATAATGCATTTGCATTGGTCTCCAGTAGTTTTAGTTGAACCTTAATATTATAATTCAACTTTTGAATGGTTTTCCATTATATTAGACAGCCTGGCATAAGCTACGCAGCGCATGTAAAACGCATCGAAAACGTATGTTTGACGCATATTTTAGTGTTTAAAGGATGCGTAAGTTAAGCATATTTTAAACAAGCTGTTAACATCTTCTTTGTATATTAAAATGATTGTATGTACAAGTAGACTTCAAAACCGCTAAACCAATTGTTATGAAATTTTCAGGGAAACTCTAGCAAAGTCTGCAGAGCGCTCCTGTGAAGTTTGGCATCGATATCGAATAGCTTTAGAATTACATGTTGCACAGCTCCAAAATTCTGTATTTGACCTCAATTTTCACGTGCTGTTTTACTGGTAAAATTTTAAAGCCGTTGCAGAAGGGGCGTGACACTTTTAAGGCATTCAAACTTTTTAGTATAATTTAAGAAACATAAGTCACAAATTTGTGAAACTCGGAAGGAATATAACATTTGGTCGTGTCCATCCACTGGAAAAATTCAGCAAGCATTGGAAATTGGGTCGTGACACCATCAACATAGTTTAAATGTTTAATATCGAATAGCTGTGGTACTTAATGTTTCATAATATTTAAACTCAGCATAAATTTAATTTTTGGAAATGTCTTTCGACAAGAAATATACCACGGGCATTGGAAAACGGGGTGGGAATCCGCCCATACAAGCCAAATTTTTAATAGCAAATAGCATTGGAAATAAAAATCGCTGATCAGTGAAATTCCGAATGGAGTTGCCATTTGGTAATGTCCTTCTCATAGAAAACTGGTCTGAGCTTTGGTCAAGTGGGTGCACCTTCCCCTACAAGCTACATTTTTGATCGAATAGGTTCTGAAGTCACAGATGAAGTACATGTGTTTGTCTAAGGCTGCGTGCATTTTCAACGCCGATTCAGACAGACAGGCAAGCTGAAATCTGTGTGAACAAATGAGATACAAATATCTATCTCTCTCGCTTTTTCACACACTCTGCGGACACAGGCAGGCAGTCTGAATCGGCGTTTACTATGCACGTGGCCTAAGGCGTAGCAACGCGCGCCGGGTATTGCTAGTATTTCCATAAATTATTTGATCCAAAAATCACATATATTATGCACGAATCAATAATATTATAGGGCTTGATATCAATAATATTATGGCTAAGCTCAGAATCACTCCCAAAATTAATTGGATTGGGATTGTTTTCAGTTTAAATTTCTCTCCGTGTACAAACAAATTTTTTGGTTTTGAAACAATGAATTTTTTTTTTACTTTTGTCCAGCTAAATCTACATTTTGAATCTCTGTGCGCCAGACGGTATGATTTCGCGAGGTGAGAGAACAGCACTTAGCTGAAAATCACTGGTCCGTGGCGTCTACCACACCACGCAGATAGGGCAAGGATGTGGTGATGGATCCATTGTTTCTATTATATCTTTCCCAATGGGTAGGTACTTAATAAACGGCTTTGATTGTACCTTTGTCTCGCGTCTTTTATTATTCTGGACTCGGATTTTTCCCGGCAACTGACAAGAACCGCCTACGTCTTGTGGATCACCGCCGGTGACATTATAGGTCACTGTGCTGCCATCTTTGCAATGCAACACTCTTATCGAAGTATTCGTGTGGTAGCTTGGTACTCTGAATTCATAAACAGGCATTACAAGGCAATATTATTTGGCAGCCATCCTCCATCTTGTGCCTTAGATAGCTTTTTGCGCAGTGGTGGTATCAAGGTTTATAGTATATGTCTTTAGGTCAATTTCCGAAACCCAAACCGGCGTTCAGATAGCCCTCCCGCTATTTGGATCGCTTTTTCTATTCGGTAGCACAAGTAATGCAAAGTGTTTTCCGTGGAAACACAGTCTGTGGGTCTTCCACTGAATTGGGAGTGTACCCTTCCTTAAGCTACACGCGTTGTAGAGGTGGTCAAAGGCTTGTGGTTGCAATAAGCTATTATGTTTTAACCCAAGGTTCAGAATACCGTCTGACACTAGTGCCTTGCCGTTCTTAACAAATTTAGCAGTTGTATCACATTTGAGCTTACCATCAATATTGGATCTTGATCGCCGCCTGTTTCGTGGAACAAAATTGCTGGTTGTGGCAGAAAGAGAGCCCTGACTACTATGCTAAGCTGTTGTGGGTCTGTAAGAGTTGGCGGTATAAACATCTTTAGCTTTTTTGTTATCAGATCGCTTATATAGCTGCAGAAGGCACTAGCGCTTGATCTTAATATTCGGTTTCTTCAAAGTCTTTTTTGAAACACGGTAGGATTCACGAAGTTCTTATAATCTGTCGGTACCCCTAGCAAGGTTATATCTTTTTTTAGCTTGAAGGCACCCTGCGTGGTTCTGAAATTTCTGAGGACCACCTTATACTGAACTGCGGTGTCGTTAGCTTGGTTATCTAAATCGTTAGACTGGTTATCTAAATAACTCTTCTTCACTACTATTCATTCGAATGTGAGGTTGTGTACCAAGTCTGCATATCAAACTCACTGTATGATAATGTCAGATCTATAAGAGTGCTACCGACTGCGCTGCTAAATGTTTGATACTATCCCGTGTTGAGAAGCACCATTTCAAGTGATCCGAACAACTCGATAAGTTTGAGACCTCTTTGGTTTATACGATAACTGCCTCATTCTACAGCCCCAGCATTAAAACCGCATGTTGTATTACCTGGTTTCTTCTCTCGTACATCGTCAACTGAAGCGTATTTACTGCTTCCGAACTCTTCAACTGACATAGTTCGGGCAAGATAGCAGCTCACACCGGGACACCCTCTACATCGACCCGAACAAATAATGTACGAAGATCTACTAGGGCGTTCAAGTTGCTGTAGACTCAGCAAAGGAAACACAAGTTTTTTTGCTAAAATTAATGTTTGTTCTTCCACATAGTCCTCTCGATACACTTGTTCTAACGGTTTTCAAACATTGCAATGCCTTTTGAATTGTAAGTTATCTCAAGAACTCCGAAATACGCATCAGTTTCCAACTCAACCTGTTTATTCGACGTCAATCTTCTTCCTGGAGTGTTCCCATCTTTTTAAGTTTGGGAACAGATAATAGTCACTGGGGTTCAAATCTGGAAAATATGGATGAAGAGGAAGCATTTCAAAGCGTAACTGGTGCAATTTGGCCATGGTTTCGATCGGTTTGTGAGCTGGAGCATTGTTCGAACAAAGATGTTTTTTTTCTCCGAAAAATGGTGCCGTTTGTTTCCGATTTCATTCTTCAGATGGCCAAATAATTTGCAGTAATAGTCTCTGTTCATTGTTTTTCCTTTATTCATATAATCTATGGACAAAATGCCATTTGAATCCCAAAATACAGAACCCAAAACCTTTCCAGCCGTTTGTTGAGTCTTTGCTCACTTTGGTACACTTCCACTGGGATCTACCTACTCTTTTACTGATTCTTTCGATTAAGGTGTATAGTGGTGGATCCATGTTCCATCCATGGTGACTATTTTAAGCAAAACATCAGTTGGATTTTCTTTAAACATGTCCAAAATTTGTTGGGAAATGCGAACACGTTCATGTATTTGATTGCTTGTAAAGGAACGCGGCACCCATTTTGCCACCGACCCACTTGATATGCCTAGAATTGGATGGCCAAGCATCGTTTAGTCGGTGCTCTGGTCTCTGACCGTTTGCGCTAATAGGTTTTTCGCCGCTCGGTAGTTATTTAGACTAAACTGTAAGAATCTCATCTTAGCTTTGGCTTTGTGGGAGGCCTTACAGAACGGAAATCCTTCCAGGTATTTTGTTTCTGTGGTTTTCTTGGCTAAGCATAAAAAGCAGCATTCCTTTCACAACACTTTTTCGCCTTATGAGCATCTTTTCTGCATTTCGCAACCCACTTTCTTTGGTCTGTGTTTTTGAACTTTTGGCAGGTTTTTGTGATATAACCAAAGTCGAGACACTTGAAGCATCGATTTGCAGCAAATTTTTATCGGACTCTACATATCCAGCCAACTTTAAGTTTATTTGCCACCAACAGCTTTCCTCCCTGTATAACTAATAGGCATGCTACCACCATTTTTCCTTCCTGAATCACTAATAGGCATGCTAACACCAGCATAGCTTAACCCAGTGATTTGACGGTTACCTTTTTAGAATCGTCAATATATCTCTTAATGTTGCGCACATCATCATATGTTGTCACCTCATTAAGGTGTTTTATCTCGACCTATGTCTCATCTGTGAGGGTTCTCGTTTCGATAATGTCATTGAATACCATATCGTACTCCTCTTTCGGTAGTTGAGTTGACTAGGTAAGCACTTCACTTTATTCAGTGCGTCTTACTCTCGAGACATTTTCTCCGAACCCTTTGACTACCTTCTCTTGTTTCATGTACCTGATGATTTTGCTGTGGGAGAGGTTACAGCAGCTGGTCAATCTAGCTTCTGAGACAGTTTCTTACATTTTCTCGTCTTTCTGACGATATCAGTCCAAGGGTAAACTTTTCGGGTTGATTGCAAAGCACTATACTGCTTTTTCGCACTATCTGTTGCGACTTCAGATGTGAGGTTAATGCAGGAAAGATTTGTCTGGCTTATAAGTATTTTGATCTCGTGGTGTACATTGTTCTTCCTCTTCACGAAATCTGCCATCTCTCTTTTGTAACTAATGGCTCCAACATATTTTAAGTTTCGTTTTATCTTATGGCTGTTCCTTTGATACAACCAACAAATTTTTATAAATATTTTCAAACGGTTACAAGCTACCTTGCAAGTAATCATTAAGTCACAAAAAATGCACGACCTTCACAGCATAAAATGATCCCTTATTATAATGGATATCGATCCACTGGCATGAACGTATGCACATCTGTATACTATATATATTTAAAGTATGCTAAATTTGCACATTTATAAGAAGTAATCGATTCCTAAATGTAACCAGAAGAGGGTGCATTTTTGTTCTTATTATTCCCTTAACGTGCAGGACGTGACAAAGGAACGCCTTATAAATCCGGCTGCCAATTCAATAGAACAACAATTGACCTTTCAAGATGAAGGTTCATAAATGCAAACTTACACACACACACATTCAAACACAAACAAACCACATCCGGAATTCACACAACGAAGCAACGAACGAGCGCATGCTAAGGACAAAAAAAAAGGAAACGCACAAATTGTAGATGATGCTGGCTGGTGTTGGTTGTGAGGCAATTTGCAGCGTACTGCAACATATAAGTAAGTTTGTGTAGGTGGCATAAGTGCCGTGAATATATATGTGCATGTGTGTAGAGCTCAAGTGCTACATGGACAAGTGGGTTGCAGCGTGATGAATGAATGACGCTCGAAGGATGATGAATGATTGTCGTCAGAGACTGCAAATAAGTCGCAAGCGAAGAGTTGAAATGCGGCGAAAAGTGAAGGAGGTGGAGAATTATGTAGCAAAACGTAGTGACAAAAAGAAGGTGCAAATTCATATCAACTCAAAGGAGCTTAACACTTCTTTGCAAAACAAGCAGCCAAGCAATTACATCCTTCATTAACTGCAGGCGGCTTGGGAATTGAAGGTTGAGTGCTTAGAGCAATTTTCTCAAGGAAGAAATACTTTTAAATATGAACTAATTAAATACTTGAAAGTTGTAGTAGAAACATTTGTACTCTATATAACTGCATAATATAAATGTTAGCATATTTAAAACCTTTTTTATATTTGAATTGTATAGTTGTAATGTATGTTGCAAGATTTAATGGCAACGAATTAGAACATTTCTCTTATTTTGTTGTAAGTGCCAATCAAATGTTATTTACAAATAAATCCTGTCGGAAGTAGGTTGTTGTTCAATTGGCAGAAGCATGTCACATCCGCATCATCTGCAGCAGGCAGACCGCAACCAGCATATTTTAGCGTACCCACAACTCAACTCATCCAGCTTAGCTCAGCCCCAATTCGGTACGTGCGGTTGTGCCATAAAAATTGTATTACATTTCCAACTCATTTCCGGCCTAAACAATTTTAACCCCAAATCCTGTCGAATAAACACCGCACACCAACACAAACACCATATACATTTGTGTGTGTTTGTGTGTGTGCGTGTTTGTATTCGTTGTGCTTGAAACTCTGCTGCAGTGCCGCAAGTACGTCCGTCCCTCGGCATTCGTTCGTTCTTACGTCCAACGTCTGTCTATTTGTCCTATGCTAATATTTGCGCAGCATTACTTTGGACGCATAGCCTGTGCCTGCAAATCCTTATCCGATTGCATCTTACCGTTAAGGTTGACCTATTTACGAGCATATCCCGATTTGGCAACATGTTCATTCAGCCATTCATCGGCTTCCATGCCATTCACAACGTCATCTAGCGGCTGTAGCTTGTCGTGCTCTTAACATGCACTTAACCAGCCACAATTCATCCTCCTTGGCGTACAGCGGGGCGCTCTTATGATGTGTTGGCATGCTTTGCTAACTTAAGCACAAAATCGGTTTGACTGTTTGTTGAATGGGCTGATGGATGGTGAATAGTGGCTGGGTTCGTTCGTTGGTTAGTTCTTTTGCCGTTGCACTTTCTTGAAGTTTTAAATAAAAATAGTTAAAAAAAAAATCATGCATCGCCAAGTTGCGTGCAACGACAGCAATTGGCCAGGGCTTTTCGGTCAATTTATTCAATGTTTGTTGGTCGCAATGTATAGAAAATTTGTATTAAATTTTAGTGTAATCAACTATTGAAACTAAATGCATATTAAAATGTACTATATTGTAAGGATATCTCCAAAATGAATTGATACGCATAAAATACTACCATAAGAATATATAAAATTGGCCTAATGGCTCTCTTATTTGACCAAAGTGTGACGAAGCCTTTTTCGAATCCCAGTCAGATCTGTTCTAAACACACGCAGATACATTAAAACAAGTAAAGAAAGTCTAAAGTCGGTTAAGCCCGAATATGAAATAACCTAAACCGGTTTTTTTTTTCAAAATACAATAATAGTATTGCAAATGGACGTATCCGTCGGCGTCTGAAGCTCATATTTTATATGCAGTTCAATTTTGATGAAAAATTTACACATACCAAGTTTTATTCCTGTAGCTCACATGGTAATGCCGTTATAACGAGCACTCGTTAGTGTGCTTCGTAAAGACATAAGCGAAGCAACAGTAATAGCCCATCCACAATGACGACAACGAGCGACGAGCGTCAAACGTCACTTTTTTTTCACATGTATTTCTTATGGGATGAACTTTTGGAAACAATCGCGACGACATTGTTGCCCGACATCAAATGTAGCTATAGCCAGCTTCAATTTAATTCTAATTTGGCGACAAAAACAGACGACAAAAGTAAATGTCAGCCATTGTTTACATTCGTGTTTTTTTCATGCCGGCTGCTCGAGTGCTCGTTTTTGTGTTCAATTTATATATTTAATTGCAAACTTTGATGTGAGTTTATTAAATAATATAATTTAATTTAAATTCAATTCAATAACCTGTAAAACTATTGCTGATTTCACTAAGCACTTTCTGCTGTAGCTTGTTGTTGTCGCGTTTAAAAAATTCAAGTCGCCCGAAATTTCTCTACAACGACAGAGTGGAGACCTGTCGTCCGTCGCCCGTTGTCGTCATTGTGGATGGGCTATAAGCTTTCAAGCAGCGCTTCTGCATTACCTGTCAGTGCGAGGGTTATCACTTGAGAGCGATTCTCGTTATAGTATTCCGTTTTGCAGCTAAAACAACTTTCAAATAACTTTTTTTTTACTTGTTCATGTGAATGAGAATCCTCGTTATGATACTTCTTTAAGGTAACAGCAAAGGACCACCTTGTCGTATCTTTGTTACCTCTCAATAACTTATATTTTACTTGTCAGAGAATCAATACCGAGACTGTTTTTTCCAGAGCGAGCCTCTTAACGTGACCGCCACACTTTGGAGATCTTCAAATGGCAAACTCATTCACACTTAACGGCTTTTCATCTAGATCCTTAGAAAATGCGATATGTGTGGTGATTGAAGGAGTTTTATTTTTTATTTCTTATTTTTTTTTTTATTTTTCGTACAGGAAGCATCAAAATTTTCTGGTGTTAGACTTTAACCCACTAAACCTGCATGTGGTCCTCATCTTGTCCTCCTGGGACACCGATATACTTCTACGTCAGGAAGGCCGTCGCACAGTGTAATAATTGCGACCAAAACTAACTTTTATTTTTTTTAATATTATGACTTTTTATATAGCATTGCTATAACACTGAAAATGTTTGCATGTGAATTTAATAAAATAAAGCATTTATTTTGAAAGATACAAAAAACAAAAACAAATTGGCCATTTCAGCCCATGAAAGGACTTTGACCGAGCTTCTTATGATCAATTGTGTCGTGTGTGTTATTAAATGTTTGCACACAATTGACCGAGAACTGGACCTACATGTTTTATGCCGACTCCGAACGGCTAAAGTTTATGTTCTCAAGAAGCTTTACATGGCATTATTTACTCTCTGAGGTTTGCCATTGTCTGCAGAGAGGTGGTGACCGATCAGAAAAATTTTTTATTGAAAAAAACTTTTCGCCGCGGCTGGGGATCGAACCCGGGCTCCGAGCATGCTAAGCCACACACTTAACCTGCATGCCATGGTCACCACGATATAAAGATACGATATATTTAAAATTCGATTTATACGGAGGGTACCCCGAATAATGGTCTGATTATAGCCATTTTTGGCACAGATATTTTTTGAAATGATTTTAGACCATATATGATATTTTTTTAAATATTCAAGGAGTCCAAAGACACGTCGATTTTTAACTTTGTCGTATATAGGAGGTGGTGACCGAGGCATGCAGGTTAAGTGTGTGGCTTAGCATTCTCGGAGCCCGGGTTCGATCCCCAGCCGCGGCGAAAAAGTTTTTTCAATAAAAAATTTTTCTGATCGGTCACCACCTCTCTGCAGACAATGGCAAACCTCAGAGAGTAAATACTGCCATGTAAAGCTTCTTGAGAACATAAACTTTAGCCGTTCGGAGTCGGCATAAAACATGTAGGTCCAGTTCTCGGTCAATTGTGTGCAAACATTTAATAGCACACACAACACAATTGTTCATAAGAAGCTCGGTCAAAGTCCTTTCAAGGGCTGAAATGGCCAATTTGTTTTTTTGTTTTTTGTATATGGGAGGTAGGCGTGGTCATTCTTCTATTTGGCCAATATTTGGAAAATTTCTTTCAGCTCAAAATCAATATGAGAAGGTACGTAACTTTTTTAGAAAAAAATGGGAAAATATACTTAATGTTCCTATAACATCTTTTTGGACAACATATAGACGCACAGTGTCGCGATCCCATATAGCGAACGGCCCAAAATAGAAGGAGTGGAAACTTAGTGAAAATATATTTTTTGATAAAAAAGAGTTATCAGAAAAGTGTGATCAAATCGGCCAACTAAAGCACCCACCTTTAATATAGTCGAAATCGGAAATTTGGTATATTTTCCCAAAACACCATCCCAATGCAATATTATTTGAGACACCTAGTTCTTTTATAGACAAAATTGTTGGTGAGAAAAGGTACCAAATCGGTCAACTTATTCTTTCAATAAAACAAGGTGCCATGAGCAATGCAATTTGATGCACCTAGTTATTTTAAAGGAAGAACTAGTAGTTGCGCAAAAGAACCAAATTGGCCAACTAACTCATCCACCTCTTATAAAAACGAAATCGGTAAACTGGTATATTTTTCCAAAAATTCTTCCCATAGTGATGAAATTTGCAACAACTTGTTAATGATAAAAGCAACCAATTCGGACAAAAATTAAAAATTAAATTTTTTTCATTTTAATTCTCATTTTGTTATTTCCTATTTTATAGTTTCCAACCAATATTTGCCAAGCACGAAACGAAAATATTATTGGAACAAGAACCTCCAACAAAAATGTTTTTTTAATGAAAAAATTAATTTCGAGGACTTTTAAAAATTTAATAAAAACAGCAAAAGTTGCAGAATGTAGCAACAAATTATTATTATGTTTGTTGAACTTCATAAAAATATTTGTTTGATCTTACTTGAAGGCAAACTATAACCTTACTTTTTCAGAAACACAAGATTTTTTAGATTGATTAAAGTCACAAAATATTAAAATATAAGAAGAAAAATGCATGTGTTTACATAAGAAAATCAATCAACAGCTGCTTATGCTGTGCCTACTGATATTTTTGTTTTTGTTTCGTTGTTTTTGCTTGTATTGTTTTTGTTTTATACGAACTGAGTCGCCGGCTTGTTCATTAGGTTCTTGTATGTACTGCTTCTTTATTGGGTTCTTGTATGTACTAGTTAGAAATGAGTGCTCTACTTTAGCACAAGTTGTCAATCACAACCTCTTTGAACTCAGTCAATGAACTCAAACTGTCAAACTTAACGAAATGGGTCTGTGATGGGTCTGTTAGATTTAACTCTTATGAAAAATAAAACTTGTTGGATCATATTTTGTTTTATGCCCAATAGATGGCGTAAAATTTTAATTTTTGTTTTTAATGAAAATTAATTTGGGTCCCACATCCCACTAGCACTAGCGAGTGTAGCTAGCAAATTATACATCGGACAGAGACGAAAGTGTAGCTTACAAAATAAACATCGGACAGAGACGAAAGTGGCACTAATGGAAAGGACATACTCAGCGTGAAATATAGTCATCATATGATTTTTTAAAAATCGGAGTCTTCATTTTATTTTAAAATTAGTAGTCAAACTGACTGTAGCTCACAAAATAAATATCGGACAGAGACGAAAGTGGCACCAATGGAAAGTGCACTTGCTTCGCCTTCTTTTCAACGAAGTCAATGAACTCAACCTGTCAAACTTAACGAAATGATCGAAAAAATTTACCTTTTCCTTGTTTCTTTTTGCTTGCTCATTTAATCATGCCTACTTTTAACTTTTTCTTTGTTTTGGTCTCGATAAGTAGTCCATACTTGAGTGTTATTATTTTATTTGTTAATTTTCGGAAGTTCAATAAAAAATACGTGCAAAATGGACAAAACAATCGGAACAAAAGAGACAAAGTAGAAGAGGTTACAACCTAAACGGAATTCTACGTCTACACTTACGATACTATCGATACTGTTTCTTTTTTTGATCCGGGGACTGCCAGGTGGCCTTATGGATATCGAGATGTTCGAGCAGTAGTTCGAATCATGGGCCGGGCAGTGATCATAAACGTCCTCTAGACTCGGTTTATGATCACTGTTATGATCAAAAAATCAAGAAGGCGTTCTTGACAGCATCGTCTTTTCCTCCGTCGGGGCTTGAGCGCAAAATAAGGCTTATGTGAAAGAATTTCACCTGGATGCGGATTGTGGCTAGCCTTTCGTTCACAGGTGTGAACCGGAAAACAAGGTGGCGTAGTTTCCGGCTTACGACGAATCCGTATTTAAATTCACTTTTCACCGCATGGCAGCTGTAGTAGATATCGCAGTCTGCTCTCTTAGAGCAGCCTTGTCTTTTCCATCGCACCTTAAAAGGGTCCGGACATTCCAGGTACACATCCGTAAATCATTCACATTCTAGCTGGTCACCTGCTACTTGTCCGGGACCGGAAAAAGCGGCTAACTTCTTTATAAAGAGACCGTCCACACTCGCATCCTGTGTCCTGTCCGGCAGCTTGTAATTCAGCCTCCGCAGATTTCCCTTAGAATCCACGGTACCGGTCCCTTTCGGTTATTTTACCACTATTGAAGAAATGTATGATTGGAATTGCTTGGGTGATGTTACTCCAACTTCTAAAATAGCCGCAACTTTCCCCAATAAAACGATGTAAATGAACGGTTGTTTTGTCCCAAGTAAGCGTGATCTATTATAAAACGTTCAAGAACTTATCCATATCTACTGTTCTTCCATTCTTCTTATGTTAAAGAACGGTGGCTTCGTGCCAAGTTTTCAAGCTATATCGCTTCAAGTTTAAAATATGCAAAATTCGAGTTGTATAAGATATGTCACGCCCCTTTATAGAAATAAATTTTAAACAAACGTTGAAAACAAATAAGAAATATTTCACTGAATTATTGGGCCGTAGTTTACAAAAACAAACACATTGTCAGTAAAAAAAATTTACGTAGAGGCTGCAAAGCAGACTATTCTTCAAATCATCGAAGTATCGTAAATATGTCAACTAATTTAGTGATAAATCGGGTTTTTTCCATAATATTTTAAAGAGTTGGTTTCTTTTATTTTGAATACAGACTAAAAGTGAAACGCATTTAATATCCATTCATTACAGCTATGCGATAAAAATGGCTATTTGCGTAGGTTACACTCTTAGATACATACTCTAAGACCATTAAGGGCCATTGTTGTATCTTAAGTTATTTTCGAATTTTCTTATTTGTACCAAATATATTACTATGTTTATGACATATTTTTTGACAGAGATAATTTTTCTTTATTTATGAAAGACCACAAATTCAAATGAAAACAAGTTTCAACAATAAAGCATTTGAATTAATTCTACTCTTAGCTGATTGCTATATTTAGCTAAGTCTTTGTTATCAGATTTATTACAACAAACAACAAAACGATGCTTAAATCTGAGCCAGACGTAGTTGCCGCAAAGATACATAAATTATATTCTTATTATAATATTTGATAAAATAAATAAAAAAATAATGCTTTGGCAAATGATGCTACGAGCTGAGCTCATCAAGAGATGCTCTTGATAGGATGTTTTTTTTACAAAAAATAAAAGAAAAAATCGATAAAAGTCTATAAATAAATCAACGAAATTATGAAGGATAGCAATAAAAGCAACGAAAAACATCAACCACACAGATATCGGACTGCATCCGAGTTGTGGCCATAACTAATACTTATTCGGATCCTTCGAGAAACGTTGAGGAAAAAATAACAATACATATTTTGTATTTTATCTGCAGCAGGATGTATGATACAAAATGAATAAGAAACAATATGTAGGATATCCTCTATACACTTTATCATAAATTCATGCAATACAAAGAAATTCAAATCTTAAAACGTAGAGAGAAAACACGTTCAACCAAAAAAACAGCATGTTGGCCAACCGGATCCGGAGCAACTGAAGCTACCCGAACCAGCCGCAACAAACAAGAAAGAAAGTAAAGCAAAGTAAAGGCCGTTGGCTACAATAATGGTGTGAATGTTAGTAGCCTTCAAAAAATAAAAAAAAATAAAAAAAAAAACAAACAAACAAACAATGGTAAATTATAAGCTTGGACACAGTATGAGTGAACATGAGTTACTGCAGAAGTTGGTCAAATTGGAGCGGACACCGTGGGAACTGGCCCAAAATAGAGCCCACACAATGATTATTATGAGAACGACGACGCTGTGAAGCGCAGCGACAAGGCAAAAACACTGACCAATGGATGTTCAAATTACAACCATTGTGTGTTGATGAAAAATATGTCGCACAGGTCGGTCGGTCGGTCGGTTGGTCGGTCGCTAGTGTGGCTCATGCCAGTTATGATGGTTATGTTGCTGCCGCTCTTCTTTGCTGTCGAGGCCAAACGGTACCAGCTGCAACTGTGGCAACTCGCTGCGCCACAAATTGTCAGCTTAACTTTTTGGCTCTAGTCCAGCAGGCTGTTTCTTATTGTTGTTGCATGGCACTCTTCATCTTTATTGTTTTTGCATGTAACGAAAAAGCAAAATTTTACTTTAGTTTTGGTTGCAAATTTTAGTAAATTTGGTAGCACGCAATGAAGGTAAAAGGTCCCGCTTGTGCCCGGTGACATTTTGAGTTGTTTAAATTCAAAGCGAAAAAAAAGAAACAAAATATATTATTTCAGTACATGAAAAGTTGCTGGTTGCTTGTTGCCAACCAACAAAATGCAGTTATTATCAATAATTAAAGAAATTTTCAAGTCAGTCAAGCTTTTGCGTAACGCTGCAGATACTGATTGTTGTACACATTTTAGATATACAAACAGGAAATGGCAAGGTCGACATAGTTTTGAGTTTGAAAACTTTAAGGTATTGTATTGTTCTTTGTGTAGGTGCTTTTGTTATACAAACTGAATGCTGAACAGTTATATCAGATTTTAATCAATTAAATAAATTTTCATACATTTTATATTGTTTTATAAGAGACACAAACAATAATATATATTTTACCTCAAAGCATACAATTATAGTGCTTGAGAAAGAACGGTCGAATAATCCTTTCTGCACAATTTCGAGACTAAATGCTTTGGTCGTAGAACGGTTTCTTTGAATCAATTGAAGGTTTTCATTCACGTAAAATCTATAGTTTTGGTTCTAATACTTACTTACTTAGGTGGCCATGACAACCCGTTGACGGGTTACGGCCGACTTCATCAGGTCTCGCCAGGCGTCTGGTTCTAATAGTTTCTATATAACACATATAAAAAACATTTCCAAGTTTTTTATATATTTTTTTCGAAATTTTAGACTTTTGAAAAATAATTCCCTTGGTATGATTCCATAACTTCCAAAGTATTTGTTCTTATAACAAATTTTAAACATATTCAGAAAATAAACACTTCAGACTTTAATTTAAGTTATCACTTGTACCCCTGATGATTTTATAAACACTTCATTTGTAAAAATTTTAAAAAAATACCGTTTTTTTACATTTTCTCATTTTAAAGTAAACAAATTATACCGTTGGTGTAAATTTTTGTTTTGTTTTTAACTTATATAAAATATAATCTTTTTCCAAAAATTTTAAGTTATAAATCATGTTTGTAGCAGGTTGAATACTTTATTTATTGCAGTTTTATCGAAAATACTTAAAACAACCTGCTGAAAAGTTGACTTAGATTTCTTACTAATTAAAATCACATTTTCATATTTAATAAGATTTGCAATCCGGTATCCATGGATTCTATAGGATATCTGGGGGGTGAGCTACAAGCTGCTAGGATGCGGATAGTGAACGACCTCAAGATATAGAGGTTAGCCGCTTTTTGCGGTCCCGGACAAGTAACGGGTGACCATCTAGGGCGTGGAAGCACATTAAAACTGCTCAATGTAAATCAAACTAGCCTCAGATGAACCCTTACTACGTTGACGAAGCCTCATTTGGGCGCACACCCCGACGGAGAAAAAGGATGATGTTGTCAATGACGCCTTCTACGCGAGCCTCGTAGAAGTGAAAATAGTCCTCGGCGATTTCAACGAACGAATTTTTAAAAATTTTTATGAACAAAAAATTTAATTAATTCGAAGACTAATAGCATCTTTCTGTAAAACGAACGTAACGTGCATTTCACGAAGGCTTCGGTCAAAAGCCGAATGTCAGCTGTTTTCGCTTGATGTAAAAATAATTCCGTTGTCAAACGAGAACAGCTGATTCAGAAATGAACGATAACGTAACAGCAGTGTAAATTTGGCTTTATGTAGCAAAACAAACTGAAACGAAACGTCAAATATAGACGATGAAAATTTTCTTATCGTTTAGAAATTTGTTGACATTTATTAATTTATTTTTAGCACAAAAAAAACCACAAGCGAGCAGTTTGGAGTCCTGGTGCAACAAATGGAAAAAATCCAAAGCTTGCAAGAGGAGTACCAGTTTTTGGAGCCAGTTCAGTTCAGTTCAATATCCATAACGTTGGTATGGTCGCGTATTTTCCTCCGTTTGACTCGTGTTGCTTCTTGCTCCTCGCTTTCACTATCACTATCCGATTCTTCATTAAAATTATAAAAAGCTATCGCGGAAAACATTTTTATTGTCATAAATTTTCACAATACTTCACACAATTTCCAAGTTTACAGAAAAAAAACATATGTGTTAAAAAATCAAAACAAGCAAAACAGCTGATGCAAATAGTATTGCCAGCATGAGATATTTTGCCAAAATATGCCCAACATTTTTAGAAAAAAAAGAGCATGTAAAGAAATTTTGTAACTTTTATAATCTGGTAATGCTGCTTTTGACAATTGCTCATGGTTGGAGAGTTTGAATAACGTAAGAAAAGTAAATGAGAACGATGACGCAAAGTAAAAATACAGAAAGCAAATTGTGAACGACATCGTTATCAAACGAACGAGGAGTTCAACGAAGCTTTTGTTTTACAGAAAGATGCTATAAATTTGCAAATTGCCTGCCAAACCATGTATTTCTTTGGAAATTTGTTATGCTTTTGCGTTGTAAATTTCGAGGATACGCCACCCTTTTTCACCGCAGATAAATATACAGCAAACTGCTTAAAATCCACTTTATAGTACGTTTTATCGCCCATGGTCATGGAGTCAAATTTGGGCAAGTACTCGCTATGCAGTCTTCAGTTCTCTTCATAGTTTCAGTTTATTTTTCTTTAATCTTTCATTAAAATATGGTACTTTTTATACCCTAAACCTGAAAGGTCAGGCTATATTAACTTTGTGGAAATGTTTGTAACGCATAGAACGAAGCGAGTCTGGTAAAGAAAAGTATATTTATTCTTGATCAGGGTCACCTCGTGAGTCGAGCTATCCATGTCTGTCAATCCGTCCGTCCGTCTGTCCGTCTGTGTGTTGTCCGTATAAACAGGATAAGAAGAAGTAGTTGAGATAATTAAATGAAACTCGGTACACATGGTCACATGGACCCAAGGATCTACACTATTGAATATTTTTGGAATCCGCCCACGGACACGCCTACCTCTCATACAACGCAAAAATTGAAAACTGCATAAATGAGCTCATAATTAGCCAACAACAATAAACTTAGGTATGTATGTATTTTATACCAAAACAAAAATGTCTTCGAAAAATGGATGTCATCCGCCTACGGACACGCCCACCTCCCATACAACCCAAAAATGAAAAACTCAATAAATGAGCTCATGTTTAACGTACAGAGATACAATTTGGTACGTATGTGTTTTATGTCAAAACAAAGACGTCTTCGAAAAAAAAATTTTGTCCGCCCACGGCCACGCCCACCTACCATACAACCCAAAAATTAAAAACTGAATAAATAAGCTAATTTTTAACGTACATAGATAAAATTTGGTACGTTTGTATTTTATAACAAAACAAAGATGGTTTTGAAAAATGTATATCATCCAACCACGGACACGCCGACCTCGCATACAACCCAAAAATTGAAAACTCAATACATAAGCTTTTGTTTAACCTACAGAGATAAAATTTTGTACATATCGCACACTAAATACAAAACAGTCACAACTCAAAAAACATGACTTTTCAGGAAAAGCGAAAAATAAAACTCTTTGGTTGAAACTGCAGAAGAAAAACAATTTTTATTTAACACAAAAACTTAATTCTTCCAGTTAATGAAGAAAATTACGAAAAATATAGTCAGATATGTGTTTTATAAATTGATTTATAACAAAAATTCGATATAAAAAATTTTGAGTTGTGACTGTTTTGTATTTAGTGTGCGATATGTATTTTATACCAAAACTACGATGCATTCTTATTCATTCCATTCAAATTGCGCGTAATCCGTCCACGATTACGCTCACTTCCCATACAACCCACGATAGCGAAAATACTATAAAGGCATTAACATCCCTACGGACAAAAGAACCGGTTCAGAACCTATCACGTGATAGGTTCCAAAGTGATAGTGACCGGTCCCAATTCTACCACCAAAATATGAAACCAACCGGTCCCTTTTATATGGCGTTGTCATTGACAGGGGTAAATTGACACCGACTAGATACTTTTGGACCAATCCTAGAACCGGTTCAAAAATATATCGGCAGGTGTCAATTGACACCTCATAGATACCTTCGGACCTAATCAGCAACCGGTCTATTTATAGAACACGGTACACTTATAGGCAAGTTGTTAATGAAATTGAATCAACGTTTTGGAAATTCATGTTAAGTCGAGCTTGTTAGCGTTCCTGCTTAGTACTCGACTGACCTGGGTTCAATCCCCGGCAAAATTTTTTTTATTTTTTTTTTGGTTTTTAAATAAAAAATTAAATTTTCAAGATGTTAAGCACATTTATTTTGAAGGTTATTTTTGATTAAGCAGTTAATGAACTAGAATTAGAATTTAAATTATTAAACACAGCCAGGATTCGAACCCACGTCCACCGCGTGACAGTCTAGCGCACTTCCACTGAGCTATTGGTAACGATAAGATTAATAGAGCAAAACACATTTAAAAACTATTGGTCCCGTTCTGAGTAATATCGAACTGTCCTGTGATAGGTTAAATAAGAACTGTCACAGGACCGGTTACTTTAGGGCAATTGACCCTGCTTTGTCCGTAGGGATGTGAGCTACAGAAATAAAACTTGGTATATATAAATTTGTTATCAAAATTTAAATGCAAATAAAATATGGGCTTCAACTGCTCACGGACACGCCCATTTTCAATAATATTATTGTATTTTAAAAAGTAGGTTTAGGGTGTTTCATAGTCGGGCTAGACCGACTTTAGACTTTCTTTACTTGTTTCTAATTGGATATTGAGAAAGTTGCACAAAAATTAAGGAATTTTTCACTCGATTTTTTGCCATCGACTCAATTCTTTTTGAAAATACTCAATATTTTATGCTCTGGAATTTATTCGCAAACAATTTTTGTCTGTTTAATAAATGCTTTTAAATATATTTCCATGAAAATTTCTATGTATTTGGGGTGTTGTTTTTGAATATATTTTACTTATAATTTGATGTATTTCTAAGATTCAACACAATTTTAAGCTTCAAAATTTTTAACGCAACAGCACTTTTTCTCTAAGAAAAACTAACTGGTGAAATTTAAAGCTAAACTTGGCACAGCAACTCAAAAGATAGAATGGGTCAAACTTTCAATTCCTTTATTTATAATTTTTTCCAGACAAAATTCTATAATTTTTTATAACTATTTTGTAATATTTAATTTTTAATATTTCATTAAGACCTATTCCGAAACAAAATATAGAATTAAGACTAAATAGTCTTTCGGAAAATTAATTTTCTTACATTTTTCTACCTACGAACTATACAAAGAAACGGTCTCCTTCCAAGAACTCATCCTTTCAGTTTTTTATTGACCCTGTGTTCGTCCTTCACGTCCTTGACAAGAACAAACAGAAAATAATATCAATTATATATTTTAATGATAGTAGGTAGAAAACCATTCTATTGTTTGTGTTCAACTTCTACATGCTTTTGAATTGTTATTTTGTTTTTTTATAATAACAGCTCAGACATTATTTCACTTATAAACAAGAGCTCTTGTGCTATTGGCGTAGGGACAAAAACTTGGGAAAATGTGAAAAATTAATTTTTCGCCTCGCAACTATCGCACGAACACACATCGTCGTCGTCGTCTAGAGCTAAAATAATTCAAGTACATGGATACTGGAGATCTACCCACCGGTAGTTGCCGTCGCGACTTAATTAAAGTTCAATGAACTTAACTCTGACGTCACAGAGTGCTCTTGTATGCAACATCTTAAAGTCGAGTCCTTGAGTGCTAAGCTTAGTTCAGGTTCTTGATTTTTATGTGTGCATAAGAAATGCTTATAAATTTTGCCAGGCATACATATTTTTTTCGATATAAGTTAATTGAGAAGTGAGTGTGGTTGACAGCGAACATGAATTGCTGCTGTCTCAGAAGCTTTTATGCTGTCACTTTTTTGCATCACATAGTTGGAGTTCACATTCTGGCATTTACTTAAACACTTTAATGCAGTATGTTCAGCCAAGAAAACTGAAGTACCTCCAATCATCTACCAAGCCTCCAGACATCACATGACACAATCTTATAACATAAATCAAATCTTATAGCATAACTTAACATAACATAGCATAACACAATATAATCATGCATGAATTGACACTTCACTTAACATCACTTACAACACATAACATCAATCACAGCATATCACATCACATCAAATCACTTAACAAAAATCACATCATAAACAAACAGCATGATGTTCAATCACACATCAAATCACATTTTATATCACATTACAACACCGCATCAATCCCATCACATCTCGGCACATAACATCACACCACATCAATCACACATCAAATCGCACCACTTCACATCACATACCATCAAATTACATAACATAACATAGCATTACATAACATAATTACACTTCAAATAACATCAACCACATCATTTTATATCATATCACGTCACATCAAATCTCATAACAACACATCACATCACAGCACATTACATAACATCACATCACATCACATCACATCACATCACATCACATCAATTGCATCATATCGCATAGCAAAACAAAATCACACATAAAATAACATTTTACATCACATCACATTACATCAGATCTCATCAAAACACATGACATCACATCTCATCACATCACATCATATCACATCACATTGCATAACATCCCATCACATCACATCACATCACATAACATAACTTCATATACACATATAACATCACAACATAATACATCACACTGCATCACATCGAATCACATCACATCACATAACATTACAAAATCACTCCACTTCACATTACAACACATCACATTACATAACAATGCATTACATAACATCGCATCATATACAATCATATGGCATTATATTACAGTACATCACATTATATCACATCTCATAACTTCACGCCACTTCACATCACATTGCATCACATCACATGTCATCACGTTACATCAGATCAGATCACATCACATAGCTTCAAATCACATCACATCACATCACAACGCTTCAAATCAACTCAAATCTCATCACATCAAATCACATTACATAACATCACACCACAGTACATCCAACTACATCGCATTTAATCACATCACATCACATAAAATCCCATTTTATCATATCAAACAAATCACATCACATCATATCTTATCACATCACATAAAATCGCATCTTATCATATCAAAAAAAATCACATCACATCATATCTCATAACATCACATAAAAACAAACCATATCCCGTCCCTTCACGATATATCACATCACATTACAACCCATCACATCACATCCCATCACATCACATCATTTCACATCACAGTACATCACATCACATCACAAGATATCATTTCACATCACACCATATCACATCACACCACATCATTTCATATTATTTTACATCATATCACACCGCATCACAGTACATTCCAGCACATCGCATTTCATAAGATCACATCACATGATATCATTTCAAATCACATCAATCACATTACATCATATTACATCGTAAATACCACAAGTCACATCATTTCACATCACATCACATGATAAGTTTTTGATATCATATTTTCTTCAAAAAGCATCACTGGGTTAATTTTTCACGCCAAGTAAATAAATTCACGTAGCGGTGCTTGTCAAAAAGATTATAGCAAGAAGCGCTACGAGAGCGACACGTAACACATGTCAAAAAGAAATCTATTCGTTTATTGAAGATTTCGAAAATTTATTGTAGCCAGACGTAGATTATTTGAAGCCACATTAGGTAAATTAAACAAGGCAACAGTAATAAATAGATTCGGACAACTAAATATTTATTGCTTTAATTTTATTGGATTAAGTAAGAAAAACAAATATTTTTTGATTTATTGACGTGGAAATTTTTCTTTCAACGCCATTTTGCTTTTGTTAGTTTTCGACAGTTGCATGAGAAATTCAAAATTCTGTTGTTAATTAGGAATTGTTTACATTTTAATTGATTTGCTCTGTAAATAAATTTAAATCTCATGCCTAGATATCTTGTTTTATGCCGCACACGTTATTGTTGTTCTATAATTAATGCATGTTAAATCTAATTTAAATTTTGCTACATTTCAATAATTGTAAATTTTAAATTGGAAAAACAACAATTTGAGTTTTTGTTTTTTTATTTTCGCTGTATTGTTTATGACTTGTAAAAATAGCTTGTTTTTTATACAGTTACAAGCATTTCCTGCCTGAACAATAAACTATTTTTGATAAAAACAATTCTTTTCAACTTACATTGAAAACTTAATATCAGATAAAACATACATTTTTAATAAACATTTATTGAATGGAATAAATCGTAGTTTTTAAAAGAATAAAATTTTTTGAAATTTTTATATGCTTCTGACTCGTTAAAGTAACTATAAAATTACTGTTTTTCCTTAAAAATATTTATGCAAAATAAAAAATTATTGCTAAAAAATTAAAAAAAATCTTAAATCAAAATTTCTTTTTAAATTACAATGCACTCGCTCTCCCCAGTGCAAACTCGACCTTGCCACTTAGTTCCGTGGACTTGGCGTAGTATTTTAATGCGTAGCTATCCGATCATTATTGCCAAAATCTACAAACCCATACATTCTTGTCTAACAAAATTATTTCATTAAAAAATTTAAAAATCATTTGTTTGACAACAAAATATTTCTATTCATTAACAATTTTGTTCTCTTTCTTTAACATTTTTTTCAGTTTCTTGGACGTTATCCAAATTTATTGCCACATCTTCAAACATGCTGCACCTTAAAATGATTTCGTGTGTCTCATAATTTTTGACAGTTTTCTGCTTTCATTCGGGTATGTTTATAAATTTTATTCAACGCGTGTGTTTAACTTTTATAACTGCATGTTTTCAAATTTAAATAGTATTAAAGAATAATATCTGAAATAATTTCAAGCATCTAAATATATAAGATATTTTTTTGTTAAATTTAAAAACGTCACGTCACACTATATTGGTGACTAAAATTAGGTTTTGGCAAGCAATTTAGTAAGTCAAGGTCTGTGTCATGAATTATGATGCCCTTTGTATAGAATGAAGGAGAATCAAGAGGGAAAAAATTCATTAAATCTATTGCAACATAAGTTGGGCGAGTATACTTCACAGCGCAAAGTTGAAGTATGTGAACAAGTGTCAAATGTGATAGTTTTCTATGTCATATTCAAAAGCTTGTTTATTATAAACTACACACCGAATGTACATTAAAAGTATTTTTTTCTTAAAATAGATATTAAGCATTATGTTAATTAAAAAAAATTTGACAAGAGAAAAGTTTTTTAATAATATATTTTGATCCAAAAAAAAATCAATATTTATGGTTTTCCGATAAACTTTAAGTTGTGTGCGAAGCAGTGCGACACATTGAGACATACACCAAATTAAAGCTGAGAGTCTCAGCTAACAGATTAATAAAAAAAAACCTGCCCCAATCTGCCCGCCGCCCAAAAAAATAATGAAAAACCAAAAAATTATAGTGAAAAATACGCTGCTTAGGCGTTATTTAATGCGTGCAAAAACAACTGCTCATAATTTCTTTCTTTGCTACTCGTTGTTGTTTTGCATGTGTGCATGTCTATTACTTGAAATTACTTGATGTGAAAAAGTTGTTAATAAATGAAATAGAGTGAAACTGTAAAATTTTTTGTATTGGAGTTGTATGAGGGTGGGCGTAAAAGTGGGCGGATTTTCTTCATATTTTCAAAACAGCATTAAAAGGATGTTATATGTCATTTTTGCGAAAATAAATAGTCTAGTTACAAATTTACGAAAGATATAGCATTTTTAAAATATCAGTTGTATGTGAGGTGGGCGGATTAACTTCATATTTTGATGTTCTGTGAAAATTGAGTTGATATATTTAAAATCATGGAAGTCAGGCCACATTTTCTATTGAAGTTGTATGGGAGTTGGACGTAAAAAGGGGGAATTTTTGTAGAAAAAAAAATTAAATTTTTTTAAAAATTCAAAATAAATGTGTGAAAATTCCATGAAGCTACGCGTCCTCCTTGATTTAAGGCCATTAAATACACTACACGGCCACTGTGTGCGACAGCAGCAGTTATTAAGCTTCATTTTGCTTTCGAAGCTTGTTTCGTTCGTTTGGCGTTCGTAATTTATTTATCATTGTTTCTATGCTTCGTTTCGGAGACGCATGTCTATTTGCATGTTTTTTTATAATATGTACACTTGTGCTGAAAAACTTTCGGTAGCACTATCGCAGCAAAATGTTTGTTGGTTTTGCTGTTCTGCTGAAAGTAATTTCAACGCTCAGCAAAACGAAGCTAAGCAAACGAATTGCTGCTTTCGTTGTGCTGCGGCAAATAAGAAAAGCGAAATGAAAAGCAAAGCAATAAAATAATTTCTTATGCTTTCGTAGCACTACGCAGTAAAATGAATTATTTTTAATGCTGCTGCTATTCGATTTTCAATAAGCACTGCAAAGTAAAATCAAAAGCAACTGAAGTTTTTTTTAGTTTCTTAAAAGCTTGCCATGACTACCCATGGTCGGGCTACGGCCGACTTTATCAGCTCCCGCTGGGCGTCTCTGCTTCGCGCGCGTAGTCTTCAATTTCTCTCAGCAAGCGCGGTTAGGGCTTCCTCGGCCTGGTCAATCCATCGGAGGCATGATCTTTCTCTTCGTCGTCGGCCTTCGGCTTTCGCTTCAAACACCTTCTTCGCGGGAGCTTCTTCATCCATACACACAGGGAAAAAATGCTGTTATATCAAACAAATCATGGGTTGAAATAACACATTTCACTGTTAAATACCATCCAACAAATGAAACTTTCAAATCAACAGTCGGTTGACAGTTGGTCTATAGAACACGAAACCCGTATAAAAACTAATTTATTGAAATTTTATCACTGTTTTGAAAGTTTATGAATGGCCGAGTGTGCTGACGTGTGCGTCTAAAACTCGAGTGTCCACGGTTCAAATACCGGCAAGGCCAACAAAAAAATGTTTTTTTTTTTAAATAAAAAATTAGATTTGCAATTTTTGTTTTTTTGCAAGATTGTAAGCAACTAATTTTGAAGGTTATTTTTGACCAAACTATTAATGACACAGAATTATTATTATTTCAATTATTAAATTACAATTTTTGATACTTACATAGCTAGGGTTCGAACCGATCCCCCGCATGACAGTCTAGTGCACTTTCACTGAGCTATTGGCAACGATAATATAAATATAGCAAAACACATTTCAAAACTATTGCTTAGAAAAAATAGACAATTCAACAAAAGCACAAAAATATTTCAACAGATGATTTTAAGAGCCCAAAAATACGTTGAAACGTTCATTCATCAAAGAAAATTGTTTACTTAAACGCAAATCATTCAATCGAACAGTGTTTTGAAATAACAGTGGCCGACTGTTAATATTACAGTTGATATTTTTCTGAGTGTACGAAAGACATGACCCAGCCAACGTAGTCGCTGAATTGTTATGCACAGAACTAAGTCAGTGTCGTTGTATAGCTCGTACAGTTCATAGTTCGAGAACTTTCCTCTCGAGCAACCCAAGATCGGTTGCATCTGTTTGCGATACCACCCATGCCTCAGCGCCATAGAGAAGCACAGGTAGGATGAACGTCATGAAGAGTGTTAATTTTGTCGATCGAGAGAGGGCTCTGGAACCTTATTGCTAACTTAGCCCGTAGTAGCACCTGTAGCAATTGATATTCTTAGCTAAATCTCCAGGCTGACATTTTTATTGCTGTTTACGGCGGTGCCAAGGTATGTAAGCTCATTGACAACTTCAAAGTTATATTTGCCTGCTGTAACATGAGCCTAGATGCCGCGCTTCCCTTTTTGCAGACAGCATATACTTTGTTTTGCCCTCGTTCACCGTCAAACCTACTTTGGCTGATTTCGCAGCAGTTACATCTCTCTTGGTTCTGTCGATAATATCGATATCAGGAGCTGGACACCTTTGTAGAATATGGTTCCATTACGATGCAAACCTGCCTTTCGTAGAATCCCCTCTATGATAAAATTGAAGAGACCGGATGATAGCGGGTCGCCTTGTCTTTTGAAACCTTGTTCTGCATTAAAGGTTTCGGAGAGCTCATTTCCTACCTTGACGGAGCTGCATGTATTGCTCAACTTCATCCTGCAGAGTCTTATCAACTTTGCAGGTACCTATACCGAACTCAGACATTGTTGCGTACAGGCAATCCCGAATCAGGCTATCGGACGCAGCTTTGTAATCAATAAAGAGATGGTGGGTGTCGAATTGATTTTAGTGGGTTTTTTTGTGTAGTGTAGAACTTTGGTCTTTGGTGGATTTGCCATGATGAAAGCCACACTGATAAGGTCCAATCAGTTTTGTGGTATGCGGCTTCAATATTTCACACAATATGCTCGAAAGAACCTTGTACGCGATGAAAATAAGACTGATCGGTAGTTGGCGCAGATTGTCGGGTCTCCTTTCTAAAATATAGGGGAAAGTGAGATGCCAACCGTCGGGCACGCTTTCCGCTAGCCATATTTTGCTGATGAGTTGATGCTTGCACCTTATCAATTCACCACCGCCGGTTTTAAACAATTCAGCAGCCAGGCCGTCAGCATCTGCAGCTTTGTTGTTTTTGAGTCGCTGGATACCAACTTTAACCTCGTCATGTCTAGGTGATGGAATTTCCACTCCATCATCGTTGATTGGTGGTGTCGGACTGCATTCTCCAAGGACGGAATTGTTTGTATCGTTGCCTTCAATCAGATTGGAAAAATGTTGTCTCCATAATCTTAATGCGCACTGCGTATCTGTAACCAGATCACCATTTTAATATCTGCAAAAGGATGCTCCGGGCTTGATACCTTGTATTTGACGCTTAATCTATTGGAAGAATTTTTGAGCACGCTCAAGCTTTTCCTGCTCCATTTTTTACGTCTGAAAAGGCATCTGTCTTCCTTCTTTTCTTCGCGATAGTTTTGCGCGCATGGCTCGCGTTGCAGACTGCAACGTCATTTTTTATATGCGGAGTATTTTGCTGCTGTTCCGTCGTCACTCCTGGCCGTACCATTGGTTACGAGGTTGCGGGCACCGAAAAATAATGGCTTTCTCAGCAGCAGTGCGCATGGAGTGGGATATATGCGTCCAAAGTCCGCCAGCGTCATCGAGGCAAAAGTAAGGTTGATTGAGCTTAACCGAGAGTTTAGCGGATTAAGCCTCGGCGGTCCTGTGATAGCAGCTTATCGACATCGAGCTTTCGTTGCATGCCTATGCGTATATTTTTCGCATTGCACAATCGCATGGAAACTTGGCTGCAAGAAGATAATGGTGTCAATATTGACTCCCCGAAATGTGCACACATCCAGTACGCTTGAAGCGTGCCTTCCGTTAATCAGAACTTGGTCAATCTGGTCTCGGGTTTGTTGATCCAGGGACAGCCAGGTGACTTTGTGGATATCGAAGTGTTGGAATCAGGTGCTACTAACTACCTTGTTTCGCACCGCGGCGAAGTCGATCAGTCTTAGGCAGTTGTTCGAAGTGGTTTCGTGGAGACTGAACGTGGAGACGCTTCGGGGCATACGCAAAAATTAGGCTTATGTAGAATAATTTTTAAGGTCTTATAGAGACCTCTCAAATTTTTAGTCTAGAGGAGACATGAGTTTTAGACATGGAGCTTTTGAGGCGGTTCAGAATCGCTTTGACAGTTGCGTCTTATGTGGTTTTTTCGATCAAGACGCAGTGCCTGTCCAACACTACGCCCTTCCACAGCCTAGGTGGTCACCCGACACTTGTCCTGGACCACAAAAGGCGGCTAACCTCTATATCTAGAAGCCATCCACCATCCGCAACCTGTGACTTGTCCGGAATTGTAGCTGTCAGCTTGTAGCTGAGCCCCTGCAAATTTCCCATGGAATTTCCATTGGAATTAATTAAATACATTTCACTAGTTCTTGAAGTGAAAAAAAGTGAGCCTGTACTCATTAAATTAAAACAGTTGGCGTCCAGACCAAAATTTTCATTCAACCACCAGAAAACCAGTCGCTGGCGAGCGCGGGACAGAAATATAGAAGATGAAAAATAACTTCCTTTTCCTCTTAACTCCTACAGCTTCTATAAAAGTTTGAAAGAAGGTTTAGTCGGTCAGCATATCTAATATATAGGCCACCATAGGTCTTACCCATCCAGTGAGAGGTAAAGAGTTTAGAACATTTGATGTTGGCTTTTGATATAGAATTTTTCTTTCACCGAGCAGTATCTTGAGAGTATCTAAAGGTATTTTTAGTAGATTCTGAACTATTGTTGTCACCGAGATACCGGTTTCTAGTGAGCTCGTCTGCTTTTTCGAGAGCCCAGTTACCCTTATTAGGTTGATGCTTAAATACTAAAACACATCCTCTAATAAATATCACATCATTCTTAGGCTGACTTGGACGGGCCTAGAATATCGTCTGATAGATCTTAAATTTTCTTAAAATCTTAACACTTGCATTCGTTAAGTGTTTGAGTTATATTTTCAATTTGCACTCCTTACGACACACTCTCTTCTGCTGCCATTTCATGTTTATTAAATATTTTCTAATTAACTTTTATTTAAATGTTTATTGCTTTTATCTTCCTCTTGTTCTGCCTTTATAACTTTTATTTATTTTAAAAAAGTTAAAAGATAAACAAAAACACACATAATTATCTGCCACGTTGTTAGCTGTTTGTTGATAACGTTACTTTGCAATCAGTCTCTCGTCCCATTGCTTAGCGAGAGAATTTAATATAATTGTTTGTGTTTTTATTTTGGCAAACGGTAAATAAAGTTAATGATTGTAATAAGAAAATTTTTTATTCTGTTAAATGTAAACAACATGTCCAACAACAACATTTCCTGTTACATGAAAAATATGCGACAAATAATGAAATTTACACATCATTAACATGATAGAAACTGCGCCTAAATTTCCCTCTGGAATAATTTGAGCATTTATTAGAGTAGACTAGAATAGATAGTTAATGTTGTAGTACATCTCCAGGGAACAGATGTTTTATTTTTTTTTTTTTTTGTATTTTGCTTTCGCTAACTTGTGCAATATAAATATTTACCTAAGAACTTGTCATTTAATTGAGTTGCACAGATTAGTTGAATGTTAGTGGATAATTAAATGCACGTTAATGTTCGCAACAGCGACATTAATAAAAATAAATAGTTAACATTTATTTTCATGGAAAACACGCAGTACCATAACAAAACTTTAGTTAGTTATAAATTATATGCAGAAAATAAAATGAAAACTTTACAAGCTTAGCTTTAAGATAAACATACATTTTTCTTCATTTTTTACAAGAGTAGAATTTGCATTAATTGGCAATTAAAATGTCGTTAGCAGCAACAACTTCTGGCAAGTTTTTCAAAAATGTTGTCAACTTGTGTAAATTAAGCATCCCCTGTCATGAAGCCCCATTCAAGTGTGTGCAATTTTTATGGACTAAAAATTGTCGTGGTTCTGCTTAACTCACGGTCTAGACTGCAAATTGCTATGACAAACTTTCTAATTCCAACAATAAAAAAATATGCTAAACTATGAGTACCTTTATTATCAGCACTGCCTTCCAACATTCTGTAAAAGCCCACATAATGCGTCTTGTAAGCAGCAGAACAGAATTTAGAATTTTTGAATTTCCATTTTAAGGTTAAAATATTCACTCCTTTTATAGTCCGAACAAAAGAATTCTGCTTTATCACCTGACTGCGTTTGTGTTAAATATTATAAAAAGGTTGCGTGATTCTGGCGAATGAAATTTAAAAAAACGTTTTATTTTGCAAGACTTTAATTTATGGCTCTCTGCCTCATAGCGTGGCAGTCTCACGCAAATAGAATGTATTTTCAGAACAAAAATTGTAACATGATTTTTATTGCTCTATGAAAACTGTTTTAGCGTGTCTTAAAGTGCATTAAAAAAATTTAAATTTTTGAAAATAAAATGACAGTTTTCACACAATTGTTTCAATTTTAATTTACCAAAAACAATTGCTTTGTACTGCTTATGGTGGCAACTTTGCTCCTACAATAAAAACGAAATTCAAGAAATTTTATTTAAATTTTTTTAAAACCAAAAAATGGATCTGCCTATCTTATTATATAAAAGACAAGCGTCCTGCTAGGTGCTCTATATCGCTCAAACTGTTCATAGTTGTTAATGCTATGATTTTAAACACATGTTCAGCCCGAACCAGAACCTGTTTCGGTCGTACAACCAAATATTGCTTAAACTGTTAACTGTCAGCCTAAAAATAGGCACACAAAATCTATTTATTATTTATCAGTAAGGACTCATTGATGACGACAGGAATACAACAACATTTGAGTTGAATGTAAAAATACTATTATTTTGAATGAATGATATTTGATTCTTTTGAATACGACCCGTCATATGATGGGCTTCTATACTAGTATGTGTATAAATGACAAGGGCGGACAAGGAGGGCGATCTTCACATGACAATGTGTCTGACTGCCTCAACTTGACGAAGCCAGCATTATCCATGTCGAAATCGTCTCAAGTTGACTCAAACCTCCGCGTGGTGTCTCCTGGAAACATCAAAAACTATCGCCCGATAGGCTTTGGCGGCTAATTTGAGCAGCGGGCTTCCTTTGGCCATCTAGCAAAGGTTGTGCGTTGGGTTTGAAGCCCACCACGTAAAAAAATTATTTCAGTGAAAAGTTTAAGAAAAAATAAAAGAATGATCCCCAAATCTGATGACGAGTACCGCAAAAGAAAAATTTATAATGATTTACGGATATGCACCTGGAATGTCCGAACCCTAAATTGGGATGGTGCCTCTATCCAACTTATTGATATCTTGGAAAGATATAATGCTGATATCACTGCAATCCAAGAAATGCGATGGAAGGGACAGGGTTGCTTACGGCAAGCATCCTGTGATATCTGCTACAGCGGCCATGCGGAGTAGCACGAGTTTGGATGCGGATTTGTAGTTGGCAAGAGAATACGGCATCATGTCCTGTGATTCACTCCTGTGAACGAACGACTTGCCATAATCCGCTTCAAGGCAAAATTTTTTAACATTAGCCTAATATGTGCGCACGCTTCGATAGAAAAAAAAGATGACGAGACCAAAGAAAGCTTTTACGAGTGCCTTGAAGACGCATACGAGCGCTGCCCCGTCATGACATAAAAATCGTGCTTGGTGACTTCAACGCCAAGATGGGTAAGGAAAACATATTTGGTCCAAAAGTCGAAAAGTTCAGCCTTCACGACAACACATCCGATAACGGAATGAGGTTGATTGGCTTCGCCTCAGCACGAAACATGGTCGTTGGTAGCACTAGATTCAAGCATCTCAATATTCATAAGGCCACCTGGCTGTCCCCTGATCCAAAAACATGGAACTAAATCAGAGGTGCACATAAGAGCTTCGGGGAGCCCTCGGCTTTCACATACAAGTCGTGTGTGCGAAGCTGCCGAACTTCTTCGACGATAGCATTGAATCAGTTTGCGTTTGATCTTCACGGAGTAAGCATCTTATGCGCAAATTGTTATGTTGAATTTTTGTCTTGTACACACATACTTAGACAAAAATGTTGCGTTTGTGTTGGAAGCTCTGCCAACGCTGTGCATCACTGAACTAAATTGATCACGTTTTGGTTGACGGAAGGCACTCTTCTAGGATACTAGACGTACGCACGATCCGTGGTGCTAACATAGACTCGGATCATTATCTAGTCGCAGCCAAGATCCCCACACGTCTGTGCGCAGCTAAGAATGCTCGCAGTCCTACACAAATTAAGCTAGACGTCGACAAGCTGCAGTCAAAACGGACGGCTGAAGCCTTCGCTACTCGACTCTCACTCCTGCTTCAAGAAAGCACTCCTCCGACCGACGATATATGCGCACAGTGAACGCACATATCCCACTCTATGCGTAGCACGAGTTTCGGCAGCCCTAATCTCTATTTCGTCTAATACTTGAATAGGAGTATGAATAGGACTAAAAATTAATATTTTATCTTTTATCCCCCTAATAAGAGATAGAAATAATTTGTTATCTTTAGAATCCTCCTTAAAGTATTTTCTTACTCAAGCACTAGCCTCTTATGTTCTCTTGTTTGCGGCTACCTTAATAATTACTGAAGACATGTGAATGACTCCGAGACTCCTAGGTTCCCCTAGCTTAGTAATCTCTTCATCCTTGTTAATGAAAATAGGTGCTGCACCCTTCCACTTTTGATTTCCTCTTGTCGCTGAATGATTATCATGAACTAACCTAATTCTATTAATAACTTGACAAAAATTAGCCCCCTTGATGGTACTCTCTTATTTTTCTAATTCAATCCTATTACTTTCAATTGTTTTAAAAGCAATTGTTGGAAGCATCGGAGGATTAAATCAAGCTTCAATACGAAAACTGATAACGTATTCGTCAATTAACCATATAAGATGAATAATTGCATCACAGTTATTAAATGAAATACTTTGGGTTAACTATTTTATATTTTACTGCCTCCTTGCAATTAGAGTTTCATTCCTATTTAGAATTAACACTATTATTAGTGTCAGACAATTATTTTCATCTAGATTCTCTTCAATTCCTATAAAAGTTGCACTATCATCAACTCTTCTATCTTTAGGTGGTCTTCCTCCATTTATTGGATTTTTCCCCAAATTATCATCAATTCAAGTATTAACTGAAAATTCTCAGCTATTGATTGTTGTTGTTTTAGCCGCCGATTACGGTTGCCGAAGATATGATAGGCTACCATTGCCCTCGCCGTAACCAGTGGCACGACCAGGAGTGTCGCAACGCCACTACAAAGAAGGACACCACCTACAAATGCACCCTTCAGTCGGTTGCAACGCGTGCTGTTATGGAGCGATACCTAGAGAAGAGGAGGGAAGAGAGCCACATTTTCAGGCAAAAAAAAACGAGAGTTAGAAATGCGTGAGTGCGAGAAAATTGAGATGCATGGCGACAGGAATGAGACTTGAAAATTTTTCGAAAAAATAAGATGTCTGACCGATGGTTTTAAGACCGGTTTTTTTTATGAGAATGGGAATCTAGTGAAAGATATCCAGGGTACACTGATGTTATGGAGCGAGCACCTCACTAGTCTCTTAAATGGCGACGCTGACAACAATCCCGCCAGTGGAGATGATATCCCGGAAACCCCAATTATGGATGACAGCGTTGAAGTTCCGCTGCCCGACCATAACGAGGTCTAAACAGCTATAGTTCGGCTTAAAAACAACAAAGCCCCAGGAGCCGATGGCCTACCGGCTGAGCTGTTTAAGACCGGTGGCGAAGCTTTGTTTAAATGCATTCACAGACTTCTATGCAGAATATGGTCGGAAGAATAAAAAAAAAAAAAAAACAAATTGGCCATTTCAGCCCTTGAAAAGACTTTGACCGAGCTTCTTATGATCGATTGTGTTATGTGTGTTATTAAATTTTTGCACACAATTGACCGAGAACTGGACCTACATGTTTTATGCCGACTCCGAACGGCTAAAGTTCATGTTCTCAAGAAGCTTTACATGGCATTATTTACTCTCTGAGGTTTGCCATTGTCTGCAGAGAGGTGGTGACCTATCAGAAAAATTTTTTATTGAAAAAACTTTTCGCCACGGCTGGGGATTGAACCCGGGCTCCGAGCATGCTAAGCCACACACTTAACCTGCATGCCACGGTCACCACCTAGAATACATCGGAAGAATACATTCCAGATAATTGGAACCTCAGTGTGCTCTGCCCAATCCACAAAAAAAGCCGATAGCACCATTTGCGCCAACTACCGTGGGATAAGCCTACTTAATATCGCATATAAGGTCCTATCGAGCGTATTGTGTGAAAGACTGAAGCTCATCAAATCGGCACACACCATCTTTTTATCGATTTCAAAGCCGCCTTCGACAGTCCAATAAGGAGTCACCTATAATCCATTATGTCTGAATTTCGTATTCATGCGAAACTAATACGTCTGTGCAGGATGACACTGAACCACTCCAGCTGAGCAGTGAAAATCGGGATGGATCCTCTTCGTTCGATACCAAGCGAGGTTTCAGACAAGGTGATTCTTTGTCGTGCGACTTCTTTAATTTAGTAATGGCGAAGATCATCCGAGCAGCACTGTTGACAAAACTTCCTTTGAGGTAGTGAAGGATTTAGTTTACCTGGGATCCAGCACTAGCTACTCCAACAATATCAATATTGAGATTAAACGAAGGATTACTCTCGCCAGCAGGTGTTACTTTGGGCTCAGTAGGCAATTGAGAAGCACAACTCTCTCTGGACGAACAAAACTGACGCTCTTAGATACTATTTTAAGATACTTTTCAAATATTGAAATTTATATATTCATTGTTAAATTTGAATCATAATTAAAATACTTTTAAAAACTTTTCGGCCTGCCGGATACTGGATAATAACACAATATCCGGTATCCGGCTGGATAGTGCATTTAGACTGGATATCCGAATATCCGGACTGTGATTTTACCTATTAATATAGTAAGATTAAGATGTTTTTCCTTTGTCTTCCCTTTTTTACGCATTGTTTGGCGAATTATCAAAATATCAATAACGGTACTGCTTTTTGTATTGACTCAAATTATTTTCATTTACAACTCTTAGACTATGTATTACAATCACTACAAATTTCAATAAAATTCTATTCCAGTCTGTAATCCTTAAATGTGTTGTGTGTTTATCAAACTCATTTATATTTTATTCTAGAAATAACATTATTTGGGCTGTATAAGAGGCAGACTTAGATTGATGACCCCCTGGATCAAGCACTGAATGTAACTTTAAGGTACTATTACAGTGTGAAGCTATTAAAAACAACACCTTTTTTATTAATTTTTTTTACATAGTATTATAAAATTATTCAATTCCAATTTATTTACATTATGTACAGTTAAAGTTGAAGATAAAAACAAATTTTTTTTTGTTGTTTTTGCATTTGTTGTTTATTTTCTAGAGGTCGTTAAGGTTGGCGTGTTTAAAAAAAGGTTGTAAGTTTGTTTCTCGTCTCCAGCATTTCTAAGGCGTCGGAAAATAAAAAATCAAAGTGCATTCTTCAGTAAAAGGTTGTAGTTGAGCACTCTACCTACGCAAATAAAAAAATACGGCAAACAAAAAAAATGGCATGCGTTGAAAAAAAAATTTACAAAAAACCCCTCTTTTTGGCAGAAATTCCAGGCCGTAAAAACAAAATATAAAATAGTCTCTGCTTTTTATAGGTAGAATGCTTAACAGAGTCTATGAAGATCACAATAAATCAAGTTTCATCGAAATCGATCAAGCAGAACTCGAGATATCTTAGAAACCAATTCGAAAAAACTTGTTTCGAGAAAAACACGATAAGATTTTCTTCTATGAACGATAATATATGAATAAATGCGTGACACACGAATATAATGTATATTATATCTTTTTTTTTATTTTATATTTTTTTCCAAAATTTCGTACACGTATTCTTAAGACCTTAAGAAACCAGATTCTAAAAAAAAAAAAATTTTTTCATTTTTTACACACTGTAATAGTACCTTAAAAGAGAATCTTTGTGCTCATTTTCATATAACACTTAAGTTTTTCTCGGAATTTTAATATTTTCCTTTCAAAATATAAAAACCTTGAAGATATTTACTAAAATATAAACATAAATACAAAAAAGCCAACATAAAATATTGAACTCCCAAAAGAAAAACCTGTATTTAGCAAATCACTGTATAAATATTTGAAAAATTGAAGTAAGCAGCAGTGTTTGTATACAACAATCCCAACAGTCTTTTATGAACAATTATTTTCTAATTTTTTACCAACATAAGACAAAAACCTTGGTCAACCTTGCCTAGTCCTATCTATCTCTCATCTATTTGATATGATTTACGACTAAGCTGCCAGATATCCAACAGAATAGGATTTGATAATAAATCATTTCAAATGGTGGGTGGATTGTTAGGAAGTAAAAGTATGCTACTACATATGCTATAAAGGGAGCTGCTCTGAAATGGAAAGTTATGGTTATGAACGGAGAGAAGAACAAAAAAGAAATTATTGTGCGAGGCTAAACAGCAAAAATAACATTCGAAACCAGAACAAAGTAGGTCATTTTGTAATAATAATGATGATAACATTTATGATAATCATGTTGTGCGAGTTGGCAGCGGTTGTTGTTGTTGGTGTAGTGTTTGTTTTTAATGTGGTTGATGAACAACAAGCTATAAAAAGAAAACTGAAGTAAAGGATTTGCATAACGTAGCACAACGAAATGGGTTGTATGTAGAGTCAAAAGTGTGTCTGGGTTGCTTAACGTACAGCCGGGATGAAAGGCCACCAACTAGCACCAATGAATGCTATTCAGCAGCAACCAAGTAGCGTGGGAGTTGTCTTACTTAAAACAATCAACATTCAGCTAACCACAAAAGAATACTCGTACAACCAATTCTAGCCGCTTTACTGAATTTCTATAGAGCTTTGAAAATGGAGGCCAAAACGCAGACAGTTACGCATCCCTACCCAGCTTTAATTTATTTTAATTGATAAAGGTTTTGAACACTAAGGGAAAAAGTTATGTAGTCAGTACAGAGACAGCTATGTAAAATCTATGCACTGCAACTTGTATGAGAACGCAACAAGAGCAGTATTTACTGAGTAAAGGGAGCGTGTAATGACTACATATCAATTTATTCACTTTTTAAAATGAATAAAAAATGTATTCAATACATCATGTTATGTGTTGAATACATAGCAGACTTCAATAGATACAAGCAACGTGTACTCAATCAACGTGTTATGTAATTTTTTACAAAAACTTTACTCAATACATACAATATAGACTCAGTACACATCCGCCTTATACGATTGAAGTGACACATTTATTCAGTACATAACATATGGACTCAGTACACGTATCTGTTGCACATCGGCAAACGATTTTGCTGTTTTATGTCATTCGTTTCTTGATTTTCAAATAAGCAACACCTCTAAAGTATGTAGAAAGTCAGAGAGTTGTTTATCCACTGTACTCTAGAACAAAGGCGATGATTGGATAAGAATTAAATGGCTGGGTTCCTATAAGTAATTGTCAATTATTTTGTGAAATCTAGTCATTTCTTTATTAAGTTATTTATTGCATGTGTTGAGAGGGTGATTTACGCACAGACATTATGCATGTACTCATTGCATAAAATTATGTTTTTAACATATGTAATGAGTAAATGATGTATGTACTCATTATATAAATGTATGCACTAAAATATGTAATGAGTAAATTATGTATGTACTCATTACATAAAATTATGCATTTAAAATATGTAATGAGTAAATAATGTATGTACTCATTGCATACAATTATGTACACCAAATATGTAATGAGTAAATTATGTATGTACTGAGTCAATAATCTATGTAATACGTACATAAGATCTTTACTCATTACATAAAATTATTTGTAACAGTTTGTGATGAGTACAGTGTGCATGTACTCACCACATGCATCCATGAATTCACGACAAATATTTATGCGTTGAGTACATAAAATTCTTTATTGACTACATAATCACTTAAAGCATTATGTAGTCAATAAAGATTTCAACATGTACTCAATACATGAAAAATGTAAAATTTTTGTGTGCAGAAAACTATGCGATGAGTACATAAATTTATGTAGTGAGTCCATAGGTTTTTCCCTCTGTGAACTTGTCAATCATCTGCCTGTTAATTTCAAAAAGATGCAGAGATGAATTATATTTTGGCTGATAACGCAATTAATCACATGTTGATGGAGGTCAACAGTTGTGGCGTAGTTCTTGGAATAAATTATCTACACTTAATTCGAAAAACATTCTAACATTAAAGAAGCTTCGTGATTTTGTTTAATTATGATTTGATGTTTATTTAAATATTTACGAAATGCTAAAAACTTGTTGATAAGAATTGTATTTGTGGCATTAAAGGTCATTGGGAAAAATTAGGGAAAAGCACGAATACCGCTAACTGACCTTGGATGGGCAAAATTTTGTTGTGTGTATATTATTGTATTTTGAAAGATGTTTGTTTTGTTTGAAATTAATGTGAGCACTACAGGGTGTGCATTCCGAAATTCTATGAATATTATACTTTAATCTTTGAGGGATACAACATCTTCAAAAGTTCAAATAGAAGGAACAAAATGACTACCAGCGATAACCTCCGAAAACCCGGATGTGATGTAAATTCAAGCTTTCTTTTCCTTAGTTTTATGAAAGACAATAATATAAGAAGCTTTCATTGGTTTTATTTTTATACCCTAAACCTGAAACGTCAGGGTATATTAACTTTGTGCAAACGTTTGTAACGCATAGAACGAAGCAAGTCCGGTATAGAAAAGTATATATATTCTTGATCAGGGTCACCTCATGACTCGAGCTATTTATGTCAATCCGTCCGTCCGTCTGTGTGTTGTCCGTACACACAGGATAAGAAGAAGGAGTTGAGATAATTGGATGAAACTTGATACACATGGTCACATGGATCCAAAAATCTTCACTATTTTTTGGGAATATAAAATTTGGGACGTATGTTTTTTATGGCAAAATATAGATGGTTTTGGAAAATGGACATCATCCGCCCACGGACACGCCTACCTACCATACAACGCAAAAATTGAAAGCTACAAAAATAAGCTCATACTTAACATACAGCAATAAAATTTGGTGTGTATGTGTTTTGTATCAACAAAAAGATGTCTTCTAAAAATGGGTGTCGTCCGCTTACTGACACACCCACCTCCCATACAACTCAAAAATTGAAAACGGAATAATTAAGCCTCTGTTTAACCTACAGAGCTAAAATTTGGCACGTATGTTTTATATGACAAAACAAAGATGGTTTTGGAAAGTGGACGTAATCCGCCCACGGACACGCCTACCTCCAACACAACCCAAAAAGTTTAAAACTGAATAAATAAGATTATGTTTGTCATAGAGAGATCAAATTTGGTATGTATGTATTTTATTCCAAAAAAAAGGTGTGTTAAAAATTGTGAGTAATCCGTCCATGAACACGCCCACCTCCCATAGCGAAAGCAGAATTAAGGCATTTACTGAGCTACAGGAATAAACTTGGTATGGGTAAATTTTACTTCAACATTTAAATTCATATAAAATAAAGGCTTCATCCGACCACGGAAACGCCCATTTTCAATAATATAATTTTTTTTTTTTGAAAAAGTAGGTTTAAGGTATTTCATAGTCGGCCTAGACCAACTTTAGACTTTCTTTACTTGTTTATCGTAATCCCTGTCCAGCCTTCATTCACGGTTAAAAATTTTGGACTAGTTTTTAATCCAAACTTTGGTTTAAAGGAATTCTAAATCCTAAAACTACTATTTTTTATTCCATATTTTAGTTTTATTTTTTTTTAATCCGAAAAAGTTTAAGTTTAATACTATTTTTGGACTACAAATTTGCATTTAGGTAGTATTTTCAGAAAAAAGTATTTATGTTATTTAATAGCTGAATTACAGTGCAGCAGTGGCAGTGGCAGCAGCTATGTCAATGGCAGCGGTTTCGGATTTTACTGCCTGCATATTACAATCTAGTAATAGCAGCGTCAGCATCAAAAGCAGTGAATTTGGAATTTTTCTTAATAGTTTAATTATTTGCATGTTGGCAGTGAATTTAAAAATAGGGCTAACCTCGGTAGTACTGCTTACTGCCACTGCTGCTTTGTAAGTTTCACCATTGAAGAACAGTATTCCTAAAATAACAGCTGATCAATGCCACTGCCGCATTGTAATTCAGGTATAAGATTTAAAACTACTACTACTACGAAATTTAAGCTAAATATAATTCTAAATGTTGTTCAAGCATCCGAAATTTATTTTTAATTAAATGAAATAAATTGTTTATTAAAATCTGAACCAAAATATTATTTTATACATTATTACAGTAATCAGTGTTTAAACCTTTGTGGATTAAATAGTAATCCTTTTCGGATTACAATATTTTAAACTTTTTTGGACTAAAATCTAATCCTTTTTGGATTATAATATTTTAAACTTTCTGTGGATTAACAATTATTCCTTTTTGGATTAAGAAATGTTAAACTTTTTGCGGATTAAAAATAAATCCTTTTTGGATTGAAAAATTTAAAACTTTTCATTGGATTAAAAAATAATCTTTTTTTGGTCGTGACTTATATGTAATCCAAAAAAGTTTAAAATTTAGTGCAAGATTTTTAACCGTGTTAACTTGATACATCCATCAATATGATATTTTTATAGTAGTATCATTTTTCATATCAATCATTTTTTGTAATTTCTTAAAAGTAAATTGTTAAATTTCTTGCCGAAGGAGTAACACAAGCCAGACTTTTCCTTTGGATACTTCACTGCTTGCGATCAAAGCCGTCTGATATATAGAAATTTTATTGATTTATGGGCGGTAAAAGCAGGCTTTTTCACATCTAAATATATTGTGTTAACAACTTTGACCTACGTTCCAAGTTTCACTAAAATTGAATCACTTCAATTTGGCAAAATTTTAAAATTTGACAGTTAACTTTCAAAAACTACGATCAAATTTAAACAACTATAATTCCCGACACAAAATGTAAGAAAATTTGAATAGCATGGGTGCTTTAGAAGCTTCTGTCGGTTTTGTAAAATATTTAGCGGAACCAAAGTAGAATATTTAGGCAAAAGATTAATTAAAATTTCACAAATATTTGTAAATTGAACAAAATACATGCATCTGGCATTAAAAATTTACCATGTGATGGCCATGACCCCGCCAGCAAAATCGCTGAATTATTATACGCTGAACTAAGTCAATGTCGTCGTAGAGCTCATACAGCTCGTAGTTCAATTGAATGCGGTAGTTGACGCTAGCTCGAAAAGGATCAAATATTCCAGAACACCTGAAAAGCTGCTACATCTGTTTGCAATACCACACGGCCCGTAGTAGCACCTATTAGCAATTGTCACTCTTCGCTTAATCTCCAGGCTGAAATTATTTTTGCTGTTTAAGGCGGTGCCACGGTGTGTAAACTCCTTGAATACTTCAAAGTAATATTTACCTGCTGTACCACTTTGGCTGATTCCTTATAGATTCCTTTGGCTGCTAGTGTCGAGAACAGCAGCTACATCTATCTTGATTCAGCTGATAATATCGATATTATCTGATAATATCGCAAGGAGCTGAACACCTTCACAGAATATGTTGCCATTGAGATGTAGCCTTTCGTAGGATCCACTCCATAATGAAAGTGCAGATAACACATGATACTGGGTCGCCTTGTCTGAAACCCCGTTCAGTATTGAAGGTTTCTGAGATGTCATTTCTTGCCTTGACAGAGCAGTATTGCTCAAAGTCATTCTTCAGAGTCTTATCAAATTTGGAATTCCGAATCGGTCTATCGAACGCAACTTTATAATCAACAAAGAGATGGTGTTGATTTGATTTTCATGGGTTTTTTCCAGCATTCAACGTAGTGTAAAAACAAGTCTAATTATACTTTCCAGGACGAAAGCCACACTGATAAGGTTCAACAGCGTTTTGGCATGCAGTTCAATCTTTCACACAATCGCTCGAAAGAACCTTCTACACGATAGATATAAGACTGATACATCGGTAGTTGGAGAAGATTGTCGGGTTTCTTTTCTTTTCAAAGCAATCTGAGGTTTCGATCGTCGAGCATGCTTTCTGTGAGTCATATTTTCCTGATGAGTTGATGCATGCCACTTATTTAAAATTTCTTAAAATTTCCGTGCATAGTTTTCCCCCTCGGACACACCACTACTTCCTCGCGCTTTTCCTGCTCCTCCCTTTTTTTTGCGTCTGAAAAGACATCTCTCTTCCCTCCTCTTTTCGTCTCTCCTCCTCCTCTATGCGCGATATTTTTTTCGCATAACTCGCGTTGCATATGGCTGCAGCATCTTTCTATATACGGCGTATTTTGCTGCAGTCGCGCCTTGACACTCTTGGTAACCATTGGTTACGAGGTTGCGGGCGCTGGAAATCAATTACTTCCTCAGCAATAGTGCGCATGGAGTAAGATATATGCTCCCAAAGTCCAGCAGCGTCATCGAGGTAAGAGTTAGGTTGATTGAGCTTAACCAAGAGTTGAGCGTAGTAGTCCTCGACGGTCCGCTGTTATAGCAGCTTATAGACATCTAGCTTTTGTTGCATACCTGTGCGTAAATTCTTCGCATTGCCAAAAGCATGCGGATTTTGGCTGCAACAAGACATTGGTCGGAGTCAATATTGACCCCCAGAAATGTATTTGAGCTTGAAGCTTGGATCCGAGGATAGCTAGGTGGCCTTGTGGATGTCGAGGTATTCGAATCTGGTGCTAATTACTACCATATTACGGTGAAATCGATCAGTCTTAAATCGTTGTGCTTAGGGGTCTCGCGGAGACTAAACTAATCATCACTGGAGCCAAAGATGCCTTCTTTACCGACTCGATGAAATCATCGGGGCTATTTTCACGTCCTGGGCCGGTCAGTCCTGGGCCAGTCAGTCTTTTTCCTCAGTCGGAGTGTGTGCTCCAATTGGTGGAAGTATTTCACCTTGATGCGGATTGTCGCCAGCCTTTCATTCACGTGTGAAAACTGGGAAACAAGATGGCGTAGTTTCCGGTTTACGACCAATCCGCATCCAAATTCGCATTTCTCCGCATGGCAACTCTCTTATAGCTGCCTTGTCTTTTCCATCGCATCTCCTGCTTGGCGGTGATGTCAACCTTAATTTTTCGAGGCATTCCACCAGTTGGGCAGGTGCACCCTCCCTATAAAGGGTCCGGTCATTTCAGGTGCATATCCGTAAATCATTATCCATTTTTCGTTTGCGGTGGTCGTCAACGTGGTAAAGGTTTGTAACCAGGTTGGTTCGATTTGCATTGGGCAGTAGTAATGTGGTGGCAACCCAACCCTACGTACATTACATTTTTGAAGTCTTGTAGAGACCCCTCAAGCTTAGAGTCTGGAGGAGACAGGGAGTTTTGGTCAGCTTTTGAGCTTTTGAGGCGGCTCCGATTCGCCTTGAGAGTGCCGGTTGAAGGCTATTTGGTTTTTCGATCAAGACGTAGTGCCTGTCCAACACTACGCCGTTCCACACCCTAGCTGATCATCCGCTATTTGTCCGGGACTAAAAAAAAAGTGGGTTGGCCACCAGTCCGGAGCGGAGGTGAGCTTAACTAGTGGTAGACCTTAAAAAGTGATATCATGGCAAATCAGCAGACCGTGGATTATACCAGAGCTACTTTTTGGGCTGAACCTTCGGAGAACACCGTTACTACCCATATCGTGGGCAGAGCTACTTAGCTCGGTGAGTGGCATTCTCAACTCGGATGCTTTACTCCTCAGTATGGAAGAAGAATTGGATAGGCTTCGACCCATATCAAGGGATATCATCACAATATTAAGCTACCTTCCACCATTGAACTCTCACTGGGCCTGAAGCCAACGCAACTTGGTATCTTGGTGGTCATGAAAGCATGATTATATACTAAGTATGGCTGGCGACATGACGCCTTATTGCACTTGAAGTTTATGCATAATTTGTTGTGTATTTGTTAGCCAATAAATGATTTTTTTATGAAATCAATAATTCATAAAATAATAATTTAATAATCAATAATTTAAAGGTTATCCCGATATTTGACGTATTTTCACGAAAATGGAGATATATACCCTTATTTGAAGAGGAGAGCATTTTGAGTGACACAAAAGTACCTACCACAGCTGCTTGAATATCTTATAGTCCTTTTTAAAAGAGAAGAACATTTTTTAGTTTCATTTTTCGATGCGCAGTGAGAAATAATTTCTAAACCTAGAAATTTATTTAACAACAAAATTCAGGAATATATGTACAATAATTTTTTTTCAGATATTTTGTTGCTCAGAGAATATTTAATTTTGTTTTTAATGTCGACCAATCAGAATGACACTCTCAAAATTATTTTCTTATTCTCAAACATGCGCGAAAATGTTCTTCTCTTTTGAAACAGGCTATACTATTTCTAAGCACAATATATCTGGAGAATTTTGAGTCAATACATTTTTTACTACTTTTGTATTTTGAAGCATGCATCAGATGATTTTTGAAGGTTCTACGACTTCACAGAGTCCAAGTTTGAAATATTTTCACGAATTTATTGCCTTGAAAAATCAATGAAAGCAATGCATACTTATTTATTATTTTTTTTTTCTAAGCAGTAAAATTGTCAAAGAACATACTTTTTTTATAAAAAAAAAAAAACACAACAAAACACTGAAAAATACATTTTTTTGCGGAAACCACAAAACCCTGGTTGTCATTCATTTTCGAGAGAGAACAGTTTTTTTGTTCACAAAAAATAAGGATATGTCAAATATCGGGATACCTTATAAAATATTTAATCATGGTTTGAATAAAAACTTAAAAAAATTATTTATTGACATTTGATTTTCGAACTTATTTATGACTTATGACATAGTACAATACATGGTATAAAAACACAGGTAGCATCGACAAGTGTTGATTTTCTCATCTACAAGTAAATGAGTTTCCGTCAAAAACAGCTGTTCGTTGTTATATGCGTTGGCCACATTCAGCTGTGTCAACTGTTGTGATAGCGACACATCGGGGAAAAGTTGTGAAGTTGATGCTATGTCAAGCTTTGTCTCAAAATATACCAATGGAAATTTTACTCTTTTTCCATTTTGTGATTGTGAGTGCTCTCTTCTTTGTTATATTTTTGACAGATGGTAGTTTCCAACAGAAACGTCAACGAGCCGAAAGTCAGAATTGTCAAAAACTTACTGAACAAAATAGAGCGGAAAAACAAGACATCAAATAGTGTTTATTGATTTTGACAATTCTGACATTGAGAGAGAGAGAGAGGATTGATAGCCCTGCAGTTACGTTGATTATTCTACTCTGGCTTATGAGAACTTTCCAATATATGTATTTTTCGATCATTAGAAGTTTCTCACAAGATATGAGAACATAAAATGAGAAATCTGATGATAAATGAGGGCCTATAGAAGCGGTCTTTAGGGTAATCGCCCTCTTTAGGGTAATCTCTGGTTGTATAGTTTTAAGGGTATTCAATAATAATTCATCCACTAAATGAATGAAAACATATGCAGGTTAATATGAAGGCCCTTCTGCTGGACTCGTATATTGTATTATTGAAGTCTTATTTAGTGCTGCCTCTGCCAGTCAGTGCCAGGCCCTCTTCCAAGGTTTCCAAATTTTTGTCAATCAGTTGTATGACAGAATTTTTTACAAATTTTCTTTTCAGTTAAATAAGATTTGTGAATTGTTACTCAGCCAGAGTGTCATTAGCTTATAAGCTAAAACATAAAACTACTTCGATTTATACAGGAGATGTCATACCCTTTTCCTTTTTTTTTAATATTTTAAAAAAAAATTACCTTAGACTAATGGCCACATACAGAGTTTTCTTGTTACATTATATATATGTAGTTCATGAGCTAGATCCGAGTTGGGTCGGCATTGCCACGTGTCTTATATAACTTTTACATAATCGCAACAGGTACCAGCTACTATTAAACATTTTGCCGGAATTTAATACGAATCCAGTGTGTGAAGTGTGTGAATACGAATGATTGGTTGAAGAGTTAGTTCGGCACGGACAGACAAGCATCTACAAAAACAAAATAATAAAATTTTAAATCAAAATACCTCTCATTAAATGTCTGTGCTAGCAAGAATAATGAGTAAATTTTAAAGACAGGAAACGGCAACCTTTCAAATACTTTGCTTATTTTTTTTTTTAAACTTTTTTTTCTTTGAGGGTTTCACCATTAATTCTGATGAGATTTGAATAATTTAGCAGCTTTTAAGGAAAAAACTTCTATGAAAAAATTCCCCTTTGTTAAATGATTAAATATAATGATAAAAATATAATTAATTATTCATGTTCAAATCCTACAACAAAGGTCAACATTTTGCATAGCCCTTTGTTTTCATAATTTTCTTTTATTTGTTTTCTCATTTTTTAGCTCAGAATTAAGCAGATGACGTGACAAAAACTAATTAATTTCTGTGCCAATACGCGGAAGTTAAATTATTAAGCAGGACTAATATCCTCTAAGAGCAACTTTGCAGGTTTTTCGAAAATGGCGGCAGGTTGTCTCGCATTTATATTTTTATAGCTGTTATTTAATCCCCGCTCCCACTTCCTCTCTTTCGCACAGCAAGAGTTTATTTTTAAACGGCACTTTTTTGTGGGTGGCTTTTTGTGGGGCAACTTTATGAATTGGTTTTTGTTGATAAAAATGCTTTGATCCTTAAGCTGGTACTTATCGTGTTTTGTTTTATTTTCATTTTAATTTCAGTTAATAATAAAAGAAAACAAATAAAAAACACTGAAAAGCTTTTCCCAAGTGCTCTGTAAGAATTTGGATAAAAGATAAATTAATATCTGAATGACTGCAACATTATGACAGGCAGCACGACCGGCCAGCAAGGACAAAAGGAGTCGCCAGAACAGTATACAAATCCATCCTTCGAGCAGGACACACAACAGTATGGCATTAATACAGGGTCGACGAACATAATCGATGGTAATTGTTCGGATGGTGGTGGAGGAGGCGTTGGTGGTGGTGGCAGTGGTGCAAATGGCACAAGTACAGGACATCGCAAAGGTCACAGGTGAGTGAGATGCTGCTTCAAAGCAAAATTTAATAAAATAAGTATTGTGAAAAGTGATTTTTCTATTGTATATAAGTGATAAGTAATTTTAAATAATCTACCAACATTTTCCACAACTGAAAAGCGGGGGTGGGTTCAAATTAAGTGGCCTACAAGAAGAAGAATAATCACTAGAATCATGTCACCATAGTTGTAGCTTTTGATGTGTTTTTCAAATAATTTGACACTTTAGTTAAAAAAGCAAAAAAATTGAATATTGATGTCCAAGGACAATAAAATAATTTGAGAATTTTTGTTCTAATGATATTTACATTTGAAGAACACGAAAAGGATCAAAAAAACTTTGTGAATGTGAAACAACCTACTTTTTAATTCAAATTCGAAAAAGCTCGAAAGGGTATTTTATTGTTTTGATATCTTCCATTACAACATAAGACTTTTATCCAGTATATTTATTTGGATGATATTTAAAACATGGCGTAATCGGTTGTTTTAAAACACTTACATTTTTTAGTTAAAACTAGTTTTATATATCAAAACGTAAAGTTTCTAGTTACAGTTAAAGTAACCAAAAACTGTAACTTCATGAATTGAATTTTCAATCAAATGTTCATAATATTCCTATGTAAAAATTCAACTCAAATAAAAATTTAACACGATATTGAGAGAAATAAGCCAAACATAGTGGGTGTTAATTCCAATTCACAGCATCAGCTCCATTGACGATTTTTTATTCTTGGAATATTCATTTGTTTTTTTCAATGTATGGTCAATTTTTTTCTGTATGAATATCGGACGAAAAATTTTGATTTTTGAATTTCGCTCTTTATCAACTATGTATATTCTGTTCATGTATGTACCCAGAAGGAAAATGTGGAATGCATAACTTTAAAAACTCATGAATTCTTCGTTGAAAAAAGAGACAAAAAACAAAATTTTCCACACTACTGTTTTGATGAAGTATAGCCCGTTTCAAAAGAGAAGAACATTTTTTAGTTTCGCTGAACTTTAGGCTTTTTTTGAGTGTTTTTTACTATTTTTCTATATATTTAAATGCGCAAACATTCAGAACAAATGATCGCACAATTACGGTGTTGCACCGACGGCCTGCAGCAACCTGCATCTTGAGAGAGAAATCAAATACAAATTACATAAAAACTAAATTATTTTCTCAAGAAAAAATTGTGAAGTGAAATTTTGATTGGTTGATTTTGAAAAATAAAATTCAGTACTTCCGCAGCGCAGTTGCGAGAACAACAAAATTCAGGTATATACATTAATTTTTTTTTGCATTTATTTTTCTGCTCAGAGAATATTAAATTTTTTTTTAAATGTCGACCAATCAGAATGAAGAACGCTCTCAAAATTATTTTCTTATTCTCAAACATGCGCGAAAATGTTCTTCTCTTTTGAAACAGGCTATATAATGAATTGAATTGAAACTTACTTGAAATCGTTTCCGTGCTTTTTGACAAATTTTCTTTAAAAATTGTGAACATTTAAATTCGACAATATTTGGTAAATGGTTGATTTTATTTTCATTTCTTTAATATTACATATATTTGAAAAATTTTGTTTATTTCATGCAGAGTGTTTGTCAAAGGTGGGCTACAGTATGCGGGACTACGCAAGTGGTATTTGTACTGCTTTCAAACGTTTAAAAGCACGACGTTTCAAGTGGAACCATCTGGCAAAATAAAAAAATTCAAACAACAAGCGTCCCATCATTAATTATAATCTAAAACTTACACCAATAATATTATTTTTTAACTACAAATAAAATAAGTTATAAAAATGGAGTAAAAAAACATTCACTTTTCATACATTCTTTAGCCATGTGGGAAAAATCACATATTTTATGAGCAAGGATTTTATTCATGATAAAATTGTATGATATTTCTTGCATACTTTAGGAATGCAAAGAGGAATGTATGATTTTCCTATGACATCGCTGTGTAAAAAATCATGCGTTCTGGGGCCTGTTTCCCAAAACTACAAGTTCACAAGCTCACAAGTTACAAGTTACAAGTGTATTTTCTACAAGTGCTTGTAAAAATTGTTTCTCAAAGATTTTCAAAAGTCTTGTAATTCTTTTACTCGTGTAGAATAGCTTTTTATTCAGATTTAGCGTCTGTCAAGTAACAGAGCTACCAGACTGTATATTTATTTATACCTCGGAACTTGAATATACTGCGTTCTTCAAGAAACGCATTGGGACAATTAATAAGGGGATTCAAGTCACTGCGTAGGTTTGCGTATTACGTATTTTGTATTGACATGAACACACCATCAAATTTTGCGTAAAATGAACTGCGTAGCTTGAAAGATTCTTGAACATTTGTCACTTGTATTTCATTCATTGTTCTTAGTTTTAAAATAAATCACATTGAGAAACAGGCCCTGGAATGTTAAGTTCATAGGTTGATGCATTCTAAAGCACATTCCTATAAATGACTATTTCTTTCTTGCAATTTTTTAAAATGCAAACATGTCTTGAATTTCACTTCCAAAAAAAGTAACGTTAAAGGCCACATTTAAACAAAAGATAGAAAGTAAGTTTGTTGACATAAAATCCAAGTCTTGAAATCTACTTTCAAAATACCTTTATAAAGTTTGTTTGCTTGGGTTATTAAGGAAGTTCCTAAAAGAGTTCCAACTCACTAACCAGAGGCGTTCCTAGGCTTGGTGTCACCCGGGGCGGATACTCATGGTGTCACCCCTATAAGAAATTTCTAAATGCAATAAGAAACCAATTCGATGAGATTTTGTGTTTTTATTATTTTCTTTATGTTTTCCGAAATAAACAACAGATTTTCATGTACATATTTAGACATGTAGGCATAAGGTAAAAAATAACTTATTAACTACACAGAGGGAAAAACCTATGGACTCAATACATAAATTTATGTACTCATCACATAGTTTTCTGCTCACAAAACTTTTACATTTTTCATGTATTCAGTACATGTTGAAATCTCTATTGACTACATAATGCTTTTAAACGGTTAAGTAGTCAGTAAAGAATTTTATGTACTCAAAGCATAAATATAAGTCGTGAATTCATGGATGTATTGGTGAGTACATTCACACTGTACTCATCGCAAACTGTTACAATAATTTCATGTAATGAGTTCTTATGTACGTATTACATAGATTATTGACTCATACATTATTTACTCATTACATATTTTAAATGCATAATTTTATGTAATGAGTACATACATAATTTACTCATTACATATTTTTAGTGCATACATTTTTATAATGAGTACATACATAATTTACTCATTACATATGTTAAAAACATAATTTTATACAATGAGTAATGCATAATGTATTAAAAACTGAATAAAAAAAATACATTACTTTTTCAGGTACTTATTTATATATGAAGGTATAAGGTGCGGTGTCATATGTGGGTCCGCTAAAATTGCGGTAATAATACCCAAAATGATTTTGGGGACTATAACCACCCCCGCAAGAGGTCATACCACCAAAACATTTGTGACAGCCTCAATAATGTTTTGGGTTATGACTGCCAAAGAAACGGACATAATTCCCAAATTAAATTTAAAAAATTTTTGTTTTTATTGTAGTAAACTGCAATTTGTTTTTGTTTTTAAAGAAATAAGTAACTGTTATTTTAACTATTTTGGTTCCAAAATATAATTAGCGGCGCAGGCAAACATTTTGTATTAAAATCGCGCTATAAAAAAAATATTTTAGAAAAATTTTACCATTGATTTTTAATAAAAATATTTTATTTTTTATAAATGAAATTCTCGTGATAGGTTCCAAACCCTACGGACAAAGCAGGGTCAATTGCCCTAAAGTGACCGGTCCTGTGACAGTTCTTATTTAACCTATCATAGGACAGGCTCGATATTACTCAAAACGGGACCAATAGTTTTTAAATGTGTTTTGCTCTATTTATCTTATCGTTACCAATAGCTCAGTGGAAGTGCGCTAGACTGTCACGCGGTGGACGTGGGTTCGTACCCTGGCTGTGTTAAATAATAAAATTTAATAATTTAAATTCTAATTCTATTTCATTAACTGCTTAATCAAAAATAACCTTCAAAATAAATTTGCTTAACATCTTGAAAATTTAATTTTTTATTTAAAAAAAAAAATAAAAAAAAAATTTTGTGATTTTCCCGGGAATTGAACTCAGGTCAGTCGTTTAGTGAAAATGGTAGAAATTGATAAGACCTTAGGGGTACCTCCCTTAGCATCTATATTTAAATTTTACATAATTTTGTATGGAAGGTACGTAAAAAAGTAACCCGACCCTAACGAAACTGAGTAAGAATGGATAAAAGATGTTTATTGAAAATCATTGAAATTAGTAAGACCTTACATTTTATCCTGCATAACTTTCTTGTTTATGAAAAGGTGCAGATAATATTTTGAAAGTCTAAAGTTAATAGGTACTTCAAATAAAATTTCAAAAAAGTTTCGCTTAAATCCAAGATTCCGTTTTTTTTAAGGGTTTTAAGGATATGCTAAAAAAAATCTCTAAAGTTTTGTATAACTTAATAATATGGTTCAATATTCTACAATTAAGAAAAAAAAACAAACAAATTTTTTAACTATTTTCGTACTACTTTGATGCCATTTCGACATTTCTTACTGTAAGAGTTGCAATATTTGAAATTACCTCTTAGGAATCAGTTATATTGATTTCAAGCTCGTTTTCAATGTATAAAATAGCAAGATCGGAAACTCTTGCCTGTCCCTGGAAGACCTTTAGTTAAACTTAATTAATTTAAGCTTTGAAAAACTCCAAATTCTTATAATAATATACAACTTTCGTCGGACGGACCTCCACAAAGGAATTATAGAAGTCCATGAAACATCTTTTACTCCAAAGATATCTAAAATTTTTTAAACTAAAATAAAAACAAGCAAAGTAAGTCTAATTTGAAAATGGGCGTGTCCATGAGCTGATGAAGCCCACAATTTACGTACATTTCCACTTTGATAAAAAATGTACACATACCAAATTTTAATCCTGTGGCTCACATGTTAATGTCTTTAAAGTATTTTCGCTATTGTGGGTTGTATGTGAGGTGGGCGTATTCGTGGAAGGACTACGCCCAATTTTTGAATACATCTTAATTTTGCTTATTACAGTTCAATTATGGAGTTTTCAATTTTATGGGTTATATCGGAGGTTGTCGTGTCCGTGCTCGGATGACACCCATTTTTCAAAAACATCTTTGTTTTGTTATAAAATACATACTTGCCAAATGTTATCTCTGTACGACAAACATAAGCTTATTTATACAATTTTACATTTTTTGGTTTGTATGGGAGGTAGGCGTTTTCGTGAGCGGATGACGTCCATTTTTCAAAACCATCCTTGGTTTGTTATAAAAAACATACATACCAAATATTATCTCTGCAAGTTAAACATACGCGCATTAATTGATTTTTACATTTTTGGGTTGTATGGGAAGTGGGCGTGTCCGTGGGCGAATGACACCTATTTTTCGCAGACATCTTTCTTTGATATATAACACATACGTGCCAAATTTTATTGTTGTAAACTTATTATGAGCATACTTAAGCAGTTTTAAATTTTTGCGATGTGTGAGAGGTAGGCGTGTCCGTGGGCGGATCCCAAACATATTCAATAGTGCAAATCTTTGGATGCATGTGTTCATGTGTACCGAGTTTCATGCAATTATCTCAACTCAACTTAGCTGCTGATCAACTTCTTCATATGTGTGTTGTCCGTAAACAGAGGATAAGAAGAAGGAGTTGAGATAATTTTATTTGCATGAAACTTGGTATGCATGTTGACAATGTTGGAGTCCTCCTACGAACACGCCTACCTCCCATACGACCATAAAATAAAAATCGCTGTATAGAGGGTTGTATATAAGATACAAAAATAAAATTTAACACATATATTTTGTCTATCAAAACTCAGATGCACAGAAAAAATGGGCGTGGTCTGCCCATTAACACGCCCACCTCCCATACAACCCACAATATTAAAAACACTATTAAAAGGTTCATATCGATCTAGAGAAATAAAACTTGGTGTGGGTACATATCATATCAAAACTGAGGTGTGAACAAAAAATGGGCACCATCTGCTCACCGACACGCCCACCTCCCACACAACCCACTTTAGTAAAAACTTTATTAAGAGGTTTATGTATGAGCTACAAAGATAAAACTTGTTATGTTAGATAATTGTATCAAAACTAAGATTTGTTCACACAATGGGCGCCAGCTGCTCACCAACACGCCCACATCCCATACAACCCACTATGGAAAAACTCTATAAAGAGGTTTATGAATGAGCTACAAAGATAAAACTTGGTATGTTAAGGGGGCTCTACACGATACAACGGCTGTACAATCGTTTGTTGTGCCAAGAAGCAATTCTCGAGAAGTGAAGCTTCACTTTTGAAAAATCCTGATCTAAGAATGTTGAACCACATGAAAAAATTGTCGAAATCAAGATGAGTGAACGCTTCAAGGAATTAATACATACTTATACGGTACTAAAATCTGACAGCGTTTCAATGAAAGTCAGAGTAGTTTTTAACCGACTTCAAAAAAGGAGGAGGTTCTCAAGTTGGTTGGTTTCTCTGTTTTTTTTTTATTGACTCAGTACGACATCGAATGGAGTTAGTTTTAATGACATTATCTATACTGGTCCAAGTGGAGATTTTTTTAAATATGTTTTCAATGGTGGCATTGAAAAAATGAACCGCCATATTCTGGTGGATTCAAAACACCCTCCGTTCCAATTAGAAAATCCTGATTCCATTTAGAAATGGTCGATGGATGGATCGATGATCAAATTCAGGACTTCGTAACAGTAAAGTTTGGCCTCAATTGTGCACCGTTTTTGGAAATAACGTCATCCATCAGCTTGCTAAGAATGTTGAAAAGGATTTCCCTTTATCTTAATTTACTTTAACTTTAATATTCACAAAACTTTTTCGAAATAAATCTTATATATAACAAGTAAAGAAAGTCTAAAGTCGGTCTAGGCCGACTATGAAATACCCTAAACCCACTTTTCAAAAAAAAAAAAAAATTAATTGTAAATGGGCGTGTCCGTGGGCGGATGAAGTCCATTATTCCAAACCATCTTTGTCTTGTCATAAAAAACATACGTGCCAAATTTGAGCTCTGTAGGTTAAACACATGCTTATTTATTGCGTTTTCAATTTTTGGGTTGTATGGGAGGTAGGCGTGTCCGTTATCGGATGACGTCCATTTTCCGAAGACATATTTGTGTTGGTATGAAACACATACATATCAAATTTTATTGTTGTAGGCTAATTATGAGCTGAGCTATGCAGTTTTCAATTTTCGCGTTGTATGGGAAGTAGGCGTGTCCGTGGGCGGACGATGTCAATTTTTCAAAACCATCTTTTTTTTGTTATAAAAAACATATGTGCCAAATTTTAGCTCTGTAGGTTAAACAGAGGCTTATTTATTGCGTTTTCAATTTTTGGGTTGTATGGGAGGTGGGCGTGTCCGTTAGCGGATGACGTCCATTTTTCAAAGACATCTTTGTGTTGGTATAAAACACACATATACCAAATTTTGTTGTTGTAGACTTATTATGAGCTGAGTTATGCAGTTTTAAATTTTTGCGTTGTATGGGAGGTAGGCGTGTCAGTAGGCGGATTCCAAAAATATTCAATAGTGCAGATCCTTGGGTACATGTGACCATGTGTACCAAGTTTCATCCAATTATCTCAACTCCTTCTTCTTATCCTGTGTATACGGACAACACACAGACGGACGGACGGACGGACGGACGGACGGACGGACGGACGGACGGACATAGATAGCTCGACTCACGTGGTGACGCTGATCAAGAATATATATACTTTTCTATACCGGACTCGCTTCGTTCTATGCGTTACAAACGTTTGCACAAAGTTAATATACCCTGACCTTTCAGGTTTAGGGTATAAAAATCTCGTTTCACGGTGTTAGCATTTTACTTTTCCGCTTTACTTTCGTCTTTAAATCACGCATCAATGAAATTCGGTACGAACTTACTATTGAGTCTTGGATTTTGACTTTCAAATTTCAGCGATCTTTGCAAAGGGTGGCATGGTACCACCCATAAAATTCAGTTTTTTGATATTGTATAGATTTGCAACTAAATGTCGTATAACAATGACACTCAGTATAAAGTAACTGATTGACCAGGTCTTTCAATTATAAAACAGACATGGAAAGGGCATTGGAAAGGGCGTGGCTCCATCCATACAACTAAAATTTTCGATACAGAATAGCTATAGCAGTGAAAGTCACAGAACATTTAAACTCAGAATGGAGTTACTATTTGTCCTGCTTCTGGAACGGGCATTGTACAATGGGTGTGGATCCACCCACATAAGACACATTTTTATACCCTAAACCTGAAAGGTCAGGGTATATTAACTTTGTGCAAACGTTTGTAACGCATAGAACGAAGCGAGTCCGGTATAGAAAAGTATATATATTCTTGATCAGCGTCACCACGTGAGTCGAGCTATCCATGTCCGTCCGTCCGTCCGTCCGTCCGTCTGTCCGTCTGTGTGTTGTCCGTATACACAGGATAAGAAGAAGGAGTCGAGATAATTGGATGAAACTTGGTACACATGGTCACAAGCACCCAAGGATCTGCACTATTGAATATTTTTGGAATCCGCCCACGGACACGCCTACCTCCCATACAACGCAAAAACTGAAAACTGCATAACTCAGCTCATAATTAATCTACAACAATAAAATTTAGTATATATGTGTTTTGTATCAACACAAAGATGTCATCGAAAAATGGGTGTCGTTCGCTCAAGGACACGCCCACCTCCCATACAATCCAAAAATTGAAAACGCAATAAATAAGCTTGTGTTTAACCTAAAGAGCTAAAATTTGGCACATATGTTTTTTATGACAAGACAAAGATGTTTTTGAAAAATGGACATCATCCGCCCACGGACACGCCTACCTCCCATACAACGCGATAATTGAAAACTGCATAACTCTGCTCATAGTTAACCTACAACAACAAAATTTGATATGTATGTGTTTTATACCAACACAAAGATGTCTTCGAAAAATGGGTGTCGTTCGCTCAAGGACACGCCCACCTCCCATACAATCCAAAAATTGAAAACGCAATAAATAAGCTTGTGTTTAACCTAAAGAGCTAAAATTTGGCACATATGTTTTTTATGACAAGACAAAGATGTTTTTGAAAAATGGACATCATCCGCCCACGGACACGCCTACCTCCCATACAACGCGATAATTGAAAACTGCATAACTCTGCTCATAGTTAACCTACAACAACAAAATTTGATATGTATGTGTTTTATACCAACACAAAGATGTCTTCGAAAAATGGGTGTCGTTCGCTCAAGGACACGCCCACCTCCCATACAATCCAAAAATTGAAAACGCAATAAATAAGCTTGTGTTTAACCTAAAGAGCTAAAATTTGGCACATATGTTTTTTATGACAAGACAAAGATGTTTTTGAAAAATGGACATCATCCGCCCACGGACACGCCTACCTCCCATACAACGCGATAATTGAAAACTGCATAACTCAGCTCATAGTTAACCTACAACAACAAAATTTGATATGTATGTGTTTTATACCAACACAAAGATGTCTTCGAAAAATGGGTGTCGTTCGCTCAAGGACACGCCCACCTCCCATACAACCCAAAAATTGAAAACGCAATAAATAAGCCTGTGTTTAACCTACAGAGCTAAAATTTGGCACATATGTTTATTATGACAAGACAAAGACGTTTTTGAAAAATGGACGTCATCCGCCTACGGACACGCCTACCTCCCATACAACCCAAAAAGTTTAAAACTCAATAAATAAGGTTTTGTTTGTCATAGAGAATTAAATTTGGTATGTATGTATTTTATACCAAAACTAAGGTGTGTTCAAAAATCGGGAGTAGTCCGTCCATGAACACGCCCACCTCCCATAATGAAAGCATAATAAAGGCATTAACTGTGAGCTACAGGAATAAAACTTGATATGTGTACATTTTTCTTCAACATTTAAATGCATATAAAATATAGGCTTCATGCGCCCACGGACACGCCCATTTACAATAAAAATTTTTTTGTTTTTGAAAAGTGGGTTTAGGGTATTTCATAGTCGGCCTAGACCGACTTTAGACTTTCTTTACTTGTTTTAAATTGAACCGTTTTGGAAATAGTAGACACATATTAAAGAAACTTGGCTTGGAGTACTTATTTGGTGATATCCTACTACTCGGAAGTATATCTATCTTTGAAAATAATGATAGATATGAAAAATCACAGAATATTGAAACTCAGAGTGGAGTTACTATTTGTTGATGGCCTTCTTTTGGCAAACTGGACTGACATTGGACAAGGACGGCAGCAACACGCCGAGTACCAGCTAGTATTTATTATAAAAAAGATTTGATCAGATATCATTTCAAATTACCAAAACATAAACCGAATGTTCAAAACAAAAGTTGTGCAACTAAATTAAGAATACCTACCGAATAAGAAAACTGTTCGATGAAGTGGAAAATGAAATAAATTCCTTAAAAAGGTTTGAAATCAATAGCTTTATAATATTTATCTATAAAAATCTCCAAATAAGCACTTCCCTATCGTATTAATTTCGCAGCATAACTAAAGGTGCGCAGAACTGGACTTGAGTTCATCATAAATTAAAGTGTAGGTTTAGTCGCTGTGGGTCAAGAGAGCATGATTAGAGCGAACTCTTGGTTAAAACACTTGAAAAGTTTTCTACTCTTCTTTAGTGCAGCCACCTTTTTCTGACAACAAAATTGCTTAGTTAATAAAAACTTTTCTTTTATTGTTTTGACGGAAATAAAAAGACATGAGGACATACAAAGTTAACATTTATTTTATGTTAACGTTAAAAAAAAACCATTCGAGTTGTTTTTAATACACAATATTTACATTCACACATGTATAACTGTTTCGTCCTTATGTGTGTTTGTCTGTTTATGAGTTCAGGATATCTGAGAACCATTTTGTGAACGGTACATTAGGCACAAATTATTTATTGTACACTCAATCGATTCCAATTTGAGGTCGTATTCAAGCGCCTATAAAAACGGAGGTTAAAGAATACGAGCACGTAAACACTTTGGGGAGGCCTACACGCGACTGCCGCACTCTCATAACCCTTTTATTTTATTTAATTTTTTATATTATTATTTTTATATAATTTTTTTTTCTGCTGCAATTCCAAATTTAATTTGATTTTATTCTTCGGATGCAGTTGAACTTCTTGCCTGACATTGAAATTAAAAATTCTTTCGTTATATCCTTGCTTGAATTGTTTGTCGTTTTTTTTCTTTTTCTGTTTTGAAATTTTTGTATGTTTTGTTTCAGCACTCAAGGCTCTCTGCTTCATGCTTGTGTTTATATTGTAGCCGAACTTTATTAAAAATTTAAACAAAAATGTGGCTCCCTCTGCAGTGAAGTAATGGAAGTTCTGCTGGCGCATTTGTAGGTCGTATTCTTGGCTTTCACTTGTCTATGTTTTGTCAGCCGGAGTTAGTTTTTACCGCTGAGTGCTAGAAGTTAAACGAATTACCTGCTCGTGCACTCGAACGGTTACCCACACCCTGCGCTGTTGCCACTTTCGATTTGGCTTATACTCCGGATTATTAAGTTGAGTTTAGCGTGTGGGTAACGTGGTAGTGCTTTATTCACTTGTGCTTGCCGGGTGGTTGTTACTTTTAGTTTGGAATGAGAAAATGACATTTGACCGTCAACCGTTGAAGTGAAAGTTAAGGACGATTTCGTATTCTCCGGCTTAATGTTACACATTAAATATTAAGGTACAAATACATTGTACAATAGTGTAAATAAATTCTTGTAATTTTTCTTCAAAGCCATGTGCTGCAGTGATATTTTGCATGGAGCAGAAACAGTTAAAATATCTTTTTGAATTTTGTGTTAGCCAGTGTAAGCAAGCAAGTTAATATCTATAAAAAATTTGAAATTTATAATCAGTTAAAGTTTTTGTAACGCTTGTAAGTGTCAAATGGTGTTTTTAAGGCGATTCAGGAAGTCAGAATATAAATGCAAAAGTTTGAAATAAATAAATCAACATGTCAACATAATCGTTAACCAATATTCGAACTTTTTGAACTATGCTCAACAAAGATCGTTAGTGTTAAAAAAAGTGCTGTAAGTTATAAGCCAAGAACTGTTTTTATATCACAAATACTGCACCTATTTATCAACTTAAAAGTTGTTATTTTCATTTATTAATGTGAGGTATTATGTATGAAGCACGATATGTTAAGGTCAGTTTTCGGTAATTTAATTATTTGGAGTTTCCTGATTGTTTTTACATTTTGAAATATTTTGATTTGAGGTCGTTTAAGCTTAATATGTTCATGCTTACTTTAATTTTTTTTTAATTTTCCGCAAATGATACGGAGTAGTTTGTAGTTTGTGTAGGTCAAATCAAACACTCAAATTTAACAGTGTAGCGCCGCCCCAAAAATTGTTGATGTGAAACATATTAATGCGTAACGCTTCTCTTTTAAAAACGAAGTTAATATTGCAGGTCGATGGCACTCGATATTTTTTGGTGTTTTTAAAAATTCAAATTCAAATGCACCTCCGGTAATGAAAATATCCCTATTTTTTCAATATATCGGTGATTCCATGTCAAAAGGGACACTTTTCTGACATCACTATTTTTGAAACTTCTGAAACTTTTTTGGTGGATTGTTCATCTGAATAATATATTAACTGCGTACTTTTTTCTTGCAAGTTAATTTTTTTTGCAAAGTTATACACTCTCAAAAACATTAAAAATGTTAAAAAAACTAAATAGGTACATGTATTTAAACAGCTCTATCTTCTAAACTGTAAGTCGCACAGACAAGAAACTCAGGTATAGTTTAGGTACCTTGAATGGATCTTTCTGGTGTTGTCATTTGTTTATAGTTTTTTTATTGAAAAAAGTTAATTTTTCTTATCCCGAAATTTACCATCATATTTTTCACAGTCGGCGCAACAACTTTTTCACCTTTTTAATGCAATATCGTATTAAGGCATTCATTCTTAAGGTTTACGCAAAATTTAAAGTTGGATCTCCAACGATTGGTATTTTTAATGATTTTTTAAAAAAAATGCCTACTTAAGTTTTCCTATATTTGTATATCGAAAATTTTATTTTGATAAAAAAAATTATTGTTCTTTTAGAGCTCTTTAGAGTTCTTTTTTTTTCTACAGTTTAGAGCTCTTTGAATACATGCATCTATTTAAGGCGGTCTTCTCATTCAAAACCCATTTTTTGGACCCTTTTTAAAAAAACTCTTATTTGAAAACGCAAGAATAATTGAAAACTTTTTTATTTATTGTATTACAAAAGTTTCAAAGTAAATAAAAAACTTTTTTTTGCTTCGATACGTGGGCTGTTCAAAAAGTAATGAGACTTCAAAGTTGGTGGTGAAAAAAAAGGTGTCGTCACGGCGGCCACGATTCCGGGTCTCCGGAGCGTCTGAAATGAAAAAAAAAACGGGGTTATAATCAGTATAGATGTAATTCTCGGGTGAACCTCAAGCTTAATTTTGTGATTTTTTTTGACAAAATGGCGGCCATTCAAAAAAAAAAATTCAATTTCGGGCTTTTTTTTTTTGTAGTTTAGTGTAAAAAGAAAATAGTAAAAAATTTTTTAAAATTATGGTCGAGATTCACCCGAGAATGGTGACAATTCTGCGTCGATTCCACTTTGTTTCATGAAAATCGGTTCAGTTGAACTGGAGATATCATGGCCGCCAGTTCGAAAAACGTGGTTTCGAGATAAACGCGTTTAAAGTTTGAAGTAATGATGCTTTTAGTTGAACACCTGGACTCAAAAAATGCTTCAACCCCTAAAATAAGCAGGAATGTGTATTTGTATGTTTGTATGAATATGTATGCAAACACGTTTTTACCTAACAATAAACATTTTCAACAGAATTCGGTGGTTACTTTATGCCGCTTCGTTCGAAAATGAGGCGAAAAAAAAATAGCTCATTTTGACGAAGACCTTGCTTCACAAAAAAGGCTGTATCTTCTAAAGTATTTCGAATTTCTAAAAATCCTTTTAGGGGCATATTCACAACTATAAATAAAGGAAAAAAAAGTCGAAAAAAAAGTTGCTCAATGAGAAGACCCCCTTAATTTTTGAATGATTTTCAATGTTTTTGACAGTGTATAATTTTGCAAAAAAGAATTTCGCAATAATAAAAAACACAGAATATGTTTTTTTAATGTGAACTTCTAACCTATAAAGTTGCACAAAAATCGGAAGCACTAAGGTCAGATTTTGATAAAAATTTGTCGAAATGATATAGAATCACCGATTTATAAGAAACTATAGAAATATAGCTTGTTCGAACTTTGATCGATTGTAACTAATTAATCGACGTCGAACCTCATTTGTTTTTTGATGAATTTATCTAGTATATAAAAATCTCGTGTCACGGTGTTAGTGTTGGAACTCCTCCAAAACGGCTGGACCTATTTTAATAACTTTATTTTTGTATTCTAGCGGATATAACCCGGTGTTACTCGGGGTTGTGTTCTCATTGTTCTCATTTCAACATTTTAAATTATCAATTTAATTTTTTAAACTATTTTGTTTTGGGGTTTTGGCCCCTCCTTCTGTCGAAAGTGTTTAGTCAAATATCCGGAAAACTGTACTTGCCGGACATGATTAAAAAAAAATGACATCTTCAACGTCTCGATCTGACGTCTGGTTTCTGAGGAAAATGGTCATCCAATTTGAAATTTTTTCTTAGCATGCATTTAATATCCCTCTTTTTTAAAAAAATTCCAATTTTAAAAAATCCTATAAGCATCGATTCGATTTTTGGATTGTCTTCGTTCAACTTTGGTTTTGGGCGATACTGTTAGTTTGATTTTTGTTCATCTTTATATAGCTTCTGCTCGTATTCTTGCTTTCGTTTGCCTTCGGCTCACTCCTTGATTTTTGTCGAAAGAACTTTTAAAAGCATAGGATATATTTCGATTAAATAAAGCGCCTTCTCACGGAAATATTCTGAAATATAAATAGCCTCAATTTTGTTGCAGGGTCGGGTTATTTCACGTACCAAATTTTTGTAAAATCGGTGAAGTCATTTAGGTGCTATTGAATTTTTATCAATGCTCTATCTTGGGCGCAGTTGAACCTTCATACAAAAATTAAACTTAAACCCCCTCTTGCGGAAGTCTTTGGAATTTTGTACAGCCTATATTTTATTTTGGGTTGAACATTCATACTAAATTGGATTGAAATCGGTCCAGGTGCTTAGGAGTTATGATAGAGTGCCACGCCCACATATTTCCGCCCATTTTTTACATATGTTTTATCTTGGGTGCAGTTAAACCTTGATACCAAATTTCATTGAAATCGGTACAGGAGTTAGGAGTTATTGAGTCTTAAAAATTCACTTCTTAAAGCGCCCTCTTGCGGAAGTCTTTAGAATTTTTTGTATTTTATATTTTATCTTGGGTGGAGTTGAACGTTCGTACCAAATTTCATTGAAATCGGTACAGGTGTTTAGAAGTTATTTTAGAGTGTCACGCCCACATACTTCCGCCCACTTTTTTACACCCCCTATGTTCTTTCTCTCTTTGAAAAGTACTCGGTGTCCAAATTTCAGCTCAATCGGATAAACGGTGCGCGAGCCTATACGGAACAGACAGACAGACAGACAGACAAACATTTGATTTTAATATAAGATTAAGTGGGCTTGAGAATAGGCCGTTAAGTATTTTCCATCTTCGCAATAGATGTCGTATAACAGAGAAACTCAGTAAGAAATAACTGATTGTTCAGATCTTTTAATTATAAAAAACAGGCATTAGAAAACGGGGCGTGGCTACGCTCATACAACTCGAATTTTTAATACAGAATAGCTATGGAAATAAAACTCACATAACATTTTAACGCAGAATGAAGTTAGTATGTTGTAGTGCTGTGGTGTTGTCCTGCTACTGGAAGATTAGAATTGGCTTTGTACAGGGTGTGTGACTCCACCCAAATAAGACACATTTTTTAAATTGAATCGTTTTGGACACAATAGTCACAGATAAAAAAACTCGGTTTGGAGTAACTATTTGGTGATATCCTACATATACTCGCCAACTAAAACGGGTAGAGGAACTTCGGGTAATGTGGTATAGGTATTTTTAATTTGCGAATTGTGAAAAACCTAAAAGTTGATTGACAGTCAAATGTAATTAGTTCTGAAGCTTGAAGTATTGGGAACAAAATATTATAGAATAAGAATCTTACAAAAGCGATAAAAAAGTTGTAAGGGAAAGTTTGATAAAACCCAAAAGCCTCCTTCATAAAAAATTTGAGGGTATTGTGGTACACAGCATTGGTGCAAAGTGGTATACCCTTCTATTTTACCCGAAGCCTTATTAATTTGAGTGTAAATTATATTCCATTTCCTGCAAATATTTTACGAGTTCTTGCTCCAATTTCTCGCTTAATACCGGCTTTCGTCCTTTGCTAGTAGAGAGTAAGTCATGAATAGCTTTTCCACTACGAACCATCCACTGAAGTATGCGGAACTTTGAAAATTTTGGACACAGACAAAATTCCAAATTCGCCTTTTAGGACAGCCTCAATTGCAGTCCTCATATTGTTTTTGCATCATTTTCGAACTTCTCCTTTTTTCGGCATCTAAAATTAAAATTGTACTTAACTAAATCAGAGAAAACACCTTTTATATTTTTGGAAGGTAATGTGGTATAATACCACTTAGCCGCCAAGAGAAATACCTTAAAAGCCAATTTGATACGATTGGGTATAAACAGTGGCGTAGCTAGGGTTGGTCGCACCCGGGGCGGAAACTAAATTGTGCACCCCTTAAGAAGATTTATTTTATACAATAAGTCGATGAATCTTACTACATATTTTCGAATCAACCTCTTCAAAAATGACATATTTTAGAAGAGATTAAAAAAAAACAAAACTATGCTATCCATGAATATTTGATAAAAGAAGTAAGAATCTAAAATTTTCAGAAACTTAAAGAATTTTTTCTGAATTATTCCAATATTTTTGTCTCCGGGCTTATAAGTTGTGAGAGACAAATGTACTAAGAGTAAACCACACAATATCAGTTTTAATATAAAAACTCTAGTTAGTTGAATATAGAAAACTTTGAAAAAATTACGAAAAATTTTGCATAATTGAAGAAAAAATAGGACCTGGAAGCAAAACGTTGACAAATTTTCCCTAGTGACCCTGAATAACTATAAATATAATTATTTTTTTTTCGAAATCAAACCCCATTTTCTATATAAAATTTAAATGTAATAATAAAATTCATTTATAAACATTTTTCATAATTTTTATCAATTTCTTTATAGTACACTGAGGAAAAAATGTGTTAAAATTAAATGAAAGTGTGTTCATATCTAACGAATTTGTTTTTGAAATAGAGCTTGAAATAAATTCAAAAAAATTAAACAGAGCTGTTTTTAAAGTTAAATTCAAAACAAAAGTTTTTGTTTTTAAAACAATGATTTTTCTATGAAAACCAAATTTAAAACGAACATTTTTTAAATTAAAAACTCATGCTTTAAAGCATATTTTTTTCGATGCCATTTTATTAACTTTTCCGAGTTTTAGCACCAGATTCACAACCAGCTACCCCCGGGACCTTCCGAATACCAAATGTAAACTTCATTCGATGAAGTTTGCATTTGAAATATTTTAATATTTAATTAATTAGTTTTTATTTTATCATATGTTCGATATTTGTCAAACCAATTCAAAAAATTCAAAAATTGTCATTGAATTCAAATGTTTGTTTGTTTTTTCAAAAAAATAATAAGAGAAAAATAAAAAAAGAAAGGAGTTAATAGGTAGGTGAAAATTAAACACACTTGTTTTCAATATTGTTTTGTAGAAAAACAAAGGCGTTAAATTTATATTTTAATATTTTTTGTTTAATTTTAAAGTATGTTTTTTTTCTCAGTGTATCTATATTAATCTCCGCTTGGACTTTTATAGACAAGATTGAGGTCTGTAACATTTGACTGCTTTATAAATATCACCATAAATACCACCATAAATATCTCAGTATCACAATATTACAGTGATACCAAATTGATATCAGAAATTACATACATTAATTCCCAAAGCAAACTTGCTCAGGTTGAACAAGGTCAAGACTCATGAATGGCTCAAAAAGAGCTGACAATTCCAAGACATCTGGTGTTTCTTCACATTCGTTGAATGAGAACAAAATTTAATTTTAATTATTAGAATAATTTTGAAGGAACTATGCATCATATCTTCTATTAAAAACTGTATTTTTGTTAGTTTTTGTTGGTTGATTTTTGAACAGAACAATAATTATTTTAGCAAAATAAAGGAGTCGGAAAACCATCCTAGAGTTTTTAATGGACATCTTCAAAACAAAATAAAAAAAAAACGTCAGAAGGCCATAAAATTGTCATTAAACGCCATTTATTTAATTTAAATAAAAAATTTAATGAATTTAAATCAATTTAATTTTTTAGAAATTTTTTTAAGCAAGTAAAAAGTTTATTAATGATTTTTAAACTAGTAGTTTTATGTAACAGTATACCCAAAACATATTACTATTCAAAATTATATTCTAGCAGGTTAAAAGCTGTAAGTGAGGTTTGTTTCATGATATATAGTCTCAGAACTTAGTAATCACAAAATCATAAAGTATATTTTTATTTTTGAAATTTATGACATGAACATGTTTTCTGAAATGTTCTGGAGTTCTGGAGAACAAAACAACTGACGCCTCCATTCATCATACTCTGAAAATCATGCAGGTTTTCGAAACTTAATGGTTTTAGAAATGTCTACTCTGCTAGCAAGTTTGAACACTTCTTAACCTGAATATAAGATGTAGAAAAGTGCCTTTTTATTAAACTTAATGAAATATAAAAAAAAGGGTTTTTACATTTTTAATTTTGTACTCCATCTTAATATCATGAAAATTTTAATATAATTTGTTTGGAAATTGCACCCCTAACCAATGAAAAATTACATATGGAATTGACTTGGGTTTTAGTGTGAGCGTTAATATTGAACAAAATTTAATATAAAGTTTAAGTTAAGTCGTGGTGATGGTAAAAAATATTTTCATTCACTTTTGCACCCTCTTGATATTCAAATATAAAACCGAAGTCATTGAGATGTGTTCTTTTTATTAAAAAAATCAAAAATTGTGTGGTAAAAAGTTCTTTTGCCAAATTTTACACCCCATTTTGGCGTGTACCCGGGGCGGACCGCCCCCCCCGCCCCCCCTTGCTACGCTACTGGGTATAAAAACTCTTAAATTGAAAACTGTTGACAAACAACAAAATCTATCATAAGCAAATCAAACTTTAACACTTACCTTAAATGTAATAAGAACAAAATAATAAATAGCTCGTTGTTTTCCTTACAAGAACTTCACTGACTTTGGAGTAAAAAAAAAGACCACACATAACATATTTCGTTCAACTGATCGACAACGTGTTTGGTTTCGTTGATTAGCTTGAACTTTACTCTCTTTTTTATTAGTTTACACGTATGTAAACAAGATTGCGTCAAAATAAGTTTTGCAGAACCGGAGATATTTGCCTATACCACATTATCCTCTTATACCACAATACCCGAAGTTCCTCCATTGGACAAGGTGTGTGGCTCCACGCATAAAAGACAATTTTTTATAATTAATAGCTTTGGAAATAATGGTCAAAGAATATTGAAACTCAGAGCGGAATTATTATTTGTTGATGGCCTTCTTTTGACAATCTGGAACAGGCATTTGACAAGGACGGCAGAAACGCGCCGGGTACCAGCTAGTTTTCTTATAAAATTGTTTAATTTTATGGAAGTAGAAGTTTAGGTAAATGAAATCATTAAACGAAGTTGGTGTTATAGGTCAATGGTAGCTATAGAACAATTGTAGTACTGTTCAAAACATTTCCAACGATGAATTGGCTTTCATTTTTGATTTAAAACAGAGAATGAAAAATTTTGCGGAACAATGCTTGAACTGAAAATCATTTTTAAAAATTGAGTACTTAAAAAAAAATGTCAAAATGTTAAATCTTAAAATCAAGGTACAAGTCTTCAGAAGGTACATGTTTCAAGGGTACATCAGTCAGGGCCGTAGCCAGGATTTTCCTCCGGGGGTTTTGATAAAAAAATTATGAAAGTACTTAAAACCAAGTTACATAATATTTCAATTTTGAGTTTTTTTAAAAAATCGCTTTATTTTCGGTTTAAAAACAAAAACAAAGAAAGCAGTACCTAAATTATATTGTACGGTATGTTCACAAAACTTATTTGAAATAACGAAAGCAATATCTATTTCTTAAAACTAGACATAATATAGCAATTATTCAAAATATCGAAATTTCTACTATGAAATAAGCAGGCAAATGAAATTTCATCGTTATTTGAAGCCCAAACCAATTTTTTGGTGTTTGATATGTTCACAAAATATAAAGCTGAGACATTCTGAACAGCTCTTTTAACGAAAATCTTGCCGAAAAAAACAATCAGATACGAAATACAAGCCATAAAATATGGGATATAATCTAAGCGATCAAACAAATTTTCTACATCATTTGAAAATAAATACAAAGCAGGAATATATTGCGAAGTAATGCCATTATGTGCATCCAAAAGTCAAAATTTACAAAAACAGATATTTTAAGGGCTTAAAATAGATCCAACCCCGTTGCTTATGAAGCCGCCCTCATGATTCTAGTACCGACGAGAATAACTGCTGTTTAAAGTATTTGGTGCAAAAATTATTCAAACCGGACAATTTTTGACGTAAAATTACGGTTTGTATTGGGTCGTTTTGACAAATATTTTCAAGGCCATCAAACGATTTTGAACAATACTTTAGGGTATACCTACAGCCTTTAATAATCATCGTTCAAAGATAATATATATACCAAAATATCAGATATATCTTGCACTAAGCGAATATCCAATTTTTGGATTTTGTCACTATTATTTTAAATTCACAAAATAGCAAAAACTAAAAAGAAAAATAAATAATATCTTCTAATAAACAGCATCAAATGTTTGTCTGTGTGTCTGTTTGTTCTGATTGAGTTGAAATTTAAGCAATGAGTAGTTTTCATGGAGAGGAAGATGATAGGGCGTGTAAAAAAGTTGGCGGAAGTCCTAAACGCCTGGACCGATTTCAATGAACTTTGGTATGAAGGTTCCATTGCACCCAATATAAAACATAGGCTATAAAAACAATTCCCAAACACTTGCGCAAGAGGTCGCTTTAAGTAGAGAATTTTTAAGACTCAATAACTTCTAAACGCCTGGACCGATTTCAATGAAATTCGGTATGAAAGTTTAACTGCAACCAAGATAAAACATAGGCTAGACAAAATTCCAAAGACTTTCGCAAGAGGGCGCTTTAAATAGAGCATCTTTAAGATTCAATAACTCCTAAACGCCTGGACCGATTTCAATGAAATTCGGTATGAAAGTTTAACTGCACCCAAGATAAAACATGCTTCCTTAAGTGAGCGCTTTTAGTGCATTTTTAAGACTCAATAACTCCTAAACGACTTGACCAATTTTGCTAAAATTTGGTATGTGACCCTGCAAAAGAATTGAGGCTATATAAATTTCAGAAAACTTCCGCAAGAGGGCGCTTTATGCAATCAACTTTATCAGGCTCATTCACGTCAACACGGATGAACCGATTTCGATGAAACTTGGTAAGCATTCGTATCTGTTACTGGAATAGATCCTTTGTTGAACAAAAATCAACTGAACAGTTGAACCAAAACCGAAATTGAACGAAGACAATCTAAAACCCAATTCCCGAAGGAATCGAACCAAATCGAAGGATTTTTTAAAACTCGAATTTTTGTTTCTGCGAATGTTAAAAAAACTTAAACGGCATTTTTCATGAAATTGCTTTTTTTTAACTGGGTGACAATTTTCCTCGGAAACCAGATGTAGGAATAAGACGTGGAAGATGTAATTTTTTTGTAATCATGTCCGGCAGGTACTGTTTTATGGAATTTTGACCAAACCTACATAGACGGTTGTGCCCCCGAAAAACGATAATTTAAAATATATAATTGATAATTTTAAAAATGTTAAAATTTTTAGAGAGTAGTTTTAAAAATCGTATTTTTTCTGTGCTCGAGTCACAATCCCGAGTAACACCGAGTTAAATCCACTTTTTTATATAAGAAAATCAATCAATAGCTGCTTATGATGTGCCTGCTGCTTTGTTCGTTTCGTTGTTTTTACTTGTATTGTATTTGTTTTGCAGGAACTGATTCACTGCGTTGGTTCTCTACTTAACCTTAGAGGGCATTGAGCACATTGAGTCTTGTGTGCACTGCTTCTGTAGCGTACTGAGCGCTCTATTTTAACGCAAGAGGTCAATAAACCTTTTTACAACTCATTTAATGAAGTTTACCTGTCAAACTTAGAGAAATGATCGAAACAATTTAGCATTTGCTTGTTTCTTTTTGCTTGCTTTATATATCACGCTTACTGTTAACTTTATCCGTATTTTGGTTTCGATAAAAAGTTCATAACTTGAGTGTTAATAATTTATTTGTTAATTTTCGGCAGATGAATAAAAAGATCACAAATAATAATCCAGCAATAGTCTGACTTGAAAAATACCGACGAAAACAAGAATAATCTTAATAGAATGGTGTGTAGATACCACTTCTGAATATAAGAAGTGCAGATTAAAATCCCAGTACTTGTAAGATATCTCACTTGTAAGATATCACTTCAAAACTTTAACAAAGTGCATAAAATAGTGAGCTATTGAAAGTCTTGCCTCCTTTAACCTAAATCCTTTTGAAATTAATCCATATTTCATATCCTTCGTCTCAAATTAAAACGCCTCCACCATTGCTTCTGCTCATCGAATAATAAATTGAACTGATACTGTTGCAATTTGGAATCACAGCTAAAATTTTTGAATTGTCCTAAAGACGGTTGTCTTTTTATACCCCCACGCGTACTGCGTAAGGGGTACATTAATTTTGTCACGACGTGTGTAACACACAAAAAGAGAATTGTAGGTAAAGAAAAGTATATATATTCTTGATCAGCATCACCACCTGAGTTGATTTAGCCATGTCCTTCTGTCTGTCCATCTGTCCGCCTGTCCGTCTGTCTATCGACACGATTACAGCCGTAATTTTCAAGCTATAGTAAAATTATCGTAAGCTATCGTCTAATTCGAAATTCGATATTTAAGTTTTTTTTAAAAAAACTAAGATCAAGTTCGAGAATGGGCTAAATCGGATGAAAACCACGCTTACCTCCCATACAACCCCAAAAAGGAAAACTCTATAAAGACCAAAAATGAAAACTCTATAAAGAGACTAATATTAAAGCTACATTAAAGCTACATATCAAAGCTACAGGGATTTGTCTTTTTTATGTCAATACTGAGATGTGTTAGAAAAATGGGCGTCATTCACTCACTAACACGCCCACCTCCCATACAACACCAAGATTGAAAAATCTATAAAAAGACATATATAAGCTGCAGGAAAAAAATTTGGTATGTATGTATTTTAGACACATAAAAATAACAAAATCTCTCAAAATCTCAAACAAAAAGCTCTCTTTTGCCCTTAAGAATCGGCCGTGGGGGTATTTTAACTTCGACCAAGTCGAAGATATACCTTGCTACTTTTTTTTAGCTTTGAACCAAGGATTTTAGGTGTTAAACCTATTCAGTCAAGTCTGCCTTGCTTCGGAAATGGGGAGATAGATAAGTAGGAGAGAAAGTAAAATCAAGTGAAGAATATTGTATGTGTGGCTGAGGGCTATATCAACATGCGAATTTGAATCTGAGGCCTTTACCTCAGTTGATTTGAGTTGTTACCAATCTCATTCCACAAACATCTCTACCACCAACTACAACTTCCAAAGCCGTATATATTGTTGAATTTTTAATTTCAGTTGATTAGAAATGAGGAAAGAATTAAAGAAAGGTAAAAGCGTTGGACCATGGCGTGATCGGGATTCGAACCCGGAACCTCTGGGTTGGCAGTCAAGCACGCTAGCCACTCGACTACCGAGGCCCCCCTACTGGGTTATGTTCTAGCCCCCCTTCGACTACCGAGGCCCCCTCACTATTAATTCATGCATCAACGTGTGGTTCCGTCGATTGGCCAACTTCATCTGACTTTTATGCATACGATTTTGAGATTATTCTCGCCTAAATTTTCGTTTTAAGTTACAGCACAGGCATTGAGATCCATCTCTAGACACGAGATTAAGTCCAAGAGATTTCGATTTTTGTGCGTATGAAATCGAGTAAATTGTAGGCAAATCGAGTAAAAAGAAAATGTTCAGTTTTTACATAAGACCCACTATGTTCATATAAGTAAAAAATTAAAAATTCAGGAAAAACAATTTTCCTGACAAGGTACAAGAAAAAGAAGGAATTGGGTTGTTTTGCCTCAAAAGAACTTTTTTCCCACCCTATTTAAGGTGGCCTTAATATAATTTTATATGGAGTGATTTGAAAAAAAAATTGTTTATTTTGTGTGAAAAAAATACTTCCCAATAAACTTGAATTTAATGTAAAAAAGGAATGTGTTTCGAATTCGAGGTTAATCCAAGATCTCGGATATTTATTTCGAAAATGAAGTTCGAAGTGGAAGAAATCCACACTTCATTCTCGAAACGAGATTTTTTTTTATCATAATCGAATCACTACCGATACGAGAATTTCAACACTTTTTCCAGAAATAAATAGATTCCGAAAAAAATATTCTTCATATCAGAATAATATAATTATTCTTACATTTTTTTAACGAAACATATCAACAATTGCTTGTATTTGATTGAGTTAAATTGATTTTTGCCTACTCTTCGGTACCCATTTGGAGGGTTAAGGGGGCTTAACGCCAAAAACATCCTCTTGGCTACGGGCCTGACATCAGCATTATATGGAACACTTCACGTAAAATTAGACCATTTTGCTTCTGCATATCAGAGTTTTTTGGTTCAGTGAAATAACGCCCAATGAAATAACGCCCAAAATAAAAAATGAAATAACGCCCAAAATATTTTGGGCTTTAAAAAATGAAATAACGCCCAAAATAAAAAATGAAATAAAGCCCAAAATAAATGAAATAACGCCCAAATCAAAAATGAAATAACGCCCAAAATATTTTCAAAGCAAATCATTTAAAATATTTTGGGCCTTATTTCATAATGAAATAACGCCCAAAATTTGTATGAAAAATATTTGGGCGTTATTTCATTTTTGATTTTGGGCGTTATTTCATAATGAAATAAAGCCCAAAATAAAAAATGAAATAACGCCCAAATAAAATGAAATAAAGCCCAACATTTTGGGCCTTACTTCATTATGAAATAACGCCCAAATTTGTATAGAAATTTTTGGGCGTTATTTCATTTTTTATTTTGGGCGTTATTTCATTGGGCGTTATTTCACTGAACCGAGTTTTTTGATGTTTTTTTTTTAAATTAGTTAAATACCTAGGTACCAGCAAGACTTTTGTATTAAAATTTTATCAAAATATTTAAGAGATAATTAATAATTTTAAGGAAAATTACATTATTTAATGACACTTTTTCACTTTTAAAGAAAAAGGCTGGACGAGAAAATTCTTCATGTTTTACGAACCACTTCGGCGATATTTTCACCATTTTTAAAGAGAATTTTCACGAATTCATTGCGTTATGTATGTGTTTTCAGTTCGATTCATATTTACGAACCTCATATCTATAAACCTAAAGTTTTTACTTGTCAAATGTCTATTACTGTCATTTTTATATCGATAGTTCATAAATAGCATAGAATTTTAGATACATTTTTTTAAGCTCCTTGTTTATGTTGACACAGAGTAAATTCTTATCATTGTTCTCAAAAGTAAAAAAATCATTCCTAATACCCGACCCTAACGATGACACTTACTGATTATAGAACTAATCAACAAATAAAAATAAATTGTTTTACTAAAAATAATATGATTTTTTGAAATAATAGAATATAATACCATTTCATTGTAAGATAGCAGTCGAAGAAGCTCATTGAGACTAATTACTATCCTACAACTATTTTGGCGATTTCGAGTTATTTTTTCCATTTGAAACCATTTCAACATTCAAGTTTTGATGATTGATATTCTTCTCTGGGGACAATTTATTATAAACTTCTTCTTTACAATTCAAGCTGTTGGAATCTGGAGTTGTTACTGCTCTCAGCTCTCTTTTTATCTTACATTTGTCTCCTTTTAGCAAAAACCAACTTTTTAGACAAATGTTTGGATAATTTATTATGACTTTTTCAAAAGATACAAATGGGAATCTATTACATATGTAGATACTCTGAACTATAAATTTACTAACTCGTAATGCGAATAAATTCCCTTTTGGAATTATTTTAAGACAAACTGTTCAAGAGGCAACACTTATACAAATTGAAAACTATGATTTTTGATTTTAAATTGTCAGTTAATATTATTTTGATTTAACTTATAAAATTCTATCAAAAATGTTGAAGAAATTACTATACAAATTAAAGTTCTTTAAGAATGCATTCAACGGCGCTAGCCAATTAATGTAAGCCTGCCGCTACTTTCAGGTTAAAAGTGTGCGAAAATATGTTTTCAATAATATCGATGGTCTTTGATTTGTTTAGTAAAATATCTTTATGTTTGCATTTTGCAGGCGGCAGGAATCTATGTATCAAATGACGGGTCTCTATTCTGAAGCTAACAGTGGCGATGACAGCAGCATCGATGCAACACAGGATGCAAACAATCCAGGTTCGACAACAGCCACAACAGTGTTATCTTGCAATGTACGCAACTATCAGGGTGCCGTTGTGCCTGCCAGCAATGATACCGTCATCAAGTGTCATAGTCGACAGCCGTCTGCTGTGGGCGCGGCTGCACACGCCCATAATGTTACACATGCACACAGTGCAGTGAATAACAACAACAATGATCTGGATGACGATGACCTACAGTCACGTGATTGCGGTATACTCGGCTGTCGGCCGAAAGGTGTTCAAAAATTTGCCAGAATAAAAATATTCGTCCTCCTGCTATCCATGCTAGTCACCCTGCAACAAGCGCTGAGCTCGGGTTATATCAACTCGGTGATAACAACAATTGAGAAACGGTTCGAGATTCCGTCAAGCTATTCGGGACTTATAGCATCCAGCTATGAAATCGGAAATGTGATAACTGTTATATTTGTAAGCTATCTAGGCAGCCGTCGGCATATACCAGTTTGGATCGGAATTGGTACGTATACGTAAATAATGTGTTAACTTAATAAAGTTTAGGAGATGAAAGAATGATGCTGAATGCTTGTATTTTGATAAGAAAGAGGATGGGTAGTCAAAATTGATAACCAGAATAGGAACGGGTATTATTCTCTTCAGCCTTGGAGCTTATTTAGAAATCTTTTGAAAGGACTATTATTTGAAGGAATGTCTGGTTTGAATCAGTAGACTGTAATGAAGGCCACTAGAATAACTAAAGTGAGAAGAGAAACAATAACCGATTTCGCGGCAACCTTTTTGTCACTTCAGTTTTATCGTTTCAGCTTTAAAAGACTCCACAATATACTGGCATTATAACACTTAAGTACTTACAGCGTCGACAAAAGTCCGGAGCTGTAATGTCAATCCTACTGGTCATCATACCGATGGGGCAGTGTCCTGTTAGGATTCCCACCAGTATCCGGGTTTTCCCGTCGTAGCTTTTGTAAGCATTATCTCTGGCTTTGAGGTCGATGTTTCTTTTGACGACGCCTTTTAGAATGTGCACGTCTGTAATGGTTCTGTTTATATCTATCGTTTCTCCACTTCTTGCCAGTTCATCTGCTTTGTCATTCCCTTCAACATTGCTGTATCCGGGGACCCAGCACAGAGTCCAATTGTGGGAATAACACTTGTTCATTTTTTTCGTGATAAAAAATGCATCGTGGGAGAATCAACAGATGCATGGTGGGAGAAATTTTCTGAGTCTGTATCTTCAATATTGTTGATGATTCAGACTAAATAGCTTTCCAGTTAGTTTTTACGGGGTTCCTTAATTATTTATTTATATGAGGGTCGGAGTTAATAGTAAAGCTAATTTTAACGTGGTCGGAGAATGACCTATCAACTATGGCCTGTTCTCTATTGCTCACTCATGTAAGGCCGATTATCTCTTGCCTGATTCTATTCTGAAAATTTGGCCTATTATCACCATTACATAGAATAAGATCTGTGGAAAGGATAAATTCGAAAATAGAATCAACCCTTTAATTGATGTCGGCACTGCCCCTTAGAGAGTAATGAGCGTTAGCGTTGGTACCAATTACCAGGAATGTCCTGCTGGCATCAGCGTGGTTTGCCAAATCGCGGAGTGTTTGCGCTGGTGTGTTTATCTCTTCATAGGGCATGTACGCGGAGCAAAGGATAAGATGTGTCACCCTTGCTTCCTCACTGGCTGCTACAATGTCGCCATTGCTGAATCTATGACTCCTTTTAACTTACCCTCACTTGTAGAATGAAACAGGTTGAACGATTTACAATCCCAGGCCTTGCATCTTGTTGTTGATGATCCAAGATTCCAGTATAAGGGCCACATCTACGTTACCCACGAACATGTACAGCATCAAGTCCTTTGCAATGATGCAGCTTGATTTACACTACTTGTAGCTTTCTCCTTCCCTCAGCTATTGCTAGTCCAGCCTCTTCACCTTAATGGTTCCGAAGCCAAATTTACGCATGTCCGATAGCTTCTTAAGCCAGTTTGTGCTCGCAGCGTCTAGAGAAAAGAGACGGATCTTCCCTTCACTGCGTTTAATTTTTCCCGACCTAACTAGGTTCCATTCCTGAATGTTTGTGTTCTTATTCTGCACAGCCAAAAGTTTTTTAATAGATGCATCCTCATGTAGGGCAGGAGACGGTATTCATACAGAAATCTTGTGGCAGAGCGGAAGCACGGACTTAGAGAACACTTTCAATGAAGCTCCCTTCTAAATTTCACTCAGATGGGAAATGTTTTTGGTCAGCGAATTCAGTGACTTAAAACCGTGTTTAACGCTGGCCATTTTTTTCCTGTCAACGAGCCATCCGGGTCCATCTCGTCAATAAAAACTACTTGCAGTTCTTCCGGTGAGCTCTCGAAATTACGCTCAGCTTTGCTACGCTTCGACCAACTCACGACAACCTCATCTGCAGATCTCTGCCGCTTGGCTGTGAATCCACATGCGCTCGGAGTTTCACGTGATTGTCACTTTGTTGATCCCTGTTGTTTGAGGTAACCTTGTGTTGATCATATCTCGCACTACTTTCTCCTTTTCTACACGCCTGTTTGCCCCTTTTGAAAACATTGGAGTAGGAAATATCTGCGCTGGCCGTTTTCTTTCCGTCTATGCTGACACCCATTTTCCTATCCAATTTGTCGTTATTGTGGACATTGGATTGGGATGGTCCAGACCTATCAACCATGTCCTTTCTACCTTTCTTCTTATTTGTCACTTTTCCTCACTATTTTCAATTTGTCACTTTTGGTGACAACAGAGTGAAGGAACTGCCTAGCTCAGTCTCTCATCAGCAGAAGCAGACGAAGTAGCGGTCTTTGCATGCTTCCTGAGCCTTGTCCCTGGAGCTAAAAGTAGTCGACTCGCTCTTTTCCAGGTTCCTCCGTGTCACTTCCTATGCTCAGCCTGTCCAGAATCCAAAGTGTCACTAAGGCTAGGTCCTATGTTCGTCACTCCCTAAGCTTAATTCTGTCTTACTTGCCGTTGTTGTTGACTTCGAAATATGTGTTTTAGTAGCAATGGTTGTTCTGTCTAGTTAGTTCTGCCTTACTTTCCATTGTTGTTGACGTCGAAATATCAACCGATATTACCCTCGGTTGAAGGGTTTGCTAGCTGGAAAAAACCCAATAGGCAGAGTACGACATGACACTCTGAGTTAAGGGGGACAGCTTTGTTCATTGCTCGAACATGGCCTGTATGACATGTGTGGCCAAACCAAAACTATCATGGCAGTCATCCTAGCCCAATTATGTTTTTGTAACTTAAGCCCCTATCCTGCGTCAAGGTGGCCGTCCCTTCGTTGAGCAACCTTGTAGTAAAAAATTATATAATTTTGAAATTCTGACAACAAACTTGGATTACAGCGACCCGAATTCGTATTTCATGTTCCATTATTTATATCTTCTTTTAGTTTTATTAGACCTTAATTTCTCGATATGTATTATTAAGAGAGATGAAAGAGAAATCGAGAACATGAAAGAGAAAAATTCGAGTTACTCGTAATTTTGAGTTATTCGAAAATCAAAGCTACTCGAGTCCAACTTGAGTAGTTGCACTACTCGACTTGTATTCGAAATAGCTCGCACAGGCCTTCTTTAGATCTTAAGTCTTCATAACTGGCAGTTAAGACAGATATTACTTAATTTTGTAACCAGATTATAGTAATAATTGAATTTATAATTTTCTCCTTCCTCAATTATTCTTTCATTTGAATAATTGAGAAGCTTATCTATAATGTGCTTGTTCACATCTCCAATAAGAGTTGAAAGCTTTAATCAGATTTATATTCATTACGACTATGTTTCACAAAACTAATTCATTAGCGCTTATCCTTTGTGTATCAATATTTTATTAAGTCATAGATTATTGCATTTTTTATCTATTATCTTTCTTACTTTGATTACAGGAGCCGTCATTATGGGAATTGGCTCATTAGTTTTTATGGTACCTCATTTCACGGGTGAAGCTAATCCCGGCATAACACTCGCCAACGAGACAAGTGACAATATTTGCCGCAGTGCTTTAGTGCGAGACCAGGATATGGGCCTGGGTCGTCTGTCGAGTGGTTTATCAAGTCCACCGCTGGCACCGCACACTCTACGCGAAAACAACTGTCTGAAAGGTAAGTCTTCGACATTCGGTCCAGTGCTGCTCTTCGTCATCGCTCAATTGTTACTCGGCTGTGGTGGCAGTCCGTTGTTTACATTGGGTACAACTTATGTGGATGATCATGTCAAGACCGAAAGCTCCTCCATGTATATAGGCTGCATGTACAGCATGGCTGCATTCGGACCAGTTTTGGGCTTTCTACTTGGCGCCTATTTGCTGTCGTTTCACATGGATTCTCTGGGTGCGGCTATTATATCGATTAGTGAGTTAAAACAGAGAGTTTCTGTACAGAGTCATTATTAAATATTTTATCTCTTTTAGGTCCGGGTGATCGTCGTTGGGTGGGCATGTGGTGGGGTGGATTTTTGCTTTGTGGCGTCTTGTTGCTGATTGTGGCTGTGCCCTTCTTTTCATTTCCCAAGGTATGACTACATTTTATCTATCATATGAGTACCAATTCAAAATTTGTTTTGATTTTCAGGTGCTCACACGTGAGAAGAAGAAAATCCGCAAAAGTTCTGTCAAATCTATAGTGCAGCCAGGTGTACCTAACAACTCCAACAGCTTGCCACGTGTCACCGACGAAATGGGCAAGGTAAAGAAAGAAATTATCTCCGTCACAACTAGAGAAGAGGAAGCGCCACCCAAAATCGATACCGGCTACGGCAAGGATATTAAAGGTAGCCCATTTTATCCAGAAATATTTCTTCTTAATGACCTCTTTTATCCTGCAGACATTCCTCAATCGATGTTACGTCTGGTCACAAATCCCGTCTATATTGTCACCTGCCTGGGTGCCTGCATGGAGCTGATGATCGTCTCTGGTTTTGTTGTGTTTCTACCAAAATATCTTGAAACTCAATTTAGTTTGGGCAAAAGTCAAGCTAGCGTATTCACCGGTTCTATAGCAGTGCCAGGAGCTTGCATAGGCATTTTTACCGGTGGCTGCATCCTGAAGCGTTTCCAACTCAAGCCCAAAGGAGCTGTGCAATTTGTGCTCATCTCCAATGTGGTCTGCTTAGCCTGTTATGCCATGTTGTTCTTCTTGGGCTGTGACAATTTGAAGATGGCTGGTACCACTATACCCTACTATAACAGCTCGACGCACAATTCCATCGAACCGTTTCAAGTGAATCTTACGGCGGCCTGTAACTTTGGCTGTGAATGCCTGACCAGTGATGTGGAGCCTGTATGTGGCAATAATGGTTTGACGTATTTCAGTCCCTGTCATGCCGGCTGTACTGCTTTCTCCTCCAGCTCAAATTATACCAATTGTGCATGTAAGTCTCAACTATAACTCTAACAACTACAAAAACTGGTAATAACTTTATTCTTCTCATTTTCAGGTGTTCATTCAAATATAACTAGCATCTTCAGAGGTGCTGGCGGCAGTCAAGCTCAAGCTTTGAATGCTCATGAAGATTTTGCCGAAGTTACTGTTGTTCCAGTCGCCACGGCTGGACCCTGCTCTACGCCCTGCCGCACTATATATCCTTTTCTGATTCTGCTATTCTTTATGACTTTCATTGTGGCCTCAACGCAGATGCCGCTGCTGATGATCGTGCTGCGTTCGGTTTCCGAGGAAGAGCGTTCTTTTGCCCTGGGCATGCAGTTCGTTATATTCCGCTTATTCGGCTACATACCAGCCCCAATACTTTTTGGTAATCTCATTGATTCTACTTGCTTGCTTTGGAAGTCAACGTGTGGTGAAAAGGGCGGACGTTGTTTGATCTACGATATTGAGAAATTCCGTTACAAGTAAGTTTTCTTGGGTTTGGAAGAGAATGAAGAGTGGAAAGTATCAAATAATCTATGTTTTAGATATGTGGGACTCTGCGCTTCGGTAAAAATTGTGGCCTTGGCTATATTCATGATAGACTGGTATCTTGTGCGTCGACGCAAGAACCTGGACAAGATGAAGCCGATCAATGCGAACGATCCCATAATTGGTTCCATCATAAGCTTAGATAAATGTGAGTATAATTTGTAAAATTCGACTGAAATTAACTGTTACTCACGAACTTCTTATCTCGAAGTCAGTGTTTAACTTGTTACTTAAATAATGGGATGCATACGAATTAATCGTATCCATGCAAATGCTGAACGTGTGAACGGAAAGTAAGTCATATAAGTTAGGTTTTGAGTTTTCGAAATTTACTGAACAAAGACAACTTCTTAAAATGTTAGAAGATTTACAAGAATTTTATTGAAAGATTTGAGGTAGGCAGATTGACGTGACTGTCTCTTAAGAGACACCCATAAGCCCGTTGTAATACCAGTTGATTGTTTATTTACCTACTCTTTCTGTACCAGTTAGAGCTATTAATAGAGCTTAGTAGTCTGAAGACTGACGATTCTGAGGCCGTCTAGGTCACTATAAAACCAAGTACCTAAGGACATGTGGCGGTGTTTCGCCAGCGTTGGGCATGTGCAGAGAAGATGGATTGTAGATATTTCAAACCTCCTCATCTTTAAGCTTCTAAAAAACACGTTACGAAAGATGTTAAATCTTCGGTCATGGTTTCCAATTGTTTGATAACAATTTCTAATAACAGTATTTATTTGATCCCTTCTAAGGAAAATTAGTTATTTTAATCGCTTTAGGTTCAGGATTGGCCAAAATTGATGCGTCGTGTCGCTTTTCCTTCCAGTGAACCACCTAATGTTGGGTCTTTTAAGGGAAAGAGCATTTGTGAGTAATTTGTATGCGGGAAGAGGTATATCAATTACTTCCTTTTCTCTTGATAAATTTTGTTTAGTACCAGTTCGTGTGAGTTCATTTGCTTTGCAGTTTTTTGGAAAGTCTCTATGTCCGGGGATTAAGCAAAGGAAGATGTTCAGTTGCTCTGCCATATCATTTAGAGATCTGCGACAGTTAAGGACTGTTTTTGATGCTATTTCAACAGATTCCAAACCTTTCAAAGCGGCTTGACTATCAGATAGAATGCAAATATCCTTAGCTTATAAAGCATTCATCTGACGCATAGTAAAGACTTCATGTATAGCAGTAACTTCCACTTGGAAGGCAGGTCAGGGAGCCTAAAGGCAAGAATGATATTAAGTGATACAGAGTAGACTCCTTCCCACTTTGCCATCCAATTTGGATCCATCAGTGAATGGCATTGCTAGATGTATATAGATCAACTTTTTGTAGAAGAGAAGCTCTTGCGTGATGTAGTCTACGGTTTTGGATATTGCAGGAAAGAGTTTCCTAATGCTAGTGTGTCCAGACATATCGCTGTATTTCCGGAAATCTGATTCCCTTAAGGATTTTACTGAAGCGACAATAGCAACGTAATCAACGTAGGCTATCACTCTACACCTCTATCCCTGGTTTAAGTAGTTCATTCACCACTAGGTTCCAGAGTAGAAGCGAGTGAACTCTCCCTTGAAGGGTTTCCCTTGGTACAGGTCTTAACGTGGATGCTGTTCCGAGATTTGCGCTTTTAATCCTTCCTACTGGAATTTGATTTAAAAGTGCCATCAGCGGAGCACCCACGCATCCAAGCTCCGTCAGTGCATTAAAGGCTACTTCTATATCGATGAATGCTATCATTGATTATTTGTTTTGATGAAGTGTTTTTCTTTCAGGGTTTGATGGAGTAGAGAGTTGTTTCCGAAAGTGGGCTTACTTCTATTTTTAGTCTCAAGTGGATATCTATTAATATTTCGAAAGTTTTAAGAAAGAAAGATGAGAGATTGATTGGTCTAAGGTCCTCGGGGTTAACATGTGAGGTTTATCCTGCCTAGGTATGAAAACTACCTTCACGTATCACCAACTTTTAGGGATGTGATTCAGGTTAAGGCAGCTCTGGTCATCAAACCCCATTGGTTTAGGAAGTCGTAAATTTTTTAAATTCGATTGGGGATATAGGGTCTGGTCCTGGTGACTAACGGCTTTCTACTGCCAATTTTAGCTTCGATTTTTAAATATCATCTTAGGAGTTATCAACAGTGGTTAGATGCTCTTCTTGTGTTGAAAGATCATTTTTTTTAAATAGCCTGCGAAAAGAGTTTCTGCAAAAGTCCATGTTCCGTCTTATTTTTTCATAAAGTTCGGGTTAGGCTCTGAGAGTTTTCCTAAGTCTTGACGCCTAAGGGGTTTGTGGTTTGGGTTCTCCAAGATTGTCGTTGTGCTTTTCGTAATTATTTCATGTTTCAATATATTCAATCGTATATATTGCAATCCTGAGTCTGCAGACTGCCCATGACTTCTGGATCAATACAATGTCTTCTCCGTCTTTGCTGTACTACTCTCAGCATTAAGTCAAACTGACCTCTACGACAGTGATGTCGGACTCATCGTCCGATTTGAGGAAGTCGTCCTCCATGTAGGACAACCAAAGAGACTGCGCCAGTTTCGTATCGGAGCTAGCGTGGTCTGGTGCAGAAGTCAGGATTGAGAAGATGAGTCATTGTTAATTGTTTGAAAGCCTTGATGACAAACCTTTGGATGACTCTTTAAACCTTGTCCCGTTTCAGTTACCTGTTCGTATATCATGGTTTCCCAACCGAATTTTTAAAAAAGATTTAAGGCGTCTATTCAAATTATTTAGTTTAAAATTAAGACTTTCTTTAATTCTCCAGTCGAGGTATTTTCGAAGTAGTGGACGTCGAAAAGGATCCTCGATATGAAAACATAACTTTAGTATAAAATATTAAAAACGCTATATATCGAAAAATGTATCTGGCCGTGTATGCCAAATGTATGGCATGCGAGCAGACCCGGGGTCTCGGCAATAAAATCCAGAATAAATGTCCTTTTTATTAATTCCCCCAAACGTTTACCAATGTTTCCTTTTATTCCATCCTACAGTGTTCGAGGAGAAGTTAAGCGGCACTGATGTAGGTCAAACGACAGCGTATGGCGTCAGTGGAGGAGAACTGATCTTGCCATCGGAAATGTTGCGGCATTCGCGCAATAATTCGCGAACCATACAATTGGAATACGGGTAAGCAATCGTCAAACACTGCAGTACATCTCCATTTTATTCCTAATTCTATTTCGTAGCTACGATAAGTGCAACAATTCCATGCCAACCACAACTGCACTGGCACCTCAGACCAAATCAAAGAAGCACTTCCGCAGCTCATCCTGTGACGTCAAGATGATACGTAGCTTTGCCAAGGATCATAACAGCAGCTCCAGCAACGCCAATGATTCCAACGATCCTAGCCATAGCGCCAAGTTCAAGAATCTCAAGAAGTTCCAAACACATTCCCGCAACAATTCCAACGATCTAAATAGCGAATTCCGTCAGAAGCTTACACAGTCATGCGCCAACTCACGTGATGATCCTGCCTTCAACATCAAGTACATACAGAATCAACTCAAGCCACAGAGTGCCGCATACGATGACGACGATGAAGATGAGCTGACCACCGGATGTGGGCATTTCGTAAAGAAACATTCCCGCAATCACTCGTACGATCAGATCTATATGCCGAACAATATACGTTTCGATGCGGACTTCTTCCGTTCCAATCACAACAACAAGAAGAATGTCAATCTGCTAAAGAATGTGGTAGAGAACAAGTTGAAAAACTCCAATGAAACGGAAGCAGCAGCTACACAATCACGTGGTCACTCGCGTAGCAACTCCAAGGATTTGAATTCGAAAGCCTCAGGCACGCACGTGCCTTTAGCCACCACTGCAGTAGAGTCAGCCTTAAGTATACTACGTCATCGGCGCACCAACTCAAAAGATCTGAATAATACTGGCGGCGAGGTAGTGGGTAGCGTTGTCGTCATACCCTCGATTACGCCAAGCGTATCGCATGCCAAACACGCACGCAACTCCTCACATCATAAAATTCAAATCGACGACGATCGCAATGAGCTGATCAACGACAACGACGACGAAGATGATGAAGACTTGGACATGGACGCCGAAACTATGCGTTTGTAATCACCTCTAGGAATAGTAAATTTCGTGTATATGTTTTAATTATATTTAGGCTTTCGTTACGCTGTGTCAGCAACTAATTTTAAAGTATTTATAGAGAATTGCAAATCCTTGTTTGTAAACTGCCGAAAGTTCGTAAATTTACGCGCATTTTGTAGTAATATATATAAATAACATATTTAAAATTAAGTTTAATCATTATTTATTTTTTGTTTTGTTGCTCACCTAGAATCACATTCCACAAAAAAAAATTCCTTAACATTTGTGTTAAATTTGAATGTACTTAATTTTTAAATGTTGGTCTTATGATGATGATGATGATGAATATGTTGATAGCGTTGCTCCTGAAAGGTACTCAGGTATGCTTTCAAAATTTCGAAAATTGCAGTTTCGCAGAACAATATTAAGATTAAGTAGATTTTTAAATAAATTTTATTTTTTAACTTAAATTATTTTATGCAATATTCCCTCTCTTTCTCTCTCACTCACACACTTGTTCTTAGTATGAAAAAGCATGTTAAAAATGTTTAGATTTTAATTCGTAAATTGAATGTTTTGTTTTAGCATTTTATGGAATTCATTCATTTGTTTTGCTAAAAATCGTTTATTTTCGAAACGATTTGTTTGTTAAATATATAAGCCTGGCCTATTATTATTTGCTTTGTTTGTAATGCTGGTTTTTTTTAGTTTGGACATCGCAGCTCAATTTTATGTTTTAAAAAACCTTTTTGAAGCTCATTAGTAAAAATAAAATTTTGTCGTGCTTGCACTTCTCTTCTTCTTTGTAGTTTTAGTATACAATTTTGCAGCAGCAAATTCAGCAATTCAGCAGCATACGAGCGACTTTAAAAAAAAATAGAAAAGTTAAGGTCTCTTGGAATAATCTCCTTCATTTTAATCGACTGTTTGTGTGCTAGTTGTAATGTAGTCGTGTGGCGAATTTTAGAATTTAAAAAATTAATTTAGATTCCCACGGTTTCATCTTTATTGATATGATTTTTAAATCCTTTGAAAAACTGAAGCACTTTGTTTCTGAGTAATCTTTATCTTAGTAATTTTTATCTCTGAGTAAATAACTAAGAGAAAAATGTAAGTTTTCCTCAACTCAGTGCCCTAGTTCTAAAAAACTTTTAGAATTTTCCATTGTACTACAGCATGATATAATAACTTTACCAGGTAGTATTGACAAGTGTTGATTCTCTAAACGAACTCTTGTCAAAAACAGCTGTTCGTTGTTAAATGCGTTGGCCACATTCAGCTGTGTCAACTGTTGTGACAGCAACACATCGAGGAGCGCTGTTATCGTTATTGAAGTTTCAGATTGACGGATTGTGAGCGCTCTCTTTCTTGCTATATTTTTTGACAGGAGTGCGTTTCCAACAGAAACGTCAATACTACCTTGGAGTAATTATATCATGGTACTACAGAAAAATTCAAAACGAACTTCAAAAAATTTCAAATATTCTTTCTATAATTTCAGTTGTAGTTCAAATCTTCAAATGATTTTTTGCTCTATAGCGATAACAAAATAAATTTTCTGAAAAACAATTAAATTTCTTAGGTCACAAAAAATAAAATAAAAATATTTTAAGTTTACAAAAGTGTTATAAGTCGTAGGCGAATAAAACTCATCCGAACCCCAAAAAAAGCATACCATTATGAAATGATTTGAAGAGATCTAATTTGGTTTATAAATGATAATAGAATGATAAATAAATTAATGTAATATGCACATAAAATAAAGAAAAGAAATTAAAGTATCATGTCTAAGTTAAGGATGGCAGCGTGTTCAAGACATCAGTAAATTGTATGTAGAATTTGACAAAATCAAAAATGTTCGATACTTTCTTATTAGTTGACACATTATGACTGAAAGGTTATTATAAATATATTGAATTTTTTTTTTTTTTTCAAGAACCCTAGTCTAAAAAAACAACGAGGACATAATGGTTAGCTCAAACATTGGACCTCGTTTAGACATTTACAATGGTATACTTTTCTGAAGGTTTCATTCAGTTTTACGCAGCCGGCTTAAAAAAATTTATTTCTTACTGTATGTAGTGTAAACTAGGGTACCTTTGACTTTGGGGCACATTAGACTTTGACGTTATTGGTATGAAGGAAGCATTATTTATTAATATTTTATTTTATCAATTTGGCATCTATGTTATTTTCCGGTATTGATATGTAAAAACTTTTTGATCGAGTTATAAGGCCCGTTTTTTTACATAGGGATAAATTTGTCTCCGAGATGATTCCATGATTTATCGCTTTTTTTATTTGTTCACAGTGAGTTAAGGCTTTTAACTTTTAACGTTTTATTACTTCTATTGGTATGGCTTTGGATCTTATGGATTGACTTTATTTCAAGTATTTTCTTTATAATGATGCCCATTTCGTAAAATTTAATGCCCATTTTCCAACAATAAATAATCAAAACATACATACGAGTACATTATAAAATACTGTAGTGTACTTACTTTGTTAAGCATCAAATGGATTTTACTTTAGATTTACAAAAATGTTAAAACCTTAAATCTTATATTCCTGATGATAGGAAGATCGAAAATAGAAAAGATTCACTTCATTTGTTTAAAACATATTTTATTTCTATATACAATCCGCGTCAACAAAATAGGTTCGTTGTTTCAATGATTTTGTTGTTGTTTTCTCTTAAGTGTTTTATGATAAATAATTAAGGTAAAGTGAAATTTTAAATAAAGTTACCGTTAATTTTATGTTGTTGTTTAAGCTTTCGCATAACAAAATTATACACTTTTTGATGCGTCATTAGAATAGGTTCATCACAGTCATTTGAAGAAATCGAAATGAAAAACTTTCATATTATATCTTTATTTAATTTTTTTGTTAAATTTAATAATTTTTAATATGAGTGCTACTTCTTTTACTTAATATAGTTTTAAAAATCTGGTTTGGATTGAAAAGTTGCTTCTAGTAGTTGAAGAAAATTTTACTCCAAGCTACTTTAATGGCAGAAATGAATGACTTTTGGTCTTCAAATTGTCTACCGGACTCGTTCAAATTCCGAAATAACCAACACAAAACATTTTTAATAATGTTTAGGTCTAGGAGTATGGAGTTCATGATAATAGTTGAATATTTTGTTCATTGATGGACTGACACGTTTCGTATGAAGCGTTATTATGTTGGTAAATCCTTTCCAAGAGTCGAAACATTATTTTGAAACCTTGGTAAAGCTTATTCTACCATCATTTTATACAACTTTTTCGTCATTCTGAAAGTTGGAAACTTCAGCTCAATAGTTTCAAAGTATTATATAGCCCCCCTAAACAATTACACCTTTCTTGCGGCTATGGTGATCAGTTAAAATTCGTTTCTCTTTTCACAAATTATGAATGTCATCGTAATAACCAGCTAGTCTATCCAAATTGAACTTAATTTCGTCAGGAAAATTACTTACTGCCATTCTCTCTTCCAAATGATGTGATTCTTACAAAAATTCGGTTGATTTTCCTTCCGTTCAGGGTTAAGTTGTGGTTTTTTCTTAATTTTACGTCTTGTTAGGTGCAGAGCACTATAAATTACCCGTCGCACGGTTGAAATACTGGTGTTTTCCGCAGCTTAATGCCTGATTTTTGTCGCCGACCGGCAAGAATTGGAGGCTTATCGAATAATTGCTCTCTTATCTGCTGCTTATACCACAGTATAAGTATGCCTCTTCATGTTTTTTCCATATTCGGTTTTATTTCTTAAAAAATTGCATACTACGTTTTGACTTCTTCCGATTTTGCTATCGATTTCACGAGTACTTAGGTTTTGTGCCTTGTACACCTCAATTTTAACTTTGTTCTTCGTATATAAAGCTTTTCCGCGTCCGATTTTTCCACAATATACTCTTACCACTTTTATAAATTTTTATTAGTACCGATTTTTATGAAAATGTCACAAGAACTGAAGATATTAACTGTGAACCTTTTCTAATGACGCATCAAAAAGTGCATACTTTTGTAATGATAAAGCTAAAACAAACCCAACAGAAAATTAACGGTAACTTTTTCCTTTTCGGTAACCTTCTTTTTTTTCGATTCCTTCCGAATAATGCGATTCCGTCGAGCCATTTCCTTAAGTTCGGGAATAGTTATAAGTAGCAGGTGGCAAAATATGGAGAAAATGGTTTCTGACGAAATATGTAGTTCGTAGAGCTGCGTTGTCCTAGTAGAATAAGCCCATTTTTGCTCCAAGCCGATGTCGAGTCGATCCTAAAGCTTTGCATAATATAGAATAATGATAATTTTACCTTTTTTGAGTTAATTGATATGATAACGATAACGTGCGTATCTCAAACTAATTGTCGCCAATGATCATTGATCATCAAATAGTTTGTTTGATAAATTCCAACAAAATAAACTTGCATCTTTTAAAACTTTACTTCTTTTTCTTTTGAGCCCCGTTTTTAATATGTTCAAAACTAATTTTGAGGTTAATTACATAGTGACACAAATTTTTAAAAAAGTAAAAATTCTTATATACCACTATATAGAGGTGAAAGTATGTACTACCCCATGAGAGCAAAACCACAGCGGGTTTTTGCAAACTTAGGCGCAGAACATAGAACAACGCATCATTAATGGGCCTCCAACTTTTCCAGTATTGCAGTTAAGAGGTCAAATAATAATTTTCCAAACAATTCTTACCAAAAATTCACACCAGTTGGTCTATAATTGGTCTGGCTAAGCTTTTGCAGTAGGGAACAAAAAAAAAAAACAAGAATATCGGAACTCGGAAATGCTATGATTTTTTGGTAGAGCCCAAAAACTGATGCGTTGAGTTCTAAAGAAATCCACTGTTAACCCAAATTAAATATGTCAAAAAAAAAAATATTTTCCGCGCATAAGTTAGTAAAACTCCGCTAGTGTTTTGCTCTCTAATACTTTCTAAGGTAATAATTTCACCTGTAAATAATGGTATATAAGAATATTTAAATAAAATTTTCTTATAATTTAATTTCGCTTGAAACTTTTAATCTTTCACGTTTGCTCAATTCGTTATACCTATATTTAAATATATGACTATCTTAAGCCGTTCACCTTAATTATAAGAGAAGGCATTATTTCTTCCACGAATTGCAATATTGAATTAATTTACTTAAGACAAATTATATTCAATAATTTTAAGGTAGTTTTGTTCTGCACTAGTTTTAAACATTATATTTAATTTTAAAAATAAACATTTTAAAAAAAGAAATTATAAAATTAGATAAAACAAAAATGCTGAACTATTAAGTAGAGCAAATAAAAAAAATGTGTGATATAAAACAATTTTAATAAAATATAATATAATATATGTATAACAAAATAAAATTTTAAACGACATACAAAGTCGCATAGATAATGAATTTATAGCTGATGTTTGCAAAAAAAAAAAATTAAAAAATTAAATGTAGCGTTAAAACTACAAAATTTTAGATAAAATCATGAAGAAACAAAATAAAAAACATAAAAATGTCAATGAAAATTGTGCTGTGACGTGATATATGAATGAGTAGTAAAAGAAAAAAAAAAAAAAAACAAAACACTTAATATAGAAAAATTGTAGGCGTGGCATGTAGCGGATTTTTAACTGAACACGTAGAGATACTTACTAAAGCTTAGAGATAAAGATATACTTACAGTGATAACTATTGATGATAGATACAAAAATATTCAAGCTGCATGAAGCAACAGACAGAAATAAATAAATTCATAAATGAACACGTCTTAGGATGTTTTAATAAACTAAATAACAAATTTTAATACAGCAAGCTTGAGAGTTTTAAGAAATATTAAAATGACAAGCTACAGCTTATGTTATGTGGTATTAAAGTAGAAGCACCTTAGTTCGTATCCGTAGCTGTTATTTGTTTTTATAAAAAAGTTGACCATCCTTCATAGTAAAAAAAATAAAAAAATCATTATAATGCCAATATTTTTTTAAATTACCTCTGCATTGTCAACAATGGGTTTATAATTTCAAAAACCTATCATATCAATACAACAAAATAAAAACAAAAAAAAAAAGAAACATGAATATAGCTTAAGATAAAATTTTTATAAAAACGAATAAAAAAAAAACAAACCTAGGTTTCGTTCATAAAATATTTAAATACGTTTTAACTACAGTTTTTAACTCGTAAACAATTAAGTTAAAATATCATTGCGTAGTTTTGTGAACTTAACTCCAGCTTGAACTGTTCCTAAATGGCATAAATTAGAATTTCGCAAAAATAAAAAAAATTAAAAAGAATTTATCATTCAAGCATCATTTTTGCAATTTATAAATTTTTTTTTAAGATCTTCTTTATATAAAATCAAAAATAAAATTATTTATTTATAAACTCTACTATTAGGAAAATTATTACTTAACCTATTTTGCACTTTAAATGCAGCAAAACTTATATAGTACCCTTTAAGCGAAAATTAGAGCAAATGTTAATTATGAGAAAAATGCCTTAAATTAAAAAAAGAACATTTTATTAGATTTAAAAACAAAAAAAACAAAGTAATACAAAAAAATATTTAATTAAAAATATACATAAAACCATTTAAATTAAGGATTGTAGCGTTTTCAAAAGGTGATCATGGCAAATGCACTCATTTTACGATATAAGCTTAAAAGAATAAAAAAAAAACAACCTTTTAACTAGCAGAGATCTTTGTGAAAAGATCCACAACAGGCGTTGATAAATTACATGAACATTTCACAAATACATGTAAAAGTAAAAGAAGTAAACAAATATTATCTGAGAAAACAATGAGACTATATAGAGAAAAATAAACAATAAATTTATGAAAATAAAAAATTAGGTGTTTTATTTATCGAAACATATTAATTCAGTTTTTTTCAAAACTGAACATGTGATCATAAAGAAAATAATATAAACAAATAACTACCGACTATTCTGGGATACTGTGGCTTGACTTGATTTCGTTCTGAAAATGCAGGGACTTAAGGGCCGTAGCTAAAATTTTCATGATGAAAAAGGAACACGTACAAAAAACCTTATACAAGCACTTTCATTTTTGAACCCTCTTCGAGAACTTACGTCCACCGCTTAATTTTATTCTTATATCATTTTGATGATAGTCATTACTTCCAACAAAACAATTTCATTATATTATTTAAAACGCGATGATAACTGAAACCGAAAAGCGGTGAAAGCTGAGAGAACCGAAAACTTTCTAATCAGTGCTCTCTTCTCTTCTCATCAAATGCATTATGCATATGAATAAAAATTTTAAGTGGAATGTGCTGCCGCAAAGAAAAATATTCATCAAAATCAATGACTTTTATGACTTACATTTTTAAGTGAAACTAGTAAGGTATATCTTCGACTTGGCCGAAGTTAAAATACCTCCACGGCCGATTCGTAACGATAAAAAAATTAAATTGCAACGCTCTTAATATTAGCCTATTAATAGAGTTTTCGCTATAGTGGGTTGTATGGTAAGTAGGTGTGGCCTTAGGCGGATGACAACGATTCCTCGATTTAGTTTTGACATAAAATACAAACGTATCAAATTTTTTATCTGAAGCTTAAAGAGAAGTCTATTTATAGAGTTTTCAGTTTTGAAGTTGTATGGGAGGTGGGCGTGTTCGCGGCTGGATGACGCCCATTTTTCTTACACGTCTTAGTGTTGATATACAATGAATATATACCTAATTTTATTTTTGTAGCTTCGTCAGAAGCCTCTTAATATAATTTTCAATTTTGGGGTTGTATGGGAGGTGGGCGTGTTAGTGAGTGGATGACATCCATTTTTCTAACACATCTCAGTTTTGTCATAGAACACCAGGGGCGGATCTGGAAAAAATTTTGGGGGGGAGGTAATTAGCCCCTTTGTGGTTTTCATCCGATTTGGCCCATTCTCGAACTTGATCTTTGCTTTTTAAAAAGAAGCTTATATATCGAATTTCATTACGATAACTTGAAAATTACGGCTGTAATCGTGACGACAGACGGACAGACAGACGGACATGGCGAAATCAACTCAGGTGGTGATGCTGATCTAGAATATATATACTTTTCTACACCTACCACGCCTCCTTATGGGCTTTACATGACATTATTTTTGAGGTTTGCCATTGTCTGCAGAGAGGTGGTGACCGATCAGAAAATTTTTTTATTGAAAAAAACTGCCGCGAATTGATCTCGGGCTCCGGGCATGCAAAGTCACACACTTAACCTGCATGCCACGGTCAAAATACACACAAAGACTAAATATTATTTTTGTGGGTTAAATATTAGCCTCTTTATAGAGTTTTTAATTTTGGGGTTGTATGGGGGTGGGCGTGTTCGTGAATGGATGGCGCTCACTTTTCTTACACGATTTAATGTTGATGTAAGATACGAACGTACCAAGTTTTTTCCTAAAGCTTCAAGATAAGCCTCTTTAATAAGAGTTTTCAATTTTAGCGTTGTATGAGAGGTGGCCGTGTTCGTGGGTGGATAACGCCTATTTTTCTAGCACGCCTTAGTTTTGATATAAACTACACATAAACCAGGTATTATTTTTTGTAGTTTCAATATCAGCCTCTTTATAAAGTTTTTAATATTAGGTTTGTATGGGAGGTGGGCGTATTAGTGAGTGGATGACGCCATTTTTCCAACACGCCTTAGTTTTAATGTAGGCTACACACGTACCGATTATTATTTCTGTAGGTTAAATATTAGACTATAGATTTTTCAATTTCGGTGTTGTATGGGAGGAAAGCGTGGGTTTCATCCGATTTAGCCCATTTTCAAACTTGATCTTTGCTTTTAACCCTAGAACTGTATCGCGGGGTGAAAAAACACCCCAGACTGGTTTAAACCTCGCGCCAGACACAAACGTCTTACATTTACGGCCCGCGGGACCGTAACCATAATTCTGTTTCAACGTCTGAGAGTAGAGAGAGCACGCTCGCGGCATCCGTACCACGTTCTAGCTCAAGCAGTGAACATAAGAAGTGCGTCTGGGGTGTTTTTCACCCCGTGAAACAGTATGTGTATATTTCTCGTCATCTTAAAGTTTTTTATTTTCGAGTTGTTTAAACTTTTTGGACAAGTAATAAGTGTATAGTGGCCCCACTTCAGATACATTTGCATATATGCACTCCCTTCCACTTCATTAGCCGCTCTTGTTTTAATAACAAAAAATGCTCTGCTCCAATATTGGTTAAAAAATAAAAACAACTACTTGGAATAAATGCTCATTGGATCATTTACCAACAACAACCAAAAATTTGCACTCTCTTTAAAAAAACGGTAGGGGAAGAGTGGCATGAAAGAGCCAGTTTTTAAAAAGTTACAAAATATTTAAAAATAATTAATAAAATTATAATTCTTGTATCAAAAGTATTTTCTCATTCATTTATGAACGTAATACCATGAAATATTTTCTAAAATCAACAATATTCTTGGACCTGTAGCCATTTATAAAAAACATGAAATTCGGCTCTTTCATAACACATGGGCATTGAAAGAGCCAACCAAAGTTTTGAAAGAGCCATCTTCTTATTACAAGACTTAACACGAAAAATAACGAATATTTTATTAAAAATATTAATTGTTATTATAAAAAGTATTATTTTTACAAAAACAAATTAAATAAATAAAAAAATTCAAAACTAAAAAAAAAAAATAGTTAAAAAACTTAAAAATATTTTTAGCAAAAAAATTAAATCGCTTTGAAGAAAATCTATAATAATAAGACCTATTCCAAAAACAAAATAAGAGGTTTAAAACACTTAAAAACATTTTTGAAAGAAATAATTTAAACTTCCTTTACGCTTCTTCATACCACCGCAACCCAGCTCTTTCAAAACATATTGTCCAAAGAAACATAACCTCAAAAATTAGTATGAAATCAAGATTTTTCCGGCAAAATAAATATGTTATTGGTAGGCCTAATATATCCATAAAATTATAGTATAATAATATTACTGTTAGTTTTAAAGGTGAAGACGTCACAAAACAAATAAAATGTTCTGAAAAACTTACTTAATGATGAAGAAATCCAAAATACGATACACCATCGTCGTTTATTATCAGTGAACTGTCAAATGTTCGAGGGTGCCATATGGCGAGTATTGCTTCTTAAAAATTATAATTTAAGAAGCATTCGTATGAAAACTACCGCGTAAATCAAGATGGCTCTTTCAAAACTTGGCTCTTTCATGCCACTCTTCCCCTACCTGCTAACAAGTTTTTATACAGATATCAAAAATATTACAATTCTAACTCGTTCATTACTTTAGACGCAGTACGAAATTAAAGTTTTCAGTGATACAAGTTAACTTTGAATGATTCAATTTTTTTAATCTCTATAATTTCAAATAAAGATGTCTTTTTCCAATTTGAACGAAATTCTTATTCATTGTAACGATCTGTGCGGCAAAAATCGTTTTTTCAAATTCTTGCTGTTTGCGCAGTTTGATTTCTCAAAATAAATATAATTTTTGAAAAGTTGGCCAAAACTAAAGGGTGATTTTTTTGAGGTTATGATTTTCATGCATTAGTATTTGACAGATCACGTGGGATTTCAGACATGGTGTCAAAGAGAAAGATGCTCAGTATGCTTTGACATTTCATCATGAATAGACTTACTAACGAGCAACGCTTGCAAATCATTGAATTTTATTACCAAAATCAGTGTTCGGTTCGAAATGTGTTTCGCGCTTTACGTCCGATTTATGGTCTACATAATCGACCAAGTGAGCAAACAATTAATGCGATTGTGACCAAGTTTCGCACTCAGTTTACTTTATTGGACATTAAACCAACCACACGAATGCGTACAGTGCGTACAGAAGAGAATATTGCGTCTGTTTCTGAGAGTGTTGCTGAAGACCGTGAAATGTCGATTCGTCGCCGTTCGCAGCAATTGGGTTTGTGTTATTCGACCACATGGAAGGTTTTACGCAAAGATCTTGGTGTAAAACCGTATAAAATACAGCTCGTGCAAGAACTGAAGCCGAACGATCTGCCACAACGTCGAATTTTCAGTGAATGGGCCCTAGAAAAGTTGGCAGAAAATCCGCTTTTTTATCGACAAATTTTGTTCAGCGATGAGGCTCATTTCTGGTTGAATGGCTACGTAAATAAGCAAAATTGCCACATTTGGAGTGAAGAGCAACCAGAAGCCGTTCAAGAACTGGCCATGCATCCCGAAAAATGCACTGTTTGGTGTGGTTTGTACGCTGGTGGAATCATTGGACCGTATTTTTTCAAAGATGCTGTTGGACGCAACGTTACGGTGAATGGCGATCGCTATCGTTCGATGCTAACAAACTTTTTGTTGCCAAAAATGGAAGAACTGAACTTGGTTGACATGTGGTTTCAACAAGATGGCGCTACATGCCACACAGCTCGCGATTCTATGGCCATTTTGAGGGAAAACTTCGGAGAACAATTAATCTCAAGAAATGGACCGGTAAGTTGGCCACCAAGATCATGCGATTTGACGCCTTTAGACTATTTTTTGTGGGGCTACGTCAAGTCTAAAGTCTACAGAAATAAGCCAGCAACTATTCCAGCTTTGGAAGACAACATTTCCGAAGAAATTCGGGCTATTCCGGCCGAAATGCTCGAAAAAGTTGCCCAAAATTGGACTTTCCGAATGGACCACCTAAGACGCAGCCGCGGTCAACATTTAAATGAAATTATCTTCAAAAAGTAAATGTCATGGACCAATCTAACGTTTCAAATAAAGAACCGATGAGATTTTGCAAATTTTATGCGTTTTTTTAAAAAAAAAAGTTATCAAGCTCTTAAAAAATCACCCTTTATTATAAAATCCCTTAAACACAGTATATCCTCTTAAGAACCCCGTTGTAATACTCGATTTACTCAAAAACTCACTGAGATATCGTAATTTTAGCGAAAAATAAACATTTTGCTAGTTTTTCACGGTTTTTGCCCTTCTTGGTCAATATTCCCGGACCCTCCAAACTTTTGGCCAAAACAATTTAGTTCACTTGATTCTAGGTCAAAAGACAAAAAAATGAGCCCCATAGAACCATCAAAGTCACACTGTGCCTGAGATACCGGCCATTGAAGATTGGGGTGTTTTTCACCTCAAGATACAGGAATAGGTAAAAAAAATAGAGATACAGTTCTAGGGTTAAGAAAAAAAACTGAAATATTGAGTATCATTACGATAGCTTGAAATTAATCTTTCAAGACGGCCCAAATCCAATAAAAGTTTTTCGTCGCGAAGCTAATGGTCGCCAGTTTTTCAGGAATAACTGAACAGTGACATGTCTGACATGACCGATTCAGTAGAACAACAATGAACGATCTATTCTGAATAGTACAGCACCATTTGTTTCCCAGAGCTGTTCGAAAAAATCAGGGAAACCACTGAATCATTCTCCACCACGACAATGCAAGCTTTCACACATCAGCTCAAAAAATTTTTTTTAGCATTCAAAACATCGAATTGATAAGTCATCCTATGTACAGTCCTGACTTAACACCCAATGATTTTTTCTTATTTCCGATGACTAAAAATAAATTTCGAGGCCAACGTTTTTTGGCGCCTGAAGAAGTGGTTGATGCGTTCAAATCACATGTTTTGGAGCTGCCACAATTGCATTGGGAGAAATTCGAAATATGATTTATGATCAACAAATATGATCAACAGAGCATTTGATTCTTTCTGTTGATTGACCAATGGTTTGACGAAATTTTGATAGTATGAATAGTCGTGTCGTCAAACGATTTGATAATTAATAAATTTTTTAAAATTAAAAATTGTCTATTCTCTATTTTTACGTAATCCAATAAAAGAAACAAGAAGGTCGTCCTTCGAAATCAAATTCGAGCAAAAAATGTCAATCATGACAGTTTCTTTTAAAAATATTTTCCTCTGAATGGTTGAGATGAGCATGTTCGATTCGCTGTTAAACAACTAATGCCGATTGAGTACATCTTTCTCACATTATATAAATGTTTCTTGGAGAGAAACTACTCAATTCTACTCAAAAAAGGTGAGGAGCGAAAAATTAATGAGCCGCGTGCTGTATCGTGGGTGCGATTAATGGCACAAGAGAGTTACTGTTTTAAAAATTGTCTTGTTTCAGGACGAGCCTGAACTAAAACATATAACTAAACTTTTTAGAAGTTGAAGAAAATGTCAGAAATATTTCAGTCGTAAATGGCTATGCAGAGAGGGCATCTCATGAACGGATTCTATAAAAAACTAACTACGTCGGAGAACGAAAACCAAATCATCATTCTTCAAGTAGTAGAAGCACTTCAAATCCTTTTTCCGTACATAAGCTTCGATTAACAAATTATTACACATACAAATACACAACAAGAAATATAACCCTGCAAACATTTGGAAGACGATTGGAAGATTAGATCATTTGGCGACGCGCTAGTGATTCGCCTGAAGGTTCTTTGGAAGATTGATCGCTTTTCGATCGCCGAAGCGATGAATGCGCGATTCTTAAAAAATTTAAAAATCTTCCTTCGCTCATTCCGGCGGTCATTGGAAGATGGATCGCTTTTCGATCGCCCAAGCGATGAATGCGCGATTGACAAAACATGTTCAAAATCTTCCTTCGCTCATTCCTGCGATCGTTGGAAGATGGATCGCTTTTTGATCGCCCAAGGGATAAATGCGCGATTCAAAAAAATTTCAAAATCTTCCTTCGCTCATTCCGGCGATTGTTGGAAGATTAGTTTTTAAAAAGCTTTCAAAATCTATCATTGTTATATGAAGCAGGCTCTGAAAAATAGTTTAAATTAATCAAAAATTTAACTTTTAAAAAACTTCATGAAACTGGGATAAAACAACGTCTAAAGAGCCCGTTAGTTCAAACTTGCAACAACTTGTAACATTCAACAACGATGCTCTGCAACAAACAAAAATCCCTTCTGCCGAATCTTCACGGCGAATCGCTTAAGTCTCCTCTCAGCGAATCGTTCGCGACTCTTCCTGGCGAATCGCCTAAGACTCTTCTCGGCGAATCGCTTAAGACTCCTCTCAGCGATTCGCCGGCGTATCTTCCAGGCGAATCGCTTTTAAGGCCTCAGCTGCTTACATTCGGCGATTCCCGGAAGACTCTCAGAGGAGCTCGCCGGCGATTGTTTTATCTTCCAAGCGATTCGCTGGAGATTCTCAGGCGATTAAAAATGTTTGCAGGGAATATAATCTACAATAAGTGCGCATCACAGCCGGAGTTAATTTTCAAAATACCACCCTTATCTCCCAGCTCAGGAGAATTTAAATAAAATCTGAGTGAGAAATCAACGATATTCGCTACTATTTTCTCCTGGTAAGAGTATAATTGACCGGAATCGAATTCACCTATAAATTATATATGGGGACATAATTTTGTTGTAATTTTCGTGTTACGTTATGACAGTATGAAAATTAATAAATTCACATAAACTCAGAGGGCCCGAAAAACATGATTTTAACTTTAATTTCCAATGTATGAAAAATGTGGTCCAGTTTTGACGTTTTACTTTAAATATGCAAGTACCTTGAGTTAAAGGGGGTACTTGAGTTATAACGAGTAATAGGGAATTGCCGCATTTGGGCGAATGATAATCCAAAAGTGATTGTCGAAAAACCAATGCACCCACAAATAGTGACTGTTTGGTGCGGTTTATAGGATGGTGGCATCATCGGGCCGCATTTTTTCCAAATTGAGGCCGGTCAGACAGTTACTGTGAATGGTGTTCGCTAACGTGAGATGATAACAAACTTTTTATGGCCCGATGGACAATGTGTGGTTTCAACAGGACGGTGCCACTTGCCACACAACTAACGCAATAATGGCTCTTTTGACAAATTCAATGGCCGTGTTATCTCACGTGGTGGCGATGTCAAGATCATGTGATTTGACACCGTTGGACTTCTTTCTTTGGGGTTATTTGAAAGAAAAGGTGTACATCGATAAGCCAGCAACAATTAAAGAGGTAAAGAATGAGATAATTCGGCACATTCATGGCGTAGAACCTCAATTATGCCTCAGCTTCATCGAAAATTTGGACCATCGGATGGAGCTATGCCGCCAAGGTCGCGGCGGCCATTTGGCCGATATTTTGTTCCATACATAATTGAACCATACCAATGTTATCAAAATAAAAAGAAATGACACTAATTTCTTAAATAATTTGTGTTTTATTCAAAATCAAAATCGACCCTTCAAGTTTTTAAGATTAATTAACGAAAATAATTTACTTAAAATTTGTTCTTCAGAATAAAAACCTTATAAAACAAATGCACACATGAAGATACATGATAAATTGTAATTAAATAAAATATTAATTAATAAAAATTTATATGAAACACTATATTTAATTGTAATAAAAATAAAATAGTGCACACAAAATCGTTGTGCACTAAAAATTTCCACCAAAATCCAAATAATCTTTACATGGCATTGTTTACTCTCTGGGGTTTGCCATTGTCTGCAGAGATATTTCTATAGAAATACATTTTTGTTCGAGATGAGGATTAAACTTAGGATTCGTTGGCTTGCACGCCACACACATAATACGCACGACTACGGCCGCTATATATATATGTATGCCGCACTAAGCGCTTATTAATCAAGCTGTTTTCAAATCAAGGTAGAGCATGTTATGAGAAACAGTTTTGCTAGTGAATGTCATATTAAAGAAAATCAAAAATGATATTTTGGGTTTAAATCATTTGTACAACAAAAAAGTTTTTAAGTTTTTATTAATTGGAATATCTAAGAAAAACGGTAACAAACATAAATGCTCAGCTAACGGTTCTGTTGAAATAGTTTTTATCCAGCCATTTTGTTAAAACTTTAGATTAAAAAGAATTGAATGAAAAACATTAAAAAGCAAAGCAGATATTTAGATCAAAGGTTACAACTTCAAAATCTGCCAGTGACGAAAACATTCCCACAGACAATCCTACTAACAATTTCGTCCGAGTGTAAAGCAGAACAACGCCAAGCTACAGCTAATACATTATGCGGTGTTTAAATACTCAACAACAATGTGAATGAAAGTCAACAACGTGCTCTACAACAATTGGTTCACAACCACAATAGTAAGGTTCGAGCAGCAGATAAGAACTAAAACAAAATTTTATCAGAGCTTTAAGCTATTTTACAGTCTTCTGTGTTTATTTAAACAGTTGCAATATCTACTCTTATCAATTCTGTCTATCTGCCTATCGATTATAATAAAAAATATTTACGAAATGGTGATTGATTATTATAAGCAAGTTGTTGGGATAAGACCAGGCAGCAATCAATGCTTTAAAATAGCAATTAAGTAAAAAAGTTATTTTATAATAATTATTAGTAATTTCATGATAATTTTGTATAAATTTATAACAAACAAAACATGAGCACTAAGGCTCAAATGCTGCAGGTACAACTCGATGTTGGTAAGTGCGTGTCGTAAACATTTTAGATACATTTTTAACCTCACTTCTTCAACTTGCAGCTAATGCCCAAAATTCACGTCTTAGTGAGGAAAATGCACTACTGCGTCAGAAGCTGGACAGATTAACCTACGACAACCGATCCACTGCAACAGTTCATGTTGAAGCTCGTATCAAAGCATTCGATTTGGAGAATGAACGCGATCGCATGTATGAAAATCTGGAGCGACTCAAGAAGAAGTACAACAAGTTGCACCAAGCTTATCTGGAGAAGGTGCAGCGTTGTGCCGCCCTTGAAGATGTATTCAAGCGGCAAAAAACATTGGCTGGCCTGGTGATGAAGTCTGCCATTGAACAGCGCAAAAGTGGTAAGAACCACTGGAGATAAACATTTAACTATTGTTAATTTATCGTTATTTTCGAACACTTTAAAGAACAACAAGTGGCGCTGGCGAAACGTCTATCTAACGCAGAATCGGAAAACTTAGAAGCTAAGGTTACTAAACTAAAGAGTGCACTGGATGAAGCCTACGACATTATCGATGAGCTAGAATTCGAACTGGAGAGCGTAAGTAATATTTTTGAGTTAAATAGTGTTAGAGTTAACTTTTATATATATATAGTAATATAGTTAAATATGTTGAGTTAAATATTTCCCACAAGAAACTTTTCTTGTTTTAAGTTTGAATTAAATGAATTCAACCTTTTTAAATGAGAAAAACTTCATTTTTTAGCCAAAAACATACTTTTTTGTAAATGTTTCTATAAACCACCTCTGTCTTAGCCCCAAAAAAGATAAAAAAAAGTATATATACCATTCGAAAGGGCTCAATTTGAGGGGATAACATTACTACTACTTTCCATAGTTTCATTAATATTAATTTTTTTCGTTAAATCACGTTAAATAAAATGAATGTATGACTTTTCTGAAAAAATGAACACACATTCAATTTTTAAAATGATTCTTAGAGGGGATTTATACAATGAAACTTTCCTCAATTTTCTTTTAAAGTTTCATTTTAAAATACCAAGATGAAACTGCGTTGAAGAGGCTTTACTTTCAAAATTCAACCAGCAACGAATATATGAAAGAATAACGTCAAAAAAGTTTCTAAAATCACAACCCGAGAGACTTTTTTCATAAACTTTCGTTTCCTACTCAGCACCCTCTCTTATGACAGTCTCATGCGACTAGTTTCATTGTATAAATCCCCTCTTATGAGTAAAATTATGAAATTTTAACTTATGGAATATTACAAAAAATGTATTATTTTCATTGTTTTCAAAATTTTGAATTCGTAAGCCACTACAGATCCCTTTCTGAAGCTTGCTATTTTGTTAACATTTAAAAAATCAATATAGCCCGAGATAAAAATTCTTTTTCACAAAAAAAATCAGTTAAAAAGTCTAGCCAGGTGATAACCTATTTCAAGAACTTCCATTTTATTCAAATCAGACCTTGCACCACACCAGCAGTGTTTGAAAGAAAGACAGCTTTTAGTGACGCTCTTGTTTAACACTTTTAAACAGAATACTCAAGGACCAAAATCAAAGATAAACCGCTTTACTAATAAATCAAAACTTTCTAAGAAAAAGTTCGCTTTTTCAGAAAAAGCTGACTTCTTTTTTAATGTTAAACCAATAAATAAAAAAGTAGGCTTTGTCACAAGAGTCGACATTTAAATAATTTAAGCTCAAGCTGATTTTAAAGAAAATTTTTTTTAACTAGCTTCGTTCCCTTTTCTTAACCCATTTTAGTCAGCTGGTCTATTTTTCGACCACTAACGTTAAAATTAATTTATGGAAAAAATATTAAAAAATATTACATGTTCATGTAAAATGGAAAATTTGGAAATTTATAGGGGTTTTCACGAGGCCCTGAGTAAAAGAGTAAAAAAGTAATGTGTAAAATTTTACTCTCAAGCCTCGTGAACGCAACATAGTAATCATTGTTCGAAATTCCGGAAATTAGTTAAAACTATTTACAATTTCAGAGTCTGACCATCTTTTTATAGTTTTTTGCGTTTTGTTTTCTCAGATCCAGGCCCTAAATGAACAATATATGTATGTTTTAAAAAAAGGTATTCTTATAAAATTGAAAAAATTTGACTTGCTTCTAAATTTTTTTATTTTTGAATTTAATCATAGTAGAATAAATAAGGTAAACTCGCTAGAAGAGAGCGTACTGCCGTAAATGTCAAAACGAAGTTGACAACTCATATAAAATCTCAAAGCATTCTCAAAACAATGAGAAAGCAAGAAAAAAAATTTCAATTGAAAAAATCAAAAATTTTTTTTTTTTTAAAACTAGCTGATGTTACCCGGTGTTGATCGGGATTGTTCTTCGAGCACAGAAAAAAGGCGATTTTTAAAACTGATCTGATTTTAACATTTTTTTAAATTATGAATTTAATGTTTTAAATTATAGTGTTTTGGGGGTTTTGCCCCCTAAATTCGTCGTAAGTGTTTCGTCAAATTTCCGTAAAACAGTACCTGAAAAATATTAAATCTTCGAGGTCTCGCTCCGACGTCTGAAAAAATCATTCTTTAAATAACTTTAAAAAATGCGTTTAAAGTTTTTCTTTCATTCATTTAATATGTATTTATATCTCAGAAAAAAAAAATTCTAGTTTTAAAAAATCCTTTTGGGATCGATTCGATTTTTGTATTGTCTTCGTTCAACATCGGTTTTGGTTGGTACTGTTCGGTTGATTTTTGTTCATCTTTATATAGTTTCTGCTCGTTTTCGTTAGTAAGTCTTTGGTCCTTGAATTCGTCTGCCTTCGGCGCATTCCTTGATTTTTGTCGAAAGAACTTTTAAAAGCATAGGATCTATTTCAGTAATAGATAATTTCGCTGAACAAGTTTTATCGAAATCAGTTTATCCGTTTTGAAGTGAATGAGCCAGATAATTGCATAAAGCGCCCTCTTCCTAAGGAGTCAGGTTAATTCAAAAGCTAAATTTTAGCCAAATCGGTCAAGTCAGTTAGGAGTTATTGAGCCTTAAAAATTCACTACTTCTCACCAAATTTCATTGAAATCGTTTCAGGCGTTTAGGAGTTATTGTGAAGTGCCACGCCCACAGACTTCCGTCCACTTTTTTACATCTTTTAACACCGCCCCGTATCATTTTCTTCTCTATGAAACGTATTCGGTGTCCAAATTTCAGCTCAATCGGATGAACGGTGCGCGAGCCTATACGGAACAAACAGACAAACAGACAGACAAACATTTGATTTTATATATAAGAGAAGACGACACAAAATTAAAATTGAAATAATTCAAATTTTATTTCCTTAGACAGGGCCGAATTAACCTGGAGGCCAGTGAGGCCACTGGCCTAAGGCCCCACCTCTTGGGGGCCCCCACCATCCGTGTTATAAATGGGAAAACAATTTTAAAAAAACCAATGTCGAATCGAGTACTCAAAAGAATTATTATAGGAAGAAACCTCGATTATTGTGTGGATTCTTGATGTATGTTGTACTTTATATGTCGCAATAAAACCAGCTCAGCTAGCTCATATTATGTTGAATACTTGCATACGAACATGGGAGGACATTTTTTTTATTATTGAGAAGAACATTTTTTGAAACTTTAAATTAAGAAAATTTACTTGTTTTGCGTCAAATGGTCTGGTAGTAACAAATTTTGTTTCATCCTAGTTGTTTTCTAAAAAATTAACTATTTCATTAAAGAAAATTTCAGATTCATTGGCTGCTTTGCTTATTATAAACGTTTTTTGTTTATCAAAATTCGGAGAGAAATAAGGTTTATTTTAGAATAATATTTCTTAATATTTTAATGAATCTGAAAAGAAAATTTACGGAGGATTAAAGAAAAGTTGTCTGTTTTATCAAAATAGAGAAACTATTGTTTTGAATTACCATCTTATTTTCTGAATAAACAACAGAAAGTATCACAAGTGTTTGTTGCATTTGCGCTTAAAGACTGACAGCATAGCGGGAAATAATACAGAGCGAATTTAATAGAAATTGCGTCACATTATCTGGTCGTTGTTCACGCATCAGTTTTTGCTCGAATTTAAAAGTGCGCAAATCGTTGTTTCGTGAATTTACGCAGCGACTAAACGAGGTATATAAAAGTCTAATATTTTAATATAGTTATTTAATTTTAGTTGTCAAAAAAGAAATTTTGATAATTCTTAATTCTTGTGGTTTTTTAATTGCACCGCCATCGGGGACAAAAAAGTCATGTGTCCCGCTGTCACCAAGAGATAAATTCCACGTTGAAGCTTTTCTTCCAGTTGTGGACTCGCTGACCACGTCTTTATCAAAAAGAATCACAGTATATGAAGTTGAAGTTTGAAGTTTGCGAAAGGTTCGGATTTTTTAATGATCTTCAAACGATTCCAACTGAAGTGTTAAACGCAAAAGCGAAAAATCTTGTTCATTGTTGCCCAAAACATGTAGAATCGACTCTTGGTAATGAACTGGTTCAACTTGCCGAGCTTGCAAGGCTCTTTAAACGAAAAATCGCAGAATCAGGAGCACAATTTCTTTATCGCATAATAATGGAGAACAATCTTCGCTCAACTTTTGTAAATATGTACTGAAATAGTTCTTCGCATATACTTGGCCATGATGGTAACCACTGCTCAAAAATAGATTGCGTACAAGTATGGGACAGAAACGTCTTACCAGCCTCATGATTCCTAGTACAGAAATTGACATTATTCGTGATTTATCTTTCGAAAATGTTATTGAAGTGTTCGCTTCGATTAAATCTCGTAAAACTTCTAAATAATAACCACTCATACTATTCTGATGATTGTCATTAACGATATTTATAAAACAAATAACGATTTTTCTAATTCAATATTTTAAACATAATAAAAATTATATAATTAAGGCCCGTTAACTGATCTCAATTTTAAACAAAGTTTAGCTTAATCAAAGTTTGAAATTCCTTAATCTCAGTTTAAATTTTAACGCCGATACCTCATCTCAAAAAATCTAAGTTTAACTTGGTGAGGCAAGTTTAAATTTAAACACAGAAATTCTAGGTTTAAAAAATTTAAACTTAGATTTTGTCAAAAATTCTCTGAGAAAATTGGAAATATTCTCAATCATAAACAAAATATAAAAAATAAAATAATCATCCTTCAAAAAAATCAAAACAATAAACAAAAAACAAACATATTTTAAGTTTTGAAAAAAAAATATTCCAATGAAACTGACAATTTGCATTATTTTATCAAAAATTTTTGAAATATTTTGATGTTCTACGTCAAAGTTGTAGAATTTTTACTACAGTGCCGCTCAAATATGTTTTTTAATCTCAGTTTAAATTTTTAAACAGAGTTTAAGAAAACTGGCGATAAAAATGAGATAAGTTACGAAAATAATATTAACTGAGTTTAAAATTTAAACTCTGTTTACGAAATCTGAGGTTAAGGAATTTAAACTTCGGAGATCAGTTAACGGGCCTTAATCTATAATAATGACTCTGCATACGTTTTTGTGCAACTAACTTTTTACATTCATTGTTAGGGGCCCTCACCAATAAACTGGCCTCAGGGCCCCACCAATCTTAATTCGGCCCTGGACACACAGCTGATTTTGACAATATCGGCAGTACCGAGAAGAGAGCACAATCAGCGCTGCATATACCTTATTTATTCTACTATGAATTTAATTTATTTTCACAGCTGATTTATGCTTCCATGCACACAAGCTAATTTTTTGAAATTTGTACGCACATACATCGGCAAAATACACGACGTCCCAATAAACCAAACGAATTTGCCTCGAATTCGAGGTGAATCCGAGATCTCGGATATTTATTTCGAAAACGAAGTTCTAAAATGTTTTGCTAATGAACCCAATGGCGGGAGAAATGCACATTTCATTCTCGAAACGAGATTTTTTATCATAATCGAATCACTACCGAAGCGAGAATTTCAACATTAGCAAATCGTTTTCGAATAATTTTAGCAATTTTTTTTTTAAATTAAATTTTTTTAATATATTCGTGTCTTATGCGTGTCTTACAAAAGATTATAAGATTATTATTGTTGAAAAAAAAAAAAAAAAAATATACATGTTCAGTATTCGTACCCGCGTCTTCCGGATGCCAGTCTCCTACGTTATCCACTAGCCTATCGCATTTGTTGTTTAGAAACGGCGTAATTTGCTTCATTATGAAAACAAACGCTCAGGCAAAAAAATTTATCATTTTTTTTTTTGCTTTTGGTGTTTTTTCTCTATTTTTTAAAAAATTTAAAAACAAAAAAATCAATGTTGCGATAATTAATTGCAGATATATAAAAATTTATTTATTTTACGAGATTGCGGACTCGTTTCGAACTCGAATCGAATACGAGATATCTAATCCGAGTTCTCGGTTTCATTACTAATTCGAAACTAAACCGAGTCCGCTATGTGGTTTATTGGGGTCTTATGCTTTTTACATACATATTATTATGTAAAATGTATTGTTATGTATTATTATGTATTATTATTACATACCTGTAATTGAGTTTGAAAAAATCAAACTGTCATTTTCTTACACTAGAGTAAAAATATATTTAAGTCAATGCCTGAGGTTGAGTAAAAGTGCAAGTTTTCATTCAAAACATTTTGTTGTTGGAGAGTATTTTTATTTTACACTTTAATTTTTTACTCTTTTACTCAGGGCCTCGTGAAAACCCTTTATATTTATTGAATTCCATTTCCATTTAACCAAATTAAGTCTTTGCAGAAAGAATTTGAAAATATTTTTAATATTTTTTTCAGAAATTAGTTTTAAGGTCAGTGGTCGGGAAATCTACCAGCAGACTAAAATGGGTTAATATATTAGTTTAAAAAAATTATATGTACATACTAAGGAAGATTTGGACATTTTTAATGAGTCAACACTTCTAAATAAGTTATTTTCAGAATCCAGATCAGTTACAAAAGTAAATGCGTACAAGGATCGACTGAATCCCTTGCAAATTTTTAGTGGTTCAGATTTTATTAATTTCTTTTAATTAGTTTTCAGTTTTTGGCTGGCCCAGCTATCCCTCATATACTTATCATCGTCATTATAACCAGTGGAGGTGATGTTTTGTATGATTGTTTCCAAGCTTGCTGCTTTAAGCAAATAGTTTTCTTGTCGTTGCCAATTGATTATCCAGATATGTATAATCTAAATATCAACGACGTTGAAATTTTAAAAAGCGCATCTGAAATATTATTTTTAAAAGATGTTACGTAAGAGCTAAGCTCGGAAAAAAGTAACAATATCCGAAGTTATTTTAATTGTAAATGCCCTTAACAATGAGTGCCAAAAATTTTTGAATAGAGACGCACTTTCCGAATCGGTTAGGAAAAGACAAAAATTCTTTTGGATGGGTTGGCAGCAAGATTTGCTAAAAAAAAAACAAATTGGCCATTTCAGCCCTTGAAAGGACTTTGACCGAGCTTCTTATGATCAATTGTGTTGTGTGTGTTATTAAATGTTTGCACACAATTGACCGAGAACTGGACCTACATGTTTTATGCCGACTCCGAACGGCTAAAGTTCATGTTCTCAAGAAGCTTTACATGGCATTATTTACTCTCTGAGGTTTGCCATTGTCTGCAAAGAGGTGGTGACCGATCAGAAAAATTTTTTATTGAAAAAAACTTTTCAATAAAAGATTTGCTCATATTGAAGATAATTTTATATATGTTGAAAGTACAATATTGGACCCCCGATATAAAAGACGCGGTTTTACTAATAAGTTTGCCTTTGATCGAGCATGTTCTAACCTTTAACGCTTAGTTGCTAATCTACTCGTTAGATCACAGATATAAACTGTTGAAGAAGACCCTGATTTGTTTGAATGTGTTTAAATTGAGTGTGTTGATTTACATAAAGACATTTAACCGTTTCGGGACGAGAACTTTTGTGGCCATCAATCTTAAAAAAGAGTTTAGATCTAGTCTCCTAATGTTGTTTTAAGAAAAGTAATTTCATAATATATTTTTAGGACGTTCCGAAAAGGAGATATCGTCCTGGGACAAAAACATCCCAAATACACCTGAAAAGCAAAATTTGAATAATAAAATCAGAATATATTTTACTTTATTTCAATTTATTTTATTCTTTTATAATATATATTGTAGCATAAAATTTAATTTATTAGTTTTAATTAGTTTCTATGGCAAGGTGTGAAACATTATTTACAAAACGCCAAGTTACAGGCAATGCAAAGCTGATTTGTTCGACTGTCTTTTCCGTTTTTAGAACAATTTACGCACCGTTGTCGCTTGAAAAATATTTCCACAGGCTACAATCCTCGAGGTATTCCTCCATGGCTAACGGTGCGATCTTCACTAACTGTAAATCGTGGTGTGAATGTTGGTAGGGGGTTTGACCAAATTATAACATTGTTTGGCCAATCAGAAACAATATCTTCATCCAGACGTTCCACTTCAAATATTTCTTCGTCAGAGTCATCGGAAATATCATTTGCAGTTTCATTAGCATCAACAATTTCCATTCCTTCATTACTATGATCCGTGTCTTCTTCCTCTTCTAAAGCACTACTGCCTTTCTGACTGGGACTATAAGAAGAATCACTAGCAGCAAATGGATCATCCTCAGCATTGCTTGAATTATTAAGAAAATTCTCAATTTCTGGAGTCGCCAGTTTACGTTTTCCGGCCATATCTTTCTAAGAAAAATAATGTGAATGAGTACGGCTGGGATGTTAACGTCCCACAAATAAACAGTTTTGGGATGATTTTATCCCACGAAACTTACCTTTCGGAAATTCAGAAAAATATCTTTTTATTGGTTTTCGATTATATTTTCTATGAAATAACAATTGTTTGAGTAAAACTTTACTAAATGACACTTTTTTCCAAAATTAAAACACTTGTTTTTTGAGCTTTTGTCGATGGTCTTATTAGCAACTCAAACCGCGCGAACTGATTTATGACTTTTGACATAAGCTTGATGTGTTATATGGACAGCTATATTAAATTTTTTGTAGAGAAGAATATAAATAATGATTTGGGACGGTTTTCAACCAAATCGTGTGAGAATTTTCAGAGATATGATTTTTCAAATTTTTCTGGGATAAAAACATCCCTGTCGTCCCGAAACGGTTAAATAAAGACATCTTAAAAAAGCTCGGTTGGTGATATATGATTGCTTGCTTATAAGCTGCTATACATGAAGTGTAGATATATAAGGCTGTTACGGAAGGGTTAGTGACGACGTCAAACCTCTCGTCAAAACTTTTGGGGGGGAGGCACACCAAGTGCTACAATAAAAAAGATTAATAAAGAACATTAGTTTATGGATTGTTAAATTAAAAAACGTTCGCCTACTTTCATGTGTTACACGACTTTGTTCTTTCAGATAGGCAATACAACGTTCCGTACTACGCTTCACGAACTGTGGTATGTAATGTAGTGACTCTGAGGTTTCACAATTCTGACCCAGCTCATTGTACAAACATTTGTACAATGAAAGGCGTATTTGGAGGGGCACTTGGTTGGCACATGGTAGCTCCTGCATGGTTGAATGAACAGTGTGACCAGTGTGTAACACATGTTGATGCACGATGGTGCGACTATTTCAGATTGCATCTATTTATACATTGACAGGTGTGCCTTCCCCGGATAGCAAATGTGAGTTTTCGCAATCCTTGCATAGTACCAGATATACCCTTATATGTGTCAATGTAGCCATGCTAGTAGCTGACGCAGGGGTTCCAAAGGCTGAGCAAGGCTCATACTAAGCTGGCGAAATAAAGTATCAGCTTTATGGAAGGTACACTCTCAAAACAGATTAGCTGTAGATCCAAAATTTTTGATTGGGTGTTTCGAAAAATAGTTGCTATAAACATTTTTCGGTTGTTATAAACTGAATTCGTTATTCAGAATCAAAATTTTGTAGAAACCAGAAATATTCGTTCATCCATATAAGAATATGTTTGATGTAACAGAATCGACTCATTTTTCAAGTCGACCTTGAAAATACTGGAAATAAATGACCAAATAATTGATTCCCTCAATTGAATATTGAATTTAACAACCGAATAATTTTTTGCACAACTAATTGTTAAATAAAAAATACCATCAGTATTAAAAATTTGATTCAAGTTCAACTTTATTAAATTTTAATGCAAAATATCTGCAAACCTTGCTTTTATTTTTCTACCATATTGAACTGCGCTATATAAACGAAGAATTGAATGGCTTAAATTTATTTCAAATTTCTTACGAACACTATCTTTTCTCGTCTATCCTATACAAATTACCACACACGAAAAATTTTAAGATGGTTGCCCGATCTTGTGTACATCATTGTCTGCAGAGTTTCCTGCAATCATTTTCCCCAGTTGTGGCAAATTCAGATTTATGTTGTACCAATCAACTATCTATCATATCAAGAGAATGGTAAGTTGTAAGATTCGATTTTAAGTTATGAGTAGGGCATGATTTGGTTCTGATTTTCAATAATTAGTTCATACAACATCAAAAGCATTCATCGCTGACAAAATGTATGCTGCAATAAATTCAGATTTCAGGTTGCAGCAAATTTTAAAGATGGAAATTTTAAGATGGTTGCCCGATCTTGTGTACATCATTGTCTGCAGAGTTTCCTGCAATCATTTTCCCCAGTTGTGGCAAATTCAGATTTATGTTGTACCAATCAACTATCTATCATATCAAGAGAATGGTAAGTTGTAAGATTCGATTTTAAGTTATGAGTAGGGCATGATTTGGTTCTGATTTTCAATAATTAGTTCATACAACATCAAAAGCATTCATCGCTGACAAAATGTATGCTGCAATAAATTCAGATTTCAGGTTGCAGCAACTTCGAAAATGCGGTTGGGCATTTTTTTTGTTGCCCCAACCAATTCGTTTCCTCAGTGTAGCATTGTCGGGACCCTGCTCACAGAATATCGACTGGAGCACACTTGAAAGCTCCTCACAGTAATATGAAATGGATGGCAGATATGTTGAAGCCACGTACACTGGTGGGGGTGTAGCAACACTGGCACCTATGACCTGTTTTTAAGTCATTTGGGGTGGACTACCAAGCTATGACAAAAGTTTCAAAAAAATGTGCTGTCGTTCGTAGGGTCTTCACTTATGTGATCTGCCACAACAATTTCAAGTCAGTCTATATAAAGCTATTAAATAATTCTTGGACTAACACGTATGAACTAACACGGAACTACCAGGCAAAGTAAGCCAGGAAATCGTGTGAAAATATATTGCTGGCACGCATTAGCGTCTTCTTAATGATCTGGATCACTGTATGCTTCTTCCATGAAAACTTATCTTGTGACATATAGTTTATCATTCGGGGCGAGGTGGTTGGCTTCCGGTGTGTAGTTAAATAGCGTCTCTAGGGCCTAAGAGATAATTTAAATATCCAAGAATGAGATATGAGCATATATGGATATTGGAAGCCCTTCGGAGTTTTCATACGTAATCTCGTGCTCAAGTGTTAAACTGAGCTTTGTCATCTGTTCAAATGCACTGCTAAATGCCGCAATATTTTGTGTTGGCATATAAAGCAAGAAGTCATCAATATACTTCCAGTAATATACAATACCATTCATATCGAATAGTATGGAGTGCATCTGTAACAGTGAATCCACCATGATACTGACTAAAAGTCCAGAATCGCTCTTTGGGGCAGTCCTTTAACTTGCGTGTATATTAAGCCATCGTAACTGAATTTATTGGCCGAATACAGACTGAAACGAAGAATCTCCATAATAATGGGGGCGGATAGGACACCTTCTCCTTAAACCAGTCTATGATTACCGGTTTGCCAATACACTCATATATCGTCCTTGTCCATACGAGTATAAATATCAACGATGTCATACTTGACAAACTGGTAACCATCACATAAGGGTATCTTATACAAGGCTAAGGCCACTTTATCCACATTCCCCACGTTACCATCACGCACCAAAGGCTCAAAAGCCTGTCTCAATATGTGCGTGGTTAGCTTTTATAACGGGTATGTATACCAGTGAATGGTTCCACATATGGGACGACAAGGCTGTCCTTCCTTATTCACTTTTAGCATACCATACAGATAGGGCAGGCGAATGGCAGGAGGCTGAGTTTTTTGTAACAAATAGATGATCCGAGATGGAAAGGGTTTAGTAGTCTGCAGCCTGTAATGCGCTCTGATCCGGCAAGATAGATATCGATATCTTTCCAGTATAGATGAATGCTCAGCTGAAAAATCCCTCTCATAAAGCTGATAGGTGCCGTTGGCCACATATTTGACTATCCAATCAGTGATCTTTGATTTATATTGAGCGCGTGCTATCAGCGCGGTGCTCTTGACCTTACCTGTCTGGATGAGTATTGATTCGGGGATGTTATTAAAAAAAGTTTTAGCTTTTTGCAACATATGCAACAATATGCGATTCAAATAGGCATTCCGTGTATGCTGCGAAAAAGCAAGGGTCAATTTCTCGTGTGTAAACTCGATTCTATCACTCAAGTAAGTAGAAGGGTCTTTAGAAGCATTAACCATGCTACCGACAAAACGCATGGAGAACTGGGCACAGTCTAATATGGTGGGTCTAATATTACACAATTATATCTCCACCTCGGGATCCAATAAAAACGGTGTTAGATTCTGAAATCCACCTGGTACTATCTTTGGGTATGCGCTCATTGACCAGCAAAGTTTAGCATTGTTGTTGTCAAGACCCGTACAGAAATTTGAGGGCAGTGTGGGTGTAAAGAAGCCATTTTTCTTGTAACTAAGGGATGAATGAAAAAGAGGGGATAATTTTTTTATATTTCTAATACAACCTCTATTTAAATATAATTTCCAATAACTTATATACAGCTGTTACACAATAATAAGACACAGGTAGGATGGGGCCTAAAGCAGCCATTTTTATGGGTGCCTAAGGAATTGTTCATACTAGAAATAGCACGAATAATTGATATTTTCATCATCACTGGTATAGTATAAAATATTACCCAATTATGGAGTAGTAATAATGGGGGCTGGTTGTTGGCTGTGGAAGCGTATGTATTTGAGTGGGATATGGGATGTTAGTGCAAGAGAAAAAATTGCACCTGATAATATAATTATTGTGTGTTGACACACTGATCACTAATTTCACATCATGATGCGTTGCACATAAGATATGAAGGGTATGGCAAAGTAGTTTGAATTAGAGTCGGGTTGATGATGTTGTTGATGATGAAAAGAAGCCGGGGTCGCTGGAGAGTGTCGAATTAGGAGAAACCTGCTGCATATGAAGGGTTTGTATTATTGATGACAGTTTACAATGAGACTTCGCTGTAGTGTATGTTGAAAATATAAAAGTGATATTTTGTGAACTGATATGACGTTGCTGTATTGTATGCCGTAGATACCTTTTAGTATTCTGAACTAGTTCCGAACTAAGCAAATCGCTAGCTACCGGTTACCATCAGTAGTTCCACATCAATCTACTATGGATGCTTTCGACAGGAGAATTTAACATGGCGATGTCAAAGGAGGTAGTCAATCGCCATCCTTCAGCATTACCTGTAGTTAGCTACTTAGTTACTCTATTGGGATTATTTCGTCATAAATTCGGTATGATTATCTGTAACTCACACACTTTGCTAGAGTTGAGTAGTCGATTACTTTGCTTATCCACTCTTGTCCATGTTGCTGCCTTCTTCGTTAACATTTTGTATTCCCAATTGATTGAAAAATACACAAATTTTATATTTAATTGAATTTATTAAAAAAGAAAATAAAATTTAAGTTGTTATAACTTTTAAGGGACTTTTGCCCTGGACTCTATCAATGTTGAAGTCTTGTACGATTTTATCGCTTAATACAATATAATGAATTCAATCGAATATATGGAAAAAACAATATAAAACTAAACGAAGAAAAGAAACTGAAAAATTCTCTCGGCATATCGGATTTAGCCTTTGGCTACACAAATGTTTTTCTTTTGTAATTGCATTGCCTTGAGTAGCTGTTGCTCTGCATTTCCTTTGTGACCACTCATCAAGAACCAGTCTTCAATAAAAAAATTTCTTAACTTATCACTGCACTATAACAGTTGTTTAAAATTTAAGGGACTTTTCCCCTGAACTCCATCAATATTGTAGTGTTTGACATTTTGTAGCTTATAATTAGTATCCGGCCGAAACCAAAATTTTAGCCAAAACCGAAACCGAAAATCGTTCATTTTTGTAATATTCGTCCGAAACCGAAACTGAGTGTCTACATGAAAATTTTTTTAAAAACATTGTATTTTTTAAAATTTTTTGTTAAGAGCTTTTAAAAATATAACAATTAAAACAGATTATAACAACGAATATATACGATAAATACTCTTTGAACATTAAAGTTCAACTTTAAAATAATAAATAAAAAGATCATTTTTAAAACCACTTTAAGGAACTTTTTAGTATTTAAAGTTAAAGAACTTAATATTATAGTCTAAAAAAGAGCTTGTCTGCAACTGTCAATCAAATGACTGAGAGTTTCACGTCTTTGTTGTACTTAACACCATTAAAAATTTTGATGAGAGCGAACTCACATCTACGATTGAAATATATGAAAGAACCGAATTAGTTTCGGGCATGTTGATGATAGCCGAAACTGATAAAAAGGGCCGAAACCGAATATTCGGTCGGACACTACTTATAATACATTTAAAATTTTGTATAAGTCCTGCTGGCTGAATAGAAATCTCATAACATTAACCTGTGAATTAAAGAAATCGAACTCAAAACAGATTCAATTAAACAAATTTGTTTGTTCTGAACTTATATATCTGTTCTTGTCGTGCTTGTTGCCTTTAATTACCTTTTAAGCTTTTTAGATTAATTTTTATATATTAGTTTATATTATCATATTCTTTTAAACGAGCAATATCTTAATATATAAATACAAGCGTCCTGCTCCATGCTCTATATCGCTCAAATTATTCATGGTTGTTGTTATTGCTATGCTTTTTACTACATGTTCAGCCTGAACAAGAACCTGTTTCGCTCATACAAGCAAATATCGCTTCAACTGTTAACTGTAAGCCTAAAAGTATGCACACAAAATTTATTTGATATTTATCAGTAAGGACACATTAACGACGATAGGAACAAAACAGCATTTGAGGTGAATGAAAAATGTCATATCGTCTGCTACTTAATTATTTTGAATACGACCCGTCGTATGACGGGCTTCTATACTAGTTTATATATGATTTGGAACTGCGTTCTCGAAAACGGTTCTAACGATTTCGATGAAATTTACAATATTGATGAAGAGGGGGCTGAAAATCGAACCAGCTAGGTCTCATTTCTAAGAAAAACCGTTTTTCGAAGTTTTCAAGCATTTAATAATTACCTTCATTTTCCTGCCGAATATGTATGTTAACTTTGCTGAAGTTGATGTGATCATGTTAGTTCAGAGAATAGAGCTTCTGCCTATCAATCTGAGGATTGTGTATTCGACTCCCGCCATGCACATGAGCTTCACCAAACAGTGAACAACAGCGACAAGCAGCAACAACTCCGCACATTGCTCCTGCAGTTTATCATTATAGTTTTTATATTCTTGCTTGTCGCTGTACCGATTTGTTATATTTCTTATTTAGTACTAGCGGATGTTACCCGGTGTTACTCGGGGTTGTGTCTCGAACACAGAAAAAGGACGATTATTAAAACTGCTCCCATTTTAACTTTTTTTAAATTATCAATTAAATTTGTTAAATAATTCAAAATGATAGTTTTTTGGGGTTTTGCCCCTCCTTCCGTCGAAAATTTTTAGCCAAATTTCCATAAAACTGTACCTGCCGGATACAATTACAAAAAAATGATATCTTGAACGTCTCGATCTGTCGTCTGGTTTCTGGGGAAAATTGTCCCAGTTTGAAAAAAGCCATTTCGTAAAAAATGCGTTTAAAGTTTTTCTTAGTATGCATTTAATATGCATTATTATCTCAAAAAAAAATTCCAACTTTAAAAAGTCCTTTTGGCATCGATTCAATTTTGGATTGTCTTCGTTCGTTTTTAGTCGATAATGTTCGGTTGATGTTTGTTCTTAACATAGCTTCTGCTCATATTCGTTAAACTTTTTTTTACTCGTTAGTCTTTGGTTATTGACTTCGTTTGCCTTCGGCGCATTCCTTAATTTTTGTCGAAAGAATTTTTAAAAGCATAGGATCTTTTTCAGTAACAGTTTTGACGTGAATAAGCCAGACGTAGTTGGTTTTACAAAGCGCTATCTCATGGAAGTTTTCTGAAATTTAAATAGCCTCAATTCTGTTGCAGGGTCAGGTTATTTCATGAATCAATTTTTAGTAAAATCGGTCAAGTCATTTAGGAGTAATTAAGTCTTAACAATGCACTACTTAAATTGCCCTCTTACGGAAGTATTTGGAATTTTTTATATTTTATGTTTCCTCTTGGGTGCAGTTGAATGTTCATAGCGAATTTCCCTGAAATTAGTTCAGGCGTTTAGGAGTTATTGAGTCTTTAAAACACACACTTAAAACGCCCTCTTACGGAAGTCTTCATATGCTTTATATTGGTTGCAGTTGAACCTTCATACCAAATTTCATTGAAATCGGTCTTGGTGTTTAGGAGCTATTGGGTATTAAAAATACACTACTTAAAGTGCCCCCTTGCGAAAGTTTTTGGAATTTTTTATATTTTTTTGTTTTATCTTGGGTGGAGTTGAACGTTCATACCAAATTTTATTAAAACCGGTACAGGTGCTTAGGAGTTATTATGTCTTTAAGAGCCTACTTAAAGCGCCCTCTTGCGGAAGTCTTTGGAATTTTTATAGCCTATGTTTTATCTTTGGCGCAGTTGGACCTTCATACCAGGTCCAGGTATTTAGGAGTTATTATAGAGTGCCACGCCCACATAATTCCGCCCACTTTTTTACACCCTCTATGTTCTTTCTCCCTATGAAAGGTACTCGGTGTCCAAATTTCAGCTCAATCGGATAAACGGTGCGCGAGCCTATACGGAACGGACAGACAGACATACAGACAGGAGGACAAACATTTGATTTTATATATTAGATTTGTTATAAAAATTATATATTGTAGATATTAAGTCGAAGTGCAATATTGCGAGAGTGCGATGGAGAAAATTTTGTTGCGTAGTCTTAAGCGCGTTACCCTTGCATTCAATGCAGTCTGCTTTTTTACACTCATTCAATTTTAAGGTAATTACCCAGATATCGATTTTAAGTGAAATGTTTGTGTTTTTTCCGTTACTTTAAACTTTTTATTGATTAATAAGCTTAATTTTTCGAATTGTGAAACTTATTCCCTGATTTTTTTTAAGAATTCTTTGAAACCTTAATAATGGATTTTATATGGTTAAAACTTAGGGAGACTTCACAGGGTGAAGCGTTATAGTTATAGCATTTTCAGACTCCAGCGAAAATTTCTATATTCTCTTCCCTAAAAACGCCAAAAAAAACGGCACGGAGGATATAACTTTTTCCATAATTTATATAACTTCAAGAACTTAAATAATAAAACCACTTATGACCATCTCGTTCTACTCTCCCCTACTTAGATTGACTTTCTTGAAATGGAAAACCAACGTCTTCATAACGAGTTGTCTTCAATGAAATCACAAAATAGTAAAATACCTTCCGGTCTCCCCGAAAATGCGGTTGGTTTGCATGATGACGATGAGGCGCCACCACGTTACCAGCCAGATGACCATGACGAGGCCACTGCACGACACAAGATGAGACATGCGGTTGCATCATCGATTTGTGAATCTTGTTTCAATGACGATGACGCCGATAGCGCCACCCTAGAAAGAGCTGCACTCACCAACAGCGTAAGTGGGCCAGAGCAGGCTTGGAACAGCAGCAACATTTATTTTAAAATTTATGCATATTTTTCAGCTAATTCGCACTGCAGAAGCCGAGAGTCATTGCATGCGGCGTGAGTTGCTGCGTTGTCGACTACAACAAACGGGACGACCGAAGTTCGATCAGTAATTAATTTTTTTCTTATAGTTTCAATTGAAGTAAAGCGCAGCAACATGAATTACTAAATTTATACAAAATACCTACATATCAAATGTTAAACTTTTATTAGAAAATTGTTTTAATTGAAAATTTAAATTGTAATTAATTATTATCTAATTTATTTAATTATATATTTATAAGCTTGTTTTTAAACGAGTAAATTTTGAAATTCAGTGTGGTGCGTTCATGCAAAATACTTACCTCATACAATATATTAATTTTGTCATTGGCCATTAAAATAAGCCCACGCCGCCTTAAATAAACAACGCTCAAAATTAAGCCAAATAAACTGTGTGTAGTCTAAAAATCAAAAACACAAAAAAAAAAAAATATAATAAACATATAAAAACAACTAGTTTCAGTTATGCAACCATTACAATTATGGCATCAGAAACGCAAAGAAACCGCAACTAGCAACGCAGCAAAACTGCTTGATTTAAATGCCCGACATAATAAGTTTTTAACGCCAAGTCCGCCGTGGACAAACCGATACAATACTCGCAATACACTCTGTGCCATGCTCGATATACATAAAGAAGTGCTCCAGAAACTCCAAAACCCACAAAATAAATGAGGTGACAACAGAACGGAGCAGAGTTTAAGTGACGGGTCACCTAAATTTGGCTGATGGCATGATTTACTATTTCCACTTGTTGCTGATTGTTGCTGATTTTTATGGCGAACACGATCACCCATGGTTGTTGGGTGCACCAACAACTTAGATTTGCATTTCGCCAAATGATCAATCGGCAGTGCATCGAACTTCATGCTTGTCGATACAAAGTTTATAATCAGCATATTACGATTCCAACGATTACGTTTTAAGTACCGCCAATATTGTAGTCAAGAAGTTTTTGCTTTCATGTTTTTGTTGTTGCAAATTATAAAACATATTTTTTTTTTTTTTTTTACATGATTTATTGCATGACGCTAAATTTTCTTTAGTTTTGAAATTATTTTCTTTGAGTCCAGATGTTATCTCTGCGTGGTTGAATATCATAACTATATCGATTATGTTTGTTTGCATGTCCAACTTTGCTAGATGCTAGACTAACTAACAAGACTTCCAAACTAACAAAAAAGTAAAAAAAAGCTGAGCCGCAAATTCTGACAAAACTTTAGCATGTCACTAGTTGGCCGACATAACTTGTTGGCCAAAGAAGTTAGCTGTTGCATTTAAATTTTGTTAATATGTTGAGCGCGTGCTTAGCACAAGCATCTTAGACAAAATGCCAGACATTATGGTGGACATTTATGTTGTTTTTTTCCAAAATGTTTTTGACGTGAGGCACAGGAGCGTATTCGAAACGATATGCTGCTAAAGATTTATTCAAATTTTTAAATAAATTAGAAGCGATAATTTCTTTAAAAAGTTGTGCGGAGAAGTGTTATTTGGGAATATGAAAATAATTTTTGTATATTGGTATTATATAAAAATATAATTTTAAACACAACAAAAATTTAATATACCACGTAAGAGCCACTTACTCCCGATTAGACAATATTTATCCCCTTGTTGCCCAAGAATGGGATAATGGTCAGATAATGGTCAGAAAAAATGGATTATTTATTTTCAAGTTTTTTACATATTTTTATTTGTTTCCTTGTTTTAAGTATACATAAAAATAAAAATTTCAGTTCCAGGATACCTATATATGGAAAAAGGATATGGTACTTATCAGTACTGTCGGGCTGTGAAGAACATTTAAACTCCTTTACCATGATGTGCGGCAAAACAGTTTTTCTTGTTGCATAAAAATGCTCCTCAGTGTTGGCATTTGGAACAAGGTTTTGACTGAATTTTTGAATGCTGCGCATCTCGCATCTTCCACGGTTTCCAGTGAATATGGGCCAGTGAACTACCAGATTTCCCAACCGAATATACTCCTACGTACTCCTTTTTACCCCGACGTTTTTTGTTTGGCGGTGTTGCCGCGTGACTCAAACTTCGTTTGTTTGATCCGACATCCTTTTGTGTCATTAATCCTTGTGCAACGGAGCGTCTGTTATACAGCAGAGATTTTTTTTCGTGAGTTTGACAGTAAACGATGTAGGAATTAATTAAAGTCATCTCCAAAAGCCCCCAAAACAATCGGCGCCATCATTTTTTGGATCCTCTTCCTATCCCGTATGCACTTCTCAACTGATCTGCCTGGTCCACTCCACCCATAATTGAGTTGTAATCTTTAACAACTGTTGAACATTCAACATTTATTTGCTGGCCGCTTCTATCTCTTCTCTGAACTGTGGTTTTCTCAGTGTCATGAAAATTAGAGGCCAATAATATTGCCTTGTTATCTTTCAATTTGTAAAATTTCATACCGTTCGTTGTTACCCTTGAATCAAAATCACCTCTCTTCATTTGCTTGTCAGATTTTAGGTTTAATGGAAGTCCTTTTCGATTTAACCTAATTGTTCCGCATGCGAATACTTTCTTCGCTTTGAAAAATTCTGGCAGCTTAATATATGTTAGAGATGTGTCGTTCCGAACCTGCTTAGTTCCCGGAACTATGTTCACAGTCGGATATAGTTCCAATCGTTCCTTCGATTCAGTTTTAGCATGTTCAAACAGTTCCGGCTGCAATGATTGTTTTATAGCCCATCCACAATGACGACAACGAGCGACGAGCGTCAAACGTCACTTTTTTTCACATGTATTTCTTATGGGATGAACTTCTGGAGACAATCGCAACGACATTGTTGCCCGACATCAAATGTAGCTGTAGCCAGCTTCAATTTAATTCTAATTTGGCGACAAAAACAGACGACAGAAGTAAATGTCAGCCATTGTTTACATTCGTGTTTTTTTCATGCCGGCTGTTCGAGTGCTCGTTTTTGTGTTCAATTTATATATTTAATTGCAAACTTTGATGTGAGTTTATTAAATAATATAATTTAATTTAAATTCGATTCAATAACCTGAAAAAATATTGCTGATTTCACTAAGCACTTTCTGCTATAGCTTGTTGTTGTCGTGTTTAAAAAATTCAAGTCGCCCGAAATTTCTCTACAACGACAGAGTGGAGACCTGTCGTCCGTCGCCCGTTGTCGTCATTGTGGATGGGCTATTATTCTTAACCAATATGAATATCAATACATCTCTTTCTTACATATTACGTCTTACACGATTTTTGTGATCGTCTACAAGTGCAAAGATGATGTTTGTGAGCGAACGAAAGAACTAATGTATGCAAAGGAAAGATAACAACTCGTCGTTCTTGTTGCGTGCAATGCTCTGTTCATTTAATTTTGAACAAGCTTTTGTTCAATCAAATGGAACTAGCGGAACTAGTAAAAATCTGATTGAAAGACATGATAAAAGAACTATTGGAAGATATATTGTCGTTCTTGTTATGCGCATTGTTTTGTTCATTTGGTTAAACATTCAAACGGGCGGAACTAGATAGTTCCGGGACATGGTTGTTTTGCTTTCAAGGCAACTGCTGCATATGAACATGATTAAATAATTAAAATATGTGGAATGAATTTTAGATAAGGAATGTAGAAGAAGGTTTTTTATTTTATGCAAATGAATATTGCATTTATGAAGAGCTAATTTAATAATTTATATTCATATCTGAGCAGATTTCCTCATAAATTTAAGTACACAAACATTCTTCAAAAGTGCAAAGGAACTGCATAGTTCCGCGAACATGTTTCCGCGAACTAGTTCAGTTGTACAAAAGAAACGTTCCATGTTCGTTCCGGCTCCGGAACTATTAAGCACAAGCCTTATAGATGTGAAGTAATTGTCAAATTTTCAGTTGGCGAATTCATGTTCTAAAAAAAAACCAGCTACTGGCCCCTCCGGTAAATTAAAGTTTCCAATATCGGTCGACTTCTCCAATGTTTTTCTATTGCCGTCTGGTTTTTCAGATAAATCCGTGTTATTGTCGACTTCAATATTTTCAGGCGTTTCCGCCAAAATTTCGTCTTTAAGCTCACTGGGGAATTGATTTTCGTAATTTTGAATTTCTGTATGTTTATCTTTATCATTATCTTCACCATCAGTCTCAATTTCCGTGTTATCTCCATCACCAGAAGAAAGATCTTCCAAAATAGCTTCAATGTCATTTATGAGTAAATTTCTTTTGCGAATTCCAGACATAATTACAATAAACTGTAAAAAAACTTATATTTGAATATACTCTACAAAAGCCCAACGGTACTTACAAGTCATCAGGCGCCACTAACAAACAAATGGATTAAACTAATTTTCTCGATTAAAATCCAGTAAATTAAATTTTGTTTTTTAATGAGTGGAATTTTTAATACATAAAATGATTAATTGCACATTTGACAATAAAAATCATATTTCGCACTTATGTCACATACATATCTTGAAGTACACTAAATTGAAAGAAGCATACAAACCCAAAAAATAACACAGTGCGACAAAATGGAACGAAGTTGAAATACCTGGGAGATAGTGATATTTTTCTTGTAGGTCTTATCGAGTTAAAGAACTTGCTATACTTGAAATTTGCCGGACACCCCCCAAAATCTGGACTTATGGTCAAAAAACCGATTTTTCCTACCTTTGCCCACTTATTGGCTCATAACTTACCTGATTACCAACCGATTTTAAAAATTTTATCGGATCCTGAAAGACGATACTTAAACCTTTCTAACAATATACATACTGTTTGGGACAACTTGAGAAAGCTGTGTGTATTTACTCTGCAAATACAAATTTTTTTCAGTTTTTTTGACTTTTTTCAACTTTGACGATTTTTGTATACATTAAATTATATTGAGACCATACTAGTCCTGTTTAAATTCATAAAAAATATTTATTAGAAATTTTAACGCAATTTAGTATTTTAAAATTAGTCAGTAATTGACAAAGTTATTCAACTTTTCATGAAAAGAGATTTTTTCCAAAAATACATTTTCGGTATGACAACTCAAAAATGTTTGCTTGATCTTTTTTTAAAGTAAGTACTTTATTAAATTTTTAGTTTCTCACTTCTTTAAATAAAATTTGTTATTTTATATTTAGGTTTGAAAGCCGTTTTGAAAGCCATCTCGTGAATCACATAAAATAGGCTGGAAAAACGTTCTTAACGTTCCTTTAATCAAGGCTGAGAATGTTATTCTACCAGCGCTGCATCTGAAACTCGGATATATGAAACAGTTCGTCAAAAAATTAGATGTAAACGGCGAGGCTTTTGCTTATCTTAAATGGGTGTTTCCAAAATTAAGTGAAGCGAAAATAAAAGGAGGTAAAAATGTATATTTTTTCATATCTATTACTTTTTAATCTTTTTATCTCTCTGAACCTAAGGTGTTTTCATTGGACCTCAAATCCGAAAAGTCATGAAAGATTCAAATTTTTTAAGGAAGTTAAATTTTGTGGAACAACGCGCGTGGAAAAGTTTTGTTTCGCTGTGCACTAATTTCCTCGGAAACCATAGAAGCGACGGCTATGTCGCAATTGTGAATGAATTTTTAAGTGCATATGCTGCAATGAGGTGCAACATGTCCATAAAAATTCATTTTCTCCATTCGCATTTGGACTTCTTCCCAGAGAACTTAGGCCAGTTAAGCGATGAGCAAGGAGAACATTTTCACCAAGAAATGGCAACAATAGAAAAACATTTTGAAGGAAAAAATAAAATTAAAATGATTTCGGAGTATTGCTGGTCTTTACAACGCGTAACTAATGATGCCGACTTAAAAAAAAAAAGATCAAGCAAACATTTTTGAGTTGTCATACCGAAAATGTATTTTTGGAAAAAATCTCTTTTCATGAAAAGTTGAATAACTTTGTCAATTACTGACCAATTTTAAAATACTAAATTGCGTTAAAATTCCTAATAAATATTTTTTATGAATTTAAACAGGACTAGTATGGTCTCAATATAATTTAATGTATAGAAAAATCGTCAAAGTTGAAAAAAGTCAAAAAAACTGAAAAAGATTTGTATTTGCAGAGTAAATACACACAGCTTTCTCAAGTTGTCCCAAACAGTATGTATATTGTTAGAAAGGTTTAAGTATCGTCTTTCAGGATCCGATAAAATTTTTAAAATCGGTTGGTAATCAGGTAAGTTATGAGCCAATAAGTGGGCAAAGGTAGGAAAAATCGGTTTTTTGACCATAAGTCCAGATTTTGGGGGTGTCCGGCAAATTTCAAGTATAGCAAGTTCTTTAACTCGATAAGATCTACAAGAAAAATATCACTATCTCCCAGGTATTTTGGACTGTCGCACAGTGTAATCAAAATGACAAGTTTTACCATTATTCAAAAAATTAAAAATAAAGTGCAAATATATATGTCGGTACCTTCAGCCGTCAAGGGGTTAAAGCAACTTTCAGTAAAATTAGTGTTCACGTTGAATCAGACTTTGGAATGCTGAAAGCAAGGTTAAATTGAAAGGTTTTTTGCGCATTTGTACTGCATAACATTTGTGTTCTGCAAGAAGATTTCCTTAACCCTAGAATGGTAAACATCGCCTGTGAGGCGAAGCAAAATTTTTTTTTTTCGATATTTCCGTATCGCTCACTCGTATCAAAGCGTGCGCTCGTGTCAACTCAGTTGAGTGTTGTACGAGCTTGAGAGCAGTCGCATTTTGTTTTGCTCCGATTAGTTTGCTGAAATATACAACCGGTTGTCGCCTGTGGAGCGAAGTTTACCAATAAAGGTAAATTTTTTTTACATATTCGCTAATAAAACTTTGTTGTTTTATTTCCTAAAAATAACAGTTTCCGTAAATTTGTTATAGTTTTTGATATGCCTACTTCTGAAGCTCAGCTAATAAAATGGCTGGAGGAGATTTCGCTAGATGGAAGTGAAATTGATGACGATTTGGGACCATTAAACCATAATAAAAAACCATTAACTTTATTTTGGTGTACATTCTTTTTTTAAAGATATAAATCTCATTTTATTTTTTATTATGTTAATTAGATCTAAGATCTATAAGAAACAAATGTAAATTTTTTCACTCGCATGGAGTTTTTATTTTTTATATTTTTTTTTATAAACGATCCCTTCACACTTCTGAAAAAATAATGTGATATACGTATGTGCCTAAAATGTCTATGAAATAATTAAAAAATTAATAGATTTTTGTTTATTTATGCAACGAAACATGCAATAAAAATGTTCTTGTTTTTGTTTTAATAAATTTTGGTTTTTTTAAAGGTTAAATAAGGGTTTTTTATAAAAGTCGCCTCACAGGCGAAGTTTACCATTAAAGAGTTAAAACTTATGTTTACCATTCTAGGGTTAATTTTAATCTTTCAAGTGAGGAAATTTTAAGATAAGTTTCTAAACAAGTGTATATTGTTTGCAATTAAGATGAAGGCATTAATATAAGAAAACAGTTATTTCAAGAATTCATAAGTAGTAATTTTATTCAAACTTTGTTATTAAAAAGAAATGCAAATGTGAACAAATAAGCCAACAAAAAGAAAAATGCAATAAACTGAAACAATTACAAACAAAACAGCTTTTAAAAAGTAAAAAATTTATTTAGAGTCGGATTCAGGCGTCAAAATAAAACGTGTAGTGTCCACTCCTGGGCAAAGCGTTTGTGACACGTGTGCAGAGATCAGTAGCATGCTGGACATGCTCTTGTCTATCTTTTTGCATCTTTTTTTGTGAATTGCTTCAAACTGGCAAATCTATCATCGCTATTTGGTGTGGAACGGCTAGGATTTTTGACCTAGAGTCCTGTTGAATTGTTTAGTGGTTGTAAAGTTGCTCAGCATGGAGTGATGATGATGGTGAAAGACAGCTATGTGATGTTGATGGTTGACCAAATCCAGTTTGAGCCTGCAGAACGATCGGAGAATCTGCGTTGATTGGAGAATCCTGTACCAGCGACAAGTTTTGCCTATTGTATACTCCGCTTCCACTATCTAACAAAAATGCTGAATGATAACTTTTTTGAGGCGCATTGATGGAGCACCTCAAAAAATAACCAGTCCTCCCCTTCTTTGGACATAGCTTCTTCCAATATCACTTCACTTGTCATATATCTAAAAAAGGATTTATACTTTCGAACAAGATTGAATTTTTGCAAACTTCGCCATCTTTTGCCGAAAAATATGATTTTGCTGTGTTGTTTTATTTTCTTACAAATAAAATAAAGAGTTAAATTATGATCATGGCAGCACGACAGCAGGGCTTCAGCAGCAAATGCCGCCAACATAGATCTATTTCTATTTTTCTGGCGACAATATCTGAATTTTGTTTATGGTAGGCCGTATAAATTAGTCAACATGATTTCAAAAACAAAAAATAATTATTTTTTACATAAACGAATTTTAAATGGATGCTGACGAATTTATTGTTGAAGAGGTCCGCAAGCACACCTACATCTATGATTTAAAGGATGAAAATTATAAAAATGTTAAAAAAAAAAGACAGAACATGGGAGGAGATTGGAAAACGGGTTGGTATGGATGGTAAATGTTTTTATTAAAATAGGTTGTTATGTAATGTAAAATAAATATATAGATTTTTTAGGAACTGCTTGCAAAAAGCGTTGGAAAAGCTTACGTGACTCATACAAAAGGTGCCAGCGGAGCGAGCTCTTGCCTTCAGGAAGTGGAGCCCCCGCGCCGAAAAGGAAATGGCGCCTTTTCGAACCATTGGAGTTTTTGGACGATGTGCAAAGCTCGAGAAAGTGGGTACAGAAAGAAATGATGCTAGTGCAGTGCTCGGCATCCCGCAGCAGCGTGAGGTAAAAAGCTTTCATTTACTTGTTGCTGCTGCTCTGCAATTGATTTTTTTTTCAAGCGCAGCTTTTTACGCAACCACAGACCATGCCGAGCACTAATGTAATTAACATTAAAAGCCAGTTTCACCAACTATACTTGAGTTAAACTTAAGTATAAGCTCAGAAAATGCATTTCATTAACCATACTTAAGTTTGACTTAAGTATGCAAAATGCGTAACTTAAGTAGGGGCGCAACCAGGATTTTTTTTGGGGGGGTTTTATCAAATTTTGAACTTATATATAAAATTAATTTTACAAAGAGTTTCAAATCACAGTAATAAGTTTCAACTCTAGGGTGTTAATGGTTTAAGTTAATGGACTTGGTGGGTTTCGAAGGCTCAACCAAAGAATATGATAACTAATTTTTGTTAATATAAGAACTAAATATTGGAACCACTAGATAATGTATCTTGAAGAAGGGTTCCAAATTTAAACAAGATTGGTTATAACTTTTTGGGAAATCATAACAGCTAATTTGCAAAAATAAGTTTGGGCTCAAGGTTTAGGGAGAATATTCTGGACATATTGTACAATGTCATAAGGAAAAACCAAAATTAATTTTCAAATCGACCCGACCCAACCCCTAAAAAAACAGTCAAATATAAAATGTAAGTTAAGTTTTTAATAAATAGTACTAGTTCTTTCCCATCAAAAATGACGGGCCCGGTTTCAATACAGAAAAAAACATGAAGTTTTGATTTTCTTTAAGCTGAATTAGAAATCAGCGATGGTCACTTATTCGATTTTAAATTGTGCAAAGAACAATTTTGAGTTCCAAATATTTATAAAATACCTTGAAGTAAAAACGGAATTTCTTGTAAAACAGAAAATTTCAAAATGAAAAAATTATAAAAAGTTTTTGAAGTTTCAATAAATCACAAACAAAAATGCCTGAAAATATGCTATGAAATCTTTCAAAAAATCAAGCGTTCCGCACTCACATTTTACGGAATTATGTTAAAGTAATAATAATAATAATAATAATAATTATAATTTTATTAATATTAAAAAATATTTCAAAAATTGCTATAATTGTTTCCTTTTTCCACAAAAATATGCAAGCCTTCGGAATCTGTTTGTCCAAAAATGCTTTTATTATTTGGATACGAATACTTATCGAAATAATGCACATTTTAATTGTTTCCAAAGCCTTGCAAGACAATAAAATGTATGTAAAAATTGAGTTTCTTTCTCAAAATTTGATCTCTCGCCGAGTAAAAGTTAAAATTTTTAACTTTTAAAAAAAAAATTAAAGCAACGAAATAAGAAACAATTTGTGTAACGGACAGTAGCGTAGCGAGGGGGGGGGCGGTCCGCCCCGGGTACAAGCCAAAATAGGGTGCAAAATTTGGCAACAGAACTTTTTACCACATAATTTTTGATTTTTTTAATAAAAAGAACACACCTCAATGACTTCGGTTTTATATTTGAATATCAAGAGGGTGCAAAAGTGAATGAAAATATTTTTTACCATCACCAGGACTTCGTTTTATCGTATTTAATTTTGTTCAATATTAACGCTCACACTAAAACACAAGTCAATGACATATGTAATTTGATAATGATATAAAGATTGGAGTACAAATTCATCATAAAAGACATGAAAAAATATAAAAATTCTTATGACATTTTGAGGTTGGATCCAGTTTTTAGATTTGTCCTCCGCCAAAAACTAAAAATGACTTGCCTATGTTTTGAAGAATTTTATTACCTTTCAAACAAATTAAAGACTATATCCGAAACACCAGGTAACTATGTGCTTACAAAGCGATTTTTAAGAACTTCTACTTAAAATAAAAAAAAATTAAATTCAACAAAATTTTGGGCTTACCATAATTTAAAGTAAACAATCTTTATAAATTGATAAGTTGTTATTTTAAAACCAACAAAATATTAATTTTACACAAAAATTAAAAAAAAATAAAATAAATTTCACTTTAGTTTCTCCATAATTCTTGTCTAGTGGTATTTTTAAATTATTTCCTGTGCTTTTCAACTATAAGAAATAGCAGTTGTTTTTGCTCCTCTTCCTTCGTAAATTAAGAAAATGGGAGCTTATTTCGAAAAAATATTTAAATTAATAGTTATTCAGGGTCACTAGGGACAATTTGTCAATCTTTTGCTTCCAGGTCCTATTTTTTCTTCAATTATGCAAAATTTTTCGTAAACTTCATAATGTCTATTCTTCAATTATTTAACTTATAAGCCTGGTAGACAAAAATATTGGAACAATTAAAAAAAAAATTCTTTAATTTTCTGAAAATTTTAGATTCTAACTTCTTTTATCAAATATTCATGGATAGCATAGTTTTGTTTATTTTTTAATCTCTTCTAATAATATGTCATTTTTGTAGAGGTTGGTTCGAAAATATGTAGTAAGATTTTATAAAAAAAAAATCTTCAAAAGAGGTGCACAATTTAGTTTCCGCCCCGGGTGCCACCAACCCTAGCTACGCCACTGATAACGGATGTACAACAGGCACTGTCAGGACATTTTGGTCGTACAGAAGATGTACAGCAGTGGTAGCGTTCATTTTAAAATTAACTTGCTTCTGCGTTGTTTGAGGTCTTTAGAATCAGCCAAAATGTTTTGAAATCGCCAGTTGTACAGCCGGTTACGGATTTTTTTTTCTTGTTCCAGAAGGTTTAACGAAAGTTTTAGGCAGTTATACGAAGGTTTTAAGGCTTGAGCTACAATATTTTCAATTTTTCTCGGGGGAAAATCCAATTTTTTCTCCCCACAATGACTGAACACTTCACTTTGTTGTAAAAAAACCAATTGGCGTTAGCCTTAAAATTCTTCCTTTGATGAGTACTAATGGAGCTCATTTCCGAATATATAAAACACAAAATTTCTAACTCCTTGGGATGAAAAACTAAGAGCCGAAATATGAAAAAATCGTTTTAGTCTCTCGACATCAAAATAACCGATGAAATTTCCTTTAAAATCGACTTTTGATATCGTCATATTTAACACTAACATACTAACTCTTTCTATATGTAATATGTGAAAAATATTTATTTAATCATAATCTTCCATTGGATTTTCAAAATCAGTTTCATGAAAATCCTTCAAAATTGCACAATTATTATTCGATTTTAATGAATGATGTCTTTTTGGAAGACTGTCGTAAAGACTTTCGTTAAAAAAAGATATTATGTCGATTCAAGTCAGCATTTCTTAATTCATGCTCATTGGTATAACTTTATTATATCTCTGATAAAGGGATGAACAGAAGCAAAATCAAACCAACATCTTTTTTTCTAATAAGCCCATATTTCTTAAAATCGAATAATATTTGACAGTTTAGAGAAATATTTATGAAACAGATTCGGGAAAATGCGATGGAAAATTATGAATTTTAAATTTTTGCTCAGGAATTATTTTTTTATTGAATCACATAACTTCACTATAAACCAGAGATGATATTTTGAGTGGAATAGTACTTTTTTGAGTACTATTGACTATACAAAAGTACCCGAGCACCTTCTTGCCGAAAAAAGTACTCTGGTATATTGAAGAATTTTAATTGAAAGAAGTTAAAGAGTTGTCAAGAGTTAAAAAAAATCATTTTTGAAAACTAATTCAAAAACTTCTAGCCAAAATTTTCGCCCAGTCACATATTATTTGCCGTTGATTTTAGAAATGTTCCTAGAACAAAAACTTTTCTTAAAAAAAGTCGAACATTTTCATTAAAATTCGCAATATCTTTGGTCAGGCGGCAAAGATTGTAATTTTTTCAATTAGATAGTAAGATCTTCTTTAGTACTACTATTAGTACTACTATTTGTTTATTTGTAAATGCTACACCAGCTAATATTTTTACGAAAAACATGGTTTTTGGATGTTTTTCAAAATGGTTTAACTCGCTGGCGGCTACGTTACAGCAAAAAGAAAGATGTTGTGCATTCGTCTTAGAATCGATCAAGGTTTATTTTAAGTTGGTGGTAATGATAACTTTTTTTTCCCTCATAGAAGTTGAGGCATCCTAACATACATATTTAACGGGTTCTGAAAGAAAGCCTGATTATTTATTGTTCCTTTAGGTGATAAATATACTAAAATTAAAAAAAAAATATTATTTATTTATTCACATATCATTACTTAATAAAAAGTACCCTAAACAATAAAAAAAGTACTATTTGCCTTTGTAAAAAAGTACTCTCGAAAATGATTCGATATCATCACTGCTATAAACTAAATTCCTGCAGAGTTTGGGTAAGTTTATGTTTAAACAATTATTATAAAAAAAGAACGAAAAATAACAATTTCATAGGAAATTTCTTTGCTCACATCAGTGGCGAGGGACTCAACCGCTCTTCTTCAAATTCAGGCTTCCTTATTTTGTATTACTTTAAAATTAATTGTCATCCAAATATTTTAAGTCTTTTAGTAGGTTCCAATCTAGAAGTTGAAGAGACAACTCAAAATGGGTTTAAACCCCCCTTTGGTTGCGCTAATGAACTTAAGTTATAATTAAGTCGTCGACAGCAAATTGCTAATTATATTTTATATCAAAACAATTTTGAAATTGTGAAAAAGTTGAACTTCGCTGAGGCTAATCTTAAGTACAACTTAAGCAAAGTTGGTGAAACTGGGCCTAAATATCTTTATGCTTGGTTTTTCGTATTTAGCTCTGAATCGGGATTTGGGTCTGCACCTGCACCTAATAGGTAAGGATATATAAGCTTTCTGGGACACTCTGTTTACTATCCCTGTTTACCAAAATGATCCGGGAGGCAGATCTACCTATGAAAACTGTGCGAATTTTAGAAGGTAAAGTTTATAATTTGGTTTTATCTGAACTTACTAATAATTTGCTCTAATAATTATTTTTATAATTTAATAAATTAAATAATAAATCTTTACATGACGTCCATACAAATGTGAACTTGCGAAAAGTAATAAGAAAACATGGTTTCCGGATTAAGTATTAATATCGACGGTGATCAGAAACCGGGGAATATGTTTCTTATTGAAAAAAATTAAACACTATAAAATTAAGTTAAACCAAATATATTCTCCCGAAGCTATCATGAACCAGATCACTTGCAGAAGAAAATGTAAGAAAAATAAAAATTGTTGGCAATTTTGGTTTCTCTCTATCTGGTAGAATTTTTATACCCCCACGCGTACTGCGCAAGGGGTATATTCATTTTGTCACGACGTGTGTAACGCCCATAAGGAGGCGTGGAAGGTATAGAAAACTATATATATTCTTGCTCAGCATCACCACCTGATTTGATTTTGCCATGTCCATCTGTCTGTGGACACGATTACAGCCGTAATTTTGAAATTATCGTGCTGAAATTCGATATTTAAGCTTTTTTAAAAAAAACTAAGTTCATGTTCGAGAATAGGCTAAATCGGATGAAAACCACGCCTACCTCCCATACAACCCCAATAATGAAAACTCCATAAAGAAGCAATATTTAAGGGGGAACATGACATTGGCTGTTTTTTAAATCGACTTTTTTTATAATTTTGTATTTTAGTAAATATTCTTAAGATTCTAAGAAAAAATTTCTTGGAAAAATTCTTACGGGTTCAAAAGTTACAGCCGGATTAGTGAGAGCGCATTTTTCTTTTTCAATCATTTTTTTCATTGTTCACAAACTTTGAACCCATTTATCTCGACACCATGTTTTTCGTACGCTGCAACCACGAGGCCCGTTTTTTTCTCTGCCGCCAGTGTGGAGCTCTATAAAACCATGTTGGAGTGAAAAATATATATTTTTGAATTTTTTTTTTCTTGGTATTTGTTCAATTCTCTACAATAATAAAAAAATGTTTGTTTTCGACTGAGTTATGAATTTTTAAAAATAGGTCCGTTTTCTCGGTATAAATTCGGTATTTGTGTAGTCTATGACAAAACTCAAGCGTGTTAGAAAAATGGGCGTCATTCATCCACTAACACACATTTTAACTTCGACCATTTTTTTTTATTTAAATGGTGTCTGGTGCCATGGCCATAAGACTAATTGCGCCCACCTTTGGCATGGATCGTAAAATATTCCATACCCATTAATGTACAAAATTTCGTTACTACACATTCAATACTTAATTAGATATAGCACTTTTATGGGGTGTCCCGCCTCATTTAGTAAGGTGCCATGCCCCTTTGTTCAATCCTTTTTACCGGGGTCTTAGACACCTTTACCACCTTTGTACCACGTTTTGTTAATCCTAACATGCGAACATCTGAACGAACAGAGCAAGTTGAATAAAAGCTTATAGAAATAAAAACCAATGTAGATTTTTTTATTTTAAAACCAATCTCAAATACTACTAACTAAAATTAACAAGATTTTTTAGTTATTGTTCTGTAAATAATCTTTAAGATAGTTCCTCATATCAGAGGCGTTCGATTTATGTTTCGATTTATGTTTTTCGAAAAAAAGGTTATATAAAGAAAACTTATTAATGGTGGAGTAGAGTTTTGAACATCTCAAGAATATTATATTATATTTTGAAGACAATCGGCTTCATCTCAGCTATACCAGTGAACAAAACTTTAAATCGATTTTCCCAAACAAGTAATTTTTAAAGTCGGTGACCACGATTCGTAGAAAACTACTCAACCGATCGTTTTAAAAATTTCTCCTCATGTTGTACATTCAAATAACTCTCAAATGAGGTTTAAATTTTTCAATTAGTGTCTATCTTACAATAAAAAATAGGTCGATTTTATTGTAAAAAACATCAACAGCAAAAATCAATTTTTTCAGGCACTAGCGGAGAACTGCAATAAATCTGTTATAATAATAATTTTTATATTTTTGTACGAAACTTTTTTTAAATAATCTTCAAATGTTGTATTACTAATTTTCACAATAAATCTGTAATAACAATATGTCATAAAAATTCTTAAAAGTATGCTTTCTTTTATCGAACAAACTTTACCGGGACCTTAATGGCGCTGCACAGTGTATTCACCCATACAAAATTTATACAAAAATAGAAGGAGTGCTCCGATGATTATGAAATTTTGTAAGCTAAATAAGCAAAATTGCAAAAATTGTTGAAATCGGTTAGTTCCAAGGTTCCTTCTTGGACCTATGTTAATTTTTACATTATTTTGTATACGAGAGCAAAGTTGGCCGATCTTAACAAAATTTGTTCAAAAGGCTAGCCAATTAGAGAAATAGTTTAGAACTGAAAACAGAAGAAATTGATAAGAACTGAGGGGTACCTCCCTTGGACCTATATTAAATTTTTATACGATTTTGTAAGGGACGTACATACAAAAGTAGCGCGATCCTATCGAAACTTAGTGAGAATGCTAGACAAAAAGAGTAATAGATGTGAACTGAAAATAATAGAAATTGGTAAGACCTTAAGGGTACCACTCGTGCACCTATATTATTTGTTTTTTAAAAATCCAATTTAAGACACATTTTATGTTATTCACTTTTGAACTTTGCTAAATTATTTTTTTATGCAAAAAATATCATTTTTCACGAAAAGTCACTTTATTAAACCTGGATAACTTTCTTGTTTATGAAAAGGTGCAGATTATATTTTGGAAATAAAAAGTTAATACTTTAAATCAAATTACGAAAAAGTTTCGCTTAAATCAAAGAATTTTTTTTTGTAATTCGCTTTTGAAATTTGATAAATTTTTAATATTTTTCCATGCAAAATTTACGTTATTTCGTAAAAAAAGTGCAAATAATATTTTGAAACTCAAAAACTAAATACTTTAAAGATCGGAAACTCTTGCCTCTCCCTTGCAAGACCTTAAATAAGTTTTGATTAATTTTAGCCTTGAAATCGTTTCCATAATGTTTTCTCCTCATTGTTTGGACTTGCAAGCTGAATTTAAAATTTTAAAACAGCATTTAAAACATGAGACACACATTTTTTAACGTAAAGTATTTTTTCAAATTTTCTGATTGTTTGAGAAATAAAAAAAATATCGAAATGGTGTCACCCCTAAAATGGTGGTACCCGGGGCGGACCGCCCCCTCCGCTCCCCCCTAGGAACGCCTCTGCCTCATATCAAAGGCAAATGATGCAGAACGATTTGCACCTGAACATCTTAGAGATCTTAATGGAACCGTTTCTCTTCTCCATGTTCCATCAACACTCACACCATTATCAAATGAATCCACTAAAGCAGGTGTAAAGTATTGTTCGCTTTTTTGCAACATTAGAAAGTTGTGAAGCACCACTGTAGCCAGTACAATTTTGTCGGCGTTTTTTGGGGAAGCGTGTATGGTTGTATGAAGGACTCTCCATCGATTGGCTAGTATTCCAAATGCGTTTTCTATTCCGACACGAGCTTTTGACAACGATTTATTAAATTTGTCTTTATTTCCTGATAAATTTCGACCAGGAAATGGGCGCATTATATTATGCTTTAGCGGAAATGCATTAACAGCCACAAACTATAACGGGGTGTATCTGCTGGAACTTCCAGCGACCTGTCCAAAATTTTTCACTTCTTGCAAATACTCCGCCATCGCTTTGGCTACCAAGAGCGCCTACATCAACATACGTGAAAACATAATTTGCGTCACAAGCGGCTAACAGTATAAAACTGAACGTCTTCTTGTAATTATAATACAAGGACCCACTCTTTCTTGGACGAACAATATTAATATGTTTGCCATCAATACTGCCGAGACAATTTGGCATACCAGTTTTCATAAAAAAAAAATATCTGTATTATTTTGCCAATCTATCAAACTTGGTGGTGATAAGTATGTTGCATGTAGCTCTTCCCAAATTGCTTCACATGTCTCGCAGATGATTTTCCTCACAGTTGATATGCCTAACTTGTGGGTCCATGCCAAGACGTTAACATTGCACCCTTGCGAAAATAAACTAAAATGTTAAGAAAAGTAAAAAAGGAGTTCATAAATACAATAAAATATACTTACAATAGTGTTAATGAAAGACGGATTTCGGAACTTATAGCTTTTCTTTGTGAAAAACGCTGTAGCCTTTTATTCAGAAAGGAAAGTAGGACGTTAAATTTTTCTACGCTCATCCTGCTCACTTTAAAAAAGTGCTCCTCATCCATGTCCTGTAATTGTTTTGTGCACGTTTCAAAAAATCCCAGTTCCTCCCGCGAAAGGTTAACGGCACGAACCCACCATCTCCTATTCTTCTTTTTTTTTAAATTATTATGTAGGCTTCATAAGCCAGGAAAACACTTAATGTAAGTTTTGCAATTGCAGTTATAAAATAATTAAAATTTTCCATTTTGATTAACAAAAAATAAAAATATACGTCAAGCTGCTCATTGTTGTCGCTTTAAAAAAATCAAGAATTTGAAGTCGGGCTGCCAACGACAAGTTGCAGTCGTGAAGCTTGTAGACTGCGTCTCCAATTGTGTTTATGCTATTAACACAGACAATTTTTCTCGTTTTATTTTATCTAATGACCTATCTGCTTTATGTCTTTGGCGTCAGATGTCACCTCGAAGTAGATATTTTGGAATTTTCATTTTTTAACTCTTAGAGCAAAAAAAAAATTCAATGAAATTTCAAAATATCTACTTGAAGATGATATCAGATGCCAGAAACACCAAAGAACTTCTTCTTCAAGAACGTATTCTTTCAGACCTATCCAACGATATGCTGCATTCCATGATCGGACGAAAAATACTAATATTATAGCCATTGTTACGAAGATTTTGGCTGTTTTTTGGGACACCAAAAAAACCTTTTTATTGCACGAAATTCTTTCGCCGCTATTATTTTATTATTTTCTTTATTAAAAATATATTGTTAAGATCATAAGGTAAAATGATCCATTTTTTGAAGTTTTCGATTTTTTATGAATTTTTAAAGACACTTTTGACTTGCATTTGGGTGTGAAAAAATTATTTTTTCAAAATATTTCCTTTAATAGCGCAATAAATGCTCATCCAAATGGTGTGGAGAATTATTGCCATGTGCATTATTGCCATAAGGAAGTGAGCATTATTGCCATAGTGTTAAATAAAAAATTCTTCGAATGTGACTTGGTGCCGTATGTTTACAGAAGCGTATTGTGCAACAACAAAATTGTATGGGATTAAAAACACGAAACTTACGACAAAAAATCATGGTGTATACATCACGTTTAATTTGTGAATGCAACCGTGGGCTTATAGTTTATTATTAATGTTAACAAAAATTTAAGATTAAATTCGTAATAATTACATTTACAATTACATAAGAAATATTTTTATTACACAGTTTTAAACAAAAATTTAAGACAAATGTCTCGTGTAAGGCTGCGTTTATAGTGAACGCGATTCAGACAGGCAGGCTGAAATCTGTGTGAAAAAAACGAGATGCAGATAGCTATCTATCTCGCTTGTTCACATTGCCTTTCTGCCTGCCTGTCTGACTCGGCGTTCACTATAACCGCAACCTAAGACAATTTGGAATGGTGCGTCAAAGATGCGTTACCTAAAAACCAGTTACGTTTCAGCAGTGACTTGGGAAAAAACATACTGAAGCAGGCTTGCTGGCTGATGGAGAAGAAAAAAGCGTGAATGATTAGTGGACATTGCTTAAGAGACGTGACTTGTTTATTAAACAATTTTCTTTGCTGAATACGTATATAAGATCTGTCGATTTTGGAACAAGTTGGACGAAATTTTGAGCCAAAGACGGAGTATAAATCCGAGCGTGATTTTGTTGTGGTGACCGTGGCATGCAGGTTAAGTGTGTGGCTTAGCATGCTTGGAGCCCAGGTTCGATCCCCAGCCGCGGCGAAAAGTTTTTTTGAATAAAAAATTTTTCTGATCGGTCACCACCTCTCTGCAGACAATGGCAAACCTCAGAGAGTAAATAATGCCATGTAAAGCTTCTTGAGAACATGAACTTTAGCCGTTCGGAGTCGGCATAAAACATGTAGGTCCAGTTCTCGGTCAATTGTGTGCAAACATTTAATAACACACACAACACAATTGATCATAAGAAGCTCGGTCAAAGTCCTTTCAAGGGCTGAAATGGCCAATTTGTTTTTTTTTTTTGTGTTTTATCAGACATCTTCGACAAGCGTTTACTGCATATTATTTGATGATACTGAACACAATGTGCCTGACCAATACCTCGTTGAAGACTCTGAATCCAGTAACGAAATAGATGACTGTTACGTTGAAGACTCTAGCTGCTTTTTTTTCGGTCCGTGATCGGATTAGATTTAAATTTTATGAAAAAAACGCTTTGGATCATTTTGTGTTTTATGCTATTTCCGAATAGATGACTCTTCAGTGTATTTTGACAGCAGTTATTGAATTTTTTTATTTGAATATAAAATACATTTTAATATAAAAGCTGTCTCTAAGTAACCCGGCGCTTCAATCTCCGCCTGAAGACAAATGGACCCACCTTTATTCATTGCAAGTGCGAATTTACAAATGAAAATTCGCTACATTCAGTTCAGTTCATTTTGGCGTCAGTGGTTGTGGTCAAGGACCGAATACATATCGTTTGCGAATCATGTCGTTGTGAATAAAGATTGTGCTGAAGATTGTGTAAGGCTGTGGTTAGAAAGGTTGGGAATAAAAATTTCATTGAATACATATGAAATGTATACTGTATCTTATATAAATTACATTCCCAAAAAGCATTCAATTGAAATACTGGCTCGACAACATCTCGCCTGGAGCTCCTGGCTTTTAACTCAGACTCAATATAATTTTTTTGAATTCCTTAAGACTGCGCTCTGGAGCCCGAAACATTTTTTGCAGTATCGTTTGCTTGCGAAACTTCGTCTCAGACAGTTTCAAGTTCTCGAGTTGCGAGCTAAAAAATACCGCAAATCCAAGTCCAGAATGGAAAAAAGCTTTTGTTTGAAAAAAATTTACAAAATATATATACATCTGCGGTCACGCACATCTTACCACTGAATTTCGTGTGACAAATGTTGGGAAACGTTGGAATACATTTTAGAACGGTACCTTTTGAGATTTACCTGTTAATTGTATGAATTTATTTGAGTAAGTATCTGCAAAAGTATCTTAAAAATAAATACGGGTATTTCTGAAATACAAATTCCTTATAACTTAGTTGTGGCACACTAAACATAGAGCTTGAAAATGAGTCCGAAATATAAGCGGTTGACTCGAGACCAAAAGGTTATTATTTTTACATTAGAGAAAGAAGGAGTACCCCGCCGTGAAATTGCAAGACGGATAGGCTGAAGTCATCCAACAGTAATCAATTTGCTGAAAAAAAAACCAGGACGACCGTTTGGAGAGCATCAGCAATAAAAGGACAAGGAGAAAGACATCGACCGAACAGATAACGTTATACACCGAATGAGCATGAAGAATCGTTTTAAAAGTGCAGTAGAAATAAGAAGAGATCTCGAACAAGAGCACCAAGTAACGATTAGTGTGGAAACGGTCCGCAGACGACTTCAGGAATTTGGACTTTGTGGCAATAGACCTGCAAAAACCCCTCTTGACACAGAAAATGAGAGTTGAACGGTTGGAGTGGGCTAGCATGCACCGTAATTGGACTCTCGACCAATGGAGAAATGTTATATGATCCGATGAAAGCAAGTTTAACTTGCAATGTGCCAACAATCTTCCGTACGTGATACGTTTTTCAGGTGAAAGATTTAAAGATACGTGCGTAATTAGAACGGTCAAGCATCCTCAGAGTCACATGATCTGGGGATGCTTTTCGTATTATGAACGGGGTCCTTTGCGTTTTGTTGATGGTATTATGAACGGAGAAAAATATTTCGAAGTCATAACGGGATCTGTCGTGCCTATCGTGGAGGAGCAATACGGTCATTCTAATGAGACTATCTTTCAGGATGACTCCGCACCATGTCACCGTGCAAAAACAGTAAGTTTCATTTTATTTACACAATATCACTTTATCCTCATGTTTGTAGCTAAAAATAATAAGATATTCGTTTAAATTTTGTTTACAGGTGCAGAGATTAATAAAGTACCTTGGTATTCAACACATGGATTGACCAGGAAACTCCCCGAATTTAAATCCAATCGAAGATTTATGGCACGTGATGAAGCGTAAAGTGGCTCAGCATCAGCCGAAAACCAAACTGGAGCTAAGTAGAAATTTGGAAGACAACTGGGAAAATGAGTTTTCCATTAGGGAATTGCAAAATCTTGTTGAATCGGAGCTGCCTCCAAAGGGGGTCGACATCTTATTAGTCTTAAGAATACAATACTATTTTAAGTAATTGCTACAAAAAACAATTTTTTGTTTGAAGTGGTTTAAAACTAAAAAAATTTTGAAAACTGAAATTAATATATGAAAACGAAAATTAACCTTTTCCTTATTTTACATGAAAACAAAGAAAAATATGCTTTTAATATTAATCAAATTTTGTCAAAATCCCTTATTTTATTTATGAAATCCATGTTAAAAAAATTTTGAATTTGGTTCAAATATTGAGATATTTTAAAAATACTGCAAGAAATGAAGTGGTAAGATGTGCATAACCGCAGGTGAATGTATATATCGATAGTTAAGCGCACTAAAATTATGAGTGAAAATTTCGAATGTTTCAGGAACGTCGATTTTGTTTTTAAATTTCAATACATCTTAATACAAAACACTTATTTTAACTGCATACTGTCACTGACTATGCATTTTCAAAAAATTTACAATAGGTAGATATTATATTGATGGATTTAAAAATGCAGTAAACCAATTTTCGTCAAAAGGTCACTTATCACTTTAGTGCGCTTAACCATCGATATGTTGTTTGTTTTTTAATATTTTTGAAAAATATCATTTGAATATTGTTGCCTATCATCTTTGTCACCGACATCTGTTAGAGAGTGGCTGAACTAAAATTTTGTGTCCTGAACACAAGTTTCGTTCTGGATCAATTCTTGTTTTTGTTTTCAATGTAAAACAAGATCCAGATCTAGATCTTGGGCTGAAAAAAATGCAGCTTCTGTAAACATCACAACAAATAAGACGGCGGAAATTTCTTCTACTTCAAAAAATTTTTTCCAAAATTGAAAAGTAATGAACGAGTTTCTTTGGTAAAGCTGAAAATAGAAAGTGAGGAAAAGAAAATGAGAATGGAGATGGAGGAAAGAGTACGAAAATATGAAGCGAAGGTAAAGCATAAAATGAATTAGACATACAAAAAAAAAAAACACTTATCTGCAAAAATTACTTTTTAACCATTTTTTTTGTCACCATCAGCTAGTCAGCTTGCTCCTGTATTTTTCTAAGTCACTGCCAAAATGTAACTAGAAAAGTGGCATTTTCTCTGAAAGGCATTATAAGTGAAGCTGTCAGCTTTTAGGCAAAGTCTCCAGCCAACCATTCTGCTCTGGAAAAGTATTCGTGAACATTTAGGAGAAAAGTCGCTAATATTGAAAACAGGCAACTATTTCCTGTCGCTCTGAAGTGATTGGCCAAACCATAAACTGGTCTTTTAAATTTAAAATTGATTTGAATATCCTGTTTGTAAAAAGCTGAATGGTGCCTCCATCTCTCACTCCAAACAACCTTGCTATTTTTGAAATGGAAGCTCACTCACCGTATGAACCAAGCCTATAAAGAACATTAATAAGCTGCATAGCTACCAGAGATCTGCAACAAGTAACATGAAAATTAAGTTACTTGAAAGAAAATCATGTTCTCAAGTCAAATCAAATCGTCAATAACTGCTTTGTCCTTTTCACTTAAACGTTGTCCTAAATAATTTGAGAAACATAAATCTTATCAAACAATTTTAAAATCAAAGTGCAAAATTTATTTGTCCACTGACCATTATTGGATCCAACACTATACAAAAACAGTAGCTCGTCCAATTAATTTTTTTCAAGTTCTTGATCAATTTAATTTTTTTGACTTAATTTTGGCATTTTAAATTACTATGAAAAAATTCAAAAAATTGGTACAGTATTACCATATGTCAAAAATGTCAATATGGAATTAAAAAAAGTTTGTGATGGCAACTTATTTTCTATACAATTAATCAGTTTAATCGGTATTTGTTAAGATGGGTTTGTGGATACGGTCATTACGTATATTTACGGCGTTCATTGAATACCACTAATATCATGCAGCCCTAGAGGTGTGCATTTACGTCACGGGATTTATTATTACATGTGGCAATAGAACACATAAGTTTGAGAATTAATGCCATGTGCATTATTACCATAAAATTGTTCGTATTACTCTCTTCATTTTTATGAGTCTGTTTATGGTACCAAATGGTGTGTTTTTTATATAATATAATCGCCCTTGTACGGAATATTCAAAACAACAACACCGGTTTGGTGGCAGTAATGCGCTTGACGTTAATTCTCTACCAAATGTGCATTTTTTATTTTGGAAATGGTGTTTAAAACAGTTTTGGATATATTAAAGCTAGTATGACACTTGTTTTTTTTGTCCAGTTAACTGCGCCAGCTAAACGTGTTCAAAAACAGAACAACTGAATTTCTTTCTACCTAACGACAGCCAAAAGTAAGGGAAGCATTCCATGATTACCCGATATCCTATTCAATTTCATATGAATCGGTGACTAAGAAACAGTTTGCAATTTTGTACAATTAAAAAACCAACCACCGACATTAAAATTTATATCCACTACAGGGGCGCAAACAGGAATTTTTTTTGGGGGGATTTTATCAAATGTAGAACTTATATATAAAAACGATTTTACATTATTACAGCGGCTGTGTTGTAGCGGTTTGTTCAGACTTCAGGCATGGCCAGCACCATATTTTTTTTCCAAAAAAAAATTTAAAACGATCACTGTCGGGGCATTTTGTCCGTATAGAAGGTGAACAGCAGTGGTAACGGTCGTTTTCAAAATAAACTGGCTTCAACGTTGTTTAGGATCTGTTCGGCCAAAATATTTTGCAAGCTTGTTCGGCAGTTGTACGAAGGTTATAAGGCTTGAGCTACAATATTTTCATTTTGACTCAGGTCCCAAAAGGGTCAGCAAAAGTAAAATTTTTTTCTCCCCACACATTAAAAAAAAATACATATCTTTCTCCGATAAAAAATTCTCTATTTTCGATAATAGCTATTTTCTCTTTTTCAAATAAAATTTTCTTCAATTATAATAAATTTTCACAATTTCAAAGAAATATTTCCTCACTTTTGGGAAATGGAAATAATTCAATGTCTCTTATAATGATAAGTATTTTTCTCGCACAAAAAATTGTCATTTAAAGAGAAAAAATTTATGGAAAATGAACAATTTTTACTATACAGTGGACGTCCAATACAACGAACTTTCGGTGTAACGAATTTTCGATTTAACGAACCGGCAAAATTATCTCACTGATGGTTCTATATTATGAACGTACAGCAATTTTAGTTGCATTGGCGGCATCAGTCTTCCCTGACGTAAGTCCTTGACATTTTCAATAGGGCCATTCATATTAAAGATTTTCTTTTCAAATTACTTTTTCAGTGCTCACTTAGGATTTCGGATATTTGCGAGTGGAATTGTGTCGATCGTTTTATTGATCGTTTTGTAGAAATACATCACATAGGCAGTTTCAAACAATATTGAACTGTCAAAACTTGTAGTTTTAATAGATTTGCAAGAAACAGCAGTGCAAAAAAGCGTTGCGACCGTTACAAAACAAACGCGAATTGAAGACTTCTTCTCAAAAAAATAAACATGTTTTAAATTTTAGTTATGAAATAAAGAGAATTCTTAAAAAATGCATTGCATCGAACTATTTAACTAAAGAGGGGGCTAAAAAATTAGTACAAAAATATCGATCGATTTAACGAATTTTTCGATTTAACGAACAAGGGGTACAACATAAGATTCGTTATATTGGACGTCCACTGTATTTTGATAAAAAATTCACTATGCGAAGTATTGTCTTCAATAAAATTAAATCTTTTATCAAAAATAAAAAAGTCTTAGGCCCGTTAACTGATCTCCGAAGTTTAAATTCCTTTATCTCAGATTTCGTAAACAGAGTTTAAATTTTAAACTCAGTTAAAATTATTTTCGTAACTTATCTCATTTTTATCGGCAGTTTGCTTAAACTCTGTTTAAAAATTTAAACTGAAATTAAAAAACATATTTGAGCGGCACTGTAGTAAAAATTCTTCAACTTTGACGTAGGACATCAAAATATTTCAAAAATTTTTGATAAAATAATGCAAATTGTCAGTTTCATTGGAATATTTTTTTATGTATAATATGTTTGTTTTTTGTTTATTGTTTTGATTTTTTTGAAGTATGATTTTTTTATTTTTTGTTTACGATTGAGAATATTTCCAATGTTCTCAGAGAATTTTTGACAAAATCTAAAGCCTGGTTTTCACTAGGTCAATTTCAATGACAACAATCACTGATGTCAGTAGGTATTTAAATCATATGACGTCAAATGCGTTTTCATTACAACTCAAAAACTGACATAAAATCTAATGTCAAAGACTGACGTGGAATTTATGTGTCAAATGATTGCCATACTGTTTTCACGTTCGTTGTTATTTGAAATGATTTTTGAAATTATAGAATCGCAAAGCAATGAACCAGAAGCGGACTAAGTTATAAAACGTGTAACCTTGGAACCACTGGAGAATAAGAAAATCACAACGCTTTATGTGAGACCACAAGGAGATACGCTCCATACCACTGGTGTCTCGTCGACAGTGTGCCTTTGGGTACTCATTCAGCGGCAACAGCGTTTTTGAAAGCAATTCCAGCTGCCAGTTTTATTTATTTATTTATTTATTTATTTCGAAATTCATCTACTGGGCTAAGCCCTCACAGATTACTTGATAGTACTTTAAAACTAAGATAACAAAAATACTTAATCTAAAGCTTGAGACTACATAATGATGGATTTGAGGTTATTAATGAAGGTATCTCTATCAACGCTGAAATCTAATTGATTCGCAAATTTATTGCAATCAGAGAGGCACCGAGAAAGAGGCTCATTGCAACCGTAATTAGTTCAATGGTAAGACGTATAGAATAAAATTGGATTTCGCAAATAACGTGCCGGGACATTGAATGGAATTAATGCTAATTTTACCGTCGATTATATCCTTAACGAACCTTAGTATATTATATCCTTAGTATATTGTTAAAGAATCGTCTATCAGTTAAACTACTTAGACCTAAAAGACGGCAGCGCACCCTATAAGCAGGCATAGTTTCCCAAGAGTATAGTCTTCTCAGGGCAAATCTTGTGAAACGTTTTTGAATATTCTCTATACGGGTAATCGAGACATCATAAATAGGGTCCCATACAACTGAAGTATACTCTAGTTGAGATCTTACCAAACTGAAAAAGAGTGTCCTAGGTGTAAAAGGATCAAGAAATTCAATGGTATTTCTTTTTAGGAACCCAAATTGGGAGTTCGCTTTTGCGATAATGTGTTCCATGTGAGTGTCGAAAGACAGTTTTTGGTCAAAAAAGACACCGAGGTCTTTAAATTGACTCACCCTGCAAAAAACATCATTAGTGTTATACTTATACTCATACAGTTGAAAGCAACTCCACCAATAACGGGTAGAGGTGGCGTTGTTATATTTTTATCCTCCGGTGGCTTCAAGGCTGCCTACGGTTAACTTTTTATTCCTACATTTTCAACAAAAATATCATACGCAACTGAAACAATAAAATTAAAATAATCTGTTTCAGGCAAAAATTGACACAAAATGCCAACATGCTGGCATTTCGATTTTTTGTTTGTCATTCAACGATATACTGATTGGCAATCAAAAATTATCTGTTCTCACTTGTTTGTGATTGTATATGACTATCAGTGGTCATATATGACAACAAACTTAATAACAAAACGTTTCCATTAGATTGACAACATTTGTCATTGAAAACTGACCTAGTGAAAACCAGGCTTAAGTTTCAATTTTTTAAACCTAGAATTTCTGTGTTTAAATTTAAACTTGCCTCACCAAGTTAAACTTAGATTTTTTGAGATGAGGTATCGACGTTAAAATTTAAACTGAGGTTAAAGAATTTTAAACTTTGTTTAAGCTAAACTTTGCTTAAAATTGAGATCAGTTAACGGGCCTAATTCTCTAAAAAGGACATTTTTTTATATTTTTCTCTTTTTCATGGAAGCTTTTTATCATTTGTAGGGAATTTTTAGTACCACATTGCTTGGCACTACAATAATTTTTGAGGGGGGTTTAAGACCCGAAATCCCCCGTTTGGTTGCGCTAATGATCCCTGACCATATTACGCATTTTTTCTTTCTTCTAACGCAAGGCAAAACGAACTGCTCTACAAAATTTGTCAAATGTAAATACTAATATTTTTAACTATTTGGTAAAAAAATTATATGACTGCGACATTACTTTTTTGTTGTACTTTTTTTATCCTTTGACTTGCTTGCAATGAATTTTACAACGAATTAAGTATGGGTGCAAAGTTTTTTGTTTGTGTGTTTTATGTTTATTTATTATGAATTTTAATTTAACCCACTTTGGAACAAGTTGTGAGGAACGAGATATTCCACTTAAGTACCAAATGAAATTGAGCGCGTGCTCGTGCGTGCAGTGTGGTCAGTAGACGCGCAGGCGGACGTACATAAGACAGACAGACAGACAGACATAAATTGCGTACGACATGAATTTCGTAAAACTACTTCAATATAAAGTGTAACGTGATTAGCTAAGAAATCAAGCTAAGAAATGCGATATAATTTTCAAACTTCACTGATAACAAGAAACTGCTTCTCAATGTAGTTAGTTAGCAAATAAAATAATCAGTCTACATTCCTAACACTAACAGGCTGTTTTTTTTAAAAGCCAATATATAAAAAATGCAAAACACTTAATTCGAACTAATAGTTACCAGCATGAAATAAACCGTAGATGCTGCAAAAACTTTTTCGATGCCATTGTTTCTTAGAATGCTAAATAGAATATTGTCCCAATCATTTAATGTATTTGTCATTGCATGAACAAAACATGTAAACGACCCATTCTTAAATCTTATAGCTTCGACAAGGTAGGAGATGAACTCTTCGAAAACTTAAATACTGAACGAGGATTCAGACCATGATAGAATAACAAGGTAGGCGCATATTAGAGAAGAAGTGAGTTAGATGTCAAAGTCAGCTGTTCGAATTTAAGTTTTTCTAATTGTTGTTGCGACTTATTTGTTTATAGCACACTCAGCTTTGATTGTATAAAATAAGACTTTTGAGCAGCCGTAAAAATATGAGTCTACCTTATTATTCTGTCATGATTCAGAGAAGCCCAGCAAAATTTTTCGTAAAGCTTTGATTTGCATTCATGATATAATTACTCCAAGGTAGTATTGACGTTTCTGTTGGAAACGGACTTTTGTCAAAAAATATAACAAGAAAGAGAGCGCTCACAATCCGTCATTGCATACAATTAATTTTCACTGGTCACATTCAGCGTACCCAACAGTTGCCAACTGCTTAGTCAAAATTTGGTGCACATAAATATGAAGTTGTGCATTAAAATGCATTTAAAAATAGAAAATTTTAAATTTGTCGGTAAAATTTCCATTCGTATTTGATACAAAGCTTGATATTTCATAAACTTGACAATTTTTCTGAAACTTCAATATCGATAATAGCGCTCCCTGATATGTTGCTGTCACAACAGTTGACGCAGCTGAATGTGGCCAACGAATATAACAACGAACAGCTGTTTTTGACAAGAGTTCGTTTACTTGTAGCTGAGAGAATCAACATTTGTCAACACTACCTGGTAAAATTATTCTATCATGATTTGCATTCGATTCTAAAACGCATTACAAAAATGTTGATGTTTGAATTGAGTGCGTTTTTAGAAAATTTGTTTAAATTTTTTATTTGACTTTTGTTTTTTGCTTCAAACGCGTCAAATTTTTTTTTAATTTTTGAGCGTCGAGATAATAATTGTAAAAATTTAATATTTTCGATTGAAATATAGAATAATGTGTGAAATGTAAAAATATCAAATAAATTAAAGTCATTAATAAAAATGTTGTGCACTAAAGATTAAAACCACATATAATGAAGGATATGCAAATAATAAAAAGTGCGCAATAATGGATGTCTTCCGGTAATTTTCAATTTTGAAACAATTCATATAACAAGCTTACCGTTTCTTTTATCTTTTAATGGAAGTACAGAAGAGAGATAAATGAAATTATGTTTTGACATTGTTTATGATCAAACTTCAACAAACTTTGCAGGGAAATGCCGATACTCTGACTAACAATTAGTTAATAATCTAATTTTTTGTACTAATTATGTAATTTCAACTAAAGATATAACTATTGATTTTATAATTATAATTTATAAACTTCAGTTCGTTAACTACTAAATAAAAATATTTTTCTCATTTTAAAAAAGAAATTTACTAGCTTTTAAAATTGGTGCTTTTCAGCTTCCCACTGTTAAGGAAGAAATGTTCAAAAATAACTTATTTATTGATTATTTTAAACGCTTTCCTAATATGTGCACCGAAATATATTATTCAACAACTTCCAAGTTGTTAACAAATCGCACATTAAATACAAAACAGTCACAACTCAAAAAACACAAATTTTCAGGAGAAGCAAAAAACTGTTTAAACTGAAATGATTGCAATATTATTAACAAATTTGGTTCGACAATGAAGAAACACTATTTAAAATTAAGTTTTGCTATAGTTTCTTAAATTTTACATTTTAATTATAGAAATATAGGAAAATTTTGAGTTATGACCAGGGGTTGAAATAACAGTTATTTGAATTTTAATTTTTTGTTCAAAAATATTTTGTTTTTGAACAGAACAAAAAAAAAATATATACAAAAATTTTGTTCTGATTATGAACAAAAAATTTTGGTTTACAATTTTTTTGCTCTTTGAACGATATTTATTTTTTGAACAATATAAATTTTGTTCAAGTTTTTTTGGTCATTTGAAAAATTTTGATTGTAATTTTATCAAGTTTCAAAGAAATTCAGTCAATATTATTATTATTTATATATTGGATATACAATAAGCTGCTTTGATTGGTAAACTGATGTTGCGTGGGCAATTTTCAGTTCGGATATGAATAATTACTAAAGAAAAAAAGGGGCTAGAGGTGGACTTTACAATATCACACTCTCAATTCCGTGAATTTTTTTCTTAAGGAATTTTGTTAAAAAACTGTTGTTTAAGAAAGTGCACATCTACAGAAAACAACAAATTCCAGAAATGAGAAATCCTCTTAACCGAATCAACCCAAAAACGGTCTTACATGTATGCGTTCTTTTACAAAAATTTAATGTAACAAATTCCTAAAGAAAAATTCAAGATACAATCTTGTCGTTGTTGCGTATGAATTTTTTACCTTCCTTAACCACTGAATCTTTCCATCTTATATTCACACCATATGTTGCCAGACTAAAATTAATAACTTATCTGCACTATGCCATCAGCAGTAGTGGTGATGTAAGCATCAAATGCATATATGTTTTCAGCAGGAACTTATTGATCTTGTTGAAAATCAGTCAGATACCGCATCTGCACAACCAATCAACAACAATGCTCAAAGCTCAGAACTAAGGCCGGCTGCAGATCTAAATATGCACGAAGATGAAACTTGTTTATCTCTATTAGGTGATTTCCTTAATGTCAACATTTCCTTCGGTCAACACTCAGCTGCAAATGAAGTTCTACAGGAACGTCAAAGCTTAGCGGCCATCTACACTGAAATAAAAAATTTTAATTTTTCGAAACGAGCACCATTAAACATGAATGTTCTTAATTACTGGCATGAACAAAGATATTAAGCGGATTTACCCATATTTTGAAACTGGCAGCAATTATTTTATCAATTCCTGCCACGCAAGTAAGCGTTGAAAGAAGTTTTTCAGCGTTAAAATATATTTTAAATGACTATTGGTCAAAATTATCGGAGAAAAATCTCGAAATATTTTATTAGTGAGGCTTAACACTTAAAATCTTAAAAATATGCAATAAAATCAAATACGCAAGAAAAAGTCTTTTAATTTAGCTGACACAATTTTAGGATTTTTTAACGCGATAAAGTTACTTCTTAATACTCTTATACTGGAGCCTTATTTCCCAATATATATTTTATGATTTCCTCCACGAACGAGAACCAAACTCGTTGCGTTTTCTTTGGTTTTCAATTTGCGAACTCAAGCGTGTTTCCAAGCTCTGTTTTTTAGTAATAAAATAATTTTGATTTTTTTTAGCCTATGAGCAAAATATTTTGTTCAAAAATTTTTTTGTTCTTAAACTGATTTTTATTTTTGAACAAATTTTTTTTTGTTCTTTGAACAATATTTATTTTGAAAACAGAATTTTTTTGTTCAAATTTTTTTGCTTAAATTTTGAACTTTTTATATTGTTCTTTTTTGGATTCAATCCCTGGTTATGACCCTTTTACTGAAATTTTTTCGTACGACTAGTAATTTTATCTTTAAATGTGCCTCTATAACTGATAAATTCGCATTATTTTTTAATTTGTTTATTCACAAGCATTTTAGTATGAAAATTAAAAAAGAACATCAATAATCTTTATTAGTTTTAATTAAAAATGAAATTTCGTTCTTTTAAGAAGAAGCGATTGATAATTTTTTGTGTAATTATATTGCGATTGTGGAAATAAAAATAATTTTGACTTGTGACACTTTAACTGAAATTTCTCGTTTGAAGTTTAAGTTGCACCTGTTTAACTGATGGAAATTGTATTAATTTATAAAATCTCTTAATTCACAAGCATTTAAGTATGAAAATTACAGAAGAACATCAATAATCTTTGTTAGTTTTAATTGAAAATGAAGCTTTGTTCTTATTAGAAGAAGCGTTTGATAATTTTTTTTTTGTAATATATATTGCGTTGTGCAAATAAAAACAATTTTGACTTATGACGCTTTAACTGAAATTTTTCGTTTTTATTTCATGTTGCTCCTCTTTAACTGATGGAAATTGCTTAGTTTTCAAAAATGTTCATTCGTTAACTAATTAACCAGAAAAATATTAACAAAAAAATATAAGTTATTTGTTTTTTATTAAAATCTATTTTAAAAGAAATATTTATTCAGCTTTAGTTAACAGTTCAACATAAAAAATATATGCTCAATATTTAAAAAAAAATCATTTATTTTTGTTAAAATATTTAGTTTTTAATTTTTAAGTATTAATCAAGTTCTTATAGAAAAATTCATAGCAGTTCTTTGGGATGTGGTTTTTAATAGCCAGGTCTTTAATATCTTTTTGCTTTACTTCTGAAAGCGGTAGCCTTTCGGAATATAGCGAGCATAATCTAAAATTGTAAAAAGTAATATTTATGAACAAATAATAAGCATCATTTTTGGTGTACAATTTTGAATATCACCTTAAAAATAAACTTTTAGTTAGTTTTAATATAAGCTACTTACTCGATGCATCTCCAAAGCTTAAAAGGTTTCAAGTTGTTTTTTCTTATACATACTCTTTGAAAGTTGGCTTCTTTATACGAAGTTTTATAGAAGAAGGAATCGAGTCTTTCTTTATTTAGATGTAAGACTTTTATGTTATGCCATGTAACTTTCTTATTGTCTTCATTTATGGAAAAATTTTGACCCCACTCTTCTTGTAGACTTTAAAAATCACCATGTGATAAATCAGTAACTTTATATGGAGCTCCAGTCCTTTTAGCAGTTGCTATGAGGGTAGTTAGGGAATTCACAGTTTGCTTCTAAAGTTAACACCTGGCAACTTTAGAAAGATATTTCAATCGAACTGTGAGCACCGCTTTTTGTGTTTTGGAGCTAAATTGCAAAAATAGTTTTCAAAAATTCGAAATTTGTTCAATAACATGCCTCGAATGAACGGAAACGAAGAATTATGGAAAAATGTACTTACTTCTTCGACGATCCATTCTTCTTCCATTTTTTGCAACAAAATTAAATCAGCTGATAGGGAGATAAGGGGGCGATCTTCACATGGCAACGTGTCTGACTGCCTCAACTTGGCGAGGCCAGCATTATCCATGTCGAAATCGTCTCAAGTCGACTCAAACCTCCGCGTGGTGTCTCCTGGAAACGTCAAAGTACTATCGCCCGATCAACTTTAGCGGCGAATCTGAGCGGCGGGCTTCCTTTGGCCATCAAGCAAAGGTTGTGCGTTGGGTTTGAAGCCCACCATGTAATAAAACCATTTCAATGAAAAGTTTAAGAATAAATAAAAGAATGATCCCCAAATCTGATGACGACTACCGCAAACGAAAAACTGATAATGATTTACGGATATGCACCTGGAATGTCAAAACCCTAAATTGGGATGGTGCCTCTATCCAACTGATTGATATCTTGGAAAGATATAATTCTGATATCACTGCAATCCAAGAAATGCGATGGAAGGGACAGGGTTGCTTACGGCAAGCATCCTGTGATATCTACTACAGCGGCCATGCGGAGAAGCACGAGTTTGGATGCGGATTTGCAGTTGGCAAGAGAATACGGCATCATGTCCTGCGATTCACTCCTGTGAACGAACGACTTGCCATAATCCGCTTCAAGGCAAAATTTTTTAACATAAGCCTAATATGTGCGCACGCTCCGACAGAAGAAAAAGATGACGAGACCAAAGAAAGTTTTTACGAGCGCCTTGAAGACGCATACGAGCGCTGGCCCCGTCATGACATAAAAATCGTGCTTGGTGACTTCAACGCCAAGGTGGGTAAGGAAAACATATTTGGTCCAACAGTCGGAAAGTTCAGCCTCCACGACAACACATCCGATAACGGAATGAGGTTGATTGACTTCGCCGCAGCACGAAACATGGTCGTTAGTAGTACTAGATTCAAGCATCTCAATATTCATAAGGCCACTTGGCTGTCCCCTGATCAAAAAACATGCAACCAAATTGATCACGTTTTGATTGACGGAAGGCACTCTTCCAGTGGGATTCCGTGGGATTAGCCTTCTAAATATCGCATATAAGGTCCTGTCGAGCGTATTGTGTGAAAGACTGAAGCCCGTCGTCAACCAACTGATTGGACCTTATCAGTGTGGCTTCAGACCTGGAAAGTCCACCATTGACCAGATCTTCACGCTCCGACAAATCTTGGAAAAGACCCTCGAAAAACAAATCGACACGCACCATCTCTTTGTCGATTTCAAAGCCGCCTTCGACAGTTCAATAAGGAGTCACCTATACTCCATCATGTCTGAATTTGGTATTCCTGCGAAGCTAATACGTCTTTGCAGGATGACACTGTACAACACCAGCAGCGCAGTGAAAATCGGGAAGGACCTCTCCCTTCCGTTCGATACCAAGCGAGGTTTCAGACAAGGTGATTCCTTATCGTGCGACTTCTTTAATATAGTAATGGAGAAGATCATCCGAGCTGCTGACCTGAGACGCAGCGACACAATTTTATATAAGAGCGTTATGCTGCTGGCGTGTGCTGATGATATTGACATCATTGGCCAAAATACGCGCGAAGTCAGTGCAGCATTCTCCAGGCTAGAAAAAGAGTCGAGTCGAATGGGTCTTGCAGTGAACGCAGATAAAACGAAGTATCTCGTGTCAACAAACAAACAGTCCCAGCGTCTTGGAAACTACGTCACTGTTGACAACACCTCCTTTGAGGTAGTGAAGGACTTTGTTTACCTGGGATCCAGTATTAACTCCTCCAACGATATCAGTATTGAGATTAAACGAAGGATAACTCTTGCAAACAGGTGTTACTTTGGGCTCAGTAGGCAATTGAGAAGCAGAGCTCTTTCTCGACGAACAAAACTGACACTCTATAAGTCAATAATCATGCACGTCCTACTATACGCATCACAAACCTGGACGTTGAGCAGCTCTGATGAAAGGACTTTGGGAGCGTTCGAGAGAAAAATCCTTCGCAAGATCTATGGTCCAATCTGCGTCAATGGCGAGTACCGAATACGATGGAACCACGAGTTGTATGAGCTATATGCCGACATCGATATAGTCAAGCGTATTAAAATAGAGCGGCTTCGCTTGCTAGGTCATGTCGAGAGAATGAACGACGAAGCTCCAGCGAAAAAAATATTGGATTCGGTACCCAGCGGTGGCCAACGCAGACGAGGAAGACCACATCTCCGTTGGAAAGACCAGGCATTGGATAACCTGACGACGCTTGGAGTTTCCAACTGGCGCCAGCAAGCGCACGACAAAAGAGGCTGGCGCAAATTCTTAGACCAGGCCAAAACCGACCAACGGTTGTAAGCGCCATCTAAGTAAGTAAGTAAGTAAGAATTATCGCAAATAGAGAAATTTTTTATCGGAGAAAGGTAGGAATTTTTTTCTGAATGTGTGGGGAGAAAAATATTGAATTTCTGCTGACCTTATTGGGACCCGAGTAAAAATTAAAATATTTTAGCTCTAGTCTTATAACCATCCTACAACTGCCAAACAAGAAAAAAAATCCATTAAAAGGCCTACAACTGGTGCTTGCAAAATATTTTAGCCGAACAGATCCTAAACAACGTTGAAGCCAGTTTATTTTAAAACGACCGCTACCACTGCTGTTCACCTTCTGTATTGATAGAATGTCCTGACAGTGACCGTTTTAATTTAAAAAAAAAAAAAAAAAAATATGGTGCTGGTCATGCCTGAACAAAGAACCATAAGTGCAAAAATTGAACGGACTAACCGCTACAACTCAGCCGCTGTAATTACGTAAAATTGCTTTTATATATAAGTTCTACATTTGATAAAACCCCCCAAAAAGGTTGCGCCCCTGCCTTAAGCATTACTTTTGTTAAGGTTTCACATATTTTAACACTTGTTTTTTCTTAAATTTAATGTATTTTGCAAGCGTTTCTAATTAGTTGTTACAGATACATTTAAGATTTTAGAATAAAAGTTTCTTTTAAATCAACTGTACCATTAAAAACTTTTCAACTAGTTTTTTTGTTTTTAAGATATATTGGAGTAGTTGCAGAAATTAGCAAGTCAATATGAAAAATTTAAAAGTTAAAGAAGAAATCGGAAGATGTCTTATAATAAAAATATCGTTACTAATTAATTGTCAACGGCTGTATGTATTTTCTTTATAGTACTAACGTTATATAAATCATGTTAATTTTTTCTTTTTTGTTTTGTTTTGTTTGGAATTTTTCAACTTCGTTGGTGGCATTAAAAAATCTTTGGTTATTGATTGTAAAGATGGCGATTGCTGTATGACTTACCATGTAGTAAGTGCTGACTTTTAGCACCTAATGAACGTGTTAGCTTTTAATTACAGAACACAATTTTCACGCCAGCAAATTGTTATTCTAATCAACAACATTCTTGTGTAATATTTATGCAAAACGTGGAAAAGTATTTACATTGGTTTTGTTATATGTTTACCACCAACAACGTGTGCGATGCAAGGCAACGTCAATAAGGTGGCAACAGCTAACAACCAGCATGGATGCTGTTTGACGCCCCTGCTGTTCGGTTTGTTGACAAGTGTGCAGCCAAAAAAGAGAACAATTTTCCTCTTGTTGATTAAAGCCAATCGTGATTTATCAGCATTTTATTTTGTTGCTTATTTGCAATTGATCAAATATTGCACCATCACCAGCCTGACTGCCTAACTAACTGCTGCCTACCTGTACAAAATGCACTTAAGTGGCTGCGCATGCGCTGCAAAAACTGGAGCAATATTGCAACAGATGCATCGCCGCTGCTATACAAAGTTTGTGGCTGCTACTAATGGAAATGTTAGCAGCATCAAATGAAATGCAAAATATTTAAGCGCTGCTGCTAATAATTAAGTTTGTCACCTTCTGCTGTAGCGTCCATGCTTATGATATGCAACGCCTAGCTGCGCTGCAGCGCCGCCTCAGACAACTATGAATTCCTTAGAAATGGGCAGACACAGCTAAATACTTTTAAAAAATCATATATAAACTGTCCGAGGATCGATATTTTTAATTACTTACGGTTTGACAATCGCATTGGGAATATCACAGAAATAATACGGTTCGTGCAGCACAGCAAAAATTCACAAGTTTTTTACAAAAGGATCTTATCTTAAAGCAAACAAAAAAATTAACTAATTTCAAAAATGGTCTGGAAGGTGAGTGAACCAACAAAACTTAATGTGAAAATTGTGACAAAGTAAAAAGTGAACTTATATCGATAATTTTTTAAAAAAAATTTGCTAATAAAAAGTAGCAAGAAGATTATCTAAAGATAATGTTGAATATTAAAAGATTTAAAAAAGTGCTGTTGGCTGACAGAAAAATTTTAGCAGGCTCAAATTAACAAGGACATAAACTTGTTAACAATATAAATTGGCTGGAACTGAAATAATTTTTATTATTCGCAATTTCCATAGATATACTGTTGATAAGCAAAAAAGTAAATGTTATAGATCTGAGATAAACTAAAGTTACAACTATGAAGAATTTTGCGAAATGTATTAAAAAATTTCATGTCATTATTATTCGCGTTATATATTAAAGATATTCATATAAAGATACTCAGTTTCAACAATATAAAAGGGTATTGTAGTGGAAATAGTACTAGTTCTCTCTGTTGGTAGTTTGACATTATATTAAAGTGTATCATCTAAAACTTTCATATAGAAATCTTATAAAACTCTGAAAAAATCATAATAAAGTCTCATAAAATCCTTTCAATACTCTTTGTCTGTGTAACAGCTTACAATCCTAGTCATCTCTATTGTTGCTGTGGCACACGCCATCGAATACAAAGAACCCGACTATGGTCCAGCTGAGTATGAATTCCACTACTCTGTGCATGATCCTCATACCGGCGATATCAAGAGTCAGAAGGAAGCACGTAAGGGTGACAAAGTCGAGGGCGTCTATGAGCTGATTGAACCCGATGGCCACAAACGTATTGTACACTACTCTTCAGATCATCATACTGGATTCCAGGCTGTTGTACATCGCGAACCAACTAACATCAAGATACCAATTCCCGAGCAACATCATAAAATTATTGGCCATAAGGTTTTGACGCATGCTCCTTTGGTGCATTATTCACATGCACCGGAACCAGTACATGCAGTGCACTATGCGAAGGCAGTTCATGCGGAACCACATTATGACACTCACGTTCATGTCTCGACTCACGGTGCACAATACCAATACTAAAGCAAATGCAATAGTTTGAAGGATATTTCATCATCAAGTATCTTTAAATCAATTTTTAATCGTATGTTTATTGAAAAGTTAGAATTTTTATCAAAGAATATGCATTTTTAAATATATATATATATAGTGGATATCTTTTTATGTGCCAATCATCATTACTGTACACCTTTCTTCCCAACATCAACATCAGCTGACAACATATCCATTACAAACAGACACACATCCACACTTATATGATTCTACATAATAACTACAACGTAAACACTATCATATCATAGCATTTCATTATAGAATGTGATAAGAGTTCGATCAAATTGAAGGATTTCAATAAAGTCATTAAATTGTTCAGAATGAGAACATTTAAAAAAAAAACTTGGTTTTACTTAAAAGGTATGTGTTTCATTAGGAAAACTATACTGGGAAACAATTTTTAAAGAATGCCTTACAAATTGATACAAAGAACATAAAAGCTTATTTCTTAAGGAATCTTCTAAAACTGCAACATAAGATAATAAAAAAAACTCAATAATCCAAATCCAAACAGTAACCATGCCTAAAAGTGGAATCATGCCTTGTGGCGTAATAAACGGATTAAATGACAATAAATTGATAATTTTGAATGAAATATTAATTTAAAGCTATACATCAATGCCTATAATTTATTTTTAACTAGCGGCTGTAACCCGGTGTTACTCCGGGTTGTGCCTCGAGCACAGAAAGTGGACGATTTTCAAAACTGCTCTCATCTTTACGTTTTTAAAATAATCAATTCAATTTTAAAATTTTTTAAATTATCGTTTTTTGGGGTTTTGTCCCTCCTTCCGTCAAAAGTGTTTAGTAAAATTTCCGTAAAACTGTACCTGCCAGACATGATTAAAACAAACAAGTAAAGAAAGTCTAAAGTCGGTCTAGGCCGACTATGAAATACCCTAAACCCACTTTTCACAAAAAAAAAAAAATATGTATTGTAAATGGGCGTGTCCGTGGGCGGATGAAGTCCATTTTTCCAAACCATCTTTGTCTTGTCATAAAAAACATACATGCCAAATTTAAGCTCTGTAGGTTAAACACATGCTTAATTATTGCGTTTTCAATTTTTGGGTTGTATGGGAGGTAGGCGTGTCCGTGATCGGATGACGTCCATTTTCCGAAGACATATTTGTGTTGGTATGAAACACATACACATCAAATTTTATTGTTGTAGGCTAATTATGAGCTGAGCTATGCAGTTTTCAATTTTCGCGTTGTATGGGAAGTAGGCGTGTCCGTGGGCGGAAGATGTCCATTTTTCAAAACCATCTTTTTTTTGTTATAAAAAACATACGTGCCAAATTTTAGCTCTGTAGGTTAAACAGGGGCTTATTTATTGCGTTTTCAATTTTTGGGTTGTTTGGGAGGTGGGCGTGTCCGTGAGCTGATGACGTCCATTTTTCAAAGACATCTTTGTGTTGAAATAAAACACACACATACCAAATTTTATTGTAGTAGACTTATTATGAGCTGAGTTATGCAGTTTTAAATTTTTGCGTTGTATGGGAGGTAGGCGTGTCCGTGGGCGGATTCCAAAAATATTCAATAGTGCAGATCCTTGGGTACATGTGATCATGTGTACCAAGTTTAATCCAATTATCTCAACTCCTTCGTCTTATCCTGTGTATACGGACAACACACAGGCGGACTGACGGACGGACGGACGGACGGACGGACGGACATAGATAGCTCGACTCACGTGGTGACGCTGATCAAGAATATATATACTTTTCTATACCGGACTCGCTTCGTTCTATGCGTTACAAACGTTTGCACAAAGTTAATATACCCTGACCTTTCAGGTTTAGGGTATAAAAATGACATCTTCAACGTCTCGATCTGACGTCTGGTTTCGCATATGACGTCTGGTTTTTGACGAAAAATAACACATATCTTCCTCCGGTGAAAAATTTATCTATTTTCGATAATAGCAATTTTCTCTTTTCAAATAAAATTTTTTTCAATTAGAATAAATTTTCACATATTCGAAGAAATATTTCAATGTCTATTATAATGACAAAGATTTTTCTCGCACAAAAAAATTCTCATTTATACAAAAAAACTTTTTGAAAATGAAAATTTTTTCAAAAATAAAGAGTCTTTTTCTCTAAAATCAAATTATTTTTATATATTTATATTTTTCATGGAAGGTTTTATCAGTTTTAAGAAGATTTTTAGGATCGCATTTAGAAAAATCATTCTCTGGAGCAAGGTCAATACCTACCATTTTTCAGAAAATATGATGCCATTTTTATCATATTTAGTTTGAAAAGTCATCTCGAGAAAAATGCGTTTAAAGTTTTTCTAAGCATGCACTTAATATGCAATTTCATCTCAAATAAATTCCAATTTTAAAAAATCCTATAAGCATCAATTCGATTTTTGGATTGTCTTCGTTCAACTTCGGTTTTGGTCGATACTGTTCGGTTAATTATTTTTATACCCCCACGCGTACTGCGCAAGGGGTGTATTAATTTTGTCACGACGTGTGTAACGCCCATAAGGAGGCGTGGTAGGTATAGAAAAGTATATATATTTTTGCTTAGCATCACCACCTGAGTTGATTTGAGTTGCCATGTCCGTCTGTCTGTCCGTCTGTCTGTCTGTGGACACGATAACAGCCGTAATATTCAAGCTATCGTAATGAAATTCGATATTTAAGCTTCTTTTAAAAAAACTAAGATCAAGTTCGAGAATGGGCTAAATCGGATGAAAACCACGCCTACCTCCCATACAACACCAATGATGAAAACTCCATAAAGAAGCTAATATTTACGCTACAAAACTTAAATTCGGAATTTGTATAGTCTATGACAAAACTCAGGTGTGCTATAAAAATGGGCGTCATCTTCCCACTAACACGCCCACCTCCCATACAATCCTATTATTGAAGCCTATGTATAGAGGCTTGTGTCGAAGCTATAAAAATAAAATTAAATATTTATTATTTTTATAAAAAAAGTAAGACGTAAGAGAACAATGGGCGTAATCCATCCACGAACACACCCACCTCCTAAACAACCCCAAAACTGAAAACTATGTATATAGGCTCCTGTCGAAGCTACAAAAGTAAAATTAGGTATTTATTCTTTTTATAATAAAACCAAGATGTGTTAGAAAAATGGGCGTCATCCATCGATGAATACGCCCACCTCCCATACAACTCATAATATTGGTAACTCTATAATCAGGCTAATATTTAAGCTACAGACCTGAAATTGGGTATTTGTGTATGTATATTATATCAAAATTGAGGCGTGTTAGAAAAATTGGCATCAACCACTCAAGAACACGCCCACCTCCCATAGAACCAATAATTGAAAGCTTTATAAAAAGGCTTGTCTTTATTTTGTAGGAAAACAATTTGATATGAATGTATTTTAGACGTCATCAAAATAGTAAAATTCTTTGAAATCTCATATAAAAAGAGCTGCAATTTAAGATTTGTACCACTACCCATTTGTACAGTGGGGGTATTTTAACTTCGGCCAAGTCGAAGATATACCTTACTAGTTCATCTTTATATAGCTTCTGCTGGTATTCGTTAAAGTGAAACTTCTTTGGCGGCGAGTGAAATTTCAAGGTCTATTATTCGTGACGCTAGGCTAACGTTTTCAATTCATATGAAAATTTAAAAAAATTATAGCCGCTGCCGAGAATTGAACACCGAACATCGTTGCTTTAGAGTCGGAATCTATACCATTACGCTAAGTAGGCACATGAAAATGATCAAACAAAATGTAATTAAAACTGAACGCGTAACATACTGAAAATAACATAATTAACATTAACATTACATTTACATTAGGTCTGTTCCCGTACTTTTTGGACTAAAAATGGTAAAACTGTCAAAAGTCTGAGAGTAAGAAAAAATCTCTCGAAAGTAGAGAAAAACACAAAAAAATACGGGAACGCTTTTTGGACTAAAATTGTAAAAACTGTCAAATAAGAATGTTTGTCCAGCTTTGTCTTGATATGGAACATCGGCAGTGCAAACGAAATGCTTGAGATTTTTAATAATATTGAAAGTAATTGTGATGTTTAGCATTTAAATTAGTTTTTGCACATTTTCCAATGTTTCTGGTTTCCATTTTAATAGTTTCAAAAAAGTTTTGATGTATCGCAATTTCTTTGCTAACTTGTAAACAGCTGATTTTAAGCTGTTTGACACTTTTACCATTTTTACCCGAAGAAATTTCTCGGACTAAAACTTGCAACTTTTGATAAGGAGGGGAAATGTTTTACTCTCTCCATTGCACTCTCTTTTACCATTTTTTCGAGTACGGGAACGCTTCTCGGACTAAAACTGGTAAAAACTGGTAAATTGGACTAAAACTTTAGAGTACGGGAACAGACCTATTACATTAACATAACATTATTAACATAACCGTAACATTAATTTTCATCCTACAAGTATGCTCGGAAAAATATAGAAAAATAGTTTAAACAGGAGAAGAACGCGTTCGTGAATATAGAGAGCGAATTAGAGTTCTTAAGAATGCAGCCGCAGCTGGGTCTGCAACTAATGATGAAGGTAAGGTGATTACAACATCGGCTGAGTTCCAAAATGCATTTTTACGAAACATCAGTGTATTTTGGTGAATCTACAAAGAACCAATCCCCAAAAAACACACTGATGCTTTGTTAAAATGTATTTTGGAACTCAGCCATCATCTCAACAAAATTTTATAGCCAACCAAGTTGATACACTCAACAATCAACGTTCGCTGCTTAACGAGGCCCACATTCAACATAGCAATTATTATGATCAGGAAGCAAAACACAATAATCAACAAGATTTGTCTCTGATTTCGGAGGCTCCTTCAATGAGTACTATGCAAATGCAATCTAACATTCAAAAAGTGAAAATGTTGAGAAGACATTCGAAAGCAACTAAAACACCAACTGAACTTAAACAAGGAACGAAAATAACTGTTATTTTACAATTTTCAAATGAAAAAAGTTGTTGAAAGACATTTCCAAATATACCATTATGTTACAAATGTCCTCAGCCTCATGAATATTAAGTTCCTTTCAAATTTAAGACTGATTCTTCACCGAGAAAAAAAACTCGTAAATTCAACAATTTCAGACCTAATTCTAAATAGGTTTTGTATTTGTTTTGTGCTCAACAAAACATCTTTTTATAGTTACAATGATGGATTTGTTAAAGATTGCAACAATTTTTTTGTTGGATAAACCATTAATGTATTTAAAAAATCTAAGAACAAAAAATTGTAAATTCAACAAGGTTGGTATTTGAATGAAATAAGTATGGGATTTGTTCCTTTAACAAGGTAATTATTTAAAAAATGTAAGAAGAAAAATTGTTGTTTTTACTAAATTGTTGTTGTTTTTATGTATAAATTAATGAAGCAATAAAATTCACATTTTTAAGCATATTATTTGATTTTATTAAAAATATCTGGTTTTTACATATGTGTTTACAATGTTTGTTTGTTTACATGTTTACATTTGTGTTTACAAAATTATGTTTTTTTTTTAAAGAAATAAATAAAAAGTTGAATTAATTTATAATAACACAGGTTTACAAATAAGGGTCAACTTTTGAACCAGAGATGACAAAAGTGGTTTCGTATGTATTTGTACGCGCTGAATTCAAATCCGCAGTCTGTTTTGTCTATCAGGTCAAGTTTTGAAGATATTGGCCAAAATGAAAGTAACGGTGCATTTTATTATATATAAAATTGCTTATTCAATCCCTACAAAAGTAAATTTAATTTGGCCGATGCATTAAAAAGATATGGTTCAATTAATTGAAAAATAACCGTTTCTAACATTTTTGTCTGTGTCTCCAAAACTTAACCGGATAGAAAAAATAGATTGCGGATTTGAAATTAGCTCGCAAAAATACATATGGGACCACTTTCGTCTTCTCTGGTCCAAAATCATGTAAACGTGCAATTTAAAAATAAGCATTTCGAATATAATTCAGTTAAAACAACATAAGAATTTTCCTTACATTATAAGAAATCACTTATAAAGAAATCAAAGTTCCAACTTTTTTAAGAGCTGTTGACCTGACTATAAAAATATGCTTCGTATTCCACCTTGAATACTCGGCGAAGAGCAAATATGTTTGGATATTTCTGAGGACTGCAAATTACTTAACATTTTTTAATATATTTATTACTTTTTCTATTTTAGGAACTTTCTTCAAAGAAGATATTTGATACATATACTTCTGCAGAAACATCCAAACAAATTTGCTCTTTGCCGAGTATTCAAGGTGGAATACGAAGCATATTTTTATAGTCAGGTCAATAGCTCTTAAAAGAGTTGGAACTTTATACAAAACTTCATTTAAGTATACGTAAAATTCACAGAGTTTGTCCGGGGATTCTCCTACAACTAGTACCTTCGGCTGCATTTTTAAGTTATCATTCATTGAAGTGGCATTCGTATCGTGTTCCGTTTTTTTCAGATCATTTATGCAAACTAAGTGTACTATCATGTCATTTTGTCCGTCTGCTATTGTAGGTTTTAAATTTCTGCTTATTCGAGGAGGAGGAATGACATTGTGTAGCAGCTTCAAGAAATAAAAATGCTGAGAGTCTAAAAATATAAGATTTGAGTTAGTTTCAAATACATTTTTTAATTAAAATGTTTACCTTGACAGGATTCTATTGACAGCATTTTTTGAAAAAACTGCATATTGAAGGCATCTTTTATGGAATTCGGAAATAGGGCATCAGAAAGTGCTTTCATATAAGTCGCAAAATTTTCAAATAACTCTTGAAAAATTCCAGTTAAAGAATTTTTGATATCTCCCATGCGAAAAGCAGATTTCTGTTTCCAATGCGTTGCCAAATCTCGTGGATTATTGTGAGCAAACCATACTTTTTTTGTTGATATTCACGATCAGATGTGGATATGAAATACTATTTGATTGCCAGATTTTTAAAGAACTTGCTTCCGTTCCCGTTGTTGGTTTCGTAAGTGTTGTTGTTGTTATGAAGAAGTGAAGAAGTTTGCGTTTTTTTCATAGTAATTACTGCTTTAACAACATAAAAGTGGGCTACACTGAAACATTAAGCAAACATTAAATTTAATTTAAATTTATTTTTAACTTACATTACTTTTGCGCCATTCCATCAAATTATGGCGAAATTTTATTTTTTCAGCAATTAAACTTCTTTCATTAAAAATGTCGTCTATGTCATGACAATGCATCATTCCCAAAATCTGTGTCGTTCTTACGTTACACTCTACCAATGTTGAAATTGCTGCGTCTGAAAGACTCCATTGAATGAATAAATTTGATATATTTTCATCGAGGTTAATAATGTCAAAACTGCAGTAGTCCACAACATCCTCCGACTCAGTTTCATCCATAAAGATCTAGAACGTACATGTTTCAATTAAATACAGCCAGTGCCAAAAGAAAGTGAACACGACTGTGTGTTGTTTTCAATTTCATTTCAGGCGTTTGCTGTACGGTTTGATCAACAGTTTTAAGTTTTTGTAAAATGGTCTTTTATTGTTCATCAATTTAAAAACAATCAACAACAAAAATTTAACAAAAATACAAAATATCCAACGATTATAACAAATACTTATTTTTTCAATACTGAATTCATATTTTTTTTTTACGTAATGCTGCACTGTTGACTATCTTTTGACGCGTAAAATCATAAGTAGGTTTAGTTTTTGCAGAGTATATTTTGTTGTTGCAACATTGTTGTTTTTGTTTGTTTATAAATTGAGAAACAATGAAAGACTATCTTACCGAAACTTAAAAAGTTGGATCAAACCATATTGCAAAAGCCTGAAATGAAATTGAAGTCCTGAAAGCCAGTCGTGTACACTTTCTTTTGATTGTATTTGAAAGTATTTTATATATAAAATTGGAAAACTACCGAGTGCTCTCGCATAGTAGAGTAGGCTGATATCAGAGTGAACGCTATGAGGCGAAGCAAGACAATACTCGAAGCGGAGTAATTTTGCTTTAGAGCCCAGTAATCAACATTTGAACTGAATTTTCGAACTTTCGCGAATTTTATCTCCTAAACCAATAGAGACCGAGACTTTTTTATACACCATTGGGCTAAGAGGGTCCAAATACATTAAATAAAAATAAGAAAAAAATGTTGGGGACTGGGCCCTAAAGTAAAATAGTGCCCTCGAAGCTCAGGACTTTGTCTGTGTTTTAGCAGAAAAGGCTCTGATATAGCATCTACAAGCAAAGCTTCAATTAACGCTTCGCTTATGGCGCTCGCTTTGTTATTAGCCTCTATGAATAACACTATGAATTGAATACTTACTTTTAATTTTATTAATTCCAAGCAAAAGAAACAAAATTAAATATTAACACAAACGCTGCGCACTTGACTACAACTCAATTTGATATACACACATACTTTGTTTTATTACAGTGTTGCAGAACACATGGATGATAGGGCTGCAGTACAACATTTCAATTTGTTGTACAAACAGTAGTAAACTAAGTTCGTTCGCTTAAAACAATCATGTAATCACATAATCTCAAATATTTAATATTAAAAAATTATGAATATATCGACATAATTTATTTTAAAAATATAAATATTCGCACAGCTCTGCTTGGAATCTTTTTATTCACCTAGAAATTGGCGAACAAATTATGTCGTTCAACATAGTTTGAACGCTCAAAAAAGTTGATAAACCTAATGGTTTTTACAATTAACAATTTTCAACAATTTTGCACTTATAGCAACAAGTTTCTCATTTAAATGGATCAACAGAAATTCCACTTTATAAGTGACAAATAATTTGTTGCTTTTACTAAGCTAAAATTTAAAAGTCAACAATATATTATTCATTCTAACAAGTTTTTTGTTGTAACAACAAAAATTCTCATAATTTCGAATAAGTGCGAAATATTGTTGTTTTTACTATATTTTTTTTTCTCGGTGTTTAAAAGTTAAAATTTAAGTGTTATTTTTTGCCTTGTATTTTTCGAGGAAAAATAAAGGTTTTTTTGACTTTTATTTTATCTTTAATTTTTTCGGTCAAAATTATCAAGCAATTTTTGTTTTTTTTTAAAGGCCGCTTGACAGATTGAACTGTTGACACCATGTGTAAAATGTCTCACCGATGAGATGAAAATAATGGTATCAACATTTTTTTAGTCGGTAAAATGAATTGAACAAATATAAACTACCTGATATTTTTGACCGAAAAAATAAACGGCAGAAAATAACTGTTATTTTCGACCGATAAAGTAAAAGTCGAAAGAAACTGTTATTTTTGCCCAAAAAACTATAAGGCTCAAAATAACTTCTATTTTTGTCGGAAAAATTAAAAATTAAGAGATAAAATATAATATGCAATGTCACTGGATGCAAATATTGAATCAACAGATTATTATCCCATTTCGTATTGATTGAATTTCTTTTCAGATACTTTCTATCGCTATTTCACAATAAAATCTCTCTTATTACTTACTGTTAAAGAAGTTTCACTTCTGCCACGAGTACGTTGCTACACACGAGTTTTTTTTCGTTCGTCTTTGGTTCTTGACTTCGTTTGCCTACGGCTCATTCCTTGATTTTTGTCGAAAGAACTTTTAAAAGCATAGGATCTATTTCAGTAATAGATACAAATGCTTCCCAAGTTTCATCAAAATCGGTTCAGCTGAATTGAATAAAGCTACCTCTTACGGAAGTTTTCTGAAATTTAAATAGCCTGAATTCTGTTGCATAGTCAAGTTATTTCAAGTACAAAATATTAGTAAAATCGATGAAGTCATTTAGGAGTTATTGAGTCTTAACAATGCACTACTTAAGGCGTCCTCTTTCGGAAGTCTTTGGAATTTTTTATATTTTATGTTTTATCTGTGGTGCAGTTGAACGTTCATACCAAATTTCATTGAAATCGGTTCAGGCATTTAGGAGTTATTAAGTCTTTAAAACGCACTACTTAAAGCGCCCCCTTACGGAAGTCTTTGGAATTTTTTATTGCCTATGCTTTATTTTGGGAGCAGTTGACCCTTTATACCAAATTTCATTGAAATCGGTTTAGGCGTTTAGAATTTATTACAGAGTGCCCCGCCCACATACTTCCGCCCACTTTTTTACCTACGCTTTATATTGGTTGTAGTTGAACCTTCATACAAAATTTCATTGAAATAGGTCCAGGCGTGTAGGAGTTATTGAGTCTTAAAAATGCACTTCTTAAAGCGCCCTCTTGCGTAAGTCTTTGGAATTTTTTATAGCTTATGTTTTATTTTGGGAGCAGTTGAACCTTCATACCAAATTTCATTGAAATCGGTAGAATCGTTTAGAAGTTATTATATAATGCCACGCCCACATACTTCCGCTCTCTTTTTTACACCCCCTTTGTTCTTTCTCACTATGAAAGGTACTCGGTGTTCAAATTTCAGCTCAATCGGATAAACGGTGCGCGAGCCTATACGGAACAGACAGACAGACAAACATTTGATTTTATATATTAGATGAATTTAATGCCCTTGGCTAAGCCTGAGTTGATCCATCGGTAAGCTCCAATTTTAGCTTACTTTTTTCAGCATTTCGCCCTATATCTCATCAATGGCAGCTGTAATGTTGTCTTCCAAGGCTGCAATTGCGGCTAGCCACAAAAAATAGTCTTGTGAGGTCAAATCGCAAGGCCGCCACTAGACTTGACTGCTCCAAAACGTGAGATCCATTTCCAAAAGAAATTTCTCTGGTCGGCCGTCACCTCTCTACAGATAATGGCAAACCTTAAGAGAGTTAATAATGCCATGCAAAGCTTCTTGAGAACATGAACTTTAGCCGTTCGGGGTTGGCATAAAACATGTAGCTCCAATTCTCGGTAATTTTTAAGTGAGCTTCCCAATGAGCTAAAAGTAAACTTTTTCACTGAAGATACTGATAAAAAATTTAACCTTGTGGGATCAGGGGGTGGATTCTGTAACTATGAAAACTCTAAAGTGTAACTCTGTAACTACAATGAAAATTTTATAGTGTACACAAATTTTTTATACACTTTCGACTAACGTTTCTGTAGTAGTGTGAAGTGAACTTTCCAGCTAGCATTTGGAAGACTTTTTGCTGATAATCGCCAAAAACGAGTCTTTTTCGACTCCTCTTGACGATCAACAAAAACAAAATACATGTCCTGTGCGGAAGCATATTTTCACCTGGTCCGATTTACCTGGTCTTTCGAGCCGCAGATAGGATACGATTTTGAACTGATTTCGCTTTCTACGAAGGTCATTACATATGGAATCTCTTTTGATCGAGAATATTCAGGTCTTACATAAAAAAAAGAAACATCAAAGCCTAACATAATAACAAAGACGGAAATATTTCAGCATACTCAAAATTTATTTGCTTCAACTCTTCATTAGTAGTATTCACGTTGCCATCCAGATGATTATCATAATGGTCATGAGGCAAAACAACAACTGACAGAGCTCTACTGAGCAAGCCGGTGTCATCAGCCAAAGTTAAAGTGGGAATCCACCGTAACCCAAAACCCAGCAGTTATGCCCTCCTTCCCATACTTATGTTTAATATAGGACTGAGCTGGGGATCGCCACCATATGTAAACATCAGCGAAGTTACGGGAAATTTTGCATTTACATACCGAAAAAGTTATTTGGAATCGCATATTAAAAAAACATATCAAGTAACCAGTGCAATCACTGATCACTTTACCGGCAATAGTAAGTGTTTGAACATTACTTGCTGTTTATTTGATTTTTCAAGCAATCTATTTTTTATATATTTTTTGACAGATTGAATGAAATCATAAATGATTTTTTATTCAAAAACAAGTCTGAATATTTTTTTAATTCAAAAAAGATCACAAAACGAATATTATAAAGTTATCGATTATTAACCGTCGATGTTGGTCCAACACACACGGCGCGCCAGTAGTACAACCAAGCCAATGTCGTATGAAGCATGTCGTACTGCGCTCTTATCAATAACACTGGTTTACAAATAACGAAAAATTGTTTGTACTTTGAATGCCACTATCCTTTTCTCATGTAAAATCGGTCGCTAATTCCGAAAAAAATTTAAATTACAAAGTTGGTTCCACTTAATTGCATATATCTCCACAACCAAGAACAGTAATCAAACAAATGATATATTAAATAAAAGCTAATAAAATTTCTTACAAACAATGCAAACACCATTTTTTGGTCGAGTTGTTAGTTTTGGCGGAATAAATTCAAATTTCGGGGATTTTTTTTATTTTGCAGAAAAATTTCCAAAAAAAGACAAAATAGTTGCAAATTTCGTTAAGAATTCAAAATATTTTATTGCTTTTGATATTTTTTACTAAAAGCCTTTATTTTTCCAAAAAAAATAAGCTATTGTTGAAGAAAATCTATTGAGAAATGAAAAAGTTGTGTTTAATGGAACGAAATCACCCAAATTGTGTGATTATCAATTTATGCATTTGGACTTATTTTATTGCCATAAAAAACAAAATGAGAACTAAAGGTTGTTGTAATAAAATCATATATTCTTCATATTTATTGTTCTTTTAATAATTTACATTATTTTTACATTATTTAAATTGTATATAATTATTATTAATAATTTTTATTGTTGCATTAAATCATTTATATTGTTATTTACATTATAAATAATTTTTATTTATCATTCAGAAATTCAAAATGATTAGAATTCTTGTTATGTCGTTTATTTAATTCGGGATCGGTTTCTCTGATGAGAAACCAACAATAGTCGCCCATCATTCCTTCGTCCCAAAATCCTTGGTACCGATTCTCAATTGCTTTCATCTGTTGGTGGAGTGACAGAAAAAAAAAAAATTTTTTTTTCGGAATAAGCGACCGATTTTGCATGAGAAAAGGATAGTGGTATTCAAAGTACATATTGGCTGTAAGCCAGTGTTATTCAGAATTCGTGTCGGCTTCAACAGTGAGCCTGTTCAACAACACCCATAATACCCGGAAATGCAGCTACTTTGTAGTAGTAATGTATTACCTGGAAACATCGTTAAGAAAACCTGCAACTTCATTGGAACGGCTTGCGGAGGATCGAAAATTTGAGGACACAAAATTCTGACCAATAGAACGCTGGTAGCATCCACTTGAAAAAAAAACGCACACCACATATGGGCAGGAAGAGCTGTGATGCATTCCAAAGAATGAAACCTTGTCATTATTGATTTCAAGAAGTTCCAAAACTCTTACGTCTCTTACTTCGAACGGATATCTCGCAAGTTTCGCCTGACAACAATAACATGGTTTCTGTTTAAACATATACAAAATGTAAATTTACTAATTATAAAGTTACTTATAAATGTATAAAGTTTAAATGCATTTACTTACCTTAAAATGCTTATTTATTTCCTTAAAAGATTTATCCTTTGCAGCAAACTCTTTTTAAAATTTGTTATTTTTAAAAGTGATGTTTATAACTTGAATTCCTCATCCACCACATCAGTGTTCACTTGAGCGTAGAGAATAGCATGAAATGGAAATATTTAAACTTGCTGTGAATGTCAATTTTTATGTTATATGTAAACAGACTATTACCATAATTACAGAATCCATGCCCTGGTCGAGCCGTCACGCCTCAGAGCGTGGATTCTTTCTCTCTTATACATATCAAGAGTTAGCATTAAGTTTAATGTGAATTTTTACCATAATTATACTGAACTACCTGCTAGATGTAAGCAATAACATTCAGGTCACATAGAATCAAAGCTCTTGCAAGCCGATCGACTTCCAATCGAGCAAAGCGAATGGAAACATTTATAGTATCTAAAGGCAGTAATTTCACCGCAGTAATACTATTTTTACGATTATCTTAGCCAGGCAAAAAAAAAGGTTCTGGAAATGTATAGTATCCAGAATTTCTACTACTTATACATTAATTACACTGTGCTCGAATCGGACACTTTTTTTTCTCATCAAACGGGGGACCCGGGGGGATAACATAATTCGAGTATGCTGATTCTAATGGTGCTAAGAGTTTTTTTAGGTTAGCTCTTGTTTTCGAGAATTTTGAGAATCAAAATTTTAGACCCACGAAGAAAAAAATTTTTAATTCTTGACCATTTATTTAAGGGTGGACATGACATTGGCCGTTTTTTTAAATTTTTATATTTTTGAATTTTAGTAAATACTCTTAAAATTTTAAGAAAAAATATTTCATGGAAAACTTCTTACGGATTCAAAAGTTACAGCCAGATTAGTAAGAGCGCATTTTTATTTTTCTTTGCATTTTTCTTTGTTCACAAACTTTGAACGCGTTTTTCTCGAAACCATGTTTTTCGTACTGGTTGCGATTTTTTTTCGATTTTTTATGAATTTTTAAAGTCAATATTTTTTTCGAAAAAACACACTTTCAAATTTGGAACATCACCAAAAATTGAAAAAAAAATTTAAAAAAAGCTCCTATCATACGATAACCAATTTTGTGAAGATTTAACAATTTTAAAAGATTCAAAATTTTTCTTTAAAAATGCACTTTCCCCAAACCCTCAAAGCCATGAAATGTTGTCGTTGCTTAAGGGCCCATTAAAGTTTTTTTGTGTTATTTTTTTTTTGCAGGAAAATCACTCTTAAATCAACTAAATCGAATAAATCAATGGTTAAGCTCACTAAAGTGATAAGTGAAAAATTTCAAATGTTCAGGAACGTCGATTTTGTTTTTCAATTTCAATACATCTCAATACGAAACCCTAATTTTAACTGTATACTGACACGCATTCACTGACTATGTATTTTCAATAAATTTACACAAGGTAGATATTATATTGATGGATTGAAAAATGCAGTAAACATTTTTTAGTCAAAAGGTCACTTATCACTTTAGTGCGCTTAACCATCGAAATATTCTTCATATTGTTTTTATTTGATGTATATTTGTCGATATTAAGGTTATTATATCAATTTATATCGATTTAATTTTAATAAATTGTAAAATATAACAAATAAAATTGTTTCCGTTTTATCTTTGATAGTGATATTTTGTTTTTCGAATAACTCGAAAACTAGAGCTAACTTAAAAAAACGCATAGCACCATTAGAATCAGCGCACTCGAATTATGTTATCCCCCTGGGTCCCCCGTTTGATGGATTTTGCAACTAGCAAAGTGTTATTGATTTATTTTTATCTCTTCTAATATTTGTGCAACATTTTCACATAAAATTAAAAAATGTTAAAAAAATCAACGTTGTTGAATGAAAAATAATTAAAAATAAGTTAAGCGAAACATTTCTCCATAAAAATTTTTTAATTTTAATTTCGTGCAAAAGTGTCAATCTGCACATTTTAACATACATAAAGATTTAATTTTCAATGCAATACTATCTACAGTGGCTCACAGCTTATTTCGTGCAGACGATGTGTTAAACTTTGAAATGCTATAACTTGGTAATTAGTACTGGTAATGAAAAAATTTAAACGACATTTGTTTGCTTGTAATTATATATTTATATATAAACTTTCATTTCTTTATATAATGGTCTTCTAAAAAAATAATAATCAAAAAACTGAAAAAGCAGCAAAATTCAACGCCACAGCTTATTTCGTGCACTCCACTGAATCTTAAGAAAATGTAATATGTTTGTCTTTTTTAATATTTTGTGTGGCCGCCATTTTGTTAAATTACATCTTTAATCCATTTACTGGCTATCCATTTACTCTACTAATTTTTTGTAATATCTGGGGGTATTTGTTGCCATTCCTCCATCAATGCATTTTTTAATTAATTTTTATTGGAAATATTCCGCTTGCGAACGCCACTCTCCAAAATTTCCCACAAAATTTCTATTACATTTAAGTCGGGTGACTGTGCAGGCGGATTCTTAAGATGCGGGCAATTCCAAATCAACCATGACTGGACGATTCTCGATTTATGTTTTGGGTCGTTGTCCTGGTAGAACCGAAATGTCTCTCGTACGCCCAAGGTGTCGATACTTTGAAGCAAATTTTCTTTTATAAAATCTAGGTACATTGTCTTGTCCATAATGCCTCCAATAAAAAATAATTTTCCAACGCCCGATGCAGCCATACAGGCCCAAACAATTACGCTGCCGCCACCATGTTTTACTGTAGTCTTGAGATGGTTATTGTTCAGCTCGGTATAAGCCTTACGCCATACATATTGCATTCCTTCGGAGCCAAAAATATTGAACTTAAACTCGTCCGAGAAAATGACGTCATTCCAGAATGTCCTAGAATATAAAACGTGTTATTTGACGAAGTTCAGTCGACATAGCTGATTTTTTTTTTTTAATATAAGATTTGTTGCGTGTAACTCGACCATTAAACTTGTTGGCCCGCAGCAGATGACAAATTGTTTCGGCACAGCATTTCTTGCCCAACTCCTTCTCAACCTCCTTGGCCAATTTGGGACCCTAAAGCCTCAGATTTTCTACGATTTTTCGCAGAATAAGTCGCTCGTCCGCTTCTGTACATATTTTATTTGGAGCATTTCTGGCCTTATCAGCCACACGATTTTCTTGCAAAAAGCGCTGGATGATGTACTGCACTGTAGAGGGTCTCAATTTTACTATTTCAGCTATTTGCGGTTGGATTTTTTCTTTTTTAAAGTGAAATAAAACTATTTCGTGCTCTTATATTGTTGTGCGACGGCCCATTTTTTAAACAAATCAATTAGTGCACTTAAGGTTTTAAGTCCAGACTAAAAACAACTGTTAACTCCGATCAGAAGAATCAGGACATCAGTCAAGATAAAAACAGCGAACGAGAAAAAGAAGATAACGGCATCACGTTCAAAAGCTTACATGTAAAAACAGTGTGCACGAAATAAGCTGTGGCGTTGAATTCTGCTGCTTTTTCAGTTTTTTGTTTATTATCTTTTTAGTAGACTTTTATATAAAGAAATGAAAGTTTATATTTAAATGTATAATTACTAGCAAACAAATGTCGTTTAAATTTTTTCATTACCAGTACTAGTTACCAAGTTATAGCATTTCAAAGTTTAACACATCGTCTGCACGAAATAAGCTGTGAGCCACTGTATCATCCATACCAACTAAAATAACGCGAAATAAAATCAACTATTCAATTGTACTGGTTATGAGACAATTATTGTTTGAAGATAGGTTGATCAAAACTATTGCTAGTTAGCGAATAAAACAGCTTTTTTTTCTTCTCCTGAAAACTAGTTTTGTAGATAGACATTGTTGAATATAAGCCCTCAATATATTGTCTACCCTATTTTAATTAAAATATGTAAAAGTATTTGCAAATAATATTGTTTTATCTTAACAATTGAATCTTCTTAAGTTCTGCGCTTTCTTGAAGAGTTCATGCGAAATCTGATCTATGCAACATTACTAAAGAATAAGTTGCTTAAAACAAAACAAGAAAAATTGCTAAAAAGCACACGAAAAAATAACAATATACATACACACAAAAAAAACTTGAAAAAAATTACAAATAAAAATACATATTTTTATTTGATATATTTTTTCTTTGGCACGCGTACTCGACTCAGTTGTAAAATGCTCTTCCCGGTGATAATACTATACGTGATTGTGTTTATTTCTACAAGTTTTGCAGACGTACGGCTTGTTCGCGTCAAGAGATCTGTTAAACCTAATGCTGAGCTGGATCTAAATTCGTTGCACTTCAACTCTCCGGAATGGGTGCGTAAACATTTGAAAAACAAGATTATACAAAAGGATGCCATCACCTTTGAACTGGGCACACCGCAATATGAAATACTTAATCCAGAAGACCAACCTGAGATCATTACCCATAATCACCCATACTATTATGAAAACCTTAAGCTCTATGGACAGCATGATGACCACGTACAGCAAGACGCCACCAAAAATGATGATCACAAACAAAATAAGTACAAACAACTTAGCACCAAAGTCAACTCTATGGAAAATAGTTCCACAAACAGTGCTGAAACTAAAAATTCTGATGAGTCAGCGACGGACGAATCAGAAGATTCTGAGGAAGAGCAATTTAAATTTGTTTTTGTTAAAGCCAAGAGCACATCAGAAAAAACTACAAAACCTAAGACCACAAAACCTGTAGCTAAGCAGGATAAAGAATCTGAAGATTATAAACAGTCGAAAGAGCAGCACAAGACAAAAGTTACAAAATCAATGTCATCGGATGTCAACCAAAATCAATCTCAGCAGCAAAACTTGCCATTAAGATCGGAATCATCAACGTATGACAATTATAAGGAACAACTTGAGGAACCGCATGTTGCCGCATCGATATCCTCCTATCCGCAATATGCTTATCCATCTTATAATCATTATATACCTGGTACGGTATATGCCCAGAGCACTCCATACATAAATCCTTTCTACTACTACAATAACTATTATAATTACGGCAGTGAACAGTCGCCATATATGAGTGAATTTGACCAGCTATATCGCGCTGCCCTAGAACCACAAGAACAATATAATCGAAAACTATCAATATATCCTCAGTTGTACGCTCCTAAAAAATATTACTACTTTTAAGAGAACTTCTCGATTAAAGATGTTTGTTAACTTAAAATGTAAACCATATTAATTTATTATGAATTGTTGAGCCTTTTTTTGGTCTACTGTGTTTTAATATAATGAAAAATAAAAACTATAAAACATAATAAATTTCCGCCGATGTTTAATTTTACCAAGTCATAAATAAATTATCCAGGTTACAATTAGAATGATAACAGTAGGGGTATTCACGATTCAGTGCATTTGGCTGTGCAATTGCAAATTATTTTATGCATTTTCAATAAACTGTGAGCGTATTCTATTTCTGCACAGTGGCAGTATCTTTGTAATTTCAAAATTCATTGAAACACCTGATTCAAAGATAAACAAAGTGTTGTTTTGTGAAGTTTGGAGATTTGAAATTCCAGTTTACAAAAACAAATTTTCCACAATGTAGTCGAAATTTCTGCACAAGAAATATTAGGTTATACATCGTAAACACAAATATGTATATGTATGTCAACAATTTATAAAAATTTTCTAGAAATTAATTATAACTAGTAAGGTATATCTTCGACTTGGCCGAAGTTAAAATACCCCCACGGCCGATTCTTAAGGGTGAAAGAATCTTATATTGGAGAGCTTTTTGTATAAGATTTTGAGAGATTTTATTATTTTTATGTGTCTAAAATACATACATATCAAATTGTTTTCCTGCAGCTTAAATATAAGCCTTTTTATAAAGTTTTAAATTTTGGGGCTGTATGGGAGGTGGGCGTGTTAGATTGTGTATGACGCCCATTTTTCTAACATACCTCACTTTCGACATAGAATACACAAATACCGAGTTTCTGTCTTGTAACTTTAATATTAGCCTCTTTATAGATTTTTAAATTTTGGGGTTGTATGGGAGGTGGGCGTGTTAATGGGTGCATGACGCCCATTTTTTTAAAACACCTCAGTTTTGACATTGAATACACAAATACCGAGTTTCCGTCTTGTAACTTTAATATTAGCCTCTTTATAGATTTTTCAATTATGGGGTTGTAGCGGAGGTGGGCGTTTTAGTGGGTGAATGACGCCCATTTTTCTAAGACATCTCAGTTTTGACATAGAATACACATATACCAAATTTCAGTATTGTAGCTTTAATATTAGCTTCTTTGTAGGGTTTTCAATTTTGGGGTTGTATGGGAGGTAGGCGTGGTTTTCATCCAATTTAGCCCATTCTCGAACTTAACCTCAGTTTTTTTAAAAAAAACTTAAATATCGAATTTCATTACGATTGCTTCAAAATTACGGCTGTAATCGTGTCGACAGACAGACGGACATGGCTAAATCAACTCATGTGGTGATGCTGAGCAAGAATATATATACTTTTCTATACCTGCCACGCCTCCTTTTGGGTGTTACACACGTCGTGGCAAAATTAATATACCCCTTACGCAGTACGCGTGGGGGTATAAATATAGTGATGACGATGCTGTAAGTGAACCTTTGGAAGATTTGAGCAAAGATATTGTTGTCGCATGGTTATGCCGTCGTGAAACAGAACCTACTTTTTCAAAATCATCCTATTGGAGAAACGATATACAAAGTTAATTTACTAGATGAAAACGGTTTTGGACAAATGTTTTGAGTGAACAGATGAGAGTTTTCTGTTCTGCTAAGTACAGTGTCTCACAGTGTAAAATACAATAAAAGAAACGGACAAAGTATTTATTTTTCAATCAAGTATAGTAATATAAAAACAAACTTTGTCAAAAAGCCTTTATTGCGAATAACATTTTCCAGTCGTTTTGGCATTTAATTCACTTAGTCCTGGCAGAATTCTGGAGTTAAAGACTCTCATGCGGATTGTGTAGAAATTTCTATGCGCTTAGATCCCTAAAAAGAGTCTAGAATACTTTTCGTCCGATTTCGCCTCCAACATGCTCAATAATATTAAGATCAGGGGAGTGGGCTGGAGTATCTAGCACATGTGGGCAATTTAAGACAAGCCATGAGCGTGCATTGTAAGTTTTGTGCTTGGGTTCGTCGTCCTGGTAAAAACTTATTTCCTGATTTATTCTTATTATTCTTAAACTTCTTATTTGTTTTTTAGTATATGGTTCTTGACTTCGTTTGCCTTTGGCTCATTACTAGGTTTTTGTCAAAAGAACTTATAAAAGCATGGGATTTATTTCAGTAACAGATGCGAATGCTTACCAACTTTCATCGAAATAGGTTCATCCGTTTTGACGTAAATGAGCCAGACATAGTTGATTGGTTAAAGAGCCCTCTTACGAAAGTTTTCTGAAATTTAAAAAGCCTCAATTCTGTTGCAGGTTCAGGCTATTTCAAATAACAAATTTTAGCAAAATCGGTCAAGTCGTTTAGTAGTTATTGAGTCTTAGAAATGTACTACTTAAAGCGTCCTCTTTCGGAAGTCTTTGGATTTTTTTATGGCCTATGTTTTATCTTGGGTGCTGTTGAACCTTCACACGTAATTTCATAAAAATTGGTCCAGGCGTTCAGGTGTTATTCTGAAAACAGACGGACAAACATTTGATTTTATATATTAGAATATAACATTTATACTATATTGAGTTACCTCTGAGCATCGCAACTTGAACATAACTTGCAGGAACTAATGTTGAGTCGAATTTTTTGCTCATCTGTCATCTGTGTTGAAGTAGACAGAATTTCAACAACTGGTTCTTAAATGCTGTTTGAAATATCCACTTTTTATGCCCATCGTTGCAGAGTGAGTACTTAAGGAAGTGGAAACTTTTTTCGTCGCAGTCGAATATAGCTTTCAAGACTATGCAATATCTGCTACAGTCCAATTCTGTCTTTTAGATCCATTTTTAGCTTTTTAATCTGGCTTTCTGTGAACAAACACTTCAATTTTTGATGGATGTTATTTATTTGGAAATCGCTTTTTGTTAGTTGCTTGATCAATGGAATATTATCAGCCTTCAAGGATATACTAAATAAACATTGACATTAATTAGTTATAACTTATTTTTATATTAAGTAAAACTTACTTTTCTACTTTAATATCAGAATTGTACTTTTTTAATATAACCATTTCACCTTCCATCATTTCACTACAATTTTTATACCCCCACGCGTACTGCGTAAGGGGTATATTAATTTTGTCACGTTTGTAACGCCCAAAAGGGGGAGTGATAGGTATAGAAAAGTGTATATATTCTTAATCAGCATCACCACCTGAGTTGATTTAGCCATGTCCGTCTGTCTGTCCGTCTGTCTGTCTGTCTGTCTGTGGACACGATTGCAGCCGTAGTTTTGAAGTTATCGTAATGAAATTCGGTATTTGAGCTTTTTTTTTTAAAACTACGATCAAGTTCGAGAATGGGCTTAATCGGATGAAAACCACGCCAAGCCCAAAATTGGAAACTATAAAGATGCTAATATCAAAGTTAGAAAACGGAAACTCGATATTTGTGTGTTCTATATCAAAGCTGAGGTGTGTTTGCAAAATGGGCGTCATTCACCCACTTACACGCCCACCTACCATACAACCTCAAAATTTAAAACTCTATAAAGAGGCTTATATTAAAGTTACAAAACTGAAACTCGGTATTTGTGTATTCTATGTCAAAACTGAGGTGTGTTGAGAAAATGGGCGTCATACACATACTAACACGCCCACCTCCCATACAACCCCAAAATTGAAAACTTTATAAAAAGGCTTATATTTATGCTGCTGGTAAGCAATTTGATATGTTTGTATTTTAGACACATAAAAATAGCAAATTCTTCTAAAATCTCATACAAAAAGCTCTCCAATTTAAGATTCTTTAACCCTTAAGAATCGGCCGTGGGGGTATTTTAACTTCGGCCAAATCGAAGATAAGCCTTACTAGTTTTCTTATTAAAGCCGCTTCAGACTATCTGATGTATCGTACAACTTCTCATATGATCTGTCAAAAATTGAAACTCTGATAATTTTAACACATTTTTATCTGTTGTTAGAATTTGCAAACAATAAAGCAAACGATTTTTTTTTTACATTAGGATTGTTTCTATTTTCATCATAGAAATCAAATTCAAATTGTGCATATTTTTTCGAACTATTATTAAATATTAAAAAAAGCATTGATTGCAGCAGAGAATAAACATCACAAGTAATCGATTTTTGGGAGCAGCATCCATGGCTTAATGAAACAAAAAATAGTTTGTATCATAACTAACATGCACGTTATGATGCTTTGACCAAAATTGTGGAGGGATTAAAGCCTTTTATAAGTACCATAAACCAAGAAGATGTTGAACTCAAACTCAATAAATTGAGGTACTTTTATAAGCTTCGTTGTGAATAACATATTTTAAAACTACATTTATTCCTAAGAAGTCAATATTAGAGTGGAATTGATACCGATGAGTTATATGAGCCATCAGCTTATTGGTTCTCGAAGTTATATTTCTTGGAATCGTTTATGAAGTCTAGGAAAGGCAAAACAATTTTCGAAGTAAATAATATACCAATATTATTTTAAAATATTTTCAATGAGTTTTCTTGGTTTTTTATGCAAATTTATTGGCAGATAAATGACAATTCGACGAGTTTTGAAGAATTTTCTTTGTATCTGAGTCACAGTTTACTAGCACACAGGAGTTGTTTTCTCAACCATCAATTTCGAGAACCCAGAAAAGGAAAAAATCTAATGACACAGAAGTACTTACCGAGGCATCTGAAGCTATTCATATGACATAGAAGCATTCGGAGAGCATGTTAAGGCAGAAATGAGTAAGATATTTGAAGATGAACTTCGCGATGAAGCAATGCATTACTTCAACAATATTTTGTTTACAATCAAAAAGAAGCAAAGAACGTTAAGTTTGCAGAAATTCTATTTCATACGTTCTTATGTAATATTTTTGTAATAGTTGTAATAGTTTTTTTGTAATAGTTTTTAAATGATAGAACCTCAAGCGATGCGTTTGGGATTGCCAATTTGTTTGCAGATTTCTTTCAATCTAATTTTGATAAGACTTATAATAACAATACATATGATTTCGTGGATAATCTACATCCTTTGGTTGATTTTGGAGCCTTGTCTCTTACAACTTTTGATGTTTTAAATTGAATTTTCAAGTTAAAACCCTCATCTCGCATGGATGCAGATGGTCTCTGTTCCATTCTTTTAAAAAATTGTGCTTTTAGTTTAGTGTATCCGTTAACTTTTATTTTCAACAGTTCTCTTCACTCAGGTACTTTTATCGATAGTTGGAAGATATCTGTCATAACACCAATTCATAAATCTGGGTGTAAGAACAATATTGCTAATTATAGACCAATTTCAAAGCTTACAACTGTATCAAAGCTTTTTGAGTCTATAATCAAAGATAAAGTTTTCTTTGCAATCAAGAGTATTATTTCTCCGTACCAACATGGCTTTGTTCCTGGTCGGTCCACTGTGTCTAATTTAGTTTTGTTTTCGGAATACTGTATCTCAGCTTTTAGTAAAGGATCCCAGGTAGATGTAATTTACACGGATTTCTCGAAAGCTTTTGACAAAGTAAGTCATTTTCTTTTAATTAGGAAGCTTGGTAAATTAGGTTTTCACTCCAGTTTCTTAAGTTGGATTGAATCGTATCTGTCAAAAAGACAATGTGTAGTTGCCTTTGATAATGTTAAATCCTATACGTATTTAGCAACGTCAGGTGTTCCGCAAGGAAGCATTAATGACATTTCATCAGTTTTTTCTCATTGCAAACACTTGCTTTACGCTGATGATCTTAAGATTTTTCTAAAAATTTCCGATGTAAATGACACAGCTCTTTTACAGAATGAACTAAATAACCTTTATATTTGGTGTTGTAATAACGTTCTTTTGCTTAATTTTAACAAATGTGTTTCCATGACTTTCTCTAAATCGGAAACATACAGAATGTCTGCTTACCGTATTTCCAATTGTACTTTGGCATGTGCTGATAAATTCAAGGACTTAGGTGTAGTATTTGATCGTAAATTTACCTTCAATCTGCACCTAGACTTTATAATTCCTAAAGCATATGCTATGTGGGCGTTTATTCGAAGAAAAAGTGCATGCTTTTTGGACCCGCATACTTTAAAAACTTTATTTATTTCTTTGGTGCGTTCTAGATTAGAGTATGCAGCAATTATTTGGAACCCATTCTATGAGTCTCATAAATTGAGGCTTGAACGAATTCAGAAAACGTTTACGAGGTTTGCGTTGAGATCTTTTAATGTAGATGGTGTTCCTCCGGCATATAACACCAGATGTCTGTTGATAGGTTTAAAAACATTAGAGAGTAGACGAAGTATTTTATCGCTGCTTTTTGTTTTTGATATTATAAATGGTTTGATTGATTGCCCTGCATTATTGGAAATGGTCAATTTCAATGCTCCTGCTAGGATGCTAAGACACTATGATCCTTTTTACCTTGAAATTTTTCGCTCTAATTATGCAGTTAATGCACCTATTAATCGAGCTTTGCAATTGTTTAATGTTTTAAATTCTAATAATAATATAGATTTTTCTGTTTCTAAAAACGAAATGAGATATGTTTTAAATTATATTTTATAACTTATATTTTGATATTTTTATATATTTCTACATATTATACATTGTAGTTTTAGCTAGTCTGTAAGTTACTTTTGGCATAGACTAAATAAATGAAATGAAATGAAATAATAAAGAAAGAAAATATATGCTAAAAATTTAATTTTTTATAGCTTACCACTGTCATGGCACGGATCCAGTTGTGTGAAAGTAATTTAAAAATTTTTGCAGAATGATTTTCAATATGTCGGCGTAAAGAAGTCATAAACACATTTTCTATCCAAGATCCGAGAGATAGAGTAATATCTAGTGTGTTTTCTTTAAAATTTTTTCCTATGTATTTTACTCCATCTTCCATTTTTATATAGTTGTCTATGACACATGATATTTACTTTATTAGCTCGACTTTATCAATATTTAAATTTATATCCATTTGGAAAAACTCGGCGAGCTCTACTCAGTTTGTAATTAAAGATTTTTTGCCTTTAATTTTTTCGTTGTCGTATGGCTAAATAATTCTGCGAGATAACTTTAACACATCATCGCCCACGATTACATGCGGATACGTTTCAGTTGTTGAAGGGATTGCCGACTCTTCAAGAAAATCTAACAGATTTTCCTGAACTGCTGTACATAGAACCGAGTTGGCATGTACTCCAGCGTCATTGGATCTGCCGTCAATTTCTATAAATTTGAATTATGATATAGTCTGAAGCGACTTTTAAAATAATAGGCACTAACATGTTTCAAATTTTATATAAAACATACAGTTTCTCTTGCAATTTTTTGATATGACATTCCATTTCCAAAATTTTCTTTTGTGCCGCCGCATACTTTTCAAGTTCCAAATTTGAAGGAATATTTTCTTTGTCGGTCTTGATATCCATGATAATATCAGAGTCATACGTGACAACATCAGTTGCAACTATTGGCGCAAAAATTTTTCTTTTGCACGTAGGTCCAAAATTGCATAATCGTTATGTTGAAGTCGCTGTATCATCTTCTGGATGCACTGTTGGAACTGACCCTGTGTTTAAATAAGGCGATAACCTGGCAAAGAAGCCTGTGTATTATATTAAAAAAATTCAATTGATTTTGGAATTTGATTTAACAAACTTTACCAATCCAAACTACATATTCCTTTTGAAATCACCCAGAGTAAAGTGGACAGAACATATCACGACAAGTTTGGTATTCATTTTGTCACTCCGGCGACAAAATTGCAGACATTTTGCCATCAAAACTTCATCTTTTGGAAAATTATGAAAACTCCATTCTTTCTGCATATTCTTGTTATTGTTGTCACAATTCTACACTGCACATATCATTTTAATGCCTTTAATCGGTTTTTTTTTAAATAATTATAACGAATCATATCACTTTTTTCAACTTTAAGCTTCGTTTTAAAAAAAATTCGATATAATCGCACAAAACTCAAATGAAAATTTGAAAATACTCATACTCATTTGAAATGGCAGCAATCAATTTTTGTGATAGCGTCGTCTATGTGAGTTTGCGTTATATATGCGATTCTTTTCACAGAATGGATTGATACGTGGAACGGGAATTTTTCAGTACAATTTTATTATAAAAAGAACGTTAGTTCCACTAAGATATTTTAAGTACATTTTCATACACTTGATCTTCGTCATATCGACTTTCTTTGCTTTTTTTATGTTTCATAGAGTTTTCGGTTCGTTTTTTTATATTTTTAAAGTTTTGAGGGTGCGGTCTCATAGGGTTTAAATTATTAGCAGATTCGTTCCTCCAGAGCCCATTGCGGACAACAATGTTTTCGTCCTCCCAATCTGCATAATATTGACGAATGACTGCCTGACTTTGGCTATTAATGATTAAAAAGTTGTGTAAAGCCACGCAAGCCAAAACAACTTTCTCTGCGTTTTATGGAAGCATATGCAACGTTGCTAACAAAATTCTCCAGCGAGAGACCAAAATGCCAAACGCGTTGTCTATCACTCGACGCGCTCTCTAAACTCGTTTGTTGAAGTAGTCTTTTATTGGCGGTAGAGAAACTCCTGGAAGCCTTTCATTATATTTGGGCTAAGTGGAAACGCCACGTCTGCTACAAAAAGTGGGGAAGCGTAATTTCAGAGTTTGGAAGCCGTTTCGGTGGTGGTATTGGTATGGTGTTAGAGAGTAAACGTTTTCCAAAAGAGTTTGCATTAAATACACCTAATAAATAAGTTAAATAAGTAGGTAATTTAGCATTTCTATAAAAATTAGATTATAATTCACCGCCGTCGCTCTCAGATCCATATGCACTAGAGTGTATCGAAAATCTGACCCCCAATTCCGGTACCAAAATTCAATAGTACATGAAAAATCCTGACGATTGGTATACTTTTTTTTTATTTGAACTAATTTTGGCGTCCCCCGAAATGCATTTTTGTGCATTTGTTGTTAACTTTTGTACTGGGGACCCATTAAAGATTGATTTAAAAAGAAAATCAAGCTTATCAATTAATTCCTTTCATATAAAAACACAGAACTGCAAATTTTCATCCCTGTTGACTAATGCTCTGACGAGATATAACAGTTTTTTCAACGTGAATCTACTTGTTATTTAATATTTGATATGTTTTTATTTTTTGTATGAAAGTATTATATTTAACTTTTAGCAAATTATAGCATATTAATTTCGTCACAGAGACGGCAGTGGCTGCTGCTTCTGCAGAACGAAGAAAAGGAATAATGTTTTTTATGTTGGAGGGCCGTTCAAAAAGGCCGAAATTCAAAACAAAAAGGCACTTTTAGTCCTTTACAGGATCTAAAAAAAAATGTTGTTATTATTTGGTTAGCTGTAATAGTTGAAAATAATACGTTACTTTTTCCATTAAGCAATAAAAAAAAAAAACAAAAGTTTAAAAAAACTTTCATACAATAAATAAAAACATATCAAATATTAAATAACAAGTAGATTCACTTTGAAAAGAACTGTTATATCTCGTCAGAGCATTTGTCAACAGGGATGAAAATTTGCAGTTCTGTGTTTTTATATGAAAGGAATTAATTGATAAGCTTGATTTTTTTTTTAAATCAATCTTAAATGGGTCCCCAGTACAAAAGTTGATAAAAAATGCACAAAAATGCATTTCGGGGGACGCCAAAATTAGTTCAAATAAAAAAAAGTATACCAATCGTCAGGATTTTTCATGTACTATTGAATTTTGGTACCGGAATTGGGGGTAAGATTTTTCCCATACAAGTCGATACACTCTAATATGCACCCACATCTACGTACATGAACGAATACTTGGCATCACATGGTACTATGAGAACAAGACAACAAAACTTTTCATAGTTAGAAAATTCGGCTACAGTGTTCGGTAGCTTCCAAATGGCAATGTGTTTGCCATCGATGGCGCCAACGCAGTTTGGCATGTTCCACATGGACCAAAAATCATTAGCAATAGCTTCGATCTCACTTTCATTTGGCTCCGAAACGTAAACTGGTACTAATGGAGTCCAAAGAGCATTTCAAGTGTGTTATATTATTGTGAGGACCGTTTCTTTCCCGAGTTTCCAACTCCAAGCTAAGCTAAGGCTGCGATTATAGTGAACGTGATTCAGACAGGCAGGCAGGCTGAAATCTGTGTGAAAAAACGAAATGCAGATAGCATAGATACGAGCACTCGAGCAGCCAGCACGAAAATAACACGAATCGTCTGTTTTCGTCGCCAAAATAGAATTAAATTGAAGCTGGCTACAAAATTTCGTCCCATAAGAAATACATGTAAAATAATAGTGATGTTTGACGCTCGTCGCCCGTTGTCGTCATTGTGGATGGGCTATGAGGCTAATGTAAACTAGCTCCAAGGTAGTATTGACGTTTCTGTTGGAAACGGACTTCTGTCAAAACAAGTAAAGAAAGTCTAAAGTCGGTCTAGGCCGACTATGAAATACCCTAAACCCACTTTTTTAAAAAAAAAAAAAAAATTTATTGTAAATGGGCGTGTCCGTGGGCGGATGAAGTTCATTTTTCCAAACCATCTTTGTCTTGACATAAAAAACATACATGCCAAATTTTAGCTCTGTAGGTTAAACACATGCTTATTTATTGCGTTTTCAATTTTTGGGTTGTATGGGAGGTAGACGTGTCCGTGATCGGATGACGTCCATTTTCCGAAGACATATTTGTGTTGGTATGAAACACATACATATCAAATTTTATTGTTGTAGGCTAATTATGAGCTGAGCTATGCAGTTTTCAATTTTCGCGTTGTATGGGAAGTAGGCGTGTCCGTGGGCGGACGATGTCCATTTTTCAAAACCATCTTTTTTTTGTTATAAAAAACATACGTGCCAAATTTTAGCTCTGTAGGTTAAACAGAGGCTTATTTATTGCGTTTTCAATTTTTGGGTTGTATGGGAGGTGGGCGTGTCCGTGATCGGATGACGTCCATTTTTCAAAGACATTTTTGTGTTGATATAAAACACACACATACCAAATTTTATTGTTGTAGACTTATTATGAGCTGAGTTATGCAGTTTTAAATTTTTGCGTTGTATGGGAGGTAGGCGTGTCCAAAAATATGGGCGGATTCCAAAAATATTCAATAGTGCAGATCCTTGGGTACATGTGACCATGTGTACCAAGTTTCATCCAATTATCTCAACTCCTTCTTCTTATCCTGTGTATACGGACAACACACAGACGGACGGACGGACGGACATAGATAGCTCGACTCACGTGGTGACGCTGATCAAGAATATATATACTTTTCTATACCGGACTCGCTTCGTTCTATGCGTTACAAACGTTTGCACAAAGTTAATATACCCTGACCTTTCAGGTTTAGGGTATAAATATAACAAGAAAGAGAGCGCTTACAATCCGTCATTGCATACAATTAATTTCCACTGATCACATTCAGTGTACTCAACAGTTGGCAACTGTTAAGTCAAAACTTGATGCACATAAATATGAAGTTGTGCATTAAAATGCATTTAAAAATAGAAAAGTTTTAATTTGTCGGTAAAATTTCCATTGGTATTTGATACAAAGCTTGACATTTCATAAACTTGACAACTTTTCTGAAACTTCAATACCGATAACAGCGCTCCCCGATGTGTTGCTGTCACAACAGTTGACACAGCTGAATATGGCCAACGCATATAACAACGAACAGCTGTTTTTGAAAAGAGTTCGTTTACTTGTAGCTATTATTATATCATGGTTGCTATCGTTTCGTATCGTCTATTTTGATTGGCCCTTAAGACTGAAAAATAAAACAGCGACTTTTTTACTTAAATACCAATTATATTGAATCAAATTGTCGTATCTACACAAAAATTGTCGTATCTATACAAAATATAGCTATCATACCGAGCTTAAAAGTAGAGCTACGAGATGCCAACACCTCATTGGTGGAATTTTATAAAACTAATGAATCCATCTAAATGTGCGTTGAGATTATGAAGGCAGCATTCTTTCAATCTGCTTGTGGGCGACGATCTCAATAATTCCGCCCTTGGAGAATGCGGTCCGACGCCACCAATCGACGGTGGTGGAGTGGAAATTCCACTTTCTAGCCATGACGAGCTTAAAGTTGCTTTCCAGCGACTCAAAAACAACAAAGCACCAGGTGCTGATGGCCTGGCTGCTGAATTGTTTAAAACCGGCGGCGGTGAATTGATAAGGTGCACGCATCAACTCATCAGCAAAATATGGCTAGCAAAAAGCATGCCCGACGACTGGAATCTCAGTGTGTTTTTTCCTATACTTAAGAAAGCAGACCCGAAAATCTGCGCCAACTACCGAAGTATCAGTCTTGTCTCTATCCCTTACAAGGTTCTTTGGAGCGTATTGTGTGAAAGGTTGAAGCCACATACCAAAAAACACTGATTGGACCTTATCAGTGTGGCTTTCGTCCTGGCAAGTCCACCATAGACCAGATTTATACACTACGCCAAATCCTGGAAAAAACCCACGAAAATCAAATCGACACCCAACATCTCTATCGATTATAAAGCTGCCTGATTCAGGATTGCCTGCACGCACCAATGTTTGAGTTCGGTATACCTACGGTGGCCATTCGTCATGTATTACCCGGGACAGTCACGTGTTTTGTCCTAATGAATTTTTTATAATACGGGACGTAGGAGAGTCCCGTAAATAAGTGGGAGAGGGAGTAAATTATTTTTGATTTTTATTCATTTTTAACAAATTAGAAAATCAAAATTGCAAATTTGAACTTAAAACACACATTTTTTATAAATCTTTTAATCGATGAAGGCATAAAACTAAATTTTTTGGGGAAAGTTATACTTTTGAGAGAAACTTTAAATTGAGAATAAGAGGGTTCAAGTTTTGTGTAAGCGTATTAACATATAAATATGCGTTAGGTAAGCACATAAACTGGTTTATAACACAGGCTGGAATAAAAATATTTGTAAGTTAAAAGGTCCCGTATTTTGTTCCATGAGTTCTGGTCACCTGCAGGTATATTTGCAAAGTTGATAAGACTCTGTAGGATGACTGAGCAATGCAAGCAGCTTCGTCAAGGTAGGAAATGACCTCTCCGAAACCTTTAATATCAAACGAGGTTTCAGACGAGGCGACCCGTTTTCATGCGATCTCTTAAGTTTTGTCATAGAAGGGATCCTATGCTGATGATATTGATATTATCGGCCGAATCAAGAGTGATTTAACTGCTGCTTTCGTCGCTATCAAAAAGCAATCAGCCAAATTGTGTTTGACGGTGAACGAGGGCAAAACAAAGTAGAAGATGACTGCAAATAAGGAATCGCGGCATTTGGCTCCCATGTTACAGCATGCCAACATAACTTTGAAGTTGTCAAAGAGTTAAAATAATTTGGCACCGCCGTAAATAGCAATAACAATGTTAGCCTGGAGATTAAGCGAAGAAAAACAATTGCTAATAGTTGCTACAACGGGCTAAGTAAGCATTTAGGTTCAAGAGCCCTCGCTCGATCGACAAAACTTACGCTCTACAAGACGCTCATTATACCTGTGCTTCTCTTTGGCACTGAGGCATGGGTGGTATCGCAAATACACGCAGCCGCTCTTGGGGTTTTGGTCCTGTTCGAGTTGGCGACGACCGAATATTCGAAATATCAAATGAACCTCGAACTGTACGAGCTCTACGATGACATTGACTTAGTCCAGCGTATAACAATTCAGCGACTACCCTGGCTGGGTCATATCTTTCGTTTGGATCAAGAAAAAAAACAAAACAAATTGGCCATTTCAGCCCTTCAAAGGACTTTGACCGAGCTTATTATGATCAATTGTGTTGTGTGTGTTATTCTTATTTATTCTTATTATATAATACTTAATAATATTAAACGAGCAATATTTGTATATATATTTGCAATTGCGTTCTCGAAAACGGCACTAACGATTTCGATGAAATTTACAATATAGATGAAGAGGGGGCTGAAAAATCGATCCAGCTAGGTCTCATCTCTGGGAAAAGCTGTTTTTCCGAGTTTTCACGCATTTAATAAATAAGTTAATTTTTCTGCCGCATATGTTGTGTTAAGTTTGCTTATTTTGTTATAGCGGTGATAGCTCAGAGAATAGAGCTTCAATCCATTAATATCAAGGTTGAGAGTTCGAACCCCGCTGTGCTCAATAATTTTTTTGTTTTTATTTTTTAAGCTTCACCAAACAGTGATTTGGTGAATTTGTTATATTTTTCATTTATTTTTTTTTATAGAAACGTTTTTAGTACAGTTTTGATGTACCAATTTTTGATATAAAAAGAAATTTTACAAATAGAGTAATTTACACTAAATCTTAAACAAATTTTAAAAAGGAAAATATTTTTGTAAGAGTTTCCTATGCTAGAGTTTCCTACGTTTTGAAAAAAAAATCTAATTTGCTCACATCTCAAAAAGTGCACTTTTTTTTGTACTTTTAAGAAACAAATTAAGTTTCCACCAAAATAAAATATAATGGCCAAATGTTATGCTTTTCGCAATTTCAATTTTTTCTGATATAGATTTCACTTAATCGTTCATAACTTCAATACCGTTTGGGATATTGTTATAAAATCTGGAGCAAAAATGTTTTTCTTATTTGGTCAAATAATTATTTTGTATATAATAAAGGAATCTTGGACCATAAAACTGTAAAAAGCTTGAACAAAATTTTAAATGCCTTATAAAAATTCGAAATAAATTAAGATCAAATTTACTCTAAGAATTTTTTAATCGGTCTTAAAACAAAACAGTTTTAACATTTTTCAATCAGCCGTCTGGGGAGGATGAAGTGACAATTTCACATTTTGTAAATATCTTAAGGTGTGAACAGACCACATAGTACAACAACTTTACGGTTAAAAATCTTAGAGTAATTTTTAAACAATACATTGAACTAATACATATGTTAATCCTTTTTTTTAGAATTGATACGATTAAAAATACTAGACATATTTTTAGTCAAAGCTGTACGTAATTTTAATAAATTGGGAATACAATTTCAATTATAGTGCCTCAGGTTAAAATTTCAATACAAAATTACTGAAAGGGTAATAAAAACAACAACAGCAACAGGATGTGACAAAAAATAAAAATATTGCACTATGCAATTGTTACATTAAATAATTAATAAAATAAGATTATAATAATAAAAATTAAAAAAAAATAAAATTATCAACCAGGCTTCTTTGATTTTTAACGTTATCACAACAACAGCTTATCCGACTGAGCCACGACTCTGCTGATTTCTGCTCAACCCAATAACAACCGGTTGCTGTTTTAGATGCAAAGATCATATTAAGTGAATAGAAAACGACATCTATTGGGTAATAGAATATAACGAAAAATAATGCCAATAGTTTTTTTCATAAGTGTTAAATCTAATCGGAACACCCTCTTAACTAAGAACGCCCTCTTAACGTGGAGCAGAGCACCAATGCTGCGAATCTGTTCGTTCAACACAAAACCAACACAAGCAAAAACAAAAAAACCCAGTAGACAATGACATCGCTGCTAGCAGGCCTTCCTGTGGATTTTGTAGTACTGCCGCACTCATATACAATTACACTTTCTTTTTTATATGAAGTGGGAAACTTTCGCAGGCCTTCCGCTTCGATAGCTCAAAAGAGGCCTGATAGAAGCACTTCTTTAGAATGGATAAAAGTAGGGGTAAGCAAAAAGTGTTGAAAAATATTTTTTTCTATAACACCTTTTTTTTATTTATTTAAATATTCTATGATTTTATCTTCTCTCCTCTGTTCTTTTAAGTTAGATTAATTTCAATCTATAATCTTTGATATAGCAGTAAGAAGGGCCATTATAGAGTCATATTTTTAAACTGATATATATTCTAACTTTTTACGAAAAAGTTGCCCTGAAGTATATGAAAAGTCAGTCTTTGAAGGGAAAACAAATTTGTTGTGCTGTCTTTTGTGCAGAAAAGGAAAAGGAAAGTGCTCATAAGAGCAGCGAGGAACAGATGTGTTTAGTCTTCAAAAGTTGCAGTCAATGCTGGCCTTCGTATGAAGAGCGCTGGTTTAATTGCCTATTGGGAAAGAACCCAGTAGGCAATGACGCTGATAGCGCTGCTAGCAGGCCTTCCTATGGATTTTGTAGGACTGCCGCACTCATATACAATTACACTTTCTTTTTTATATGAAGTGGGAAAATTCCGCAGGCCTTCCGCTCCGATAGCTCAAAAGAGGCCTGATAGAAGCACTTCTTAAGAATGGCCAAAAGAAGGGGTCAACAAAAAGTATTGAAAAAAATATTTTTTTTCTTTTAAACCTTTTTCTTTTTTTTATAAATTCTATTAATTTATCTTCTCTCGTATGTTTTTTATGTCAGATTAATTTCAATCTATAAACTTTGATACAGCAGTAAGAAGGGCCATTATTATGTCATATTTTTAAATTGATATATATTTTGACTTTAAACGAAAAAGTTGCCCTGAAGTATATGAAATAGTTAGTCTTTGAAGGGAAAAAAGTTTGTTGTGCTGCCTTTTGTGCAGAAAAAGAAGGCCTTTAAAAGAAGCAGTCAATGCAGGCCTTCGTTTGAAGAGCGCTGGCTTAATTGCCTATTGGGAAAGCAGCGGACACAACATGCAAGCAGCTAATGATTGATTTTCTTATATAAAAATCTAGATTATTCTTCTAAGCTTTTGCTATTTTGTGACTTTAATATAAAAGTAACAAAATCCAAAATTAGATATTCGTTTGTTAAAACGACTGCATACAAACCGCGCTGTAAGACGTAATTCTACGTAAAAAAAAAACGAAAATGGATTTTTTGAGATATGAACAGTTTACTTTTTGTTTTGAAAAAGTAGGCAACTCTAGCAAAAAAATTCCAAAAGTATTTTATTTTTTATTAATAATCGCTTTTTAATTGCTTTCTAACGATACTTCATTTACAAAAATAGGGGTAACAAATGACAGAAATATGATTTATTGAAAATGACTCCATTTCCAAGATTTTTACTTTGATCAAAAATTGCTGTCTCCATAACTTTAGAAAAATTGCGACATAAAAAAATAACTTCTATTCTTGTAAGTGGAGAAGGAGCATGAGGTTAATTTTGGGGAAAAAAAATTTACTTAGGCTTGGAATGGCCGGCATAAGTTCAGCATAAGTAAATTATCAAAATAATTAAACCAAATATAAAAAAAATATAAAACCAAAACAAATTTCGTTTAGTTGAAAAACGAAGTTATCATAAAATAAAAATGCATTTAAAGTTAATTGAAAAATATGATCTTATATGTTGTTTCTAAGATAAAGTTGGCATTTCCGATACATTAAAAACCGTAAAACATTTGAATATACGGCAGGAATCTGAGCGGAGCTCGGTCGCCCAGGTACTACTTAATAATTAAGCAATAGTTTAAGACAATAATTCTACATTCTTTAGAACACTAGGAACTAGAGACGAATACAGATGTAGTATGATTGAAATATATACTTAGAATAAGTGGGGTCGTTACAACAGAATTCATAAAAAAAACAAAAGTAAGATTTAACATAACATATAAGATCAATAAATTTTATAATTGGACGAACATAAAATTTTGAAAAAGATAAATTTAATTAATATAAATTTTAGAATTTAATAATGATGTATTGAGAAACAAATTCTAAATACTATGTAGGGAATGCAACCTAGTTAATAACAGCGATAAGAGTATTGATACTGTCTAGCGAAAAATTAAAAAGCCACGATTTTACCTCCCTAAGAAAAGCATGTTTATTTCTTACACATCTTAAAATATTAGGAAGACAATTGAACAGTCTTGGAGCCACAGAAGAGTAGAAGGTCATTTGTAAATTTTCCATGAAAATAAAGGCTCAAAATAAAAGCTGGTAGGAATTTCACTTTCTTTGTCTAAGCAATGACAAGAAGAACTTAGAAGACCATTTTCTGAAATTACATCATTGCCAATATTTTAGAAAAACTTCTTAAACAAGTTTGCTTTATCACGAGGATCAGAGTAGGTCGAGCCATCAAATAGAATATCTTCAATTTTTTCTCTACTTCTACAGTTATTTAAAATATTACTAACTAATTGCCACTCTTTCTTGATATTACCTTTTATTTTATAAAATTCATTTGCGTAGAAATCATTTTTAGCATAAGAGGTATCGATTAAAATTTCTTTGGATAGTCTTTTGTACTGGACCTTTAAATTTGTATTTGTAGGATTTTTCTTCATATTTTAAAGAGCTTATTTTTCCTGTTAACTTTAGTTAGTAATTCAGACGACATCCACGGTTTTAAACTTTTTTGTTTCTAGGAAAGCCTTTATTAACCTTACGGGAACATCTGTCAACATAATAATTTAGTATATCCATAAACTTTTTAAATCCTATTGTATGATTAGGTTCACTGTAGACACTTTCCCAAGCCTCGATGACAAGGTAATTATTTAATTCAGCAAAATTTGTTATTGTTCGAATCGAATCCTGGGATGTGCTTTCTATTGCATTATCTATTAACGTTATATTTTCAAATCTAAGACATGTAAGACAATGGTCAGATAAATTAAAACTACAAACTGAACTACTTATAGAAATATTACTAGCTGGGTCTAAACGCACAAAAATATGGTCGATACAAGTAGCAGATGAACTAGATATGCGGGTTGGCTCATTTATACAACATTCCAGACCAAAAGAAGAAAGAGTAAATATTTAATTGTTCACTATTACAGAGTCTTGTAGAATATTTAGATACACCGACTCGGGCACCGGACATTTATCAGCTACTTTATTGACACAAAATATGAAATTGTTTCTCGGGATGTAATGATGTCATCTGAAAGGTATCAAAAATGTCAAAAAAGGTTTTTTTTTAAGAAATTTTCAAGAGCGTGCACAATTTGCCAGGAATGGAATTTCAGAAAACTAAATATGGCATCTGAAAGATATTAAAAAGGTATGTTATATCCATTTATTGGTCAGTGAGAGAAAATTTTGTATGAATGTTTTAAAAAAATTTCAAGGTAAAACACTATTTGCCCCTTTGTGCAGCTCACAAGTAGAATTTCAAGAAAGGAGATATTTTAGCAAATTTTTCCCCATTGTAAAGCTTACTCTTTGAAAGTTCAAAGAACTAATGATACCACCTGAAAAGTATTAAAAAGGTCAGTTGTGTCCATTAATTGGTCAACGATGAACAATTTAAGATTTTAGAAAACTAATGATGCTACCCGAAAGGTACGAAAAAGGTCAAAATGTCTCTTAAATCTTAACGCGCAGAAAAGTAGTTCGCATAGCAATACATGAGGTGAAAGGCCTTCCTAGTATTAAGTTTTATTCCCAGTTAGTTACAATCATAGTTTAAAAGTTGATGGAAATGTGGCCATTGCCTTTACTTTACTTTAACTTTATACTTAAAACTGTCACTAATAATCATAAAATTACTCATTAGAATATACAAGCGTCAGAACTTTAATAACCCATACCGGAACCTAAAAAAAATAAAATAAAATTCGGAAGTTTTGAAGATTATAATTTTGAAATTTGGGAAAGTTGAGAGTGTTAATAACTTTTATTTTTGCTCTTTTGGTTAATATTTTGCACATAACGATTCAAAACAAAAACTGTGGGAACCAAAAACTGCTGATAATGGCACTCTTTAGAGATAAGTGGATTCAGAGATAAGCAAAACATATTTTGTTATCAGAAGCGTGCCGTAAAGTGCTTCCCAATGCTTAACTTCCTGTTTTTAAGATTTCTTAGAAATGAATATATTTAAATAGTGTTTTTAATAGGCTTATATGTTAAATGGATGGCTTTAGTCATGCAGAAGAGTGTAGCTCAAAACTGCTCTTCAATGTTTATCCGTTAAAACAGTGTGGGTGATTGTAAAGAGACATACTTTTATTGAAGAAGGAATGAATAAATGTTCTTTGATTTGATTTTTGAGAAAAAGTTTTGACATAATTTAAATGAGTTGTACTCTTGAAATAAAAAACCGTCATATATGCTTAATAATTAAAACATAAAATGCTATATTTTAAAATTTTATTTGTGTTTAAGTCTTAAGGCGGCCGCATTTCTCACAATTATATGCATATCTTAAATTCCATCTTTTTCTAAAACAGCACAGACAAGCTTCTCTCGTTTTTTAAAACATATCTTAAAACAAATATATTGTAGTTATTTACTTCCTGTTTTCCGCTTCTTTTGTTCCAAATGCCTATGTTTAAGTTTCTTTTGTTGATTATTCTCACATATAATCTCGAAATTTTCTTGTTTTATTTACTTCATAATATCATATCATGATTAATTTTTTTGTTTTTTTTCTTCTTTGCTGCTTCTTTTTTATAACTCTTTTTGCCCGTTTAATTAATGATGAAACGTGATCTTTATTTAAACATCCGCTTTTTGAAACAACTCGTGCAATATTTAGCTTTATGTTACAGCGTGAAAGAACGAAATAACAACTCAAGTTCGAAATCTATGTATTTCAAATCTATGTATTTGTATATAATTATCTGTTTAATGTAGTTTTCTTATAAAAATAAGTCTTTCAAATAACGCTTATTTAAGTTGATACCGCTTTGTCGGCGCATAAGTTTCGAATTACTTCAGTCAAGTGAAAAAAAAAGTGCAAAATGTTGAGAAAGGTACAATTATGAAAAATATTGTGATTGATTATTTTATTTGTGTTAATTTATTTGCAAAATGATGATTCACTATTTATTGATATATTGTTGAGTTGCTTTAAAAACAATGGAAGTGTGTCAATTTGTGGATTAATAAACTGCAGTTTTTTATAAATAAATATTATTACTTAATATTGGATTAATTTACCATGTGTACACTTCGGCAAAAATAGGTCAAGTTAAATGGTTTATTGATGTTGTATCGACTTCAAATATATGCAGTACTCCATCCGAGAATATATGCAAGGTATCTGAGAAAACATTCCAAATGCTTCTTTTTTTGTTTGAAATAGTTCTTTTATCAAGATAAAAAAAAAGATATTTTGGAAAAATAAGTGGATTGCTTAACAGTAACAATAAACCCGCAAAAAGCCTTGTTTATGGAAAATGTTGTTTTAGTTCAGATTTAAAATTCTTAAAGCACACTTTTTAATTCAGTCCTCACGAGCACAAGTCTTACTTTGCTTCTTTCACAAGGCATTTTCACTTCCATTTTAGATAAAACCTGCTTAGAGGTTTAGAGTACAAAGACTTCTGTGTGATAAGCATCAAAATAAATTCTTGTTTAACCTTAGACTTGAAGATTTTTTTTCGTGCGAATTTTACGAATAAGAACCCGGGTGACCAATAATATTTTCCTTTTCTTTTGCACTAGATGTACTACAGTTTTTTTATTTCATACAATTTAAAAAGCTCTTGCTTTTAACGGTTAGGTCAAAGTTGTTTAGCACTAAACATGCAGTGAGAGCGGTCTTAATATTTCTTTTCGTGTCTGAATAATTAAAAAGTGAAAATCTGAATGGTCACCCGTGTGGGTATTAGTCATCCTAAGCAATAAAAAAACAACTTCTAACAATATAAGTTATTTAAATGCCCTCATCGCCTTATTACTGCACCTTTAATTGTGTTCTTAATACCTTTGTTGCAACAAAATTTCAAAACTCATTTAATCCGCCATACGTACTGAAACCTACACAAGAGCGGCGGCGTTGATTTTCTGTCAAAAAATCTTCATACTAGTATAAATTGTGTGAAGCAAACCATAATAACTCGACGGCACCGCTGAGCGGTTGGAAAATCCAAGATTGACAGTGCGTTAGGAAGTGAAGTTGGCTGCAAGAGACGAATAACTTGTAATCTCTGTGAAGAATTTGTCAAGGTGACAACACTTTTGACAACATCTGACATAAAGCCGATGAAAGAAGAAAGTTTTAAATACAGCATCAGGTCTGTTTCCGTACGCACTTCAAGTAACTTCGAGTAAAGTTTGGGTAATAGAGAGTAATTTGATTATTTGTCAAAATGAGAAAATTTGTCTAAAAGTACGGAAACGCTTTCAAGTAAGTTTCGAGCACAACACCTGTTTTTTGAAAACAATAAAATTTAATTGCTGTGTTTCTGTATTTCAAACGTTTTCTTAAGCGTTGATTTGGTAATTTTAACTATTTTTATTAATTTTCTAAGCAATTGCATACATTTTGTTCGCAATACAATGCAACAATTTAATTTTATCACTTTGACAATCAGCTGTTTGAAGCTCGAGATTCGTGCTCGAAGAAATCTTTCAAGTAAAGTTCGAGTAATAGAGAGCCATAAAAAGTGACATTTTGCTTGTTCTTCTTCTCTCTCGAGCTGGAAAAATGTGTACGGAAACGCTTTCGAAGACCTATCATATTTTTGATTTTTTCAGTTCTTTGCTCTACTCTGAAGAATACTTTATGAAATTATTAGAATTTCACACGATGGTTGGACTTTCCGTTGCTAGTATCAGAGATTTAAAATGTGAACCACATAAAAATAGGCTGGACTACATTTAAGAATTATTTAAGGAAGCTAAATAAGTTTTTCAACCACAAAAGTAGTTCTCAGTTATTAGAATATAAATTGCTGAAAACTAATTATAGTGTCGATTTAAAATAAATTCAAGGTTATTTTTACCATTTTAATATATAATAATATATAATATTTTCTCTGTAAAACAAAAAAGTTTAAATTAGTTAATGTTATGAAAAAATAAAAACAGAAGAGTTTTAGGGAAAATGAAATATGCAATACATGATTGTAAAGCTGAAAGTATAAAGAAACATAAATTTTATTAAAACTGTTTTCTATGTAAAGCAAATTAAACTCCAAAATTTCTGTTCAATATATAAAACTTACTGTGGTGACCGTGGCATGCAGGTTAAGTGTGTGGCTTAGCATGCTCGGAGCCCGGGTTCGATCCCCAGCCGTGGCGAAAAATTTTATCAACAAAAAATTTTTCTGATCGGTCACCACTTCTCTGCAGACAATGGCAAACCTCAGAAAGTTAAATAATGCCATGTAAAGCTTCTTGAGAACATGAGCCGTTCGGAGTCGGCATAAAACATGTAGGTCCAGTTCTGGGTCAATTGTGTGCAAAATTTAATAACACACACAACACAATCGATCCTAAGATGCTCGGTCAAAGTCCTTTCAAGGGCTGAAATGGCCAATTTGTTTTTTTTTGTTTTTTATATAAAACTTACACGATTATATTATGCCACTGGATGAACTATCGTCTATAGATTCCAATGTTAGACTGCAGTTTGTACAAATTGGAGCAAAGTGTCCTTGGAAAATATATATATCGCAGTTAGAGCATGTGTTCTTAGTTTTGCGATTTGTTTTGTAACTGCATAGCTGGCACCAAGATTGTTTTTCTTTCTTTCTCCTTCTTTGATCAGGTTGATTATTTGCGGGTTGTTTTGCGGTGAATTTTCGTCAACCAAATTTTAGATTTAAGTTTAGTATATTTGATTTATTACGTCTATCAACGTGAGACTGCATTAGGCTTAGTGCAAGATTTTTTATAAATAAAGAACGTTATTTGCATTTTGTTGGTGGATTATCAATGAATAATAGATTTATGCGAGCATTTATGCTTCTTTCGACAAACGGTAGTTGTGGAAATCAAAACATATTCCATTTTACACCTCAGACCAACTTCAAAATTATTTAAAAGCACCAGCAATCAAGCGTTTAATTAGGTATCTATCGAATAAAGTTGTATTAATGGCAGAGCTATAAAAGAATGCATTCAATTTGATTGCTTTTACAAAAACTTGAATCAATGAATAACGAAATAAGAATGCATTCAATGATTGCAAAATTGATTCATGAATCAACTTTTGAATTCACACTTTATTTTAAAAAATTGATTAATTATTCATTTCTGTAACGAGATACTTGGCAAGACCGCAACAGCGTCAGTACCAGTATGTCGTGTGCTTTTAAAATATTTGTAATATATTTAGAAATACATAATTTTTGAAGATGATTTCGTGTTCATTTTATAAAATTAAAAATTACGTCTTCTCCTTTTGAAAATAGTATCGGAATGAAAATTTTATTTTATAAGTTTTGAAATATCTCAAATAAATATCAATGAATTACAAATTATATTTCAAACAAGTATTTTAAGTAAAGTTAAATATTATCATGAAAAACAAAGAATGTATGTAACAATAAAAACATTTGTTACAAACTCTCCCTCTGCTACAGAAAATCGTCCCTATGATGTAGCAGCAAACTTAAAAAAGTCAAAGATAACGAGTTGCTGTGATAAATTAATTACATCTTTTGATAATTTTCTGCAAGCTGTTTTAAAAAACTCAGTGTCTTATGTATTTCTCCCCTTGCATTTGAACAGCCTCTAAATACTTTGAAGTATCGTTTCTTCTTCTAATAGCCATTTCCATTTAACATTTTTCTTCTTTGATACTTTTAGATAGTTAATTTGCGATTCATTGAAGTTGTATTCGTTTGATTGTCCAAATAGTTTAAATATATATTCTTTTTGACGAATTTTACATGAACTTTTCATTTCGTTCAATACTGGAGGTCGATCTTTTATTTTCCGAAAATAGTTTTTTGTTGTACTGGGATTTGGATGAAAAATATTGTCAATCCTGGCTGTGTTGATCTTTTTCGAAACCATTTCAATTGAAGGAGTACTTGATGACTTATTTTCTCCGTTTATTTTCTTGTCTGACATATCAGTTCCTTGAGTTCTAAACGTTTGCCTTTTTACTGCGCCTGTAATTATGTTATTGTTTTCAAACGGTAAAGGTTTCGTTATATCTCTTTTTATGTGCCTTTTACTAAATAATAATTTATTAACATTATCACTGTCCTTACTTTTAAGATTTGTGACCTTATCTGGACGTAGTAGCATTTCAAATGCATTCAAATTTAAACTGCTGGGTTCATTATATTTTGTCAATTCAACTTTTGAAGAATGATGTTGTATCTTCAGGACTTATTAGTGGTTCGAATATTTTAATTTTCAACTTAAAAATATTTTTTGGTTCTTCTTTATACAACCAACAACGTTGAGCCAAATCGAGCACCATACCTGCTTGTTCCATAAAATCAATACCAAGCAACGTGCGGTTATTCTCTGCTGCGGGAAGACAAAACAATTGAATCTTTTTTAATCTGTTTCCAATGAAAATGACTGCTTCTGTTGAGTAAACTTTTTGGAATTTTGGTATACCATATGCCAGAACTTATTCTGCAAATAACTCTTGAATTTTACGCTTTTTTCTTTTAATTTTTTGAAAAGCAAGTGCCCTGCAACACTTGTTCTAGCGGCGGTATCTATATAAGCTTCACCTAAAAGGCCGTTAATATTTAAAGCAACCGTTGAAATGTTATTCCTGAACATTGAGGCTTTCCTGAACTGCTTTTGGTCATCGACAGTAGTCAATTTATCGCAGTTTGGACAATTATACCGATAAACACCTGGTGTACCACAACCGTAACATCTAACCGAGTTTCTTTTTTCTGTTGGTTGTTTGTACTTTTCGATTTGAGCTTTTTTATGGCATTCTTCGGTTATATGGTTTTGTTTGTGACAGAACGTACAGTGTTTGATTGAAAAATTTTTAAATTGGAAATCTATTCCTATTGTACTTTTCTTTTCGAATTTGAAAAAGGAGTTGAGAGAATATAATATTGAGCATCGTATTTTCACACAATTTTTCTTTGAGTTGAGCAAAGAGTTTTCTGTTTCGGCAGATAAAACTATCTGTCGATTCCGATATATGCTGCTTATCCTTGTTGATTTCAGCAAAAATTTTCCAATCAGACTTTCGTGGAGAAATGTTTTTATTTCTTCTTTTATACCTTGCCACCAAGAAGACGCATAGCCTCCAAGTAATAGTGGAAGGCTTGCAAGAGCAAATCTATCACTGATGCTCTCGGCTTCTTTGTATACTTGGATAGTAGCGACAAAGTTCTCGATATTATTTGTGCTTCGATCTCCATTGAATCGAGCACTGCATATACTGAAAGATGATCGAACGTCTTGTCTGGATTGGACACTCTCTAATAGTTTTGCAAATTGATCACGAGTCATGATTATATATGTTGAACTACTCGTATTATGATCAATAGTGTATAACGTTGATGCAGCAACAGCTGACGTGTTGCGAGGGCTTCTTCGCATGTTGGCGTTGTGCAAGATTTTTAATTATAAGCAAATGCGAGCCTTAACGTTGAGTCAAGTATGAGAATTAAATAAAATAAGAGAAAGAGCAGCACGAACAATATGTTGTAGCGGTAGAAAAGGCTTAAAGAACCAAATGTAAATGAGAAAAATAGATGTTGCTTCTAAGAAACGTTCTGATTGTATCTAGAAACGAATAGTAGTTGCTTCCAGATCTTGTTATAAGGCTGTAACGAGGGACTTAGTAAGACCGCAATAGCGTCAGTACCGGTCTCTTTCCTGTTTCTCGAAAGAATGGTGTCGTTAAATGAACGCTGAAACAGTAGACGAATAGACGTTACTGCGGGAGTAAAGCCAGCGTTTGATGATGAGCATAAACAGTACGTGTTCAGTTGACTTGATGATTAGCACGAACAGCACAGATACAGATGGCTTGATGAAGAGCACAGACAGTACATATGCAGGTGCTGCGGTAGGAACAGGACTTCTTTTGAGTACCAAAATTAGCAGTACAAATGCTTGGTCGTTGTTGCAGCCAAATTGAGAGTACTTTCGATTTTCATTAATGTTGGACCAGGCATTAATCAGTTAGCCCTAAGCTGATTTGAAAATTTGGCTAGATTTTAGTTATTTACGTTGGGCGCCAATGTAACGGGATACTTGGCAAGACCGCAACAGCGTCAGTACCAGTCTCTCGTGTGCTTTTAAAATATTTGTAATATATTTAAAAATAGATAATTTTTGAAGATGATTTCGTGTTCATTTTATAAAATTAAAAATTACGTCTTCTCCTTTTGAAAATACTATCGGAATGAAAATTTTATTTTATAAGTTTTGAAATATCTCAAATAAATATCAATGCATTAAAAATTATATTTCAAACCAGTATTTTAAGTAAAGTTAAATATTATCATGAAAAACAAAGAATGTATGTACCAATAAAAACATTCGTTACATTTCTATTATTCATTTGTCATTTTTCTGAATAATGCATTCATTTTTTATTCAAATGAATGCTATTCATTAAGAAAAAAAAACAAAACAAACGAATTGGCCATTTCAGCTCTTGAAAGGACTTTGACCGAGCTTCTTATGATCAATTGTGTTGTGTGTGTTATTAAATGTTTGCACACAATTAACCGACAACTGGACCTACATGTTTTATGCTGACTCCGAACGGCTAAAGTTCATGTTCTCAAGAAGCTTTAAATGGCTTTATTAACTCTCTGAGGTTTGCCGTTGTCTGCAGAGAGATGTGACCGATCAGAAAATTTTTTTTAGTGAAAAAAACTTTTGCCACGACTGGGGTTCGAACTCGGGCTCCAAGCATGCTAAGCCACACACTTTACCTGCATGCCACGGTCATCACATAATTTTAAAACTCAGAAAAAAAGTAAATTTTAAGAAAATATACTGAAATATTGCCAAAATGAAGCATTGCTTCTATAATTTTTTTCAGGATGAATTTACAAAATGTATGAAATTGAACTTTAAGTTGAATTTCTGCTCATAAATCTTATTAAACTTATGAAATACTTAAGAAAAGAACTTTCTAAATTTTCTGATTTCTAAAGGAACTTGCTGGATTAAAACAAAAAATTTCATGAATTCAAATCTTGTTCAACTTTTCTAAAAACGTTCGAATTTGAGAATTTTATATGAAATTTTCGTAAACGAAATGTATGGCCGAATCAGCATATTTTGTCAAAGAGGAGGAAAAATCGTACATGATTATTTTATGAAGCATTGAGGCCTTGGGCTACTGGGTACCTACATTAGTGTGGGTCAAATTGTTCGAGTGAGAAAAAAAATAGAAAAGCGTATAGCAAAAACGAAACCTACACACTTAAAGATTTCCAAAATAAATTCACACCGGTCAGCGGATATTTACATTTTTTACACCGAACGGTGTTAATTTACACCGCTTATCCGGTGTGAAATTCCAAACTTATCCGATCGGTGTGAAATCAGAAAGGCAAAGAAGCATATCAACATTGAAATCACATAATCATTGACAAATAAATTGAAATTTGTCAAGACTGAAAGCGAAAATCTATCATTATAAGTCATGTTCGGGAAAACGGTTTCAAAGAAAATCGACATTAAGGCTTTTTGCATTCGACTTTTTTAAAATTTGAATAAACTTAATCGATTTTCGAGCATGTCTTCTATACTTGGTATAACATTTTTGTACCCTTTTCAATAAATAATATTGTATAAATATCCTATAGAATAATATAAAATTACACCGTTCGGTGTTAAAAATCATCATTTTGCATATTCAAAATAAACACCTAACAGGGCTTAACACAAACATCTTATCGGATGTTTATTTACTTACACTGATCGGTGAGAAAAAATATCCTCTTTCGGATATAAAATTCTTACACTTTGACACGGTGTTTTTTTTACACCGAACGGTGTAGGACTCCCTGGAACACCGATCGGTGTAAAAATTCTATACAAATTTTTTAGTGTGTACACAAAAGTCTAAGAAAACTTCGCCAAGAAACAATGGGTCTAAAATCAAACCTAGCTCCCGCCGACAGATATTAAAATTCGCATTCGAAAAATTTCAAAAACAGCATGATTTTATTAAAAACTGAAAAAGTAAAGTTCGAACAGCTGACATCTAGCTCATATCTTCTCCAATTTGCGCCTACCATGTTATTCTACCGTTACACCTACCATACAACTCAAACCAGGGACCGAAAATAACTGTTATTTTACAATTTTCGAATGAAAAAGACACAATGAAAAAATTGTCGAAGGACATTTTCAAATATACCATTATGATACAAATGGCCTCAGCTTTACGAATATTTAGAGCCTTTTAAATTTTCGACTGATTTTATAAAAGTTAAAAACTAACTGTTATTTTTTGCCTTTTATTTTTTCTTCCAAAAATAACGGTTACTTTTGACTTTTATTTTATCGGTCAAAAATAACAGTTATTTTGTGACTTTTATTTTTTCGGTCAAAAATATCAGGCAATCTGTGTTTTTTTAAAGGCCGCTGTCCGATTAAAAAACTTTTGATACCATATGTAAAACGTGATCACCAATGAGACCAAAATAATGGTATCGATAGTTTTTTAGTCAGTATAATGGCCTTTTATAAAACACAAATTGACTGATATTTTTGACCGAAAAAATAAAAGGCAGAAAATAACTGTTTTTTCTGTTTTTATCATTTTCTTCTTTTATTTTTTTCCCTATTTAACCCATGTCCGCCCAATGGTTCAAAAAATATCCATGAAAATATTTTAAGAATCTTTTTTTTAAGAATCACTAAAAAGATTGGGTTGAAGATATCACAGTATTTTTGATGGGGATGGTTAGGTAAAAGATCAACATTTCTTTAGCTACTGGATCTCACCTTAAAATTCTGCCATTTGGCTAGAGTTGCCATACTACGAAAATCATGAATTTTCCAGAGGCGAAAAAGCGGTAGCAGAAAAACAAACAAATTACAGATGTGCTGTAAACATTTTGTTTTTTAAAGAATACAATTGCTGCTTAAAAACAGAATTTATTGAATATTTTATTGTTCTTTTCTTACATTTACAAATTCGTTCAACGCAATACAGGAAAAATACCTGATTCGAATATCAATTCGAGTTCGATTTAAAACTAGCAAAACGAACGATATACAGAAAATTTTTACTTATTCGACACGTTTTGTAATTTCGATATCGATACAGTTTCGATTGAAATGCAGAACATGCCAGTATATTTCTATATTTTCTACGATATAAACCAAAACTGCGCATTATATATTTTTGAGTTTGAATACAATTTTTATAATTCTTGATATTTAAAAATATTATCGAATATTATATCATCATTACAACGATGTATGAATTTTTAAGACAGGACCCTCCTAGCCCTTTGTAACTGTAATAATTTCCTACGATCTGACAAAAACGTATAAATTATGAAAAAAAGCCAATTTTAGCATTTATTTTTTTTTTCGATTTGTCTCGAAATCATTTTTAAAATAAGGGGTGCACTTTTTTATCGACACACTCTTATATACAGTACAGTTTAGATTTTAAAATTTTTTTGTAAAAATCGGTTTTTTTTAAGTATGTCAGTTCTATTTATGGACTAACGAATTTTTGTCGAATTTTCATGTTTCTATTAATTTCTTCGTGTGATCCTTTATCAAAATATGACTTCGAAATAAAAGCCACAAGAATTTATTATAGAAATTTTAATACAAAAATTTGTACAGCTAAGAAATCGCTTTCGAAAAGTCTTTTTTTAGCTTGTTCCTAGCAGCTGCATTTTAAAAGAAATTAATAATATTTATCGCTGTCGTAATACGTGTTTGCCCATTCCTTGTTCATATTTAATAACAGTTATCGCTAGCTAACGATACCGTAATAATTGTTCAGAATCTAAAAATTTCGAAGCTGGAATATATCAGAAATGGCTAATCCAGATCAAGCTTGTAGCTTTTATGGCATTTTTTCAATTAGAAAAAATAATAAATTATTTTCTGTAATTGATCATTACAAACTTAAATACAATGCATGTTTTGACCCAAATATATTTCTTATCTTCTTGCAGCTTAATGTCTATCTTTGTCTTCTGCTGCTGATAGCGGGCTATGTCAGTACTGCGGTTCCAACAGAATTGTGTTCAGAGTGTGAGGAGGAAATATGGGAAGAAGTGCCTTGCGATCAAGTCATACCCAGTTCAACAACAACAACAACAACTGCAAGAACAACAACAACGTATGCACCAACCACCACTACGACACCCATTCCAACAACTACTACGACAACAACTCCGCCACCTCCACCAACTTCACCCGCAACAACGCAAGCACCCTACACAACAACACGTGCTCCTGCATACACTACACCCGCCCCCTCGTTATACCCACCAACAACCACGCCTTCCTCAGATCAATATAAGAACTGTTACTGTGAATGCAAGATTGGTTGCAAAGAATTCTGTCGCAAAGTTGTAGTAAATGCTGATCCAAGGAAGCATATAACGCAAACAAGCAAAACCCTGCAGCAGATTTATCCAGGACGCGTTGAAATTAAGCATGTCCACGAGCGCACGTTTGTCCCAAGTGAATACATTGGCGGATCCTATCGAAAGCCTTCAGTCGACCCAGTCGTTTACGAACCCATTACCACCCCCAAGCCCGTTGTACCTGTAGAGGAACCAGCTGGCCGTGTCTATCCAATTGAAAACTCAGCCGAAATAGATCAAATTTATGACGCACCAAAACCAGCTGTTAACTCTGTTGGTGTTGCAACAGCTGCTGGCTACCCAAGCAGACAGCAATCGAACTACTACCAGCAAAATGCAGTTCTAAACACACCCGCCTACTCCTTGGACGAGCTCACCAAACTACTCGCCTCACCAGTTGGCTATAATAGCCAACCATATGCCTACTACTCTCAGAACCAAAAACAACAAGACTATAACCAGCAAACCTATGGATCGCAGGGCACTCCACCCGTGCCAACGTATGCGTCGCCACAATACTCTCAGCAACAGAACCAATATCAAGAAGCTAATGCCGCTTACTTCAATTCAGCGCAGGCTCAGCCAACTTCAAACGCCTTACCCGTGAATAGTCCTCAACCTCAACAATATGCGCAGCAATATAGCCAGGTACCAGAACAAAATGTCGCATCCTACTCCAATGGACCTGCTCAAACCGCTACAGCAGCAGCAGCAGCAGTTGCATCATCCTCCATCTCAGATTCTTCAAACTCAAATTATAATTTAAATCAAAACATGCCAAACATAGCTGAGAACAGTAACATGCAGTACCCACAGGGAACATCGTACTCCAATCCTACATTGAACGAAAATAAACCAACTCTTAACTTTAATCTGGATAGCTATTTGAAGGATTACGTTTATTCGCACCAAACGTCAGTGAACGCGTATCCAGACTACCAACTATCATATCCTTCTTATTAAGGAATTGAATAGTTAAATTAATTTATTTTTAAGGATTAGCATATGTAAATGATTTAAGGACTATCTATGAGTGTATAAATGTTTTTAGGTATATAATTTAAGAAAGCTTTTAAAACCAAATCTAAGTAAACGAATCTTAACATAAAATAAAGACCCAATATAAAAAATGATCATAATTTTTTTTGTTTTTGTTCTAAAAAAATGTAAAAAATTCGAATATGGTCAACAAGGTAAATTTTTCATTATTTGTTTCTACAAAAAAATGATATAGTATATTCTAAAGATTTTAAAATCAGCGACGCACTGTGGATAAAAAATTAAATTCGTTGGCCAAAACCTCAATTTTTTGTTGTAACCGACTTATAAAATTTTAGCTGCATTGCATAGTAAATTTATCAAGAGTAATGTATAGAGCAAGAATATGCAAAAATATTGGAAATTGTGGGCAGTTTTTTATATCAGAAAAGGTGAGATTTTCATTTTTTGAATCGAAAATATATGGTAATTTATAATCACCCATAAAGACTTGTAACAACGGGTTTTCCAATAAGAGGTGTTATTTTGACATTCAAAGAAACATGAAATTTTTTGAGATAAATGATCGGATGTTTATTTCAAATAATAAAAAACAATATCAGCCAAATGGGCACCACGACCACGCTTACAGAACCATATCCTTTTCATGAAATTTTCCATAACAAAATCGCAAAGTGGCTGCCCTATGTCTTGAAGGTCTTGAATATCTTGAATATATCTTTGAGGTCATGAATAGACACTGGGCTGTTGGAGTAGACTTTATCTTTCACGTGGCCCCAAAGGAAGAAGTCACAAGGTGTTAAATCACAAGATTACGGTGGCCAATTGTGCTCACCTCTTCGAGAGATAACACGGTCCGGAAACTTTTCCCGTAAAAGATCAATGGTTTTGTTGCTTGTGTGACACGTAGCGCCGTCTTGTTGAAAGTAAACGTTCTCCAGATCAATACCATTCAACTCCGGCTATAAAAAATCATTAATCATCTCTCAATAGCGCAATCCGTTCACCGTAACTGCTGATCCAACCTCTACCGCTCTCACTTGTTCTTGAGTGACGTGCACGGGTTTTATTCTTCACATCACTAACTTGTCCCAACAGCTCGAATTTCTCCACCAATTTCCGTATTGCGGTCCGACAAGGTGCTTCACGAAGACCAAAAAAATGCTTTAGTTTTGCGAACTGTGACTGCAAAATTTTCAACATTTTTGTATTGAATTTTTATAATTTCAATGCGTTGTTGAAGCGTGTAGTTCCATTTTTAGTAACGGTGTAGTTTCTACTTGTCAAATGTCAAAAAATAACAGCTTCAAAAATGACAGCTACCGAAATAGCGTGCTATTCAAAATAACACCTCTTATTGGAAAACCCTATATAATATTGTGTGGTCACAGCTGTACCTTTTATGTTTGGGGAGTTCAGAAATATTTTTGAAATTAATAATTTTTTTTCGAAATTTGAAGTTAAGTAGAATATAACTTCGGTTCTGATAAAGAAATTAAGGCTAAAATGGACGCTCCAACATAAGCTATGAAGATGATCAATGAACTAATTAGCTCTGATGAATCCTTTGATGACGAGCAAACTCAATGCACGAAGAAAAGATCTAGATTTACCAGTAGTATAACTGGACATTTAATGCAGCTATTTCTGAAGCAGAATGTATAATACTTATACAAAATACTCTATAATATTTTTCCTGTTACCGCCATAAGAATCTCAGAAAAAATCTTAATCAGAGCGGCAATGTGAGATTGTTGTCTGGAAAAACAACTGACCCTATAGGGTTCCTAAAGAAGTGGGTGCGGACTCATGCTAATGTAACTTCATTACAACAAAAATATACTGACGCAATGCAGATATCCTTAGAAATATGGAGCATACAGAAAACTAATTTCCATTCACCTTCAATAAAAGGAGGGGTGCTATCTCTTGATCACGTCATACAGTCCAACAAAGAAATGATCGTAAAAATTAAAGAAGCCATAGCTATTCTAAAAGGTCACGACATGGATGTACTTAGAGCTGAGGCAATCAAGGAAGAGATATGCTTCAAAGATATAAATCTAGGAAATACTCTAAATTGCTATAATTTGTATGTCGAAAGAGACGTATCATTATATGATATCAGATATATTATATCTGTGAAACATCTGGAGACACTCTTTTATTCCCAAATCCCATTCTTCTGTCTGCACTGGATCAAATGCGATGCGCGTTTTACCCCAGCATAAAATATTACAAATATTTTCATATTTCATATTACAAATAAATACCCCGGCTCTTCAATATATGATAGAGGTAATACTCTCATCAATACTTTTGAATCATTACGACCATGCCTAGGTCAACGATTCTTAAGCTAAATGTCGACATGGGGTCATTTAGTATTGGATGGGTTATTATAAATTACAAGAATGATCTAGGATTCGAAGATCTTTACTTGTGACAGCTTGAGGAAATGAAGGAGTGTCTTGGTGATTTTCCCTTTGATTTAAATTTAATCTTGCTTGTTTCTGATAATATCATGGATATCCGAATGCACCTAGAGCTACTAGGCATGAACAAAATCTTCGGATATCCCACTCTAATTAATGAAAACCTCCTTGACTAGCTAAAATAATTTGGAACTGAAGATGTAAATAAGATCAATTTTTCAACACTAAACAAAATAACTGGCATAATCCGTCGAGACTTATGTATCAATTATTTTAAAACACACAATCACTACCCCAAATTTAAGAATTGTCCTTAAAAATAATAGGAGAATAATAAGTCAGGTGACAATAATGAAGAAATCAGCGGTAATGATATGCCTTGACTGTTTATAAAGAAATGCTGTTTATTCCAGAGATACTCTACAACATATGCCTGTGATGTTGTTTATGACGAGGTATTTGGATTAAAATCACTTTATACTAACGGTCACCGATTCTTCATAGGAGCGTTAATGTTTTGTTCCTCCAGATTGTGCCCACTCAATTATGACACTGATGGCAACCCATGATAACCAAATTATATTAATGGATATAGATGAAACAAACAAGATAAAAAATTTACAAAGAGTACGAGAATTTCTCGAAACCCTGAGCCAGGTATTCCAGGACATAAATCACAGATTAAAAAAGTAAGAAACTTGAATCTCTTCATGCCTGCATGAATATGGGAAAGGACGAGTATTTCAGGGAGTATGGATAAGCCTTGGGACAAAGAAATCTACAAAACTAACCCCAGATTTAAATGATGGACTCAACTCGATACCATCCTCAATATCAACCATTAATACAATGACTGAATCGATTGCTAGAGGTGGTGACAACTCGGACAGAGCATTTCTCTTAAATTGCATGTTACTTTCACACTTCCTTATAAGAAAGGTTAGGAGGATATCCAAAATGAATATATTTAAATGCTTACTTACACCTGCAGATTTCGGAGGGTTGCCTTTATCAACATATGCATCACACTGTGTTCGGGGACATTCTGATAAAGTTACAATTTGGCTAAGTATACTCAAGACCGTCAGCTTCCTTAATCTTTATTCTTCACTACTCAATACTTGGTATTTCGGCCCAAACATTCCTGCTCAAAGTTTTACAGAACGTTTTCGTTTATATTCTGATATTTATGCTCTAAATATAAAAAGTTTGCCATGAGCAGAGAATTAAATTAAAAACATGATAGAGGAATATTTGCAATCGGATGTAGTCACTATCCAATCGTAACAAAATTATAACACGGAACTTATACTCAGTCCAAAAGCAGTATCATAGAGGCAATAGATACAATGAGGCCTATATACATCCAACTTGCACATGAAATATTGGCAAACAGCAATGCTGGTCTTCTGGAAAAGATGCAAAACATGTTAACATCCACCAAAACTATAGAAAACATGGTAAGAATTTGAATCAAGGATTAGCCTATTGACACTGATTCAAGAATCTAATCAAATGGATATTTCGGCGCTAAATCGGATATTTACGAGCTTTACTTGGAGAGGTTACAACATTGAAGAAGATTTGAGAGGTGTTTTTTGTCCTTACAATATAGCTGTAATATTAAGAAAACAAAGTTGGAATCTTGATTTTATAGGTCTAAGCCAAGCTCCATAAAGTCACTAAGTTATACTGTCGAACATTGATGAAACCTCATTAGAGGATCGCAGCCAATCAATAATAATAAGGGCGGATTCAGGAGTGGTCAGGGTTTCGGAGTCATGCTTTTCAACTCTTGGAACTTTCCCAGCTTTCTTCGGTAGCAGCACAAAGGAGAAGATCGAAAAAGCAACTCTTGAAGTTATATATAGAACAAATTATCTTACTGCATTCCTGAAACTTGGTCAAAAAATATTCCTGAAAAATGTTCTGCAAAAAACTTTCTGCTTTTCTAGATCTTCTTAAAGAAAAAATAGAGTTTATAACACTTCCTTGCTCAAAAGAGGACATAGAAGATTTATTTCCCAAGGTTATATCAAGGAATATCATTCACAGATTCACCAATAGTTTAAGTAATAGTGTTGAATCGCATTGAATTGCTTACCAGGGATAGCTAGCCACTTCGCTGCTACAAAGCTCAAATAACCTCCAATATATGTCTGAAGGTGGGGAAGACTTCTCCACATTTAATCAATACCTGTATGTGGCAAACATGTTACAAATTTCTATAGCAGGATCAATGATTGGAATAAATAGAGTATTGCGGAACTCAATTTGATATTCAAACTGATACTGGCTTTAGCTTCTTGACTATGCCGATACAGATCATGGAAACTTCCACCTCATTTATCCCGAATGAAACTATATTTTTGATGCATCTATATTGTGCAAGACTAATTTCAAAAAGTGTAGATAAAAATTTTGTTTTGTATCACAGACATGGGAACAACAGCGAAAAATTAGATTCTATGAAGAGAGAGCAGATTAGTAACAATGATATAAAAATTATGGATTGGGGGTTATTGTTATACCTAACATTTGTACTTTCCAGACATTGCAACAAAGTTATAAGGGTAAAAGAGTCATCTTATCACACATATGTTTCCTATGATTTATCATGTGTTTTTCTTGCCGCATGTATTATTGATAGTAGAGCTCTTCAAATGGTTTTAAGCCTAACATCAAAATATTCTATTCCTAGTGCAGAATGTTCAACATATGAAAATTTATCTGTCCATCTGTCTAAAATAGTAAATCCTTACGCTATTGATAAAAAAAAATATATGGACGAAGAAATCAACTAACCGGAATAGTGGTTTTTAAAATAACAAACTCAAAAACCTCTCAAATGCATGAACTGGTTGACAAACTAATTAAACGAAAACGCATTCCTAAAAAACCGTCAACATTATACAGAACGATTCAAGTCGCCAAACACAACAACATCATTATTGCAATGACTAAAAACACACATCTTCGCGCTCCGCCTTAGCATCTCTCTTCCACTAGCATCATATTAAATCTCCACGAAAGGTCAAAAAAAGAAACAAAGCCAGAAATATTTCTGCAGAACTTTTTTGATTTTGGCAGGTCAAGGGACTGGAAGATGATATAAATCTACCGGGTACCGGAACATATAGGCATAAAAAGTAGCACTGCAGCCGATGAAGCAGCAAAACTTGCAACTAAATCACCTTTGATCACAATTGCTTCTACGAATAAGAAGAATATTTACAACGATGTTGATAGTATTCTTCTAAACAAACAATCCTTCAATGGGTAAACTATGCTCACTAATACAAAAACATTAATCCGAATCAAATATCTCCTATCTACGACACAATCACAAGCAGAAAAAAAAACAATAGCATAAACCCGCTTCTGATTAGGACACACCAGATTAACACATAAACATTATTTTACACGCAACACTGCTCCACTTTGTTCCATCTGCCTCACAGACCCAGCGTCCATGCAACATTTAGTTTACGAATGTCCAGATATAGACTTATTGGGATCAAGACTAAATATCCCTCCAATCGACCAACTTCCAACAACAATTTCTTCCTGCAATATAAATACATTTATATATTTACTAGTTAAACTTAACCTTCTCTACAATATCTGAAATTTTTTTAAATTTTTTATGAAAATAAATTAGCCGATTGCCTCAGACGCTTGTTGCTAGTTTTTAAGACTTATAATTGTAATAACACTATTTTTCAAAAATCTAAATAAAAAAAAAATTAAATAAAAATAAAAAAGAAAAAATGTAACTCCCTTAACGAAAGTGTCAAGAAAAGTTAACCATCCAGAGAAAGGTGAAAGTATCCTCTTTACCCTATATGTACTTTTATACCCGTCCGAAGATCACTTTTTCATTTTAATATAATTATCCGTAAATACTACCTCAAATAAATATCCTTAGTAGGGTTGCCAACTCTGAAAAGTACAAAATCGGGACGGAGCCATCAAAAATGCGGGACTTGGCTGAAAAATGCGGGACAACATTAGAATTTTTTATTTTATTAAATATTTCCTTGTATTCTTTGAGAAATAAAGGGTATCAACGATGCCTTTACACCATCGCTTGGTTCCTTGATATTGTTTAGATCTCTTTCCAACTCTTGCCCAATTCATGAAAAAACCAAAAAATAAATCCAAATCGTTTTGATAAATAAAATATATGAAAAATAAATGATATAGCCTGTTTCAAAAGAGAAGAACATTTTCGCGCATGTTTGAGAATAAGAAAATAATTTGGAGAGTGTTCTTCATTCTGATTGGTCGACATTAAAAATAAAATTGAATATTCTCTGAGCAGAAAAATAAATGAAAAAAATGAATGTATATTCTTGAATTTTGTTGATCATCGCAACTGCGCTGCGGAAGTACTAATAGCATAAACACAATTGGAGACGCAGTCGACAGGCAGCAAATGTCATTTTATAGAACGCATGTTTTCTTATGTAGTTGAACAATTTCATGGCAACATGGCAGCACGACTGCAGGGCTTCAGCAGCAGTTGCCGCCAACATAGATCTATTTCTATTTTTCTGGCGACAATATCTGAATTCTGTTTGTAGTAGGCCGTATAAATTTGTCAACATGATTTCAAAACAAAAAAAAATTATGTTTTACATAAACGAATTTAAGGTGGGACATAACATTCGCGGGAGAGAAAACAGACCTTTTTTTAAAAATTCATAACTCAGTCAAAAACAAAAATTTTTTTTTGTTATTGTAGAGAATTGAACAAATTACAAGAAAAAAAATTCAAAAAAATATATTTTTATAATTATAAATATATTTTATAGAGCTCCAAACTGGCGGCAGAGAAAAAACGGAGGCCTCGTGGTTGCAGCGCTGGGAGTCGCAAAAATTGTCCGATCTGGAAAAAAATGACTTTTTTAAATCTTAACAAAATTGGTTATCGTATGACAGGAGCTTTTTTTAAATTTTTTTTTCAATTTTTGGTGATGTTCCAAATTTTAAAGTGTGTTTTTTCGAAACATTGACTTTAAAAATTCATAAAAAATCGAAAAAAATTTAAAAAAAGCTCGTGTCATACGATAGCAAATCAAGTTTAAAAAAATACAAAAAAAAAAAAAATCAACCCGCTAGTGCCGCAGCCAGTACGAAAAACATTGTTTCGAGATAAACGCGTTCAAAGTTTGTGAACAAAAAAAAATGCAAGGAAAAATAAAAATGCGATCTTACTAATCCGGCTGTTTTTTCTTAGAATCTTAAGAATTTTTACTAAAATAAAAAATTATAAAAAAAAAAAACGATTTCAAAAAACGGACAATGTCATGTTCCCCTTAAAATGAATGAAAATGAGACAAGCTGCTCGTTGTTGTCGCTTTAAAAAAATCAAGAATTTGAAGTCGGGCTGCCGAAGACAAGTTGCAGTCGTGAAGCTTGTAGACTGCGTCTCCAATTGTGTTTATGCTATGAATTTTATTTTTCAAAATCAACCAACCAAAATTAAAAAAAAATGTGCGTAAAAAAATATTTTGTCATACGTAATTTCACTTCACAATTTTTTCTTGAGAAAATAATTAATTTTTTATGTAATTTTTATTATATTTCTCTTTCAAGATGCAGGTTGCTGCAGGCCGTCGGTGCAACAGCGTACTTGTGCGACCATTTGTTCTAAATGTTTGCGCATTTAAATATTAAGAAAAACAGTAAAAAACATTAAAAAACAGCATAAAGTTCAGCGAACAGTACAAAAAGAGCAAGAAACTACGCTCTAAAAAATTTTCTGCATCAAAAAATTAAACTAAAAAATGTTCTTCTCTTTTGAAACGAGCTATAAATTTATTTTGATAATAAAATTAAACGGTTTAGGAAACTGTGTTTCATATCAAATTGGAAATTTTAATACAAACAATCTTAAGTTCTCAAATGCGGGACAAACGGTGTCCCGCAAGGGGTCGTCGCGGGACGCTAAAAAATTAGCTGAAATGCGGGACGTCCCGCGAAATCCGGGACAGTTGGGAACCCTAATCCTTACACAGAGTATCAAAACAAATGTGTCTATTATTTGGGGGGAAAAAAAAGTCAAAGATCTCAAAATACATTTTTAATAAATCCTTATTATATATTTATCTGCATTATTATATTTAAGCGCCGTAATTGAAAAACAAATATACATTTATTTTTTTGCATTACCTTTATTTTAAACCTAACAACTTAAACCTGATTACACTTCAAAATCAAAATCCAGAAAAATCTCCGTACATCAATTTTTGTTAATGTACACACTGATCTAAAAAACAACTTAAAATCAAAGAAAACCACTTCGATTCAAATATTTTTCGGAAGCAATCAAACACGAAAATATTCAATTTGAACTGTTCCCACATCGAAAAATACATATCCAGATTGATGTTGTTTCCACTTTTAACTAAAGTTTTAAGCACTTTGTAATGAAAAGTATACCACTTTAATTTAACGTGGATTTATATGTAATTCAAATATAAATCATATTCAATTAAAATACTAACGTCTTTATTTTCAATACGCTATACTTTTGAATTAAATTATTTTTTACTTTGATTCTACATCGTTATATTAATGAATCAAATTGATTTTCACTTTGAATCAACATTTTTGATATTTGGTTGATACAAAAAAATAAGTATACACTATATATATTTTTTTTTATTTTCTCTTATTGATATATAAGATAACATTTGGTAAATGATTTAAATTTATTAATTAGTTGGTAATACTTAAATAAATTAATCTAAATAAGTATTGTGTGAGTATGATGTCCAGTTCCAAACAATAATTTTGTATCTTTAAATAATATTAAAATTATCTCTTGTTTCCTCCACACAAAAAACTTCTCTCTAAATTCTAGCCAGAGTCTAATGTTATCAGTTACTTCTTTGATATCGTCTTTATTTGTACATCTATTTATATTTTTACACACGAACGAAAGCAGGATTTACTTTCCAGCTTCCGCAGTTTTTGTGCCCAAACTTAAATTATTTTGATATTCTTTAATATTTTGACACACCAGTTTAAGACAAATCTTTTGTACTTCGCTTTCTTTTTTGGCAACATCAAATCTAAATGTTATTTTTCAACTTACTTTCGAAGTGGATCCACTTCAATGAATGTAAGAGTGAAGTGCATTCATCATTATTTTATCTACTTCTAATTGAATATCAAAATTTTTTCATATTTGATTTAAAGGTTTTTAAGATGAATTTAAAGACGATTGTTTAAAAATGGAACAACGTAAAACTGATACTAAATAATAATTTTATTTTAAGTTGTAGATTTTTTCCTGAATGCGAAAACCTATTTATACAGAGTTAAAGAGATTAATACACTCTTCGTAGCAGTGTTTTTTCTACCTGGTAAAAAAAGTCAAGCGCAAGTGCTTTGGAAAAAATTTATTCTAAAGCTTATTTTAGATCATGGCAAATCAGTAAAATTATCATTTACGACTTAAAAAAAAATCCCTTCAGTGACTTTCTGGAATAAAAGGCATGGGGACCATCTCGCTTAAGACTCAAAGAATAAACTGCTATCACATGTTTGTTCCATCTTCCATAGAACAGTTCCGTTATTTTCATGTCGTGATGGAAAGGCTCACCTAGTTTAACCCTCGTGTATCCTAAATTCTTAGGAAAGTTGGACAAATGGCTGTGCAGATAGTGAACTTTGATGCTCATATTACATCCCAGATTCTTAAAACTATCAAGCATGTTGGTCATTAGTTCCTCAAAATTACTTTGCAATTGCCCAAAAAGTTTTTGACAAATAATTCAAATGACACCCATGCCTTTTGCTCAAGGTCAGTCACCGATGGTTTAAAATGCCATATCTGCGGATCATCCAATTCACCAGCTATAAGCTTTTCTGAACTTATTTTCGGCATTTTTCTACCTATGTAACCAAACATTGTTCTTCTTCATCAATTGCTTTCAATCAATTGCTTCATCAAACCAAGTTTAATATGCAGTGTATGCAGGGAGTTTGATCTTTTATCTTGAAAGTAAAAGCTCGCGAACTACATTTTTATTTCTGCCAGTTGTCTGCTCTGGCTCTAATGTCCGCGAAGCAAAAAAAGCACAAGTATTTAAGTCGATACCTTCGAAATCCACTGCCTTTCAAAAATCGGTTAATTTGTTTACCGAGTCGAATGATACCATTTGCCTTTGTTCCAAAATACGAGTAGAATGTAAATTATTAGAGATTTTCCAGTTTGCAAAGCTGCGCTTATATTTTATGTTACGCCATAGGAGCTTGTGTATTCATTTAAACTGTGAAAAATTCTTAAGTTTTTTTGACACACAAGCTACTCAATGCCTGGCAGTAGTAGAAATAATACCCATTAACTTTTGAATTCATATATGTAGGTCGACTTTAGAGACTTTTTTAAAGCTGGCTCAAAGTCTGTCATAAAGCTGTTTGGTTGCAAATCTTCAATTGCTTCAATGCAGATTTTATCCAATAATTTATTTGAAAAAAATGGTTGAAGCTCTTTTTCGTCCTTTTGTTCATTAAGACTTAAATAAAATGAAATATCTAGAAACAAATTTAATATTAATAATAAATTGATTAGTTTTATAAAAAATAACTAATGAACTTACGCAAACCTTTCCTTGAAAAAAGTTCACGTGTATGACAAGGAGATAGGCGAATAATCTTTGGAGTACTGCTTTAAGTGTTTCATCAAAAATTAAGTATGTAAAGCTACATTCTCTAATGCAGACTTCAACGTGAGGACTCATGGACCTTAATGCCGTATTGCGACCAAACATGTTCTCTCTCTTCAACTTCAACTATTCAACTTCTAGTGGCATTTTTAGCGATCGAAAAACATAACCTTTATTAGATATTCCAATCAGCTCTTCCTTTTACTCAAAAGATGTTGCTGGAACAGGCCTGGGATCTATTTTAAAATTTTGTATTAGCTCTGACGTAATTCTTAAGACTTACCTTGAACTCTCCAGATCAAAAGCGTAACGAATACAACTTATTGTGTCGTTTTGGCAAATTGTATTTACATTATTAGAAAACTGTTTTAATCGCTGTATAAAGCTTCTTGATTATTATTGCCGTCATATAATCACATCCATTTATTTTTATATAATTACTTGTCTCATTTTTTATGTAAAACAATTTGCTGCTGGCTCGTCTTGCACAAACAAATTCGTACTCTGCATTCTCAATATTGCTTACTAACAAATAAAATCAATGTATTTGCAACTAATCGACACAATTATGAAAGCGTTTTAACGTTGAAAAACATTATAAGACAAACAAAAAATCAGCACGTATATTTTCGCTGAATTCATTTAAAACTTAACTTACTTATGACAAAGTAAAAACTCGCTTTCTTACTCGAAAGGGGAAAATTTTGGGTTGTATGAATATTTTAAGGAAATAACTTGAAAAATAAGTGGCAAAAAATACCGAGCAATTTTGACCTTCAAAAGTTTGTTCACTCCATTAAAAAACTACTACAACTAGTGATAGATGATAAAAGTGGCCATAGCTATGTCCCACTTCTAAAAAAATTAGTAAACCCGTTAACTCTTCTTACGCTCGCCGAAGTATAAATGCGCATACCGCATCTCCTTGGGCACAACTATACGGAAGGCAGCTCTTTATGTCCCGAGAGTTTTCCAGAAGAAGAGGTAACTTGATTGTTATATTACCATTATTACACTTATTGTTTTTTTATATACAGCAGTTACAAATATTATTGGAATGCGGCGACAACGATGTTTTAACGCAGTGGCCAACAGTTGCAAATGTCTTTGCAATTGATAACACGGGTGAAGCTGTCAGCGTGGAGGACGGAAATTGGCCAGTGGAGACGCTGAACGACACAGTGGAACAAGCAACGCGGGTACAACCTTCAAGAGATGCCCCTAAAAGAGTCCCAAAAAGGACTGAAAGAAACTTGGCGCGGGATCAATTTGCTGCAATAACAAGAAACCAGGCAACAGCGATCACTGTGAGTAAAATTATATAATCTGTTCACGAAGATTGACTTTGTTAAATGATTCTCTTACAGATCCAGGCTGAAGCGTCAAAACTGATGGCTGAAGCTGCGCTACGTATAACCAATGCTTTAGTGCAGTGATTGCCAAATGCACACAACGATATCATGCTTCGTGTCTTAATGTAACGATGTGCATACACTGAGCCAATTTCAACATTAAAACAAAACGTTCAAACAACGTTGAATGCTAAACACATGATAGAATAACAAGGTAGGCTCATATTAATATGGCTGCTCAAATGTCTAGTTTTACACAAACAATGCTGTGAGGTGCTATAAACGTCAAACGAAAAGGCAACTACAACAATTAGAACAACTTAAATTCGAACAGCTGATTTTAACATCTAGCTCACTTCCTCTCCAATATGCGCCTACCTTGTTATTCTATCATGGCTAAGCATAGCACTTGGTCAAACAATTTTACATCAACTGTTTCCTTAAAACGTCAAACGCATAAAAGTACACAGAAATATAGCTGCCAACTTTTGACAAAAATCTCTTTTGTGGTAATTTTTAATTGCTGTGGGAAAAATGAACTCGTGGTATTTTTTAATTCAGCGGGGTTATTTTTTTAATTCGTGTGGGAATTTTGAAAATATGTGAGAATTTTGAAGTATCTTTTAATGGCTGTGGGAGTTTTTGGGGTATTTTTTAATTGCTGCTGGAAGTTAGGCAGTTGTGTGGTAATTTTTTAATTTGCTTATGGGAAAAAGGTATTTTCTGTGGGAATATGGATTGGCAGCTATGCACAGAAATCAAAATAAAATATTTGTTTGTTTATTTATGTTTTCAAGGATAATTTTTTATAATAATTATGATTTAGAAAACTATAAGTTTGTTAAAAAAACAAAACAGAGGCCACTCGTTTCAAGGCAGAAGAAAAAATGGAAAATATACCAAACATAGCTCCTTAACAGAACATCGCACCAGGACCATTGACCGTGAAGACAGCAACTACTCAACATGTAGCAGAAAAGACACCAATCTTAAGAGCATCATCTGAAGCTTCCATCCAACACGGACTGGTTAGAAAGATGACTTCTCGAATGGTCACATTGAGGCGAACACTTGAAAACATACAAGCAGTCCAAGAAAACCAGCCAGTGCAGTTTTACCAAATTAAACTAAACAACATAAATCATCTTTGGACTCAAATAGAATTGGTGTACGATGAACTTTGGGAACACTTTGAAGATCCTGCAGTGGCAGGCTTCGACCAAGCGGAGTACGACCAACTGGATGAAATGGTGCAATGCCAATTAGTAGAGCTCTCTATAAGAGCAGATCGATGTCAAAGCAATAGATTCGCTGCTCCAACCATGAGAGAAGATCAAACAATGCAAAGTACAGTGCATCTCCCAAAGGTAACTCTCCCACAGTTTAATGGCGATTACCTGAAGTGGCAACAATTCTCCGATCTATTTTCCCAAATGATCGACAAACAACCAATATCAGCAGTGCAAAAAATGTGGTACCTAAAGGCCAACGTTACAGGAGAAGCTGCAAAGCTAATCAATCATTTTTCGTCAACAGAAAACAACTATGTAGCTGCTTGGACGTTATTGCAAGAACGGTACAACAACAGAAGGGTAATAGTGGCTACGCTAATCGAAAAGTTAGTGGATCAGCCATCAGGAACCTCAACTGCTGCAACAATGAAGAATTTACACGACACAACACGTGAATGCATCATGGCCTTAGACAACTTAGGGGTTGATACAAAAGCTTGGGATCCAATCCTTTTCCATTTGCTACTAAAGAAACTAGATCGAGCAACACACATGAGATTTGAACAATCTTTGACGAACCCAAAGGAGTTACAAAAGGTGGATGACTTCCTGCTGTTTTTGGAAGGACAGTTTCATACATTGGAAGCTATTGGACTTAAGGATAAGGCTGCATTGCCACAACTGTCTAACAAAGTTGTGTCTTCTATTACAACATCGAGCACCAGCTGCAAACTATGTGATAATGGTAGCCATCCATTGTACTACTGCAAGAAATTCCTAAAGCTGTCATCCACAGAACGCCAATCGTGGGTCAAAAAACAACGTTTGTGTGTCAATTGTTTCAAAAACGATCACACGTCAAATAATTGCAAATCGAGATGTTGCTGCAAGTGTGATAAGAAACACAACACACTGTTACATGTGGAAAATGGAAATCAAAGGCAACCAGATGCAAAAATACCGTCAGGCAATGAAGCCATTAGCAATATTCCAAATGCAACAGTTTCATCAGCATCAGCAAGTAATGTGTCAACTCAAGGATACGTACTACTTGCCACAGCAAGGATAAAAATCACTGCGGCCAATGGCAATTCAGGGGTGTTTAGAGCAATATTAGACTCCGGGTCGCAGATCAACATCGTGTCAGAACGTCTCATGAAGAGACTATCCATATCTCCAACCAAGGCTTCCTTGTGCATTGAAGGAATTGGTGATGCTCAAAAGAAGGTCACGCAGAGACTTAATGTCAAGATGCAATCCACTAGTGGCAGTTTTACAACAAATTTGGAGGCATTTGTACTTCCAAGCATTATTACGGCTCAACCAAATCTTCAACTTGATACTTCAAATTGGAAGATTCCAGCCAACTTACAGCTTGCAGATCCAGAGTTTTACAAGCAAGATAAGATTGACATTTTGCTTGGTGCAGAATTTCATTTTAGTATCATGGTACCTGGTCACATACAGTTAATGACTACCGGCCCAATTCTCCAAAACACGTCACTTGGTTGGATTGTGAGCGGAAAATGTGCATCAACTGAACCATCGGCAGAATCATTGACATGTGCTGTTTTTGGGATAAAAACGGATACTGATAGCAAAGATGGTCCACTAATCGAAGCAATTGAAAAGTTATGGAAGATGGATGAGTTTGAAACAACTGAAAAGAGTATGTCGCTAGCAGAACAACAATGCGAAACACATTTTCTGCAAAATATGTGCAAAAATGACCAGGGACGCTTCATCGTAAAATTACCATTTCTAGAAAATCCAGCAGTATTGGGAGAATCAAGGGTGTTGGCTCACAATAGATTTCTTGGTCTTGAACGACGACTTCAAAGAAACATGGAGGTACGGAAACAATATGTGGAATTCATGAGAGAGTACGAAAGATTAGGACACATGAAGAAGGTGAACCTTAACTCAATTCCATCTCCGAAATACTTCATTCCTCATCATTGTGTCTTGAAACCCGAGAGCACCACTACCAAATTGCGAGTTGTGTTCGATGCCTCCGCCAAAACTACGACAGGGTATGCATTAAATGATATAATGTATACGGGGCCCACAGTTCAAAGTGAACTGTTTTCAATACTGTTACGTTTTCGGTTGCCACGTTTTGTCTTCACGACCGACATTGAGAAGATGTATCGGCAGATCCTAATACATCCAGAAGATCAACAGTATCAAATCATCATTTGGAGAGAGGATCCAACAGCAGAAATAAAGTACTATCAATTAAACACCGTCACATATGGTACTCGATCAGCCCCATACCTGGCTACCAAATGTCTTCAAGAAATCGCAAACAACAACATGCTAAGTCATCCCTTGGGAGCTCAAATGTTGCATGACAATTTTTATGTGGATGATGGGCTTGGAGGATCAAACAGTCTGGCTACAGCCACAGAAATGCAACATCAACTGATCGAAATACTGAACACACATGGATTTAATTTACGAAAGTGGTGTGCGAATCATCCCAAACTATTGAAAAATATTCCACAAGGTGACCAGGAAGTGAATTTGGACTTCTCTAAGGACAATAATGATTCAATAAAAACACTTGGTTTATTGTGGTTACCGAAGGCAGATGTATTCTGCATCAGAACAACGCTGGATCCTGTGCGGGCAATCACTAAGCGAACAATCAGTTCCGATTTAGCACGACTGTTTGATCCACTGGGATTATTGGCACCCGTAATTGTTCAAGCAAAAATATTTATACAGCACCTATGGCAAATAAAGTTATCCTGGGATGAAGCACTACCATCAGATCTCGACGCCACATGGACAGCATTTCGAGAAAATTTGAGCAACTTAAACGATCTCAAAATACACAGACACATATTCAAGGGAGAACTGTCATCGTCAACACAACTGCACATCTTCACTGACGCTTCTGAAAGGGCTTTTGGTGCGGCAGCATACTTACGAACAACGCTGAAGGATGGCAGGATAATAACGCGATTATTATGCGCGAAAACCCGTGTTGCACCACTCAAAACACAATCGTTGCCTCGACTAGAACTTTGCGCCGCACTAGTCGGTTCCGAGCTCGCAGCTCGAGTGAAAACAGATTGTCAGATAAAGAACCAAACTACTTTCCTTTGGACCGATTCTGAAGTTGTACTTCATTGGATTAATGCACAATCATCCACATACAAAACTTTTGTGGCAAACAGAATAGCAAAAATTCAAATGTTAACTTCACCTGTGCAATGGCGACATGTCAGCTCGAAGGCAAACCCAGCTGATTTACTATCCAGAGGTTGCTCAGCTAAGGCATTGACTGACAACGCTCTTTGGTTTCAAGGACCGATGTTTTTACATGGCAAACAAGAACTATGGCCCCCAATGTGGTCAAACCAGCTGCAATCTCCGTCTGATATCGAAAAGAAAAAGCATACAGCCATATCATTGCTCACTGGGCAAGCAAATGGAGAATGGATTTATCAAATTAATCACCACAATTCTTTCGGTACACTTCAAAGAATAATTGGATATGTCTTAAGGTTTATCAAGAATACAAGATGCAAACAGAAGTCTAGATCGGAACACATGGTTCTGTCAACAATCGAACAAGAAAATGCAATGGCGGTCATCATCAAGATCATTCAAGCCGATGACTTCAAAGAAGAAATCCAAAACCTGAAGCAGCACAAGGAAGTCAAAATGAGCAGTTCACTCCGCAGTTTATCGCCATTTCTAGATGACACAAACATTCTTCGAGTGGGGGGACGTTTAGAAATGGCTGCACTTCCATACGACGCTAAGCACCAAATGGTGCTCCCGTACAACGACCCGCTGGTAAAGTTACTTTTCATCAAGGTACATGAAGAGAACAAGCACTGTGGACCTCAAGCGTTGTTAGGAACCTTGAGGCAACGTTTCTGGCCTATAAAGGGGAAAACAACAGCTCGATCAATTGTCCAGCATTGTATCCGATGTAATAAGGCTCGACCTCAATTAGTACAACAAATGATGGGAAACCTGCCAGCTACTAGAGTAACACCAGCTCGACCATTCATTAACACTGGTGTCGATTACGCGGGACCTTTATGGGTGCATTATAAGGTTCGAGGAAAAAGGCTTACTTAGCTGCATTCTGTTGTTTTGCCTCCAAGGCAGTTCATATGGAGTTGGTAACGGAACTGTCAACAGACGCATTTATTGGAGCTCTCAAAAGATTCATAAGTCGAAGAGGGCGCTGCCAAAACTTGTATAGTGATAACGCCACTAACTTCATCGGAGCAAGAAATGAATTGACTGAATTATCATCAGCAATTTACTCATCAAACGCTCAAGACCAAATAAGGAAAACATGCAATGAGAAGGGAATCCAGTTCCATTTTATTCCTCCGAGATCCCCCCATTTTGGAGGACTGTGGGAAGCTGCAGTGAAATCTGCGAAACATCTTCTACTAAGAAGTGTCGCGTCAGCCTCATTGACTTATGAAGAATTGGAAACTGTAATAGTGGAAATCGAGGCCATATTGAATTCTCGGCCACTGACGCCACTTTCATCGGACCCTTCTGATTTAACTGCATTGACGCCAGGCCATCTCCTCATAGGCGAAGCGCTCACCGCCCAAGTAGATAGCAAGGCAAACTCAACGAAACTATCGCTGTTGTCAAGATGGAAATTGGTGTCACAAGTAAAACACGAGTTCTGGAAGAGATGGTCCAATGAGTATCTTAATGAACTCCAACAACGACACAAATGGACAAGGCAAGCCGATAATATTAAACTCGGGGAACTAGTTATTATCAAGGAAGACAATGTTCCTGTTATGCGTTGGCCCCTTGGTCGAGTAGTGGAAGTATATAATGGACCTGACGGAGCAGTGCGCGTTGCTGATGTAAAAACAGCAACGGGAACATATAAACGTGCAATCCACCGACTCGCTCGACTACCCATAGACACAGATACTGGCACAGAATCAAAGGATGATGAGAATGCAAGAAAAAGAAGGGACAAAATTAATGAAGAGCCACCAAAGAGACCCAAAATTGCACGGCATAACAGCTTAATTACATTATTGACAGTACTGTTAATGTTGCCAATAGCATGGAGCGAACCAATCAAAATTACAAAATTTGATCCAAATGCAGGCATTCACTTTGAACACATCGGATCAAGCAAAATCATTACAAGTGAATGGAAAATGGTTGTGTACTATGATCTCAAACCATTGCGTACGGAAATTCAACTACTAAAAAATGGCACCAATACTATGAATCACATGTGCGAACAAATACAGCCAACAACAATATGCAATGAACTAGTCACACAGTTTCAACGCACAAATACAGAGCTGGACCTTGATAAAGGTTTGTTAAGAAGCCATCGTAGAAAAAGAGGTGCACTTAATTTTGTTGGAAATATTGCTAACTCGTTGTTTGGAGTTCTAGACTCAGAATATGCCCTTCAGATGTCACAAACAATAACGGACATCAACAACAATGAACAGCATTTGACAAGCATGATGAAAAAACAGATATCAGTAGTTGATTCAACCATTAACATCATCAAACATGATCAAACCACAACTCAAATGGCTTTCAAAAGGCTTGAAGGAAAATTGACAGATATTAAAAATCAACTACGGCATAATGAACAGGAAGAACAGAAAGAGCATACATTCCAGATGTTCTTATCATTAGCCTTTCAATTATCTATTATGACATCAAACGTTCAACGTGTTCAAGCAGCACTCATAAATGTTCTTACAAATGTTCATAACGGACAGATCAGCCCTCAATTGATATCACCACAGCAACTTAACGATGAAATTTTAAGAATTACAGCACATTTGGCACCAGCCATGCAGATCCCAGGTTATCAAGGTGATCTTCTATCGATATACAAGTTAATGAAAGTTAAGGCAGCGATAACAGAGAACCATGCAATTTTTCAGATAACTATTCCATTAACTAGTTTGAATCAATTTAACTTGTATCGGCTTATACCAATTCCCACAAAAATTAACAACACTATGGTGGCAATAAAATTGTTTACAACAATTCTGGCAATCAACGCGCATCGAGATCAATACTTTCCAAGCACAGTTGAAAAGTTACAATCTTGTTTTAGAATAGAAAACGAATTGTATCTCTGTGCCAACAATCAGCCCACCTACAACAAAGGATCAGAAGTTTGTGCCTGCGAAGTAAGTTTATTCAACAACGAAACCCGATCCCATTGTAATCTTGAGCACAGGGAAGATCATGTGTGGACACAAGTCAATGACAGAAATCGATGGATGTTTGCACTAGCAACGCCAATACAAATAACAGCTGTATGTGAACACCAGGTCTCACGAGTCTTATTGGAAGGATCAGGTTTTATCGAATTAACGGCAGGATGTGTGTTAAAATATCAACTCTTAACGATAACAAGCAATCCGATACTAACATCATTTACAAGCACTTCCTACACTGCATTTGGACACATTGTCGACGTAAATGTAACAAAGCCAGCATCAGTTCCAGTCTTAGACACCACAGAAATTGAGTATGAGCCCTCACTAACAGATTTGTCAAGGCTGCAAGAAATGTTGGACGCACACGAAATCAACGATCTCTCCAATAAACTGAAAACTCATCAATATCATAGCTTTGCAGTGAGTTATCTGGCCCTGTTCTTGACTGTTATCATCACATTGGCCATTTTCATCATTTACAAGCGGCACGGGAGGAAGCACGAAGGAGCTCCATCAATGACTTCTCCAGCAACACCGACAAATCTACCAATGGAACAACTTTCACGGTCAGAGATAATTCATAACGCCCAGCCACAAGCAGCTCCTCGGTATTCTAACAGCTTCTGCGTGGACATATAAAAGTACGGCTGGATTATTGAACACTCGTTCAACGCGGGAGAGGATGTTGCTGCACGTCATGTTGCAGTTGTCAACCAGCAATATTTTAATGCATTCGTCAATAACGCTGACATAGCAATTCTAATAAAAAATAAAGTTCACTACACTTGCTCGACTCAAGGTTAAGAAATGTGGACAGAAATTCTACACCTTTGTTTTGGCGAATTTCCGTCTGTTGATTTAATTTTAATTTAACTTCACAAATATGCTATGTCTGCGTTATTGCATTAAATACAGTTTTGTTTATTATACATATTTATATTTTGATTGTGATTTTATGTTTTATATATATATTAATATATGTTATTGATATTTATGTATTATTAACTATTGATATATTATTAAAATTGTATGCGTTTTTTATTGTATTATTGTTTGTCATTATAAATAATATCATTCCAATTTAATAAAGGTCAGTTGAAGTCAGAAAACCAAAGACCAAACTTGTTCTTATTTAGCGGCGGGTATTTCTAGTTCATGTACTAGAAATCCAGATTTAGGAACTATTACAAAATAAATTCCCAGTTCAAGTACTGGAAATTTAGTCAAATAAACAACAACAACAAAACAACAACAACAACAGAACAACAGCAAAGTTTTAACTATAAATATGACAACACTTTTTCTAACACAGAGAGTGTGGAGAGAATGTTGAATAATTTATGTGAAATGACTGTTTCGATATTTTATGACCTGATCGATAACAATTTCATACGGACAACATTTTATTCGAATGAGACTTTCTAAATGAATATCGGAAAGTCTGTTGCTATGCTTTGTCAAAATATTTTTCAAAGCAGAAAAGGCAACCTCACAGCTATATGTTGAACCAAACATTGAATGCATTCTATAAATGGCGTCTTTTGTTTTTGGATAATTGTCCTTCTTGACCTGTTTCAAGAATTCTATACCTGTGCCAAGAAGTAATGAAAGGTCAAACTTCATTCTGTTCTGTTCTTCTTGCATTTCAATATCTTGGGCCAAAATATTGCATATTGAGTTGCGCATTTAATAAACATCAGATTTCTTATTTTCTTGAAATCGTGAAATCTATTTTCAAACAGTTTCATGAGAGTTCTTAACATTTCTAAAAAGTGAGGCTTACGATAAAGAATGGTAAATTCCTGAACTATTTCAGAAGTTTTTGGCATATTTGTGAAGTTTTCTGATTGTAATTGCTCCTTTAAAATATCTATTCCTTGCTGAAACTGTTCTACGTTTTGTACTAAATCACCAATTGATTTATTTTTGCCTTGAAGAGAAAGGTTTAAGTGATTTACAAAACCTGTCATGTCGCACACGAAACCTAAATCTAGCAAGAATTTTAGATCTTTAAAAAACCAACTGGCATGATACAGTCAGACGAGCACTCCTCCGTCAAAAATTCAGTAACTTCTTTTCTTCAATTGAATATTCTCTCCAAACTTCTTCCTCGACTAAGCCATCGTCCTTCTGTGAAAAGAAGTAAGTCGCCATAATTTTTGATTATGCTCTTTTATGCATAATGACAATAAGAATACCAAAAAACAAAATAGCAATAATAACACTACTACTGCAAATGACAATAATAATAATTATAATAATCATAATAATAAAAGTAATAATAATAATTATAATAACAGTAAAAGTAATAATAATAAAACTAATAATAATAATTTGTTTGTTTTGTTTTTTTTTTTAATAATAATAATAATGATAAGAAATAACTAATAATAATAATGCTTCTTAATAATAATAATTATTATAATAATAATAATAATAAAACCTACTTTAAAATGTGCCTACTTTTACAAATTTTATGTTTGTAACGATATTTTAAGAAATTTTAAAAAATAAAAAAGAACAATGAATTATTTTCAGTGTAGTGTTTGTATTTTATTGTTTATTTTAAATATCCTAATTTTATGTAAATTTGTGTGCAATCAAGCGGTCTTGGATTCGTTTTGCAACTGACAATCTATTTCCGTTTTCATTATAGATATTATCAATAGCTGCAGTTGACGGTTCTAGATTTGGAAACAATCATCCATCGCTTCATTTTCTACCGACGAATTTAGATTCAAGATGTGAAGGACCGCACTTGCGTTTACGATTATGCCTGCAAAACTAGGTTCGTACATTACTACTCTTTGTTTTGAAAGGCAGCGCCACCTACTCTTAAGGACATCGAACAGCCTCTCCACGCAATTTCGCGCTTTGCACAATGCCTCATGTAGCGGTACTTCGGTATTCTCTCTGGCTGGTTTGTAATTGGTGTCATTAGCCACGGTTCGAGGGGGTAGTCAGAATCGCGTGTAGGGAAATAATTGCTTATAAGTCAAATTCAGTAAATATTTTTAAAAGTGTACCAATTAAAAAAGTTTGCCGGTCACCATGGTCAAATGCTCTTTGCATGACATTGCGAACAGCGCACGAATTCCATATGAAGGCATCATGGCGTGCCCCGGGGTGCCTCGCATTGATTTGCAAAATTTTTGATTCGGGTCACATATCTAAAAATAAGTACTTAAGTAATTAAATATTTTAAGTACGACTTTTAATTTACCATTTGGACATTTATAGAGTGGTAACCATGATGGTTAACTTATGCCTCTTCGTGCTGTGGTGGCCCAATTATGGAGACGTGTGAGCAGTCAATTGCACCAAAAGTCCATCAAAAGGCTCACGAGCTGTCCTAAACAACGATCGTGCTGCTTCTCACTCTATGTGTGTAACAGGAAAGAGCACATTAGGACGAACAATTTGTGCATTAAAGGCGTCTGTCTGTTACACGATGAATTGATCGGCTTAGGCTGATCGCATAGTGAGCGCCGAATCAGGCAGACAGACAGTCAGGCAGGCAGGCAGGCACTACAGCGAGAAAAGTGGCTTCATACATTTTCATAGAAATCTGCTCGAAGTCCGCATAGTGACGGTAGGCAGATCATAGCAGGTAAACAGGTCAGTCCTGGTTTCCTGCTGCTGGTTTGGCATGTTTGTCTAATTTTTGCTAATGTTTGAAGAAAAAATTTTTTACGGATGACTGGCTCATTGTTATGGATTTTTTGATGTCCTACTCGCCGCTGGTAGCAACCGGTCGCATAAAAAAGTAGTGCAGCTAGAACCTTGTAATAAATCGTTGAATTAAACATTTAATGTATTTAGTTTTTTACTACTTACTTGATTTTCGGCTGATAAAGCAGTAACTGTCTTTTTTTTCGAGTTGCTCGCGAATCGAATATATTACATTTTGTGCTATCTCCGGTGTCAATCGGTACAAGTTTATGAACTTTGATTCTTGTAAATGAAAGGAATTGTCCACTCTTCGCAGAAGAGCCCACTCTAACGCGCTGTCTCGCATGGAAACTTCATCGTCTAGCAACGCTGCATCCATTGCCAAATACTCAAAGGCCATTTTTTATGATGTTTATATATATTTTTCGATTTAAACAACTGAATTGTAATATAAAAATTTTATTTCGAGCTAAACAAAGAAACACTTCACACCAAAGTTGCTTAACGCTATTGCTATATCAGTTAACGGCGCCTTAATAATCGTGGTTAAGCTTGCAACAAACATCTTTAACGAACTGTCAAAGCTAAGGACAAACACCGCTAGAAAAGATGTTGGGAATACCAGTTAACAGTAAGTGTAGTTAAGAGCCAGCTAACGATATTCAAAAGTGTCTTTAACGCGTTTGGGAATTCCACTACTGAGTTGCTCATACTGTGGTGTACTGGCATAAGCAGTGGTACGCACTGGGGAAATTCTTTAATGCGCTCTATTACTTCGCCAATTTCAGTCAGGCAATTGTGAGCTGGAATCTTCAATAAAACCGCGCTATACTACGCTCATATCACTGACGGCTTCATTCATATAGAGCAATCGGCTGACTTACTGACTTGCGCAAGCCAACTTCTTGTCGAATAAAAATTTCCAAAATCGAGTGCCTTTGACATTAGCCTTTTCAAGTAAATTTAAATGCGAAATTACGAAATGCGAATGTCAGAGAATTACAGAGAACCATTTCTTCGAATTCCAGTAATTTCACTATCAGATCGCCTTACAGAGTAGGGCCCCAGATTTGCTAATTAGCGAGAAAATTTACAATGAAATCAATTGAGAATTTATTTATTTTTTCTTTCATTCATTTTAAGGCATGACAGCTCCAAATTGTATGATGCATGACGTATTAAATCAAGAGTTAGAATGGAAAAAACAATATGACTGCGATGCATTGAGTGAATTAGTACAAACTAACGTTTCACTCTCAGCAAAAATTACGACCAAAATCGTTTGGTAGTGCTATTATTTTATTAAAAGGAAATTTTTCTCAAACACTGCCGGTAATTTTACGGTCACTGGCGCAAGCCGATGAGCTCGTGCTGCAGATTTTTCCTGGTCACCAATTCAAAGGTTTCCGCGATATTGACAGCAAAAAACATCGACGTTAACGAATTGAATTCCAACGTTGCCTGAATTGATGATATATAAATCGATGGAATCCTTTACTTATCCAGACGATCTTGTAAACTATACAACTGAATTTTTTAACTCGCTCAAAATCTCCAATTGTAGAAGAAATTAATTAAAAAACTTTCTTTTATCCATAGGGAAAAATATGTTAAAAGCTTGATTCATTAACAGATTTTTTACTTCATAATAACATTGAACAAGAATAAAAGTATGCCAAAGCATATTTCTTTACAAATCGCACCCGTTCAACAATACTGTATTAACTCGAAATTTTTTTATTTTATCTTGTTGGCAAAAAACAATACATAACACTTATGTCCACCTATGGTTAAAAATTCCCATAGATCTGACTACTCTTTCTTAATAAAATTACATGTTGTGACCTTTTTCCTGCTGCAATAGGTTATTTCTGTGAATCAAGAAAACAAAATTATTTTGAGTTATTTGAAGTGATTGGCCTAAACAAAAATTGTTTTGTCGTTTAAAGAGTAGTATTTTGAGTTAAGTTGTTATTCTAATAATATAAGTTTATTTTAGTCAGGTAGTATTTTGAGTTGCAATTGTTTGTAATACAAAAAATGTATTAAATACAGAAATAAATTTTATGTAAACAAACACAACTCAAAATATTTACTTATTATTAACAAAAATAATTCAAGAAAATGATAATAACTAAAAAAATCGCGTTTCTATCTGCAAATAATAAACAAATAAAAAGGTTATGTGGTGCAATACAATAATTGATGGGGTTTCTAAATATTGCCTAACTTTTGTTAATGGAAAATTCCTTAATCAGTAAGAAAACAGTTTTTTGTCTCTCCTGAACACTTTGAAGTTTTTGAGTTAATACAGTATTGTTGAACGGGTGCGAAATGTGCTTCACATAATGATTCAATGAAGCACATTTTGAGTACAATTCTGTGTCGACAAGGAATAACCGCTAAAGGCGAGTTAGGACAAAATTAATTTATTACTTTCATTGTGATTTTTCGCAACCAAATCTTAACACCAAATGCCAGGGTACCCTAATATTAGGCAGCGATTTTAATTTTAAAAATGCTCTTCTGAAGTTTTGAAAAATGAGTTTATCTGTTATTCCTTGCCGACATGGAATTACAGCTTAAATCAATCCGTGTGAATGAATGTGGTTAGGTAACATTTATATTTCACACTTTCATAATTTCAATTTTGTTTTGTTGTTATATAAAATCTGATTCAATTCTTTTATAACAATCTTTATCTTGTTGAGTGTGTGACATTTTTTGCTTAGTTTGTGTTATGCGACTGTTTGACAATCTAACAGAAATTCCCTTGAGGCGTGTACCTGACCGATACCTAACCGAAACTAGTTCAATCATTTATCTGCAATCTCTTGGCTGAAAAGACTCAAGGCTAACAAGATACACAGATTTAAAACACATACAAAGAGAACCTTTCCTCCCACCAAAATATAGAAAAAAAAAGATACTTTCACAAAAACACCCAACAGACAAGTTGACAGCTTTAGTGCACGCACGCACTGAAAACAAGTTTAGGCTGTCGCATGTTTTAAGTATTCAATTGAAATATCTGTGGCGCAAACAAAAAACAAAACCATGCATTGCTAAAAAATTAAAAATTTAAATTCAATTCTTCAAGATATTATTTTGCACCTTCAGCTAAAAAATGCTGCATTATTATGCCAAATGCAATTCCAAGCAGTTCTTTTTTGATATGCAAGTAAAACTGTTTCAAGTTTTGACTGTGAATTTAATTATGTATCATTATTTGAGACATACAATGTATTACTTTTGCTAAACAGAGTATACATTTTTATTCAATCAATTAATTTGATGTTATTTTTTTAATCAACGCATTATTATGCAGAAATTAAATAATTTATTTAAATACTTTTGATTTATTGCTGACACTTTAGAGCAAAAACAACCTGCCATTAGAGCACATAGCGCGATTTATTTATCAAACAAATCGTTGACACCGCGAATTGCGACATCATTTTAAAAGATTTGAGATTTTGTAATATAAATGCCATAAGAAACCCACGCCCAGCATTGACTACCTTTGGCTTTGCACTGCATGTCGCATGCGTTGCATGTCATGCGCTCTAATCATTATTATTGCAAAATGCAAAAATTGGAAAACTGCGTAAAGTGTGTAAAATGCTTTATATACTACATAGTGCTAAAATACATACTGACGATGTACACATTCATGCTTTGGGTTGGGTCGTTTAGGTGCGCATGCTGTCGATTGCATTCAAAGCATGTGGCCTGCGTGCCCCAGTGCGTCGTGTATCACGCATGTTTGCATGGTCACCAATTGCCATAAAAAGTTAATCTTGTTCTTATTTAATTTGTGAGTTTTTTATACAAAACAGCCTAAATATAATTTAGTATTTGCACTGTCCATGTTAGCTGCATAGCAACATTCCAAGCCTCTTGCTAAGTAATTAAAAATGTTTGTGTTTATATTAGTTGATTTCGATTTTGAGTTAATAAAACTCAAATTATAGGTAATAAATTTGAATTTCATCGAAATGCATTTCTTATTTTTAACAGAGGCGGTAGCCAGAATTATGAAATGAAGTGGCTCATGCAGTTATTATGTAAACTGTTGTTTTTTTAGAAATATTTAAGTTTCAAAAATACTTTTTGAGAATATTTTTTACTCTTTTTTTTCTTTTTGATAGAAGCAAGAATCGGAACTTCTTTACGGTACCACAGTTATCAACTGAATTGAAAAAATAAGCATAAAATAATTTTATGACATTGTGTTGTTTTTATTTCTCGGGAAAATCATTGAAATGAGTACAGACCATATGTCAATCGTATATTATTAACGGGGATTTGCATGTACTAAAGCAACTGGCAAGCTAGCCAAATTCCTTGACTGTCCGTTAATGCTATATCAACATAGTCGTCGTTACCCAATAGTCAATTAAACCAGCGCTCTTCAAACAAAGGCCTGAAAATGCTGCAACTTTTGAAGACGAAATACATGATTTCCTCGCTGCTCTTATGAGCACTTCTTAAAAGCCTGCTTTTTCTGCACAAAAGGCAGCACAACAAATTTGTTTTCCCTACAAAAACTGACTTTTCATATACTTAAGGCAATTTTTTCGTTAAAAGCTAGAGTATACATCAGTTTAAAAATATGATATCGCACACTCAATACAAAACATGATGTCCATTTTTCAAAAACGTCTTTGTTTTATTATAAAAAACATATGTGCAAAATTTTAACTCTTTAGGTTCAACAAAGGCTTATTTATTCCGTTTTCAATTTTTGCGTTGTTTGAATGAGCGAATGACGTCCATTTTTCGAAGGAATCTTTGTGTTCTTTTTTTTGACTTGTGAAAAAAATATTTGTAGCATTCAAAGTTTTTTGTGAAGATCGTCTGTAATAATCATTGTTATCGGAGTATGCATGGCTCTTATTGTACTTTTTTGTATTAAACTACTCAGTCTCTGTATGTTCTGAATTCAATCAAAAAGATCGAAAGCAATTAGTTCGATGGTGTTCGCGAAGATTTTATAGCTAACCAACCCATTGGTTTGAACCCTTAGTGCCCAAAGAAATGTTTTATTCCGGTAACACAATTGTAATCTATGGAACGAAGAAGTCATTAAATTTCAAATTGTATGTAAAAGACAAGGTTTATTTATGTGCTCATTTCATTTTGCTTTTTTTTTAACTCTTTAACTTCTTCCAGGCTATGTTTACGCTTTACACCAACTCATAAGCTCTTGGATTTTGGCTGCTGCAATTAAGAAGGTATCTATGTCTCCCAGTCATTTTGATTTCGAGTAAGAGTAGTGTTATCTGGTTGAATGTTCTAAAAGTTATAACTTTATTATTTTTAGCACTACAAAAAATCTTAATTTATTTTGTTCTTACATCCTCATGGTCACTTCTATTGTCAATGATGTTTTGTGGTTCACTTGCAGCTTCTTTTTCATATGTCGAGTCCATTGATTTAAATGCGTTGTTGTGAAAAATAAAGTAATTTTATTTATTTGTTGCCAACAGTATTTGACTCAGCAAATGTAGAGTAGTGAAAAAGCCGAGACATAAGGGCTCAAAAGTTGTTCACTTTAATGCTAGAAGCCTTAATTCTGTGAAGTTGGACTATGTAAAATATGTTTTTGAAGACTCATCCGCTGATGTTATGTGTGTCTGAAACTTGGTTTTGTAGTGATGTTGTAGATTCAGTGCTTTGTCTTAAAAATTTTACATTATTTAGGAATGATAGGGTTGACAGGAGGGGAGATGATGTTGCCATTTACTGTCGCAATAACTTGAATGTTCAACTCGTCAGTAAATCCAATGCTGAAAGTGTAGAATATTTAAGCGTCTGTATATCCGATAATATGACAAAAATATTCGTATCATGCGTCTATAATCCATGTAAGTCAAACAGCTTAAGCTCATTTTTCTCTAACCTATCGGATCTGTCAATTGATTTTAACTATTTTATTATATGTGGCGATTTTAATGTCAATCTGTTCTGTAATGATAGTCTTACAAAAGCAATATATGATAATGTCTCAACTGTCGGTCTGTCAATTGTAAACGATACCATGCCAACGCGTTTCTCGTCTAATGATAGTCCCAGTCTTCTCGACTTTTTTGTAGTGTCTGATTTGTCAAATGTATTACTGTTCGATTAAATATACTTTTTATCTGATCATGATTTATTGTTTTGCACATTTAATATAAAATTGTCTCGATCTGCTTCATTTCAAGTGTTTTCTTTCTATGATTTTAAGTCCAGCGTCTCATAAGGTCTTCTTCGTGATCTACTATTGACACCCTGGAATGATTTATTGTTCTGTTCAAGTTCTAAAGAAAAATTATATTTATTTAATAGTCAAATAAATACACTTTTTACGAAGTTTGTCCCAGCTAAGACTGTCACCATTAAAAACACATCCTGTCCCTGGTTTACAAGTAGAGTTGAAAATGCTTTAAAAAAAAGAAATAGACTTCGTACAATGTGGAAAAAGAACCCTACACCAGAAAAATAGAAAAATGGGAAAATTATAGGTGTGCCAGGAATGCTTCTATTCTTATCGTTAGGCAATCTAAGATAACATATTGTTCTAATAAACTAAAAACATCTCTTCCGCCTAAGATTTTGTGGAATAATTTAAGAAAATTTAGCATCGGTGATAAAAAAACTGCTGATTGTCAGATTGATCCCGAAATTCTTAACGATTATTTCTTGTCCAACACCCACTTTTCTCAGAATACTTCGCCAAGTTCCTTTGAATTATCAGACCATATTTTGCAGTCATCCTTTCAATTTTCTGCCGTCACGGAGGATCAAGTAGCAACGAAAGTAATGAGAATTAAATCCAACGCTCTTGGTGAAGACGGTATTTATATAAAATTTATAAAGACAATATTACCTCATATTCTTAGCTCTGTAAAACGCATTTAATTAATCACTTCTTCAATACATTCTCCTTTCCTGCATCATGCCTGAATTTCATGCATTTCCTGAAAAATGCCTTAGTGATTCCAATCGCAAAAAAAAATACAGCTTGTGAGGCCAAGGACTTCAGGCCTTTTAGCATTTTGTCGTGTTTATCTAAAGTTTGCGAAGCCCTTATGGCTGACCAAATTTTTACATTTCTAACATCTAATCAGCTTTTGTCCCCGCTCCAATCTGGTTTTCGTGCTGGCCATAGCTGTACGACTGCTATTCTGAAAGTACTAGATGATATAAGAGGATTCTATCATGATAGAATAATTTTACCAGGTAGTGTTGACAAATGCTGATTCTCTCAGCTACAAGTAAACGAACCCTTGTCAAAAACAGCTGTTCGTTGTTATATTCATTGGCCACATTCAGCTGTGTCAACTGTTGTGACAGCAACACATCGGGGAGCGCTATTATTGGTATTGAAGTTTCAGAAAAATTGTCAAGTTTATGAAATATCAAGCTTTGTATCAAATACGAATGGAAATTTTACCGACAAATTAAAAATTTTCTATTTTTAAACGCATTTTAATGCGCAACTTCATATTTATGTGCATCAAGTTTTGAATTAGCAGTTGGCAACTGTTGGGTACGCTGAATGTGACCAGTGAAAATTAATTTTTTGCTATGACGGATTGTGAGCGCTCTCTTTTTTTTATATTTTTTGACAAACGTCCGTTTCCAACAGAAACGTCAATACTACCTTGGAGTAATTATATCATGAGATTCTATGATGAAAGAAAAATTACTCTACTTTGCATACTTGATTTTTCAAAAGCATTTGACACTGTCAGTCATTCTATTCTTTGTCAAAAACTTAAATATTTTTACGGTTTTTGTAACAGTGCAATTCATCTTCTCAGTAGTTACCTTAAAGATAGAGTGCAAAGGGTAAAGGTTGGAAATAATTTTTCGCAGCGTAAAATTATAAGCAGTGGTGTGTGCTCCAGGGTTCGGTTCTTGGTCCTTTGCTATTTTCTATTTTTGTTAATGACATCTTTCAGTGCTGCAAATATTCGTCAATGCATGCTTATGCCGATGACGTACAAGTGTATTTATTTGGTGTATATTTCTTCACAAACTCATGCAAAAAATAAGACGCCAACATATCTTTATGATAAACTGCAATTTGGTCAGTCGCAAAGAAGTTAAGTACTGCTCGTGCCTAATTTTAACTTTTTAAACTCAACACGATTATTTTTTATTAATGCCATCAGATTATGGAATGCATTACCAACCAGCATTAAATCGATAATCGGAGAAGCAAACTTCAAACAAGTCATCTTAAAGCATTACTCCTAATAAAATTTGCGCAGTTCTTAAATAAAATGAATTCCTCTGTTTTTCTCATTCTCAAATTTAAACCCTTCTTTCTATACTTTTCCTCATTTATATCTTAAACTTTACTCATTTGTCAAAACCTTTAAGTTTGTAATATGATTTTGTATCTTGTTTTAAATATTTGTTCATCAATTTAACTTCAAATAATATTTGTTAAAGAATGATAACTTTTGTATTTAACATGTGAAATTTTCTTTGTACCTTAAAAGAACCAAGTTCTTAGTGTACTTACAATAATAAAAAAATAATAATAATATAAATAATATAACATTGAAGGATGGAGGGTTGTCATTGACTACTCTCGACGCGTGTATTATCCCAATTTTAGTTTGAAAAGTAAAATAAACTTTTCCAGCGAAAATTTAAGCTAAGAAAACAAAAGCTTCCGCCATATTCGAATAATTTTCTAGAATCGAGTGGCTACTTTTTCGGCATCATTGCAACTCGCCCTGTCAAACTGAATAACGATTCTGTCGTGAGAACGGGGTAATTCCAGGCATGACCCAGGTCTAAAATGCAGCTATTGTTTTTTATTAAAAATTTATAAAAAATCAAGCTTTGTGACCTTTCTATCGTTATTAAACTTAGTTTTAATTGCTGGAATAGCCGTGCGCTGCCACTTTTGTACATTTATATCACATTAAATGATTTGAATTAACGAATCTAATTTTTCAGAGCACAACACAATAACTGTCCAATTGAATTTAAAAATAAAAAAATACATAAATTATTAAAAACAAAATTTCACATTCATTTCATCCTGAATTTTTTAATCAAAAGTTTGTGTCATTTAACTGCTTTCAATTTTGATCCAAAGACCACCTAGAAGTGACCTTCAGCTTAACTTACCGTGACCCACACACTCAGCGCTTATATTGTAAAGATAACGCTGCAAATTGTTGAAAACCACATTCTGCATATCAGAGCAGCAGGTTGATTAAATATGCGTAAGCAATGATATAATTTAGTTTAAAGTTACGTGCGCTAGAGTCGCAAAACTTGTTCATTGGCCCACAGAACTTGCTTAGCCGTTCTACAAAATTTGAGAAACTGAAATGATAGCCAATTAATACTTGGACATCACACTGCTTGCCAATAACTTCACTTGATCCTATTAATAATGGTGACCGAGTTTTATCTGTCACTAAACCGCTTCATTAGATTGAAATTTGCATGGCTGTCATTTAGCAGCTGAGCAGTTTCATATGCTTAGTTGGCAGCCTAAAAGGCTGCTATTTAACTAGAGCGCTTTTAATCCTGAATAATTAAAAATGTATGAACTTATAAGAATTTAAATTTAAGAACAGAAGATGAGTTGTTATTAAACTTTGTTGATGATAACCCAACAAAATCTTCGCTTACATATAATCGAAAAAGTAATCCAGAAAATTTCATTCATCGCTTACCCTCTCGCTTACGGAACCCATTATTTTAATACAGGCATGTCATTGGAGGTAATTGATGAAGCTTTCGCTTAACATGGGAGTACTTATGTAAGCACTTATCAAACTTGATGAATAACTTCTTCCAATAATCACTTATTTAATAACAACTAAGAAGTTATTGAATAAGCTGTTTCTCTGCACAAATTAGAAAAGCGATTCAAATATTAAAAAAAAAAAATTTTTTTTCGTACATCTTTTGCCTAACAGTGCTAAACAGATCAACAACACCAATCAAGAGTTAGAGAATTTCTTCTTTAAAATGAGAAAAATGCTTTCATTTAATAGATATATGTATCAGTTATAATTATAATTAATTAATGTAATATATTTACCTTAAGCACATTTTTCTGTATTTCATTCATAAATATGGCATTTTTTCATATTCAAATTTACAAAAATTTGACACTTTTTTTACTCAAGCAAAAATAAAAGTAAAACAAAAAATGTCAATTGTATAAAAAAAAGTACAATCATTTTATAAAGCAAAAAGGGCTGACGTTACTAATTGCATTATGAGTAATATACAATATAATGCATTATTGGTCACCAACATTTATGTAATGGGTTTTATAATCGAATGCAAATCAAGGCAATACGAAAAATTTTGCTGGGAAACTTTGCTGTTTTGAGTTCGATCTCTTGGCGAATAGGCTGTGTTTTTCTTAAAACAGTTTTTATGAAACTAAAATTTAATTTTTTTTTTTCGAAAAAATTTCTGCGCCTAAAAATTTTCGAACGATCGCCGCTTGTGATTACTTTTAAACCTTGATCCGTTTCTGATTTATAACATCAACAAAAGTTAAGGCGCAATGAAGCCAAACCCGTTGCACCGCATGGACGTGAAGACCAAATGAATCGATCTTGAGCGAAAAGAAAAAAAGCTCCCAGATAAAGACTCTTCTGCTCATCGATTTCCGCCTCTTGGCTCCTCACTGCTACTACAAAAGCCGATTCTTAAGATGCTTAAGACAATAACATAGTGCTAGCAAATTAAACGAAGTTGAAACAACTGGAAGATAATGCTAGTTTTTTGGTAGATCTTGGCAAGTACACAATATTCTATACTTGAAATTTGCCGGACACTCTCAAAATCTGAACTTAGGATCAAAAACCTGATTTTGACTACCAGACCATTTATCTATACAATAAGTTATATATAGACCACACAAGTTCTATTTGGATTCATAAAATATATTTATTAACAATTTAAACGCAATGTTGTTTTTGAAAATCGGTCGGTAATTAACAAATTAATTCATGAAAATAGAAAACAATGTAAAGGTTCGCCTTGAAAACCTGGAAACTGGTAGCAAAAACATTTTCTTATAACATCTGGTAAGAGCAGTGAACGCAGTTTGTTAATGAAAGAATTAATGTGAATATTTTGAGACTATTTATAATGATCTGTTGTATTGTGTGGATGTACCCAAACTATTTTCGGCATTGAATCACGATTATAATGCTGGTGATTGTCGACTTTTCATTGATGGCTCAACTAAAAGTATGTACTTTTTTTTTACATTTATAATTTTTATTTAAATAAATTTAATTATTTGATATTAAGGTTTGAAAACCGTTTTATTGCACAAAAGAATTCATTTACCATCAGTTTTCGATCCATTCCGATCGCATATGCGAGCAACACAAAAGAAACTGGCAATGTTACGGATAAACTTCTTTGGTTTGTGAGCTTAAAAGTATTAACAATTGTATTTGATATACAAGGTGGACAAACAAAATTTCTGTGCTACCTTTGTGAATGGCATATTCGTGCACCGAACATTATAATCGCAAAATATGTCCATCTCGGAAATCACATGATTTGTTTCATTAAGGCTGAGAACGTTATTCTACCAGCATCTGAATCTCGGATATATGAAACAATTCGTTAAAAATTAGATGTAAACGGTGAGGATTTTTCTTATCTTAAAAGAACGTTTCCAAATCTAAGTGAAGCGAAAATAAAAGAAGGTAAATATGTATTTTTTCGTATTTATTACATTTTATCAATTTATCTTGATGAAGCTTCGTTTCAAAACTTCGAAGAGGAAAAACTTCGGATTTACGAAGTTTCGAAGCTTGACTATTCGTTCAACATAATAGGAAAAAAAAATTTCGAAGCTTAGAAGTTTGTACTCAAAAATATTGCATAAATTTTTTGTACCTGTGTTATACAGTTTGATATAAGAAAAAACATGAGATCCTGTGGAGCTATTATTCTAAAAGTTCTGATGCTCAATCAGCGATTTGCAATGTATGCGAGCGTGTATTGCAGTCGCATGGATCCACGAATTCACTTCGTGTGCATCTAAAGATGCATTCAAATTTTTCAGAAGAACAACAAAGAAAACGCCAGCATGAAGAAAGGTTACTTCACGGTGGGATGCTGTAAGCCCAAAGGTTCGAAGGCCATATTGGCTTTATAACATTATTGTAATGCTGTCAAGAGTGCACTCAGGTCAACGTTTATCGTTGACGATTGAAGGGCATTTGAAAACGTAAACCAGTTCTGAAACCTCGAAAAATCGACACGAAACAGCCACAACGTTAGCTGTAGATGTGTCTTTGCGGTTTGCTATTGATACGCAAGAAGTCTTACTCTCCCACAAAGTCTCGTTTTTGTACCCGTGACACAAAGATTTTCAAGCTGAATCGCCTGTACAAAGAACAGCAATTAGAAAAAAAATTGCGGAGGAAGCTAAGTCATTTTCTACTTGGAGCAATGACTAGAGAGATACCATCAATAAGTGCATTGGATTACCTATTTAATAGCAGTCCAAATCAATCAGCAACTCCGACTTCTCAACAGTTCCAATATTATCTAGCAGAGCCACAGATTGATGTCATTATAGATTCCAAAGTTTCCACAATAGCTACGTTAGCAAATAAGTATTTATGCATCCCAGCAACTTCCGTTACTTCAGAACGGTTTTTTTCAAGTGCTGGAAATATTGTTTCTGCACAACGTCTTAATATATAAAAGACAAGCGTCCTGCTCCGTGCTATATAAACTGTAATAGTTGTTATTGCTATGTATAGGCTGAATATGTTAGCCTGGACCAGAACCTGTTTCGCTATTAAAGTGCTTTTTATATGAAAACATTGTTAGCCTAAAAGTATGCACACAAAATTTATTTTATATAAATCAGTAAGGACACATCGACGACGAATGGAACAAAATAACACTTGAGGTGAATGTAAAATGTCATATCGTCTGATACTTAATTATTTTGAATACGACCCGTCGTATGACGGGCTTCTATACTAATTGCTTAATAAGCTTTGCAAGTTCTTCTTAACTTATGTTGTGTCGTTTAAGTACTTTATGTTTTAACTTGCAAATACAAACAGAATTTTAAACATATATAAATATATATGCTTTTTCGACCATTTCAAAATTTATTTATTTTATGTGCTAATGGTGCAATGGGATGCAAAATGTCCATAAAAATTAAATTTCTCCATTTGCATTTTGACTTATTGCCGAAAATTTATTTTTAGAAAAAATCTATTTTCATGAAAAGTTGAATAACTTTATCAATTACTGACTCAAAAACTAAATTTCGTTTAAATTTTTAATCAATATATTTTATGAATACTTACAGGACCTTTAAAGGGTTTTGTTTTGTGTGTATGAGCTGTGTTTGATTCTAAAAATGTGGTAAATATTGCGAAAAAATGACGAATTCGCTTATGTGTGCCTATCAGTCACTCCAAATTTTTATAAAAGATGCAATCTTAAAAATCATTTGAAAATCAGTCATTTCCGATAAATCATATCTCCGTCATCTGTTGCCATATTTTCGTAAATGAAGTATCATAAGAAAGCTATAGAAAAGCGATTTACCCTGCAGCCACACGTGATAGTAATGTCTTGCCAGCAGAGAATATGTATTAACTTCGAAAATTTTTCGAAATAAACAACAAATTTCGATGTGGCCATACGTGATAGTAAAAGTTCATTTTCAAAATGTCGTCAAAGTTAAAGGTTCTAGCAACAATTAAAGTTCTTTATCAACTTGAACAATTGCAGAACGAAGAAAGAGAGGAAAACGCTGAAAGAACATCAAAAACTATAACAAATAGGAGGTACTGGGTGAAACCTTTTCTAATGAAAAGGACGGAACACGACATAGAAGCGAATTTGTTAAAAGATATAATTTGGGAGGATGATGAGAGAGACTTCAAGAATGTTTAGCGGTTAGATGTTGATCGGTTCGAGGAAATCCTTTGCTTGGTTTGTAAAATCAAGTGGACGCCAAAAACAAGAACAAAAAGTAATCTTATTTTTAAATTTAGGTTCATGAACGCTTGAAAAAAACTGATACGTGCATGCGGACAGCGATACGTCCAAGAACGAAGTTGGCAATCACTCTACGGTATTTAGCAACCGGAGACTCATTAAGATCGCTAGAGTTTTTAACGAGAGTGTCAAGAAACACAATTGGTGCGTTTCTTCCAATTGTTTTACTGGCTTTTAAAAATTTATGAAGCTTTAAAAAATCAATATTTGAAGGTAATATTGATAACTAGCGGATGTAACCCGGTGTTACTCGGTTACATTTTAACATTTTTTAAATAATCAATTAAATTTTTAAATTATCGTTTTTTGGGGTTGTGCCCCCTCCCTCCGTGATTACCTACCTACCGGACATAATTAAAAAAAAGTGACATCTTCAACGTCTCGATCTGACAACTGGTTTCTGACGAAAAAAGTAATTTCGAGAAAAATGCGTTTAAAGTTTTTCTTATATCAAAATAAATTCCAATATTAAAAAAATCCTTTTGGGATCGATTTGATTTTTGGATTGTCTTCGTTCAACTTTGTTTTGGTCGATACTGTTCGGTTAATTTCTGTTCATCTCTATATGTCTTCTGCTCTTATTCGTTAAACTTTTTTTTTCGTTAGTCTTTGGTTCTTGACTTTGTGTGCCTTCGGCTCATTCCTTGATTTTTGTCGAAAGAACTTCTAAAAGCATTGGATCTATTTTAGTAACAGATACGAATGCTTACTAAGTTTCATTGAAATCCGTTTATCCGTTTTGACGTTAATGAGCCAGACATAGTCGATTAAATAAGGCGCCTTCTCACGGAAATATTCTGAAATATAAATAGCCTCGATTTTGTTGCAGGGTCAGGTTATTTCACGTACCAAATTTTTGTAAAATCGGTCAAATCATTTAAGAGTTATTGAGTCTTTACAATGCACTACTTAAAGCACCTTCTTTCGGAAGTCTTTGGAATTTTTAATATTGTATGTCTTATCTTGGGTGCAGTTGAACGTTCATACCAAATTTCCTACCATGTAAAGGAAGCCATTTCTGAATTTCAACATGGTTTTTTTCCTGGACGATCTACATGTTCAAATTTGCTGCTTATTTCGAAAAATATTATTAATGCAATGGAAAGCGGTACTCAGTTAGATATCATCTACACAGATTTTTCAAAAGCATTTGATAAAGTTGATCATTCAATTCTGCTGCTGAAATTAAAAAAGTTCGGCCTGTCTGATCCTTTAATTGATTTTTTTAAAAGTTATTTAAGGGGGTCTTCTCATTGAGCAACTTTTTTTTCTACTTTTTTTTTGCATTTATTTATAGCTTGGGTAGTTGTGAATATGCCCCTAAAAGGATTTTTAGAAATTCGAAATACTTTAGAAGATTGTGAAGCAAGGTCTTCGTCAAAATGAGCTATTTCTTTTGCCTCATTTTCGAACGAAGCGGCATAAAGTAACCACCGAATTCTGTTGAAAATGTTTATTGTTAGGTAAAAACGTGTTTGCACACATATTCATACAAACATACGAGTACACATTTCTGCTTATTTTAAGGGTTGAAGCATTTTTTGAGTCCAGGTGTTTTTTTCCAAAAAAATTACTTCAAACTTTAAACGCGTTTATCTCGAAACCACGTTTTTCGAACTGGCGGCCATGATATCTCCAGTTCAACTGAACCGATTTTCATGAAACAAAGTGGAATCGACGCAGAATTGTCACCATTCTCGGGTGAACCTCGACCATACTTTTAAAAAATTTTTTACTATTTTTTTTTTACACTAAACTTAAAAAAAAAGCCCGAAATTGAATTTTTTTTTTTGAATGGCCGCCATTTTGTCAAAAAAAATCACAAAATTAAGCTTGAAGTTCACCCGAGAATTACATCTTTACTGATTATAACCCCTTTTTTTTCATTTCAGACGCTCCGGAGACCCGGAATCGTGGCCGCCGTGACGACACCTTTTTTTTTCACCACCAACTTTGAAGTCTCATTACTTTTTGAACAGCCCACGTATAGGCAAAAAAAAATTTTTTATTTACTTTGAAACTTTTGTAATACAATAAATAAAAAAGTTTTCAATTATTCTTTGCGTTTTCAAATAAGAATTTTTTTAAAAAGGGTCCAAAAAACGGGTTTTGAATGAGAAGACCGCCTTAAATGGTAGAAAACTGTATGTTAAAATTGGCTCAACTATATCTGATGTTGCTATTGATGCCTTGTCAGGTATTCCACAAGGTAGCCATTGCGGTTCTCTTTTATTTCTGATATTTATAAATGATTTACCCAAATACTTACAATTTGCCAGATGTCTTATGTATGCCGATGATTTTAAACTCTATTATAGAATATCAAACACATCTGACTGTATCAGTCTACAAAATGATCTCGCAGTACTGTACAATTGGTGTCTGTCAAATAATTTATCTTTGAATATCAACAAATGTTGCATTGTTTCATACAATAAATGTGCTAACAGCATATTATTCAATTATAATTTGAATAATTGTGTTCTAATTCGTAAAAACGAAATTAAAGATTTGGGGGTTATTTTTGACACTAAATTAAATTTCAAATGTCATAATGATTATATTATTGCTAAATCATATTCCATGCTGGGATTTATAAAAAGGCATACGCAGATTTTTAAAGATCCTTTAACGATAAAATCACTATATATTTCTTTGGTTCGAAGTATAATTGAATATTGCTCTATTGTCTGGAACCCGTACTATATTGAAAATTCAGACCGAATTGAAAGAGTTCAAAAGCATATGAGTAAATATGCGCTCAAAAAGCTTTATTGGCCTGATGGTCTTCCAACATATGAAGCTCGTCGTAAATTACTTGGCTTGCAATCCTTAAAAGACAGACGATCGTTAAGTTCTCTACTTTTCGTCTACAACGTGTTTTCAGGTAAAGTTAATTGTATGGAACTGTCAAATCTCTTCCAAATTTATGACGCGCCAAGGGATTTGAGACGAGCCCGTTTGTTCGAGGAAAATCTTCACAGGACCAGTTATGCTAATAATGAGCCAATAGCAAGATGCATACGCTTATGCAACAGTCTCTCACACATTTTAAAATTTAATGTGTCAGAACATCAATTTAGACTAATATTGTTCACTGTTTTTAATTAGCCTCTAGTGTAGTTTTAAGATATAAATATATGTATAGTCTGTAAGATTTAATAAATCAGTAGACTGAAATAAATAAATAAATAAATAAAAAAACAAAAAAAAAATATAAAAAAACAAAATTTAAAACACGTTTGTTTAAATATGTATGTAACAAAAAATGTTATATCCATAAGGAGGCGTGGCATGTTAAAAGAAGTATATAGTGTTGCAATAAAGGATCGCTGCTGTACACATATTCACCAATCACATCAATGAAACTCGGTACGAATTTACTATTGAATCGTACAATTAGGGCCAGTTTTTCAGTGCGGGTTTTAACTCTAGTCAAATTAAACCGAGGTTTACTCACCAAAATTGGACGTTTAAGTTCGGTTTAAGCAAAAACAAACACATCATATGACAATTTAAGTCAATGCAACTTAAATGCTACAATATCTAGTTAAACAGAGTTTTAACATCCCTTTTTTTATTAAGCTTTATTTAGCTTTGAACCAAGGATTTCAGGTGTCAAACCTATTCAGTCAAGTCTGCCTTGGTTCGGAAATGGGAAGATAGATAAGTAGGAGGGAAAGTGAAATCAAGAGAAAAAAGTGTAGAATGTTGTATGTGTGGCGGAGCACTATATCAACATGCGAATTTGGAAAGGGCGGCAGGCCACCGCCCATAAAATTAAATTTTTTGATATCGCATAAATTTGGAACTAAATGTCGTATAACAATGAAAGTCAGTATGAAGCAACTGATTGTCTAGGTCTTTCAATTATAAAACAGACACGGGCATTGTAAAATGGGACGTGGCTCTGCCCATACAATTAAAATGTTCGATACAGAATAGCTATAGAAGTAAAAGTCACAGAAAACTCAGAATAGAGTAACTATTTGGTGGTGTCCTGCTAAAGGAATGCTAGAATGGGCATTGTGCAATGGGTGTGGCTCCGCCCATATAAGACACATTTTTTTAAATTGAATCACTATGGAAATAATAGTAACATATTAAAGAAACTCGGTTTGGAGTAACTATTTATTGATATTCTACTACTCCAAAATACTCGCAAACTAAAGCGAGTATTGGAAAAGGGGTTTGGTTCCGCCCATAAAAGACAATTGCTTTTATTTAAAAGCTTTGGAAATAACGGCCAAAGAATATTAAAACTCAGAGTGGAGTTACTCTTTGATGATGGCCTTCTATTGGCAAACTGAAACAGACATTGGACAAGAACAGCAGCAATAAGCGGATTAACCCTGATATTAACACAGATAATATCATTGGTACAGCAATCTATATTGTTTGTTAAGATTCATTTCTTTTGGCAGAATCAAATGTAACTTAGGCTGGATTCTCATTAGAGAAGTCTAACATCCGCGCATACAAATGGCTAATTGTGAGAAATTGAACAGGCAGAAACCTCAGAAGGTTTCCGTTGGTAGAGAAAGTGAAAATATTTGCAGAGTTGTCAATCTGCGCTCCCACAATTCCTTCCAGATCTAGCCTCCCAATTTAGGTTATACTTAAAACACTTACCTGGTTTGAATTGTCGCAAGTCTTCCGAGTAACAATTGAGCTATCAAGAAAACTCATTTCCTTGAACCAGAAAACTGAAGGCACATGCATTGTTTCTGCAGCTGATCCAGACTTTTTGCCCTGTATAATTTTCCTTTTTTCAACAGTGTACGTGCCTCGCAGCGCCCGTATTTTTTTCACGATTTCAACCGGCAAGCACATTTCACTACCTATTTCCTCTATTGCTTTGCACTTCAGATCAGTCCGCCTGTACAAAACACTGGACATGTTCCATAAAAGCTCATGTGAGCGATATAGTTCTATTAATTTTATTATTTGTTCCTTTGAAAGCTTCACATCCATTTTTGTTAATGTGACAGTTCGGCAATTTTCTTTTTTTTTTACTTATATTCAGTGATGCTTTTTTTGCCAAAACAGCACTAAACTTTATTGGGAGAAAAATGGGGGAAAAAATATGTTATAAAATGTGTTTTAAAAAAAAAACTTTTTTATATCATATATTATGTGTTAAATAATGGTAATGAAAATAATTACTTATGTTTATTATACTTCAAGACATGAAAGCAAAATATATAATTCAAGTTCGAATATTTTTGGGAGAAAACACAACACTGTTTTCCCACTTTGATGTCATCGCTGTCTGTGGTTGTCAAAATTCACTGTCTCTGTAAAAGTTGTTGCCAGTGGACTGGCAGTGCTGGCTGTCGATGTCAAAGCGTGAGTGTATTAGTTAAAAAGTGAGAGTGTATTGAGTTTTTCGAACTGTTACTGGCACGTGTGGCTAGGGGGTTAGAAAAAATTTAATATTTTTGAAATTGTTATGCTAGGTTTGCCAACTTTTTGAAAAAAAAATTTAATATGGTCTTATCTCAAAAAGTGATTTTTTTTTTTTAATTTTAAAACAAAATAAACTTTGCACCAACATAGAATTACGATAGCCAAATAACAAGTTTTTTCGCAATCTCTTTTTCTGACATACATTTCACTTTATCGTTCATAACTTTTGTACCGTTTTAGATATTTATACAAAATTTTCAATTGTTTGCCTTTTTAGAGCCAATACTTGTTTTATATATAGTAATGACCTCGAACGTGACTTTGGCCCATAATACTGGAAAAAACTGGTTTAAATTAAAAAATTTTACTTTTTTCGTTTAAGATAATCGGGGAATTCACACTGTCTTGGTTAGTTGGGTACGGGTAGATTGAGTACTTTTGATTACTGCGAGCATCCTTTTCTGCAATTGATTACTTTGTAAAATAACAGCTCATGAGATGAGTGACAGCTAGAAAAGAGTTGGCACCATATTATTTATGTCATTTCATGAGCGCAAAATTTAAGCCATTCTACGGGCGTAAAAAAGTTTAATTTTACCTGAAAAATTTTAAAATAACTCATTTTAACACGTTTGTCTATTTTATTCACTTATAATTTGTTTAGTTTTTTGTCAATTCAATTATTGCCTACTTTTGGGAAAGGTGGTAACCCATGAAAAAAGTACTCAATCAATCTACCCAAACAAGTCAGGGGGTCAGCTAGAGTAGATTGGAAGATGGGTACTTGGGTAGAATGGCACTTTTACAAAAACAAAATGTATGGCATATGCCAATCTGCCCAAGTACCCAAGGCAGTGTGAATACCCTTAATATCTTTTTTTTTATAGTTTTAAGAAAAAATTTTTCAAATCGAGCGACCCAACTAATTTGTATCCTCAACGTACCTATTTATGTGGCCAGCTTATGCATTTGCTTAGCGATAGCTACGACCTAGTATTTTTCGGAAGAATACACAGAGTCGTGTGTTTATAGTAGACACCTACCTTTCGGTCTTATTCTACTTTGCCCCTTGGCGAGGAGTGATGGACTGTCGAAATCAACTCTCAACAGATTGGCTTTCAGAATTCGGTGCCACGAAACAATCGCACTGAGACCTATACGGACTCAGCACAATATATTTCTCGCCGACAAACTGACAGACTTAATTTGGTAGTGCAATATCTAGGAACAACGTCTCTTGGGAGTTGTTTTCTCAAGTCCAATGGGTTTAGGAATACAATTAAATTTATCGACCAGTTTCCAGGCACTCAGCACCCAAGATTTCTACTGAGTAACCCTTCGTTTCAATCATTTCATGCAGAATTTGATCGCAATGAACGCCATATAAAATTAATTATTTTCCGGGCATGACCAGTGTCCTATGGAAATCAGATTTTCAAAACTTATACCGTACTCTGATAAGGCGCCATCTACCATTTGGGTAAAAGCATTTCCAATCCGACAACCATAGTACCAAATTGTGGACATTTAATTTGAGGTTAAATTCAATCCACCTCCATTGGTAAGGAGCGAGACCGACCTAAAATCTCTTGCATATAGGATATGCCAGCCTGGTTGTACAGAGACGCAACGCCACGCCGACTCGTTGTCTAGCTTGCGACATTAAGCTTACCACAGCCAGCACGAAACTCCCCGAAGGGCCAGCCCACGATAGTGCCCCGGGCAAAGGGGTTTCCACCTTAGAATAGCTTCCAACAAAAACCGACATGAATTGATAGTTTTAGCGCACATGACTTGATAAGCAATCTTATCTTAGTATTCCGGTATACCATACCGATAGACACTAGTTTGGGTAATTGCTTTGGCTTGGAAATGTATAACAAATCCAAGACATAAAGTGCTACAGTCAAACCTTGTTTTATTCCAAAACTGATCGCCTTATCTAAATTTAATTAGAAAACTTGATCAGCCAGCATAAAACATTGCCACAATGTAGCATGCTCGATCACAGGGTCTATTATGCATCCAGATCAAACTCCACACAAGAATTAATCTTGTAAACTTCCATCATCACACTCCTTGATAACACTCCACGACAATACAACTTGTGTACACCCATTTTTATACACTTGTTTACACCCATTTTTATTCAACCAATTTTTAACCTCCATTTTGACCATTCTTTTTAACCAATTTTTATTCTTGGCATATCTAGACCCTATCGTTAGAATTTTATTTATTTCTCATCACTTATTCTCTTACACCCATTGAGAATATCAGATTTTTATTCATGCCAGTATTTGTCAGTCGCCAAACCAGGTTTAATGACTATCCCCGTGCTAACAGCATGTTTTATATCATTTGCTACGGATACGCAGGTACAATAACCAGATTTATGTTCCACTCAGTGTTGCCAGAGGGACGAACTGAAATTTACCACTATTTGGGAAAAAAAATTACCACTTTCTGATAAAATGTACCTTTTGTTAAAAAAATTATAAAATTTTAAATGATTAACAGTTCACTTCACTACTTCCACAAGCCTTGAACATTCATTTCATTGAACTTTTTTTGTAAGAACTGGTCATGGCTCTCTATAACCGATAGTTTTTTAAGCAATATTCAATGCAATTTCGAAACATTTATTATTACTTATGTGTTAGTATGTTACAACAATTTCCTTAGTTTTTACGTTAAAATTTTCGGCAAATCAAACATTAAAACAACCCTACATTTATTATTTTTTGGTACAAAAGGGGGCTCCCAATAATAAAGGACTGATTGTGAGTACGTTCAGAGAGGTAACAAAAGTGCAAAAAACTTAAAATATTTGGAAATCTTAAAAATAATTTTGTTGCAAAAATTTACCACTTTTAGTCAAAAATTACCTTTTTTGCCTCTGCCCAAAAAATGAGTCAAAATTACCTCATTTAGGGAAATTTACCTCAATCTGGCAACAGTGGTCCCACTTCCATGATTTTGCATCTCAAAGCGAGGGCTCATGGCAACCTATGTTTTTACGTGACATACATAATTGAACCGTAGTCCAAATACGCATAACACAACTCTCCTCCTTTTCACTGGCTTGGGACAGGCTAGTGGCTTACCATCATCACCACCAGGCGGAGTTGGAAGAATACACAGTGCGAAATTCCAAAATACCTGTGAGAAAATTATATTTTTCTAATAGGTCTTGACGAGTTAAACAACATTCTATACTTGAAATTCGCCGGTCACCCCAAAAATTTGGACTTACGGTTAAAAACCTACGTTTGCCCACTTATTGGCCTTTTGCTTACCTGATTTTCAACCGAATTTAAAAATTTAGAAAGAATGTAAGCCACGTACCTAGTACTTCTACTTCTTCAAATGCATTTTCCATTGACTCAAATAAACAAGACAGCCATGATTAACACTACTTGCGTGTTCTTTGAAGTGGTCTTATGTGGTACACCCATTTTATCTACTTCACTTATCATTCTTTTATATATGATTAGCAATATTCCTTGATAGATGTGTTTTATTGGTTCAGCAACTTAGGGCCTGTTTGCACTAACGCTTCCTGCTTACACTTGCTGTTTTTAAATGTTTTCTGTTCATATTATTTTAATGTTTTCGTGAAACTTTTTAGTACAAAATCGGGACATTTTATTAATTATTAAATATTTTTATATTTTTCCTAACAAAATAATTCACATAGAACATTGCCTCAAAATACAGAACTGTACTGTATTATACAGTACGGATGGTCACCATACTTATAGGCAACACCGGTAACGTAAATTGTAATTCTCTTAATTACTGGTAATACTGGTATTGTCAAAATATCAATGGGCTAGCTCTCATTTTTTGATGGCACGAAGAGATTATTTTATCTTGACCCGAAATCAATATATACATATATATATTTTTCAAGGTTTAATTCTTAAAATTCTAGACTAGAATGCCCCTTAAATATTCTAGTTATTTCAGATACCATTTATTTTACGCCACAAAACTTAGATGTCTGCTGTGATGACTGCGGATCAAATGCGTTTTGCGGGTAAAATGTTGGGATGCTACCGAAAGAATTCTACATGGAATAGATGATGCTCATGTATGGTGCGCTCGAAGTTTGGTTGGAAAAAAAATATATAGACAAATTTTAAATAGTTAAAATAAAAAAAAGAAGTGGCCATTTTAGTTTTTGAAAGAACTTTCACCGAGACTTTTATAAGCCCAAAATAGCGACTTATTTTAATGTTTTCAAGAAGCTTTACAAGGCAATGATTACTCTCTGAGGTTTCCCGTTGTCTGCAGAGTGGCGACGACCAATCAGAAATATGGAGCCACTCCCGTTGTCTGCAGAGTGGCGACGACCAATCAGAAATATGGAGACCACCTCACATTGAACACCCAATGTTATAAAGAAAGCATAACACCTTAATGCGCATATCCGGAGGCATCTTGTTTTTGAATAGGCATTTCTGTTATTTTTCTCTGCTAAGATATGTCCATATAACAACATATGGCTTCATTTTGTAAACAGGCACAATGTCAACAGATGATTGATCCAACACCACTCAACAAAAATCGATAATCACAAACAGAACAAAAGACCATCAAAACTATGAATCCAGAAGACACACAAGACTCACCGCGAGGAAGAGTTTAGTAAGAGTCAGACAATAAAATACGAAACTTTTTAAAAATACTATCAGCGTTATGAAACTCGCTATGCCCAAGGTTATATTGATAAAAAATACGTCTAAGAAAAACACTAAACCGTCCACAAAACACTTAATTAAAGAATTATGAGAAAGGTTTAATAACTCCCGAAAAGAAACGATCAGAACCAATAGTATAATTGGTCAATTTGCTATGTGCAAATTCTAGCAAAATCCTCCTACGTTCAATAAGACAAATAGAAGATATGTTCGATGATGAACTAACACTTTGTATCTTCTGCAGCTCTATATTCAAAACTATATAGTTCTTCGCTTTTGTTTCCATTGTAACAGAAGTTCCTTTGTGACTAGATTTTCAATTCGTTTTTATAATACTTAGCTGAAATGAAATTATCCAGCATTGGAATTTGAAACGATTGAATATTTCGTTTTAGAAAAAAAATAAAAGGATCGCTTTTCATTGATGAAAACTTATGAATATGGCAATATTAATATTTGCTAACATATTAATTTATAAAGGCATCACATAACAACTCAACTAGCATGCATTTCAACACTTATTAATGAATACATTGAATTATTCAAAAAGAAATGTTCAACGACACATAAAATTAAAACAAGTCTGAACATTAAGAGCTCTTAATAGACTACGATTTAATGTTTGATCTGTCACCAAGTTCGAAACTGGAGCAAAGTAGGATTTTACTCTCATTTTACAGTTATTAATTTATTTCTGTCAGTGTGCCAGCAAAACGCTGTAAATGTAAACGAAAATGCAGACAAAAACAATAACTGCAAAAAAATTATGTTTATACAAACCGAATAAAAATAAAACTACTCGACAAAAAACACAAATATACAAATAACAAAAAAAAAAAAAATTTGGCTGATTATTAACCATGGTCCACGGTTTGTCTAAGCGTGGTATACAAGTTCATGTGTATGAATGTGTGTATCTATGTTTGAATGGCTAGCTTTTGGCTAGGCAGAAAACTAAAGCAAATGTGAAAAAAAATTGTTTTCTTGGCCTAAACGAACGGTCGATCGGTCATATATAAAAGTAGGCTGTTTAATTGACAAGAATCGTAGTTCACCTCAGGAGCTTAACGTGAATAAACACTAGCAGCCAAAGCAGCACCAAGCAATCAAAAGTTTTAAAATTCATTCACTTTCAAAACCAAATAAAAAATCCTTAAACAAAATGTTCACGGTAAGAATCAAAATCAAAAAGTCATACAAAAAATATATTCAACGGTATATTTGGGGAGAGAAAATGTGCTGCTGACTGAAAAGTTGTTAAAAAATGTGCTTCATTATTCTCGACAAAGAGTTTTGAAAAGTGCTACGGTTCTGTGATGTACTCAATTCAAAATCAGTATCAGTGTTCTATGAGATCCTAGTGTTTCCTCTATAGACTATTGAGTCTATAGAGATTCCAAGGTGTAGTTTTACCTTGCAGAATCGTAGCCTTAGTTTTAAAAAACTTTTAAATATTTTAACAAATATAATAATGCACAGTATTAAAAAATTTGAACAAAATGTATTTTGTGAAACTATTAATCCATAAAATGTTACTAAAAGCAAGAGAAGAAAGAGTTCTCTAAGCTAATTTGCTCAACATAACCTAAAACGAAAAATTCGTTCAGAAAAAGTTACTAAAAGCATGAGAAGGAAACGTTTTCTTAACTTATTTGCTCAACATAACCTTATATTAAAAAAATTCATACAATTATGGCAATATATAAATTAGAAAATTATACAATCTGTCTTAACTTAATAATTTGTTCCCTGAAATTGAAGCTCTTAATGTAATTATTCCTTTTTAATATGCTCACCTCTTTTTCTCTTTTTACAGTTATTCGGTCTGTTCATCATTGGCTTGGGAGCCGCCGCTGCCATTGAATACCCCATCCACCATGCACCTGTCTATCATGCTCCAGCTCTGATCAAGCCTCTGGTTAAAACAATTGAAGTGGAGGCACCTGCTCACTACGATTTCTCATATTCCGTTCACGATGAACACACCGGCGATGTTAAGAGTCAAACCGAGTCACGCAAGGGTGATGTTGTTCATGGCCAATACACATTGATTGATGCTGACGGTTACCTTCGTACCGTTGACTACACCTCCGATGCTCACAATGGCTTCAACGCTGTGGTACGTCGCGATCCTTTGGGTCACAAGGTTGTCAAGGCAGTTGCTCCTGTTGCCAAGGTACTCGCACCAGTGCACTATGCCGCACCTATTGGACCCTATGGATATCATCATTAAACCGAACAAATACACGCACATAACATAATTATGCCACCCTAGCAAGCACCACGAACAGTGACACCATTTAGACGCCATCTTCGATATGTTGAATTGTTTATCTGTTAATTTAACTCTTACGCGAGTCAAGTCAAAGAGATCTTAAAACATTTTTAATTTTTCTAATATATCTTAGGCATTCTTGCGAACTTTTTGCTGACTGTTGCAGACTTAATCACATCTTTACTCTACATTTTACATTACTTGTAACTATTTTGTAAATAGTTGTTATATCATTCACATCATTTTGAAAAGAAAACCAAATGAAATGTGCGCTTCTCTCTTATAGCTACACTTGCATTTCTTTACAATAACACGCACTCTTTCAATAAGCTGCCAGTAAAAGCGCCTTTGTGGTTACACCCACAAATCTATTTCATTGCATTTCTTCGAGGCTCATCGTCAATTATTCCGTCTCGAAGCACAAACAGTTCGCAACTCTGTTATATAAATACTTACTATACTCTAATTGTAAATAGATCGCAACAAACGCATTTTTAAAATAATAAATATAAATGCAACATTACTCGAACAAGTTTTAATTTACTTTATGTTTAGCATTAAAGGAGTAGAATACAAAAACTTAAGATGCATAGTTGAATCAAAATGTTTGTAGAAACATAGTCATAGTTAATACTTCAAACACTTACAAACATAAGTGCATTAAATTTGATGATGCTTGCAAAGTTTTAAAAAAAAAAAAAAAAAAAAATAATAAAATACTTATCTATATAACATCTTAATGGCAATAATGAATGATATGTTTCCAGCCAGTACTAATTTCAAATATTCAAATCAGTCAAATCAACTGTGGGTTCTGTGATTACATTCTATTAATAACTATCTGATATACCTGGTGATATTTTTGATTTTATTTATTAAATATTTTGCATCTTGGTTTTTTAGATTATTTTAAAAGAGTGGTAAAAAATATAATTAAGGAGGTCCATAACAAAACCCAATAATTACACCACAACACTTTTTTTTGAATAAACGACGAAATGTTATTAAAGCCAGTAGGATATACATTGGAATTGTTGGAATTCAGATCAAAATCTGAACCATAATTTTTGGTATTGAAGAACCAAAACAAAACTAAACACAGATTCAAGTCCTGCTACCTTAAGTTAATAGAAAATGCCACATTATTGTTTATTTTTTTTTCTCCGAACAGTGTCAGGAGTGACCATGAATAAATACCACTAATTTTTGTGTTTTTATCATTATTCTAGTAAATCCCAATGGTTAAAATTCTTGGAATAATTTTTACGCCAATCATTCGGCTTGTGTATTTTTTTATCCTCATAAATAAAATTTATGCTTTTCAAAATACTAGAAATTTTTTTTGTCAAGGCTGTACTAAAATTTAATAAATTAGTCATAAAATTAATTAATAAAATTTGAATTTTAACACCTCAGATTCGAAATTTAATACAAAATAACTAAACGGTAAAAAATCTTGGAGTAGTTTGTAAACCAATCGTTGGAATAATGCATTTTTTAATAGAATTTTTTTGTCAAAGCTGTACTTAAATTTAATATATTGGATATTGCGGAGTCAGCAGCTCTTGACGTTCTGAGCATATCGATCCAATCTGATCTTCACTGGAATGGAACGGTGTGTTGGAAGAAGCGGCCAAATGCCTACGTTTTTGAAACGGTGCAAGAAATACTTTACCCCAACTGATCTTTGCATGATCTACACCCAGCGCCGGATTAAAACATGGTGGGGCCTGGGGCTAAAATCTGAGGCAAAATCTGATCTTAGTGCTTCCGATTTGTTTAAGAATTTGTAGGTTAGTTCATTCACATTAAAATACATATTCTGTGTTTTTTATTATTGCGAAATTTTTTTTTTGGAAAGTTATACACCTTCAAAAACATTACAAATAACAAAAAAGTTAAGGAGATGCATATATTTAAAGAACTCTATCTCCTTAACTGTAATTCGTACAGAAAATAAACTCAAGCATAGTTTCAGTACCTTCAATGGATCTCTTTGATGGTGTCATTTGTTTATATTTCTTTTATGGGAAAAATTTTTTTTTCTTATTCCGCAATTTATCATCATACTTTTTACAGTCGGCGCAACAACTTTTTCACCTTTTTCAGTTTATTTCAAACTATTATTTATTTCAAACCAAAGAGTTACTGTATTTAAAAAAAGAGGAACAATAATTTTTTGTATCAAAATAAAATTTTGGGTTTAAAAAAATCTAGAAAGATCCACTAGCAAGATCCATTCAAGATACTTAACCATAACCGAGTTTCTTGTATGTGCGACTTACAGTAAAAAAGATAGAGCTGTTTAAATACATACTATTCATACTATTTAGTTTTTTTTATCATTTTTAATTTTTCTGAGAGTGTATAACTTTGAAAAAAAAAATAAACTTGCAAAAAAAAGTACGCAGTTATTATGTTTTTCTGATGAACTTTCCACTAAAAAAGTTTTAAAAGTTTCAAAAATAGTGATGTCAGAAAAGTGTGCCTTTTGACAGGGAATCACCGATATGTCTTAAAGTGAAGCAATAACTCTTGAATTTTTATTTAAAAATTTTTTTCTCTATTTTACTGTGGCAAAACGTTCTATCAACTCGTCAAAGTTAACCGTTTGCAACAAATCATTTTCAATACAAAGTTTGTTTATTGACGACAAACGTTCATGTAACATAGAAGATCTGTGAACATTTTTTATTCTTTTAAATACTTAAAATTACCTTTCAGCTGCACAATTTGCTATCGGTACTGTATAAGCAATCGGAAGGCTTTATCAACATTTGGAAAAATATCGATCATGCCTGAGACCATATTATTTCTGTTTTTAATAGTTTGATATCTATAACAAAAACAAAACATCTCTCAGAGAGATGCTTCAGGTGGAAGTTTCATAAGCGGAATTTAGTGATTTAATTACATTTGAATTTCATCTTCACTTCCATTCCAAATACCCATTAATTTGCACAAGAATCCAAATAGTTTTGTTATGTTTTCAGTTCTGTTTCTCAATTCTATTCTATTCTTTTCTATTAAACTGCTAGAGTATCAAGTAAAGCAAAAAATTTCGAGCAAAAAATTTCGATTTTGAATCTATCAGCGAAAAAAATTGATTGTTTCGGGTTCTTTGTTGCTGTTTGTTCCAGTTATTTTTCTCTAATAATCTTGGCAAATAAATCGACTCACGTACTTAGCACTATTCTCAAACCCTGAAAATTCACTTCGCAAACCTGAAACGAATTCGATAAGTGAAGATAGCAGCTTTCAAACCAGTATCTACTTTTTCCAAATATAAGTTTGGTTGCATTGAAACGTGCACCTATTGATGCATTTTCAACATCCACTAAAAATACTGCGATCATAATCAGATGAATTCTGACCCTATACTTAAAAGAAATTTTAAGCATAACTATGATTTCCTACAAATATACTTTATTTAAAACTTTAAGGATTACCTAAATATTTCGATTACTTCGAAAATATATTTTTTTATGACATGTCGTTTTTACAATAAGCACTTCATACATAAGCCCCTGTGAGGCCCCTACCTGCTCGGGTCGGGGGCTGCAGCCCCCCCTAGCACCCACCTAAATCCACGCCTCTCTACACCTATTATATTAGGCCGAAAATGTACAATTTGCACATGTGGGCAGGGGCTTGAAGATCATATTAGGAACTTCTGGACTGAATTCAACGTCGTGCGATATATTTGATAAGGGATGAAACCATTTCTTTCTCTCTCAACTCTCTTGGGCACGCGATGTATTAACATGGAAAGTTTTCAAGGAAGATACGCGACCTGATGTCATCAGAACTTGCGTTTCCTACGCCCACTTGGTTAGCTCTCCAAGCCCATCCTTATACCATTGCCGAGGTCCCAATAGCACTTCACATTTCCTGCGTCTGTTTCCCGTAGGCTTCGAACTGTGCAAATTCAGAACAAATATTCACCGTCATTACTCTATCTTTCCACCACCAACACAATGCTTGCGCATTTATGGGGGGTATTTCCTGAGCATTGGTTTAGTCTAACTCAAAAAAAAAAATAAACCTGTAACTCTTTAGGGTGCGAAAATAGACCGCCCATTTCTCACGTTTCTTTTTCTTTATTTGACTTCCCCTTTCTCCTCCTTTACTATACGCTTATCTTCTGCGGAAATAAGTTCAGAAATCAACGGAGTAAACGAAAATGCAATTAAAATATTCGATATATTACAGCTAAACAAATTTATATTATATTCTCATAGGTCAGTTGTCCCATGATGCGTAAGAGGCCAATCACGCCTCATATTTCGGTTCTACAGACTACACAACACGAGAAAATTTCAAGAGTGGCTTGCAATACAGATCTTTTGCATGCACTTCTGCTCAATTCAGATCCAACACTTTCAAATCTTTCTTTAAACAAAAAATCACCAGAAACCTTTCTGGCTAAAGTAAAACTTCTTTTTGATGAGAAAAATTAAAACATAAGCTAAGCAGATAATATGCAAAATTAAGTATATATTATTATTTATGTCGTCCACACATCATTTTAAACAACTTTCACCGTTATGTTACGTTTTTTAAGTATATAAACTTTTGTTCAAAATGAAATTTTGTAAGAAAACAGTTGCGAAATACCGCTAAACATTACCAAAAAGGGTTTTTCCCCAAAATTTTAATTGGGTCTCCTGGATCTCTTGGGCTCAAAGGACTACATAAGCAATAAGGTTTGGTAAAAAGACATCAAATGGTTGCGGAGTTTTAATCAATTATTTGATGCAATATGCGGTGTCCGACTTTGTATGGGAACGCCCCACTGCACATTGGGAAATTTGGCCCCATTTTGAGGCCAAAAGTCAATTTGTTTGAATCTTTCTATTTTTGGTTTTATCTGGTAGGGAATACTCCAAAGCATACAAATGTAAACTCTGTTTTAAGGTAATGTGTTTTACCACTGCTATGGTACATCCCAAACATGTTGTTTCGAAATGATTTAAAAATTATTTTTTTTTATGTAGTTTTTTATATCGTGTTCAAATGGATGTACCTCAAAATCAAACAGCAACTTTAGATAGAAAAAAAATGGAAAAAACTAGTGATGGTTTGTTCAATAATATATCAATTAATAATTTCTATTAAATTGAATGTTTCTGATAAAAAGTGCATTTATTATAAGTGACTTTAACTAATTTCAACTCTATGCCTCCCACCTACAAAAAAGTGGGCGTGGCAAGTATATTTTTGTAAGGCAAGCTTAAAACTTCTAACTTAAGTGATGGATCAAGTTTTAAGCTGATACTTCAACTTTTCGAATTTTGGCCTCAAAATAGGGTAAAATTTCCCATAGTGCACTGTGCGCCGATGACTCGGAACGTATTTTGAACATTGTGCACAACAACACAAAAAATCAGCATTAGTCAAATTTTTATAATGGCAGCATCACCACCTGAGTTGATTTAGCCATGTCCGTCTGTCTGTGGACACGATTACAGCCGTAATTTTCAAGCTACCGTAATGAAATTTGATATTTGAATTTTTTTTTTTAAAACTAAGATCAAGTTCTTGAATGGGCTAAATCGGATGCAAACCACGCCTACCTCCCATACAACCCCAAAATTGAAAACTCTATAAAGAGGCTAATATTAAAGTTACAAAACTGAAACTCAGTATTTGAGTATTCTATACCAAAACTGAGGTGTGTTTGAAAAATGAGCGTCATTCATCCACTTACACGCCCACCTACCATACAACCCCAAAATTGAAAACTCCATAAAGAAGCTAATATTAAAGTTACAAAACTAAAACTCGGAATTTGTGTATTCTATGTTAAAACTTTGTGTATTCTATGAAAAATGGGCGTCATCCACTCACTAACAAGCCTACCTCCCATACAACCCCAAAATTGAAAACTCTATAAAGAGACTAATATTAAAGTAACAAAACTAAAACTCGATACTTGGGTTTTCTATGTTAAAACTAAGATGTGTTAGAAAAATGGGCGTCATCCACCCACTAACACGCCCACCTCCCATACAACCCCAAAATTGAAAACTCTATAAAGAGACTAATATTAAAGTAACAAAACTAAAACTCGATACTTGGGTTTTCTATGTTAAAACTAAGATGTGTTAGAAAAATGGGCGTCATCCACCCACTAACACGCCCACCTCCCATACAACCCCAAAATTGAAAACTCTATAAAGAGGCTAATATTAAAGTTACAAAACTAAAACTTGGAATTCGTGTATTCTATGTTAAAACTATGGTGTGTATCCACTCACTCCAGAAAAATGGGCGTCATCCACTCACCAACACGCCTACCTCCGATACAACCCCAAAATTGAAAACTCTATAAAGAGGCTAATATTAAAGTTACAAAACTTAAACATACTTGTGTTTTCTATGTTGAAACTGAGGTGTGTTTGAAAAATGGGCGTCATTCACCCACTTACACGCCCACCTACCATACAACTCCATAATTGAAAACTCAATAAAGAGGCTAATATTAAAGTTACAAAACTGAAACTCGGTATTTGTGTATTCTATGTCAAAACTGAGGTGTGTTGGGAAAATGGGCGTCATACACATACTAACTCGCCCACCTCCCATACAACCCTAAAATTTAAAACTTTATAAAAAGGCTTATATTTAAGCTGAAGGAAGACAATTTGTTGTGTATGTATTTAAGACACATAAAAATAACAAAATCTTTTAAAATCTCATACAAAAAGCTCTCAAATTTAAGATTCTTTTACCCTTAAGAATCGGCCGTGGGGGTATTTTAACTTCGGCCAAGTCGAAGATATACCTTACTAGTTAAAAGTTTAATTTTAAAATATCAAACGAACGTTTTGAAAATGTTAATTTTAAAAAATCAAACGAACGTTTTAGCAGTTCATTTGAAAATTTTTATGTTTATTGCAGAACAAAAGTTTAAGAAGCTCTCTTTAAATTCTGGGTCAAACGTTTTTAAAAGTAGCACGTTTTTGCTAGTTTTGAAAATGTAGTTTTCTCAGTGTACAGCCGTTGTATCGTGTACAAGGTCACCTGCCTTCACTTCACTTGATATTTGTTAGTGGGGACGAGTGAAAGAACTCGTATATGCAGAAGAACTGACATTGAGATCGAAAGGATTAATAAAACTTCTTATATGGTAAGTCAAGAAACTCAAGGAGTTCATCTCAAGCACGCAATAAGGCGAAGAATAATGTATTGTATCCAAAACAATGGACGTCTTTTCAAACATCTCTTACAATTTTTGTTTTTTAACTATTCAAAATACAATAACTCTGAAGGTATCATGATTATGTCTTCATTTTAGTAAAACTTTTGAAGCATCACAATTTTTATTAAGATGTGCTTATGATTTTAATGTCACTAGAAAGGAAATTCTAGTGACATAGAATAAAAAAAAAAATAAAAAACAAATTTGAACTTAAACTGGAACGGTCGTTACAATGGGTTATTTGCTTATTACACTTCAACGAATTACCATTAAATCATTTATTTAAAAACCTGGATGGCTGGATGACCATTGGGACTGAAGAATTCGCTGGTCCAATCGGAAAGAACTTAAGCAACTGCCACACGTTGTATATTTTTAGCTTTGTTACTGTGGAAAGTACGAGTATACCCGCAGTTATCACCTATGACATAAGTTGCTAACAAAAATAGCTGCTAGATATCTGAAAAACTGTTCGCTTGTAATATCTCGTAAAAACCCTGGAAAGTAAATTCACTCCAGGAATATGACATTCGTTTGACCAGGAATATGAGCAAAACATCTCTGTAAAATGATAAATTTGACGAAATATTAACAAGATGCTCTTAAACACGTTGTTGACAAAACATTGACAATAATGCTTACTTTATGCATACCGAAAATATACTTCTTGCTATGTTGGGAGACGAAAACAAAATATGCGAAATTAAGCTGAATCTAGGGTTTTTAAAATAATAATAACCTTAGATCGATTTAAGAAAATAAGTCATTCCTCTAAAGATTACAGAAATCGACTGGAACTGGTTACTTCGATAATCTTGCAGCGGTTTTTTGAAACATTGTTGATTTGAATATACTTTTCAGGACTACAATGTAGTTTTTTCGCACCAAAGAGACATTTCCATTTATTTTTAAGAACACCGTTGGTTCTTTCAATAATTCGGCATCGTAGGTGAACTTCATGAAATCGGCTTTCCGTAGAGACCGTGTACTAGGTGTTCTATGAGGACTTAAAAGCCATGGCTCCAAAGCCTATCCGGCATCACCAGAACTGAATTTTTTCAATCTATCTTATCTATTAACCAAAAACGGTTGTCGCCATGAATATACTTCTGCTCCAGCTTCGTCTCCAGTTCACTCACATGCCAAATGAAGGAATCATGACATCCTCCAAGATGGATTGCATCTACATACCGAATAATGAGTTCATTGTTACGAACCTGCACAAAAATTGATTGCACTTGAATGTTTCTGAGGTAAGCAATTGTACTTACAAGCATAACATGTTATCAACGTGGCAACGCCTAAATTTTAAATAACTCGCCGCTTACTTTGAATCTGTAAAAATCGTCGTTAAGGCAATGAAATAAATTTTATAAAATATTAGTTTTGGTTTGTGAATTCAAAGGAAACGGTTATAAAAATATACATATGTCGTTAAAATATCTCATTTCTCAATAATAACGCAACTTTTTTTACTATCAATTTTCTAGTATATTGATCTATTTTGGGCACAATTTACGCTCAAAAATCGACACTTAAACTTGACTGCCAATCTTTTCCAGCTCATGTCGTATTTTGACCAGTAGGAAAAAATCAAAAATTTGTATGTTACACAACCTAACGAAATGTATAGCATAAGGTTGCGGTTATAGTGAGCGCCGAGTCAGACAGGCAGGCAGACAGGCAATGTAAACAAGCGAGATAGAGAGCTATCTGCATCTCGTTTTTTCACACAGCTTTCAGCCTGCCTGCCTGCCTGCCTGTCTGAATAGCGTTCACTATAATCGCAGCCTAAGTCAGATAATACTTACACTTAGAAATATCCAAAATATGAATGCAAATATTTAGTTTAGTGTGAACTACAGCTCATAAAGTCAACGCTATATATGATTTTTTTTGTTGTGAACTTTCCGATTTTGCGCGTCATCTTAAGAAAAAATGCTGTAACCACATTTCTTACACTATTGCTTTAATTTTTTTTTTCTGTAGTTTTAAAAAAAACAATTAACTTAAACAATTTTTATTTATAATTCCAGAAAAAAATTCAAAAAATTAATTTAAAATTATCAAAAAAATTTTGAAATATATCGAAAAATTTGCTGTTTTTAGCAGTCAATTTAAAAAAAATGTCCACAAGTGTCACCTTTAATTTTGATATATGTCATTGTATGTTTTTATATCTATCAGACACATAAAATATTTTGTCCAACTTTGAACCACTTTTGGAGTTCTCGCGTTTTCAAAAGTGGTCTAAAAGTAATTTTTTGCAAATATTAGCCAAACGTTGTTAGTGTATGTTATAAAAAAAAGTAAACAAATATATTCTTTGTACTCTACGCCTAAGAGTGGCAAATCAGTTTATAAAAGTTAATCTCTTACGGAGAATAACAAAACTGTATTTTCTACAGAAATTTAAACAAATTTTTCATAAATTGTTATTCACATATAAACTTCAAAGAAAGTTTGAGTAATCGAATTGAATATTAATAACTATTTTCATTATTACTAAAAATGAATTCATAAATTGTCAAATGTAGCGTACTCATATTCTCTCAAAACTAACTTAATTTTAACGTATTTTTTTGAACGAAAACTGAGAACTTGCAAAAAAAGCTGAAGAAGTTGAATTTTATTTGCACGTGCATTGAGAAAAAACATAATATATTATTTTTTATCAAAAATTTCAACTAATAAAGATTTATTTAATTACTGGGTTTCTGGTGGTCCAATAGATTAAGTTTTGATTTTAAAAAGTTTTGTTAAAGACAAAATTGGTGAAAGAGTTTTTAATGAAGCAACAATAGAAAACATTCAGATTTTTCAGATTAAATAAGCAAGAAAGTGGAAGGAGTTCCACTACAAAACAAAATTGTTTATAAATAAGTATGAAAACTGGTTAAGTGTCCAAGCTTTTATAATTCCTGATCCAGATAGTGTAAGTAACAATAAGTTAGTTTTTATACAGTAAAAATCAAATGTCACTTCTTAGCAACCTAGCATGCGGTAGAGGTGGGTAATGGCACAATTTTTGGAGTGTTGACACACCAGCACGTGTGCACCCTTGTGTGTCAACACTCTGTGTTAACACAATTGTGCCACGTCACATTTAAAAAACACCTTCAATTAGTGTCCGACCGAATATTCGGTATCGGTTTCGGTTTCGGCCAGTTTCGGCCCTTTGAGTCAGTTTCGGTTATTCGGCATCAATATGGCCGAAACCGAAACCGAAACCGAATAACTCTAACACTAAAAAGTTCCTTAAAGTGGTTTTAAAAATTATCTCTTTATTTATTATTTTAAAGTTGAACTTTAATATTCAAAGAATATTTATCGTATGTATACGTTATTATCTGTTTGAATTGTTTTGTTTTTGAAAGCTTTTAATAAAATTAAAAAAAAAAAATAAAATGTTTTTAAAAACGAATTTGTATGTAGACTTTCAGTTTCGGTTTCGGTTTCGGCCGAATATTACAAAAATGGCCGAAATTCGGTTTCGGTTTCGGTTTCGGCCAAAATTTTGGTTTCGGTCGGACACTACCTTCAATAGCACCGTTAAAAATATCGATAGCACATAATGTGCTAACAGCCATCGCTACGGATTTGTGAGTTTGTGGTTATTTGTCAGCAAATTGGTAAAGATAACAAAAAAAGAGTGTTGAAAGGGATTTATGAAGTGAAATTTAATGGAAATGTAAGTAGTATTAATTTCTTTCTTTATATATATATTAACAAATAGCTTTACAGCAAACTCTATGACAACACATCAAAAGAGCGAGGTATGGCTTCACTACTCGGAACCAAGCAAAGAAAAAAAAGGTAAAGTGCTTGTTGTGTGGCCAGATATTGTCCGTGTCAAATAAATCGACATATCCATTGATTGGGCATCTTAAAAAAAAAACACCCAACCCAACAAATCAGGAGACAACCATCACCACAATGCAACAATGACGAATTAATTGAAAGCAGAGAAGTCGTGACCAATCCTCCCGGAGCTCAGCATACTACACCAGTGCAAGAAAGTTCTTCACAATTGATCTGGTAAGTTCTATTGATCTCGTCCACCTTTGCAAATGACTTGAACTTAAGCTGCACGCAAGATATTCAGTAGAGTGGCCCTTAAATATATTGGCATATTTTTATACCCCCAAACTTGTTAGGTGAGGGTATTAACTTTGTGCAAACGTTTGTAATTCCTTGAAATAAGCGAGTCCGGTATAGAAAAGTATATATATGATCGATCAACGTTACCTCGTGAGTCGAGCTATCTATGTCCGTCCGTCCGTAACACAGGATAAGAAGGAGTTGAGATAATTGTATAAAACTTGGGACACATCTTCACATGGACCCAAGGGTCTGCACTATTGAATATTTTAAAACTCTATAAAGAAGCTTATATTTGAACTACAAGAATACAATTTTCAGGATATTTTCAAGGACTTAGATGTGTAAAAGAAACAGCGTCATCCACCCATTTACACGCTCATCTCCCATACAACTCACAATAATTTAAACACTATAAAAAAGTTCATATTTGACCGACTTTAGAGTTTCCTTACTTGTTTTTTTAGAATTTGAATATGTGCGTTGCCCTCGCATGTGACTTATTATTTAAAAGTTTGTTCTGGAAATTTCAGGAATAATCATTTATATTTAGACTTATTAATATTTGATATCGTCTGGTTTTTGACATAATAAGAACCTATCGAGGGCACTGCACATATTCAAAATGTAAAAAAATATGTCCACATATTTAAGGGCCACTCTAGTTCACATTTTGCTCATGCGATTCACAAACATAACTTTAATATTATTCAAAAGTATGAATAAAATAAAGTATCACCTCAAAAAGCAATGCTTTTATTTATTTTATTATAAGAATGTTTTTATATCTTAACTGCGCACAAAATTTAAACACGTTTTCCATATAATAAGACTACGCTAAGGTAGCATACTTGGTTTGCTTCTTTCAAGTCAAAATTTTCTGCAATGATCATAAGAAAATTAAAAATTGTCATATACTTTGCTGACAATTAAACATAACATATTGCTACACCAAATGTATGTAACAATCAACCCTTAGAGCTTTGTTCAGAATTTAAAGTCATTATTACGTTTAAAGGTTCTACTCAAAGAAATTCAAAAATCACCCAATATTACCATAAGCCACTGCCAACAAAAAAACAAAGGGAAGTTAACCAGCAGTTAGTTCAAATGATAGCAAAAGAATACCAACCGTTTAGCATTAGGGGTATTCACAATGTGGTGTATTTTTGATAAATTCTTACAAAATGTACAATATTTACAACGCATTGTGAACAAACCTTCACTAAAGTCTGGGTTGTTCATCATTAAGCAGTACGAGAAAATAAAAGAATTGAAACGAAACACTGAATTAAATTAACTTTTATTAAATAAACACTCAACCCAGCCAGTACCTTCATCCACGCTGAATCAAAAAGGTTTTGTGATCAGTTGATCAAATATACAACGAAATTTACAAAGAATACAATAAGGTTTCGCCATTGTATTTTTGCTACAGGGTTGTATTTTGAACACTGTACATTTTGTTTTTGTAATTTTACTTCAAATATCAAATTTATCAAAAATACAAATACAAGGGCAAATACACCACATCGTGAATACCCCTATTGTTAAGGATACTGAATTTCGTGCATTATTACACATGCTTAATCCAAGCTATAAACTTCCCACAAGAAAAACCATATCATGTTCTCTGATCCCAGCAATGTTTTCTGAAACAACAGAAAAAGTCAAAAATCGTTTAAAAAGAGCGTATGCTCTATGTCTTACGGTGGATGGGTGGACTTCCCGAAGCCAAGATAGTTTTTTTAGCATCACTGCCCACTATGTTGCTGAAGACGAAAACAAAAAATATTTCTGGCATCCGATTTGCTTGGATGTGTTCCATATGTGGAAAGGCACACTGGGGAAAATATTTCAAATAAACTTAAAGATGTTTTCGAGGAATGGAATATTTCTAACAAAGTAACAGCTTTCTGACATTGCCGTAACAGTTTCAACTGTTACTGTTGATTAAAGCGATACACAGAACGAAAGAAGAACCTAATACCTTTCCAACAATAGCAATTCCACGTAAATCTAATAAAAAATATGACTTATAGCGGTTCAAAAAAATGCCTTTTTAAAAATAGCAAAAAATTAAATTTTTGGTGGTCAATAAGAATTATAATGAAACAAAATTTTAAAATTTTTTTATGTCAAAATGTTAGTATGAGTAAGAAATTTAACATTTAAAAAGATGTGGGTATGCGTTCTGTGAAAAATAAAAATTTACAAGCAAAAAACATGTTTTTTTACCAAAAATAACCTTCAGGAGAATCAAAATTTCTTCGGCGGTTTTTCTCCGATTTGAAAAAAGTATGCAGAAATCATTTTAATGAGTTTCTCTAACTTTTGAGACCCCGACCGGTTGAAATTTTTTTTATCCATATAAGAATGATCTGGTCTAATGTACAGTAGAGTGGGTCGCAAAAAAAAGTTTAAAAAGTCCGCCCCTCATATGAAAGCTTACCTCGAGAGAATTACGTGGGCATAAATATTTTTTTTAGGCACCCTGTGTGAACCGCCAAAACCGTTTTTTCGTTATAACTTTGCTTCCTTAAGTCCGATCTTCAAATGCAATATACCGTTAAAAAGGTATTAATGAACCCTACAATTGCTTCGTAAAACCCTACAAATTCGTAAAATTATTTCAGTTACGCAGACTTCTACCCCCCTAATTGAAAAATATTTTTTCATAAATAAAAAGCCCTTAAAAAACCAACAAAGTTTGTCCTTGAAAGTTTTTAAATAAGTTGATAATCAAACAAGTTACAAACGATTAAGTTTAGAATTCAAAATAACCATTATTTAAAATGTTATTTTATTTTCCTGTTAATTTTTAAAATTTTAAATTAAACAAAACCAAAATACCATCAAACACACTGTTAATCAATATTTTTTTAATATAAAAAATTAATATTAAATATTAAAATCAAAGCAATAGAAACAACAACAAATTAAGTATATAAATTAATTACGTAATTTATTAATTGGATCAAACCAAATCTTTTCGAGATTCTAAGCTGCTGTATCGTTCGCGGCTTTCGAGTTGGCGAAAATGTGTCCAAGACGGTTTTCGTCAGTTACTGCAAGTGCTGATTCACTTACAACATGCACGAAGCGTTCGGTGCTTTGCGAGTGACATGGAAAATCTGAAAATTTTAAAATATTAGAAAAATACATGTTATGATTTATTTTAAACGATTTTTACCGGGGATTTTTATTATTTTGTTTTCTGAGTATTCAAATTCAGCTAACTCATCATCCGTAAAGAATTGCAAGCACGGTGGTTCCGTGCTCTTAAATTTACTCCAATCAATCATTTTTGTAAAGCAATCGCTATCAAAATTTATTATTTTCTTTTTTGGAACATAAAATTCCCTGACCGATAATGGTGGATCATATCGCGCTGTTCTTATAAGCTGATATCCCTGCATAAGTATTGCTTGATCCGGGTCCGTAATCATGGAAAGAAGAATATTTTCGGGATGGCAATAGTATGCGTTATATTCTACAGTTCTTCGAATAACAGTTTGCAAGTCTGTTGGCAGCTGACGTATTCAACATATATATTTAAAAATATGTCGACTTCCGTGGATGGCTTGTGGTTGACTTTTAACAAGAAACCAAAATGGTGCATAAACTTTTACAACGAATGCGACCAGGTTTCGTAAACCTGCAGAAGGGTTTGTTTTTGATACATAGAGACGTAGAAGTCTCGATGCGGTTGTCAACCAGCGCGCTGTACTTACAGGTCCGGGCTTTTCTCTCGCTAGTTTTTCATTGCAATTTCCGCTGCTTACAGCACAAACCATTCGGTAAAGATAACGCTGGTCACTCCGAATTGCCCAGCTTTCGATGTTATTTGGCATAGCACCCATTGAAATCTGCTATAATCCATGTGCGATCTAAGAAAAAGGATTAAAATAATGTGGTTAAAAATAATAATATGCTATGAATTTATTTAAATAAAACTTACCGATAGTTTTTCACAAGTCAACAATTCTGAACCCATTTCTCCCGGCCAGATTCCAGGCCATAAAAACTTATTATAAGCGCTTTAACGGGAAGCTCATTGAAATGGAAAAGGCATACATTCCATTGTAATGGCCGTTGCAGGTATCGCTCTATACTAACGTTTACGCCTGTTTTGTGTCCCGTGTTTACAGCAGTTCCATCGCAGGCCTCTTGAATTTCTTTGCCAATTCCTCCACTTGGTGTTGCGTAGCCAATAAATTTGGAATCTGGCTCCTTTACAATTGTAATGTGCTCCTCTACAATTCTCGTCAGTTGGGTTTGGTTGTTTGCTATAATCTTCTTTAACGTTTGTTCTTTTTTTCCATCATATGAGATGCATTTTAACAAAGTGTCATTATTAGCTGCTGCCTTGGCTAATGCTCGGAATTTAGCGCGTTCTCTTAAAATTTTATTTTTATCTATGATAAGACCAAGATACAAAAAGTTACAGTCTTAGTCGTTTAAAATTAATTTATTAAATAAATTTTTTTTTTGTCTTTTTACCAGTTCTAATTAAATGGATTTAATATAGGAAAACTTTTTTTTTTAAACCTGATTTTTGGCTCAAATACTTGATTGACGTTTAATCTGATTCGATATTTTAAATCAGGAACCATAAATTCATAAACATGCAAAATATCATAACAATTCAACGACTCCTTGTATTTTTCCTTACTTTTGTATATGCTCAAAGTACTGTGCGTCGTTAGTAAACAAACAAAGAAATTAACTTGCGCAGCTGATGTAATGTCTATTTTATAGTTTGCGGTTGATATAAATTTCGCACATTTACTAACACAAATCTACATACTTTCAATTCGGTGGGTAAGAATCTTTTGACGCAAAGGTTTTGTGAGTTTCAGAAATGATGGTTCAATTAATATTAATTAACATAATATTTTAATTTCAGCTTTTTAAAATGGTATCATTTAAAAATTGGAGATACAACGGCTATTTTGGGCAGCGCTCTACAAAAAAAGAATTGGAGGATTGATATTAAAATTACAAAAGTGCTCTGTCTACCATCTTACACTCTCCTCTCCACTCAGCTAAGAAAAAACATATTTTCTTAAAGTATAAAACGCATCCGCTAATCACCTTTTTAGCTATGGAGGGAATATTTTAACTCCACTCAGAAATAAACTTAATGATGGCTTTTTCGAAAAGCTATACTTTTAAAATATAGCTGTTTTAAATTAAATTAAATCTTTAAGATAAGATTGTAAGGAAATATCTAAGAACTTTATCACAAGCGTATTTTAATGGAAACCACTTCTCAGAGCTTAAGGAATAATAAGAATTTATTTACAATAATCATTTCACATTTCAAAGGCAGCTGTTCTTAAAATTCCCACATATCAATGATGATGTTCAGGTGCTGGCCATGTTTCGACACTTTCGGCTGCAGCTGGATGCGAATCATCGATGTACGAACGTATTATTGGCAACTCACGACGCACTTCGGCGGTGAAACCCAAAAGTGGATCAGCACTATATTCCACAATGCGGCGTTGGCCATCAGGTTCAATCAGCGAGTACCGTCCAGTGACATAATCACCACGACGATGTTCAAATTGATCCTTTATATCACCAGTGTGCGAATCATGCACACTGTACTGGAATTCATACTGTGGGTCACTTTCGTCCAAATGCACAGGATGGCTGATGACTGCAGTGGCATGTTCAGGAATCAAACCGGCGCTGACGTATACTGCGAACACAACACACAATATAAGGCTCTACAATAAAGGTAAATATTTAGTTTAAACCTGCAGGGATATTATTAGATATTCAAACCTTAATAAACATTTTTTTAAGTTTTTCTTTTCCAAACAACAGAAAACTTTGAGACTTTGTTCAACTGCGGTAACCTAGTGGACTAATATGTTTGGGGCTATGCAGCTGCTTTTATACAAATGATATTTATTTTGGCATCATTGTAATCGAATACGTCTCGGTGTACGACTGGCCCTTCGGCATGCCCTAGTGCGTTTGATGCTAGACAACTGGACAGCAAGTGGATCACCTAATTACGTAATCTGCTTATCAAAAGCAACTAGCTTAAGACGACAGCAAAATGTTGTAAAAGAAGCACACGCAGAAAAAGGAAATGTAAATCGACACTTTGTTGCAGATTAGTTTCCAAAAGAGCCAAGATTATGAAATGTCAGTAAAAAATATTTGCTTGAAGATGGTGTAACGTAAGATTTATTTATATGATGAGCTTATTAACGTAAAACAGTTTTTGGACAAAAATGAGGTTTTGCTTCAAGGACACAGCACATAAATTTTGCTGGAACTATGTGCCTTCATGTGTTGGTGTTTTGATATTAAGTTACTTTTATTTCTAGCTCAAGTAATTGCTTTGATTTTCAATATTTTTTTAAAAAATTACTTAAAATTCGAAGTAAGTTTCATAGAATTAATTTACGAAACATTAATTCAGAATTAATTGAAGGGCGGTTATCGGCATCGGATATTGCTCTTGAGCGCCGATTTTGATGAAACAATTTTCTTATTAGTTGTCGATCTTTGTTTATTCCCTTGTGCAGTAACTAGGCATTTACGCAACTAGTATCAAGCAGATGATAACATACTCGGTATTTCTACTTAAGACATTTTAAGACATCATTAATTTGTTGCATCCCATTAAGTTTATGTGCTGTTTTTGGTCTATCTATTTGATATAGCTTCTTCGTATCCTAGGAGTCTTTCTTCAAAAATTAATTTCTCACGTCACCCTATACCTGAAAGTTCAGTGTATATCAACTATGTGCAAACGTTTGTAACACCTTGAAATAAGCGAGTCCGGTATAGAAAAGTATACATGTTCTTTATCAAAGTCGCCTCGTGAGTCGATTTAGCCCTGTCTGTCCATCGGTGTTTTGTCCGTAAACACAGGATAATAAAGAGTTGAGATAATTGCATGAATTAATTGTAGTCGGTCTAGAACGTCTTTGGAGTTTCCTTACTTGCTTTTATTTTAGATAAATTTTATTTTCCGTTTATTTGTCTTTTTAATCGTTTTATTTCAACTGCTTTGAATGTTTTCTGTTTCCCCTTACTGTTTTTTTTTCGTTGGTTAAAGGTACACAACCCGTTTTGGGCACAACCGGTTTTGTTCAATTTTTAAAAATTCCTATATTATTTTAGGATATTGGGGATATTTTTGGAAATATATCAATTCTTAACTAAAAACAACGTATAGTTTAAAGTTGTTGATGACGATTTGTTAAGTTTCAAAGTAAGCGTTGAGTTATTTGAAATTCAGGCGTTGCCACGTTGATAACAAAATCTAATATATAAAATCAAATGTTTGTCTGTCTGTCTGTCTGTTTCGTATAGGCTCGCGCAGCGTTTATCCGATTGAGCTGAAATTTGGACACCGAGTACCTTTCATAATGAGAAAGAACATAGGGGGTGTAAAAAAGTGGGCGAAATTATGTGGGCGTGGCACTCCATAATAACTTCTAAACAACTGGACCGATTTCAATGAAATTTGGTATGAAGGTTCAACTGCTCCCAAAAGAAAACACACGTCATAAAAAATTCCAAAGACTAACGCAAGAGGGCGCTTTAAGTAGTGCATTTTTAACACTCAATTACTTCTAAACGCCTGGACCTATTTCAATGATATTTGGTATGAAGATTCAACTGCAACCAATATAAAGCATAGGTAAAAAAGTGGGCGGAAGTATGTGGGCGTGGCACTCTGTAATAACTTCTAAACGCCTGAACCGATTTCAATTAAATTTGAAATAAAGGTTCGACTGCGCCCAAGATAATATAGGCTTTAAAAATTCCAAAGACGTCCGCAAAGAGGGCTTTAAGTAGTGCGTTTTAGAGACTTAATAACTCCTAAACGCCTGAACCGATTTCAATGAAATTTGGTATGAACGTTCAACTGCACCCAAGATAAAACATAAAATATAAAAAATTCCAAAGACTTCCGGATGAGGGCACTTTAAGTAGTGCATTGTTAAGACTCAATAACTCCTAAATGACTTGATTGATTTTACTAAAATTTGGTACGTGAAATGACTTGACTCTGCAACAGAATTGAGGCTATTTAAATTTTCGGCTCATTCTAGGCAAGCATTTGTATCTGTTACTGAAATAGATCCTATGCTTTTAAAAGTTCTTTCGAAAAAAATCAAGTAATGAGCCGAAGGCAAACGAAGTCAAGAACCAAAGACGAACAAAAAACAAGAAGTTTAACGAATATCAGTTTAACGAATACCATAAAGATGAAAAAAATTTACCGAACAGTATCGACCAAAACCGAAGTTGCACGAAGACAATCCAAAAACGAATCGATGCTTATAGAATTTTTTAAAATTGTAATTTATTTGAGATAAAATTGCATATTAAATGCATGCTAAGAAAAACTTTAAACGCATTTTTCTCGAATTGACTTTTCAAACTGCACTCAGAAAAAAGTTTCTCGGAATATGATAAAAATCATATTTACTGAAAAATAGTATTGACCTTGCTCCAGAGAAAGCTTTTCTCTAAATGCGATCCGAAAAATTCTCTAAAAACCTTCTATGAAGAAGAGAAATATATAAAAATAATTTGATTTTAGAGAAAAAGACTCTTTATTATTGAGACAACATTTGTTTTTTTGACGAAAGTACTTCTCATAGTGAATTTGTTATCAAAATATAGGAAAAAATTTTATTTTTAAAAAAATTTTCCTGTATAAATGAGAATTTTTTGTGCAAGAAAAATATTTGTCATTATAAAAGACATTGAAATATTTCCATTACCTAGAAGTGAAGAAATATTTCTTCGAAAATGTGAAAAAATGTGAAAATTTATTCTAATTGAAGAAAATTTTATTTGAAAAGAGAAAATAGCTACTATCGAAAATAGCGAAATTTTTCACCGGAAGAAGATATGTGTTTTTTTTCTGACTGTCAGATCGAGACGTTGAAGATGTCATTTTTTGTTTTAATCATGTCTGGCAGGTACAGTTTTACGGAAATTTGACTTAACACTTTCGACGGAAGGAAGGGGCAAAACCCCAAAAAACGATAATTTAAAAAATTTTAAAATTGAATTGATAATTTACTCCGAGTAACACCGGGTTACATCCGCTAGTCTTAAATAAAAAAAACTCGAGTATAGCAACGTACACGTGGCAGAAGTGAAACTTCTTAAACAGTAAGAAATAAGAGAGATTTTAGTGTGAAATAGAGAGAGAGAGTATTTGAACAGAAATTCAATGAATACGAAATGGAATATAATCTGTTGATTCATTATTTAAATCCAGGGACCGTACCGGTTAATATTATCATCGAAAGAGTCACATATTAACTGTTATCTTTTAACTTTAATTTTTTCCCACAAAATCTAAGTTTTGACCTAAGCTATTTTGTGCCTTATAATTTTTTGGGCAAAAAATAAAAGTAACTTTTGACCTTTATTTTATCAATAAAAAATAACAGTTACTTTGTAACTTTAATTTTTTCGGTCAAAAAACCGACTTAAAAACTTTTGATACCATTATTTTCATCTCATCGATGAGACATTTTACACATGATGTCAACAGTTCAATATGTCAAGCGGCCTTTAAAAACACACAAATTGCCTGATATTTTTGATTGAAAAAATTTAAGTCACAAAATAACTGCTATTTTTGACCGATAAAATAAGTCAAAAGTAACCTTTAATTTTCCTCGAAAAATACAAGGCAAAAAATAACAGTTAACTTTTAAAGAATCAGTCGAAAATTTAAAAAGCACTTAATATTCGTGAGGCTGAGGACATTTGTAACATAATGATATATTTGAAAAAGTCTTTCAACAATTTTTTTCATTATGTCCTTTTCATTTGAAAATTGTAAAATAACAGTTATTTTCGGTCCCTGTTTTAGTTCAGTTGGTGTTTTAGTTACTTTCGAATGTCTTCTCAACTTTGTCATTTTTTTAATGCTAGATTGCATTTGCATAGTACTCGTTGAAGGAGCCTCCGAAAGCAGAGGCATATCTTGTTGATTATTGCCTCTTGCTTCCTGATCATAATAGTTGCAATGTTGAGTGAGGGCCTCGTAAAGCAGCGAACATCGATTGTTGGGTATATCAACTTGGTTGGCTTTCGAATTTTGTGGAGATGATTGCTGAGTTCCAAAATGCATTTTTACAAAGCATCAGTGTGTTTTTCTAGCAATTGGTTCTTTGCAGTTCACCAAAACTGCGCAACTGTACTGCTTTTATTAAGCACGCTTTAGTTGCTCAGTTTAAGTGAATCTATTATGCACCAATCCAAAGAAAAACACATTGATGCATCGTAAAAATGCATTTTGGAACTCAGCCGATGTTGCAATCACCATGCCTTCAGTTGCAGACCCAGCTGCGGCTGCATTCTTAATAGCTCTAATTCTCTGTTTATGTTCACGAACGCGCTCAGCTCCTGTTTGAGCTACTTTTCGTAGCTTAGGTATATTTTTTGGCATGGCAAAAACGATTCGCCAGTCTTAATTATTACACTCTTAATACATTTTGTTTTTAATTTTATATTGTAGTAACTGTTTTGCATGTTTTCAATCATCTGTCAAGTTTTTGATAACAACCATCGTACAAACGTTATGGTATGCTCTTTCAAATTAACCTTTTATTTTTAATTTTTAATTTTTTTTAAGCTATTTGAATCTCCACACAATAAGTGTAGAATTGAATGCCTAAATATTTTCATTCGAAGCTTAAAGAAATAAATTTTCCGTGCATACTTTTTGGATGAAAATTAATATACATACTTTGTGTCTGTGATATACGAGATATCAAAGACATAGTTTTTGTCTGTAATACACTAGATACGGACCACAACCCGTTCAATATTAATTAATTTTGTTTAGTCGTTCATTATATGACTATGTGGCATAGAGGGAGAGTATCCGAATCTTATGTCCGGAAGTCCAGGTTCAAATCCAGCATGCGGTTATAAATTTTTGAAAATTTTCATTTGAATTGAAAACGTTAGCCTAGCGTCACGAATAAGAGACCTTGAAATTTCACTCGCCGCCAAAGAAGTTTAATAAATAAATTATCCACTAAGTTTTTTCAACAATTCATTTCCAATCATTATATTCTAATTTGGAACACCCTTTTAAAATCAATGCGTTGCATCGAAAACATCGATATTTTTAATTGATAATCGCGAATGATTGAATCTGTAAAAACTATGACATTTATACCATACCGCTCATATGACATTTATAATCCTTTACGATTTGTGATTAAGAATATTTTTGACAGATTTGTACTTCTGTCAAATAATTTAATTTTATGCATCTATGCGTTTGTGCATTATTTGGGAACAACATCGTTTTAGTGCCAACTTAAGAAAGAACCCAATTGACAATTTGGTTATTTTTCATTATAGTATTGTCACATTGAGATCATATATATTGGAAATAGACTTGGGACTATACGTTCACGTTAGACTTTGACTAACCATTCTCAAACGCTTCCAATTCTCAATGCTAACATTGAAGTCCCCATCGCCGAATAGAAAAATCTCAAGAGAAACAAACTTAATGTTTGCATACTTAGCTGAGGCGTTCATTTCAAAGGTATTGCGTTCGATACAAAATCTACACTTATTGTTGATTAACACCCTATACAATCCACTTCCACTTTAATTCGCGTAAAACGGTCTCTCAAATTTTGTCGTATTTAGCTCGTATCTTATGATAATCTCATGATAGTTTTTGAATTTACACGTTTTATACCAATTCAACTAATGCAGTTTGCAAACCATTTTGGACAACCACCAATCAGATAAATGTGGGGAAAACCATTTGAAGAGTCTTTCTCTTCTATAAAATTAACGCATGCGCTTGATTAGTTGAATACACGCTTTTGAGAACTTAGAAATGAGCTTTCAGTGCTAATTAACAGAAAGTTTAAAGCGAAATATTAGCTTGAAATTATTTGTAAATATAAGTTCAAATTTTTAATTTAAATTTCTTTTAAAAGTTACTTCAATGATGTCTGCAAAACTGGCGAAATCAATTATTGAAGTAAAGATATAAAACTTCCGCTGTTGAACATTTTAACAAAACTTATGTTTTATTATTAATTTCTTAAAAAAATTTTGAATTCTATAGGGATTATTTGAAACATTTATAATTTTTTAAAAACTGAGAGTTTAAGACAAATTTTGCAAAATGAAATCACATGTTCAATTCAATAAATAAAAAATCAAACTCAACAAACCTAAAGAGCTATGGACACATTTATAACGCAGACATCTTAACGTCTTCAAAATCAAACTTAAAACATGCATTAAGTTACAAGCAATTCATTCAAATTGTTATATTTACGATATTTATTTTTACGATAAAGCAAATTGATGTTGTTTATACAAATAAGCGTAAATCGGGGAATATAAATGTCTATGTAAAAACATAAGTCTATGTTTTTCCCCCGGTTTTTATTTTGCTCTTTCTGTAATCACAAAAGCTCATGTGAATTTACATTTAAACAGTACGTATTGAAAATAAAGAGCAACGTTAGCAGCTACTAATTATCGTATTTAAAATTCTATGTTCAACAAATACGTGAAGGAACAGAATAAAAATGTTAAAATTCTGTTAAAAATGGAAACAGTTTTCCATTGTTATCGCTATTCATGGTTTTGGAACTCCTGAGCCCCTTCTTAGGTAAAAAAAATCAAGTTGTTTGCAAATAACTTATTTTTTTTTCAGAATCACAAAAAAGAAAAATATCTTATTGTGTGTATCAATGGAACTGATATATCCTCTTTGTTTACTTAGTTGTAATGAGAACCCGTGGTCGGGTTACGGCCGACTTGATTAGCTATAGAAAGGCGCCTTTGCTTCGAGCGCATCTGCTCGAATTTGCTTCAACAAGTGCGATTGGGGTTTCTTTGGCCTGTTCAAACCATCGGAAGCATATCCTTCGCCTAACATTGTACCTTACTCGCTGGAGCTTCTTCATCCATTCTAAACTCCTGAGTCAGCCAGCGTAGTTGCTTTATTCTTATACGCTGAGCTAAGTCAATGTCGTCGTAGAGTTCAAAGAGCTCGTAGTTCAATCCAATGCTGTAATCTTCGCCAACTCCAACAGGAGTAAAGATTTAGCGAAGAGCAGCTGCATCTGTTTGCGAAACCACCCATGCCTAAGCGTAATATAGAAGCACAGGTATGATAAGGCTCTTGTAGAATGTCAATTTTGTGGATCGAGAGAGGACTCTGGAAACTAATTGCTTTCTAAGCATAAAGTTATTGCAGTTTACGGCGGGGCCAAGGTACGTAAACTTCTTGACTACTTCAACGTTATATTTGTTTGCTGTATCATGGAAGCCTAGACATCACGCTTCTCTATTTGCAGACAGCATTTACTTTGTTTTGCCCTTGTTCACCGTCAAATCCACTTTGGCTGATTCCTTTCCGATAGCGGTGAAAACAGCAGTTACATCTCTCTTGGTTCGGTCAATAATATCGATATCATTCGCATACGCAAGGAGCTGGACACCTTTTGTAGAAGATCGTAACATTGCGTTGTACACCTGCCTTTTGTAGAATCCCGTCCATGATGAAATTGAAGAGATCGCAAGATAACGGATCGCCTTGTCTGAAACCTCGTTCGGAATTAAAGGGTTTCTGAGTAGTCATTTCCTACCTTGGCGGTAGGTATATGTATTGATCAACGTTATTCTGTAGAGGCTTATCAACTTTGTAGGTATACCGAACTTAGTCATTGTTGCGTGCAAGAAATCCCGAATAGGATTATCGAACGCAGCTTTATAATCGACAAAAAGATGGGTGTTGATTTTATATTCGTGAGTTTTTTCCAGCACGTAGAGTAAAAATCTGGTCTAGGGTGCACTTGCTAGGACGAAAGCCGCTCTGATATGGTCCAATCAAGGTTTTGATATGCGGCTTCAATCTTTCACACAATACGCTCGAAGGAACCTTGTACGCGATGGAAATAAGACTGCCACCTCGGAAGTTGGTGCAGATTGTCGCGTCTCCTTTCTTTAAAAGAGGCAAAATCACACTGGGATTTTAATCATCGGGCTTGCTTCCCGCTGGGCATATTTTGCTGTTGAGTTATTTGATCATATCAAATTTCACGACCTCCAGTTTTAAACAATTCAGCTGCCAAACCGTCAGAACCTGCTGCTTTGTTGATTTTGAGTCACTGGAGCCACTCCATCATAGTCGATTGCTGGTATCGTACTATATTCTTCAAGAGCGGAATTGTTTAGATCGACGCCCGCAAGCAGATTGGAAAATACTGCCTCAATAGTCTCAATGTGCACTACGTATCTGTATATTGAAGTCGGTCTGTATATTGTCAACTGTGAGGATCCATGACCTTTTCTTTTGTATGCTCAATATTCATCTCAGGCCTGCTATTGTGAGCAGAACATTTTCCTACCGTGACTACAAATCCATTAATTTCAACGCTCTTTTTGCTGTCCATGTTCACAGTTCTTGTCCATGGTTCACGAATTCTATAAAGCAAGCACTGAAAAAACGTCATAAGGCTTATACTAGATGGAAATGATATACAACCGCGCTCAATTGGGAATCACAAGCTCTTACAAGCTCTAGCTTTCCTTCAATGTGGAAAACAGCTACAATAATTCCTATTGGCAAAAAGAAAACTGCGGCTGTACCTAGCGATTTTCGACCTATCAGTCTTCTTTCGTCACTGTCAAAAGTGCTCGAATCTCTTATGGCAGAGCAGATTTCTAACCATCTTAATGAAAACAACCTTTTGTCTCCCCTCCAGTCGGGATTTCGCCCTGGGCATAGCTAGCTGTTCCACTGCTGTTGTTAAAATATTGGATGATATCAGAACATATTTTGATAAGGGTCATATCACCTAAGTGTGCCTCTTAGATTTCTCAAAAGCCTTTGACAGTGTAAGTCACCCTTTGTTATGTAAAAAGTTAGAAACTTGCTTTAGCTTCTCACACACTGTTGTTCAACTTCTTTAAAGTTATTTAGACGGAAGGACGCAAAGGGTTAAGGTGGGAGATAGATATTCGGGTTTCCAATCTATTGTTAGTGGGGTACCTCAAGGCTCAGTACTTGGGCCACTTCTGTTCACTATGTTTCTTAATGACATTTTCTTCTTTATGCAACAATGTCACAATGCACGCGTATGCAGATGACCTCCAACACTATCTTTCCCGACCCACATGTCTTATAGAGGATCTTTGTGTCAGGGTTAATGAAGACCTGACTGAAATCAGTAGATGGGCTAAAGAAAATAAGCTCAGGCTAAATCCTCAAAAGTCGTATGTCCTACCCGTAGTGAAATAAAGATGCACAATTAATGATCTGTCCCCTATTTTCCTAAGTGGAACCAGACTTGATTTTGTTGAAAAAGTAGTTAATCTAGGATTTGTTATGAACTCCTCTCTCACGTGTGTAGACCATATCAATAGTGTGGTTAGCAAAGTTTATTATTCCTTAAGAAATCTTAGGAAAACTGCTTCGTTGGTTCCAGTAATAGACAAAGTAGCTACTAAAATTATAAAGACGTTTTTGGGATACTTAAATTGACACAAAAGCATGATTTGTTATAATCCTGATAGCTCTTAAGCACATTATGGATGGCTCTTCGATTTGTTTGTTTGTATGTGTCGCTTGAAGATTTAATGCTAAAATTTTAATATTAAGTGATTATGTCTGTCACACCTAATTATCAGTCTGATGCGAGTGGAACTCTCATTGCATCTGCCTGCCATAAAACGAAACCGTTGCCATGACTTAAATAATAAAGCCTTCGAACTGCATTTTAAGCATGTAAAACAGCACTTTGATGTTCAACAAAAGTAACGCCTCTTTTTGACACCTCAAAACATCCCGCTTTTGAAAGTGTGTCGTCCTCTTCTTAAACCAACACTGAAATTATAGCCACTATAACTGCAAACTTTCATTTTCGAATTTTGAATTTTGGCATTTTGAACAACTTCAACTCACAGCTGCGCCACATCGGCTAGTGCTAGTCTAGGAGTCAGTTATGGAAGAGGAAGGCAATTTGGCAGGCAGACTGTTTCTGAGTAACGGAAGTGGCTACTGCCTTGTTTTGTGGTGTCGTAATCGTTGTTTCAGATGTTGTACTTGTAACTTTGCATTTGTGTATCTTTGTGTTATGTTGGCGGTTTTGTTCGTATGTTCGAAAGGAATTCGAAAATCTTGAGCAATTAATTTTGCACGCTTTGGCTTGGAAAATTTTAAGTTTTTTAACGCAGTTTAAAGATTTCACTGCAGCTGCCGCTTATGATAAATTATTTTGTTCTTAAAAGATAAAGACAAAAGATTTTGTGATTAATTAACACATCATTATTTTTCGATGCTAATCAGAGAGTTGAACAAATTGAAAGAAGTTTTGTTGACCATTTTTAAAGGAAAGATTTAACTTATTTAATAAATGCTTGCAAGGAACGTATGGTGAAGGAATTTTCGTGTTGTTAGATGTTTTTATACATGATGAAAAAGTAATTCAAATGCAGTCCTAAATGTTTTTTTTGTAAAATGTCCAAAAAAATGTCAATTAAAATCCAAAAAAAACCGCAGCACGTTTCTTTAGAGAGTAGCGTTCTCCTACGTTGCCGAGTTTTGCATATCGTTTTCCTGGATAATGACCGTGGCATACAGGTTAATTGTGATGACCGTGGCATACAGGTTAAGTGTGTGGCTTAGCATGCTCGGAGCCTGGGTTCGATCCCCAGCCGCGGCGAAAAGTTTTTTTCAATAAAAAATGAGAACATAAACTTTAGCCGTTCGGAGTCGGCATAAAACATGTAGGTCCAGTTCTCGGTCAATTGTGTGCAAACATTTAATAACACACACAACATAATTGATCATAAGAAGCTCGGTCAAAGTCCTTTCAAGGGCTGAAATGGCCAATTTGTTTTTTTTTTTGTTTTTTTCCTGGATAATTTAGCAGCTTTAAGCTTCATTCAAATTTGTATTCAACTATGCCTGAAATTTTATTAGTAGTTGAATTACGCCTCTTTTATTCCTTCCCAACCGACTCTGTCCAATTTGAAAATAATTAAACTTATTGGTATCAACCTCTGAAGAAACTGTAATCGACTTACCATCCAGGATTTTTCTTTTCTGTTACAATTACCATCACAGCAATTTTGATGCACTTGCCATTGATTCACTTTCTGTTTTCAATACTTATTTCGCCGCTATTTCCCCGTGATTGCTTATTATTTTTTATGAAATTATGAATGTGATCTTTATGATATATTCGTACAGGGTTAAAAAAAAGTAAGGTAGGTGAGGGTAATAAGCAGTGTTGCCAGTCTAGCCTTTTTGAGGCTAGATCTAGCTTTTTTTTTGTTGTCTAGCCTCGAAAATTACCATCTAGCCTCTAGCCTTTTTTTTAGCCTTTTTTTGTTTTTTTCTAGCCTTTTCTAGCCTTTTTTAATATATTGCTTAAAGACTACATCCAATTTTTCTGACGTTGCAATTTTGAAAGTGTAAATCTTCTATTGCTCTTTTTATTCTTTTAAAGTGGTTAAACCCAAATATTTTCTGTTATAGAGAAAGAAAACTCCAGTTACTCTACAGAAGAAATAACTATAATTGAAATATAATGGCAAAAAATTGTAAATCACAAGTAGAATAGGAATCTAGCTGGGCAGAAGCTAGAGATTCATTGAATGAAGATCCGTTCCAAGAGCTATCAGATTTGATTTTTAGTTTTATTATTTTAGCATTAAGCAACGCTGAGGTAGAAAGAATTCTTAGTACAACGAAATTTAAAAAAAAAAACTAGAAAAGAAACCGTATTCAACTGTTCTTAAAAGAAAACGAGTAAAGAAAGTCTAGTCCGACTATGAAATACCCTAGACCTCCTATTATATTTAAATAAACTATATATTAAAATACTAAAACAAATAGAAGTAACTTCCTATTTTTGTTTAAAATCCCTGTATTTATAGAACTATAAAGGTTTTACTAATGAAGGTTGTATGGGAGGAAGGCGCGTTCGTAGGTGGATTACGCCTTTTTTTGTGAGCACACCTTAGTTTTATATACTATGATCTCATACCAAGTTTTATCTCTGTAGGCCAAATATGAACGTTTCTATTGTGTTTTCCATATTGTGGGTTTCATGGGAGATGGCATGTTTACGGGCGGATGTCACTCAGTTTGTGAACACATCTTAGTTTTGATACAACAATCTCAATACCAAGTTTTATATTTTTGGCTCATATAAACCTATTTATAGCGTTTTTACTATAGTGGGTTGTATGGGAGGTGGGCGTGTTTAAGGGGGAATGACGACTATTTTACATCTAAGTACACATCTAAGTTTTAATATAAAATACATATCTGATAAGTTTAATCCCTGTAGTTCAAATGAAAGGGTCTTTATAATAGTGTTTTCAATGTTGGAGTTGTATGGGAGGTGGGCATGTTCATGGGTAGAGCACGCCAATTTTTTGTGTACGTTTACGTTTTGATACAAAATAAATACATTTAAATTTTATTTCGGTAGCTTAATTACAACCATCTATACAGCGATTTTTATTTGTTAGTTGTATGGGAAGTAAGCGTGTCCGTGGGCGGATTCTAAAAATATTCAATAGTGCAGATGCTTGGGTTCATGTGAACATGTGTACCAATCTCATCTCCTTCTTAACCTATATTAACAGATAACACATAGACAGACGGACGGACGGACATGGTTAGCTCGACTCAAGAGGTGACACTGATCAGGAATATATACTTTTCTATACCGGACTCGCTTATTTCTATGCGTTACAAACGTTTGCACAAAGTCAATATACCCTGACCTTACATGTTTAGGGTATAATAGCGTTAACAAATCTAGCCTTTTTTTAGCTTTTTTTTTAAAGCCATCTAGCCTTTTCTAGCCATTTTTAAAGGCCATCTAGCTTCTTTTCTCAAAACTTTCTGGCAACACTGGTAATAAGGCCTGTCGGCTAACAAGGCCTAAGTGAAAAAAAACAAAATTAAATAATCGATATCACTCAAGATCACACTAGCCGGTAGCTTACACTAACGAAAGAAGATTAAAACTTGTCGCGACGAGTTAGTTCGCTCTCTGCCACCAGGACGGCAACATTCGTTGTGAGAGGAGATTACGCTGCAAGAATAATAAAAAATCGTTCGAGTAAATCGTAAGTTTTTGTTGTAATATTACAGTTATAAAAATTGTTTTGTTCTATATAATTTTCTATTATTTCATACTTATATCACCTGTGATATTTGAATAAAATATCAGAGTTAAAGCAATGTTTTTCAAGTGCTTCTTTGCACACGTTGTTAGCGGTTATTAAGGCCTACTAAATTTTACCGTAGGCCTTATTATCCTCCTTATTTCGTATCAATATTTTTTTGTTTTTCAGTTAATTTCATGTGTTTTTTTTTTCAAAATATCAGCAATTTATATAAGTAAAAACATTTATTTTTAGTAACTAGAATCACAATGCCTCCCATCTCCTGCTTGAAAAAAAAACTAGGTCGAAAATCCATACTCAGTGATGACCAGGAAGCTGATCATGTTAGCAGAATTATGAGGTTTGCTGAAATAGGATTGCCTGTAACACCACGGATTCTCCGGTGCTTAGTCTATAAATTTTGTGAGCTAAATAATCATCAAGAATAACTTCAAAAAACACGCTAGAGTTGCTGGTAAAGATTTGTTTAGGGCGGTCATAAAAATACATCCAGAAATATCTAGAAGACAAGCTCAGTTCTTAAACTCGGCCAGAGCACAAAAGCTTAATAAATTTATTGTTGATGATCACTTTATTAAAAGACTGAATGAAGTTTATGATAACTCATCCTGACAAGGCCAAAAAACCTTACTAAAACGGATTTATTACTAATTTGAATTACCAAATGTAAAAATTCTATTTTGCTTATTTAGGTACATATGTTAAAGTTATAGGCCTTATTACCCTACTATGGTATAATAAGGCTTAATAATACGATTTTTTAAAAATGTTAAGTTTTGTTTTTGTTTAAGGCAGAAGTTGCCATTTTTTGTTTAAAACTTAAAGCTATTAATCCATATATTTAATAAACATTAAAATTTGTTACATTAGAACTGTAGTTTTTATTTTATTTTGAATCTCCCTTAGCTAGGCCCTATTACCCGCACCTACCTTATTTCACAATTTCATGAAACAATAGTTTAAACAATAGCTTCTAAGAGTGTGGAAATAAACTTTTCCCACCCATACGATTTTTTTCTCAACGCACGTTGTTGCGGGACTCTCTTTATATCGGGATATAGCCCCAAAAGACATATCACCACCAAAACTTGAATTTTACAAGAGAAGATCTGTTTAAATTAATTTTTGTTGACAAACATTTTTATTAACAAGCATTTTTTACAATATCTTCATTTAAAATAATTAAACGGTGTGACCCCCGTGTAATCTTCTAGAATGATTCTAAAAAATCCCAAGCCCGCTATAATGGGCACCTCAAGCAGTGCAATGTAGGTAGTCGGAGGTCTGGGTCACATCTGAGTTCCGAGATACAGTTATTTTGAAATTTATAATACGTTGCGATAACTTATGTATCTAAAAAAAAAACAAATTGGGCATTTCAGCCCTTGAAAGGACTTTGACCGAGCTTCTTATGATCAATTGTGTTGTGTGTGTTTGCACACAATTGACCGAGAACTGGACCTACATGTTTTATGCCGACTCCAAACGGCTAAAGTTCATGTTCTCAAGAAAAAATTTTAAAACTAGTAAGGTATATCTTCGACTTGGTCGAAGTTAAAATACCCCCACGGCCGATTCTTAAGGGTGGAAGAATATTAAATTGGAGAGCTTTTTGTATGAGATTTTGAGAGATATTATTATTTTTATGTGTCTAAAAAACATACATATCAAATTGTTTTCCTGCAGCTTAAATATAAGCCTTTTTATAAAGTTTTAAATTTTGGGGTTGTATGGGAGGTGGGCGTGTTAGATTTTGTATGACGCCCATTTTTCTAGCATATCTCAGTTTCGACATAGAATACACAAATACCGAGTTTCTGTCTTGTAGCTTTAATATTAGCCTCTTTATAGATTTTTCAGTTTTGGGGTTGTATGGGAGGTGGGCGTGTTAATGGGTGGATGACGCCCAATTTTATAACACACCTCAGTTTTAACATTAATTACACAAAAACCGAGTTTTCATCTGGTAACTTTAATATTAGCCTCTTTATAGATTGTTAAATTTTGGGGTTGTATGGGAAGTGGGCGTGTTAGTGGCTGGATGACGCCCATTTTTCTAACACACCTCAGTTTTGACATTGAATACTCAAATACCGAGTTTCCGTCTTGTAACTTTAATATTAGCCTCTTTATAGATTTTTCAATTTTGGGGTTGTATGGGAGGTGGGCGTGTTAATGGGTGGATGACGCCCAATTTTATAACACACTTCAGTTTTGACATTGAATACACAAATACCGAGTTTCCATCTTGTAACTTTAATATTAGCCTCATTATAGATTGTTAAATTTTTGGGGTTGTATGGGAGGTGGGCGTGTTAGTGGGTGGATGACGCCCATTTTTTTAAAACACCTCAGTTTTGAAATTATATACACAAATACCGAGTTTCCGTCTTATAACTTTAATATTAGCCTCTTTATAGATTTTTCAATTTTGGGGTTGTATGGGAGGTGGGCGTGTTAGTGAGGGGATGACGTCCATTTTTCTAACACACCTCAGTTTTGACATTGAATACTCAAATACCGAGTTTCTGTCTTGTAACTTTAATATTAGCCTCTTTATAGATTTTTAAATTTTGGGGTTGTATGGGAGGTGGGCGTGTTAGCGAGTGGATGACGCCCATTTTTCTAAGACATCTCAGTTTTTATATAGAATACACATATACTAAATTTCAGTATTGTAGCTTAAATATTAGCTTCTATGTAGAGTTTTCAATTTTTGGGTTGTATGGGAGGTAGGCGTGGTTTTCATCCGATTTAGCCCATTCTTGAACTTGATCTTAGTTTTTTTAAAAAAAGCTTAAATATCGAATTTCATTACGATAGCTTCAAAATTGCGGCTGTAATCGTGTCGACAGACAGACGGTCAGACAGACGGACATGGCTAAATCATCTCAGGTGGTGATGCTGAGCAAGAATATATATACTTTTCCATACCTACCACGCCTCCTTTTGAGTGTTACACACGTCGTGACAAAATTAATATACCCCTTACGCAGTACGCGTGGGGGTATAAATATACTTTCCCAACATAATTTTGGATAAAAAAAAAATTTTCCAATAAAATGCTTTTTACCACGATTTCTTTTGGATGTTGTTTTTGCAAAATATGAAATTTTTTAAAATAAATTTCGATTTTTGTAGATTTTGTTTCTAAATAACATGATTGAAATGAAAATAGTTTACAGCTAGGAACAACGTTGCCTAAAGCCTCAAAGGCTTAGCTTATAATAAATAAATAAAAAAAAAAACCAACAAAGATCCGCGATAAAAGATGTTTAATTTTTCCCGAGGTATCTGGTTTCCGTAGGCTTGCACGTTTGTTGAAAACTCTTTCCTTTCACGTAAATCCGTCAAATACAGCTTTCATAACATCCCACGCTACTAACTGTTATGCAGAAAGCAGATCATTGAACTCATCGTCTTTTACAAGCTTTCGAATGTCTGGGCACACGAGCATACCTTAATAAAAAATATGTGCATTGACTATTCAAAACTTTATGTTGAAGAGAAGGCCTTCAGTAAACGGATTACCTTTTTTTAGTTTTGCTGCATAAATGCGAGGAAACTTTTGGCAAAGATACTAGAACTTGCAGAATCTTGTGGCATGGACATATTATACTGGTTACTTCTTTTTTTTTGTAAAAGTTGTTTCTAGTGACTCCTAGTAAAAAAATGTTCGTTTATATGAATAAGTTTGCTATAAGTTCGATTAAAAAACTTGCCAGCACTAGAATCCGGACGCAATCCCATCAAAGCTCAACAATCTTCGGGACCTACAATGTGTTCTTCAACATTGTTATGCTGAAATAATGTTCTTGTCGTAGATTTCTTCACTTTGAAATTGTTAAAGATTATTTCTAGTGATTTTGTATTATTTGTTTCAAAACTCACCTTTTCCATTAGATGGATGGAATTCGTACTTACAATTTCTTTATTAATTAAAGTTTGTAATTAAAATTTATGTAATATATTTGAGTCCTTTAAAAACCATTTTAAATACATTGAAATAAATTCTCTTTGAGTGAAAATAGCAACGTCTGATTCAATTAAAAAATCTGATTCAAAGAACATTAATCAAAAGAGCTTAAATTTTTCAACGAACACTAAATTAATTGTGCAATAATTCATAAGCTTTAATTGAAAAAATAAATAAATCCACCAATTTAGCCATAAAGTATTACAAATTCAATCAGTGGTTGAGTAAATCCCGGAAGTTGGGTTATACCAAATATATAAAGTATTAATTTTCCCATAAATACAGCCTGCAAAAGAAATGTTAACTAGCTGTCAAATGTCATAAATATTTTAGACTATAAATTAATTTGAATAAACCAATTTTATGTTTGCAATTTTTGCAAAACCAACAACATTAAAGGCATTTAATTTTACTGAACATAATTAAATGTGACCTTTAATATATTTGTATTACATTTTGATCTTGCGAGTATTTAATAAAAATATTTGCCAACTATTTTTATCAAAATGGTCAATATTTACTCAAGATTTGGAGTCTATACCATGGACAATATGGAGTGGTGACCGTGGCATGTAGGTTAAGTGTGTGGCTTAGCATGAACGGAGCCCGAGTTCGATCCCAAAAATTGTTCTGATCGGTCACCACCTCTCTGCAGACAATGGCAAACCTCAGAGAGTACATAATGCCATGTAAAGCTTCTTGAGAACATTAGCCGTTCGGAGTCGGCATAAAACATGTAGGTCCAGTTCTCGGTTAATTGTGTGGAATAAGAAGCTCGATCAAAGGCCTTTCAAGGGCTGAAATGGCCAATTTATTTTTTCAGCCTGAACACATTGCAAGCCTGACAAGTGACGAGCGTCAAACATCTCTTTAAATAAACATGAATTTCTTATGGGACGAAATGTGAAATTTGCTTGAAAATATCTTCATTGGTTCATTGCTTTTCTATTATATCCTTTAAATGTCTTGTTTCCTATCAGTATTTATCAAATTAATAACATGAAAATGAATTGAAACAAATCGTGCACATATAAGTATTGACACATCGATTTATATGTGTTAAATATAATAATATTGAATTTTTTTTAATCTTTTAGTAGCAAAGCCCTTGTTATCAATCACAGCTTGACATCTTTGCGGCATTTACTCAACAAGGTGTTCAAAAATCTCTTTGGCAGTGCTTCCAAAACTCTTTTGGTTTCGCTGTAAAGCTCATCGAAATTGATTATATTCAGTAGGCTTACCTCGTTTCTACATTATGACATACAGTGGCAATAAAAACTGAGTGGATGTTTCTTAATTCTGCATTCATCATCTAGCCAATACTTTAATATTAAACAAAAATTAATAGAAACTTCACCATTTATTCTTTAAAGTGTTTAAAACAACACCCTGTTTTTAGAACAAATTATGTAAAAGAAAAACAAAAATTACAATAACAAATCTTTCACGCAGTGCACTTTTCGACCAGCTTCAAAAGAACATCTGCATACAGACGATCAGTATTTTATCCAAAGCCCTTTGTTATACCCTAAACTTGAAAGGTCAGGGTATATTAACTTTGTGCAAACGTTTGTAACGCATAGAACGAAGCGAGTCCGGTATAGAAAAGTATATATATTCTTGATCAGCGTCACATCGTGAGTCGAGCTATTCATGTCCGTTCGTCCGTCCGTCCGTCTGTGTGTTGTCCGTAAACACAGGGTAAGAAGAAAGAGTAAAGATAATTGGATGAAACTTGGTACACATGGTCACATGCACCCAAGGATCTACACTATTGAATATTTTTGGAATCCGCCCACGGACACGCCTACCTCGCATACAATGCGAAAATTTAAAACTGCATAACTCAGCTCATAATTAGCCTACAACAATAAAATTTGGTGTGTATGTTTTTTACAAACACAAAGATATCTTCGAAAAATGGACATCATCTGCCCACGGACACGCCCACCTCCTATAAAACCCAAAAATTGAAAACGCAATAAATAAGCCTCTGTTTAACCTACAGAGCTAAAATTTGGCACGTATGTTTTTTATGACAAGAAAAAGATGGTTTTGAAAAATGGACTTCATCCGCCTACGGACACGCCTACCTCCCATACAACCCAAAAAGTTTAAAACTCAATATATTAGGTTATGTTTGTCATAGAGAAATTAAATTTGGTATGTACGTGTTTAATACCAAAACTAAGGTGTGTTCAAAAATTGTGAGTGATCCGTCCATGAACACGCCCACCTCCCATAGCGAAAGTATAATAAAGGCATTAACTGTGAGCTACAGGAATAAAACTTGGTATGTGTAAATTTTTCATCAACATTTAAATGCATATAAAATATAGGCTTCTTTCGCCCACGGACACACCCATTTTCAATAATGTTATTTTTTTTGTAAAAGTAGGTTTAGGGATTTCATAGTCGGCCTAGACCGACTTTAGACTTTCTTTACTTCTTTTTTCATGTCTCTTTGTATGCGCCTGGGCATACTTTCGACCAAATTTTCAATGATTTCTCTGGGAATATTGCTCCATTTGGCCTGAACCCGACGCAATAACTCTGTCATATTTTCAGGAGCTCTTTTGTGCATACCCAAACGCCTTTTCATTATAGCCCGCAAATTTTCAATGGGGTTCAGACCAGGTCTTTGTGCTAGCCACTTCAGATGCTGGATAGTTTTCTCTGATAACCATTTTTTGACAATTTTGGATGTGTGTTTTGGGTCTCCATCCTGTTGGAATACAATTTCCTCTTTTGGATAAGCGCACAAGTCCATAAATTCCGGTAAATGGGTTTTTAAAATATGAAGGTAGTCTTCTTTCCTTATTATGCCATCAATTTTCACAAGAGGCTCAACATGCCACCACGTAGCGCAGCCCCATACCATCAAGGTGCCACCACCATGCTTTATGATTTGCTTCACATGGTGTTTTTTTATTCTTTTATGTTCACGTGACTAGTAATATTGCTTACCATTAGATCGGAAGCGGTAAATTTTTTTTCATCGGACCGTATGACACGTTTCCAGTCCACCACTATCCAATTCCTATAGGTTCTGCTGAACTTCAACCGTGCATTTACATTTACATTTTTTCCAAATTTGTTAGTATAGCTAGAGTAACATTTTTCGACGTGGTGGAGTCAGCTGTGGTCATACGGCTTCTTTACTTCCGTAGAAATTTCTTTAAAGTCGCATTTCTTTTTATATGCTGCAGAGCATTACCCAACATGCTTTTGGAAGCCTTTAGGCTGCAGCGATTTATCAATATGAGCTTCCGTTTTGGTGCATTTGAATAATTACTTTTCGTGTACTGACGTCACAGGACTTGGTTTTACTCATTCTAAATGACAAAATTACGTATATATTTTTACCATTAAATTTCAAAAACCCTTGCTGCTGAAGTTTGTTGCTATCGTGTTTATTCTAATCAAGTGAAGAGTAGCCGAAGTGTAGATCAGGCTGCAAGCTAATTGACGACAACTGCAAAATAACAACACTTGAAACGTCATATCGCCTGCGATTCAATTTGAATGCGATTTTTAACACAAGCTACTAACATTCGCTACATAACATTCGCGGCAGAGAAAACAGACCTTTTTTAAAAATTCATAACTCAGTCAAAAACAAACATTTTTCCAAATTTTTTTTTATTATTATAGAGAATTGAACAAATTACAAGAAAAAAATTCAAAAAAATATATTTTTCACTCCAACATGGTTTTATAGAGCTTCAAACTGGCGGCAGAGAAAAAAACGGGGTCTCGTGGTTGCAGCGATGGGACTCGCAAAAATTACTTTTTTAAATCTTAACAAAATTGTATGCATTAAAAAGTAAAAAATTGTTTCTTAATGATACAAGCTATCTTATAACTGATTTTTTATTTAACACTAAAATATAAATTAATAGAAACAAATATTAAGATCAGAATTGTTAATTGTTTTATGCCGAATTTATGGCGCTTCAGCACCAGAGCCATGGCATGAAGAATTTTTCTTTGTAGTGCCGTGCTCCAGGCACATACATTTTTTACACTTTGCGCAAGACAAGAATGTCTACTATGCGAGCTTCAATATTCGCAGCTCTTCGGTCAAGTCCAATGAAGTGAAAAAACTATCACAATAAATTGTATACTCGGTTCCCATGATATAATGAAAAGAAGGTAGCCTTGACAACTGCCTTTTTTCTCACGAGAGTCGATTGGCTACTGTAAAAAAGTCAGCTGTTCATGCAACGAAGCACCAGCGCTAAAATAGCAACGTTGCTGGAGCTGTCAAAAATTTTAGCAACGAATGGAGGGGAAATTCAGAGGCTGAAATGATGTATTAAAAACGATTAATTAACGCTAATAATGATCATTAGTAGAGGATTTGGAACAGATTACTCTGACTTGATGCACCATCGAAGGTTTGGTCACTATCGATCCTAATCATGTCCAAAACCTAATGATGAAGTAATTTCCATCTATAATTTCTATACTAAATATTTCTTTGAAATGGCAATCACATTGCTATGACAGGAAAAATTTTCTTAAAAATATGGTTTACTCTTGGTTTACGCACCATCGAAGGTTTGGCCACTATAGACTCTTATCCTCTCCACTACGTACTAGTGAAGCCATAATCCTTTCTTTAATGTACTCTCAAGAAAGTTTCCACAAGAGATAGTCATAGACAAATATCACAGAAATTATTTATTTTGAAATGGCTTACTTAGATTTTGGAATTTATTCACAGTTTGGGCAATAAACGATGAAATCTGTTCCAAATCCTCTACTAATGATCATTATTAGCGTTAATTAATCGTTTTTAATACATCATTTCAGCCTCTGAATTTCCCCTCCATTCGTTGCTAAAATTTTTGACAGCTCCAGCAACGTTGCTATTTTAGCGCTGGTGAACGAAGCAATAAGAAGTGAAATCGAAAAGAACAAATAACAAATTAAACATTGTGCTCTAAACAACAGATTGTGATTTAATAAGTTGAATTGTGAATTTTTATAAATAAATAAACATGTCATATCGGAATGAAACAAAGTATTGTGTTATTTCATTACTGTCCGCCATGATTTGCACAATTTTCATTCTGTTTATTCAATCTCTCTCTTCGTTGCAAAAATTGATCAGCTGTTTTTGACAGATGCCCATCGCTGAAGGCAGCGAAAAGAACTGTCACGGCTACCTCCTTTCCTTATATCATGCTCGGTTCCAAGGAATTTTCGTGCGAAAAACAATTCCAATCGTTTGCCCTGCTGCACGTCTCGTAAGTCACCTTCCAACTTACCGGTGTATTACCGGTGTATACGTCACCCTTCAGTGGATAATTGCGCTTCCCATTACTGATCCACCATATCTTCATTCCATATTTAGCTGCTGACTTGGAAGGGATGAATTGCGTAAAACGAGTGCGGCTTCTGTATGGAAACAATTGCTCATCAATAGTTAGATTCGCTGATGACACATATGCGCTCCAAATTGGCGTTAAGCATTATCCAAAGGTTCTCGATATTGCAGATTAACTCAATGCCACACGATTCGGTCGCGTATTTCCGTTGTCAAACCGAATGTAGCATAAGAGCAGGTTGAAGCGGTTGAGGGACATCGTGGCCAAGGGCGTATTCAGGGGGGGCTTATGGGGCAGCTGCCCTAACCTACTGTCGGCGTTGGTACATTTTATGCGTTGGTACATTATCATAAAAAATATAATATAAATATAAATATAATATAATTTTAATATAATATAATGAAAATAAAAACAGAAATATTTTAAAATCTATTATTAACACAGTATTGTTTTGTGGAACCCATGACCTTCCTCTGCGTGGTAAATTAAATGATGAAGGTAATACACACAAGTATTTAACAAAAATTTAAAATATATTTTTCATCTTTACCCTTTTTTAAAGGTGTTTTGCATGATCTTTTAATGATGAAAATTTAAGTTGGGGATGGGACACTAAAAAAACATTTTGTGGATGGAAAAAAACGCCACGTAAACGAGTCCACAAATCCAGAATGAAATTTTGGACATTTCGGGGAAAATAATCCGAAATTACATCTGCACAGATGTAAAGAAAGCTTCTGCTTACAGCATCTTGGCGGATGAGACTGCAGACGTGGCTGGAAAAGAGCAGCTTTCGATAGGAATCAGATTTTTCGACTACAACAAACAGATTATTCGTGAGGAATTTGTTGGTTTTGTCGAACTGATGACAATGGATGCAGAAACCATCGCTGACAATATCAAAGCTTTTATTGCAGAATTAGACTTAGATCCAGCAAAATGTGTCAGGCTTGGCTTCGACAGTTGCGCTAAAATGGCAGGCAAGACTAGTGGTGTACAAAACAGATTAAAAGTCACATTTCAAAAAAGTTTTTTTATCCATTGCGCCAGTCATCGTCTCCATTTGGTTGTCAATGATCTTTATTCGGTCCCCGAAATCCGAAATACCATTTCTACCATTAACGATATTATAAATTTTTTCAAAGAGTCTCCCATTCGCAGAAAATACGCTCCAAATGTACATTCGTTTTGCAAAACACGTTGGTCCGAGAAGTACAAAAGTATGAGCGATTTTAAATTCTTTTATTGCGATATAATAGATGGATTGGAAAAGTTGTGCACAGAAGGCAGTGCTGGCAAAAGAAAAGTTGCCTTTCAGCTACACAGTGCTGCTACTAAAAGCGTTTTTCTAATTTGTATGTGCATAAATGCAAAATACTACAGTCTTCTCCAACCAGTGGTGAATTTATTGCAGGCCAAAACAACAATATAATGAAATGTAGAGAACACCTAAATCATATTTTGAATGTTTTTGAAAAACATAGAGGAAAATCTGAAGTTGAATTTGAAAAGATTTTTAAAGAGTGTGAAAAGTTGGCTGAGAATGCTTCATTCAATATTTGCGTGCCTAGAGTTATTGAAAACGACAATAACTCCATTCACGACAACAGAAAAATATTACCGCCGTGCTATTTTCATACCCTATCTAGATTCACTCATAACATCCATAAATTACCGATTTCCAAAAGAAAATAATGCAGCTTTCGATCTCGCAGTCCTAAGTCAAATGCATCTTAAAACCATAAGCCTAGATCAACTTCAGGATCAAGTTTTGCGTGCAAGCTCTTTTTATAATTTGGCATATGTATATATTGGAATGAAGAAAAAGAAAGCAACATAGATTTGATATTTGCTTATAACAAAACAGATTTTTATCCGAAGATTAGAGAAGCATTGGAAATTTTGTTAGCAATGCCCTGTACAACTGCAACGGTGGAACGATCTTTCAGTACTCTTAGAAGAGTTAAGACGTGGCTGAGAACATCTATGGGAGAAAATCGTTTATATGGTAATAAAATAAAAAACAAAATTGCATCTTATTACATACTACATATTTTTTCAGGATTGTGTATGCTAAGCACCCATAGGGCCTTAGTAAAGGAGAAAATGGCTGATCTGGAGAAAATAATTTTGGAGGAGTTTTCAGCAAATCCAAGAAGGCTGTTATTTTCATAAAAAAAACATTTTGGCCCCACTCTACATGAAGACCTGGCTACGCCCTTGATCGTGGCCTTGTAGATATCGTAGATACGGCTTCCAAAGTTCTTTAGGTGGTTGTAAATTTGAATTGAACAAACCAGCAAATAAAAAAAGGCCAAAGAACGCCTGCAGATAATTCTCGTTTATTTCAGTTCAAACTTTTGCGGTCGAGTCAGGATGGGCTATATTTCAATCTCGAATTATTATACCTGATGCTTTTCGATTTCTTTCACTAACAATAATATTAACAATTTTCGGAGTAGCAAGTTATTTCAATATGATGATTGGACTGGCAAAAAATTCAAATACTGAAACATCAATCGACCACATGCACACAAGAGCTTTATACATACTTATGAAGCGTAATATTACCGAACGTGGCCGATCGTGTTTGAACATGTTTTATTAATGAGATTACATGCATTTCCATACATTTAACGGATGGGCCTCGTACTTCCCAGCAGGTACACTTACCAGCTTTGAAATTGAAAGTGCCTGTATTTTTTGTGGGAACGTTTTTTAAAACATGCATTTTTGTCACTTTAACTGTAATTTTTGTACTTAATTTTTTGTTATTCTTTTTTAAAATGAACTCATAATTAAAAAATATACATTTGTATCATTTGTTTCTTAATTTAACGAAATACCGCTTTTAAGTTAGTGGGGGTGTAGAGGAACCCCCAGGTATGGTTTCTAGGATTAAAAGTCTGAAACTCACATTTCTAAGCATACAAAAACGCATGTAGCTCTTTAGTAGTGACTCACCTTATAATTCGCAGGCTGATCAGCTCTTTTCGTAAAGGTTTGAGTTTCATAATTAAAAAAACTGATATCTTTTTGCTCGAAACGATTGTTTAGTTTGTCACAATGAATAACTCTGTGTCATGTACCCGGCCGATGAAGAGCTTTAAATTAACTCAGCAATCTCATCAAGTCCAAAACACAAGTGGCTTATATTTAAAATGAATTTCAGATGTAAAGTAAGTTGATTCTAAAAAATATTGCAAATAGTGGTCTTATTATATTATAGAAATTAAGATTATTTCAAACGGAAATTACTTTATTTATTTGAGTGCTTTTAAGAAACGTCCATAACCTTTGAGTGATGCTTCGAGTGAAGCTTTTAAGTTTATGCAAAACTTTTTAAAATAATTTCATCCCTCTTACAAATTAAGTACAAAACATCGTTGAACTTTATGCCCAACAAAAATGTGCTACATTAAATTCGCAATATATTCAGTTGCACTAAAATTCACGTTCAAAAGTTTATTTCTGTAATCAAACAAAACCACACCCATACTTGTTCAACACGTTGCTATAATTAAAACTAACATACGGAAGCATTTAAAACGATTGAAGCCTCTGCTTTATATTTTGGCGTACAATTTCAAACAATTGTACAAATATTTACCGCATTCCTTGCAGCACATTTACATAAGTTGCTACTATTTCAACCCGCTTTTAGTGCGTTGCACTCATGGTAAACAATGACGAATGCGCAGCATTAAAGTTTTGTAAAATAAATAGAAATAGTACAATAGTTGGTAACATAACAACAACAACAACAACAATAACAGAGATATAAGAAATGAAATAAATTACATTAGAAAATAAGAAATAAAGAGAAGTTTATTAAAAAAATGCTACGTCAAGGAAATATTTTAACAATTTTGTAGAACTCTGATTCATTATGGAGCAAAATTATTTAGGATACAGCATTCTGAGGTAAATTTTGTCTTGTACATTTTTTAAACAGTATGTCCTAGATATAGAGTACTGCCACGCGGGAGAAGTTCCACTTGATGTATTTGACACTAATGGTAATTTTTTTTCTCTGGAAAAGCGTAATGTGAAGCTGACGTTCGGAAAATAGAACCGAAAAACTAAGATAAAAGGCTTAATACTCCTTACCACGAAGTTCTGAACAACAGATTGCTACGAGTAGTATACCATAAGTCCAAAACTTTTCTTAAGCCCAAAATGTTCGCAAAACTTAATTTCGATTGTGCTTTGGAGAAACTTGGAGTTTCAAATATGATAATTATAACATATCCGGATTAAACATTTTGAATGAAATGCACTTTGACAGCAGTGATGATAGCAGAAGATCTCTGGGGCCTGTTTCTCAAAAAATACAAGTCTTGTAATACAAGAAAAATACTTGTAAAACGAAAGATTTTTACAAGTATCTGTTTCTGAAATCTACACTAAAAGGATACAAGTTACAAGTTTATTTGTCGTATTTACAAGTGTGAAAAGTACTTGTAATTTAAGTTCTGTTTTGAAACTTGTAGCTTGTGATCAATTGTCTAAAATTTCGACAGTCTTGCAAGTCTCTTTAAAATAGTTACAAGTTGGAAACAATAAATTTGAATAAATATCCAAGACTAAAAATAGTTAAAATAATGTGGTCAAGTGATTTATACAGTGAGGAGGAAGTCACAATTATAAAAAGACCAAGGATTTTAAGACTATTGCGTCAGTTTGTCGGCCACTTTTATTTCTTTGGTTATTATTTCGGAAAATGTACCGATGAAAGTATTTGTCGTAAAATTTAATTTTTTTGTAGCTTTTAATTGCCATTTAAAATATATAAAATTAATCAAAATAATATAATAAATGCAAAATAAACAGCTGTTGTTACATTTGTCAGTTGCAAAATGTTGCCAGATTGGTGTTTCCGAATTGTGGGTAAAACTTGTATTTATTAAGAAAATTTTACAGTGTTATTAAAACTGTGTTCATATTTTATAGTAAGGCGTTTCACAAGCTGTCGCATTAGATCGTATTATTATATTGTGTTATTTTTTTACAGCAGTTGTAAAATGTTTGTTGTTAGTTTCCACATTATCTTCTGAAAAAAGAAATTTTTTAATTTGAAATAATTAATTTTTTCAGTCACCTGTATTTTTCAGTCAGCTGTGAAGATACGTGATGCAACAAAAAATACCTTTAAGGTGTGTTCACAACTGTTGCAACTTTTAATGAAAACGCAATACGACAATGCGAGAGTTTGCGAAAACCCTAAGTATTTGGTCTGTTCGAGTACTGATAATTTGTGATAATTTTCACAAATTATTAGCTTTTGGCGTTCGAGTACGCAAAAAACTTGCAGAATGAGAGAAATTGAGAGCGTAAAGTGACAGTTGGCTCGGAGGGGAAGTTGCAAATTCCTGCTGGAAAAATTTTTACTGTCTAGAATTTGCAAGCTAGAAAACAGCTGATTTCAAACAGTTGCAATTTGAACTTTCAAACAAGCCAAACAAATTTAGTAAAAATTTTGTAAAATTTAGTAAAAGTCACCATGATTATTGGTACACTTATAAAATCAAACCGCTTTCAACCTTGTGAAATGTTCCAGGAGAACACTTTATGTCCTATTTACGTTTGCTTGCCATTCCACTTGAAATGTAAGCAAGACGTTAATCAGCTGTTATCGTGGTTTGCAAGTTTTTGCAAATTTTGCGTTCGCGTACTTTTTATGATATTTTTCTATTTGAGAGAGAATTGCATGTTACTCTCTTGCAAGTTGCTGTTGGATGTTTTTCACTGGATAAGTACTCAAACAGACCAATTGTTTCATTATTTTTTACTAATGCAGCAATAGTAAAAGTGGTAATAATAGTGGTATTCAATGAACGCCGTATTGGTGATGTAAACAGCGTATGTTCGGTAAGTTTACGGCAACGTAATTTGCAATAACAAAATTGTAAGGTATTAAACATACGCAGCTTACACTGGTTTTTATTCATGGTGGGTTCGTGGTGACCGCGGCGCAATGTTTTTTTTCAATAAAAATTTTTCTGATCGGTTACCACCTCTCTGCAGACAATGGCAAACCTCAGAGTAAATAATGCCAAGTAAAGCTTCTTGAGAACATGAACTTTAGCCGTTCGGAGTCGGCATAAAACATGTAGGTCCAGCTCTCGGTCAAATGTGTGCAAACATTTAATAACACACACAACACAATTGATCATAAGAAACCTCGGTCAAAGTCTTTTCAAGGGCTGAAATGGCCAATTTTTTTTTTGTTTGGGTTCGTAGAAGCACATAGCGTATACGCTTCAGTATATTTACGTCGTTCGTTGAATACCATTAATATTTTAATATTGAATTTTAATATTTTACTTTTAATGGATTTATTCGTATTTACTTGATAATTTTCTTTTGATAAGCAAGCAATTTCTATTTCTCACAGCGTGTAACATATTTAGGGATTCAAATCACTGTGAAGGCTGCGTAACTGCTTAACTCGTAACTTTTTACGAAATTTAATTTTTTAATATGAATTTAACAAGCGATTTGCGTAAAACTTTACGCATGAAATTTGCTGCCCTGTCAAAATCTTTTATTAATTGTTCTTTCTTTCACGTCGTCCAACAATGTTGGATGTGATTTATTTTAAAACTAAGAACAATGAATGAAATACAAGTGACAAATGTTCAAGAATCTTTCAAGCTATGCGTTCAAGGTGCGTTCATGACAATTCAATGTACGCAATACGCAAACCTACGCAGTGACTTGAATCCCCTTATTAATTGTCCCAATATGTTTCTTGAAGAACGCAGTATATTCAAGTTCCGAGGTATAAATAAATATACAATCTGGCAGCTCTGTTACTTGACAGACGCCAAAATCTGAATAAAAAGCTATTCCACACGTGTAAAAAAATTGCAACACTTTTGAAAATCTTTGAGAAACAGTTTTTACAAGCACTTGTAGAAAATACACTTGTAACTTGTGAGCTTGTGAACTTGTAGTTATGAGAAAAAGGCCCCAGATCAAATTTTGGTATGTGCTAAGAATGAATTAAATTTCATTAAAAATAATAATTATATTTACAGGCTATACTTTTGTCATTTTTTTTTTTTTTAATATTAAGAAGAACATTTAGAATTGTATACAGAAGCCAAACTTTTTGAATTGGTCGAAATTTTTATGGTCAAAGGCGTCAAATTGCATTACCTGGCGGACAGTTCACATCACCGCGACGAGAAATTACACGATTCGAGAATTTGCGACTCAAAAAGTCCAAATTGGGGCGAGTTGTGTGTAATATAGCACCGTCCTGTTGAAACCACATATCGTCCAGACCCTGAGCTTCCATCGCCGTCAAAAGATAGTCCTACAACAGACATAGTGTGGTACCGCTCAGAGTTAACATTTTCAGTCCTCATTTTCGAAAAAACGGCCCGATGATGCCTTCGATCCATAAAACGCACCAAACAGTGACTCTCGCCGTGGATACTCGACGATAACTTGTGGACTTTCCCATCTCCAGATAAAGCAGTTTAGCTTGTCAACATAGCCGCCGAGGTGGCAATGAGCCTCGTCCGAAAATATGATATTTTGAAAAAAATCATCACCTTCAGCAATCATTTGCAGGGCCCAATCAGCGAATGTACGGCATTATACATAGTCACGAGGCAACAGCAGCTGCGTCAATTGGACTTTAAATGGTTGTAATTTCAAGTCCAAGCACAAAATTCGATGCATTGAGGCGCGGGAAATCTGCAAGGGCTGAGCTACAGCCACCGGACAGGTCACAGGTTACAGATAGTGAACGGCCTCTCGATATAGAGCTTAGCCGCTTCTAAGACAAATATCGAACTTATAAGATTCATGTCCAAAACTCCCTGTCACCTCGTAGCTTGGGTTCCAGATTATAACCGCCCAATGAAAACCGAACCAGACTGGGATATGATACCCAGCCACGTTGACGACCACCCCAAACGAAAATTGGATAATAATTTAGGGATATGCACCTGCAATATTCACACCCTTTATAGGGAAGGTGCCTTTGACCAATTCGCGGAAGCCTTCGTACAAATACAGGTTGACATACCCGTCATCCAGTAGAGGCGATGGTAAACCGGAAACTGCGCTACCTTGGTTTCCGGTACACACCTGTGAACGAAAAACTGGCCACAATCCACATCAAGGTGAAATTCTTCAATATAAGCCTAATTTGCTCTTTCGCCCCGACGGAGGAAAAGGACTATGATTTATGTTGTGCTTCTAGGCTCAAGAACGCTTTCTATTCAAGCCTAGAGAACATGTATGATCACTGCCCGATCCACGACGTGAAAATAGTCCTCGGCGATTTAAACGCGAAGATCGAAAAAGTAAGAAGGCATCATTGGCTACACTGTCGGTCAGTTCAGTCTTCACGAAACCACTTCGAACAACGGTCTAAGACTGATCGACTTCGCCACGACAAAAAAGATGGTAGTTAGTAGCACCAACTAAACTGATTTTGGGTTGTGAAAAATACCCTATAAATTTTGTTTAAAGCTACTTTATCACTTAAAGTTTATTTAAAATTTAATTTATTTTTAAAAGGTTTGGCCAAATCTATGGCTTTGGAATGGTTTTCGCCATAAAGTCCCGAGAAAAAATTACAATTTTTTTAGCTATAGCTGTACAACGTTTGTACAACAGGCAAACAGGAATCTTTGTAAGCAAAATGCCGGCAGAACAACAGGCGGCCTCGGTAGTCGGTAGTCGAGTGGTTAGCGTGCTTGATTGCCAACCCAGAGGTTCCGGGTTCGAATCCCGGTCTAGCCATGGTCCTACGCTCTTACCTTTCTTTAATTCTTTCCTCATTTCTAATCAACTGAAATTCAAAATTCATCAATATATGTATACCTTGGAAGTTGTAGTTGGTGGTAGAGATGTTTGTGGAATTAGATTGCTTGATAACTCGAATTGACTGAGGTAAAGGCATAACACTTGGCTCACATGCGAATTTATGTTGATATAGCGCTCCGCCACACATACAACACTCTACACTTGTTTCTCTTGATTTCACTTTCTCTCCCACCTATCTATCTCCCTATTTCCGAACTAAGGCAGACTTGACAAAGCTAAAAAAAAAAAAAAAAAGAGAAATTTGCTAAAAAATAATATAAAAGAGTAATTCATAATTACTTCAATTTTTAGCAAGCATCTTTTAAACATAGTAAAATTCGTACAAATGTCGTGTACGCCACGATGGAATGCCCCTGCTACGGTCGCTGTTCAGCATATGTACAGCCAAATTTTCCTGCACGCGCTCGTTGCAGAGCCGCTTTACAGCATTTTTCATACATTTTTTCTTGTTTGCCTGTGATACGAGCGTAGTACGGCTTTAGCTAAAAAATTTTAATTTTTTAAAAAGATTGTGAGGGGCCAAGACTCATGATTTTATTTAAAAAAAAAGAGCTTTACGTAATCGGAATGTATTAATTGTGAAAGCCAGCCAACAGGCATGTTTCAACTATTAAGTCTGAAAACTAAAATGTACGATAATATTCTAGCTCTTTGCAGACATTTGGAATGTATTTCATCTCGCATTTAAATTTTGAAACAAAATTAATTTATATGGTCGTATTTTTGTTAAACTAAATAATCATTATGTATACTAAACACCACTTGACTTCATTTGCTGACAGTTTTCTTAAGAAAATATTAACTTTTAAAACTTTTGCGGAAAATAACGAAATATTATAAGAAAAAACTAACTATTTTCGTAACCAAATTTATTGTTCATTTGAATCTCTGAAAACCTTTTCCCGTATGCCTGGCATGCCACTTGCATCTAATTTGAAAAGTTTACACAGCAGAAAATGATTTCATATTGCCATCCTATGCCATCCTTTGTCGAGGAGTTCGATGCACCTGTTCTGCTCCACACCTTAGTTGAGCTTTCATAGAAGCTGCAAAAATAAATAATGCAGAGAACTTTTAAGTGCATTACCAAAATTCATGCGAGTATCTGCAAGTTTACGTCAGATACATATCTGCATGTGGCGCATAATTTCAAACTACTTTTAAGTTTAACGTTAACCTTAGCAAAGGATTAAGCCATGCAGGCGCGGATACAAGGGGGGGGTAAAGGGGGTAATTACCCCCCCCAAGAACTTTCAAATACTTTTTTTTTCATACTTTATTTGAAGAAAATAATTATGCCCACAGCTTAAGGGTACTTTTATGTATACATAAGCGATTCGAAGGCGTGTTTTGAAAGAACACTAAAAAAAAAATGGTCAGAGACATTGTTAAACTCTAGTTTTTTTATTGATTTCAACAATTATTACAGTATATAAAAAAAAATTTGTTTATTTTTGTTTTGTGACGTCATTTGCGTGTAGATGACGTTTTTATGAAGCGATGCGAGAAGAGTATGACCATTTTGCTTGTAACCTTGTAACCTTTGCTTGTATGACAAGCCAAAATATTATTATATGTAAAGCAAACACCTACGTCAAGGTTTTTTTTAAATGAGCTTGAAAATAAAGTAACAGATCGTTATGTTCTCAAATTTACAGCCATTTTTTAAACAATCAACTTTAAAGACGCGTTATTTTCTTACAAATAAAAAACTTGAAGTCACTACCTCAGCGTAAGTTTTTGCTTTATAATAATTATATTTTTGCAAAATATTAACAATTAGTTTAAAAATGCCCTTTTTACGAAATAATTGAGCAAGTAACAAGTAACAAGTAATAATTGAGCAATGCAGACAAGAGTTGCCACTTAAAATATATTATTGTTCTAAATTTTTACTGAAAACCTGCCAAACTTTTTTGCAACCTATGTGCCAACGAATTTTACCATAAATAGACGGTGCACATAACCGTCCGTCTGAGACCACCATAAAGAACGTAATTACCAAATTTCGGTCTACATTCACTCTTTTGGATTCCAAGCCACCGATAAGAATGAAAAGAGTGCGTACAGAAGAAAATATTGCTGTCGTTGAGGCCAGTGTCGAAGAAAACGTTAATTTATCGATTTGTCTCTGAAAATGAGGAAGGACGACCCGTTACCGTGAATAGAAATCGATACAGAACCATGATCAATGAATTTTTGTTGCCTAATCTTCAAGATATGGATGTTGAAATACGCCCTCAAAGACTTTTGGGTCGCAAAGTGGACCTCCAGAATGCCCTTTGTGCAAAATAGTCGTGGTGGCCATATGCCCGAAATTATATTTAAATGTTAACTGCTAAGAAATGATCTACCAAAAAAAATTTTTTTGGCTATTTCATAATTTGGCATGTGTTTTATTTTAATTTCAAATCAGCAAGCTCTTAAAAAAACACCCTTTATAACAGGGTTGTTTTGAAGTGAATTAATGTTACGTTAAAGTTGCTAAAATTGTATCAACTGCGCAAATAATTTGTTGCATACAATTATTGTTGTTTAAGTAAATTCTAAATTGTTTGGAATTCTGAAATTTTTCAATCCTACCTCAACTTCATCTTTATATAAATAGGCGTAGGGAAAACGGTTAAGAACCATTTTCTCCCGTGTTTTTCAACCGATTTTGATAATTCTGTTTTTAAATGAATTAGAGTGCGGAGAAGGAGTGCACCGACAATTTTATACAACTATAAATAAACAAACAAAAATTGGGCAATTTGCGACCCCAGGGCGGTAATAGTAATTATAATTGCAACAAACCAACCAAATAACCACAACCGACTTTCATGAAATAAAACTGCCACTTTTAGTCCATTTTTAGTAAGGAACTAATTCAAATTCAATTATTTCATGAACTTAAAATTTGGCAGTGTAAATAGGAGAGCGACACTAATGTTAATGATATTAACGGCGTTTTTACTCTTTGTAATAATGACATTTTTCCACTAATTTCTATAACGTTTGCTATCTTTGCCACGCTTCCTATCAGTGTAGAAACAGCTGAGCGAAGTTTTTCTATACTGCGACGATTAAAAATAGGTTCCTTTCGAATTGAGAACGATTGAATAGACTCGCATTATTGCATATACTTAGAGACATTTAAATAAATATTAACGAAGTTATTGATAATTTTGCGATGATTTTGTCATATGATTTTGTCAGTAACAAAATTAAGATTTATGAAAGGTGCAGAGATCTTGATAAACAATCCCGAATGAATTTTGGCTGCTGATATCAAATATGGACTCTATTTTTCTCCATCAGTTCGAGTTTTTGGCAAAAACATGATAATCAGTTTTTTTTCTGATAATATTGCTATATCTATTATATTGATGTACCGATTTGTTTTACTATGACTGATTTCAACGAAGAAATACTAGACCTTTCAATTTTTGCACATTCAATAACAATATATTCGACAGTTTAGAAGATATCGACGTTCAAAGACGAAAAAATTTCACAATTTTACGTGGGCTGCTCTTGTTAGATTTAGAGTTTTTATTTACTTTTCGCTGAGATATTATTCCAGAAAAAGGGAGAAATAAATAAATACGGAAATGTGCGTGTATGTGTCTGGGAAAAATGGTTCTTAAACAATTCAATAATTTCAATTCAAAAAAGTACAATTTATCTATTTGTAAAAAGGCAAAATTTTCTCAAATCGAAAATGTGTGTCTTTGATAATTTACCCCCCCCAAGATTTTTTCCAGATCCGCCCCTGAAGCCATGTTAGTATTTTTAATACAAAGTGCTATCAACAAATTATGTAACAACATCCTTGGGTGGTGCTGTTGCTTTTACCCAACAGCAAGGATTATATAATTTCCATGCTAGTGTTCGAAGGTATTTTATGAGGTCAAATAGAAAATATGGCTTAATGGTGTTTAGGTAAGTACTTTATGACTAAGATACGCGTATTTATCCCTATCCAACTTTTGTTGCTGAAGTTTAAAGCTCGAGCAGACTTGAAACTCTTCCACGAAGAACAACAACTGACTCCAACTCTATAAAATAATTTTACAGGAAAATATCCACCAAAACTTAAGTTACTGTTGATGACAAAATTTGAAATGACTTACGAGTTGTTTTACAAGATAGAATCATCTTCCTGGTGATATAAATAAGTACAATTTCTTATGGATGTAGTAGTTTTGGGTTTTGAACCTATGAATTGCATGAGTGCGGATTTTAAATTCGACTTAAATTTAAATTTAATTAAAAACACAGATTATTTTAAAATGCAATGTTCAATTTTTCAAAAGAAACAAACAGACGCAGATAACAGTTAAAGTAAAAAATTATACATATTTGAGATTTGTTAATTATATCCTAAAGGGCTAACTATAATAGCCACATGCTGGCAGACTGAATTGTCAAAATTAAAGCGAGCTCATATAAATATATGAGTATACCCATAATTGGAATAGCCACACTTTCGTTAAGTTTCGTTGACTTTCATTGGCTTATTGGAGAGCGATTCAAATCGCTCACAGCATAGGTGTCAAAAACAAATTGAAAATAAAAATTTCATAAAGTTCAAGCAAAGCAACAAGGGTTGTTTTTGTTCATTTATTTTTTTTATATCATTTTATATATTTTTTTTCAATTTGCAATTATGGGCATTCTTCGATTTTGACAACAGCCGGCTGGCTTTCCGTTCAGTTCTTGACATAAGCGTATGCCAGCATGTGTCTATTATAGTTAGCCCTTAAACCTGTAAGAGCAGGTTATATTAACTTTGTACTAACTTTTGTAAAACCTAGAAATAAGCTTGTGCGGATAATCTATTTTTCTTGATCAGCTTCAACTCGTGAGTCGATTTAGTCCTGTCCGTCCGTCTGTGAGTTGTCTATAAACACAGAGTAAGGAGAAGGAGTTAGGAGGAAGGAGAAATAGGAAAGAGATAATTGAAAACTGATAATATAATGGACACAATTGGTGGACATGTTCGAATAGACCCATAAACCACACTATTGGAACCCGCCCACCCATACAACCAAAAAATTTCAAAACTGTGTTAAGAGGCTTACAAGGAAGGTACAGGGATGAATTATGTCATGTTGGATTTTATATCAAAAGTAAGGTGCATTACCAAAATGGGCGTCTTCAGCTCCACAAACACGCTCATATGTTTACGATTGGAGCGTCGTCGTTCATTCTATCGACATGATTTAGCCGGCGAAGCTCATACAACTCATGATGCCATCTTATGCGGTACTTGCCATTGACGCAGATTGGACCATTGATCTTACGAAGGATTTTCCTCTCGAACGCTCCCAAAGTCTTTTCATCAGTGCTGCTTAACATCCAGGTTTGTGATGGTATTGTAGAACGTGCATGATAATTAACTTTTAGAACGTCAGTTTTATTCGTCGAGAGAGAACTCTGCTTCTCAATTGCCTACTTAGCCCAAAGAAGCATCTATTGGCAAGAGTTATCCATTCTTTAATCTCAATACTTATACCATTGGTGAAGTTTATGCTAGATCCCAGGTACATTAAGTCCTTCTAACCTCAAAGGAGGTGTTGTCAACAGTGACATGGTTTTCAAACCGCTGGGACTCTTTATTTGGTGACGCAAGATACTTCGTTTGATCTACATTCACTTCAACACCCATACGACTCGACTATGTTTCTTGCCTGGAGAATGCTGCGCTGACCTCGCACGCCCATATCATCAGCATTCGCCAGCAGCATAACACGCTTATAGAAAATTGTGCCGCTGCGTCTCTGGTCAGCAGCTCGGATGATCTTCTCCATAACTATATTAAGAAGCCGCACGATAAGAAATCACCTTGTCTGAAACCTTTCTTCCTTGCAGGAAGAGACATCGGTCTTATCGGCCAGGCGTCTTATATTTTCGAGTCTCATTCCTGTCGCCATGTTTTTCAACTTTATCGTACACACGCATTTTTGCCTTTCGATTTTTTCCTCCTGAAAGTGTTTCAAGAGTATCACTCTTCCCTCCTCTTCTCTTGGTATCGCTCCATAACAGCACGCGTTACGTCAGGGTGGATTTGTAGGTGGCGTCCTTCTATGCAATGGCATCGCGAAACTTCTTGTCTTGCCACTGGTTTCGGCGAGGGTGGTGGTATCCTTTTCGGCAGCCTTACGCTTAAAGTGGAATATGCAAGTCCACTGCGCGCATACTATATCGTCGATCGTAGGATTGCTTTCTTGAAGCAGGAGCTTCTCGACGTCTAGCTTTCTCTGTGTAGGATTATGAGCATAATTAGCTGCGCTCAGACGTTTGCGCGTCTTGGCTGCAAGATATTATGATCCAAGTCTATGTTTGCACCTTGGATCGTGTGTACGCCTTGTATACTGGAAGAATTCCTTCAGTCAATCAAAACATGATCTATTTGGTTGCATGTTTTTGTGATCAGGGGACAACAAGATGGCCTTATAAATATTGAGATGCTTGAATCTAATGCTACTAACGACCATGTTTGTGCTGCGGCGAAGTCGATCAACATCATTACTATTAGATCACGATTTTATGTTTTGTCGGGGGAAGCTCTCCTATGCATCTTCAAGGCACTCATAGAAACTTTTCTTGGTGTCGTCATCCTTTTATTCTGTCGGATCGTGCGCACATATTGGGCTGATGATGAAAAATTTAGCCTTGAAGCGGATTTTTATAAGTCGTTCGTTCACAGGAGTGAATCGCAGGACATGATGCTGTATTCTCTTGCCAACTACAAGTTTACATCCAAACTCGTACCTCGTGGCCATTGTAGTATTTATCACAGGATGCCGTGACCAATTTAGGGTGCAGACATTTTAGGTGCATATCCGTAAATCATTATCAGTTTTTCGTCAGACTAGCAGTTCCTAGTTTGCCATTTCCAGGAGATACCACTGAGAGGTTTAATTTCACTTGAGGCGATTTCGACATGGATAATGCTTGCCTCGCCAAGTTGAGGCAGTCAGACACTTTGCCTTGTGAAAATCGCCTCCTTATCTCTCATTTTTAGTTTTTTCTCCGATCTTTTGGCCAAAGAAGGTTTTCACTTAGATAAGAAACCTGTGTTTGTTATGGAGGGTTCAGGGTTACTTTCAACATTCTCTTATGTTGAACAAAAATGTATATGTTGTCATTGTCTAGGTTTCCAGACAAATCAGATGAAATTACGTCTCGAAAAGCTGACTCTGCTAGAACTTCGTAAACAGTATTTTCGTCAACCCTGGCTTTAAGAAAAATTGGCGGGATGCCATGAGGACAAGAGGTATTGTTTATATATCGCTTGAAAAAATCTGTTTAAGGCTCTCGTTCGAAAATATATCATATTAATATCTTGCATTAAAGATTTATTTGCAATACAGAGCTGGTCATATACTTTACCGATGCAACTTAGAAAATTTCGGTTCTTTCGAAAGCTTTTAGCGACTTAAGAGGCTTTAGGCCCTCTAACCATTGAGACATTTAATTTGTAAAAAGTTACAAATAACTTCAAAAATGTGGTCAGGTTCTCCAAAAGTCTTTGCTTATTCCTTAGCAGTAAGCCAGACGACACCTTAGGAAGCCCGAAGACAAATTTTTGAAGATCGAATTAAGTTATTCATAAATTGTTAACATCAGTTTTAAAACTTCCTTAACGTTTGTGCCCCATACATGATTTTTTTCTTCAATAACATGTCATTTATTTATTTAAATGTCTGAGCTTTATCGCGTATGATATCAGAACTTATTTACTTCCTTTCTCCAACTCCTCTTTAAAAGCTTTATAAATAGTGCAATAAATAAAGTTTTTCATTTGCGCATTCTTATAAATCTCTTCTATATAGTTGATATGTAAAAAATGTTTTACATAAAATACATGTCGACAGGATTGAGTGAATGCTACTTTCTGTGCCACCACCATCAACAACAGGAACATGTAATTGCCACGCCGACGTAATTCATTCCATTCTTTCAACAGCTACAACTCTTCCGGCTTGAATAGAGTGTTTGCAACAAAGGATGTTAGCGGCGGTTCGGTATTGTGTGCAAAATTAATGTTACAACAGGACAAAGCAATACCAACAGCAACAACAACTACTGTAGCAGCAGCAGCAGCAATAGCAGCAGCAACGTACAGAAGTCACACTCACACAGAAAACATTCGCTGGAACAATGCAAAAATCATGCCCTGCAGGACGTCCCTGCAAATTAACAAGAGTGGGACAGCATCGTGCTTCAGGTGATTCACTAGCTTTACGCTGATCCTGTCACGATCCTCGCGAGCAGCAAACTTACACACATGCAGCATTCGACCTCTAACTGGTGATGTTTGCTTCAGCTTCTGCGACTGGTGTTGCTTTTGTGTTAAGGGACATGTTCACATTCTGACTGGCGTTTTCATTCCACTTCCGTTCCGAGTGCAAATTTGCGAAGGTATAAATTTGTGCTTCAGTTGTATGAGCGGCAGCGGAGGCAACAGCAGCAGCAGCAGCAGCAGCAGCAGAAGAAGATGTGACAAGGCCATGCATACTGTACGGCACAGGATGATGCATGCATGAAAGGAAACAGGATATGAGGCTTGAGTTTTGTGTTTTGTACAGAGTTTTGTGTATGTGTGATTCTGTCAGCGCTAGCTTGTATTGGTTTGCATGAACAGCAGCAGCGACAAAGTCCTTTTGTGGCTCCTCTCCATAAGCACAATCCTTGAATACAATGCAACATAAAACGACCGAAATGTCATCAGGATGTGTTCCGGCATAATTCATGTGATGCTCTCACAGTTCCTGAATTCGGTTCTATTTGTATTTTATTTTCGTTTTTTTTTTTTTTCTGTTACATGCAGTTTTGAACAAATCTCGAATTTCTTACAGTGTCAGAATGAATATTAATTGTGCAAGGAAGAAGGAAGGAGAGTGGATGTAGGGTATGGAAGAGGCGTTTGAACGCTTTGTTGTTGCTGTCACAGGTTAACTAATGATTCAGCTTCTTGTTAAAATTTGTTTTTTACACACGCAGACAGAGGCTTCATAGACTGAAAATTTCATCAAGAATTTTTCATAGATAATTCTTTTACAAATTGGTATGGAAGCTTAGATACTTTTAAGGTGTTTTTAAAATATATTGGCTACTAAAAAAAAAACACACAAAAAAAAACAAATTCGCCATTTCAGCCCTTGAAAGGACTTTGACCGAGCTTCTTATGATCACTTGTGTTGTGTGTGTTATGAAATGTTTGCACACAATTGACCGAGAACTGGACCTACATGTTTTATGCCGACTCCGAACGGCTAAAGTTCTCTCTGAGGTTTGCCATTGTCTGCAGAGAGGTGGTGACCGATAAGAAAAATTTTTTATTGAAAAAACTTTTCACCGCGGCTAGGGATCGAACCCGGGCTCCGAGCATGCTAAGCCACACTAACCTGCATGCCACGGTCACCACCATTGGCTACTAGAATTTTTATTTTCATTCTTAAAATTTGAAAATTCTTTTTAAAAGTAAAAAACTTATATACTTATGTATATTTACTCCTGTATGGCACAGATAGGAGTCAAAGTAAGTGTTCGATTAATTGAATTTTGGCGCTTATTCCATGATATAAAAACCCATATATGTTAAAAGTTCCCATAGTAATATAAGAGTCCATCCAAATCCAACACTTTTTTTGAAATAGTTTATATTTTAATTACAATTTAAATTTAAATATATTGGTATCTTGGAACTGTTTTCTAAAATTTTGTTGTTGTTATATTTTCAAAAGGACAGCCTTATTTGCCTTGCTACCTATAGGAATTTATGGGTTGTTTACGGAAACAAATATATCTTAGCTCCTGTTTAGTATAGAAAAATTAATTAAAAAAGTCATAAATCAGACAAATCTTGCATTTTAATCTGACCTATAAATCTTTATTTTTAAATATTGGCTTCATTTCAAAATTAAAATTTAAGTTTTTCTGTTTAAAACGCGATGTTTTGCTATTTTAAGAATTTTTTATAAAAAGAAGTTAATTAATATATTCTTAATTTAAAACGAGTCTGCTATCTCGAAAAAAAAAAATTTAATTTAACAATTAATCAACGCAATTTTTTTTAATTCGTCATTCTTTCCGACTTTTTAAAAAAAAACAGAAAATCACAAAAAACAATAAGATTTTGGGCTTTCGACAAAGAAGTGCAAAGGTAAGGAGTCTAGAAATGGATCTATGGCAAAGGCGAGTCTAGAAATGATGGTGCGCAGTCTTCCCATAGAAGATTTCTTTAATTGAATCGTTTATTTCAGAATCAACATTTGTCAATTTTTTTTCGAACATAGCTTTTTGTTGCAAACTCTTCTTTAAAGGTAGACCCACAATCTGAGTAAAATGCACACACATAAGGGCACTCCTTCCTCTTAAAGCAATGTCTCTTAGTCTTCGTTTTTTACTGAAACAACTTTTGATTTTGTGAATTACACAGTTTTTATTGATTCCTGAAAAATTCAATTTGAGTGACTTATGTTGTTTCTGAAATGAACTATTCAATTGCCCGGCAACCAATAGCGTGATTCGTCTTAGTGAGTCACGTGCCTAGAAAAACAACACTTTCGGACATTCACCTATTCTGAATCTCTATGAAACTGAGGAATCAAAAGAAACAACCGACTTCATGATTCTAGCAAGCAAGAATGGGAAGATACGGCTATAGAATCTTATGGTAATCTCCAATTCAACACTGATGCCTCCAAAATGGAGAACGGAACAGGATCAGGTGTTTACTGCGAAACGCTACAAATCAAAGAGTTTTACAAACTTCCTCATCACTGCAGTGATTTTCAGCAAGAATCCAATGCGATTAAAAAAGCAGCACAAGTTATTCACAGCGACCATAAAAGCGCTGGAAAGCAAAACGACAACACCACAAACGGTACTAAATAGTAAAAAAGTCTTTAACAGTGTCCATAATACCCACAATGTCACTCTCCCTTCTCAATATCACTAGAAGGGAATGACAAAGCAGATGAGCTGGCAAGAATTGAAGTAACGATAGATACAAACAGAACGACCTCAAAGCCAGAGATAATGCTAACTGGGCTTCCAGAAGTCTATAAGGCTATATCTATAAGGCTCTTGCCAGAACCAAACGAGAACAGAACTAAGAGTATTCTGTTCTTTTGTAAACGGGAAACCCGGATACTGGTGGGAATTCTAACAGGTCACAGCCCATTAATGTAATGCCCAATAGGATTGGCACTACATCACCAGACTTTTGTTGAAACAATCACCCACTTTCTGTATGAATGCCCAAATCTACAGTATAGTCGACTATGATTTATAGGAAACGGATTTTTCAAAGATTAAGAACAGCTAGTGAACACACCACTGTTAGACATGTCAGCCATTCCAAGCCTAAAACAAGTTTTTTCGAAAAATCTACCTCATGCTCTTCGATTTGCTTGAAATTTTGGCTATAAGTTCCTTTAGCAGTTATAAGTTTGAAAGTTATTTGTAAGAAAACTTAGAGATACCAATTTTAAATCCGTTTTCAAGATTTTTACTTTTATCAAAAATTGGTAAAAGGAAGCCAAAATTTCTGATATGGAAGTTCACTAAGAGTACAGGATGGTTTCGGTGAACGAGAATAAAAAGAAATTATCGTTTCGTCAGAATTCAAAAAAGAATAGTGAACGACACCTTCAGATGTCCACGAAACAGTCACCATGACCTTCTTAAGGTGCAGTCCCACTCTTGCCTGGTGACTGGGAGTTTCTCCACGATCTACAAAAACGATTCCACCTAATATCGCTACCTGAAATAATATGACAATTTTTTTGCTTCTGGTAAGCTCATGTGGAACCGATCAATTGAGTGTTTTCACTTTTTCAATTGCTTTGAGACGGCAACTAATGGTTGGGTTTCCTATATTGACATTTCAGTAAGGCATAGTTTAGTTATCAATATAAGCCCATCCTACTACACAAACCTGGACGTTGAGCAGCTCTGATGAAAGGACTTTGGAAGCGCTTGAGAGAAAATTCCTTCGTAAGATCCATGATTCAATCTGCGTCAATGGCGAGCACCGATTGAATTACGCTATGCTATATGAGCTATATGCCGACATCGATATAGTCAAGCGTATTAAAATTGAGCGGCTTCGCTGGTTAGGTCATGTCGAGAGTATGAACGAAGAAATTGAATTAATAAATTTCTATAAATTGAAAGAAGTATCTACTTACTTACTTTTTACCAAAGACCTTACATACTTTTTACCAAAGATTTTGCGAAGAACTTTCTTCGAACATCCCAAAGCGGCTGCATCTGTTTGCGATACCACCCAAGCCCCAGCGCCATAGAGAAGCACAGATATGATGAGCGTCTTGTAGAGTGTTAGTTTTGTCGATCGAGAGCGGGCTCCGGAACCTAATTGCTTACTTAGCCCGTAGTAGCACCTATTAGCAATTGTTGTTCTTCGCTTTATCTCCAGACTGTCATTGTTGTTGCTGTTTACGGCGGTGCCAAGGTATGTATACTCCTTGATAACTTCAAAGGTATATTTACCTGCTGTAACATGGGAGCATAGGCGCCGCACTTCCCTATTTGCAGACAGCATATACTTTGTTTTGCCCTCGTTCACCGTCAAACCCACTTTGGCTGATTCCTTTTCGATAGCGGCAAAAGCAGCAGTTACATCTCTCTTGATTCTGTCGATAATATCGATATCATCAGCATACGCAAGGAGCTGGACACCTTTGTAAAAAATGGTACCATTTCGATGTACACCTGCCTTTCGTTGGATCCCTTCCATTAATGAAATTGAAGAGATCGCATGATAGCGGGTCGTCTTGTCTGAAACCTCGTTCGGTATTAAAGGTTTCGGAGAGGTCATTTCCTACCTTGACGGAGGTGCATGTATTGCTCAACGTCATCCTGCAGAGCCTTATCAACTTTGCAGGTATACCGAACTCTGACATTAGGCCACCCCAAACGATACTACAAGCCGGATGGACATGTAGTTCGACAAAATAACGGAACTTTTTGTCGTTGGTCCTACACGTTCGGACATGTCGGATGGACTTCATTATTTTATAGATTTCGTGGAGTAAGCATTGAGCGCACTTATTATATTTAAGCGCTTAAATTTATTTATTTGCATTATTTTTATACTTTTCTCTTTTTTCTTTCAAGTCTCCATGAGACTTCCTTATATATCAGCAGATTCATTTGAAAATTCAACATTTATTGGGTTCGTCACTTTATGCGCGAGATGTGCTTCTCTCAAAAATTTGTATCGAATGACAAAATGCACCAAGTTGGATGGACAGAAACACAAACGATACTACATATCGGATGGACCGAGCAAAAAGTCAAAAATATTTGTCTTTCATCGGACATGTCTATCTGACTTCATTTTAAGCACACGAAAGGTACTACGTGTACGTCGACATGACAGGTCCATCTGGCATGTAGTTTCGTTTGGGGTGGCCTATTGTTGCATACAAGCAATACCGAATCGGGCTATCGAACGCAGCTTTGTAATCAACAAAGAGATTGTGGGTGTCGATTTGGTTTTCGTGGGTTTTCTCCAGGATTCGGCTTAGTGTAAAAATCTGGTCTATGGTGGACTTGCCAGGACGAAAGCCACACTGATAAGGTTCAATCAGTATTTTGGTATGCGACTTCAATCTTTCACACAATATGCTCGAAAGAACCTTGTATGCGATAGAAATAAGACTAATACTTCGGTAGTTGGTGCAGGTTGTCGGAATGGAATCAATAGCCAGATTTTGCTGATGAGTTGATGCATGCACCTTATCAATTTACCGCCGACGGTTTTAAACAATTCAGCAGCCAGGGCGTCAGCACCTGCGGCTTCGTTGTTTTTGAGTCCCTGGATAGCAATTTTAACCTCGTCATGGCTAGGTGGTGGAATTTCCACTTTTTCATCGTCAATTGGAGTTGTCGGAATGCATTCTCCAAGGGCGGGATTTTTGTAATCGTCGCCCGTAAGCTGATCACAAAATGCAGCCTCCATAATCTCGGTGCAAACTGAGTACCTGTAACCAGATCACTATTTTCATCTCGGCAAGTGGATGCTCCAGGCTTCAAACGTTGGGTGAGACGTTTAACCTTAAAATGCATCTCTAATGCTTTCTCTTTTCGTGATAGTCTTCGCGCATGGCTCATATTGCAACTGACTGCAAAGTCATTTTTGTGCGGCGAATTTTGCTGCTGTCGCATTGCGACACTCCTGATCATAACATTGGTGACGAGGTTGCGGGTGCCAAAAACCAATAACTTCCTTAGCAGCTGTGCGCATGGAGTGGTAAGATGGAGCAAGAGTAAGGTTGGTTGAGCTTAACCGAGAGTTTAGTGGAGTATGCCTCGGAGGTCTGTTTGATAGCAGCTTATTGACTCTAGCTTTCGTTGCATACCTGTGCGTTTATTCTTAGCATTACACAATCGCATGCGGATCTTGGCTTCAACAAGACAATGGTCGCAGCAAATATTGAGTCCCCGAAATGTGCGCACATCCAGTACGCTTGAAGCGTGACTTCCGTGGATCACAACATGATCAATCCGGTTTCACGTTTTTTGATCTGGGGACAGCCAGGTGGCCTTGTGGATATCAAGGTGCTCGAATCTGGTGCTACCAACTACCATGTTTCTCGCAGCGTAGAATTTGATCAGTCTTAAACCGTTGTTCGAAAAACAGTCTTAACCAGTTTCCGACATACGACGAATCCGCATCCAAATTCGCCCTTTTCATCATAGCAGCTGTAGTAGATATCGCGGTCTGCTCTCTTAGAGCAGCCTTGTCCTTTCCATCGCATCTCCTGTATGACGATGATGTCAGCCTTTATTTTTTCGAGGGCTTCCGTCCACCATCCGCACCCGTCCGGCAGCTTGTAGCTCAGACCCCGTAGATTTCCAATAGAATCCACTGTACCGGACACGGCAACACAGTTTCCTTTCCTGCTTAAATATGCATCAGGAGTGCAACGAAATACCTATCACTGTATAGATTAGGAAGTATCAGACATATTTAAGGTGGAAAATGTTACTTTGACAATTTTCAAATTTTTAAACTTTGTCCGTGAAATTTCTGAAATTCTGATAGTCTTAAACATTTTAAAGCCCATCGGTAATCCTTGCACACTTTCAACAAATATACTTATGTAATTACAATTTTAATGAGATTTTAAGGCAATGTCCGGAACCATACATAAATGTAAATAAAATAAAAGAACCACTTCAGGATGCACGTGAATTTCGAGCAGACATTAAAATTCAGGAAACGTAAGGGGCAACATTTAAAAAAAAACGAAAAAAAAATTAAAAAATATAAGTAACAACGCGGTGTAAATTTAAATATATTTTTACTACAGTTGTTCTTTTTTGTTTGTTTTCTTTGTGAAGCATATTTTTGTGCTCATTTATTTTCAATGTTGAAGGTAAACACTCAACACACACACTATACATGAACGCCTCAAATTATGCAGCGATAAAGAAAAAAAAAGCACTGCTGCTCATGACTTTTAATTCTTTCAACAATTCAACGAGCTGTCCAAAAGGCACTGTCGTCGCCAAACAACAGTGTCAACAAGTTCACTTGGAATGGAATCGAAAAAGTACACACACACACACAGAGATCCTTTAATCGCTATTATATTATTTTGCAGGACATTAAGAGCGCTTATTACACATTCATTTTTATTAAACATAAAATTAACAAAAAAGTGTTAAGCCAAGTCAACGCTTTCAAAAGACGATTGGTTAAACGTGGTTTAAATGAATTTATTATAGAAGATTTTTAAATTTCAATACAGAGAAACGAGTTTAATTTATTATGCATGCATTTTCAACGTACGGAAATTTATGTAGAGTAATTTATGTAGGAAATTTATAGCAAACGATGATTTTGAGTAGAATGGGAAAAGCGTGGGTAAGAATTTGAAACATCACCAAATCCTGTTATGTCAGCTCATTATATGTATATCACAAACAATGAATGCATTAACGGTATGAATGCACACACAAATGTACTGCCATAGGCCAAACTGTAATCTCTACCCCCCCCCCCCCACCCACTCTCTTATACCATTAATTAACCAAAACAATAGTTTTTGCTATAATCACTTAATTTAATTTGCATGAATTTAAGCAAATTTAGGAGTATTGCATTTAAAATGCTGATGACTGCAAATATGGTGGTATTTTGTGGGTTGTGGTTTTAAATTATCACGATGACCTAAAATTTAATTTTGTGGCTTTTTGGTAACTCAGTTAATTGGTGCCTTGATGAAGTGGTTTTTGTTAATAATTAATTTGTCACACCTCAATAGCTGCAGAATAATAATTTTTTTCCAACAAAATTGAAAAAACAAAATAAATAAAACATAATATTACAAAGTCATTTCACTGCCAGATGGAGTGAAAAAACATACAAAAGTTGTAATAGAAAAATTTAAATAAGCAGATTGCAAGCCACATAGTAGCAATAAACAGAAACCATAAGGCAAATTAAAAGAAACCAGCCAAAGTATAATTACACCAGCTAGTATAATTATAAAGCTTCTTGCTACTGCTTTCACTGGTTTTCCCCTGTAATAATGACACAAGTTAAAAAAGTGGTTACAATTTTCGTGAGTTTTTCTCACTCATCCTGAGCAGTTCCAACTAATTTTCTGGCACGCGGAATGTTGCACTGTAATCATTTCTTACTCTTCCTTTACATTTTACATCATTTTGTTACGACATAAAAACATATCTAAATGCAAATTGTCGCTCATTTTTTAATGAAAAAAAAAAAGAAAATAAAAAATGTAAAAACAATTTTCTTACCAAAAATTTAAATTAATGTCGAATATATTTTGAAGGTAATGAATGAGTAAAAGTTCCGACACTATTTATACTTTTGCATTTATATCACGCTTCAATTTCACAGATGGAAAACAGAAAATGAAATCAATCTTGAATTGTTTGTTATTTTAAAATTTACAGGCGCTAAAATACAGATGGAATGTTGAACATTTTTATACCCCCACGCGTATTGCGAAAGGGGTATAATAATTTTGTCACGACATGTGTAACGCCCTTAAGGAGGCGTGGTAGGTATAGAAAAGTATATATATTCTTGATCAGCATCACCACCTGAGTTAATTTAGCCATGTCCGTCTGTCTGTCCGTCTGTCTGTGGACACGATTACAGCCGTAATTTTCTAGCTATCGTAGTGAAATTCGATATTTAAGCTTCTTTTAAAAAAACTAAGATCAAGTTCGAGAATGAGCTAAATCGGATGAAAACCACGCCTACCTCCCATACAACCCCAATGATGAAAACTCCATAAACAAGCAAATATTTAAGCTACAAAATTTAAATTCGGTATTTGTGCAATCGATGTCAAAACAAAGGCCTGTTAGAAAAATGGGCGTCATCCACCCACTAACACGCCCACCTTCCATACAACCCTAAACTTGAAAACTATATAAAGAGGCTTCTGTCGAAGCTACACAAGCAAAATTAGATATTTATTCATTTTATATAAAAATTAAGACGTGTTAGAAAAATGGATGTCTTCCACCCACCAACACGCCCAGCTCCCATATAACCCCAAAATTTAAAACTCTATAAAAAGGATTCTCTTTGAGCTACAGGAAAAAAAATTGATACATTTGTATTTTATATCAAAACTAAATCGTGAAAGAAAAATGGATGTCTTCCGCCCACAAACACTCCCATTTGTGTATTTTATATCAAAACTGAGGCGTGTTAGAAAAATTGGCGTCAACTATCCAATAACACGCCCACCTCCATAAGTAACCCTAAATTGAAAACTTTATAAAGAGGTATGTCCTTACTGTGCAGGAAAACAATTTGATATGAATGTATATTAGACGTCATCAAATAGTAATATTATTTTAAATCTCATACAAAAAGAGATTAAAGATTAAAGATTAAAGATTAAAAATTTTGTAACATTACGAATCGGCCGTGGGGGTATTTTAACTTCAGCCAAGACGAAGATATACCTTACTAGTTTTTACTGCTTTCACATTAGGTCTGTTCCCGTTCTCTTAAGTTTAAAGTACAATTTACCAGTTTTACAGGTTTTAGTCCAAGAAGCAGGGTTGCCAGCAACTTTCACTTAAAAACTTCAAAAAGCTTTTCAAAAATCGTCATTTAGGTCTAAAAATCGTCATTTGCCCGTACCAAAAATCGTATTTTCAGTCCTAAAATGGTCACACAGTACAGAAAATTCAAACTTTTACTTAAGACAAAATGAAATGAAAGTGAAAATCTTTCTTAATAAAAAACAAGTAAAGAAAGTCTAAAGTCGGTCTAGGCCGACTATGAAATACCCTAAGCCCATTTTTCAAAAATAAAAAATTTTTTATTGTAAATCGGCGTCTCCGTGGGCGGATGAAGTCTATATTTTATTTGAATTTAAATGGTGATGAAAAATTTACACATACCAAGTTTTATTCCTGTAGCTCACAGTTAATGCCTTTGTTGTGCTTTCGCTAGGGGAGGTGGGCGTGATGGTTTTCAAAACCATCTTTGTTTTGTTATAAAAAATATATATGTCAAATTTTAGCTCTGTAGGTTAAACAGAGGCTTATTTATTGCGTTTTCAATTTTTGGATTGTATGGGAGGTGGGCGTGTCCGTGAGTGGATGGCACCCATTTTTCAAAAACATCTTTGTGTTGATACAAAACAAATACATACCAAATTTTATTGTTGTAGGTTAATTATGAGCTGAGTTATGCAGTTTTCAATTTTTGCGTTGTATGGGAGGTAGGCGTGTCCGTGGGCGGATTCTAAAAATATTCAATAGTGCAGATCCTTGGGTCCATGTGACTATGTTTACCAAGTTTCATTCAATTATTTCAACTCCTTCTTCTTATCCTGTGTTTATAGGACAACACACAGACGGACGGACGGACGGACGGACATGGATAGCTCGACTCACGTGGTGACGCTGATCAAGAATATATATACTTTTCTATACCGGACTCGCTTCGTTCTATGCGTTACAAACGTTTGCACAAAGTTAATATACCCTGACCTTTCAGGTTTAGGGTATAATTATATATTTATTAAATATATAATTTAAATAAATCATATATTACATAAAATAAAATAATTATATGTTCATGTCCGAATTAGGCTTGTGCTAAACAGTTCCGGAGCCGGAACGAACATGGAACGTTTCTTTTTCACAGGGGAACAAGTTCGCGGAAACGTATTCGAGGAACTATCTAGTTCCTTTGCTTATTTGAAATGTCTAAAAGAAAGGAATGGCTTGAGTTATAAAGGATGCTATTATAGTGCTCTGAGTAGATTTCAAAATCATAATAAACACAAACTTTCATTGATTTTCAATTAATATGTTCAGTATTTTATTTAATATTGAATATAATATAAAAAGAGTATATTAATATATTATTAAAAATATACTATTTTTATTAAGTACAATATTGCAGGATTTAAAAAATTTTAAATTATATTAAAGTAATTGAATGTTTTGTAAAATTAGAAAAAAAGGAACATTCAAAGAAACTGTAGTTAATATCAAATCATACATCAAGAAATATATTGAAAATTATATTAAATTAAAAAAGGAACTTAAATAAGGTATATACTTAGCTTCAAAGTATAAAGAAATATTAGTTAAAAATAAATTTAATAAATGGTGTTTATAAAAGGTTAATAAATACTTAAACTAGAAAAAAGGAACATGAAAAGGAACTGTTGCTAAAATTGAATTACACTTGAAATATATATTTAAATTTATATTTTATTAAAAAAGTAAATTAAATTATTTACAAAGCTTTTAAGTGGGCTTAAGAAATATAAGTTTAAATTACAAAAATTATTTTAACTCAATTAAAAATATTTACATAAAAAAACTAATAAGTAATAATAGTAAAACGGGCAAAAAATGACTAGAACTTCATATAACATAAAAAGGAAAAGTTCAGGTAATAAAAATTTAAGGAGGAAATATTCAAAAATTATTTAACTCCTTTGCAAATTGCTGTTTATAAAAATAAGATGTGATACCTTTTTTGCAGACAACCTTGAGCGATTATCAGTTTGAGTTAAACCTGCTTTAGAAAAAATGCGTTCACACGGAACAGACTTTACCACCAAATTTAATTTCTTCAAGACTTGCTGGTACAAAATAGGGTAAACACTCTTTCTTGCCTTCCACCAGAGAAGAGGATCTTCAGATCCACTCAAAAATTGGCTAGTGAATATATTTGTCGAGTTCGACTATACCAGCGGCAATAAAGTTTTCTGGCACCAAGCTTGCTAGTTCTCTGTCGAAATCATCCCAAATGGATGCGTCTTTGCTGGTTGATGGTTGATCTTCGCTCAGCATAATTACTGAAGAAGTAACATCTGAGGATGGTGGTGGGCGGTTCTCACTTCCCACTTTCATTCTTAATGCATCAAATGCTGCTTTAAAGTTAGCTTCATCTCGAAATTCTCTCCCTTTAAGTCTTGGAGCCAAAATTGTTGCTTCTGCATAAAGAGTATTATTTTCTAAATTGTTAAATCTAGCGTGGATTTGTTTTTGAAGTACATCCAAAAGCCTTTTGACAGAATTAGAACGTGTTGACTCAGGGCTAAAGCGATCGTTTATCTGACGTTTTAAAAGTCGACAGTAAACGATCACTTTTGATAGGCTGACGTTTTTTTCCGCTGAAATCTTATAGATCGCCACTGACCGTACTGAATAGCTTTTAGAGTATGTTAAAAGCATTGTCGCTTACAATAGCTCCAACTTTATTTTGAAGGTTCCATTTTGCCAACTCTGCATTTAAGAACGAGCATAAATTATAGCTTGTATGCTTTTCGCCATATTCAATGCAGCCCAGAAGATTAGAACACAAAACAGTTTCGGCGTCAATAAAGCGTGCTGTAATAGCAATGAAGCTTTCATTATTTTTTGAAGTCCAGCAATCCGTTGTTAAGCATACAGCATGTGACATTGACAATTTATTTTGAACTTCGTGCTGAAGTTTAAGATAAAGCTGTGGCAAAAGCACTTCGGAAATTGTCTTTCGTGTTGGCAAGCTATACGAAGGACACAATAGGGAAACCAATCTTTTAAATTCTGGTTTTTCTACCAACCGAAAAGCAGGAAATTCCTTAGCTATCATAATTAAAAGCTGTTCGTCAATTTTTGCTTTTTTCTTTTGAGGAATTGGCTTAGTGGTCTCTGCAAACGCATATATTTTTTGTTGGTTATCAGCTCTAGATTTAGATGTTGCTGCAGAATTTGTTGTTGTTGCTCTTTCAACGATTTCGAGGTCATCCAAAGCAATACTTAAAGCCGGTGCTGCAAGTGACTGACGTTCTATACCACCTGTTGAAATTGTTGGATGTCTCCTTTTTAAATGCCTACCCAAATTTCCTAAACTGCCCGCTGTAAAAGAAATGATTTGGGAGCAATATTTACAAAAAAGTTAGCGTTGAACTTCTTTATGTTTGTGTAGTAAAAAGTGAGTATAAAAGTGCGCATTCAAGCAGTTCCATATACCACTTTTACATTAGTCAAGAATTGAAGTAAATTTTCTGAGCTTGTAGGCCAATTCGCCGCAAATAGGAAGCGACGAAAGAGGAAAAAGTTGACGGTACACAGTCAAGTGTACTGGCAAGTTTTTTGAACTCGAAAAATTGCTTCCATTTCTTAACTAGTGTAAAAGGGGACATAGTACGGTTGAACATGAACAGTAGCAGTTTTAAAACATGTCTGTGGAACTATATAGTTCCGCTAGTTCCATTTGATTGAACGAAAGCATGTTCAAAATGAAATGAATAGAGCATTGCACACAACAAGAACGACGAATTGTCATCTTTCCACTTTATACATTAGTTGTTTCGTTCGCTCACAAACATCATCTTTGCACTTATAGTCGATCACAAAAATCGTGTAAGACTCAATATGTAAGAAAGAGATGTTGTATTCATGTTCATATTGCGTAAGAAAAAAAAAACATTCTTTGCAGCCGGAACTGTTTGAACATGTTAAAAATGAATCGAAGGAACGATTGGAACTATGTCAGACTGTGAATATAGTTCCGTGAACTATACAGGTCCGGAACGACACATCTCTAGCCCGAATTGGATCAAATATCTAATTTGGAAAATGAAAATATAATTTTGAATTTTCGTCTGGTCATCGTTTTTTTTTTTTTTGTTCGGTTCCTTTCATGCCCAGCCCCTTACATTTTGCCATATTTTGCCTTGTATTATTAAAATTTATAAAATGTCACATATCAAAATTTCTAAGGTTAGACATATGAGAGTATGTAAACTTGTTTTATTCCCAATCCATAAATGACATGCATTTGACACAAATGAGCCTCTTTTTTTTTGTAATCAATACCAAAATATCATTAATTGGAGCCAAGTGAGTACCTATATTAGTTTTTAGACAAACAATTCAAAAACCACATGCATCATGCACACATTAGCGTGTTAATTTTTTTGATAAGCAACTACTTTAGGGCTTGATATTAAGAATATTATTGCTAAGCTCAGAATCACTCCCAAAATAAATTGATTTGAGATTGTTTTCAGTTCAAATTTCTTTCCGTGTAAGATTGTGGTTGAATTGTATAACATGGAAAATAATTGAGTTTTAGATCATCTAACTCAATAATTAGATTACAAACAAAATAACTTTCAGAGTACCGCTTTCTAAACGATTTCTTAATTTTTTTTTTAATTAAATTAATTTTTGAAAAATTTTTCTTTTGAGAAACTATATTATTGAAATCGAAGCGTTGTTTATTTGATCACCCAAGTCAATGTAAAAGAAAATAGAATGTTCTGTCAACTCATCTAATTTATCAGTAGGTATATCACATTTGTTAACTTTTGCTATAACATGAATTCCTAAATAAATATCATAATTTTTTTTTTAATGAAAGCTTCAATTTCGTTAAAATTTATGTATTAATGGTTTTAAAAAATTATCCACTGTGTTGTTAGACAAAAAAAAAATGATGAAAAAATAATGAGCAGTGTAAGAAGATAAATTTTGTCAGTTTTAAATTTAAAGTGTTGTTAATAAAAAAAAATGTTCATGACAAAAAATATTAATTTAAGCTCTGAAATCTAACGAAGAAACTAGAGAATTTTGATATTGCAGGCTCTTTGCTGAATTGGCTCAAGTCCTATCTTTGTGAAAGATCCCAATTTGTAAAATTTCAAGGTACTCTTTCTAAGAAAATTGTTGTCTCGTCAGGTGTACCTCAGTGTAGCCACCTGGGCCCACTTCTCATCAACATATTTATTGCAGACATATCTGAAGTTTTGCACGATGTCCCCCATCTCTTATATGCAGATGACTTAAAACTGTACCATGTGGTTAGATCAGAAATGGATTCAGTATTCTTACAGAACAAGCTTTTATCTCTTGAAAATTGGTGTATTCAAAATAAGCTTTCTTTAAATGTGAATAAGTGCTTCGTTATGAGTTTCTCCCCTAAAACCCAAAAAACTTGTAGCAGTTATATGCTTAATGGGGTGAAACTTAACAGGGTCAATCACATTTCAGATCTTGGAGTAATCCTAGATAACAAGTTGCGCTTTAACCTTCAGTATGATCATATCATATCCAGGGCAAACAAACTGCTTGAATTCATTAAAAGACGTGCAAAAGAGTTCAAGAATTTATGGGTAACTAAAACCTTATACTGCACATTAGTGCGTCCTATTCTGTGTTATTTGGAATCCAGCTTTTGAAGTGCATAGTGAAAGACTTGAATCAATTCAGAGACAATTTTTGCTTTTTGCCTTGAGAGATTCGTACGATCCCCGGGACTATAGAAACTTAACACCATATGAAATTAGACTGAAAATGTTGAATATAATGACGCTTTCGTCAAGAAGAATATTACTTTGTTCATGCTTTATATTTGATGTTATTAATGGAAACATCGACAGTGAATGCATTTCGAATAAAGTTGTATTTAATGAACCAATAAGGAGAACTAGATATACAAAATTGTTAAAAGAATCTCATCACAACACCATTTACGCATTTAACGCACCCATAAATAGATGTTGTAGAATATTTAATAATGTCAGCGAGCACTTTATACTCCTCATGTCCAAATCCATTCTGAAGCGTTCCCTTTCCAAATCATTTTTCTCACCTTAAATATTCATTAACCATCTCTGCCAAATGTCACATCTAAGTGAACCCTCTCCTAGTCCCTTTTCTATCTCCTTGTTTCAGCAGGCGTAGAATAACTGTAAAAATTATAATTATAATGTTTAAAACATAGACCTAAGCATTGTAATATTACCCCTAATTGTTCTTTTCTTCTTGCCTTTTCTTTTTGACATGTTCTTGTAATCATGTCGTTCAGGTGGGCGGATTACGCCCACATCGAATTGCATATCGTTGAACACAAAAACAGGGAAAGGAAAGAGAGAAAAAAAATAATAAAAAAAAATAACAAAAACTATTAGATTAAGTAAATTGCCTTGTTTGGCCTATAAATAAATAAATCGTCATTTGTGCTCTCAGATCGTCCAATCATCATTTTGGTCTTAAATCGTCAAAATGACGATGCCATCGTCCCGTACTCGAAAAAATGGTACAAGAGAATGTAATCGAGAGATTAAAAAATTTTCCCTCCTTGTCAAAAGTTGCAAGTTTTGCAAGTCCGAAAAATTTCTTCGGGTAAAAATGGTAAAAGTTTCAAACTGCTTAAAATCAGCTATTTACAAGTCAGTAAAGAAATTGCGATGCATAAAACTTCTTTGAAACTAATAATATGAAAACTAGAAACATGGAAAAATGTGTAGGAACTAATATAAATGCTAAACTCGAGAATTAATTTCAATATTATTAAAAATCTTAGGTATTTCGTCTACAATACCGATGCTTCACATCAAGCCAACGCCGGACAAACGATCTTATTTGACAGTTTTTTCAATTTTAGTCCGAGAAGCGTTCCAGTACTTTTTAGTGTTTTTTTCCATTTTCGAGAGGTTTTTTCTTACTCTCAGACTTTAGACAGTTTTAACATTTTTAGTCCAAAAAGTACGAGAACAGACCTTTTAATTTCATTATTAAAAAACTTTAGCACGCCGTTTGCACTGCCGATGATCCGCACCAAGCCAGCACCGAAGGTGAAACAAATGAATCTGTTTGGTGCAAACAATTTGTTGAGCTTTTAGAATTATCAAGCGATTCTGTAGATGACGAAGATATGGAATTGGTAAAAGATCAAATGGAGGATCTCATCTATGCAGTTACTGAATTTTGTATGCCAAAGAAACGTAATTGCGTAAAAAAGTATTTGCTGAAGGTTGTCCATACATTCACGGAAACCGAATTTAGATCAAATTTTCGGTTCGCAAAATCACTGTTTTTGCATTTAAGCAACAAATTCGAAGAAAACAATATATTTTCATGTCTTTCGAGTTTATAAACGATTGCCAGGCACAACTCATTTGGCTGTATTCTTGTGGTTTGCTGGACATGAGTCATGCAGCTATCATGGCTTAAAGCTTCGGTTCAACTTATCTCTTTCCAGTGTATGCAGAATAATCCATGGAGTCACTATGTTCATAAGTACTCTAAGTCCTAATATTATGAAGTGGCCTAATGATGAAGAAAAGCACCAGTCAGCTGAATTTTTCAAAAACAAGTATGGTTTCTCGAAAGCAATAGGTAAATACATAAATAGATCCGTTTGTTTCAAAATGAACTGTTTGTTATTCTTTAAACAGGCTGTATCGATGGGACCCACATAACTATCGACCCGCCGGCGAAATACAAGAACGACTATATTGTTCGAAAAGGAAATGTCACAATAACAATGCAAGCAATATGCATTGCATAATTCATTAACATTTTTGTAGGATTTCCAGAATTAAGTCACGATAGCTGGGTGTTTCAAAACTCACCAATTTATAATAAATTGGTTTCTGTATGCGGAGGTAATATACAACACCCTGATACTTAATAAATTAAATACAAATTGTAATAACTCTTTTTATAGATTATTATTTGGTGGGAGCCTCCGCATATCCTTGTAGAAAGCATTTGGTTACCCCATAGAAGGACAATGGCCATTTGAGTAGTGTTCAAAAAAATTTCAGTAAAAAATTGAGTTCAGGTAGAGTAGCAATAGAGCACTCTTTTGGTATATTGATGCATATGTTTAGGCAGCTTTATTATTGCAAGCTTAGAGGTGCTAGAAAACTTTGCCACTTCATTAGAGAGTGCTGTGTTTTGCAAATATCGCTGCTGAAACTGACCTGTCATTTCTTGCTGAAGAAGCTGTTGAAAATTATGATGAGATTTCGGAACAATATGGACAAACATCGAGGGTGAAATGCATAAAGGGACCTTATTTGCCAAGAACTGCGCAACGGTTAAGTTTAAAACAAAGCTTTTTCTATAAACTTCAATTTATTTTTTAATTGCCTTCCAAAAATATAATACAAAAAATTAAGTTATTAAGTTTTGTGCAGTTAACCATAATAATAATGATGATAATAATAATAATAATAATAATAATAATAATAATAATAATAATAATAATAATAATAATAATAATAATAATAATAATAATAATAATAATAATAATAATAATAATAATAATAATAACTATTACATAATTCCGTAAAATGTGAGTGCGGAACGCTTGGTTAGAAAAAAAAAAAATAATAAGCATATCTTAAGGCATTTTTTATTTTGTGATTTATTAAAACTTCAAAAACTTTTCTAATTTTTTGTCATTTTTAAAAAATTGTTATTGCAAAATTTAAAATCGAATATGTAACCATCGCTGATTTCTAATTCAGTTTAAATAAAATCAATATTTCATATATTTTCTTTATTAATACCGGGCTGTATTATTATATTATTTATGCACACATTATTATATTATTATATTTAAAATTAAAATTTTGCGTATGTATTTTAATAAATTCTTTCAATCTCAGGGCCGTTTTATAAACTCTCAGTTAAATTCCTTAATGTGGATTAAATTTAACTGGCAGTTAAAATTAACTCTGGAATTAAATTCCAAAGTTAAAAATTCGGTTAATTCATCGTCAGTTAAAACTACAATTAAAAATTGCCCAGGGAAATTTGATTTTATTGTCAACACAAATGACAGATTGTCATTGATTTCGTTCATTGTGCGTTTTAAATTTAAAAAATTATTCAGTTATAAAATTTTCAAATTGTCACTGAAATTTCAGCGCTGCCGAAGAGGAGCTGCTTTTAAAATACGTTTTTCTTCGGAAGGCAGTCTTGGAGTGCAAAAGGACTGGCGCTTTAACTCTCAACGAGAAGAAAAGAGCTTGGGGAGATGTCGCAGTCGATTTCAACTTGTCCAAATATGGTGGTAAAGTTCAACAGAAAATTTTATGTTGTTATTTTATTAATATTAATTTTGTTAAGGCGCGGTCGGCAAAAGCTCTACGTGGGAAATATGGCAATGCAAAAGCTAAGCTGTGCAAAACATTTGCTGCGAAAAAGGCAAGCCGCAAAGCCACTGGTGGAGGCAAAAGCATGCTCGAATGACAGCCTAGCAGTGATGCAATGCTAGAACTAGCACAGAAAATTGAAATGTCTATAAGTGGTACTGCTCCAAATTGTGACGATGATGACGACAACGGAGGCTCTTCTGAGATTCAAGAGATGCATCGATGTTTTTTAAATATCGAAAACTGACATCACTAGTACAGCGAACCGCCATTTATATTTTTAATTGTGGAAAAAAATAAAGCGAGCATTCACATGTTTTCTTATTATAACTCTCTCTCTGTAAGTCAAATTGAGAAAAGATTTTTAAAATATAGATTTATAAAAACCCTAAAAATTTAGGGAGAGTTTTGGAGGACTTAAAAATGTAAATTTTTATGATTTTTTGTGGTTTAACGAAAACGTTTTTGACGTGATTCGATAGTCCATTAGAAACATAAATAGCTCAGGTATAGTAATTAATTTGAAATTATGTTCAATTTTGCTAATAACATATTTTGTTGTTTAATAAAATCTTAAAAATCGTCTACAAATCTATGTATGCGCTCCAATGCATCGAAACATATCGATGTACATTTCGATGCATCGAATCACAGAAAAATATCGATGTATTTTTCCCACTGACATCCCTACTTCGAGTTCATTTATGGACAAGAAGAAATCAAGCGAGGATCTAAAGAAAAAAATGATAAGAAGGGAAATGGAGATGAGAACATGCTGAGCATGTCATTCAAAAGAAGGCTGAACATAACGCTGCACAGTTGGCGGAATTGCGCGAGAAGTCGGAACAGCGTAAACAAAAGTTTTTAATATTTAAATTAAGAAATTGTTTCTCTGATTATGAATCAGAGTCAGAATAAAACATTGTTAGTTATTTTTGATATAAATTGTGTTTTTATTAAAATTACTTTAGGAATGATTAACAAGTTAACAAGTGTCTGGAAGTACCTAAGAAGGAAATTGTCACGGGCATTATTTGGTGCATTCCGTTCATTTAAGTTCACATATGAAACTGCAGTCATCGATAGTACATAATCTAAATTTTCAATGTTTGTTGGGGGTGTCTCCAATTTCACTCTTAAACCAAGACCTAACACCGGAAAACTACGCTTGATTACCCCAAACGTACGTTCAGTAACATTGCGTGTTCGAAAATGACTTTCGTTGTAAAGTTGATATACATCAGATTCGCAATGATGTAGAGGAGTGGAAAAATTATAATATGTTGCAATATCTTGAGTCTCCAACTATAATGACATGGCCAAAGCCACCTCGCTCCAGCTGCATTTTTAAATTTGAATTATTGAAAATGGTTTGGTCATGCGACGCCCCAGGCCAACGTCTAACGATGTTCGTAACCTTCATATCAGCCGAACAAATTTCCTGCACATTCAACGAAAACCATCCCTTTCTGTTTCGGAATTATTCAGAATTTTCACCACCGGGAGACACAATTCAAACATTTGTACAATCAATTGCACCGATTGATTGATCGGGGAAAGCGGGCAAAAGAATAAAATTTTTCGCTGGCCGAAGTCAGACCAGTTTCTGTTCTCGGCATTTTAACATAAGTTGAACGATGCTGTGCAATTGCGAGAGAGACCGTGTAAATTATGTTCGAGACTGAGGATATACTCAAGCCGGCAAAATCAGCTATTGCAACTTGCATGGAACCTTGCGAGTAAAATCGCAAGGCAATCAGCAATTGATCGATTGAACGTATATATCGAGATCTTTTGAACCAAAACTTAAAGTAATGAACATTTTTGTAGACAGAATCCTTAGGTTACAATTTACCTTTTTTGAATATGGACAAGAGATGGTTTAATCTTTCGCAGCAGTTGAGTAACCTTTCCTTTCGACAAACGAAAACCATAGATGAAGTCTTTGTTATCCAACTTGCTTAAATCAATGCGCTCATACACTTTGTATTGTCTTCGCTCGGAGAATAAAATACGTCATCTTTATCCGGACCCAACAAAATAAGTATATCATTGAAAGTATAGCGACGTCGATTCAATTCGAGTTGTTCGTTATTCAGTTTAAATTAAAAGAAAAAATCAACATGAAATGACGATTTAAACTTGACAGAAAACAAATAATTCCTCAATCAGACCAACTGACCTATTTTCCACAGTTACACCGTGAATAAAACGGTTCTTAGTATTATTCATAGCTGTTAAATAATGAATAGTAATCGTATTCATTAGTAATTAGATTATTTTTATTAAAGATTTGAAATAGTTGATTAAGTACGATTCTTTTCTGTTTGGCTCAGTAATCAAGCGATTACGATTACAAATAATCAAATTATATTCACGATTACTTGAAATTACGAAAATAATCAAAAAGAATCAAAAGTAATCCACAAAAAAAAGTTCAATTATTTTTTAAGATTACTTTTGATTCTTTTTGATAATTTTAAGAATTTTCGATCCTTAGGCTCAAATTCTTTAAATAATCAAAAAGAATCAAAAATAATCTTTAAAAGTAATCTGATTATTTTTGTGGATTACTTTTGATTCTTTTTGATTATATTCGTAATTAAAAGTAATCGTGATTATAATTTGATTATTTGTAATCGTAATCAATTACTAATCAAAAACTTTACCTAAGGATTATATAATGATTATAGTTCTTTTTGAAAAATAATCTAATTGATTACTAATCGTAATCGAAATTTAACAGCTATGGTATTATTAAAGTGGTTAGGCAACTTCTCCAGCAGTTCTAGTTTTTTTACGCTTCTTCTTTCCTTTGCGCCTCCTCCTGGGCAATGTCATTAATTGTCTTAAACGATGCTACTTGGCGTGAGCCGCTTGAAGTTCGCTTTATTTTCCTAGAAGTCCTTGGCTGGTCATCTTCTGCATATGAATATGAAAATTAAAAAAAATACTTGTAAAATTTAAACACAACCTAGGTACTCCGTATCCGAGCTTGCACAATAAGAAACCTCAGATCAACCAGTGCCTTCAGTGCTCTCGCTATCCTAAAAAAGTCTGGATTTATACCTCTTTAATTACCTAGTAAAATCTCAAATTCGCTAATAAATTGAAAAATGTGTGACAAAGAATAAAACCGAGGATTTATGTTCATATCTGCCGCACCATACTTCTAAATTTATGTTCTATTTGGGAATTAGAATAGTTGTAACCTTCTAGGCACATACCAGAGAACTGCAATTATTCTTGTTTTTGAGTCATTGGTTGACTAACACAAAAAAGAGTATAAGTGAATTTAAGTCAAAGAAAAACTTCCACTTATATCCACTCATACTCGTTCGTGTGCCGTACACATAGCGAATAAATGAACAAGAATAATTTTTATGTTGGTATGAACCGATGCAGTGCTCAGTTCTCTCTTTGAGTTAATTGATTTATTGTGCTATACCATAATGACTCATAACACCAATAAACACCACGAGTTCAGTGAAATGACTTAAGTACTTAGAATAATTTTTAGTTCAGCTTTCTTGTCATTTCATCCAAATTTAATTGTTAAATGTCCAGCAACACGTGCCAAACAAAATAATAACTGTTTTGCAAAAATCATTACAAAAAATAATACTCAACTCTTTCATTTTCTTACACGAAAAGTAAACAAAACGGCGAAAATCAGCAGCAGAGCATAACACAAAATAATACTCACTCACTCATAGTTCTTATATTCCTCTCTCATGAATAAGTGAGTCACATCAGATTGTTAACCCACATCCAATAAAGTCATAATTTGCAGACACACATGCATGTTAGAGAACTGTGAGTATGTTTTGTTTCTAGTGGGAATGAGTCAAAGTATTTTGTTGAGTTGCAATAAGTACACATTTGCACCAATAATTATGGCTCATGACTTAAGTATACTAATTTGTTTGGTACTCATTGCAGATCTCTGGCACATACTTTCAGTTACAACATCCCACATTTTATTTTTAATGCAGATCGACTTTCCTACTTTTGACTGCACTTCTGCCATTATTGATAAAAGCAATTTTCTCGAAGAATTGAGCCAAACTTGTTTTCCATCGTCCTCTTCCACAGGCGAAAAAATCACTTCACGGTATGTTTCGTTTTAAGTGACCATTACATCCACCATCAGCTGGTCGCGGTAGTCCGAATCTTGAATTGTATTGGAAAATGTGTAATTAAATTGTTGAAATATGTACAACTTACTTACCAATTTGGATACGTGAAAAAGTCCCTGGGGAACATTTTGCATTTCATTTTCTATCTGCTTCCATTCCTCTTAGTTATATCAAAATAAATATAATGCAACGAATGCGAAATTTTTTTTAACTTTGACAAACAAATTTATTTGTCATGACACTTTAGTCAATTTTAGTTCAAAAAGTGTTCCCGTCATGATTGAATAATTATAAGGTTATTCGTATTTTTTGATGTATGCTTATTTTTTGTAAACAAAGAAATTTTGACAATCTGCCAACAGTGTTTTGCGATGCTGGGGAAAAAACGTACTTTTCAGTGTTTCATTGTGTAAAAAATACAAAAATACACTGTTAAAACCGAAAATATTTACTGAGTTTCCATGGCGAGTTAACTCTGGGTTTGGGTTTTCGTTGAGTTGACAAAATGACTTTGCTGACTCCATAGTGTTTCCATGGACAACACCGAGTCGAGTTGAACTTGTCAATTCTTTTTTGTGATTTTTGTTATTTTTTGATTAGTTTCTGCGGCACTCCAAAAACTCTTGCATTCGACATTTAAATATTTTTGTTAAAATAAAAATTTTCATTACTTTTTTCAATATTAATGACAGCAATCACTTTGACAGATAGAACCTAGTTAAAGCTTACAAGTTTCATGGAGTTTCGTAGATTTAACGAAACTCAACTCAACTCACGTTTCTATAGCGAGTTAACTCGGTGTTTACTCGGGGTATGGGCTATGGAAACCCAGTATGTGTAAAAAATAGTTCAATGATTTCTTCTCAAGTTAACCAGGAAAAAAATCTATGTAGGTGTTGTATCAAGTGTATGCTTCAAATTAATCTAAATTTAAAAGTTCGTGTGCAAATTTAAATTAAAACATTAATTTTGTGTATTGCTGTTTTAAACAAGGTGCCAATAAATTCATTCAGAATTGATTGAAATGCGATATTCACGTTCGTTTTTTCCTTTTTCAGTGAATTTATGAAATTCGAATTCAAATAAATATGAAGAATTTATTCGAGAGATACCGGCCGATATGTTGGAGAGAGTATGCCAAAATTGGAACTAGCGTATGAACCATTTAAGGCGTAGGCGGCGTCAACATTTACATGAAATAATCTTTAAACATTGAATTATATAGATCGTTATAGTGACTCAAATAAAGACTTCAAACATTTCTCTAGATTTTATGTGTTTTTTTTTTTTAATCAATTCCGAAGGCTCTTAAAAAAATCACCCTTTATAAAAATTATATTTAGAGAATTCGCTAGTTTAACTTTTTTATATAGTTTTTATGACTAATATTATGCATAAGTTAAGTTTTTTAACATTTTTTAAACAATTGCAATTAATTTTAGTCCCGTTTAATATATTAATGCTTAAAAAAACGGAGCATTACAAGTGGCAATAAAAATTAATTGTAGTCAATTTAGTATCAAATAGTATGATATTTAGGCAACCGTATGCATTTTTCGACCCAATGACATTGCTCTCATGTTCTCATTCTGCTCTCATTTTAAAATAAGCATACCAAATAGAGAAGACGTCAAAAATACGAATAAACTTTTTTTCATTGAATCATGGTTCCCGTTCTTTTTTGGGTTTTTCTCTATTTTTGAGAGATTTTTTCTTACTCACACATTTTTGACAGTTTTACCATTTTTAGTGCAAAAAGTACGGGAACAGATCTAATCGTCTTTGAATCTTTAAAAACTGTCTAAAATAGACGTTGCATGTATCGTACTTTTAATACTTTTCAAATGTTGTTTATTTTTAATGTTTATAAAATAAACGGTGTATTAATGGAATATATCGCACACTAAATACAAAACAGTCACAACTCAAAATTTTTTCATATCGACTTTTTGTCATAAATCAATTCACAAAACACTTATCTCACTATCTTTTTCATTATTTTCTTCATTAAATGCAAGAATGAAGTTTGTGTATTTAAATGAAAATTGCTTTTATTTTGTATTTTCAACCAAAGGGTTTTATTTTTCGCTTCTCCTGAAAAGTCATGTTTTTTGAGTTGTGACTGTTTTGTATTTAGTGTGCGATATGGTAATAACGATTTCACGTTTTGAATTTTTTTCGCGGCTATGTTCCAACATTCAGTATACTTTTTTCGTAGTCCACTTAGTGTAGTATTTGCTGGCCTTCCTCTTTTTAGTACAGTTAATTCGTTATACTCTTGATTTACAGAGTATTTAATAAAAATGGATTTTGTATTTTCTGCTCTAAAATGAAATTTATTTATGTTGGAGAAATCAGTTGGGTCGTAAAGCAACCACCAGTTGAGTTTTTATTAATTCCGTCCGCGATTAGTTCGAAATTAAAAATAACTGTTTGTTGCATAATTGTTTTTTTATAACATCGAGCCAACATTCTGGGGAATAAATTTGCGTTTCATATCTTCTAGGTCTATTTTCTGTTAGAACAAAGTCCCTATCAGAGGGCAAATGAAGAGCTTCTAAAAATTTTAAAGAAAAATTACATATTTCTCTACACTCAGGTAAAAAATGCTGTCACATCACAATCATATCATACCATGGGTTTAAATAACAGATTTCACTGTTAAATAGCATCCAATAAATGAAATTTGATCACTGTTTTGTAAGTTCGGAAGTTAAAAAAACTAAGCTAGCCCCTAGTTTTTTGCAAAGTAATTTTTTTGAAGATTTGCAAGTGCTTTGAAATCTGACAGCATTTCAATAAAATATGATCCTTTTTTATTTAGAACCCGAGTTCAAAAACAAAAGCACTCTGCGCCTTTTTAAAAAGTTGTTATAAAAATTACATTTTAGTTTTAAGTACTCATTCAAGCGTTATGAAAATAAAGATTTGTAAGATATTATTTAATAATAAAAAGAAATACACAAAACTACTCGACAAGAGTTTTTGACTACCGCCAAACAGATTTCGTTTACCGTTGATTTTAATTTAGAAAAACGTTTAAAAAGTGAAATAATTCGATTGTGTTGTTTGAAACATTTTTTTAAGTGAATGTACTGTATTGATGTAAAAATTTCTTAGAAAGTGCATCTTATTTAACAAAATACTCATCAAGACATGGCAGAATATTACAACCAACCATCTTGTTGCAACAAGACAACACAGTATAGAGTTGGTGAGTACAATAAAAATTCCATATTTATAAACCTCTCTGATTATTTTTACAATTACTTCAGGGAAACAAGACTTCGAAAATAAAATTGCAGTAGAGATACGTGATATGTGATTAACAATTTTAAAACCCAATTTAACAGAAAAAGGGAAATCAATAGAAAAATCGAAAAATTTTCCATACGGGAAAGTACGTGGATAAATAGACTCTGCTTATTAGATAAACCTTAAATAAGTTTAAATATTGGTTGGCCAATAACGAAGTTTTCTGAGAGTAACCACCAATCTTAACGAAGAAAAAGATCAGAGGTTTGTTAAATGTACTACATATGTGTGCAAGTGTAAATTAAAACTTTACGAGTTTCAAATATGACTGTACGTATTATTTTTTTTTTTTTGAAAATCATTCGCAACAGATGTAATAAAAAGAAATAGCTCATACTAGTGCTCTTGAAAAAGAATTCCACAGCATTTATTTCAAAAAACGAACGCCATATGATGCTTTATCCTTAATCATAGTGTCACATCTTTTCAGAAAACAATACAATAATATTCGAAGATATGCTGTTGAAGTGTTTCCTTCATAAAAAAGCATTCAAAGAGATGACATGTGACCACACAGGAAAAAGGTGATGACAAATGTATATATTTGGAACGTCTATACTTCCATTGCGTTTAGCTGATAGAGATAATCCAAGTGTTGCATGACAAAATCCTCGATATTCATCAACGAGACTTTGTGGACCAATTAAGCTGCTGTACCAAAAAGAATCAGAAGAATTAGTTAAGCTTGGATAAAATAATATAGATTCTCAAATTATTGCTTAGAGCCAACCGCTATTGTTCTTGATGACCGAATTTAAACTGTTGTACACAAGCTACTCTAAACAGTGGTAGATGGTAAGGTTTGTAATTCCCTTTCTGATACCAAATCAGTACTTGTGTGCGATTTGTGTGGAGATAAAAGCAAAGAATATACTGTGATATCAAGACCCGTCAATGATGAATTCCTTTCTTTTGACTTATCCGTCTTACATTTATGGATAAAACTTTTTGAATGTTTGTTGTACATTGGTTGCACTTTTGTAATAAACACTTTTTATGTATAAGTAACTACTTATTTACTTTTTAAGATTTAATGAAGAGCCAGCACAATTTATGGTGGTTTGAGTACGTGATGATTTACAAAAAAACAGTTCACGTGGACGTCCATTACGCACTAGAGATGAAGTTTTTGCGATTGCAAAAAAACAATATTGGAAGGGCATTGGTATATGCCGATGAACAAGTTTGTTGCACGAGTTTTTAATTTCAACTGAAATGCATCATTTTTTGCAATAATCCATGAACGCTGATAAACGAGATGTTTCTTCTGCTTCAGTCTCGAAAATGGGGGAATTTATATCCTTTCCAAACATTTCAAATGGTATTCTGAAGTAAGACAAACGAATTTTGTACAAAATTAAAATTTCCTTAATTCGTGGGTGCAATTGATTGTACTCATATAAAAATAGCACTCACATCCTGGTGGGTAATTGGGAACAAGATATAGATGACCAAAAAAAAATTATATTTACTTAATAAGCAGGTAAACGGTAAATTTTCAAATCTGTTATCATAATGCCGCTTCACAGAGCCAAAACAACCTCATATTACATTTTTCTTTTTCAGGTTGTCTGTGATGCAGAAACTGGACATTGTTTCGACATGGAGAAGTTCAGCCCATGACTGGCGTATATGGCGATTATCTACTTTAAAAAGAAAAAGGTTGGCAGCAACCAAGTTTATAAAGGTTAAACCACACCATAGTATACATCAATGGAAATTCTAGTTGTAACAACAATAATAAACAAGTTCTTTGATGGCTTAAGACAAATTCGGCAATAAATTAAAAACTTAAATAATTAATGATTATTTCAATGGATATTCTCAAAGTTCTATTGCGAAAAAAGTCAACATTAAAAGATCTTGTGTTTGCCGACTAATTAAAAAGTATGAATTAACAGGAGAAGTAAGTACATTACATCTCGGTGGTAGACCACGGAAAACTTCAGCGCGGACGGACCGAAAAATGGGTAATATAATAAAAAAGAAACCTTTCATATCCTCCAAAGAAATTGTAACAGCACTTAACTTGTATATTCATCACAGTACAGTACGTAGGCTAGCTTTTGAATATGACTTAAAAAGTTACAGGCCTGCAAAGAAGTCAATCCTTACAATGAGAAGCACTTAAAAAAAGGTTAATACGAGAAGAAAGAAATGTCGGTACATTAAAACTTTATCCTATCCCTTTATCCTATAGGCTTGATTTGGCAAGAGCTCATATGAACTGGTTGTGGTGACCGTGGCATGCAGGGTAAGTGTGTGGCCTAGCACGCTCGGAGCCCGGGTTCGATCCCTAGCCGCGGCGAAAAGTTTTTTCAGTAAACAATTTTTCTGATCGGTCACCACCTCTCTGCAAACAATGGCAAACCTCAGAGAGTAAATAATGCCATGTTAAGCTTCTTGAGAACATGAACTTTAGCCGTTCGGAGTCGGCATAAAACATGTAGGTCCAGTTCTCGGTCAATTGTGTGCAAACATTTAATAACACACACAACACAATTGATCATAAGAAGCTCGGTCAAAGTCCTTTTAAGGGCTGAAATGGCCAATTTGTTTTTTTTTTTTTTTTTTCATATGAACTGGTTGAGAATTAGAAACCATGTTCGAAGATTAAACATCCTGTCAGACGAATTCTACAGAAGATGCATAGACGAAGAGTAGAATCCATCCGAAAAGGAGAAAAAGTCCGAGATAAATAAATAATTTTATAATTATTAAAAAAAGACATGCTTTGGCATAAACTGTACTTATATTTTCTGAAATACGATAACGCAATTTCAAGAAGCCTATGTCCACCCAGGAAGGTTAAAAGTTGTGTGTACAAAATTTTCTTCGAAATATATGCAGTGGTTTATGAGTTTACCCTCCACATTTCAACAAAATTTTACTCCTTTATATAATATATTGATGAAGATAAGCTCTATTTCTTTTTAGTGGATGATGGTTTTTTTTATTACTGTAGTGCAATGAACTACAAATAACACAAAATACCGGTTTTTGATATTATGTGGCTTATTATATTTCTGGATAAGCCTTTCAATTCAGAATACGAAGTCTTATCAACTAGTAAGATTATTCATGGACATAACATTTCTTTTACAACATAATCTTTTTTATTGCTCTTTTATTTTGCAGGATTTTCAAATCATATTCATAATACACAACATTTAGTTAAAACAAACAATTATTTTTACATATATATCAGTTGATTTCTTAACTAGAATTAAAACTAAATTTCTTAACACTAAATTTATCACAGAGAAGACAAATGTTCTTAGAATTTGATAATCGGTTGTTTGTTTATTTGTTTGTTGAATCTATCATTTTGAACTGACTAATTGTTCAGGTACGTTGGTGTCCATACAGAGTTGCGGCCAGTGAATCCACTTAGGTTTTTCTTTTCCAGTAATGAACCTGCATAATTAATGATGAAATAAATATTTATTTACTAATGTAAGAATGTTTAGAGTATGTTTGTTAGTAGTTAAGTAGCTCAGTATGATGGCTTTAATTGTCTTGTGATAACTTTCACTGTATATATCGATCAGTTGGAATCAATTAATGCTTTGATGAAGGTGCTTTTTTGTGCTCGGATCGTGTGTCTAAAAAATGATGCAGTGCTTATTTAAGTGTGTTAGAAAGAAATGGTGTTTGTTTTTAGTGGTAAAATGAAACAACATTTTATTTACCATTTTCTGAGACCATCCAAGCATTGAGTTTTTCATCCTCAGTTTTATTTGTTTCATCCCATGGAAATAGCGAATCATTCCCCATTTGAACTTGAGCTCTGAAAATATTTTGTTTGTTTTCTAACCCTCATATATTGGCTTTTATTGGTTAAAGGGAACTTTTTATAAATTTAAGTTCTTACATAAGGTGCGTGATCAAAAACTAACAATTGGACAAGATGATGATCATCATACAACGATTGGAAATGAATATATGAGTAACCACTAAGACAAAATATGATTTAGTTTTCTGAACTACAGAGAAAAATTTCACAGCATTTCGAAATAATTTAATGAACTCATGCAAATAATAAACAATAAACAACAATGCATCTACAGAAAGTTTGAGTTTTTATCTCCAATGCTTTTCCTTATCACATACAACTAATGCAAATTTATCGTTACAAAACCAAAGTTTCTTAACTTTTCAACAAAATACTACAACTACTCTAGCACTCAATTTATTAATTTATTCTACTTATTTGAAATGGAGTTCCAACCCTTTACCTTATTGGCCAAAATTGAAATTCTTCATCGGTTGCCTGATCTTTGGACAACGTTTCACTGTTGTTTTTAGTGTCAATGAGTTGTTTTAGCAAAGCATTTATATATGAAATGGAACAACATGAAAATGTATGATTTTAAATAAATTAATTATAATTTAAAAAATTAATCGAAACTTATTTGAAAATAAAATAAAAAACATAGTATAAGAAGCAGTTAATGAGTTTGACCAGATACTGATTAGAAAGACAATGAAAATTACAAACAGTTAGTAGAGACAGCTTAAAATGTGCAACAAACAATTCTCACATAAAACAATTAACAAGACGTCATAAGTTTTACGACACTTACGCATTTGTAGACAACGAATCTGTTCGACTGCCATTATTAGCCTCGTTACTGCCATAAGATTTTGCATTGATTTTTCCTCGTGTTGTATTCTCATTGGAATAACCATTTGGCAAGCTGGAGGTACGACCAGACAGTGGTTGCTGGGTAAAAGGCACTGTGCTGGGATATTTGGCATCACTATCTGAATCCATTGACAAATGACCAAATAAATCTTCTAACAATTGGTTAGCCTTGGAACTTCGCTGTCGCTTGGCTGATGACTGTATTTTTGAGCTAAAGAACGAAATTTTGAAAAGTTAATTATTTTACTTATTACACTGTGCAACAGTCAACAAATTAGCAGGATTCTGTGGTATTGGTTCGATACTATAACAAGAGGTTAGTAAAACCCTAGCTTGGTTTCGCGAATTTCGCAACCGTTTTATTTTTTATGGCCCCCAACATATTGTGCTCCATAGTTAAGTGGCAAATATAAAAACAAAGCATACTCAACATCTCATCTCTTTCAACACTTCTTTTGAAAATTTGGAAAAAAATGTTGATTTTATATTTGACAGTTAGTTAAGATTTTTTTAATAAAGGCTTATTCTTTGCTTTTTGATTTGTATTAAAATTTGTTAATAGGTCTGTTTCCGTACTCAATCTGTGTAACTTGTGTGTTACTATTTTCTGTTTCCGTACTTTCTGTGCTTTAAATGTGAGAAGTAGAACAAGCATAAACCGCTCTCTCGAGCACAGAAGTTTACCAGATTGTGCTTGAACTCAAGACTGCGAGTAAATTAAGAAGAAGCATCAAGAAGAACAAGCACATGTCAAATTGACGTTTGTTTATGTTTTTCTATTATTAAATTCAAAAGTTGTGCGACGACAAGTTGATTTTCAACTCAAAATTAACAAAATCAAAAGAAATATTTTTGCTTTAAACAAACAAACTGACGATAATTTCAATTGGCGCTATTTAAGTTTGACACGTCTGCTCTCAGAATCAGCTGTTTTGTGCTCGAAACTTTCTAGAAGCTGTTTCCGTACTTTTGCCACTATTATTAAATTTAATTTTACTCTCGCAGCCCGAACTTTACACAGAACTTACTCAGTGTAGAGTACGGAAACACACCTAATATCAAGATGGGATAAAACACCAACTCAAGAGAAGTGAACTGTATCAGCGAAATGCGTTAACGCAATTGCGCCATGACGCTATTTGAAATTTTTTTGTTTCTGTATCAACAAGACGCGTATCAGCAAAGAAAGCCTCACAGTATAAAGTTCAAAAGTGCGTTGGGTCGTGTGGTTAGAGCTCACACGTAGAAAATAAAAAATCAAAGTCCTTTTGCAATGTAAAATGTTTTTGCTATGTATAAATCAATAAGAACATAATATAAAATAAGTAGCTTATATTAAATTTAACTGAACCAAGTGCAGATTTCAGCTTCCTTCAAAAAATTAAAAAACCCATAATTCAAGCAAGCAGATAGATGACTGTATTTTTTGCTCAATATTAAACTCTCAAACATACATACACATTTCACAAAAATGATAAATAACAGATTGCGAAATGCGCATGAGTTGCTACGTCACAACAGATCTGATGTACAATTCAGCTATATTTCGTTCTCTCACATTCAAGCAAACACACAATCACACAAATATAAAATAGGCAGCTCTTGGTATTTCGTGACGAGATACGCAGAGCTGTGCAACTTTTTTATGCTCTCTTTTCGCTATCTTGTTTTCTATCTTTCTTGCACATTTCAGATCAGAAAAACAAGTTTGAAGTTGTATTTAAGTTTGCTTGCAATTTTTAATTCGAACGCGAGCAATATTTGATGTCGACAAGCTGAAGTCAAAGCGGACAGCCGAAGCCTTCACTACTAGACTCTCACTCCTGCTTCAAGAAAGCACTCCACACATTTCCCACTCTATGCGTACGGCTGCCGAAGAAGTTATAGGCTACCACCGAACTCGCCGGGCGAGCTTATAACCTATAACAGGATCTAACATATAACGAGTGGCATAACCAGGAGTGTCGCGAAGCCACTGCATATAAGGACACCGCCTATAAAACCACCTAAAGTCGGTTGTAACGCATGCTGTTATGAAGTGATACCGTGAGAAGAGGAGGGAAGAGAGACATCTTTTCAGGCGAAAAAACGAGAGGTTGAATTGCATGAGTCCGAGAAAATTGAGATGCATGGCGACAGGAGTGATACTCGAGCATTTTTCGAAAATATATGACGCCTTGCCGGTGATTTGAAGACCAGAGCCTATTTCTACAATGATGAAAGCGGGAATCTAGTGATAGATATCCTGAGTAAACTGATGTTGTGGAGGGAACACTTCTCTAGTCTTCTAAATGGCGACGCTGACAGCAATCCTGCCAATACAGATGATATCCCGGAAGCCTCAATTATGTATGACAGCGTTGAAGTCCCACTGCTTGACTAAAACGAGAGCTTAACAGCTATAGCTATATTCTGTCGCGCGTATTGTGAGAAAGGCTAAATATTGTCGTCAACCAACTGAATGGATCATAGATCAGATCTTTATGCACCGGCAAATCTTAGAAAAAACCTTCGGCAGTCCAATAAAGAATCACCTATATTCCACCATGTCTGAATTGGATATTCCTGCGAAGCTAATACGTCTTTACAGGACGACACTGAACAACACCAGCAGCGCATTGAAATACGGAAAGGACCTCTTCCCTCCGTTCGATACCCAGCGACGTTTCAGACAAGGTGATTCCTTATCGTGCGACTTTTTTAATATAGTCATGGAGAAGATCATCCGAGCTGCTGGCCTAAGACGCAGCGGCACAATTTTCTATAAGAGTGTTATGCTGCTGGCGAATGCTGATGATCTTGACATTATTGGCCATAATACGCGCGAAGTTGGTGTACCATTCTCCGGGCTAGAAAAAGAGTTGTGTCGAATGGGTCTCGCAGTGAACGTAGATCCCTGTCCCTGTAGATTGTGGCAGTCAAAGTTTAAGCCAAAAAGGTTTCGTTCTTCACGAACCGTTCGCATCAGTTGACGTGATGCTGCTCAATACCAGATTGCAGCACACGTTTAGCAGTGCAGAAGGTAGTTCCTTTGTTGATCTGATATTCGCTGGTAGCGAGCTCGGTATTCAGACTGGTTGAATAGTACGAGATATCTATAAGCATAGGGACCACCATGCCATTGCATAGGGACCACCATGCCACCATGCCACGTGAAATCGCAGTTAAAAACGTGTGCGGGACGAAGGTGAGAACTGATGCTTTGGTCCGCCTCGGTGAAGTGATGACATCCCTAAATCTTGGTAAAACTCATATTGAGAAGCGAAACTAACTAATCATCGAATCGACGAGCTTCAAAGAGTCAAGCGTTTGCAAAATAGGACAGTTTGAGAAAATTAAAAGAAGTCTCGCCGACACAGAGTCGCCATCAAGTTGAGGCGAAAATTTAAGCTTTCAACTTGACAGTATTCCGACACACAAAATAAGTCCCCCAGTTTTCAGCTTAGTGTTGTTCCCTAATCCCGTGAAGTAATGCCTTACGGCGATTCCACAGAATTCATTCAGTGGGTCAGAGATTCAATTCGGGGGTTAGGTTTAGTACGTAAAAATCGCACATTCCCATGAGAGGTGGGCGTGTTCAAGGGTCGATGACACCCATTTTTCTAACACACCATAGTATTGATACAAACTACACACATACCGAATATAATTTTTTTAGCTTTTGTATAAGCCTTTTTATAAAGTTGTAAATTTTAGCCTCTTTATAGTTTTTACTATTTTAGGTTGAATGGGAGGTAGACATGGTTTTCATCTGATTAAGCCTATTTTATCGAATTTCATTAGCTTAAGTGTAATGTCAGCATTCTTCAGATTACAGAAAAAGTCTAGGCGAGTGTCTTGTAGTGATCGCAGACAAGATGAAATATCTTAAAATAAAAAATAATATCTAAAAATAATGTCAATAAACAAAACCTCCCACCTGAAACCACGTCACTGTTGACATTATGTTTTTTTACTTTGATATACCTGAGATCTAGCGTAACTCCTCCAACAATATCTGCATTGAGATCAGACGAAGGATAACTCTTGTTCACAGGTGTTACTTTGGGCTCATTAGGCAATTGAGAAGCAAAGCCTTCTTCCAACGAACAAAACTCACGCTCTATAAATCATTAACCATGCCCGTCCTACTATATGCAGCACAAACTTGGATGTTGAGAGCACTGATGAAAGGACTTTGGGTACGTTCGAGAAGAAATCCTTCGAAAGGCTTTGGTTTAATTTGCAGCAATAGAGACTTCCGAATTTGATAGAACCATGAACTGTATGAGCTGTACGCCGATATCGACATAGGCGATGACTAGTTCATGTTAGAAGATGACCCTCTTTTTTTAGCTTTTGAACCAAGGATTTCAGAATTTTCAAGGATTTAATAGAATTAATAATTCAGTCAAGTTTGCCTTGGTACGGAAATGGGGAGATAGATAAGTAGGAGAGAAAGGGAAATCAAACGAAACCAGTGTTGAATGTTGTGTGTGTGATTGAGCGCTAACTCTTCCAATTTATGAAGGGTCACATTTATTCGCTAAGAGTTCTTATCTCTAATAATTTGGCCACCCACTGAAATTGGCTTTTGTTAAACAAACTTCTAATGAGATTACAAACATTAACTTTTTTTCAAACATTAACCTACCCTAGTACAGTTAATATCTTCAAACTTACCCTAGTATAGCATCCAAATCATCCGAACTTCCGTCCATGACGTCTAGATTATTTTGAGTAGCTCTTGTGAGTCCAACATAGCCATTGATTTGGGATGGTGCAAGACCATTTGGCATATTATTTTTTCTACTATAGCGCGATCCTGCTGACAGTAACTCATCGTTAGGAAATCCATCATCGCCGATGAGGTTTTGCGCAAACGGATTACGGTTTGCTGGATTTAGTCCGATCACAGGCTGTTTGGAACCAACTTTCGAGAACAAATTGTAGACTTTGGCATCGTTCGCATACGATTCGGAGTTGTGTATTGTGGGGCGCGTTTGCAAGTAGTATCCACCGGCTTTAGCAGAGTTTTTGGCATTCTTTGAGGCGGTTTCGTATACAGAGTAGTTTGACCGCAGGCCCATTTGACCGCTTTGACCGTTTGTCATCATGCTGTTATTCACAAAGATGGCGTTACCTTTGGGTACACCTGAGTTGAAGGATACATTGGAGGGTAATTTGGGTTGTTGTTGTTGCAGCGGTTTTTGCTGTACACCTAAACCGAAGAGTTGAGCTATGTTACGATTTAGATAAATATCGTTGATGGATTCATTCGGTGCCAGATTCTCTTCGCTCGCATGAGATCTACGCGTCAGGTTACCGCTACTGAGGTAAATGTTACCCGCTGGTGCTAGAATTGTATTGTAGCGTATGGAACCACTTCGAATTGATTGAGTATCGTAAGAATCCTGACGTTGCAGTGATGGTTGTTGCATCGACTGCGTATTGTTCGACATTTCGCTGGGTTGCATGCTGGAAAGAAAACTGATGTTTGGTACTTGACTGACTTTCTGTTGCTGTTGTTGTTGCTGTATGTTTAAATTCTTCATGTTGTTGTTATTGGCCATGGCAGGATTATTGTTGTTGTTAATGTTCCGACTGATTATTTCCGTTACTGCTTGTATTTTCTCTCTCATCGGAAGCAGGTTATGCGATTGAATCGTGGGAGGCTCTGAATATTTCGATAATTTGACGCTGGCATTTGTTGCTGCTGCCGGCGATATTCTTTTTAGAGCATTAAAGTATGGAAACTTTAAGCTCTGTTGCGCAGTTGGACGTTTATCAGGATCATAGCGCAGCATATCCTCTAGTAGATCTAAACCGGACTGGCTACACCTACTAACGATGGTATTGAGGGGAACTTTGACACAATCGGGATAACGAAAATGAATAGAAGCTGCAAGTCGAAAGCCATCGGGCCAATCATTCTGTGAAGTAGTTGACGTGGAACATATTAAAATGCTGTACGCGAAATAGATGACAGAACCTTACTTTGTCTGGTGTTCCTAGAACAGAACAGATCTTAAAGAGTTGATCGACCTCACTACTGCCCGGAAAGAGAGGCCGAAATGTATAGAGCTCAGCCATGATGCAACCCATGGCCCATAGATCAATGGAACTGGAGTAATTTGTTGAGTGTAGAAGAACCTCAGGAGCACGATACCTAAAATGAGCAAAGTAGTATATAAAAATTGTATCAAAGATGCTCGGTGTCGTCCTTGCCAAATACTAGGCAAATTAACTTTCTTGAGCCATAAATGTATTACAGAATAATGACATTCGTACTAAAAGTTGTCTTAACTTACCATCTGGTTGAGACATAATCTGTAAATGGCGGTCGCGAGCGTGTTTCTCGCGCCAAGCCAAAATCCGCAATTTTGATTAACTCCGGTCCAGAGCACAATAAGTTTTCCGGCTTCAGATCACGATGGAAAAAACCATGCCGATGCATAAATGCCAGTCCTGTTAAAACCTTTTAATCAATAACATCAAAAATTATGGCTAAATATAGAAAATATTTCATAAAAAACCTGAAATAAAATGCTCTTCAGTGTTGGCTCCGGTAGATGTGTTTCACGATCTTTGATCATTTGATAGAGATTCTCTTTCATGTACTCGAAAACAAAGTACAACGTATCATTCTCACGTATGACTTCTTTCAGCTTAACTATGTTGGGATGCGAGAGCTTCTTCAGCGACTGTTTTAGTAGAACAGAATAGGTTAAGTAAATTTTTATTTACAAAGAAAAACATTTATTTTTAAATAAAGCTACCTTAACTTCTCGCAGATTCATCGCTTCTTCCCAGGAGTAATATTTTCGTTTCATGCGCTTTATGGCTACCTTTTCACCCGTATCTTTACGCTGTCCCAATACCACTGTGCCATAGGTTCCATCACCCAACTGACTGAGCGTTATATACCTGTTCATTGTTGGTTTGACGCCGCACAGCTACTAATTATGTTGTGCCCAACACAAGTTTGTGATGTCACGGTTATTATTTAAATAATTGAGCAGTTAACAGGTGCTTAAGTCATTCTTTGAATATTACATGAAGTTGTGCGTAGAATCCTGTAACACAAATAAACAAAGTAAAGTTAAGAAAATTATAGGAAATTTTTTTAAAATTGAAGCGTTAACCTAGAAAATAAAATCAATGAAATATATAAAATAATTAAGTAGGTCATTGTCTTATAGAGGTGGCACTGTAAAAATTTGTCAGATTTTGGCCAGATGGCCAGATAACTCATCGTAAAAAAACTGAAAAATTCCACTTATATGTTTTCAATTTTTATTAAATAATCAATAAAGGTGATTTATTGGATTAAATTTTGTGACTTAATTTACTAACTTTAGGCTAGTACCATGCCTCGAAAGGAATAAGAGATAAGAGTTAAAGAAAGAATAAGAGATAAGAAAGGAAGAGAGAAAAGAGTGTATTATGTCCTACACCATGGTACAAAAATTCAGGTAGCATTGACAAGTGCTAACTTTCTCATCTACAAGTAAACTAGTCCCTGTCAAAAACAGCTGTTCATTTTTATATGCGTTGGCCACATTCAGCTCTGACAACTTTTGTGATAGCGACACATCGGGGAGCGCTGTTATCGGCACGGAAGTGTCAGAAAGTGTCAAGTTGACGAAATGTCAAGCTTTTAATTTTATGAAATTGTACCGACAAATACAAAGTGTTCTCTTTGTTAAAACATTTTAATGTGCAATCTCATATTTATATGCATTAAATTTTGACTTAACGGTTGCCAATTGTTGTATATTTTTTGACAGATGGTTGTTTACAACAGAAACGTCAACACTACCTTCATCAACATTGTATCATGGTCCTACACAGAGGTATTTATTGGAGCGAGCGAGCGAAGCGACCGAAGCTCCCATGGAACAGGTTGTTTGAAGCTGTTTAGAGACCTTTAACTCTCGAACGGATTGACCGATCTTAAAATTTCTTTTTCTGTACTGTTCTACGCTTCCTAACGAAGGTTGTTTTCTTAGGAAGTTTTTCAAATTACATTTAGCTTAAAAGTTAATTGAAAATAATATTTCCGCGAGTTTTGTTGTTGTTATTCGCTGAAATAGTTTTCTTCTAACATGCTTGTGTATGTATCAGTCAATGAAAAAAACCGAACGACATGAAACGACAGCAAAAATCTTGCGTCGAATGTTTTTCGCTGCAACAGCTATATATCAATAAATAGTAAAATATATTTTAAGTATTTTAAGAGAAACAGAGTGTTATTTTGTTGTCATCAGCAAGCCATTTAAGATATTTGATAATAAATTTCTGAAATGATTTTTAAAGATACATATTTAAAAGCAGATTTATTTCGTTTGCAATGGAAAGAGAAACGCATTTTTTTTATAACTGAAAATTTGTCTGCTTCGTATTTTCTCGTTGTTTTTAACCGTTCATTTAAAATTAACGTTTGAATAGATCGTCCGTTCTGAAAAAACTTTTGTATGCAGCGCTCGACTATCAGTATCAGCATCGTCAAATGATTTTTTTTTTGTTGTGCATGTCATCGGTTCGTTTTGCATAGTTGTTGTTGTACATGTTTTCGTTTTGCGTTATCATGGAGAATTGAAAACAATAGGGGTATTCACGATGTGGTGTATTTGCCCTTATATTGTGTATTTTTGATAAATTTGATATTTCAAGTAAAATTACAAAAACAAAATGTACAGTGTTCAAAATACAACCCTGTAGCAAAAATACAATGGCGAAACCCTATTGTATTCTTTGTAAATTTCGTTGTATATTTGATCAACTGATCACAAAAACTTTTTGACTCAGCGTTTGACTCAGCGTACTGGCTGGGTTGTGTGTTTATTTAATAAAAGTTCATTTAATTCAGTGCTTCGTTTCAATTCTCTTATTTTCTCGTACTGCTTAATGATGAACTTCTCAGACTTTAGTGAAGGTTTGTTCACAATGCGTTGTAAATATTGTAAATTTTGTAAGAATTTATCAAAAATACACCATATCGTGAATACCCCTAATAAGAAATAAGAAAGAAAAGTAAGGAAATCTGTTAGGAAGAAACATTTAAATAATTAAGTGCCGGTCGTGAAGAAAGTTCCTAAATTATTAATTCAAACGCTCATTTTGAATAATTGATAACAAACGAACATTCGTTGTTTTTATTTTAATTGTGTGAAAAAATCGAAATAATCCAATTGGATTTTTAATGCCTTTTAAGTGTTCTTTAAACACTTAAAGTTTGAGTGTTCATTTATTTCACTTAAATAACATATTTATGAAGCTTTGAGCAGTTCAAAAATAAAATAAATGAAAGAATTGTTTTTTTAGATTTAGTTGAAAAAAAAATTATAGTAGTGTTAGTCTGTCAACTTGTGAAAACGTGATATTATGAAAATGATATATGTAAGTGTTTTTGTTTTAAATTATCATATTCATTGCAGCAAAAAAATATACGGCAATTCCATGTCTAATGAAAGTTTTTTCCAAAAATTGATCACATACTCTTAGACTTGTTTTCTTGAAATTTTGTCTATAGGTTCCTTTTCTACTTATAAGAATATAAGTTATTTGTTTTTTTATAGCAATTTTTTTCAAAAATTATGGAGATACCAATTTTTTATAAAAGAAACAATCTTCAAAATCATTTGAAAATCAGTCATTTCCGATAAATCATGTCTCCGTCAACTGTTACCTTATTTTCGTAAATGAAGTAGCATTAGAAAGCTATAGCGATTTAGAAAAAATTTAATATTTTTGAAATTTGTATGCAAGAGTTGCCAACTTTTTGAAAAAACTTTAATTTGGTTATAACTCATAAAGTGATTATTTTTGTTTTAATTTTAAAAACAAAATAAATTTTTCACCAACATAGAATTACGATGCCCAAATTACACGTTTTTTGCAATCTCTTTTTCTGACACACATTTCACTTTATCGTTCATAACTTTTGTGCAGTTTGAGATATTTATACAAAATATATATACTTGTTTTATATTTAGTAATGACCTCACACGTGACTTTGGCCCATAATATTGGAAAAAAAAAAATAGAATAAATGAAAAAATTTTAATTTTTTCGTTTAAGATAATCGGAAGAGATAATAGGGGTATTCACACTGACTTGGGTAGTTGGGTACGGGTATATTGAGTACATTTGATTACTACGAGCACCCTTAACTGCAATTGAGTACTTTGTAGAATAACAGCTGATGAGAGATGAGTGACAGTTAGAACAGAGTTGCCGACATATTATTTATGTCATTTTATGAGCGCAAAATTTAGGCCATTGTAAGGGCCTTAAAAAAGTTATTTTACATAGAAGTAATTTTCAACGTGAAATTTGAGGCATTTAATAACTTTTATGTCAAAAATTTTAAAATAACTCATTTCAACTCAGATGTCTATTTTATTCACTTATAATTTGTTTACATTGTTTTAGTTTTTTGTCAATTCAATTATTGCCTGCTTTTGGAAAAGGTGGTAACCCATGAAAAAAGTACTCAATCAATCTACCCAAACAAGTCAGGGGGTCAGCTATAGTAGATTGGAAGATGGGTACTTGGGTAGAATGGCACTTTTACAAAAACAAAATATATGGCATTTGCCAATCTACCCAACAACCCAAGGCAGTGTGAATACCCCTAATATATTTTCTTTTATAGTTTTAAGTAAAAATTTTTCAAAGAGAGCGAACTAATTTGTATCCTCAACGTACCTATTTATGTGGCCAGCTTATGCATTTGCTAAGTGATTGCTACGACCTAGTTTATTCATCTTTTGAGTTAAACTCTCTTAGACTAAACAATTTGTACGCCCATTCTACGCATAACGCAATACTTTTTTTCAAACAAAGAAGTTACGATGGTTACTCTGACGCTCTATCCATACTTGTCAACCCATACAGATCATTGTAACTTTTTTATTGATAGAGCGTCAGAGTAACCATCGTAACTTCTTTGTTTTAAGACCGATTTTAAAATTTTTTGCTACAAAACCAATTAGAATTTAATAATCTATAATATGGCAATAAACATTTTTTTTAATTTTATGCGAATACAATTTAAAAAAATAATTTGTGTTTTTTTTTAGTTTTTTTTCGGTTTTTACCAGTTTTCTATACCAAGGTCAAGTGTAAGGTCATCAAAATTTATGAATAAAATGTTGGTCTTAACAAGGTAAACCATTTCGCAGAATAAATTTTCGAACATCTTAGCCATTATAAAATTTATAAACGATAAAGTGTCTCAAAATGATAAGGTATGTGCACAAAAATTGAAATTGCAAAAAACATATAAAAGCTTCATCATTAAATTGCTTTTGATGTTAAGGCAACATTCTTCTCCAAATTTAAAAAATAAAAAATCAAAAAAAAATTATGCTTTTTTTGAGATATTAAATACATTTTTTTTTAATTGGTTGGCAACCCTAACATCCAAAATTTTAAAAGTATATATTTTTTCCAAAAATTTCTTTCTAATACCTTTCCAACGGTACCTTATTTATAAAAATTGAATAAAAACTGACGTAGATACAATTAATTGAAAATTTCCCGATTCTGGCGTTTTCGGACGATTTGCAGAATTGAGAGGTCCAAACTTTTCAACGAATGGCGATAAAAAAAATAAATGAACTTATATTCTTAGAATTTTAATAGGAATCTATAGCCCAAAAATAAAACAAATCGAAAGCCATGAGACGGACCCGTTTTGCGTTATGCTTGGAATGGGCGTGTATTAAAAGAATTTTAATTTAATAAATATTTCATTTAAATTTAGTTTTTTTTTTTAAAATCTCTCGCTTTTGGGAAACGTCAATTTGATTGAAAACAGAATTAAATTCTATGCAAGACTTTGAAATGGCATCAGATCTACCATAATTTTTTTAATGCTCAAGGAATAAGAAAAAAATGCTGCCTACTTCTCAACTGTCTTGAAAGAGCATATATAGGAAAAATGATAAGAGTGCAGAGCAATCAATTTTGTTACAAAGCACATTTCTAGCAAACATTACTAAGTAATATTTTCGTCTAGCTTCAAGCGATATTAGATCTATTAAAAGACACTGTTGTATAAGGTGGAAAACCTCCATCCCCCAACCCATTTTCCGAAATACAAGTCTTGCAAATCTTCGCTGTATTGCCTCAATACGGTTTATATTTACTGTATATGAGAGATTTCATAAGTAAAAGCATATTTCACTGTTGATCTTACTAAGGATTTATAAATAGATTTAAGTGTATGAAGATCATAGAATTCCCTTGTAGTTTGTTTCAAAAATCCTAATAATCTATTCGCTTTTCAAAATAATAAAGTCAAAATGATTGAAAAATGAATTTTGGAATCAAAAATAACCCCCAAATAATTTTGAATCTGAACGATAGAGAGTGATTTATCCATTATATCGTAAACGTCATCAATTGGACGGACACTGAGATCTTGTGAAGCTAATACTTTTACATTTAGATATCGCTGGTTAAGATCACTAAAGTGTTTAGTGACCTTTTGACAAAAATTGGCCTACAGCATTTTCCAAGCTATCAATATAATATCTACCTTGTGTAAGTTTGTTAAAAATGCAGAAACAGCGAGTGCTGCTCAGATCACACTTGAACTAAGTGTTTGGTACTGAAATGTATTGAATAAATAAAAAAGACAATTCGAATTTTTGAAAACATTCGGGAGGTATGGACAATATGTTCAAAGTATGAATAGTATGAACAATAAAAAAGGTCCAATATGACCCTTTGTGGTACCCAAAATTGTTTATATTTTTGGGCAATGTTGATCTACTCTTGACATATTGGCACCGATTATCTTTGTTAATTTCGAAACCATTTAAGAAGATTTGCATGAATTACTAGAAGTTCCAACTTTTGTATAAGTACAGTATGTTGAACTTTATCGTATGCTTTTGTAAAATCCGTGTAGATGGAATCCACTTCACCACCACGTTCTATACCTTACAAACAAAAATTGGCGAAAAGAGCCCAAGTAAGTGATTATGGATTAACCACTAACGAATCCATGCTGAGCAACAGTAATTTCTTAAATACTTTAATAAATCTTGTTAAGTTTAAGCGAAATGAATATAATATCATTTCAAAAGTGAAGCAGTAATATTATCCAGAGAAATATTATTGCTCTCTTCAAGTGAATAATATTATTGATCGCTTCTTTTTCTCTTACCTCATCAAAACTTACATAATTGTAAAAGCACTTTGGTTCGTGACAGATTTTATATTATATTATGGAAAAGAATTTCGCTATCCATTCTTTCGAGTTATTGAATGTAATCAGGATAAACGGGACAGCATACCGTGAACTAGCGATACCAGCGATACCAGGAGCGCTTTGAGTAGAGCAACATATCATAATTATAAACGCTCTGAATATAATTATTGGCATCCACTCCAAATTTTTCGTGGAAAAAGGCCGTGCTAGGAAGATCCATGTAAGTATCTCCGAGATTCATTAGGGTATCATAAAATTGATTCGCCGGGAAAATTTCCTAACGAATCGCCTAGAGCGATTTTAAGCGATTCGCAGGATTCGTCGGGAACGAAGCGAACAGGTCTTAAGCGATTCACCGGCAAGAATGGCAAATGCATCGCTTTAAGGTTTCCTTAGCGATTTGTTGCGAAGCATCGCTGCAAGCTTTTTTCTCATATTTCTCGTGAGAGCTCATCAGCTCTCATCAGGAGGCTCTGCTTCGCGCGCGCCATATCCAATTAATTTCTCCAAGTGCAGTTAAGGCTTCCACCGTAGGCATGGCCTTCCTCTTCGTCGTCGACCCTCGGCTTTTGCCTCATAGACATAACCCAGCAAGCGTAGTCGCGGAATTTTTATGCACTGAGCTAAGTCAAAATCGTGGTAAAGCAACTCTCGAACAGGAGCAAAGATTTAGCGATTAACTTTCCTCTCGAACACCCCAAAAGCGGCTGCATCTGCTTGCGATACCACCGTTTGCAAGTGTAAGTTTTGTCGATCGAGTGAGGGCTCTGGAACGTAATTGCTTACTAAGCCCATAGAAGAACCTATCCGCAAAAATGTTACTATGTCAAGACTTCCATTATACCTAGGTTTGTCCATAACCAAAATCTGTAAAAAGTGGTACAAGAGCATTTTTTCGATGTCGCAGTTCTTCCACAATATTTCTTTATTTTTTTGGAAATAAATCAAAGTAATTAATAATTATTACCACATCTCGTCAAAGTTAAAGATGTATAAGAAAGAAGAAATAAAACGTATCCATGTCTAAGGTTGAAATTCATTTGCAAAATACTAATAATCAATACTAATTTTTTAAGGATTATTGATCGCGTATTAAACATTTCTAAAAATTACGTTCAAATGATCGAATCGTTCAACGTTCCTCCAATTTTTTGATCGAATCCGAAAATAGGCCTCTGTTTCGGTGATGATATCTCCTCTGGTGGTGCATCTCTTTCCGCCGAGCAATTCTTTTCGGTGGAAGGTAATCGATGTAGATTAAACCGCTACCATCCCAAAATACTGTCGCCATATTCTTTCCGGCCAATAGCACTGTCTTCGCCTTCTTTGGAGCACGTTTGGTTGGTGATGGTGTGTAGTGATGGATCCATGTTTAGTTCACAGTTACTAGTCGGTGGAAATAATCCTTCTTATCTTTGTTTAACATCGCCAAACACACCATTGAAACAGTCACACGACTGCGTTAATGCTCGAGAATGAGCAAAACGGCACCCATCTTGTGGATATTTTTTCATATCCAAATATGAATATCGATTGAATGATTCCAATCGATGTGCAGAGTTCCCATTGTATTTATCAAGCCTTTCCTTGATTTGGCTGATGGTTTTTTGCGCAAAAAATAATGCTTGATGAGCACACGAAATTCACTTTTTTCCATTTTCTCCAAAATTCACAAGATCGTCTGCTGTCAAACATAGCTGGAAAACAATAACTAGGCGTCGTAGCGAGCTGAAATTTTGGCGGTAGTCTATTAAGAGATGATAGTTGACAGGTTCACTGTTGCATTTAAAGTTTCTACGCTGGAAATGAAAAAATTCACTTACTTCTCTTAATTGCCCTCGTATGGACCATAAATGCTTTAAGAACACGAAATACATTCCTCGTAGAGCACTAAAATGTCATAAAAGAGGAGAATATATCGATGGCGCTGTGTCGAGCTAAGTTTTTCACGATAAAATGTCAAACAATACTAAAATCAGTCATTGACATCCCTTGTTAACAAATTACTACTAAATGTATCTCCATTCACACCATAATCATTGTAATACAAAATTATGAACAAATAAAATTTTAAATTTTTGAGAGCTATTTAAATTCATTTTGATTAAAACAACATTTTTATATTAAAACTATGACTTAAATATCACCTAAACTGGTTTCTTGTTCTAGATATTTGAAACGTTTAAGCCCAAAAACTAATAAAGTCAAATAAGAAATATGGGCACATTAGTACGGTTCCATATATCAGACTTTTTATCGATTCCTTAAGAATTCTGTGTGTCTTAAGTGGTTTTTAAAATGACCGATTCAATCAAACTGTAATTATCATATTTCGAAAAAATTTGGTTTTACTGATTGATGACTTTGAGTTCAGTATTAATATCAGGAAAAGTTTGAATAATTAAAAGACAGCTTAACTGCTCAAAGTTCATTATCAGGATCTTCTCACATAAATAAAAAACCAATAATTAGCCACACTACAAGGGCATTTCCCACGAACGCCTTGAAACACATTAAAGACCTCAAAATGTGAAAATAGTCTTATTGCACCTAAGTCACAACAATCACAACAAAAGCAAAAGCAAAGTTAATTAAAATGCTCGAAGTTTGAAACAAACATACATGTTTATTTGTACATTAGTTATTATCCTTAGAAACTTTTGTAGCAGCTGATTTTATAACGAAACAATTAAAAATTAATAATAGAAATTATCGGCGATTCAAGCATTAAGAAGACTGTTCAATATAAAATCTAAATTCAGCACAAATTTTAACACAATTTTTATTTTTAATATAAAAAACTTGTCATTTGAAATCATAATAAATAAATAATTGCATTAAATATTTCCAAATTAAAGAGACGAAGTTGCTTTCAAATTATTACTCTTGTTCTGAAAATAACAGTACACAGAGAAAAAAGTGCCACATAAAATCTATAAGATTTCTGCTTAAAACGTATTTAGAACAAGTGGCATGAAAGACGAAAGAGAAAAGGTATTTTTTAAGAAAAAATCTTCGTTTTTCAACAAAAATCTTCTTAAATTTATTTAATAAGATATCTCCTTAATTTCTTCTAAAATCCATATTTCAAGACTTTTTCAATTTCTAGTCGACACTAACACTTCATGTATCGTTGATACGTTATTTCTAATTTATTTATTTCACATGATGAGAAGAAAAGCAAATGATGTCGAAAACTTTGTTACTTCATGAGATTCCTTCTGAAAAAAAATCTAGAAGCTTGAAGCTTTATAAGATTCCTTTTTGAAAACAAACCAAAAAGAAAACCTAGTAGCTGTATGAGATTTCTTATTTAACAAAATTAAGAAGAAACCTAGTAGCTTCATGAGATTTCTTTTAAAGTTAATTTAAGAAAACATAGCCAATAACTTTAAGAAGAACATCTTCTTGGGTAAAAACCATAGAGAAATTGTTTTCTACATTATAAGGTTTTTATGTGGCGATTTTTCTGCGTGACAAAAGGGACAAAACAGGGCCTCACGTTGGGAAAAAATCAGGCAAAACGAGCGTATTGCAATGACATCTTGGCTTATTTTTATTAATATATGATTTTGGATATGTTAAATGATAGAAATCCATTTTTTTAAGTTCATGTTCCTTACCACTTTTTTTTATGGACGTCCAAAGTCATGCCTAACTTCAAAAATATTTAATCAAAACTTTCACATAACGTACCACTTGACTAAAAGCTCATAAAAACTTCAAACTAAAGTGAAAATAAATTTCAACAATGAATCACAAAAAACTAGACTTTAAATTTTTAGACAGGAAATACCATAAATTTTAAAAAAATATAAAAAAATAATCAATTTTCTTTCATATGCAACTTCCACAGGTAATCGCGAGTAATGATCAAAACAATGCATATGAAAATATAAAGCTTTATAAACATAAAAACTTTTTAACAAAAAAAACAAAAACCTACTTCACTACAAAGTAAAAAATAATTTTAAATTATTTACATTCATTATTATATTGGAAATCTTATGATATCAATTATTCTGAATTTTTTTTGTTTTTATTATAAATATATTAATTTTTGAAGTGAAACTTCTTTGGCGGCTAACGTTTTGAATTCATATGAAAATTTTAAAAAATTATCGTCGCCAGCGGGAATAGAACACATGCTCTCTTTTAAGCATCTCATAATAGTCAGAAGCTCTATCACTACGCCACATAGGCATATCGCACACTAAATACAAAACAGTCACAACTCAAAAAACATAACCTTTCAGGAGAAGCGAAAAATAAAACTCGTTGGTTGGAACTGCAGAAGAAAATTAATTTTCATTTAAACACATAAACTCCATTCTTCCAGTTATTGAAGAAAGTAATGAAAAATAAACTAAGATATGGGTTTTGTGAATCGATTTATAACAAAAAGGCGTCATCCAAAAATTTTGAGTTGTGACTGTTTTGTATTTAGTGTGCGATATGACAATCTAGCGAACAAAATGCAATTAATATTCAACGAGTTTTGGTCCGTGTCTTGCATTCCACAGACACACACCATGTCTGAAGAACGTACTGTACCATTTGATCCGTACTGTACCATTTGATTTTCATCCTACAAGTATGCAGGGAAATTCTATTTCTTTATGCTTGGAATGCTGTACATTAATACAACAAACAAAATATAACAATTGTGCATATTTTTTTGTTGAATATTGAATCCTAGCTAAAAGCTTAATTTGAAAGAGCATATCATAACGTTGATTGTTATCAAAAACTTGAAAGGTTATTGACAACATGCAAATCAGTTAAAACGATATAAAATTAAAAACAAGAAGTGTAGAAAGTGAAATAATTAAGACTGCCGAGTCGTTTTTATCATGCCAAAAAATGTCCCGAAGCTAAGAAAAGTACCTTAAGAATGCAACTGCAGCTAGTCCACAACTCGGCTCACGAAAGTGCTTTTACATTTTCGACTGATTCTTTAGAAATTAAAAGCTAATTGTTATTTTTTGCCTTGTATTTTTTTTTTTGGGGAAAAATAAAGGTTACTTTTTACGTTTATTTTATCGGTCAAAAGTAACAATTATTTTGTGACTTTTAGTTTTTCGGTCAAAAAAATTATGCAATTTGTGTTTTTTAAAAGGTCGCTTGACAGATGTTGACACCATCAGTAAAATGTCTCACCGATAAGATGAAAATAATATATCAATACTTTTTTAGTCGGTAAAATGACCTTTGAAAAAATACAAATTGTCTGATATTTTTGACCAAAAAAATAAACGGCAGAAAAAACTGTTATTTTTGACCGATAAAATAAAATTCAAAAGTAACTGTTATTTTTTCCCAAAAAAATATAAGGCACACAATAACTTTTATTTATGTCGGAAAAAATAAAATAAAAAAATAAAATAAAATAAAAAGATAACAGTGATTATGTGACTTTTTCGATAAAAACCATAAACGGTACGGTCCCTGGATATAAATATTGAATAAACAGAATATTATTCCATTTTGTGTTGATTGATTTTCTTTTCAGATACTTTCTCTCTATTTCACACTAAAATCTATCATATTTTTTACTGTTTAAGAAGTTTCACTTCTGCCACATGTACGTTGCTACACGCGAGTTTTTTTTTATAATTGTACGTACCCTTGCATTTTTGCTGTGCATTTTATGAACTCTAGTACTCAAGTGTCAATATTTACTGAAATACAGTATTTTTCTTATAGTGACACGCCCCTTTATCGAATATCGCCCACAATACTGGCAGTAATTTTTTATATTTGTACCTACCTTTGTACTAAATTTAAGTATCGTAGTGTCAACAGTAATCGAGATACAGTGTTTTTTAATATTGCCACTCCCCTTCTTGAATAACGCCCATTTTATTTTTTACAAAAACTTAGAGTAATTTTTCCTACCGTTGTAATAAATTTCTGTACCCTAGTATCAATATTATTCGAGACACAGTAATTCTCTTATATTGCCACACCCCTTTGTCGAATAACGTCCACTTTTTTGAAAGTAATTTTCAATAATTGTGCCTACCTCTGTACTTAATTTCAGTACTCTAGTGTCAATATTCTTTGAGATACAGAGTTCTTACAATATTGCCACACCCTTTTTTAGAATTACGCCCACTTTAGTGATCGTCCTTTTTAATATTTGTGCCTGCTCTTGTAATTTAACTGTGAATTTTATCACCCTAGTGTCAATATTTACTGAGATACAGTGTTTTTCTTATAGAGACACGTTTCTTTGCCGAATACCGCCCACTTTCATAGACTCTGCGTTTATAGTCTCTATATGTTGACAAAAAATTACGGCAAGCGGGCTAGTACTTTAGGAGTAATCGATGTACATACATTCACAAAAAAAAAAAAAAAAAAAAAAAAAAGAAACCAACCAACTTGAGAACCTCCTCCTTTTTGAAGTCGGTTAAAAAATAAATTTTATTTTCAACTGTAGGGTATAAGTGTAATGCAGAGCTGCCAGGTGGCGGGATTTTACCCGTTTTTCGGGATTTTTCGTTCAAATGGGGATGGCGGGGAAAACATTGATAAAAACGGGGCAAATAAAAATAAAACGTAAAGTACCTTGCTTTATATTTTAGAGCTACCCTGTCGAAGAAAAATATCTAATTTCTTATGCCATCTTGTAGACAATTCCTTATTGCCGCTTGCGAAGAAATTTTTAAAAAGTTTGACTTAACGAATGATAGTTTTGAAGCTATTTGATTTAAAAATCAATTTCATCATCAAAAAAAAAAAATTGGTTTCGTTTAGTTTTTGCCTTCACCAAAGCGACATGTGCTGAAAGGGATTTTTCGCTGTTAATTCCCAGCAGTTATTTTGGAGACAATTAGAAAAACCAACTAGTGTATTTCTAGTGAAATTGGAGTTAGCTTGGAACTAGTGCAAAAGACGCTCAGCATAGAACAGTTTAAATTTCTTTTTATATTCTTAGTTTTTCTTGTCAGCAGGCACTAACTAACAAAATAAAAGCCAAACACGCTAAAAACGTGTCGTGGCCCGTTTTTTTTTATTTAGATTTCGTACTTTTTTAACTTTTGCAAACATATTCGATGAAAATAGTAAAGTGGTAAATGGTAAAAATGGTAAATATACGAACGAACCCGTGTTCCAAATAAGGCTGATAATAGGGCTTACAAATGACCACTTCTGGACTGTATTAAAACGGACCAGTTTAAAACCATTGACAATGGAACTAGCACAGATATAGGGAAAAAGGAATGTTTATAGGGACAACTGTCTTTTCCTATGACATCAACCCGTAAAAATCATCAATTCGTTCAATGCAAAACGGTATTGTAGTGGGACCAGTACTATCCCTTTTTGGAACTAGTTCAGAACTATTCTAAATCTGGTCCATTTTTCTGCAGGGTTTAAACGAAACAAAAATAAAGAACTCTCTTGATAAAAGCTCTCTTTCCGGAACTCTCCACACTAAATCTTTGATGAAATTTAAAGAAATATTTTGAAATTAAAATAAATACTGAATGTTTAAGTCTTCATAAAGTAATGTATATATTTAAAATAAATTTAAACAATTTTTGCAATGATTGTTAGGTTGATCTCAGACCCTTAAGGTTCTATCCCGATTATTGATAATATATCTCTTATAATTATTGTATGTTTTGATGGATACGTACGTAGTTGATCTATGTATTTATTTTTGTTACAGTGAAATGAAATAATTTAATTTTCATACTTAATTTAATCATACTTTTTTCTAAATTTAAAAACGGGGGAAAAAACGGGAAAACTCAAAGTAAAAAACGGGAAAAATTTTTTTTGTGTATGCAAAAATGGGGATTTATTTTTGCTGACACCTGGCAGCACTGGTGTAATGTAATGAAAAAAATTTGCCAGGTTACTCTTTAAAAAAATTCTTGTTCAGGTGTCAGTATTTCAGCTTTATATTTTAGTTAATATAGAAATGAGAGCAAAAACAGATTCATGCGCGCATTTTACCCCATTTCTTCCCAACGTGGCACGTAGCGACGATTTTCTTTGAGAAGCTTTTGATAAATATTCAAATATTTGTAAAGAATTTACATCAAGGATATATCCTCAAACACTTCTCTTTACTCCCTGGTTTCTACAATAGAAAAATCCCTAGAAATTAATAAGTCCACTCTGGTAACATTCCTGGGTATAGCGAAGAGCGTTTTAGCGTGTGATAAGTAACACCCCGGCCTTCCCGGAAACCTTAGGTGTTCCTCCCGTCTTCACCCGAAAGCACAAAGGCTACGCAACTGGTACAAATTATAAAACATCGTATAACATCACCTTTTACCTCTACCTAGTTTATGCTGTCTAGTGACAATCAGACGTTCAAGCACGCATGCATACTCGTACCTGCCCATTTCGCAGTATTGTTTTGTATGTTATCATATTTCCCCAGCGCTAGGAAGGCTTTTCTTAATACTTCCGCTCCTCATTTTAACTTTTAGTCGACAAAGTGAATTACTCAAGTAATCAATACACGTACATATACGACATTACAATCGCTATGTGTGAAATGAATGTGCCATAACATTAAAACGTTAAAAGGAAATGCGACAAATTTGTTAGCATGAGTTCGATATTGTCTCACCTCCAGTTACTTTGTTGTATATGCGTCAAGGTCAATTTTTGTGATTGTTTCATTGTTATTTATCCACCAATCAGCTGCATACATAAAAAAAGAGAAACAAAAAAAAAACAACAATAAAAACTTATTTTAAGTATGGTGAATAGTATATGATATTCAAGCCATGAACTTATTTGTTACATTTACTAGAATTAATATTTTGACCTAAAACCTGAAGACATCACGCACTTTGCCGCTGGCAAAACATTCGATATTATTAATTTGAGTCCCTCGTGGCGCTTAAAGTATTTAAAGTAAGCGGACGTAGGCAACTTTAGCAATTACTATAATTATTCTTAAGGACAGGCTCACATAATTCCTCATTATTTCATACTTAATCAATGGCCAAAGAAGTGTCATCTGTCGCTTTTCACAGTGATTAAAAATTTAGCTAAAAAATATATTCATCGTTTGACTAGAATCAATGACAAGTGCTGTTATTTTAAAGCGATGACATGGTTATTAATAACTATAATATTAATACTTATTCAATATTTTTGTTATGCTTTTGTACATGTGTGGTTTTAATCCTACAAGTTAATATATTAGATCTAGTTAATAAAATCTAGATTTGATAGTGACACATAAAAATCCCATAAACAATAAAATGCAAGCCTGTCGACAAATATAAATTTTTTTATTGTCCCAATTTTGATGAGATTCTAACCGGTGTTATTTGGTTAGAGCGTCATCAATCAGCTACTGTCCTCAAAGCAAATAAATTGTATTTAAATAAATTTAAAGTCGTTAAATGTCACATGCTAAGCATATTGACATTTTTTTAATTGACAGCTGATTTCTTGCACTATCCAAAATGAAATATTCGTTAAGCTTACAATATATCTGATATTCAAGCAATTCTATTATCTTTGAACGATGAGTATTAAATTTTGTAGGTATAGCCTAAAGTGTTACCCAAAAACGTTGCATGTGCTTAAAAAAAATTTGTAAATACTACAAACCATACAAATACACTGTAAGACGTAATTCTACGCCAAAACCTATTATGTAATAGCATACCACTTAATGTGTAACATTTTAGTTCTCATGAATTTGAAGACTCCTAAAAAATAAAAGAATTAAAAAAACAAAAAATAGCAATAATCCTTTCACAACCCACACAAGAATCTATTAACTTTGCGGAAAGATATGATGCAGCATCATATGCTATGTTTCTTCAGTTATCGCTTGTTATGCCCTCTACAAGAGCCAAAAGAGGACAATTTTCATTGTATTTATTAAGCTTTCAAGTATTTTATTAAAGCTTTTGAAAGACACTTGTATAAAGCTTTTACGAACTTGGAAAATTTCAAATAAAAACGCAATCTAACTATTCTAAAAGCGTTCAACTTAGAATTTTGGGTACTTGTATTTTGAAAAAATAATTTCAAAGTACTGGTCCATTGGAAGCTAATGCATACTATTTCAAATTTAATTCAACTCACTTCCGATGTCTGCAGGGTATAAAAGTGGAATGAGAGCTTATGACTTTCAGACAAGGATGTTTCGAAAAATGTGTTCTTCTACAAATATGCGAAATAATATTGAATTTTTTCCTTCGGGTGTGAACAAAATCGGTGAAGAGTTACCTCAAAAAAGATATTGGAAGCTATTTTGAGCAAATGATCCTCGAGTAAAAAAGAATAAGGAATACGGAATAATAAGGCAGAATAAAACAAGGAATACAAAATACAGCAAAAGTTCTAAAACGCTCCGTTCTAGGATTAATATTTTTGAATATTTTGTACTTTAACATATACAGTAGGCCGGATCATTCTTGTATGGAAGAAAAAAATGTAAGCCGGTCGGGACCTCAAAAGTTAGATGAACTCATTACAATGATATCTGCATACTTTTTTTTTCAAATCGAAGAAAATCCGCCGAAGCAATTTTGATTCTCCTGAAGGTCCTTTTTGGTAAAAAAACATGTTTTTTGCTTGTAACTTTTTATTTTTCACAGAACGCATACCCACATCTGTTAAAATGTTAAATTTCTTACTCATACCAACATTTTGACATAAAAAAGTCTTAAAATTTTGTTTCATTATAAATCTTATTAACCACCAAAAATTGAATTTTTAGCTATTTTCAAAAACACACTTATTTAAAATCGCTGCAAAAGACACATTTTTCATTAGATTTACGTGGAATTGTTATTGTTGGAAAGGTATTAAGTTATATTTTTTTATAAATATTTCAGGGACCGTACCGGTTATGGTTTTTATCGAAAAAGTCACATATTAACTGTTATTTTTAACTTATTTTTTCCGACAAAAATAAAAGTTATTTTGTGCCTTATATTTTTTCGGGCAAATATAACAGTTACTTTTGACTTTTATACTATCGGTCAGAAATAACAGTTATTTTGTGACTTATTTTTTCGGTCAAAAATATCAGGCAATTTGTGTTTTTTCAAAGGCTGCTTTACCGACTAAAAAACTATTGGTACCATTATTTTCGTCTCATCGGTGCGCACAATTTACATATGGTATCAATAGTTTTTTAATTGGTCAAGCGGCCTTTCAAAAATACAAAGTGCCTGATATTTTTGACCGAAAAAATAAAAGTCACAAAATAACTGTTATTTTTGACCGATAAAATAAAAGTCAAAAGTAACCGTTATGTTGTTCCCAATAAATAAAAGGCAAAAAATAACAGTTAATTTTTAACTTTTATAGAATCAGTCAAAAATTTAAAAGGCACTTAATATTCGTGAAGCTGAGGCCATTTGTATCATAATGGTATATTTAAAATAGTCATGTGACATTTTTTTCTTTGTGTCTTTTTCATTTAAAAGTTGTAAAATAACAGTTATTTTCGGTCCCTGAAATATTTCATTATGTACTCACTATGAAAAATTTCTTGAAGCAGATTTTTTCAGATTTGAAATATTTGGATGAAGTGGAAATTATAACATACGCACGCAGGCAAGCTGCCCTACGACATAAATAAAATTAAAAAGGACAAGACCAAGACCAAGACCAAGACCAAGACCAAGACCAAGACCAAGACCAAGACCAAGACCAAGACCAAGACCAAGACCAAGACCAAGACCAAGACCAAGACCAAGACCAAGACCAAGACCAAGACCAAGACCAAGACCAAGACCAAGACCAAGACCAAGACCAAGACCAAGACCAAGACCAAGACCAAGACCAAGACCAAGACCAAGACCAAGACCAAGACCAAGACCAAGACCAAGACCAAGACCAAGACCAAGACCAAGACCAAGACCAAGACCAAGACCAAGACCAAGACCAAGACCAAGACCAAGACCAAGACCAAGACCAAGACCAAGACCAAGACCAAGACCAAGACCAAGACCAAGACCAAGACCAAGACCAAGACCAAGTCAAAGACCAAGACCAAGACCAAGACCAAGACCAAGACCAAAACCAAGACCAAGACCAAGACCAAGACCAAGACCAAGACCAAGACCAAGACCAAGACCAAGACCAAGACCAAGACCAAGACCAAGACCAAGACCAAGTCAAAGACCAAGACCAAGACCAAGACCAAGACCAAGACCAAAACCAAGACCAAGACCAAGACCAAGACCAAGACCAAGACCAAGACCAAGACCAAGACCAAGACCAAGACCAAGACCAAGACCAAGACCAAGACCAAGACCAAGTCAAAGACCAAGACCAAGACCAAGACCAAGACCAAGACCAAGACCAAGTCCAAGACCAAGACCAAGACCAAGACCAAGACTACGACCAAAGCCAAGACTAAGACCAAGACCAAGACCAAGACCAAGACCATGATCAAGACCAAGACCAAGACCAAGACCAAGATCTAGGCTAAGACGAAGACCAAGACTAAGATTAACACTAAGTGTAAGACTAAAATTTAGATTTAATCTACGACCAAGGCTGAAGTAAAAAAAAGACCTTAATCTGTTTCTTACTCTAAGAATGACAAGGATATGGATTTTTTTTTGCTTTGAACCAAGGATTTCACGTGTCAAACCTATTCAGTCAAGTCTGCCTTGGTTCGAAAATGGGGAAATAGATAGATAAGTAGGAGAGAAAGTGAAATCAAGAGAAACAAGTGTAGAATGTTGTAAGTGTGGTGGAGCGCTAACAACGTACGAATTTGAATCTGAGGCAAATGTTATGCCTTTAACTCAGACAATTCGAGTTTTTAAGCAATCTCATGTCACAAACATCTCTACCATCAACTAAAACTTTCAAAATCGTATATATTGATGAATTTTTAATTTCAGTTGATTAGAAATGAGGAAACAATTAAAGAAAGGTAAAATCGTAGGACCAAGGAGCGATATCCAGATAAGCCAGGCGTACATTTTCTGTTGGGCATTAACTAGTGTTGCCAAATGTCCCGTATTTCACGAGATGAGTCGTATTTTACATGAGATTTGAAAAAGTCCTTGACACGAGGACAGTCCAAAGTCCCTGACACGAGTTGTCCCGTAATTGCAACAATTGTATTAAATTTCTATGACATTAAATTTTATCCAAATATTTTTCTAACATGAACTGGTGGTTAGCAAAAAGCAGTATAAGCGGACCATTAATAAGTACCATTACATAGTTTCGTTCCTATTAATCTCTTCGTAAAAGTACTTTAAATTGTTTTAAAAATGATTTCTTAACCGATTTGTTTATAAATGATTTACTTACGGTAAATTTTTTACTAACTAAAATCTTTAACGTATTTTTTTTGAAGTAAAACTTCTTTGGCGGCGAGTGAAATTTCAAGCTCTCTTATTCGTAACGCTAGGCTAACGTTTTGAATTCATATGAAAATTTTAAAAAAATTATCGTCGCCAGCGGGAATAGAACCCATGATCTCTATTAAGCATCTCATAATAGTCAGAAGCTCTATCACTACGCCACATAGGCATATGTGTATTCTAGCGAACAAAATGCAATTAATATTCAACGAGTTTTAGTCCGTGTCTTGCATTCCACAGACACACACCATGTCTGAAGAACGTACTGTACCATTTGATTTTCATCCTACAAGTATGCAGGGAAATTCTATTTCTTTATGCTTGGAATGCTGTACATTAATACAACAAACAAAATATAACAATTGTGCATATTTTTTTGTTGAATATTGAATCCAAGCTTAAAGCTTAATTTGAAAGAGCATATCATAACGTTGATTGTTATCAAAAACTTGAAAGGTTATTGACAACATGCAAATCAGTTAAAACGATATAAAATTAAAAACAAGAAGTGTAGAAAGTGAAATAATTAAGACTGCCGAGTCGTTTTTGTCATGCCAAAAAATGTCCCGAAGCTAAGAAAAGTACCTTAAGAATGCAACTGCAGCTAGTCACAACTCAGCTCACGAAAGTGCTTTTACATTTTCGACTGATTCTTTAGAAATTAAAAGCTAATTGTTATTTTTTGCCTTGTATTTTTTTTTGGGGAAAAATAAAGGTTACTTTTTACTTTTATTTTATCGGATGAAAATAATATATCAATACTTTTTTAGTCGGTAAAATGACCTTTGAAAAAATACAAATTGCCTGATATTTTTGACCAAAAAAATAAACGGTAGAAAAAACTGTTATTTTTGACCGATAAAATAAAATTCAAAAGTAACTGTTATTTTTGCCCAAAAAAATATAAGGCACACAATAACTTATATTTATGTCGGAAAAAATAAAATAAAAAAATAAAATAAAATAAAAAGATAACAGTGATTATGTGACTTTTTCGATAAAAACCATAAACGGTACGGTCCCTGGATATAAATATTGAATAAACAGAATATTATTCCATTTTGTGTTGATTGATTTTCTTTCCAGATACTTTCTCTCTATTTCACACTAAAATCTATCATATTTTTTACTGTTTAAGAAGTTTCACTTCTGCCACATGTACGTTGCTACACGCGAGTTTTTTTAAACTTCGTTGAGTCGATTTTAAAAATTATTAAACATTGAAATTTGAACTATTTTGTGATCGTTACTTTTTCGGTCAGGAATAAAAATTAGTTTTTGATCGATATTTTTTTCGATCAGATTAAAAAAAATACTTTTTCATCAAAATTATATCGATAAAAAAAGTAACATGTGAATCCTTATAACGGTGGCCATTATTAAAAAGGTTCTTTGGAAAGTGCAATTTATTTTGTCTATAGATATTGTATGCTTCTTTCTCTTTTCCTTATCCTAATCTTTGTCTTAGTCTTTATCCCAATTCTTACCGAAATCCTCGTCCAAGTACTTGCCATAATTCTTTACTAAATCCTTGTCTAAATGTTTGCTCTTATCCTTATCCAAATACTTTTATGTTAAACATCCTGTCCTGCCCAAGATATATTGATTTTATGATGAAACGTGTGCTCAAAAGCTGTTACGTATGAACTTTATTTTTTATAAGCTCACAAAATTTTACTTGTAACTCAATTGCAGTGAAACATTGATTTGATTTAAATTTTATTCGATATTGTTTCAATCCAAAAAAATATTTTTAATCCGATCGAAAAACTAACGATCACAAAACTATTTTTATTTCTAATCGAATAAATATAGATAAAAAATAATGATCACAATATTTTTATTTCTGATAGAAAAAATGTTGATAAAACAAAACTTTTATTTTCAATCGAAAAAAAAAATTATTTAATTTCGAAAAAACACCCATAAAAAATTGTTTTTATTTCTGATCGAAAGAAAAAGGATAGAAAAATAATGATCTGATCGAAAAAATAACGATCACAGAATAAATGTTATTTCTTATAAAAAAAAAATAACGATCAAAAACTAATTTTTATTTTTACTCGGAAAAATAACTATAAAAAAAATTTATTGTTATTTTTTATTGAAAAAAAATCCATTAAAAATATTCGATTTAAGGTGATTTCTGTCTTAAAAATTATGTCTTAAAGGAATCTCTAACTGCCTAGCGCCAAATTGCATATTTTCAAATTAATTTACAACAACTTTTTATACATGATCTTTTGATCTAAATATTTAAAAACAATCGTTATTTTCCATCCCTGATTCGCTTTTTATACCATAAACCTGAAAAGTCAGGGTATATAAACTTTGTGCAAACGTGTGTAACGCAAAGAAATAAGCGAGTCCGGTATAGAAATTTATATTTATTCTTGATCAGCGTCATCTCGTGAGTCGAGCTATCCATGTCCGTCCGTCTGTGGGTTGTCCGTAAGCACAGGATAAGAAGAAGGAGTTGAGATAATTGCATGAAACTTGGTACACATGTTCACATCACATATTTTTGGAATCCAACCACGGACACGCCTACCTCCAATACAACAAAAAAATGTACATCTCTGTATAGAGGGTTTTATTAAAGCTACAGAAATTTAATATGTATGTATTTTGTACAAAAACTAATACATGCACAAAAATAGGCGTGATCCGATCACAAAAACGCCAACCTCCCATATAACCCACAATATTGAAAATATAAAAAGGTTTATATGTGACCTACAAGGATTTAACTTAGTATGGGAGGATTTGATATCAAGACAAAGGTGTGCACACAAAATGGACGTCAGCCGCCCACGAATACGGCCTCCTCCCATACAACTCACAATATTGAAAATATAAAAAGGTTTATATGTGACCTACAAGGATTTAACTTGGTATGGGAGTGTTTTATATCAAAACAAAGGAGTGCACTCAAAATGGGCGTCACCCACCCTCGAACACGCCCATACAACATTAGTGACACCTGTTAAAAACTGTAAAAGAATGCGAATGAATGATACATTGAGAAAAAAAACAAGGTTTATTTATTTAAGGTTGCGTACATTTTTGACGTTTTCTCATTACGGCACCTTATTTTGAAATGAGAGGAAAAGACCGTAGTCATTTGAGCAAAGAACTGACACGGTTGCCTGAATATAATACTATTTGGTAGTTTTTTGTAGTACTATTTGGTAAATTTAATACTAAAATTTTTGTTTACTACTTTTATTCTTCCTATTTTTATGTGTAAATTCGGATGTCCTGATAAAATTAAGCCATTGAGTTTGATATACCCATAGTTTTAAATTTTATTGAAGGATTTCAGTATTAAAAAAGGTTTAATGAAAGAAATATATATTAAGAAAATTAAGAAAGACAGATCAAATAAAAATTTTCTGAGTCGAAACTTGAATTGCATTTGACATCGTTGTTCGTTAAAAGCCCCTTTACTTCTAATTTTGACAATAATCAAAATTTCAACACATCTTGACTTAGTGTGTACACAATATAACAGAAAACTGCACAAAACCCTGAAAAATACTCTTTTTTTCTCGAGCAGCACAAAATCCTACTTTGTAAACGTCAAAATATTTTAGTTTACATAAAATAAGGATGCGTCAAAAAATGTACGCAAACTTATATAAATGAGCCTTGGAAAAAAACATACTTTAAAATCAAAGAAAAAATTTAAATAAAAGAAATTTAAAGCATTTGCGTTTCTACAAAACAAAATCTCAAAACAAACTTGTTTTAAATTCAAATATAAACTCCTTTCCTTTTTTCATAATTTTCTCTTGTCTTTGAAATAACAAAATAAAAAAAGTGCTATTTGAAAATTATGACAATTTTTGAATTTTTCGAATTGGTTTTATGAATATCGAACATGAAATAAAATAATCACTAATTAATTACTTCAATATTTCAAATTCAAACTTCATCAAGTGGAGTTAAAATTTGATATTCAGAGGGCTCCAAGGGTAGCTGATAACTAATCTGATGTCGAAAACTCAGAAAAACTGGAAATATGGCATCGAAAAATCATGCTTTAAAACATTTGTTTTAAATTTTAAAATTTTTGTTTTAAATTCGTTTTTATATTTAAAAAAATTGTTTTAAAAACAAAAACTTTTGTTTTAAATTTACTAGCATTTGTGTTTAATTTAAATGAAATTGTTTCAAGCTCTATTGCAAAAACAAACTAGTTTGATATTAACACAATTGAAGGGCTTATTGTAAAAACATGATATGCCACATAAAAAATATTTCGAAATAATCGACCTTAAAGTTTTGAAAAAAATGTATATTTGTATGAAATCATTAAAATGCTTAGAAGAACTTTTACGTATACGGAGAAAATTGATCGGGTAATGGTCGCAATATTTTCAGTGGATATTGATAGTATATCAAGGAACGTAATGAACATAAAATATGAAATTTTAAAGCAGTGTAGCATATCATGTTTTTGCAATAAGCCCTTCAATTTCATTAAATTCTAACACATATTTCCCTCAGTATGGTAGGTTTGGGGTATTCCATAGTCGGCCTAGACCGACCTTAGGGTTTCCTTACTTGCTTTAAATTCTAATCTGATAATTTTGACAGTGTTACCTGTTCGAGTTCAAAACTAAAACCAACAAAGATTTTTTTAGAGTTCCTAAGTTACATTTTAGTTCATAGTTCATCGAAACAATTTTATTTAAGCCCTTTTACAGCACACTGGGATCATCTGCACCGTACTAGTTTTGTATTTTGGGTAAAAGTATTAAAGTAAGTACATTCTTATGCTTTTAGTATATTTTTTTTTTTTTTAACTTACTTAATAAAATTGTTGGCCTATACAACATGTATTTTATTAAAACATACACTTTTAAAAAGCTTACAAAAAAATCAAGCAAAAATATTCGATACTTTACTTTTTTATGGCGGGGTTTTTCTTCGCTGTGATGCATATAATCCCAGTGTGCCGAGCACGTTATGCCAGAGAAGTGTGCCGAATAACGGTTAAGAACTTACTAAGAACTAGCTTTTAATCAACTCTATTTCGACTTTGACTGACGTTAATCGTTTGATTTCGCATTTTGAAAGGTAACTTCCATTGAATTGTTCGTTTATCAAGGACCAAAAGCAGACATAAAATTAAAAGAAATGTTTAATTATTTCCACTTAATTTGTGACGCACTGTTTGGTAAGAGCACTATTGTGAAATATGTTTATAAGAATGCCTTCTTATTTTTCATTATATTTAAAGATATTTTATGAGTTCCGAACATAACTTTTGCTCTATTATAACCAGTTTGCATTTATTTAACTATATTTAACAGTGTTTATCCATAGTAGATATATATATATAGCATTTACCATTTGCTGACGTCTTCAAAAAATTGGTCAATTTGAATTCTAGGTTGTGCACCAAATTATACACTTTACACACATTTCAACATGCCAATTCTTAGGAAAACTTCTTGACAACACTAAAGGAACACTATGCTTTTGTTCAATTCAGCATATCCTGTCGCTCGGTGCAAAGCATGCAATTCGTTGATTTTATCGATTAAATGCAATTAATTCTAACGACTATTTTCATCAAAGCTTATAATTACAATTAGGTCTGTCGTCGTGCAAATGCGTTATTCACTCATTTAAGCGTTTTAACTGATTAAATAGTAAAAACAACAAGCTTTTAAAAAAGCTTTTCAAAACACAATTCACATATAAGCAATAAATTCAATATTGAAATATTGAAAAATTTCCTTTTCGAACATTGACAGATTTTCTAAGTATTTTTTTTTTAGAGAAATATTTCTTTTATTCCTTCAAACGTATCGAGAAAAAAACACGCTCATAAGCAAAAGGAAACGTCGATGCCACAACAGCCATAAACCGTTACTAGCGATAAGGTTAACAACAGAAATAATATCCTTTGAGCGGATCAATCGAAAAACAGTCGACAACGACGACGACAACAAACGAAGAAGCTAGCAAGCTACCGAAGGAACTAGACGAACAAGCCCTTAACTAGCCAAGCTAAGTTGAACCATCAACCAGCCAAGTTAGCCGCGGAGAAGTGCTAAGCATTTGCACCTGGTCAATAAAATTATTTGGCTAAACAACGTAAGAACCAACAAAAAAAAGGTAGATATGTGGCACTCAGCTGCTTTTTTTTTGTTTTGTTATTGTTTGTGGCTTAGAAAATGGGTGGTGGCCGTTAGCATGGTGGATGGCAAAACTGTTTGCCACTAGCTTCTACCACCAAATGTGGAAACCTATGCCATTGGTAACGCACGTTGTCCTAGAAACCATAGGCCATAAAAGTAACCAAAACAGATTCATTTGGCCGGCAGTTTTAGGAATAATGAAGTATTTGTAGTTAACTTCAAATATATTAATCGTTACGGGTTTTCACTAAAAAAAGTTTTTACTAGGGCTTTTGATATTTTTGTAACTTACTCGGTTATCCAAAACTTCAAAAAAATCACGGTTATTCGGATAATATGTAATTTAATAGTCAGTGCTGGTGGGTTTCGAGTTTTGAAGGAACCAGTGCAGTTTTTAATCTTTAAGCTTTTATTTTAAACGGAAACTTCCTATTAAACGGTTGCTTTAAAGTGGACATTAATAACAATACATTAGGGGTATTCTCTGAATAAATTTGAAGCTAAAGTAATGAAATTCGATATTATAAAATTCATTCTAAAACATAGATCAAATTTGAAAATCAGCCAAATCGGATAAAAACCACACCTACCTCTTATACAAAGTGAAGTATTCAAAACTAAATCTATTGTCTTGAAATTTTGCACAAAAGCTTTGATCTCAATAACGCAGACGGAGTTTAAAATGTTTACGAAAGAAAGCCTTCTTACTTAGGTTGCCATTGAAACGCGTGGCCTGGTCAATCCATCCATCTCTCCATCGTCGACCCTCGATTTTCGTCTTAAACACATTTCTCGCTGGAGTTTTTTCCTCCATACGACAAACGTGACCCAGCCAGCGTTATCGCTGAATTGTAATACGCTGAGTTAAGTCAATGTCGTAGAGGTCATACAGCTTTGGTCTTAGACGGTTTTGGCCTTGTCTAAGAATTTGCGCTAGGCTCTTGTCGTGCGCTTGCTGGCGCCAGATGGAAACTCCAAGCGTTGTCAGGCTATCCAATGCCTGGTCTTTCCAATGGAGATGCGGTCTTCCTCGTCTGCGTTGGCCACCACTGGGTACCGAATTCAATCATTTTTTCGCTGGAGCTCCGTCGTTCATTCTTTCGACATGACCTAGCCAGCGAAGCCGCTCTTCTTTAATACGCTTGACTATATCGATGCCGGCATATAGCTTATACAGCTCGTGGTTTCATCGTATTCGGTACTCGCCATTGACGCCGATTGGACCATAGATCTTGTTAAGGATTTTTCTCTCGAACGCTTTCAAAATCCTTTCATGAGTGCTGCTCAACGTCCAGGTTTGTGATGCGTATAGTAGGACGGGCAAGATAATTGACTTATAGAGCGTTAGTTTTGTTCGTCAAGAGAGCTCTGCTTCTCAATTGCCTAGTGTGCCCACAGTAACACCTGTTGGCAAGAGTTATTCTTCGTTAAATCTCTTCGTTGGAGGAGTTAATGCTGGATCCCAGGTAAACGAAGTCCTTCACAACCTCAAAGGAGGTACTGTCAACAGTGACGTCGTTTCCAAGACGCTGGGACTGTTTGTTTGTTGATACAAGATACTTCGTTTTATCTGCATTCACTGCAAGACGTATTCGACTCGACTCTATTTTCTAGCCTGGAGAATGTTGCACTGACTTCGCGCCAATTATGTTACTTATAGCCAATGATGTCAATATCATCAGCATACGCCAGCAGCATAGCACTGTTATAGAAAATTGTGCCGCTGCGTCTCAAGTCAGCAGCTCGGATAATCTTCTACATTACTATATTAAAGAAGTCGCACGATAAGGAACCACCTTATCTGAAACCTCACTTGGTATCGAACGGAAGGGAGAGGTCCTTCCCGATTTTCACTGCGCTGCTGGTGTTCTTCAGTGTCATCCTGCAAAGACGTATTAGCTTCGCAGGAATACCAAATTCAAACATGATGGAGTATAGGAGACTCCTTATTGGACTGTCGAAGGCGGCTTTGAAATCGACAAAAATATGTTGTGTGTCGATTTGTTTTTCGAGGGTCTTTTCCAAGATTTGTCGGAGCGTGAAGATCTGGTCGATGGTGGCCTTTCCAGGTCTGAAGCCACACTGATAAGATCCAATCAGTTGATTAACGATGGGCTTCAGTCTTTCACACAATACGCTCGACAGGACCTTATATGCGATATTAAGAAGGCTAATCCCACGGTAGTTGGCGCAAACGGTGGAATCGCCTTTCTTGTGGATTGGGCAGAGCACACTGAGGTTCCAGTCATCTGGAATGCATTCTTCCGACTATATTCTGCATAGAAATCTGTGAATGCATTTAAACAGAGCTTCGTCACCGGTCTTAAACAGCTCAGCCGGTAGGTCATCGGCTCCTGCGGCTTTGTTGTTTTTAAGCCGAGCTTTAGCTGTTAAGACCTCGTTATAGTCGGGCAGCCGAACTTCAACGCTATTCATCCATAATTAGGCTTTCCGGGATATCATCTCCACTGGCGGGATTATTGTCAGCATTGCCATTTATAATACTAAAGAAGTGCTCCCACCATAGCATCAGTGTACTCTGGATATCTGTCACTAGATTCCCATACTCATCCTTGTAGGAAGAGGCTCCGTTTTAAAACCATCGGCCAGGCGTCTTATTTTTCAAAAAATTTTCGAGTCTCATTCCTGTCGCCATGCATCTCAATTTTCTCGCACACACGCATTTGCGCCTCTCCTTTTTTCGCATGAAAATGCGTCTCTCTTCCCTCCTCTTCTCTCGAAGTATTGCTCCATAACAGCGCGCGTTATAACCGACTGCAGGGTGGATTTGTAGACGGTGTCCTTCTCTACAGTGGCGTCACGACACTCCTGGTCATGTCACTGGTTTCGGCGAGGGCGGTGGTAGCCTATCACCTTTTCGGCAGCCGTACACATAGAGTGGGATATTTGCATCCACTGTGCGCATATATTGCTAATCGGAGGAGTGCTTTCTTGAAGAGGATTGAGAGTCGAGTAGCGAAGGCTTCGGCTGTCCGTTTTGACTGCTGCTTTTTGACGTCTAGCTTTCTTTGTGTAGGATTCCGAGCATTCTTAGCTGCGCACAGACGTGTACGGATCTTGGCTGCGACAAGATAATGATCCAAGTCTATGTTAGCAACACGGATCGTTCGTACGTCTAGTACACTGGAAAAGTGCCTTCACGTCAATCAAAACGTGATCAATATAGTTGAACATTCCAGTTGCATATCCGTAAATCATTATCAGTTTTTCGTTTGCGGTAGTCGTCATCAGATTTGGAGATCATTCTTTTATTTATTCTTAAGCTTTTCATTGAAATAGTTCTATTACGCGGTGGCTTCAAACCCGACGCACAACATTTGCTTGATGGCCAAAGGTAGCCCGCCGCCAAAGTCTATCGGGCGATAGTTTTTAACGTTTCCAGGAGACACCACGCGGAGGTTTGAGTCGACTTGAGGTGATTTTGAAATGGATAATGCTGGCCTCGCCAAGTTGAGGCAGTCAGACACGTTGCCATGTGAAGATCGCCCCCTTGTCTTCCGTAACGTAATCTAATCTGGAGGTCAAATTTTCCATCACTTTTTCCAACATTTGTGGCCATCTGTCAACAATAAAGCGGCGAATGTTGTCTTCCAAGTGGTAGATCGCTTCGTGCTTATCGGCGTAGACCAGTGGCTTCACATGTCCCCAAAGAAAATAGTCTAACAGCGTTAAATCGCACGATCTTGGAGGCTAATTCACGGGTCCGGAACGTGAAATTATCCAATTATCCGGTTACCAAACGTTTCACGAGCTGTGTAACACGTTGCGCCGTCTTGTTGAAACCACAGCCCCCGCACATCATGGTTGTTCAATTGAGGAACGAAAAAGTCAGTAATCATGGCTCTATAGCGGTCACCATTGATTGTAACGTTCTGGCCAGCATCGTTTTTAAAGAAGTACGGACCAATGATTCCACCAGACCATAAACATACCAATCAGTCAGTTTTTCTAGATGTAATGGTGTCTCAACATACACTTTAAGAATATCTTCACTCCAAATACGGCAGTTTTGTTTATTGCCGTAGCCATTCAGCCAAAAGTGAGTTCCATCGCTAAACAAAATTCTCTTATGAAAATTTCGAACAGAACCATTATTTTCAAAATAAATTTGCACAATTGGGAAGCGTTGTTCGTGCGTCAGTCTATTCATGTTGAAATGCCAAACCAAAGTAAGCACAAATGCAGCAGGTAAAATGGCAGCCAAGTAAAACAGTGTTGCCAACTTAAAATTCTTAGCCTTTTAAAAAAAAACACCCTATACAACGGAAGGCGATTCCTTCCAAGTAACTTAAACCACATAATTATGTGTATTATTTGTGGTTAATAAAACTTTTAATTCAAAAGCAAGGACTTCAATCTGGGCATATTTTAAAACCGGTTATTGGTTATTCAGATTCATTTCGCACTTGTTAAACCATAACATATTTAGAAACCATAACCATGGCATCATAAACAACACTTATTTGTTTGTTTGTCTTAAATTTCACAAAACATGTATTTCAGGCATAGAAAACCTAAAAAACTTTTGCAGAATTCAATATGTCGCAAAGCAGAGAAAGTACTGGTCTGATGGAGAAACTCAAGACTTTGAATGAGATTATTTATCCGGAAATCGAACCGGCCATTATAAACAAAGAGATGATAGAAAAAGAATTTCTAGAGTCGGGCTACAAAGGCGAGGCGGCCAGACTGCATCAGATGGTGCCAGTGGACTTTGATCGCATTACCACACTGCGCTTGGAATTTAAAAGTATGCATGCATATATTACACAATATTTGTTGAATTTTGTTCATTATTTGTCAATTCTTTCTGCCCTCAGATATACTACGCATTGATCATTTGTGGATTATGCCGAATTTAACGAAGCTATCGTTGAATGCCAATAAAATCGAAGTAATCGAGCACATTGATATGTTAACCTCGCTCAAGGAGTTGGACTTGTCCTTTAACTATATCGAAAAAATTGAGAATTTAGAAAAGCTGGTTAAGCTTGAAGTGCTAACGCTCTTTAATAATCTAATCACAAAACTGGAAAATTTGGATACTTTGGAAAATCTGGTTATACTTAGCATTGGAAACAATAAGATTGACTCAACGAAAGGAGTGCGTGGGTTTAACTTTACGCGAAATTAATGTTCAGTTTATAAAACCATTTTTTTTTATTTTATTTTATTTTATAGATTGAACGTTTACGTTTTTTTAAAAAACTAAGCGTACTCAATCTTGAGGGCAATCCAATTGCAGAGAATCCCGAGTATCCACTGTCGCTTTACATTGCCGCCATACTGCCAAAAGTCAAGTACTATGATTATGTGGCAATTTCGGAAGAGCAACGTACGAAAGCGCGAGAACGTTTTTTGTAAGTTGAAAAAATTAAACTTTATTAAAAAATTAACTTAATTTTACATCGTTAAGTTACAGTAAGTTAGTTGTGGTATTTACAACCTATACAGCATAGGGGGCGTCTTTTTATATTAATTATTTACCCCATATAATGCAACCCACTCTTATGTACAAGTTCTATGAGTTTTGATCTCAGGATGAAACCTTCCTTTGCTATCTCTACGGCCTTATTTCAAAAACTCCCGCCTGCAAGATGCTTAAGTGATGCAAAAATTTATATGCCTGCCTTATGTCGGGCTCTGCGCCAGTCGGTTGGTCCTTAGTGCGTCGGTATTTTGGGTCGAGAGATCTGCTTTTGAGTACAATTGGATGAACTACCATTGCATCAGACAGAATCAAGTATTGCCGAGGAAGAAAATTTGGAATATTTATATATTGTTTCTTAGCAGTGATATTGAGGTGAAACCTTTAAGCATCTCAAAAAAATAACCTCTTTGAAATTAAATTTAAATTTTTAGTCGGACCTGTAGCTTTGACGATATAATTGTGTTATCTTTCAGGAACCCCAGACGTACAGAAGTACAAAAACAAAATTATATTTAGACAATTAGACTTTGATGCTGGTGTTTATGTAACTGTTTCGTCATAAATTGTTAAGCATTACAAAATCCGCTCTGGTTTTTTTAATTCGACAAGCAACCGACTCAATGGGATGGTCAGATACTTCAAGCACTTTTACGATTAAAACTTTGGTTTTCCTGTAGTAAATTTTTAGTTTTTTACAGCTTTTTTGGTCTTGAGAATTGCATGTTCCGAAATTTGAGTGCAACGTGTTCAGGTATCAATGATGTTTCATCGAGTTTTTGCCTTCAGACCCATCAGCCTTATGTCCTTCATACTGGAAAGTATGGAAAAAATTATTGACAAATACTTAAGAGAGAGTTCCTTGTCAATGTATCCTTTATGAAAGGCACAACATACTTAGCAGACGGGTTAATCTATAAAGTCAGCGCATAACGACCTTGTTAGCACAATTAAAAATCTATCGACCTCAAGGAAATATGTAATGTCGCTTTCCTTGATATCGTAGGATCGAAGGACCCTCAAAAAAACTACAACCAAGGGATGCCTTAAGGAGGCATCCTATCACGTTTGCTTTGGTTCCTAGTTGTAGATAGTCTCCTAATTGAACTCAAAGGTAGTGGGGTGATGTAGCAGTCATCATAGGAGGGAGATTTTAAAGTGCAGTGTCCGACGTTCTACAAGCGGCACTGAACATGGTGCAGAGATAGTGGTAAAACGAAGGCTTCCCTGTAAACCCAAAATGTAACTAATGTTAATTTCCCGAACCTCTTTGGGGAGGAAGTAGATTTTTTCCAACTCAGCAAAGTAACTTGAAGTGGTCCTGGACAGCAAACTGTTCTGAAACCTTCACATAGACCGCATTATTAGCCGATCCATAGCCTCTTCGTGCCCACTGTGGCTTTGACGGGAATGAAAATGCAGACTCTCTAGCCAGATAGGGAACAGAACCACCATTCACAGGACCGGAATCGTTCTGTGGTGTTGGTAAGAATCTCTTCAAGCAACACTTCAAAACAACCTCATTCCGCGAATTTCAAGATTCTTGGTATAACTCTTTAGGATAGATGTGCACTAAACTAATTTTCCGAGAACTATCACCTAAGAAATCGAAGTACCTAATTTACATAAGAAAAAACGACTTAAGGGCGATGACCGGACATTGTAAACTAAAGAAACATCTCCATATAATGAATTTCTCTGCTATGTATATGCCTTCATGATGAAAAAAACTGCAGACATTTTCTCACATTTCTCTGAATGTCCAGCATTTTTAACCTCAAATGTGAAATGAATGATCGCCCAAAATATTTTTTGGGCATTCGTTCATTTTTGATTTTGTTCGATTGGCTTTTGGGCGATTATTCGCACAGCCGTTATCCATACTTGTTTTTAAAATACTTTTTGCAAGCTTTTTTTATGTTTTGCTTCTTTCTTCCTCCTTTTACCAATTAAGCCGAGAGCTGCGTGAAATCGAAGCCGAGGAAGAAATTGAAATAATCGAACGTTCTCAACGCGCCAAAGAGGAGCTAGATGCTCAACGCCTTTCCAGTAGCTTTGTTGAACATCTCAACGATCATCAGCTCTTCGAAACAATATGGAAAGGTGATGAGGAGGCACGCGCTTTAATGATGGTAGGCGTTGAGGCTGATTTACTTAAAGAAGAATACGACAAGGATGTCTACAATATAACACAAAAAATATATAAATATGGTCTTGAGCAATACGAAGAGCGAGATTTGGAAATAAAAGAATTTCATTCCAATTTGGAGGAGGGTCAAGCCGAAGTGCAGCTAGCAGGTCAGCAAACTATAGAGAAATTTTTACGTTACAAAGATAAGATTTTTGAGACGGCAACAATGTGCTTGAAAAACTACGAGTTGCGTACCATACAGGGAGAGGATGAAGAATCACCTGAAAGTTTGGAGCTTATGCATAAATATGAGACACTTGTTGCAGAGTTTGATGATGCCTCAAATTCCGTTTGGCAAGAATTAATGACACAAGAATTGCATTTACACGAAGTCACAGAAGCAAGTCTTGATCTTTGGCTTATTTAAATTTGTTGTCAAAATCCATTATTGTGCTTTGCAGGAGTCGATTATGAATTTCCAATTCAACATTCAGGAGATGATGACAAAGTTCGTTGAACAAGTTAACAGCTACTTTGTTCAGTTGCGCGACATAGCGTTGCACTTTTCAGAGAGCTTGACTGACATTGTTTCGCGTTATATAACACAGAAGACGGCGCTACAGGACTTTGCTGATGTTCCACCTGAGCTGCTACACTGCATGGAGGATCGTGATGCTCTTGCTAATTTAGTGACTGGCATGAAAGACACGCAGTCCTCTCGCATTGACGAGCGTGAAGATCGTTTAGTTCAGCGCTCAAAAAAGTTCATTGAAGACATGATTGACAAAATTAATGGGTGAGACAACTTTTTAAGTTGTACAAGAGTTGTTTGCGAATTGTTAAGAAAATTTCCTATTCAACACTTTTATCTTTCCTTTTTAATTCCCTCTTTATACAGCGATGAACTGGAGCGCAATCGTGCCAAAATCCTTGAAATAAATTCATTCCTCGAGACGATGTCAGAAACCTTGAGTAATCTGCAAATGGAAGTGCGCGAAAGCATCATGAAAGAAGAGGGTTAAAATTTTCGAGTATAAATTTATATATAATATAATATAATATAATTTATTGAGTCTTTTTTGGATTTTTACAAAGCTTACGTATATATTACAAAAGTGGTCATAGAACTATAAAGTATTATTCTAAATGGTTAAAAGAACGGATGCAACTTGCTTAGTTTTACATGAGAAAGGATAATACATATGTATAATGATTTGAAAGAGTAAATAGTTGTGCTTGCTCTCGGCACATTGATCATAGCGGTAGATGTATTATCTTATTAAACTTAAACTAACTTAATTATAATCTTAAAACTAAAGGAATAACTAAAAAACATAAAATAAAGGCTTATATTGCCGTTTTACTATAAAAAATAGTGAACATTTTTGTTAGCCTCTATGAGACCCTGAGACTATACATTTGTAAAATTCAGGTAAGAGCGAAATCGTTAAGTCAGAATCTAGAGAAATATCTTCGTTTAAAATTCCAATAGGTGATAGATAGACACTGGAAGACCAGTTGGAGGCAATTTGACTATTATAAATGTCAGCAATTAAATTGTTTTCATGGTATTGAAACTTTAAAACAAATCTTTCAAGTAGAGAAAGTGAGTATATACAAAGTGGTTTAATTAATGCTTGACTATAAATGAAAAGGTTAGAATATTTTTTTGAATGATATTCATAATAACGATCAACGCAAAGTCGTAAGATTTTCCTCTCCAAAATTTCTAACTCTTTTGCTACAGTTGGGGATATAGAAAACCAAATAGGAAAAGCATAGACAATAACCAAAAGCATACTGACTTTATAAATTAAAAGTTTTGTATTTTTACTTAAAAATTTATTACGAAGTAATTTTGAAAAGTGCATTTTTATGTTATTAACTTTTTGAAGTGAAACTTCTTTGGCGGCGAGTGAAATTTCAAGGTCTCTTATTCGTGACGCTAGGCTAACGTTTTGAATTCATATGAAAATTTTAAAAAAATTATCGTCGCCAGCGGGAATAGAACCCATGCTCTCTATTAAGCATCTCATAATAGTCAGAATCTCTATCACTACGCCACATAGGCATATGTGTATTCTAGCGAACAAAATGCAATTAATATTCAACGAGTTTTAGTCCGTGTCTTGCATTCCACAGACACACACCATGTCTGAAGAACGTACTGTACCATTTGATCCGTACTGTACCATTTGATTTTCATCCTACAAGTATGCAGGGAAATTCTATTTCTTTATGCTTGGAATGCTGTACATTAATACAACAAACAAAATATAACAATTGTGCATATTTTTTTGTTGAATATTGAATCCTAGCTTAAAGCTTAATTTGAAAGAGCATATCATAACGTTGATTGTTATCAAAAACTTGAAAGGTTATTGACAACATGCAAATCAGTTAAAACGATATAAAATTAAAAACAAGAAGTGTAGAAAGTGAAATAATTAAGACTGCCGAGTCGTTTTTGTCATGCCAAAAAATGTCCCGAAGCTAAGAAAAGTACCTTAAGAATGCAACTGTAGCTAGTCCACAACTCAGCTCACGAAAGTGCTTTTACATTTTCGACTGATTCTTTAGAAATTAAAAGCTAATTGTTATTTTTTGCCTTGTATTTTTTTTTGGGGAAAAATAAAGGTTACTTTTTACTTTTATTTTATCGGATGAAAATAATATATCAATACTTTTTTAGTCGGTAAAATGACCTTTGAAAAAATACAAATTGCCTGATATTTTTGACCAAAAAAATAAACGGTAGAAAAAACTGTTATTTTTGACCGATAAAATAAAATTCAAAAGTAACTGTTATTTTTGCCCAAAAAAATATAAGGCACACAATAACTTATATTTATGTCGGAAAAAATAAAATAAAATAAAAAGATAACAGTGATTATGTGACTTTTTCGATAAAAACCATAAACGGTACGGTCCCTGGATATAAATATTGAATAAACAGAATATTATTCCATTTTGTGTTGATTGATTTTCTTTTCAGATACTTTCTCTCTATTTCACACTAAAATCTATCATATTTTTTACTGTTTAAGAAGTTTCACTTCTGCCACATGTACGTTGCTACACGCGAATTTTTTTGATAATTAAACGAGCATGCTCATTAAATTTGACTAATTTGTTAAAAGTAAACCCGAGATATTTGATACTGTTTTTAAATGGCATTTCAACCCCATCTAAAAAAAGTCTCAACAATTTACTTTCAGGTACAACATAATATGCACATTTTCCTGATGCGTTTCTGAGGCAAATAGCTTCGGATTTTGCTATATTTATTTTTATTCCCCATTTTTTATAAATACAATTTATCAGATGGAGATGATAAGAAACCATACTCAAAGCTTCAAACGGCGACTCGGCATGAGCGTAAACAAGTGAATCATCTGCATATAATATGCTTTTAGAGCTATTGGCATAATGAGGAAAATCGTGAATAAATATGTTGTATAAATGGGGAGCTAATATCGCAACTTGGGGAACTCCACTATTAACGGGACCCATAGCTGAGCGAATATTATTAATTTCTATGAAAAACTTCCTATCACTTAGAAAACTACGTAGCAATTTAATGATGAAAGGATCAAATCCGATACTTATTAATTTGTAAATAATTCCATCATGGAACGCGTTATCGAATGCTTTCTCAATGTCGAGTGAAACTGCGACAGTACATTTCTTTCGTCTTAAATTACAAATAACGTCGTTATGAAACTTAAGTAGAGCATGACTTGTCGAATGCCCGCGTTTAAATCCAAATTGATTGTTAGGAATATAGTTGTAATTTATATTTAAATTAAGTTTTATATATACGACATGTTCAAAAAGTTTTCCTAGATTGGATAGAAGAGGAATTGGTCTAAAGTTATTCAATATATAATTTCCTTTCTTTTTTTGTAAGGGAAGAATTTTAGCAATTTTCCACGAAGTTGGAAAGTATCCGATATTAATGCAATTGTTTAAAATTATGGATAGAAATTGATAAGCAAGTAAAGAAAATTTTTTTATAATATAGTTGGAAATTTTGTCTTGACCAAAAGATTTCTTCGAATTTAGTAACAACGAAGTTTCCTGAAGTTCGATAGGGTTAATGAAATGTGTTATATTTGAGTTTTGCATAGAAGAAAATTGCGTCGCACAAACAATGAGGATAGGACAAAAAGTTTGATTCAATTGTTGATTTAATATTGGTAACATCGTTATTTAAGGGAATGGTTTCTTTGTATACTTCACAAAAGTGATCTTTAAAGGCTTCTACTTTATCGTAGTCTTCGTTGTTTACTAAAACTTTATAGCAAAACTTACTTTTTTTATTACCAATTAACTTATAAATTTTTTTTGTATGCTAAAGGACCAGGCTTAATTTTTTTTAAGTTATTTTCAAATTCTCTCGATTGAGAAATTTCGACTTGTTCTTTGATAATTGTTTTAAGTAGCTGAATTTGAACAGATAACTGAGTATATTCTGGGGTGATTCTATTGAAGTTACGATGGTAAATTTTTTTTAGATTTTTTTGCCAAATGTATTTAATTTTGAATAGTTTCTTAATGCTATCTGGAATAAGACATTTTTTGTTTTTTATTTCTGTAACTTCCACATGTGTAGATGTAACTGTGTTCACTGTTTGTGACAACTTTTCTATGTGCAAGTCTATTTCGGCATTACTTAAGTTACGATCGGAAGGAGGTAATAACGGAGTTAAAGCTGATTCAAGGTCTGATTGGAAGTACGTCCAAATTGTGTTTCTAAAAGAAGTAAAAAACCGAGGAAGATTTGAAAGGAATTCAAAATTTTAAGAATTAATTTAAATTTTAATGGAAAATGGTCAGAAAAAGTAGGAAGAGTGTTTATCTGATAATTTGGATTAATTAAATCAATTAGATTTGAATTTATAAGAAAGTGATCTAGGAACGAAGAGCCGTTTGGATATGTAGGTTTGGAATCCGAGATCCGAAAAAATTCATGCGAGAAAGTTTGAAGCCAGTCGCGTAAAGATTTCCCATTGCAATTATCAATTCCATCGCCCCAAGATCTGTTTTTAGAGTTCAAATCTCCACCTAGAATGCAACCATCATAATTTTTAGCGAAATCCTTTATCTTAACAAGGCCTTCAAATAGTTTTGAGGGTGAGAAATTACAAGGAAAATATAATGAACCCAGTAAAAATTTTTTTATGCTTCCATTAAATGATAAGTTTATTTGAACGAATAAATGTGGAAATTCTAAGCCTGGAAGAAAGACTGTTGAGTATTTGTATATATTTTTGATTGCAATGCCAGTACCAAGAGCTGAATTGTCAGAAACAAAATTATAATCTTCTAGAAAGACTTTTTTATTTTTATGCAAATGTAACTCTTGAATGAATGCAAAATCAATATCGTTATTGTAAAGAATTTTTAGAAGTTCAATCCTTCGACTCATTTCTAGAAACGATCTTGTGTTAAACGTTAAAAAATGTATGAAATTACGGACCATATTTATTGCGAACTTCTTCTAAAAGTTTAAAGCAATCTGATTTAGCTTGTTCTTTAGGAAGATACCTGAAGTTTTTAATGAAGGATTTTATTTTTGATTCTAGAGTAATGGGTTCAGGAACAATAAAGTAACTAGCAATTTTAAGAAATTCATCTATAAAAGAAGGCTTATTTACTTTATCATGAAAGTTACTGGCATACGATTTATTTGTGGAAACTAAATTAGAGTTGATTAAAACCGTGTTAACTGCTTTAATAGCATCGTGTTTCTTTTCTTTTGCCAAGTTTAATAAATTTTTTTTTTTTTGGAGATATACTTTGTAAGCTGGACAGCCTCGAAAATTTGCCGGATGGCCACTCTGCTGACAGTTTGCACAGAATGGGGTGGAATTTTCATGTTTTTTCAGAAGACAGCATCCAGGCTCGTGAGCTTTGTCGCATTTAACACACGTGTATGGTTTATTGCAATTTCTTGCACTGTGACCCCAATATTGACAGCGCATGCATTGTATTTCTTTATTATTGTTTTTTGGAGCCTCCCAGTTAACTACCTGATTTAAAATGTATCGAGCTCTCATGACATCTCCTAATTTTTTACCAGGAAGAAGCGAGACTAGATAAAGCCCAGTATCGTAGTTGTTTTTACGCGAATATGATGTGGCAAACTTAGTGACTTTGTCTACTACACCTGGTATTTCGAGATCTAGAGCTGCTTTTATATCATCAGTGGAAGTTTTAAAATAAATGCCACGCAAAACTAAACACACTAGTCTAAGTGCCGAGGGAGTGAAAGAGTAGGATTCTATGCCTTTTTCCCGCAACAGTGTCATCATTTCAATGTGAGCTGACAAATCTTTAAAATATATTTTGCTTTTGTAATTTGATTTGTTTATTATTTTAAAAGAAATTTTTGGAGACTTTGCCTTCAATTGGTCGACCAGGTCTTTAATATTAATATTGTATAAAATTATTGGAGGACAACATGAATCTTTAGTTTTAATTCTATTTGTTTCGCTCTTACCTTGAGTAGCTGCACTGGGATTCATATTAATGGGATTAGTTTCAATGTTAAGATCCGTTAAAATTGAAAATCTGTTTGTAGAGTTGTTTTGATAACCTGGTTCATTGGTTAGAACTGCTGAGTCCTTGCTTCCGAATGAAGCCACGTCGAGACTTTTTTCATGGCCGCCTGCAGAACGTTTTAAGCGTTTGTGAGATCTGGTGACTTCTTGGAAATTCTCTTCGCAATTATCTTGTGGAGAATACGTGTTTAAATCTGCGCTTGATGCAAAGTTTGAAATCATGTTTTCAGTAAATTCTGAGCCACAAAAGGAGTGAATGCTTTGAACTTCTGAGTCGTGTGCGTCTGCGAATTTATCCGGAGCTTTTTTTTCGTGCACGTTGTGCTCGTTTGGGATGGCTTTATATCCATCCATAGTTATATTAAATCGAAGGACAGAAAGTTCTTTATCGATGTATATAAAATTGGTTTTGTATCACAGGATATACAATTTTTAAAAAATATTAAAATTTTTTTTTATTTTTTCAAAATTTTACGCAGAGTAGAGAAAATTATATGTTTTCTCGAACGCCTACCTATCGAAAAACCGTATAAATTTATACAGTGAATCAAAAAAGTTTAGGCACAAGCAATGTTTCTGAAAAAAAGTGTTGCTTAAGTATCTAATAATAACGAATTTGACCAAAGTTTTAATGAAGTAAGTACCATTAGAAATAGTTCTTTCTTAATATCCAAAAAATGTCCCGTTACTTCAAACTACCAATCAAAATTTAAGCGGATGAAGGAAAAATCCTTATCAAAAAAGTTTAGGCACACTTTGTATGTGTCTCATGTTGTTTCTTATTTAGCAATATCTCTTGGTTTTTTGTCTTTACTTTTGCGCTTAAGTTATTTGTTAAAAGTTTTTACTGAGTGTTGATGTTGGTTTCGGTAAAGATTGAGCGGTTTCGGTAAAGATTGAGCGAAGAAATAAGCAATGGAACAGAAATTTCGGTTGACGTTCGTAAAATAATAATAAATGTTTATGTATAGAAAAAACCGTATCGCGAAACCGGTAAATTAGTAAAGAGATCATATTCAAGTATCAGTAACATCATAAATCATTATAAAATACCGGTAAAGTAAAGCGTAAGAGCCGATCTGGTCGTGCCAAAATTTTAACGCTACACCAGGATTAGATTGTAGTGCCTGCAGTTACTCAAAACCCTAAAATTTAGCTGTTAAATTGTGCAACGAAATACAGCAACGATTTGAAAAAACTTTGATGCTCGACCACTTCGCGATACACTTAATGAAGCTGGATATCAGGTTCGAGTTTATCGACGCAAGCTACAAATTTAAGCTTCAAATACAAAAAAGAGCTTGGAGTTCCCAAAACCCTACGTAAATGAGCCGGATTCATTTTGGGATTGTATTATTTTTAGTCATGGATCTTAATACAATTTGTTTGCATCATATGGCGCTCAAAACCATTTAAGAAAACTGAAAAAAGAGCTGTAGGAAAATAGCATAAAAAAACAGTGAAATACAGTGGCGGAAATCGAATGATTAAGGGCTATTTGGCGGTGTCTGCAGTTAGGAATCTCATTTTTATTGATGATAAAATGGATAAACACCTTTGCTTGAATATTTTAAATGAGCATTTGACACCCAGTGTTAAAAAATTCGGGCTAACTGGGATACAATATAAATTTCAACAAGATAACGACCCACAAAATTGGTCTTATCTTTTGCTGGAATGGCGTATCTAGCTCTGAAATCAGCTAAAAACACCTTTGCAAGCACCCGATATGAACCCCATTCAGCATATTTGGTACTTACTAGAAAAAAATACGAAATATCAAATAAAATACTTCTAAAATGCGCTCAAGGAAGACATACGCACCGAATGGTCAATAATATCACCAGAGAAGACATCAAAATCTGTAAGAATGCGAAGACGTGAAGAGGCGATAATTTAGGCCAAAGGAGGTTTAGCCAAATATTCAAGGACTTGAAATTTACTCACTTTAATAAAAACATAATCACTTGTGCCTAAACTTTTTTGATGTCAAAATCATGTTTTTTTTAGTATTGTAACATTTAATATGAATTAAAATTGAAATTAAATTTTTATTTTGGTGTAAATACAAAATGAAATGTTTATTTTTTAAATGCTTATACTTTTCTTTTCTGCAAGTGTACTGGAAAAAGTTGTACTAACAAATTTAAACTCATAACTGCTTTGTGCCTAAACTTTTTTGATTCACTGTATTTACTACTTTATATAAAAAAAATTAACTTCAAAAATGCTTTAAAAAAATTCAATAACAACTGAATCAACGTTATACTTAAAACAATGATACTGTTATGCCTATTACTTTTTAGATTTTTGCTTTAAACTTTCTAGATAGTGACCCAAGCCTTTCTGCACGCTTGGCTGATTAACAAAAAACAAGAAGGATTGTAAGTCCTGGTCACGCTGTTCTTCGAGTTGTTGCAAGCCTTTGGCACGAAACTGTTGCTTCGTCATGGCGCGTGCAAATGGATTGACTTTGGCAAATGTGCCAATAAACTGTTCGCATTTTGCTATAGCCTCCTCCTTGGTACTAGCCACCTCGTCGATAAGGCCAGCATGCAGCGCCTCTTCCGTTGTAAACATCTTGCCTTGAGTCAAGGCCATCTCAGCAGTACGAGTTGGTAGCACATTCAAAAATGCTGCCATAAACCATTGTGGTGCAACGATACCTAACTTTGTTTCATTCAGGCCAATTGTAAAGTTGGGCAACATAGCGCGGTATTCGCAAGATGTTGCCAGCAAACAGCCACCAGCAGGTGAATGTCCCTGGTGAATGAATTAAAATTATTAAAAAGTTTGACAAGAGACAAAAAATTTTGCTTCACATTTATAGCTGCCGCTGTTGGCACGCTTGAGCCGTACAGGGCTAGCCAAGTGTCCTGTAAGGCAGTCCAAAAGTTCTTCAAACGCTCCTGATCTGGTTTATACATTTCCATGATATCCAAGCCGGCGGAAAAGATTGTATTAGAAGACTAGTTGGGAATAGAAGTGCTTTGTATGATTTTTTCTGGAAAATTTTTCTGTTTACTTTTCATAAACCTACCGAAGTTAATATAAGTCCGCGACTCTTGTTGCTTTCGATCTCATCTATAGATTCGTGTAAGTCACGCAGCAGCTCAAGGTTTAAGCCATTCACTGGTGGTCGATTCATGGTTAGTGTGGCAACTCCAGTTTTCTCATTAACTTCTACAGTGGTTAATTTTGCACCACCTGTGGAAGCACTTGAAGCAGAAGCCATTGTTCGAACTGCCGGCTGCAGATGTCGTACATATTTTGCATAGCACAGCATTTGCGATTTCATGTTGATAATAATTTGGCTGCTCTTGGGTGCTGCTATGAAAATCGACCTTTGGTCAGTTGGCTACTTTTTAAAAATGTTTTTAAACTAAATATTATTTGCTTAGAATTTGTCCTAATAAAGGTTATTAGATAATAATTTTTTTGTAAATTAACTATATAAAAACTATTTAACAAAATATACAAAACAAAATTAACGAATTAAGCGCTGCCACTGATAGAAATAGAAATAAATTTATTTTATTCCATTAAAAACTATTTTGTAACAGAACTATAAAACCGGCTTACAGCCACAAGTGTCAAATATTTATATGTTAACAGCGATAAACGTCAGGTCAATTCACAAGGTGAATCAGAGGAGTTGCGCAGATAATATAAATCTTAAACTTTGGTTACGCACAGTGCACTTTTTTGTTTTTTGATACGAAATCAGTAATTTTTGAACGGTTTAAGATAGTTTAACTTTGGGCTGAATTACGGCAGTAGTGATCGAATAAAAGCTTTCGTAATTATTGATTTTTCTGTTTAACTTTTTTATTTGATTTCAAATAAAAAATCTACTGTGATACAACAAATTTCGCATTGTTTTTTCAATGTGTTTTTTCACAAATTTTATTTGTCATAAAATAAATTTCGATACGAAAGCTTATTCGATCATGGATGCCGTAATTCGGCCCATAGTTTTTAATATTTATGGAATTCACAAAGGCTTAATAAATTATCAATTTTTTATATAGAAATGCTGATATATTATCCTTCTGAACACACTTTGATATTATAATCTGCTATATCAAATTTTCTTCCTATTAATCTCACTAAATACAAAACAGTCACAACTCGAAATTTTTCGATATCGAATGAAGTAGGGATGAATAGTCGAATTGAATGACCGGTTTCGACTTTTGTTTGTTCTATTTTAATTTTTAAATTAATGGTTTTTCCGAAGTTTATTTTTCGAATTTTACTCTCTTCTTTATCATTACCATTGCAAAAGCCCATATAATACTAGTTTTTTCTGTATTTTTTGTATGTTGAATCAATCCGAGCTTGAAGAGAAAAGAAATAAGTTATCAAAAAAATGTAAGCAACAAACTATCATGAAAAATTCGTACAGCAAAGGTAAAGACACTAAAAATTATTTGAAAATAGTTCACTATATCAAATTTTAAACTGTTGCGGCTAAAAAGTAAAATTTTGTTAGTTTTTTCTGCTATTGAAAGTAACATTTCAGGATTTTTTTAAAACTACTATTCACACCAATTGAAAAATATATCTGCTTTTTTGATGTGCTGCTCAGTTTACATTTTAAAGTTCTTAAAAATAGAACTTCAAAGTTAAAATATAAATGTATATTAAAAAATTTTGAAAGCGGCCAAACCTTGTTGGTTGCGTGTTATCAGGGACGGATAGCCGATTCAAATAATCGATTTTAGCTTTTTAATCGAAAACAATAACCGAATTAAAAAAAACTAAATTTTGGAGGAATAAACGACAAGCCGACTTTCGACTACTCGACTATCCATCCCTATAATGAAGTTTTTGTGTTTGCTTTTCTTTTGCAGTATCAACCTAAGAGTTTTATTTTTTGCTTCTCCTGAAAAGATATTGGATGATATAAAACATAAAATTGGAAAAAATACTGAAAAGCTTGTATAGCTGTATTGTATTATTAATCAATTCTAATTACATTTATAGATTAATTGAACAGTCTATTTTTGCATAATAATTTTTGGTTAAATTAACACTTTTCAAAGCACAAAATGACAAAAAAAGTAAACGTAAACCACGACGTTAAAAATATAAATAAACGGCAAATGAAATTGCATGAATTCAGTACGAACACTCACAATTTCGATCGAATTATCTAACAAATTTAATCAATTTCGGCCCAGTATGAATGTACTATTTTCATTTTTTCTTGATTTACAACAGGTCAACATATTTTGAGATCAGTTCAAGATGCCAAATATTCACACTTTAAGAAGGGAGAATTGTTTGCCGAGAAAAGAAAACGCCTTAAAATTAAAATATGCACACATTTTTTTCATTTCATGCTTACTATAGAAATATAATTAAGCATAACCACCCTGTTATTATAATAATATTTAAACCACATGTAGATGTCGCTCTGTGTAACGTCAACACTTCGTTGACAGCCGTACACGTCACGAAAATATCACTTCACGTCGTCGTTTTTTCTGCAATCGTGTCTTCGTTCGCCCGGCCAGTGTTTGACCAGAAAAATAGTTTACTTTCACTCTAACTTCTCAATTAAGATTCATAAATAAAATAATGGGTTCAGGAAAGCAGCAATCAAAAGTTCAATCGTCCGGATTCACCAAAGAAGAGGAGCTGTTGCTGCAGGATTTTAGTCGCAATGTAAGCACAAAATCTTCAGCTCTCTTCTACGGCAATGCATTCATCGTATCTGCCTTACCGATTTGTAAGTGTGACACGTTGATAGGGTTTGAGGGCTTTACTAAACTTACCGGTGGTCATCCAATAATCTGTTGAAACTAATGCGATTAATATGTTTTCCCAAACAGGGCTTTTCTGGCGCATACACAACATGGACCTGCTGCCCAGTGCCATTTTCTTCATCTTGATGACGGGTGCTAGCACTTACCTAATGGCCATGGCCTATAAGAACATCAAGTTTCAGCTGAAGCACAAGATTGCCGTTAAACGTGAGGATGCTGTTACGCGCGAGGTTAACCGTCAATTGGGTGATGACAAGAAGATCACTCGCAAAGACAAAGACGAACGCATACTATGGAAGCGTAACGAAGTGGCTGACTATGAAGCTACAACTTACGCCATCTTCTACAATAATGCTCTGTACTTGGCTATCATCATTTTCATTAGCTTCTTCATGCTGAAAAACTCGACACCTGCCATCAATTATATTTTCTCTGTTGGTTTGGCCAGCGGTGCTCTGGCGCTTTTCTCCACCAGTACTCAAAGCAATTGAAGTTTTGTGGGCAGTTGAACAAAATTAATGAAATTATTTTAATATCATTGTTGACATCAATTAATTGCTGAATTGATGTGCATATAACTTTTTATATTTAAATATTTTTTAAGACAACTAAAGGTATTTTCATTTCTTGCATTTTCGATAAAGAATGAAAATACATAACAGCAATTTATCTTCCAAGAAGTTAAGCGAAAGTATGATTCAATAAAAAACAAAAAACTATTTGGACTTGTTTTTGATTCCTTTTTTTTATCAATTGGTGCAAAGCAAGGAATTATTGAGATGAGACTGCTAGGTAATAAAGAGAAGGAATTTTTTCAGACAAAGATTATATTTGAAGCTTTAAATTTATATACAAAATAAATTTTAAAAAACTTTTAGCTTAAAAGTAATTTGCCGTTATTGGCTGTATAAATACACAAAAATTTAAACAACATGATTTGTAAAAAAATAAAAGCACATGTAAGATATTTAAATAATTAACAAGCTTCCAGGAGCAAAGCGATGCCCTGACCACCTCCAATGCAAGCAGAGCCAATTGAATACTTCAGCTTCTTGCGTCTGAAAATAAAGATTTGAGCAAATGTGGTGGAAAACAAATATAAGCAATAACAAAAACTTACTGCATCTCGTGCACCAAATGAGCAGTGATGCGTGAACCACTAGCTCCAAGTGGATGACCCAAAGCAATGGCACCTCCGTTGACGTTTAATTTAGACATGTCCAAGCCAAGTGCATCGGCACAGGCCAGAGTTTGTGCAGCAAAAGCTTCGTTAATCTGTTCAAAGAGGCATTTTTACAAAGATATTTTATATATATTTTAGTCCAAATATTCGAACTAGAAGAACTTACTTCAATAAGATCGATGTCTTGCAGTTGCTTCCCAGACACCTTTAGAACTTTTTGAATGGCGGGCACCGGACCAATGCCCATAATTTCTGGTTTTACGCCCACATACGAGTAAGCAACCAAGCGCGCCAAGGGTTTGAGGTTATATTCTTTAAGGGCTTCCTCAGAGGCAAGTATAACAGAGGCTGCACCATCGCAAATGCCCTAGAAGTAAATTAAAAAAAATTAATCATTTGTCTTAAGTCATCTATGTCTGCTTAGCGTACCGAAGCAGTGCCAGCAGTTACCACGCCGTTCTTTTTGAACAACGAAGGCAATTTAGTAAGGCCTTCGGCAGTAGTTTTTGGTCTGGGATGTTCATCGACAACAAAGTCCACTTCTTTGCCCTTAACCTTTAGTTTAATAGATGTAATTTCGGCATTGAAGGCACCTTCCTGTTGACCCTTTTGCCAGTTTTGTTGCGATCGTAACGCAAATTCATCCACACGTTCACGTGAGATTTTATATTGTTCAGCCAAGTTTTCAGCGGTGATCGCCATCGGCAGCTTGCAGTATGTATCGGTGAGACCTGCCCAGAGACTGTCCTCGAAATTGTAGGTGGCTCCTAGCGTGGTACCGAAACGCATATTGCGAGCAATAAATGGCGTTTGTGACATGTTCTCTACACCACCAGTTAGCGCAATCTTAGCTGTGCCCATGATAATGTCTTGAGCACCATTAACAACCGACTGGAAGCCAGAGCCGCACAGTCGATTAACGCCTAAGGCTGGTTTTTCAATTGGTACGCCGCAGTTGAGACCGACATGGCGAGGAACATATATGCCATCAGTGGAAGAAGCCTTAAATACATAAATTATAAATTTAGTAAAGCAACTAACGGGAGTCATACAACTTACCGAAATTACATTGCCAACTATAACGGTATCCACCTGTTCACCGCGCAGACCAGCTGCATCAAGTGCAGCCTTAGCAGCTACGGTTTGCAGTTGTGTCTGGTTAATGTTCTTTAAGGCACCGCCGAATGTGCCGAAAGCAGTACGCTTAGCAGCAACAATGTAGATACCTTTACATCAAAATACTTTATTAGAGGGCATTATAACCTGGCTCATAAATACTATTTAAAAAATAATAACGATTGGATACAATGCAATAAATCAAAAACTTGCATTAATTGATTGGAATATTTGTTGATATAAAGCTAATTGTTGAAAATATTGTATTTTCATCTCATTAACCGTTAAGAGAACAAAGTCCACTTGGTTGATTGATTAAAAACAGAACGCACTGAAACAACAGTGAAAGCGGCCAGTTATGTGAACATCATAAGATTCCTAATACAGAGTCCAAAGTTTACAATCTAGATACCTTGACACCACTAACCTTTGGTTGCAGCAGACATGTTGGTGATAATAACAAAAAAAACTAAATAAACTTTAAATAAGTTGATATAAAAATAAAGTTGCTAAAAATCACAGCTGTCTTGAATTGTTATAAACCACCAACGTTGATTATTCCAGCAATACTCGGCTCCAAGAGTTGGGACAATTTGGGGGCAAGCAAAGTGGCTTAATTTGGCCCCACAGGTACAGCGTTGCAAAATTTCAAAAGTTTCTAGCAGAGAATGAAATTTTTTAGAGGGTACGATAAAACTGCAACGATATGTGAGAAAATGTACTTTTTAGGAATTTCCTCACGGAGCAATTGAAAAGTAATTTAATTGATAGTACGTTTAAGATGGTATGACACTTGCTTTTTTCGCATTTTTTAGATCTTAAAAAATAGATTAAAAACTTTTACTTTTTAGGAATTTCCTCACGGAGCAATTGAAAAGTAATTTAATTGATAGTACGTTTAAGATGGTATGACACTTGTTTTTTTCGCGTTTTTTAGATCTTAAAAAATAGCAGCGGGTAAAAAGAAAGAATATACTTTCTAAGAAAGGATAATTATAGCAGGCCGTTGAATTTGGCATTTTAGTGTTATTTTAAATTTTGTCAAAAATGATGAATTGTTTACAAAAATATGGAAAAACTTTGTTAAAATATTAAAAGTCTAACTTTTTTGCAGTTCTTGTGTTTCTTTGGTTTTGTATATTCATTATAAATAAACAATAAAAAAAGTATATTGTGAAATGTCAGAATTGAATGTGCTTCTGTCAGATTTTAAACTGTTAGTGGCTGAAAAAGTAAATAGTTTTTATATTTTTCAGCCATTGAAAATGACTGTTCTGCATTTTTTTGAACTTGTAGCGTACTGCTCACACCAACTGAAAATTCATCACAAAACACTTGCTATAAAGAGCGAGATGCATATATGTACATTTTACTATAAATGTTTGACAAATGGGAAATTTTTAAACAAGAATAAATTTATTTTTTTTCAAGAGTCGAAATGTGTGGTTCAAAATTTTAAATAAAAATAAGGAACTTCAGTGGCAACAAAGCTGGAACTAAAACAAAAACAGGAAGATGTTACCAGGAGCACAGTCCGTCATAAGGCAGCTTAGAATTCAGTTCAGTTCAATTCAAACGGGAATCAATTTTTATTTAATTATTTGTTGTTGTTTTCATCAATTGTCATACAAATAATAATCTCAAACTTAACGTCGTTTACATCGCCACTATGCTTGGGCCGCCACCAATGGGGTCACCTTTCGGAGTGTAGACCGTGGCATTGGAATCTAAATTCGAAGAGCCAAAATGTTGCGAATGGTGTTGCTACCGAAATGGGTACGATGCCAGCGTATTGCTGCTGTTGTTGTTGATCTTGTTGCTGCTGATGTTGCAGTGTCGCAGAAACAATCACGTATTTTGTTGGCACTGGTATCATTGTTGACACTTGCATTATGACCGCCGTGTATGCACGATTGCTATTCACTGGCTGCTGCTGCACCCACATTTATAATGGTTTACATGGGCGAGGAAGCTCCTGGACCACCACCAGCTCCTTTCAGTGGCAGTGTATCGTTCATGCGCAACACTAAACTGGCGTCTGTGATGTGATGCAATGTTCGAACACTTTTTGTTCCTTAGAGCGACGATGACCTAGCGGGAAAAGGAAAAGTTTAGCTTTTAACGTGGAAAGAAACAGTTACGAACTTACTCTCTGTAATTTCAAGCTGTTAAATATTAAAATTAAAATAATATTAAAATTTTTAGAAATGTCATACAAAATTAAAAATGCCATTCAGCTATAAAAACGGTTGTAAAATATTAAAGCATGTGATACACTTTTATAGGAAATGTTCAAGATATTGAACTTTTATTATCTTCTAGTATCTCATAAAATCATATGGGATATCACATGCTATAAATAAACAAAAACTTATAAACAAAACCTGTTCTCTCTCCAAAATTAATGACAACCAGAGTTTAGTGGTCTCCTCAAAAATTTTATGTTTCAGTATTTTGTTGTTTTTTTTTATAAAAAAGTTCGTGTTTTCAATAATTTACTGCTTAGAAAAAAAAAATAAGTATGCATTGCTTTCATTGAATTTTTTGAAGGCAATAAATTCATGAAAATATTTCAAGCTTGGATGCTGTGAAGTTGCAGAACCTTTAAAAATCATCTATTGCATGCTCATAGATACCAACCAAAATTCACACTCGAAATCACTAAATCACACAACATATATGTAAAAATCACTCGTGTGACACTCATAGCATAAAAATCACGCACATAGAAAAAAAATCACGCAAAATCACACAAACAGAACAGAAAATCACACAGAACAGAAAATCACTCAGAAGCAATTCCAATTTTACAGCATAAAAGAGCATTTAGTGCCATACAATTTTACAGATAATGAGATTTTTTCTGTTATTTGGTAATATTAGCAAAAGCTTAGTGTTAAAAATTCATTAATATCTTATTTACTAGATCAAAAATAAGAAGATATGAAAATTTTTGGTAATTCAATATAATATATAGCATTGGATTAATTTAAATTGTCTGAATTTGTAATATAAACTTAATATTAACTTTTAAAAAGTTTAAACTTTATACCTGCGCTAGCAAATTTCAATTGCAGTGTTGGGTTTGTTCGTTAATATACGTGTTTTCGCATTTACTTGAACGCACTCTTCAACAATATAGTGAGTGATTAAAAAAATCACGCATGAGTGAAAAATCACTCGCTTCATTTCAGAAATCACACTTTGTCACACAGCCCTCAAAAAATCACGAAAAGTGATTTACCACACGAAACTGGCATCTATGTGCATGCTTCAAAGCACAAAAGTACCATAGATGCCAGTTTCATGTGATAAATCACTTTTCGTGATTTTTTGATGGCTGTGTGACAATGTGTGATTCTTGAAATGAAGCGAGTGATTTTTCACTCATGCGTGGTTTTTTTAATCACTCACTTTATTGTTGAAGATTGCGTTCAAGTAAATGCGAAAACACGAATATTAACGAACAAACCCAACACTGCAATTGAAATTTGCTAACGCAGGTATAAAGTTTAAATTTTTAAAAAGTTAATATAAAGCTTATATTACAAATTCAGACAATTTAAATTAGTTGCACTGATATATATTATATTGAATTACCAAAAATTTTCATATATTCTTAATTTTGATGGAACCTCAGTATATGAAAAGTACCATAAAATGTACCGACTCAAAATTCAATACTATGTTCACACTGAGATCAAATTAAACTATGTTTACACTGAGATCAAATTAGGTAATTTCGTGATATAATTTCGAAATTGTACAAAAGTGTTCACACTAGGCTTGGATAATTTCATTTGACGTTTGATTTATTTTTTTGTCAATTCATGATTGGCCACATTCAGCACTGTCAACAGTTGCCAGCTTAAATGTTCAATTAAAAATAGAAAATTCTTACTCAAAGAAAGTTTGCAAATTATTTCGTACATATTATCAATTGTAGAACTTTAATTCATTGAAAACATCGCTCATCTAAGTTTCACTGAATGGATTGCTAACCGAAGGGTCAAAACAGCCAAGTATCTGAATGTGGCCATTATCATGTGTCATGTATAATTTTGACGGCTCAGCTGAAATAGATAACAAGATTGTTAATACGTCACAAAAAGGCTTTGTTTAATCCACACTATATTCAGATTTCAGGGTTGCAAGTGCAGTTTTGCCTAATTTCGTGAGTAATTTAAACGAAATTACCTTGTTTGAGGTAATTTCCAAATCAACAAATTGTATGGGAAATTACCCATATTTAATAGTTTAATATTAATTTATACATTATTTGCAGATCAGCAAAGAAAATAAAGCAGATAGAAATTTTAAACGTCTCATGACAGAACTAACTGCGATTATGGCAGTGTAAACACAAGTATCAGTAGAAATCGGTTCCATCTCTAATTTTTATCGAACGTTTATCGAAAACAACACTTGGAAAAAGAAAGAAAACAGAAATAAACAAATAGCTGTGGGCAGCAGAGATAATGAGATGGGAAACTTCGACAAATTTCGGCAAGAAAGAGATAGCCTTCTGTCAAAATGGCAACAATACCAACATAAACTCTACAAATGTGTTAGTGCAATTTTTGACATACTCCCCAGTTACCTTAATTAAATACATAATTCAACAGTTTCCTTAAATTTAAGCAGTCTGGTGAAAATTCAGTGGCCACGTCCAGCGCTCTCAATAAGTAATATTTTCTGAATAGTTTGCTATTTGAAACGTCAAAATAGTTGTCAAATTAATGAAATGCAGAACAGTTTATTGAATAAATTGGTAGCTTAACCAGGAAATTGTAATTTTTGTCTCTTTTAAGTTAATTTATTCAGTATTAATTTTAAAAATATGCTCTCAAAACTACAAGAACATGCGCATTCATTGTTATTTGTCAAAATTTATGTTGCACGGCATTGCATTTTAACAACTTGCCAATATTTTTGATGTTTGACTTATCAACTCAGTCATAGAAAAAAAGCGCTAGTAAGGTTTTCTACTGGAACAGTTGTGTCGCTTGAAAGCGCTCACTGCTTTAATCTGAAACCCACCTTGGCATGAAAGCCAACAGCAGAGTTGCATAAAAACGTAGTTTTGTACTATTTAGAGTAGGTATTATTCACTACGAATTAATAAGTACGAAATTATAGTAGAATTGTACTAGTACTATTTTATTCGGAATTAATTTTATACAGGCCGGTTTTTGTTACAGAACGTCTCCACTAGGAATAGAATCAAGGTACAGAATAACTTTTTATTATTTTGGCCCTCTTTAAGAATTTTGCAGTTTTTGGTTCTCTTCTCAAACAAATTCTGACCTTTTAAATTTAATAATGTTTTTTTCACAAAAATGTTGATCTCAAAAGTAAGATAAATTGCAGTTCTTTCTTTAAATTGACGATTTTAAAATTCTACCTTTAAATGCTGTCAACTGAAGGAACTGAAAAGTGACATTTTAAGAAAATATTGAACATAAAGCCCCAACAAAATCCTGCTAACATGCAATTGAGAGAGTAATCCAGATTATTTAAATCACTGATTACCTTCTCGCTTACGGAACCCATTGTGTTGAACAACTTTTTACCATTCACCAATTATTTTTTAACAAGTTTTAAGTTGGTGAATAAGATATTGCTTTGCGCAAATTAAGAAAGCGATTGAAATATTGAATAGAGATCATTGTATAACTCTTGGTAAACAGGGCGAAAGTGTAAAACCACAAATTTTAAAAGTTAATGAATTTCTTCTTTAGAATGAAAAATACTTTTATTTGGAAGATAAAAAATATTTATCTGTAAATTCAGAAGCTAAAATGAATACGTTTTTGTTATAAAATCGAAACATAAAATAAGCAATACGTTTCACTTAAAGATTTCATTAGATAAAAAACTAGATTTGAAACATTTTCATATTGTTTTGTTGGTAAAAATATTTACTTCCTTCATTTAACTTTCTTCTCTCAAAGCTGTTTCTACTAAAAAGAGAAAAATATTCCAAATATTCAAACTAGAAGGGCACGATTAACTTAAAGCAAAAGTATGAGGCTATGCATTTTGGTGCCACTCTGATTAAAACGGTAAATAATTTGTTGCTAAAATAAATTAACAATAAAGGCAAGTTTCTCTATTTAAACTTGTTGTTTAATATTGAATATTCGTTAAAAAATTATAAAAAATCACAGATTTGTATAAGCTTTTTTCGAACTTTGATGAATTTTATCTCCTAAACAAAAAAAAATCCTTTTATTGTGCCACCATTGGGCGTAGCGAGTCCAAATACATATAATCTAACTATTCCAACTCAAAAAAAAAATAAAAAGACGTGGGCCCTAAAGTAGAATTATGACAAAATTTGGTTTTTTGTGTTTTATCTACTTAGAACAGGGCAAAGTTTTTGGAATTAATAAAAATTGTAATATATTCTGCACTCTTTGCATAGAGGGTGCAGAAAAATGGAATATATTCTTGATTTCTTTTATCGGGAAAAGAAAATACCATTGTTCTACCGCAAACAGCATTTAAGTTCGAAGCAACTTTGATATAATAGTACATTTTTATTTTTTTTGCAATGCAACCCTTTTAATAGAATCTGACAATAATACTTGACAACTATGAGGTGAATCATGTATACAATATATGAGACTCACAAAAGTACCCAAAAAATTGAAGAAGAAGCATGAATTTGGAGGGAAACATGAAAAAAAACATCATTAAATAGAAGTTTCCCATCTCATTATCTCTGGTGGGCAGTCAAAGCAGAGTCATCAGATGAAATTACCACCATATTTCTCTTTTTCTCTCACTTAATTACCATAAATTACCACGCTCAAAGAATACCTCAAAATACCACAAAATACCATAATACCTTAAATTACCACAAAATCCCTCAAATTCCCACAAAATACCACAATACAAAACAAAGAGAAAACATATACATACACACATACTAATAGAAACAATTTTTTTTTGCACTAAAGTGCAAGCATTCACGTGCATTCAGCAAGATGATCAGAGTGTGATTTTTGATGAAAATTGAAAAACAAGTAAATATACAAAATAGATACAACCACCCAATCAAGTGCATTCAGTCATTTCAACAATTTTATTAACGCATCGTCCACTTAATTCGTATTTCTGCCACGTGTGTTAAAAATGCCGTTGAGGTATTTTGTGGGAATTTGAGGGATTTTTTGGTAATTTAGGGGAATTTGTGGTAATTAGAGAAATTGTGGTAATTTAGGGTATTTTTAGGTATTTTTTTCCCACGCGAGAGATTTTTACCACAAAATACCATGGGAATTACCACATCCCACAATCGTTGAAAAATACCATAAACACTATTTATAGTGCTTTTCTGGCAACATAGAGTCAAAGTACTTTTGCTTAAAAAAATACTTGAAATAATAAAGTAATATTTATTGTACAGATGAATAATAAAAGAAACATTATTAGCAGAATTGTAATGTCGAGAAGACTCTCAAATATATCAAGAGTTCTTGAACAAACAAAAATGTGCTCCGAAGCGCAATCGCTTCTTCACAAGCAACAGCTGCACTTAATGGAGCAACTACAATTACTAACTTCTATCAGCATAGCGCTCACATCGGAAACAAGGTTGAAATGGAAAATGGTAATTTTTTATAAAATATTTTTTGTACGACACTTACATCTCATATTTTTTTGTTAGAAACGAAGTCGATCTTTCTGGGAAAGTGATTGCCAGCTGGCAAACGAATCCACTTTTAAGAATTATTTCAGGATGAACAGAAGGCTTTTTTATAAACTGTGCGGGCTACTTCCTGATTTGAGAAAGCGAGATACAACCATGCGTGAGGCGGTACCTTTAGAAAAAAGAATTGCTATAGCCTTGTACGCTTTAGGTTCATCTGCCGAATATCGCACAATTGCAAAAATGTTCGGTGTGGGGAAATCTAGTGTTTGCGAAATTCTCTTGAACTTTTGTGCGGAAGTTTGGAGAGTAATGGCTCCAATGTATTTGAATCACTTTCCGATCTCGAGAGAAAAAACTGAAGAATTGATTCAGGGTTTTGAGGCACTTGGTTTTCCGCAATGCATAGGAGCGCTTGGTAAGAATGTTCAATTTACAAATGTTAAATTTTTATTGATTCAAATTTTTGACAGATGGTTGTCACATTGAAATTCAGCCATCCAATGAAGATGCTACGGACTATTACAATCATAAAGGCTGGCACTCAATCGTTCTATTAGCCTTAGTCGACGCTAGGTAGAATAATAATGATTTATAGATGTAGGAATTTATTCATTTTGTATATATTTTCAGATGCCGATTTATTTATGTTAGCTCAGGTAGCCCAGGCCATTACAACGATTCACAAATATTTGAATCATCTTCTCTCAAACGGCAATTACAAGAATGCCGGCATTTAAGTGATATCACAAGAAAGATTTCCGAGGTAGATGTCCCTGTGTTTATAATAGGCGACTCTGCATTTCGTTTAAGCGACAAGCTAATGAAGCCTTATCCATACCAAATCACTCAAAGCAGAAAACAGAAGTACTTCAACTATTGCTTATCCAAATCTCGAAGTGTAGTGGAGAATGCTTTTGGGCACTTGAAAGCTCGGTTTAGGGGCATTGGAAAAGGCATTGACAAAGACATAAAAAACGTCAATGCCATCATATTATCGTGCTGCGTACTTCACAACTTTCTTAACGAAAACAACGATTGCATTAACGAAAAGTGGCTGCAAGCTTTGGAAACTGTCGAAACAAATCGGAAATATTCGGAATATGTTGAAACAATAACCGATCACACCAATAACCCAGAGAGAATTAGAAATGCAATTGCTTCATATTTATGTAAGTATTAACTAGCTATTCAGGTTTGCTTAAACGCCAAACAGTTAAACATACAAATAAAACACAGATTGAGATTTATAGATATAGTCACATATTGAACTCATTTATACTATCACTTATACTTTTTAATATTAAAAACTATACTTAATACACTTTCCATGAATCTCTTTGATCTTTTATTAATTTCTTTAATTATAATTGTTAGTCTCATTATCTTTAGTCATCTCTTGCTTATTATAACTCTTATTTATTACTTATACTTAACCCTTGTTCTCTTTTCTCTTATCTTAAATCTTAAGTTGCAATCTATGTAAGGTAATTTGCAGTCATGGGCAAAATTGCTACTTTGCGGTCACTGGTACTCACTGTGATTGCTACTTCAGAATCACAGTGAAAAATACCTTTGATTAACACTTAAGCATATTAAAAACTACTTGAGGTGTAACTGGAATTTATTCTTGCACCGTCTTGCTGTAAAACGAAAGAGCACACCAACGATAAGTAAGACACGAGAAGCACTACTTTATTCCATACAAAAAATCTATTGCTTAGCGTGTCTTGCTTATCGTTGGTGTGCTCTTTCGTTTTATAGCAAGATGCAGTTATTTGAAAGTAAATAAATTACTTTAATTTTAAAACAAAATAAAAGAAAAAACCTCAGGAAACTAAAAACTTTCTTATTCTACTTTATCCTCTCATATTTAACAAAATTGATAAATTATTGATTTATGTAAAATGGGAAACAGAAAATAGGTAAAGTTAACACAAAAAAAAAAAACAAGGCAATAACAATCAAGACAAGGATATAAAATAAATAAATACCAAATTGCTATTTTAAAATTATTAATAATTATATAAAATATTATAAATATTATTTTAATTTTTTTAGTTAATATCGGCCTTCTTCTAAATTAAGATTTTCTAAATGGCCTATGGCCGTAAAATAAAAAGAGCTGTTGTTCTTTTTGCTGGTTTTGTATTTGTCAATATTTCGGGTTGAATTTCAACCCGTCTTCAGGACTAAGCACTAAAATAAACACAAGTTTTTCATTACAAACACAATTTTAACATTCAACATAAAAACATTTAACAAATTTGAAAATTAAAAAACTTTTAACAACACTAACATTTAAATAGATTTTAAATTGGTAAATAATTTTTGGCGCTGCAAGCCTTACTTCGCGTCATCGTCTACTAATTTGGCTATTCAGCAAGTGTTTATAAATATGTGCGCAGCCGTCAGTGTCCGTCAAAAGTAAAATAGAAAAGATGGACAAACACAACTTAATTTATCAAATCAAGTGTAAGGGTGACGGATCCAATGTATGCGACCAAGTATATGTTGGAACAACTAAGTCTAAATTAAGGACAAGGATATCTGCACATAAATCGGACTTAAAATCAAAAAATGACAAAAAAACAGCGCTTGCAGCCCATTGCATACAAAAGGGACATGTACCGGAATTTGAAAACACAAAAATTTTACAACATGAGAACAATTATGCCCGAAGATACACGATTGAGATGTTGCACATCATTAATACGCCCACACATTTAAGACTCAACTCAAAACAAGACACTGACGGCTGCGCACATATTTATAAACACTTGCTGAATAGCCAAATTAGTAGACGATGACGCGAAGTAAGGCTTGCAGCGCCAAAAATTATTTACCAATTTAAAATCTATTTAAATGTTAGTATTGTTAAAAGGTTTTTAATTTTCAAATTTGTTAAATGTTTTTATGTTGAATGTTAAAATTGTGTTTGTAATGAAAAACTTGTGTTTATTTTAGTGCTTAGTCCTGAAGACGGGTTGAAATTCAACCCGAAATATTGACAAATACAAAACCAGCAAAAAGAACAACAGCTCTTTTTATTTTACGGCCATAGCCCATTTAGAAAATCTTATTATTTTAATTATTTATAAAAAAAAAACAAAAAAAACAAATTGGCCATTTCAGCCGTAGAAAGGACTTTGACCGAGCTTCTAATGATCAATTGTGTTGTTTGTGTTATTAAATGTTTGCACACAATTGACCGAGAACTGGACCTACATGTTTTATGCCGACTCCGAACGGCTAAAGTTCATGTTCGCAAGAAGCTTTACATGGCATTATTTACTCTCTGAGGTTTGCCATTGTCTGCAGAGAGGTGGTGACCGATCAGAAAAATTTTTTTTTAATGAAAAAAACTTTTCGCCGTGGCTGGGGATCGAACCCGGGCTCCGAGCATGCTAAGCCACACACTTAACCTGCATGCCACGGTCACCACTTATTTATAAATTAGTTAATTTATAAATTAGTGAATAATAATTTCTGCTTATTAAAGAAAAATGAAAAATGAAACAATCACTGCTACCAAAATATCGACCCATCACTAGTCATCTATAAGTTTTAGTTTTAAGACTGCTTTAAACAAATAAAGACATGTACACTGTACAAGACATTTAACTATATATTTCTTATAGATTTTGGGTCTCTAAACACGAAAATCGCAAACAAAATTTAATGTTTTTCTTTCAAATAGATTTTTTTAAATATTAAGCCTAACTAAAGCCTAATTAAAGTTTCTACACGTTTATTGAAAAATTTTAACATTTGGATGTGCATTTTTTATCATACGTAAAATTCACTCAAATTAAAACTAAATCAAATATGTACAAACCAGTACAATGTCGAATCTTAGTATATATACTCAAATGCATCTCCTGTTTTTATTTTTGCACGAATATCTTTCGGTAAATTTATATTTAAAATCAACAACTTTTTGAAGTTTTCGATTTTTTAAGGACATTTTTTACTTACACTTTTGCGTGAAAAAATGTTTTTTCCAAATATTTCTTTTGATAGCCCAAAAACTACTCATCCCAATGTAAAAATGTTATTGAACAAATATGTATGAAATTTTATTAGGCTTAATTTCATAGGCTTGATTATAAAAATCAAATAAAAAGTATAAGAGATATATAATATATGTATATATAAAATATATATATATAAATATATGCGAATATATTTGAAAAAAGCGAGAAAAACTTAAAAAATAACGTTTCCATTTATGCTATTTTCGTGTTTAGAGACCCCAAATCCATACGAAAATTATAGTGTTACAAATATTACATAGTGTAACAAATGTTTTGCATATATTTATTTAAAAAATAATAATAACAACCACACTTTCCAGTCTTCATTTCAAACTTAAGCAAATTATTTAAGATTTCCTTCGTGTAGTGAGTAAAACAAAAAAATTAAAAACAGAAATACATACATAAATAATAGGAAAATACCTGCATCATATATACATATATATATATCTGTATATAAAATATATAATAGGAAAATACTGCAACTATTGTCTTCTTAAATAATCGATTAAGGCTTTTTGTACTTCAGCTTCCCTTTCAACATATTGTTTTAAAATATTTTTCTTTTCTTCCTCTATTTCTAATAATCTTTGTGTAGTTATTTTCATTTCCTCTTGACTTTTTTCTAATTGTGTTTCAACTTTTTTTAGCAATTTACTTAAAATGTCTTTATTTTTTGTTTTAGCGTTGGATGATGACGATTCCGAAAACTTGGGTAGTGATGAGATCGGCGAAGTTGCAATTGATGGCGACGGCAGTGAAGACGACTTCTCAATGATTGAATTTGTATCTTGCAAATAAAAAAGTTGATAATCAATATTATACTCATTTTTTTCATTTTAATATATTTATTTATATGCAGAATTTTTATTCTATATAGAAAAGATGAATTCTATAATTCATTCAATATAGTTTCACAATAAAATGGAGTCTGAAGTTATTCCTGGTGCAAAATAATTATTAAAAAAACAACGATTTTTAATAATTCAACATTTTTTTTAACTTAAAATTTAATTTTACTTTTATTTTAAATAATTAATTCTAAAATTTTAATTTTAGATAACAAACTCAAGGAGCAAGCTTACTAGTTTTTAAAATAAGAAATTGAAAAACCAATTCTAACTTTTTTGAATTATATTAGAACATCACCTACTTTGATTTTAAGAAAATAAACATATGATTAACTTGTAAAATAATAATTCCTTAGGTAAATAAATTGTTTATCTAGTTATTCTGATTCGACATAAGCATATTGCAAACATACTTAAGAATTCAAAAAAAACTAAATGAAATGTATTAATTTTATGCTTTAAAATTAATTTTCAATAATTGCAAAATACAGTAGTTTTAATTGATTTATTTAAAATTATTAACTTATTTAAAATCAATAATTTTCAAGTAGTTGAAAATATATGCAAGTTAACGTGACCGCTTTCTCACTATTCCAATGCCTAATATTAACAACATTTACTTAATTCAAACATTCTAGCACTAACAAGTATTAAATCATATTACAGATAGTTTCTTCTTTCATTGGGAAAGAACCACATGCATTTCCATTTATGATTTAGAAAAGAATCACATTTCATGATCGTATGATTTTTGAAGAACAAAGTACAATTATAAGAATAAGAATAAGAACAGAATTAAGAGTATAAATAATGGAGTCAAGTTAAAGAACTTCTTCAGTTCTTGGTTAAAGTTAGTTTAAGTTTTTGTTCAGTTAAAACTAAGTTTAGAGTTAAGTCATATGAAAGTAATGTTAAGCGAAAATAAATAATAAAGATTTTTTTACTAATACGTAAAGTAAAGAATTTGATTTGCAGACAAAAGTAAATTAATTTATTTTGCGGACGTCGCCATGCAAAAATTGTGAGCTCGTTCTATTTATATATTTAAATTTTCAACTAGTTGTTGTTGATAAAAAACCACTCTTTGAATTGCTTTTAAATTAGTTAATTTTTCTATAGGCAATGTTTTCTTATAGTACGTTCAGATTGAGCACTTAATTATGTTAAATCGAGTTAATGACGTTATATCGAAAACCAAGTTCTCAAATCAAGTTTTCAAATCAAGTGTTTAATCATGGAACGTTAACGAGTTTCAAATGCAGGTGTGTGCTTGCTAATGACAATAAAACTTTTTTCTCAGAATTCCAAAAATGAAATGACGCTGATAGCAAATTTCATTCGCCTTTAATTCCTTACATTGATGCAACGCAGAGGATCGGTCATGAAGTAACCATAAGTGCACCACATATATCAAGTTTTACCGCCATAAAAGAGGCTTTACATTTCCAGGAGTTATATCTTTAGTATGACTCTGCATTGAAATACTTGCGAGATAAACTCAACCCTGGTGCTCACGTACGTGGTGTTAGTTCAGAATTTAGCTATTTGATTGCGTGCTTCGTTCGCTTAATTTCGAACAAATGATATACAAAATATATCAAATATATTATAGTTGGAAATTTCCTGCTCACACGGTGATTGCCACTCAAACAATCTCGTGTGAGTTGGCCACAAGCAGACTTGGGGCGCCAGAACCAACAAAATCTGAAGGCAAATTATCCAAAGCTTTTGCTATCAGGATAAGTTAAAATTATTGATTAGTTGTTATGTCATGTTCTGTTATTTGATCACTAAATTGTTTATATTAATTCCGGAGCTGCTGCACCGGAAACACCAACTGGTCTGATTGAACAACTCGCAAAAGGTGATCGTTTGATTGTGCCAGTCGGTCCTGAGGGCGGCAAAAAACAGCGCTTGATTGTAAATTTCTTCTTATATGCTTTCAGTATAATACCGGTTAAAATGCCAAAGTAACGAAAATAACGATAATGTGCGTATGTGCACTGACCGCTCCTGACATAAAAACTTTGTTGTTCATTGTGGCTGCACAACGATATCATACTGAAAACATATAAGAAGAAATTATAAAATCAAGTGCTTATATAATGGATTTCATTAAAAGTTTGGAAATTAACAATTTAATGCCTGTTCCATGCGTTGATCGCCGCTCTCAGGACTGACTTGTACAATCAAATCACTTTTAGAATTAGTTATTGCATTTGAATTCGTTGATTTTTCTATAGATAATGTCGAAGAACAAGATGGGAAAATATAAATAAAATTCCACAAATACAAAGAACACAAAATGGTCTGTGTGGCAGATAGTCTGAATTGTAATGTTAAAATCAGAAATTTACATGTTTTAACTCGTTCCTTTCACAGCCGTCTGTTTTAGGAATTGTAACTAATAAGGTTTTTAAATAACTGTCTACTGTTTTAACATTTTTCAACCTTGGAACATCTGCTAATGGACCATTACTATGGGATGATCATTTATATAACTTAAAATTTCCATATACTTAGTATCACTTACCATTAATACTGTCCTGCACCAGGTTTTCACTAAAATAACATTCATGTGGTTCTAGTAATCTTCTCATTTCCTGGAAAAGGTCCCACTCAGGAGGTTCACCTGTTGTTGACATTTGTTTTTTCTCTTTTCTATTATAAAATAATTATGGAATTTAAATAAAACTTATACTTTGCTGTTAAACTTACCGATACCGTGCAGTTAAGTTGTGCATTTTTGTTTTGACTTCCTCCACAGTGTAAAAAAAATCTTGCTGCTGCAGCTCCGCCACTATTGCCGCCAATATGTGGCTATTTCTTCGACATCCTTGCAGCTCGCCCATCTTATCATCCCAAATTGCGATAAAAGCCCGCTCACTAGCATGCCCCCATTTGCTAGCACTTTTTCTGACTGATAAACAAAACAAAGATTAAATAACATACATTTTCTAACAATTATATTTATTTACATTTTCTATCCATTTCTGTGTTATTGCAATAAACATCAACTCGAACAAAATATTTAAATATTATACCATTATATATAAATATAATTAAATAAATATAATATAAATAATATATATATATTATAAATATAATATAATATAATAATATAATATAATATAAATATAATATAATAACATATTAAATATTTTATACCAATTTTAGTTCAACAGCTGTCAAACTGAATTACGATTACTTCGTAAGAACGGGGTAATTCACAGCAGGGATGATAAGGTCAGTACTAAAGTATGAATTCAGTACTTTTCTTTTAAAAAGTACCGCGATTTCAACAAGAAAAGGGACTCATACTATGTTTACACATGGAGATTAAGAGGAAAATCGAACTTAATCTAGCTAATCTTCTTCCGTAATCTTAACTGTGGGGAGAAGACGATTTCCGGGACGCCGCGATTTGACGATGGATTCGAAGAGTACTCTCAATATAGATAAGAGATCTCTAATATATATTAAGTAATGGGATTTTCAAGCCAGTGAAAAAAATTTTTAATACATAATCGATCAGTTTCGGACATTGGTTTCCATTTTTTTAAATTCCATAAGCCATTAACGAATGCAAATGTTGTCACAGTCAATTGGGATTTATATGACCATTTGCCAAAAACTGCATTAATTATAAATGTTAGATCCATTGGATCCAAATCCAACAGATTTTTTAACTAACGAAAAAATTGGAAAATTTAAATTTTAAGTAATATACTGTGAAATTAAAAAACATATACATATTTTTATATACCAACCAAAAGGTCTAGCTGAAGGCTTTTCAAAATTAAAATATATTTTTAGCAACTTAATAACGTAAATTTTTTAGAAAATAACGGTTCTTTTTATTAAAAAATTCACATTTGGTTAAATTCGCTTATAAAACTAAAAATATTGCAACAATGATATTTATAATAAATACATTTGAGAGGTCATTTAATGACCTTTCAAATGACATATCAATCTTATAGATCCATTGAATAACGGCAAAGATATAGATGCTTTTTTGAACAAATCTTTTAAAAAATTTTTTAAATCGATAACTCGATAACTAATAGATTTATCGATTTTTTGTTCGACAAATCCTGTTTTTTGTTGTTCTCTACCAGAAAACACTTTCAAATCGCGGCGCCACGGAAATCGTAATCGTGCCTAAACTGTTTACACTAGCTTAAAGAGATTAACTTTGACATTTCATTGTTTTGTTTTGTTCTTTAGTCTTCAGCCTTATAGATTCCAATTAAGCTCAAATAAGCAAACATATTAACAAATATTTAAGCTGTGTTGCAACTTGAAAGGCAACTTGATAGAAAAATTGAACGTGTAGCCACCAAGTAATGCAAAAGGGGTATAAGCAATTGTTTGACAATTAGGGTGCTCACAGTTCTGTATTATCTGCTCTGTTAACTTTGCCGTATATTAGCTTTAGAACATTTTAGCACGTGTTAACTTTGATTGTTTTTGTTTTACGTACAAACTTGAGATACCACTTGTTGCTAAAGTTATCTCACTTCTGCTCATGTCTTTCTTTTGTGTTAACGTGGTATCACTAGTCAGCTGATTTAATTTTGTTACAAAAAAATGGAAGAAGAATGGATCGTCGAAGAAGTAAGTACATTTTTCCATAATTCTTCGTTTCCGTTATTTCGAGGAATGTTTTTGAACAAATTTCAAATTTTTTAAAACTATTTTTGCAATTTAGCTCCAAAACACAAAAAGAGGTGCTCACAGTTCGATTGAAATATTTTTCTAAAGTTACCAGGTGTTAAGTTTAGAAGCAAACTGTGAATTCCCTAAATTTGTTTTCTAGCTTTTTACAAGATTGTAGTTTTTTAAGGAATTATCGCTACTCACAACGTTGCAAACCGAGAGACTGGCGATGACCATTTTGTGGAATGGTTGATTTTTTCCGTGCTAAAAAGAAAATTTTAAAGTAATTATTTTAAACTAAAAATAATTGTAAAATAAATTAAAACAAGAAAGTTTATTGTTAAAAAAGTATTTTTATATTGATAAAAGCTAAGTAAACGTGGCTCTGCCTTCGTCATCACCCCTCTAGTTGAATGGTGTTCAACTACGTTGCTTGGTGCCTACGTGACTTGCGAGCCTGTGCTAATGGTTGCAGAATTTGTTTGATGCTAAAAAGTTATTTAAAGTTGCGTCTTTTGCTGAGTCGCTGTTCCAAGCCTGTTCTAAGCCTTTACGTACTGAACCACAGAAGCATTTTAACTCTGAGGTACAGCAGGGCTCAAATGTTGAGTCCAATGATGTAGCTATGGCTGAATCTGTGCACCGAGATTAGGTCAAGGTGTCTAAAAGAGCAAGAAGATTTTCGACTGATAGCAAATCAGATGACGACTCGCAGGCATCATGCAAAAAAAAGAATGCTTATAGTTTTGTAATATTCAACGAGATGGTGGTGAAAGAAAAACTGGTGCTAGGAAGGAGTCCCAGAATTCTGTTCCACGCAGTCAACCGAGACCGACTGCACGAGTGACTGGCCAGGATGGTAAAGATGACCTTGACGATGGTGTTAAAATTCTAGATACTAACTTAAGTCAAAAAAGAAAGAGTAAGTTTTGTCCTCCAATTTTCCTAAAAAATGTAGACGAAAGGCAACTAGTAAAAGATTTAAGATCCAAAAATGTAGTTTTTAAACTAATTAATATGGGGTCTAAAAGTAAAATTTTTGTCGAGGATGGGATAATTCACCGGGCGCTTCTCGAGAAGCTTAGAGAAAGTCCAGGGATTCAGGCGTATTCATTTACGCCAAAAGAAGAAAAAAACTCTAGTTAAATTCTGAATTAAAAAAAAGTTACAAATGTGACAAGGTTAGCGATATTTTAGTTTCCGAGGAACAGGAAATTGTTTCTGAATTTGAAAAATATTTTAGTTCTGTATTTCAAGAAAAATCTCATACATTCGACCCCGGATTAGTTACTGAGGTTAGAGATTCGGTCCGGTCGGCTAGACTTCTTAAGCCTGAGCATATTTTTATCTTCAATAATCAGAATTCGGCACTGTCACCGCCAGTTACAAGGGTTTTTACCTCACAGGGTGAGATTGCCAGTATTTTACATAAACTTTAAGCTAAGAGGTCTAGTGGACCGGACTTGATTCCTAATTTCTTGCTAAAGAAGGTTTCGCTGTATGCGATCAAATTCCTTACAATCTTATTTAATAATTGTATAAAGAATGGATACTTCCCTTTTCTATGGAAGGAAGCCAGAATTTTGCCTATCTTGAAGAAACCTAACAACTTTATTTTGAACAATTTTCGTCCCAATTCTCTTCTTTCTAACGTAGGAAAGATATTTGAGAGAGTGATAATGTCGAAGCTGGAGTCTCCTATTGTTATTCCTTTTGAATTTATCTCAGACCTTCAGTTTGGTTTTAAAAGAAATCGCTCTATAGTGCATGCGCTGTTAAAAGTGCATAGTGATATAACAGTTGGCTTAAGAGAAAAAAATCCACTGTAGCGTGCTCTCCTGATGTGGAGAATGCATTTGATAATGTCTGGAGAGAGGGGTTGTTATTTAAAGTTTTAAAACTGAATTTTCCACTAGATATTTTTCATTTGTTGGATAGCTTTTTAACCAATAGGAGATTCTTTATCCAAATCCAAGGCACTCGCTCTAATATCTGTGATTCCCTGAGTAGCGTGGCTCAAGGTTCAGCTATAAGACAACATTTTCATGAGTGACTTTCCCCACTTAAATGAGGGCGAAAATATTCCTGCCTCCTTAGGAATTTTATTTGCAGATGATACCTTTGTTTACGCTAAAGATGATTATCCTTTGAATGCTCTTAGAAAGTTCGAAAGTCATATCAATAAAATAAATATTTTTTACAAAAAATGGGGCATTAACATTAATAACCTTAAATCTGATTGTATCTGTTTTAGGAATGCTAGTGCCAAAGGAAAAGTGGGGGCGGTTAAAGAGAGCCGCAATATCGAGCTAAGGATTGACAATAATCTGATTCCTTTTTAAAGGAGTGTCAAATATCTTAGTGTTAATTTTAACGTGCTACTCAAATTCAATCATCATGCGAGAAGCAACATTGAAAAGGCCAGAAAAGTATGTAACATTCTAACGTTCCTACTTTGTAGCAATGACTTACAAAAGAAAACTAAAATTCTATTGTATAAAACTCTTATTAGACCAGTGTTGCTATATGCTTTCCCCTATGCACCAATAAAAATTTTGAATCCAGAAACAAAAGGTTTTCCAATGGGTCTGTGTACAGAGAAGCTAATATAACACCAGTTATTGTCTATGCAACTGGTTTGATGAAAAGATTTATTGTTAATATGAGTCTCTCTGAGAACGAATTCATAAAATAAGTCTACTCTTCGCAATCTAAAATTTCATGGTCATCCACCCCTTACCAATCTCCTGTTGGAATTGTTCTTGAGAATCTTGAGGACAGTCCTGGTGAATCACCCCTTCCCTTTTCACCCCACTCTTTGAAAACTACTCCTGGTCATAACAGGGGCTAACCAAATTTAAATTTACGCCTTCATCTGTCATATTGCTACACATTAACATTTTTCTTTTTGGGAAATTTTGGTGGACAAAACTTTTTGGATTTTTTGGACTGCTCACACCAACTTAAAATTATATAGCTTCGTTTGGTGTGTTGCTCTATTTGTATTTTTAAGATCTTAAATATGCGAAAAAAAAGCAAGTGTCATACCAGCTTAAACGTATTATCAAACAAGTTTATATAAACCAATGTGTTGCAGATATAACTCATCTCAAAAAATCTATGCTTTACTTGGTGAGGCAAGTTTAAATTTAAACACAGAAATTCTCGGTTTGAAAATGTAAACCTAGATTTGGACATTTTTTATATTATATTTATATAAAAAATATTTTTATAAAAAATTTTAAACTTCAAATAAATTGAAAATAATAAACTTGGATTCGATTTTTTGTTGTTTGAAATTTTCAGAAGTTTTTCGAGTTTTGAAAAAATTATTTCACTGAAACTGAAAGTCAGCATTATTTTATTGGAACAACTCAAGCTTGATGTTCTACGTTAAAGTCTTAGAGGTTTTACTACAATGCCGTTCAAATATGTCTTTTAACCTCAGTTTAAATTTTTAAAAATGTTTAAATTTTTAAAGTAAACTACTGTAGGTGGATTCCAAGATTTGCTATCGCTAAAACTCTAAAAATCGCTAAAATGCTAAAAATCTTGTATTATCCGAAATTTTAGCGATTTCGCTAAATCGCGATTCTGAACTTCACATCGCTTAGCTAAAAACTAGTTGTTTTATCCACCGTAGTGGCGCACAAGTTTTTCAACGAGAGCTGTCAAATTTTCTGTTTGTGTGTGTAAGCATTGAGGTTAAAGTCAAAATAATAAATTCTTGTGCGCTTCAGTGTCGGTAAAATTTATTAAATACGAAACATTATTAATTATAACAACAGTATGAGTGTCTTATCAACTGTGTCTTATTAAATTCGCGTTCTAAACATTGGAATAAAAAAATTTTTGCTTTTTTGTTTATACGTTTTCTATTGGCGTACATATCTTAAAAAATATTTTTATGAAATGAAATTAGAAAAAGACAGCGTTACGTTGTTCATAACTGAAATTTGCCTTGTTTTCATTCCTATTATAAGTACTATAAGGTTTTAAAAATTTTAGCGGCTAAAATTTCTTGTTGCTAAAAATTTGATAATTTTAGCAATTTTTAGCGATTGAAAATCAGCTGTTTTTATCCGGCTCATTTTTTTCATTGCTTAATTTAAGCGACGAAAATAGGAGATGATCTGTGAATCAGAATCGCGGTTGTCGCTAAAATTTGCTAAAACTGACGTAAGCATTTTTTAGCGATAGCAAATCCTGGAATCTGCCTACTGGTAATAGTGTTACGACAATGTCTTGTTTTCAGATCTTAAAACAAGCAGTGGATAAAAGAGATAGCTATGACTTGTGTGAATGGGATGTCTGTAGAAAATTGTGTGGAAAATTTAACAGCTGTTGCGACAAAAATATAATTTATTTTGTGTCAGAAATGCACAACTTGTCCGAATTATTTAAAAATAATAACGAGCTCGTGCAGCCCAATTGTTTTTTATTTCAATTAAAAACATTTATAGGCAACCAATTGAAATGCAAAACAGCATTAAAAGGTACAACGGCAAAAATGCAGAATGTCTGCTTTACAAAATATTTATCTTGTTCTTCCTTCTGCTGTAACAAGGTATTCACAATTTTTTGTGATTTTAAGCTGGTAGAAGCTGAAAGAGTAGAAATTTTTGTATTTTTTAGCGCTTGATTGCACATATAGCGTAGGCAGTCACAAAAAAAACAAATTGGCCATTTCAGCCCTTGAAAGGACTTTGAACGAACTTCTTATCATCAATTGTGTTGTGTGTGTTACTAAATGTTTGCACACAATTAACCGAGAACTGGACCTACACGTTTTATACCGACTGCGAACGGCTAAAGTTCATGTTCTCAAGAAGCTTTACATGGCATTATTTACTCTCTGAGGTTTGCCATTGTCTGCAGAAAGGTGGTGACCGGTCTGAAAAATTTTTTTTATTGAAAAAACTTTTCGCCGCGACTGAGGATGGAACTCGGGCTCCGAGCGTGCTAAGCCACACACTTAACCTGCACGCCACGGTCACCACAGCGCAGGCATTCATATCAACGGAAAATTGTAGTGAGCATTTATCGTACTGCTCTTAACTTACAAATTAAGCGCTGAAAAATACTAAAACTAGCCAGTGTCATAGAGGCATAAGTTGTTGAGGTAAATGAGGTAAGTTACGAAAATTATTTAAGTTTTTCTTAAAATTAACAGGAGTTAAAAGGCCTTAGTCATTTAAATTATTAACTGCATTACGCAAGTCAGCAAAGTGGCCCACTATTTTCTTCTATTTAAAACTTGTATTTAAACACACACGCATATATATTAATTATATAATTTAACATATGCATCTTTTTTGAGCCATTCTTAACATAATTCTTAATTAAATATACATTTTTCAGACCAAAATGTTCACTTTTTAAAAATTTGTTACGATGAAAGACAGAAAAATGTATCTGTTATTCTGTTGTTATTCATAAGATTTCATAGCAATGAATTCTTGTCATGCCGAATACCAATTTAAGATTTTGTAAAAGATTTTTTGACAGTTCGAAAAATCTGCTATGATTCATACCAGATTTCATAAAAGATTGTCATGCAGAATACGAATTTGGTCACGTTACAGATTTTTTGACAGCTCAAAAATTTGTATAGGAAGTCATAACAGAATAACAGATTATTTTCATAACAGATTGTTTAAAATTTTTTTCACTTGTTTCATCTTGCACATAGTTTATCTTGCGCATTAATTACAATAAAGTTGAACGTACTTTTTCTTTTCAAAATTTAATCAAACCAAAATGCCGAAATAGGCTTCAAGTAAGTACCCTTTTGAAATTAATATAAGCGAAAATTCTCGGACAATCGAAATATTATCAATCGCATTATTCGTTTCCTTCAATTAATTTTTTATTATTATTGCAAAAGCTTCATATGGTTTCACAAAGGCTTTCACATGGTTTCAAACAAGTAAAGTATGTCTTCGACTTGGGGTATATCACCGACTTGGCACAAGGCCGATTCGTAAGGGTAAAAAAATCGTACATTGCAGCTCTTGTATGAGATTTTTAAAGATTTTACTAGTTTGATGACGTCTAGCAATCGCATGAAGGATACGTGATGCTTCGTTTTCATTCGATGAAGCCCATTTTCAAACTTTATCTTTGCTTTTAAGAGAGAACCTCAAATATCGAATTTCATTACGATAGCTTGAAAATACGGCTGTAAGGTAACTCAGGTGTTTATGCTGATCAATAATGAAGGGTGTTTTTTATGAGGTTTTTTTTTGAATATGAATTACTCAATTGTCTGACAGTTGTTTTGACAGTTTAAAGTGACGTCTCTACTCAGTATTGTTTGGCAAATCATCATGAATAGGTTAACTTCAAAACAACGCTTCCAAATCGTGGAAATTTATTTTCAAAAACAGTGTTCAATTAAAAATGTTTATAGAGCACTTCGTAATGGTTCACATAACCGTCCGTCTGAGACCACCATAAAGAACGTAATTACCAAGTTTCGGTCTACATTCACTCTTTTGGATACCAAGCCACCGAGAAGAATGAGAAGAGTGCGTACAGAAGAAAATATTGCTGTCGTTGAGGCCTGTCGAAGAAATCGACAATTTATCGATTAGTCGTCGCAAGAAGTTGGACTTTGTTCATCGACTTTATGGAAAATTTTGCATAAGGATTTGGGTTTGGTGCCATACAAAATTCAATTGGTGCAACAATTAAAGCCACACTATCATCAAATACGCCGTGAATTCATTAATTGGTCTCTTAATCAAAATTCTCTTCAGTGATGAGGCGCATTTTTGGTTGAATGGATATGTCAACAAGCAAAATTGCCGTATTTGGAGCAAAGATAATCCACACGCTGTTCAAGAATTACCAATGCATCCCGATAAATGTACTGTTTGGTGCGGTCTGGTGGAATCATCGGCCCTTATTTCTTTGAAAATGAGGAAGGACGACGTGTTACCGTGAATGGAAATCGATACAGAACCATGATCAATGAATTTTTGTTGCCAAATCTTCAAGATAGGGATGTGGACGAAATGTGGTTTCAACAGGATGGTGCCACTTGTCATACTGCGGTCGAAACAATCGAATTATTAAAAGAACATTTCAACGACAACATTATATCGAGAAATGGACTGGTGAATTGGCCTCCGCGTTCGTGTGATTTGACGCCACTTGATTATTTTTTGTGGGGATACGTGTAGTCATTGGTTTATGTGGATGAACCAGCAACGATTGACGCTTTGGAAACCAATATTCAACGTGTCATTGCTGCAATACGCCCTCAAATGCTTGAAAAGGTGGTCGAAAATTGAACAATGACTTTTGTCCAAAATAGTCGTGGTGGCCGTATGCCCGAAATTATATTTAAATGTTAAATGCCAAGAAATTATCTACCAAATAAAATTTTTTTTGGCCATTTCATAATTTGGTATGAGTTTTATTTAAATTTCAAATCAGCAAGCTCTTAAGAAAATACCCTTTATATACACTTTTTATACCTTCAACGCCTCCTTATGGGAGTTAATCACGTTGTGGAATAATTAATTGTCCTCTTGCGCAGCACCCCTGTGGGTATGAAAATATTCATGAACAGCTATTGACTCCGTTCTTGATAAATAAAATTGAGGCACAGACGTTGTGAAGTTCATAACAAGCAAATATTTAAAACATTTTGCGTAATTAAGAGAAAAGTGTTAATTTTTCGATCGAAAAGCAATGTTTTTCAAATATCCAAATAGCAAAAATAAATATTTGGAAAATATCGGGAATAGCATAATTTATTCAAACATTTATCCAAACACGTTTCTTGTGTTCAAAAGATTGTGCTCAGTCTCAATGTGAGACCTTCACTAAAAAAATTAAGAAAGAGTTATGCTTAAGTTTTATTTTGGAGCAAGAGTAATGCCGCGTTTCCATGCTATCTTCTACGATCTCCCACAATCACATTTTTTGTAAGAAAGAATGCGCATGCAAGCCCTTTCTTGTGGGATTGTCTAATGTAAGTGTGAATCAGGCATACATTTTCTATTTTTATAGCATGTGGTATCCTCTGTGATTTCATGAGATACTAGAAGATAGAAAAAGTTCAAAATTTTGAACTTTTTCCATAAAAGTGTATCACATGCTATAATATTTTACAACCGTTTTTATAGCTACATGGCGTTTTTAATTTTGAATGACATGTCTTAAAATAATATAAACAATATTATAAATTCGACAGACAAACGGCAGCATGAAATTGCAGAGAGTAAGTTTTTAACTGTTCCTTTCCACGTCGAAAGCTAAACTATACCTTTTCCCCCCAGGTCGTCATCGCTCTAAGGAACAGGAAATGCTCAATATCAAAGCAAAAAACGCTCAACTATTTGCTGTCATGCCAACTGACTCGCTCTGCTTGCCACAATGCAATTTCACAGACGCCAACTTCTTTTGCTACGTATCAATGATACACCGTCACTGTAAGGAGCTGGTGTTGGTTCAGGATCTTCCTTGTTAAGCATGTTAAGCAGTACAAATGCGGCCGCAGCAGCACCCTGCCAACAGCAAACACACAAGGCGCTTATGTGCAACAAAGCGCCACCAGAATAAGGGTTGTTTCTGCAGCACAGCAACACCAGCAGCAGCAACAAAATCAACAACACAACAAAAACAGCAGCAATGCGCTGGCGTCGCAACCTAGTCGGCAACATCAGTGTTTGTTCCTTCATGTTCTCCGAACTCTGGCTCTTTGAATTTAAGTCCCAATGCCTCAGTCTACACGCCGAAAAGTAGTCCCATTAGTGGGGCCTTACATTTTTGAATCGCGTCAGTAAAAGTGTTTCTGCTCGGCCTGGAGCCCGCATTTTACATCTTGTAAACTATTATATCTATTTTGTAAATAAACACCGTCCTGTTTTTCAGAAGCAGTTTTTTATTAATTTTCATGGTTTACATGTGGTTATAATAATTTAAACTAAGTCTTAGCGGCAGACATAGTTTCAATGGAATTAATTATCCTAGTGCACATTTTCCATGACACTCTGAAAGCTATAAAAGCGAAGTCAGTTTGGTCCTCTGATAGATCATCTTCCCCAACGCTTCAAAGAGTTCTCCGAATTTTAATATATGCTGAATATGATATCGAGCAGGAAATAAAAATATGCGATGCTTTATTTATAAGTTTGTGTCCAATCTGCATTATGACGATCTGCTACACTTGAGCGTAAACGGCAGTTGTATTCTGAACAGCACCACATTTCGAAACTTGCAAAAATTAATTAATTTATTATATGTTTACAAATTTCCCAAATGTCAAAGTTTTATAGCAATAGGTACATATATACATCTCACTCTTTATAGCAAGTGATTGGTGATATGTGATAAGATAAGAAACTGGAAGATCACATGGAAACGCGGCATAATACTCATTATTGTCGCACAAACCAGAAAAATCTAAATTTCGCTTAATGTTTATTAATTTTCTTGTCAATTCTGCCATGGTGCAATCAACATTATGGCAGTGATGATAAGTTTTTTGGTTGATGTAAGTGATGGGCAAAACCGGTCGGTGTTTAAAAGTGATTGGTTTTTTATTAATAACCGGATTTTTTCTGTTTTTTTTTGCAGGAAAAAACCGTGAAATCGCTAGAAATATCAAAATCCGACAACTACAATTCATCTGAAAATGCATCTCTTACAAAAAGCTACATATATGAAAAATCTGATGCTGCTGTCACCACTACCTTGTTAATTCTATCATGAAGGGCAAAACACTTAATCATCTCGTTAATTACACTGTGAATTTTACCATACCGTGGTTATTGTATCATATTTCGTAGTAGATTTCGTATTTTTTCAATGCAAAGGCAGCCCACTGTGCGTCGCCACTCCATCGTAGCACTGTTGCAAAAAAAAGTCGAATGCTGAAAATTAAGCTGAAAATTGCTTGAAAAAAGTTAAATCGTGGAAAATTTGTGTTGTGTTAATATAATATCAGCGTTTTAGCGAGATTTCAAGCAAAGTTTGTTAAAATCATCAATGAAAATTTAATAGATATCATCTGAAACGGTGTTGAAAAATTTAATCGAATAAATATGTCTGAGTCCGAATCTATGGGTACTCCACAAAAGTCCACAGTCAGTGATTTGAGACAATTTCGGTTAAATAAAACATTGTCTGCAAGTAAAACAGGTATAATTTTGATAAATTTCATATTGAAAATAAAGATATGTAAGATAACATTTTCATATGTAATAGAACGGGTGCCGGGTAAGAAACGCATTCAGGTGATGGCAGACAGTGATAGCGAAGGAACAGTAGAAGTTGGAAATGCAACAAAAAAACATAAGTTGGAGCTGTCAGTCAAAGAAAAGGAGTCACGATTCTTGGCTCTGGCTAAAATTTCACCACAATATGATACAATGGTAAGCATTCGCTAAAGAAGCAATATGTGGTGCTATGAACTCTAGCATGTTGTTGCTCCTACTAACAGCTGATGACACTAGAGTACAGTAGCGTTTAAACAATTTTTGGGCCCCAATTTTTTAAATATTTTAAGAGTATTTTATTCTTACGGAATCATTCCATTAAAACTAAAATTTGGTTCCGGTAAACAAACTTGATTGTTTCTTTTGAAATAATGGTACTTTGAGGCCAAAGCTAGTTCTGAAAATGTGTATTAAGAGCCCCGTTTTTTCCGCATATCAAAACATCTATATATATATATCCCTTTTTTTTATCAGCAAAAGCCCAAAATGCACAAATGTTCGATTAGCTTTTCGAACTCCCCGGGACTATAAATTGCTTTACAAATTAGCTTTTTTTTGAAAATTGCAATAAAAGGATATACATAGGTACCTATATAGTTAATACATAATGGTATTTTTAGGAAAAGTATTAAGTTATTAATAGGTTTAAATATGTTATTTTGAATGAGAACAAATTCACAGTTATTCGTTTCATAGACAAAATTGAAATAAAATTAGATAAGATCAACGAGGTAATTTTATTTCAGTTTTGTCTATGGAACGAATTACTGAATCTCTTGTAAATAAAATTATCTCGTCGATCTATTATTATTTGGTATAAATTTCGCAGAGAAAATTTTGACTTGAAAAACTGGTAATCACCTAAAGTCCATTTTTAATAATGTTCGCTATAAATGTGAAAGTTCTGTAATAATTGTCGATAGCACTGAATACTTATATTTGCAATTTATTTCGGTTGAAATTTCCAATGTTACTTTTTTATAGTATGACCTTAATATATTTTATCACGCTGCGGACAAAAAAGGGATTATCTAATTATTACGCAAAAAAACCGAAAATATTTGTTTATAAAAAAGTTCTGTTTCCGTACGCACTTCAAGTTAAGTTCGATTAATAGAGAGTTATTTGATTATCTGTTAAAAATGAGAAAATTTGTCAAAAAGTGCGGAAGCGGTTTCAAGTTAGTTCCAAGTACAACAGCTGTTATTTTAATATAAGGATTTAATTACTTTGTTTTTGTTTTTAAAACACTTGTAAGCATTAATTTTGGTTATTTTAACTATTTTTATTAATTTGCTAACCAATTGCATACTTTTTTTCAATCCAAAAATTGAATTTTGTCATTTTGACAATCAGCTATTTAAAGCTCAATATTCGTGCTCGCAGAAATATTTCAAGTAAAATTCGAGTAATAGAGAGCTACAAAAGGCAACATTTTGCTTGTTCTTTTTCTCTCTCGTGCAGGAAAAATACTACTATTTTTATAAATTTTAATTAGTTTTTTCGATTTTATGTTGAAAAATTGTCATATTTTTGATCAAATCGGATTCAACATTTTTTACATTTTTCCTGTCATAAGATTTTTTTCACCTTTTTTTCAAAAAAAATATATGCTATACAACCGCGTTTATTAAATGATGAACGCCGCACAAAGGGGTAAAATGTTCGAAAAGTGTATTTTAATTCCAAAAATTAAATACAAATATCTTCTTAATTTATGGTAACTAGTAAAAAAAGATAATTATGTATATTTGGAGGTTTAATGGTCTGTCTTTCAAAAGATAATTATGTTTTTATGGAGGTTTAATGACCTGATTGCAATTTTTTACAACGTCATTTTTAGGCTATAAACCTCCAACAATTCATAATTTACCATCAAAAATTATCCCACAAAAAACATATAAAAAGGATAATATTTTTTACATCTTTATTCGAAAGAAAAAAAATTATTTCTGACGTTCCGTTTCCCCGCTACGTTCTTAATAAGTTGCCCGATTGAGCGTTGGTGCGTTCGCATAGTGAAAAAAACGAATAAAGCCTAGAGTGAAATTTTATGAAAAATGTATACAAACAAAAAAATTGCAGTACTTATGGAGCCTTAAATTTTAGGTAATTTTCAATGTTAATTAAAAAAAAAAATTAATTAAACAACATCAGTAAATATTTTTCTTTTTTTTTTTTTTTTGATAAAGCTTAAAAAGTAAGGTACTTCTTATAAATCAGAAGACAAAAAGTTGTGTTTCAGGTTTGCGGAATCAATTTTTTTTTATAATCTATACTCTTTTTTTTACATTTCCAAACAAAAATATTTGCGAATTTTTGCGAAAGACTATATTAGCGACTATTTTCGGTTCCTAATCTTTACGAAATTAAGGCTTGCAAAGTATCATTGTTGTTTTCGTTTTCGTATGATGAAAAGTATATATTTATATTTATACCCTAAACCTGAAAGGTCAGGGTATATTAACTTTGTGCAAACGTTTGTAACGCATAGAACGAAGCGAGTCCGGTATAGAAAAGTATATATATTCTTGATCAGCGTCACCACGTGAGTCGAGCTATCCATGTCCGTCCGTCCGTCCGTCCGTCTGTGTGTTGTCCGTATACACAGGATAAGAAGAAGGAGTTGAGATAATTGGATGAAACTTAGTACACATGGTCACATGGACCCAAGGATCTGCACTATTGAATATTTTTGGAATCCGCCCACGGACACGCCTACCTCCCATACAACGCGAAAATTGAAAACTGCATAACTCAGTTCATAACTAGCCTACAACAATAAAATTTGGTATGTATGTGTTTTATATTAACACAAAGATGTCTTTGAAAAATAGACGTCATCCGCTTACGGACACGCCCACCTCCCATACAACCCAAAAATTGAAAACGCAATAAATAAGCCTCTGTTTAACCTACAGAGCTAAAATTTGGCACATATGTTTTTTGTGACAAAAAAAAGATGGTTTTGAAAAGTGGACATCATCCGCCTACGGGCACGCCTACCTCCCATACAACGCGAAAATTGAAAACTGCATACCTCAGCTCATAATAAGCCTACAACAATAAAATTTGGTATGTATGTGTTTTATATCAACACAAAGATGTTTTTGAAAAATGGACGTCATCCGCTTACGGACACGCCCACCTCCCATACAACCCAAAAATTGAGTACGCAATAAATAAGCCTCTGTTTAACCAACAGAGCTAAAATTTGGCACATATGTTTTTTGTGACAAAAAAAAGATGGTTTTGAAAAGTGGACATCATCCGCCCACGGACACGCCTACCTCCCATACAACGCAAAAATTGAAAACTGCATAACCCAGCTCGTAATAAGCCTACAACAATAAAATTTGATATGTATGTGCTTTATACAAACACAAAGATGTCTTCGAAAAATTGACGTCATCCGCTCACGGACACGCCCACCTCCCAAACAATCCAAAAATTGAAAACGCAATAAATAAGCTTCTGTTTGACCTACAGAGCTAAAATTTGGCAAGTATGTTTTTTATGACAAGACAAAGATGGTTTTGAAAAATGGACGTCATCCGCCTACGGACACGCCTTTTTTCCATACAACCCAAAAAGTTTTAAACTCAATAAATAAGGTTATGTTTGTCATAGAGAAATTAAATTTGGTATGGATGTATTTTATACCAAAACTAAGGTGTGTCCAAAAATTGGAAGTTTTCCGTCCATGAACACGCCCAACTCCCATAGCGAAAGCACAATAAAGGCATTAACTGTGAGCTACAAGAATAAAACTTGGTATGTGTAAATTTTTCATCAACATTTAAATGCATATAAAATATAGGCTTCATCCGCCCTTGGACACGGCCATTTACAATAAAATTTTTTGTTTTTGAAAAGTGGGTTTAGGGTATTTCATAGTCGGCCTAGACCGACTTTAGACTTTCTTTACTTGTTTTGTTATCGTTTTGTTAGTTCGAATATGTCACTAGCTTAACTGTCTTAACAGTTTAAGTGATGTGCAACCAATTTAGTTAAAGGTTAAAAGTGGTTATTTGAAAAACAGAATTTGTCACGATGCTCTTACTGATGCTAATTTAATTTTAGGAAGCAATTATAACAAACTCTTTATATTCCGTCGACAACTGTTAATTAAAATAAAAACTTGAGATCCTTACAAAATTGAAGAGAGATGTACATTTTTGAGGGAGGCAATAAAGGTCCGTACTAGACCATCACAAGATAATATGATAATATTTTGATGGCAAAATATTCCGTTTCATTACTGACTTTAAGATTCGGTACAAAAAACAAAAACAAAAAGTAAATTTAAATGGACAGACGAGTAAAGTCTAACGATATCATTTAATTAGGTTTTTCATAAACTCTGACGCAATTATAGCGAAAAAAAAAAATTTCAAAAAAACCTCAAACTTCACCCAAATCAGCATAAGGTTTAATAGTTTATATGTATTGAGTGAAGTTGATAAAAATGACGATGATAATGATCATGGTAATAATAATAATGATTGTGATGGCGATAGCTGTAGTGGTATTGATAATGGTGTTGATAGTTATGATGATAGAGAAGATGATGATGATGGCTATGATAGTAATGATAATGGGGTTGGTGATAACAATAATAATTATCATGTGCCATTCTTCCATGAAAAATTTAAATTTCAACAGTGTATTATTAAATTTTGCATGTCTGAAGCCCGAGATCGAATCCCACTCGCGGCAAAGTTTTTTCAATTGAAAAACTTTTCTGATCGGTCACCACCTCTGCAGCCAATGACAAACCTCAGAGAGTAAATAATGCCATGTAAAGCTTCTTCAGAACATGAACTTTAGCCGTTCGGAGTCGGCATAAAACATGTAGGTGAAGTTCTCGGTCAATTGTGTACAAACATTTAATATAGCCTGTTTCAAAAGAGAAGAACATTTTCGCGCATGTTTGAGAATAAGAAAATAATTTTGAGAGTGTTCTTCATTCTGATTGGTCCATGACTCAATAATTTATAAGGTTATCCCAATTTTTAACATACCCTTATTTTTTGTAAACAAAAAATATTCTCTCTCGAAAATGAATGACAAACAGGGTTTTGTGGTCACGTCAAAAAAATGTATGTTTCAGTGTTGTGTTATGTTGTTTTTTAATAAAAAAGTATGTGTTTTCAATATTTTACTGCTTAAAAAAAAAACAACGAAATAAATGAATCATGGATTGGTCGACATTAAAAATAAAATTTATTATTCTCTGAGCAGCAAAATATATGAAAAAAAATTATTGTGTATTTCTGATTTTTGTTGTTAATCGCAACTGCGCTGCGGAAGTACTGAATCTTATTTTTCAAAATCAACCAATTAAAATTGAAAAGAAAATTTGTATCAGAAAATAATTTGTCAGCCGAAATTTCACTTTACAATTTTTTTCTTAAGAAAATAGTTAATTTTTAAATATATAGTTCGAAAAAGGATTTAAGGCTTCGGCTGTGATATCCTGCAACGCAGATTTAGTAATAACACAATAAAATTACCGGTGGTTTTTAAAGTACTGTGTCAAAAAACAGCAAAAAACACACATAAAAAAACATGTGTTCAAAAGTTCAGCAAACAGTACAAATAGAGCAATATATTACGCTCAAAAAAAATGTCAAGCTTTAGAAATAATTTCTCACTGCGCATCGAAAAATAAAACACAAAATGTTATCTCTTTTGAAACTTGCTACAACACACAAAACTCCATTTGATCATAAGAAGCTCGGTCAAAGTTCTTTCAAAGACTGAAATGGCCAATTGTTTTTTTTTTATTATTATTAAAAAAGGTATCTTTATAGTGACACCGACAGCGACTCTAAAAACTCCTGTGTACACAATGTTACATCCATTAAACGTTTTTTGCTCAAGTTTGATTGCTCAGGGGTGCCATTTTGAAGCTGCAATTTTGAATTTCAATACTTTGACTTCAGATTCTTGATCAGCGACCCCAAAAATCCCTATAGTACCATTTTTGTATCGGTATGTAGCCCCTGTCAATTGATCTCCAAAATTAGCTCTATTACTCCACTGTGCGCCGGTTAAAAACGCCATAAAAACAAAATTTTTTCTGTGCGAACAGTATCATGCTATTGACAATTGTGCTGATCAAATGGATCGTAAAAATGGATTGTTAAAAAGTAACTATCGGACCAACTCAACCTATACTATCCGCGCTGTGTTGAATGGTCTTGATTGATTTTAATTGATCTTTTACGGTAGTCGAGTGCTAAGCCTGCTTGGTTACTAACCAAGAGCCCCGGGTTCGAACCCTGACCAGACCATGGTCCCACGCGTTAACCTTTCTTCAATTCTTTTCATACGTGTAATCAATGGAAATTAAAAATTCATCAATATTTACGGCTGCAGAGTTGTAGTTGGTGATAGAGATGTTTGTGGAATGAGATTGCTTAATAACTGAATTGACTGATGGTAAGACATATAACTAGTGTCCGACCAAATATTCGGTTTCGGTTTCGGCCCTTTTAATCAGTTTCGGCTATTCGGCATCAATATGGCCGAAACCGAATATTTGGTCGAACACTACTAATTCGGTTCTTTCATATATTTCAATCGTAGATGTGAGTTCGCTTTCATCAAATTTTTAATGGTGTTAAGTAGAACAAAATGGTGAAACTCACCGTCATTTGATTGACCGTGTGAGTTTGGCCCAGCACAAAACGATAAATGTATTTTGTTTCATTTTGTTAATGCAGTTTCATTTTTGTTAAATATCAAGTTATTTAAATACTAAAAAGTTCCTTAAAGTGGTATTCAAAATTATCTCTTTATTTATTAATTTAAAGTTGAAATTTAATATTCAAAGAATATTTATCGTTTATATACGTTATTAAAATCTGTTTGAATCGTTATGGTTTTGAAAGCTTATAACAAAAAATTCAAAAAAAATAAAATGTTTTTAAAAAAAATTTTCATGTAGACAATCAGCTTCGGTTTCGGCCGAATATTACAAAAAGGCTGAATTTCGGTTTCGGCCAAAATTTTGGTTTCGGTCGGACACTACATATAACACTTACCTCAGATTCAAATTAGTATGTTAATATAGCTCTCTGTCACACATAGAACATTCTACCCTTTCTTTTCTTGATTTCCCTTTTTCTCTTACTTATTTCCCATTTTCGAACCAACAAGACTTTACTAAATGGGTTTTAACCCTAAAATCCTTGGTGCAAAGGTTAAAAAAGTCGTCTTTTCATGAGTTTGAGGACATATTTTGATGAAATTTAATTTCTTACTAGTAAACCTGTTGCCCGAATTCGAGCAATTCAATAAAAATTAAGTGTTAGAAACATTATAAACGTTTAATATATGATATTCTATTCAAGAAGCTATTATACTCCATAGAGATATATTCAGTCTCAATAATGATATAAAAGATCATTATCTGAATGGTTTGACTTGAAACGTATGATCTGACACTAAGTTTTTTAATGTAACTGTCAAAATACGAAGACGGAATTACACTTATATTACTACTGAGACAAAGATAATAACTATTCGAAAAAAATCGCAGCTTAACTCTTCCAGCTATAAAACATAACTAATTAAAAAAAAAAAAACGCAGTAAAAAATAGATTTAAGAAATAATACTAAGATATATTTCAGAAATTAATAAAAGGAACTTACAGAACACCTACAACATCGATTTATGACACATTTAGATGAAAAAACACCAAAAAACCCAAAAAAAAAATTTTGTTTTTAAAACCGTTGAAATTTGACTGAGTTGTTTGCTCGGAAAGTGGAATTTTTTGATTTTGGAACTGCATTTTTCGGACAATTGACATTTGAGGAATGCATAAAAGATAATTTTGGTTAAAAACTTTTAGTTTTAAAAAAAAATTCAAATTCGACCAATTCATAAGCTCTTCTCAAACTAAATTTCAAATCGATAAAATAACGGATTTTTGTACAAAAATTTTATTTCTGTTTTAAAAGGTTGGGAACCCCCTGAAGTGAAATCACAATTTTTAAAAGTGGTTTGCACATATACAGCCTAAACCTGATTTAATGACATCTAAATCGATAGAATCGGTCCATTGGTCTGGGAGGAGTTGAAGTCACAAAAAAAACCTTAGCCTATTAATTATATAGATAAGCAGGATGATTAAAACAGATTCGTGGCTATTACTTTAAATTGGTTGTAGCTATAATGAAATTTTTTTCAAATATATTGTTTTTGAAGCTTGTTGAAGATTTAAAAATTATAAGAACAACATTTAAAAAAAAAAAAATTTCGAGCAAAAAAATATAGGGGGTAGCCTTGTTTTTTCGATGACACATAGTATTTATTAATTTTTCTGTCAAACAAAAACAAATTCGTCTTAAATAAACTATATACAATGAAAGAAAATCAAAAATGCAAATTTGAAATTTTTTTATTTTTACAACAAAAACAATTTTTAATACATTTTTTGAGAAAACATTCATTTTATTGGACTCTTTTTAAAGGCAATGATTAAAATAGAAATAATAAAGTAACGGTAAAAACTTTGTTATTATTTTAAAGTCAATTTATTTTAATTAAATACAAAAAAGAAATAAATGAAATTTTTTAAAAAGTGGCAGAGATATTCGCTTCCAAATACAGAACTTTAAATTTCAGAGAGTTTTTTTCTCTGTCTTGCCGTTTGATAAAAATACACGTTAAACAACTAAAGAAAATATTAAGAAAATTCATTAAAAATACATTTGGCAAGATAATTACCGTAATTGCCAACACATTTCAAAGAAAATTAAACAAAAATTTAGAAAAACAAAAAAAATTTGAAAACTGTTAAAATTTGACTGACTTGTTTGCTCGGAAAGTGGAATTTTTTTTATTTTGGAACTGCATTTTTCGGACAATTGACATTTGAGGAATGCATAAAAGATAATTTTGGTTAAAAATTTTTAGTTTTGAAAAAAATTCAAATTCGATCAACTCATAAGCTCTTCTCAAACAAAATTTCAAATCGATAAAATAACGGATTTTTGTACAAAAATTTTATTTCTGTTTTAAAAGGTTGGGAACCCCCTGAAGTGAAATCACAATTTTTAAAAGTGGTTTGCACATATACAGCCTAAACCTGATTTAATGACATCTAAATCGATAGAATCGGTCCATTGGTCTGGGAGGAGTTGAAGTCACAAAAAAAACCTTAGCCTATTAATTATATAGATAAGCAGGATGATTAAAACAGATTCGTGGCTATAACTTTTAATTGGTTGTAGCTATAATGAAATTTTTTTCAAATATATTGTTTTTGAAGCTTGTTGAAGATTTAAAAATTATAAGAACAACATTTAAAAAAAAAAAAATTTCGAGCAAAAAACCATAGGGGGTAGCCTTGTTTTTTCGATAACACATAGTATTTATTAATTTTTCTGTCAAACAAAAACAAATTCGTCTTAAATAGACTACATACAATGAAAGAAAATCAAAAATGCAAATTTGAAATTTTTTTATTTTTACAACAAAAACAATTTTTAATACATTTTTTGAGGAAACATTCGTTTTATTGGACTCTTTTTAAAGGCAATGATTTAAATATAAATAATTAAGTAACGGTAAAAACTTTATAATTATTTTAAAGTCAATTAATTGCAATTAAATACAAAAAAAAAAATAAATGAAATTTTTTAAAAAATGGCAGAGATACTCGCTTCCAAATACAGAACTTTAAATTTCAGAGAGTTTTTTCTCTGTCTTGGCGTTTGATAAAAATACACGTTAAACAACTAAAGAAAATATTAAGAAAATTCATTAAAAATACATTTGGTAAGATAATTACTGTAATTGTCAACACATTTCAAAGAAAATTGAACAAAAATTTAGAAAAACAAAAAAATTTTGAAAACCGTTGAAATTTGACTGAGTTGTTTGCTCGGAAAGTGGAATTTTTTATTTTGGAACTGCATTTTTCGGACAATTGACATTTGAGGAATGCATAAAAGATAATTTTGGTTAAAAATTTTTAGTTTTGAAAAAAATTCAAATTCGATCAACTCATAAGCTCTTCTCAAACTAAATTTCAAATCGATAAAATAACGGATTTTTGTACAAAAATTTTATTTCTGTTTTAAAAGGTTGGGAACCCCCTGAAGTGAAATCACAATTTTTAAAAGTGGTTTGCACATATACAGCCTAAACCTGATTTAATGACATCTAAATCGATAGAATCGGTCCATTGGTCTGGGAGGAGTTGAAGTCACAAAAAAAACCTTAGCCTATTAATTATATAGATAAGCAGGATGATTAAAACAGATTCGTGGCTATTACTTTAAATTGGTTGTAGCTATAATGAAATTTTTTTCAAATATATTGTTTTTGAAGCTTGTTGAAGATTTAAAAATTATAAGAACAACATTTAAAAAAAAAAAAATTTCGAGCAAAAAACCATAGGGGGTAGCCTTGTTTTTTCGATAACACATAGTATTTATTAATTTTTCTGTCAAACAAAAACAAATTCGTCTTAAATAAACTATATACAATGAAAGAAAATCAAAAATGCAAATTTGAAATTTTTTTATTTTTACAACAAAAACAATTTTTAATACATTTTTTGAGAAAACATTCATTTTATTGGACTCTTTTTAAAGGCAATGATTAAAATATAAATAATAAAGTAACGGTAAAAACTTTGTTATTATTTTAAAGTCAATTAATTGCAATTAAATACAAAAAAGAAATAAATGAAATTTTTTAAAAAGTGGCAGAGATATTCGCTTCCAAATACAGAACTTTAAATTTCAGAGAGTTTTTTTCTCTGTCTTGGCGTTTGATAAAAATACACGTTAAACAACTAAAGAAAATATTAAGAAAATTCATTAAAAATACATTTGGCAAGATAATTACCGTAATTGCCAACACATTTCAAAGAAAATTAAACAAAAATTTAAAAAAACAAAAAAAATTTGAAAACCGTTAAAATTTGACTGAGTCGTTTGCTCGGAAAGTGGAATTTTTGATTTTTGAAACTGCATTTTTCGGACAATTGACATTTGAGGAATGCATAAAAGATAATTTTGGTTAAAAATTTTTAGTTTTGAAAAAAATTCAAATTCGATCAACTCATAAGCTCTTCTCAAACTAAATTTCAAATCGATAAAATAACGGATTTTTGTACAAAAATTTTATTTCTGTTTTAAAAGGTTGGGAACCCCCTGAAGTGAAATCACAATTTTTAAAAGTGGTTTGCACATATACAGCCTAAACCTGATTTACTGACATCTAAATCGATAGAATCGGTCTATTGGTCTGGGAGGAGTTGAAGTCACAAAAAAAACCTTAGCCTATTAATTATATAGATTTTAACTCAGACCCCCCACGGTCATCATATCACACAAAAAAAAATCATTTGACACAAAATTGCATACATTTTTAATATTTTGATTTTGTTGGGAAACAAAATCTTAAAAATTCTTAAGATGTCGTGTCGAAAATTTAAACTTGCATTATATTGTCTCATTTTTTTCACAGGATATACAAGACTCATTAGTGCGCAACAGTTGGGATGTTTCCGAGGCAATGAAGTATCTCAAAGACAAATGCCAACCAAAACGTGCACCTGCTGCCGTAACGAGTACAAATTCCAGCACAAGTGCTGTAAATAAAGTCAGCTCGACTTCGAGCAATAGAAGCACCACGAATGGTACTTCCTCCAAACCACGCTCCAAACACCACTATTCCGATGCCGATGACTCCGGCGATGAGGTGAAACATTCAACCGACCAAGTATACGATAGCGAAGACAGCGACAATGAAATGTCAAATGAAATGACAGGCCAGCGTAAAAAAGTGTTTGAATTCATGAATGAATCAACACTGATTGAGCTACAAACGGTCAAAACATTGTCGGAAAAGAAAGCTGGTGCTATCTTGGAGTTGCGTCCATTTAAGAATTGGGCAGATTTACGCAAGAAACTAGAATCGAATAAAATGCTCTCAGCTGATTTGTTAAACTACTGCCAAGGGTTAATCAACAAACAGAATAATGTGGCCAACATTTTGGCCAAATGCAACAAGATGGTTAAGCGTTTGGAGGCAGCCATAGAGACAGGAGCCGGAATTGTAGATCAGCCAAAGTTACTAAATAACAAGTAAGAAAATCAATTATAAACAATTCTGTGTCGACAATAACAGCTTAAGTAGAGTTAGGACTAAACAGCAAAAATCATGGTTACCTGATTTTAGGGAGCAATTTTAATCGAAAATAAAAAATACTCTTCTAATAACCTGAAAATGAGTTAAAGTGTTGTTGCTTGCCGACACAGAATTCAGCTCTTTTTTCTCATTAGAAAAATAATGTTTTGTTTTCAAATATTCCAGAATGAAGCTTGCCGATTATCAAATGATTGGACTCAACTGGTTAACTGTGATGCACAATCAGAGCATGAATGGTATTTTAGCTGATGAAATGGGTCTGGGAAAGACAATACAGGTTATTGCCTTCCTTGCCTATCTCAAAGAGCATAAACTAGCCAAAGGCGCACATCTCATAGTAGTTCCCTCATCGACACTGGACAATTGGGAGGCGGAAATTGCTAAATGGTGTCCATGTTTGGTGGTAGAAAAATATCATGGCAGTCAGGATGAGCGCAGGCGCATGCGTATTGGCTTTGCCAAAGAAGGCTTTACAGGTTTCGATGTGCTCTTGACCACGTACGTTTGAAAACATTTCTTATTTTACAATTTCAAGCCAATATATAATTTATAAAAAACACTAGCTACCACATTGTTGTGGCCACACCGGAAGAACGCAAAATGTTTCGCGTTTGTAAGCTACACTATGTGGTTTTTGATGAGGCTCACATGTTGAAGAACATGACCACCCAACGTTATTCGAATTTAATAACAATCAATGCAGAGATGCGTATTCTGCTCACAGGTACGCCGTTGCAAAATAATCTACTGGAATTGATGTCTCTGCTATGCTTTGTCATGCCGTCGTTTTTTGCCAAAAGTATCGATGATATCAAGAGTCTGTTTGCTAAGGTCAGTTTAATAAGATACAAGAATTAAAAGCTCAAAACTAAGACTAATAATGTTACATATAGAAAAATAAATCTGAATCAGCGAACGATGATGTTTCACAATTTCAAGAAAATCAAGTGGAGCGTGCGAAGCGTATTATGCGTCCATTTGTACTCAGAAGACTTAAAAAAGATGTGCTCAAGTACCTGCCCAAAAAACACACATATACAGTAAGTTCTATAGAATCTATAGATAGATAGCAACATTAAAACTATATTCATTATTTAAATAATGGAAAGACTTTTTACTTTACAAATTCTCATTAAAAATTCTTAATTTTAGCACAAAGTTGAGATGAGTGACAAGCAGAAAGAATACTATCACGACCTGGTTGAATATTATTCAAATAATAGAGGCGAAATTTGCAACGGTGATCGTGCTGGCATAGCAATCATGATGGAAATGCGTAAAATGGCAAATCATCCATTGCTTATGCGCAACTATTTTACAGATGAAAAGTTACGCGTATTTTCTAAACGTTTGGCCTCAGTTCCAACGTACAAAAAAACTAACCCTCAGTATATATTTGAAGAGTTGGCCGTCATGTCTGACTTTCAAGTGTGGCAGCTATGCAACAAACATGTAAGTATAGTATTAATATTAGAAAGTAGTGCATACCATGTAGTGTAGAAACTAAATATAAATAATCTGTTGTGGTTTAAGAGATGAAGTATTCTGTGTACTATTGTGACAATAAACTAAAATGTTCATAACATTTGTGATATGAGTAAATCAATTGATTTGTTCTACGTTCTCTTGCACTATGATGTTTACAATAAAACATCACTGATTGACTACTTTTTAACAAGTAATCCTACGAGAACTTGTATGTACTCTCAGTAACGCAAATGTTGTCTTAAGGAATTCGCCATCATGCGTTAATATATATTTTTATTACTGCTGAGTGAGAATTTGTAGGATTTTGAAACTAGAACGCTATTAACTTCGACACTTTTTAAATTATTTCTTTTCCTAACTTAAATTTTCAGGGAATTTACTCCACGAATGACGTTTAGAAGCATTTTATTTTATCCCCTATACGAGATATTCAATCCAACATAATGGATATAACTTTTAAACTTCTAGGGTGGTAGTTTATGACAAATCTCTTGATATTGCCTTTAAAGGGTACTAGCCTAAAAAGAGCAAGAAACACATCAAATTTTTATACTCTAATTCTGATTGGTTAGGGTATATTAACCCTTATTCGGTACACCCATTTCCCATACTATTGCTATATATAAAAAAAAATAGGTTAAGGATATTTTATAATCGGGTTAGACCGACTTTTTTTACATGTTTACATTCTGAATAAATAAAATGAATGAAATATAAAGCAATCAAATAAAAAACGATAACAAAAATAATATCAATAGAAAATCAATAAACCTAGCATAGGATCTATTTCAGTAACAGATACGAATGCTTACCAAGTTTCATCGAAATCGGTTCATCCGTTTTGACGTGAATGAGCCAGGCATGGTTGATCGCAATAAGCGTCCTATAAGGGAAGTTTTATCGTCCTATAAGGGAAGTTTTATGAAATTTAAAAAGGCTCAATTCTGTTGCAGGGTCAGGTTATTTTACATTACAAATTTTAGCAAAATCAGTTATTTGGTGTTAAAAATGCACACTTAAAGCGTCCTTTTGCGGAAGTCTTCGAAATTTTTTATAGCCTATGTTTTATCTTGAGAGTAGTTGAACATTCATACCAAATTTCATTATAATCGGTCCAGGCACTTAGGAATTATTATCGAGTGCAACGCCCACGGACTTCCACTCTCTTTTTTACATCATATCATCTTTCATCTTCCTCTCTATAAAACGTACTCGTTGTCCAAATTTATGAACAATCAGATAAATGGTGCGCGAGCCTATGCGGAAAAGACAGACAGACAAATAGACACCAGCATTTGATTTTATATATTAGAAGATAACTCTTAAAATATTTCAACTCCTTGCAAGAGAGAATATGTATGAGACATAAAACAATTAGCTATGTTTCACAAACTAAATTCTTAACCTCTTTGATATAGTTTAGAATTCTCATTTATAAACGTTACATTTTCTTTGCCCTAATATCTTTTCAGGAACTTTACGATATCAAAATACCTGATCATTTAATTTGTGATTCTGGTAAATTTAAGCATTTGGATACACTGCTGCCTAAATTAAAGGAGGAAGGTCATCGTGTTTTAATTTTCAGCCAGTTTACCATGATGCTTGATGTTGTTGAGCAATATTTGGATATACGAAAATTCGGATACTGCCGATTAGATGGTTCTACCGCTGTTGATATACGACAAGACATGATCAATGACTTTAATGCCGACTCAGATCTTTTTATTTTTCTATTATCGACAAAAGCTGGAGGTGTTGGCATTAATTTAACTGCGGCCGATACTTGTATTATACACGATATTGATTTCAATCCTTACAATGATAAACAAGCTGAAGATCGCTGCCATCGTATGGGTCAGACACGTCCTGTTAGCATTTATCGTCTGATATCGGAGAGCACCATTGAGGAAGGTATTCTAATGGTTGCCGAGGAAAAACTGAAATTAGAACAAGATATAACATCCACAGAGAAGGGTGAAGTTCAAGAACAAAAATGCGTCGTAAGACTGTTGACAATGGCCTTAGGTCTGGACAAAGATGAAGAGGAGCAACTTAATAAATCCATAAACAATTCATTAACATCACCATCAAAATAAAAGACCAAAAGAAAACGACAAAAAGTTAAGTTCAAATTCTGTTAATGTGGCTAATTCTTAAGTGTTTCACTTAAAGATAAACTACTTTTGTTCCAAGCTATTGATTATTATTGTCGTCAAGACTCGTTTGTTGACGATCTTGAAATAAGCTATAATTTTCAATTTTAAAACGATTCTCTTAAAGTAATTATTTAAATAATTTTATTTGCTGTTGATCATAGTTTACGTTAAATATATTAATTTTATTAAGATTGTAATATTAATTTCAAATTGAAATGCATGCAAGACAACAATTTAATATATGTGTTTAAAAGCAATTAATAACAATATAAAAAGTTTTTATATGCATTGCAAAAAAGCTTTTTTAATGAATTTATTAGAATAGTTATTCAATCAAAGAGAAACCGATGATATCAAGAAAAAACTAGTAAGGTATATCTTCGACTTGGCCGAAGTAAAAATACCCCCACGGCCGATTCTTAAGGGTGGAAGAATCTTAAATTGGAGAGCTTTTTGTATGAGCTTTTGAGAGATATTATTATTTTTATGTGTCTAAAATACATACATATCAAATTGTTTTCCTGCAGCTTAAATAAAAGCCTTTTTATAAAGTTTTAAATTTTGGGGTTGTATGGGAGAAGGGCGTGTTAGATTTTGTATGACGCCCATTTTTCTAACATACCTCAGTTTTGACATAGAATACACAAATACCGAGTTTCTGTCTTGTAACTTTAATATTAGCCTCTTTATAGATTTTTTAATTTTGGGGTTGTATGGGAGGTGGGCGTGTTAATGGGTGGATGATGCCCATTTTTATAAAACACCTCAGTTTTGACATTGAATACACAAATACCGAGTTTCCATCTTGTAACTTTAATATTAGCCTCTTTATAGATTGTTCAATTTTGGGGTTGTATGGGAGGTGGGCGTGTTAGTAGGTGGATGACGCCCATTTTTCTAACACACCTCAGTTTTGACATTGAATACACAAATACCGAGTTTTTGTCTTGTAACTTTAATATTAGCCTCTTTATAGATTTTTAAATTTTGGGGTTGTTTGGGAGGTGGGCGTGTTAGTGGGTGGATGACGCCCATTTTTCTAAAACATCTCAGTTTTGACATAGAATACACATATACCAAATTTCAGTATTGTAGCTTTAATATTAGCTTCTTTGTTGAGTTTTCAATTTTGGGGTTGTATGGGAGGTAGGCGTGGTTTTCATCCGATTTAGCCCATTCTCGAACTTGACCTTAGTTTTTTTAAAAAAAGCTTAAATATCGAATTTCATTACGATATCTTCAAAATTACGGCTGTAATCGTGTCGACAGACGGACAGACGGACAGACAGACGGACATGGCTAAATCAACTCAGGTGGTGATGCTGAGCAAGAATATATATACTTTTCCATACCTACCACGCCTCCTTTTGGGTGTTACACACGTCGTGACAAAATTAATATACCCCTTACGCAGTACGCGTGGGGGTATAAAAAAACTGAATTTCTCAACTATTGGTTCTTATCTTTAATATATGATCTCCGCTGAGTGAAAGTTCAATACATTAAAATTTTTTGTTTTTGTTTTATAATAATGCTTTTGTCCCTTTTTAATTAAGTGTTTGTGTACGTTACTTAAGCGTATTAAATTCTTAACTTAACTACAAAATTTTATAAATGCAATGCAAAATAAGGTTAAACGCCATTACATGTTTTTACCCAAACATATTTAAAGTAAAATAAGATGAGAGAACAAAATTATGCAAAGCAAGAACCAAGTAAAAGTTTAAACCAAACGCAAAAGTCTTATTATCTCAAAACTATGAAAATGCAGTTAACTGGTTTTTGTTTTGCACGGCAGAGCTCATATCTATCATTCAGTGCATTCAGCAGAAAATTTGCTACGTAGCTGCTACACAACTTTCCGGCTGAATGATATGTAGCCGAAAATATTTTATGCTACCTCGGTTGAGAGGTTTACGCTCACTTCATTTTGACAGATAAGCGATCAGTTTGTTGGAAATTTGACATTTCGCCAAAAAACCCATTCAGCAGAAAGTATCAGTTTATGCTACCGCAAATACCGGAGCGCAAATTTTCTGCTGAATGCACTGATTTATTGAGTTTCCATGACGAGTTAACTCGGGCAAAAACATATATAGAGAAGACATTTGATGACGGCGATTTCGTATTCGCTCAAAAATTTGTAAGATGCAGCTAAGAGGACGGCACATAATGGAAAATGAAATGTTTATACAAAGTGTTGGAGCAACATTGCTTGTAAACATTTTGAAGTTGCAAATATATTTCCAAACCTGTTTGTTTGGTAGCTCTCATCTACATTTGAGTTGATGCTGACAGAGAACTTCTTTCCCTTTTCTCTTGTCAATTTGTTTCCCCCCCTATGACCAATGCTTTATTTTGTTTGTTGGTTTTGTTGTTGTTCTTAACCATGGTCATTGTTGTTGTTCTTTTAGCTGCCGCTATAGCTGAAATGGAAAAAGTTACAATTTTTGATATTTTAGGATTTTGACAATCTCATAGAAGTTGCTGTGGAAAAACCATTGTAACTTTTGTGTTTCTAGTCGGATTAAGTTACATCAAAGGACAATAATAAATAGAATTGATCGTATATTAATACTTCATCAAAAATAAATTTTCATAAAAATTTTAAAAATTATATATTAAAATTAAAATTAAAATTAAAATTAAAATTAAAATTAAAATTAAAATTAAAATTAAAATTAAAATTAAAATTAAAATTAAAATTAAAATTAAAATTAAAATTAAAATTAAAAGTAAAATTAAAATTAAAATTAAAATTAAAATTAAAATTAAAATTAAAATTAAAATTAAAATTAAAATTAAAATTAAAATTAAAATTAAAATTAAAATTAAAATTAAAATTAAAATTAAAATTAAAATTAAAATTAAAATTAAAATTAAAATTAAAATTAAAATTAAAATTAAAATTAAAATTAAAATTAAAATTAAAATTAAAATTAAAATTAAAATTAAAATTAAAATTAAAATTAAAATTAAAATTAAAATTAAAATTAAAATTAAAATTAAAATTAAAATTAAAATTAAAATTAAAATTAAAATTAAAATTAAAATTAAAATTAAAATTAAAATTAAAATTAAAATTAAAATTAAAATTAAAATTAAAATTAAAATTAAAATTAAAATTAAAATTAAAATTAAAATTAAAATTAAAATTAAAATTAAAATTAAAATTAAAATTAAAATTAAAATTAAAATTAAAATTAAAATTAAAATTAAAATTAAAATTAAAATTAAAATTAAAATTAAAATTAAAATTAAAATTAAAATTAAAATTAAAATTAAAATTAAAATTAAAATTAAAATTAAAATTAAAATTAAAATTAAAATTAAAATTAAAATTAAAATTAAAATTAAAATTAAAATTAAAATTAAAATTAAAATTAAAATTAAAATTAAAATTAAAATTAAAATTAAAATTAAAATTAAAATTAAAATTAAAATTAAAATTAAAATTAAAATTAAAATTAAAATTAAAATTAAAATTAAAATTAAAATTAAAATTAAAATTAAAATTAAAATTAAAATTAAAATTAAAATTAAAATTAAAATTAAAATTAAAATTAAAATTAAAATTAAAATTAAAATTAAAATTAAAATTAAAATTAAAATTAAAATTAAAATTAAAATTAAAATTAAAATTAAAATTAAAATTAAAATTAAAATTAAAATTAAAATTAAAATTAAAATTAAAATTAAAATTAAAATTAAAATTAAAATTAAAATTAAAATTAAAATTAAAATTAAAATTAAAAGTAAAAGTAAAATTTAAATTAAAATTAAAATTAAAATTAAAATTAAAATTAAAATTAAAATTAAAATTAAAATTAAAATTAAAATTAAAAGTAAAATTTAAATTAAAATTAAAATTAAAATTAAAATTAAAATTAAAAGTAAAATTTAAATTAAAATTAAAATTAAAATTAAAATTAAAATTAAAATTAAAATTAAAATTAAAATTAAAATTAAAAGTAAAATTAAAATTAAAATTAAAATTAAAATTAAAATTAAAATTAAAATTAAAATTTAAATTAAAATTAAAATTAAAATTAAAATTAAAATTAATATGTTATATATGTTTTTTGTTATATTTTTTAATTTTAATTTTAATTTTAATTTTAATTTTAATTTTAATTTTAATTTTAATTTTAATTTTAATTTTAATTTTAATTTTAATTTTAATTTTAATTTTAATTTTAATTTTAATTTTAATTTTAATTTTAATTTAAATTTTACTTTTAATTTTAATTTTAATTTTAATTTTAATTTTAATTTTAATTTTAATTTTAATTTTAATTTTAATTTTAATTTTAATTTTAATTTTAATTTAAATTTTACTTTTAATTTTAATTTTAATTTTAATTTTAATTTTAATTTTAATTTTAATTTAAATTTTACTTTTAATTTTAATTTTAATTTTAATTTTAATTTTAATTTTAATTTTAATTTAAATTTTACTTTTAATTTTAATTTTAATTTTAATTTTAATTTTAATTTTAATTTTAATTTTAATTTTAATTTTAATTTTAATTTTAATTTTAATTTTAATTTAAATTTTACTTTTAATTTTAATTTTAATTTTAATTTTAATTTTAATTTTAATTTTAATTTTAATTTTAATTTTAATTTTAATTTTAATTTTAATTTTAATTTTAATTTTAATTTTAATTTTAATTTTAATTTTAATTTTAATTTTAATTTTAATTTTAATTTTAATTTTAATTTTAATTTTAATTTTAATTTTAATTTTAATTTTAATTTTAATTTTAATTTTAATTTTAATTTTAATTTTAATTTTAATTTTAATTTTAATTTTAATTTTAATTTTAATTTTAATTTTAATTTTAATTTTAATTTTAATTTTAATTTTAATTTTAATTTTAATTTTAATTTTAATTTTAATTTTAATTTTAATTTTAATTTTAATTTTAATTTTAATTTTAATTTAAATTTTACTTTTAATTTTAATTTTAATTTTAATTTTAATTTTAATTTTAATTTTAATTTTAATTTTAATTTTAATTTTAATTTTAATTTTAATTTTAATTTTAATTTTAATTTTAATTTTAATTTTAATTTTAATTTTAATTTTAATTTTAATTTTAATTTTAATTTTAATTTTAATTTTAATTTTAATTTTAATTTTAATTTTAATTTTAATTTTAATTTTAATTTTAATTTTAATTTTAATTTTAATTTTAATTTTAATTTTAATTTTAATTTTAATTTTAATTTTAATTTTAATTTTAATTTTAATTTTAATTTTAATTTTAATTTTACTTTTAATTTTAATTTTAATTTTAATTTTAATTTTACTTTTAATTTTAATTTTAATTTTAATTTTAATTTTAATATATAATTTTTAAAATTTTTATGAAAATTTATTTTTGATGAAGTATTAATATACGATCAATTCTATTTATTATTGTCCTTTGATGTAACTTAATCCGACTAGAAACACAAAAGTTACAATGGTTTTTCCACAGCAACTTCTATGAGATTGTCAAAATCCTAAAATATCAAAAATTGTAACTTTTTCCATTTCAGCTATAGCGGCAGCTAAAAGAACAACAACAATGACCATGGTTAAGAACAACAACAAAACCAACAAACAAAATAAAGCATTGGTCATAGGGGGGGAAACAAATTGACAAGAGAAAAGGGAAAGAAGTTCTCTGTCAGCAGCAACTCAAATGTAGATGAGAGCTACCAAACAAACAGGTTTGGAAATATATTTGCAACTTCAAAATGTTTACAAGCAATGTTGCTCCAACACTTTGTATAAACATTTCATTTTCCATTATGTGCCGTCCTCTTAGCTGCATCTTACAAATTTTTGAGCGAATACGAAATCGCCGTCATCAAATGTCTTCTCTATATATGTTTTTGTGTCTTCTCTATATATGTTTTTGACTCGGGGTTAGGGTTTTTGTTGAGTTGACAAATGCCCCGGCTTATACTTTTTAAAAGTTGAATGTCAATTTTGCATGTGTGGATGAGAGACGTGAACATCAACGTGAGAGAGGGCAAGTTCAAAAGGGAATAGCAAAGAATTGACCTTCAATTCTTCATAAGTATAAACCGTGTACCTTGCGGCTACCTTATTCTGTGTACCCTGGTTAATAATCAAAATGCACATACATAACTGAACGAAATTGAAGGAAACATTGCGACGAGACGATTTGTTCCGTAATGCAGGCTTCAAATCAGCGTTTCTGTGTAGCATACGGCAGTCATATACACACAAGTTCGATAGTTAAGAAGCTAGTTCGCCAGCTTGGCACACAAGTTGGCTTGTTGACAAAAATTTTTGATTTTCTCTGTCCAACAAAGCAAAAAAAAAAACATTTCTATACTCTTTTTGAAACCAGGGTTGTATTGAAACATAAGTTTAGTACTATGTGGAGTACATTTTAATGATTTAAGTACGATATGAGAAATGTTTGGTACTTTTTGTTTTCTATTTGGTAGTACTCTATGTAAATTGCATACAGTATACGTGATAACTTTGTTAGGATTCAGTAAAAAATTTGTTTCGAAAAAAGTAAGCAGGTGTGGATAAACTTGGAAAGCATTTTTGCTTTATTTTCCCCACACAAAAATAATTTTATTTCGAAGCAATAAATAATTTTTTAAGAGTACATTTCTACTCTTCTCAAATGTAACCCTGTGTGTGCCAAACAAATTCCGTAATTTGAACGCTCGCTTTCTCGAACACATACAAGCCGCCATATTGTTTGCGAACACGAGTTCCAGATGTGAAAGCCACATAAGAACCGAAGTCTAAACGTCTGCACTCGTCAGCAGCAACTGTGCAGAGTATTTTTACATCAATTTTTGTTGCATTTGTTTCAATTATTATGAACATATTTTAATGATTTAACTGGCATTGTAAGAGATGAACAAGACATTTATATGCATAATTTCTGTTAACAGCTGATCAGCTTAGACGAGTTCATGAACGTTTCATTCATGGAGATTTTTTGTCCAATTTTTCTTACTGAAAACAAGTGGCGCGTGGGAAAGACAACAAATGTATTAAATAATTCTAATATTTAATGCGAGCATGGGATAGACACATACTTTGACAGCCAAGAGTTTTGACAGTTCAGCAACATTGTTAGTCGGCGCTGTTTTTTTGTTTTTTTCAGCAGCTAATTACATTGAAAAACATAGACAGTTGACAGTTAATTTTTGACTATTAACTTGACGAGCAACGAATTGAGAGAAACGTCAATAATAATGCATTAAAAATACAGTCCGTCCGACATCTTTTTTCTCCAATTCGTACTATATGCATATCCACTCACACCAATTGAATTTAAGTTTGCGCTATATTTCAACCCTCTTAAATTATTTTCAATGCATTAAATTGGAAAAAACAATGAAGTATACGGGTATACGGGCTTAAGCAACCAAATACCAAATTTATCAAACAAAAATCTTAAAATATTTCGAAATGAAGCGTATATGGACGGATGAATTAATATTATTTTTGATTGAAAAAGTTGAAGCAGCTGAATTCATATGGAACCACAGAAATCCAACAAACAAAAACAAATTAAAAAAACAAATTTTTTGGACATCTTTGGTGGATGAGCTCAATGCTTGTTTTGAGTCCAATGTTCCTTTCGAATACAGTAAGAAAGCTCTAAATACGTTTTGCATGTTATTCTCAAATTTATCTTGTTTTAGGTGAAGTAATCAGGAAATGGAACAACCTTAAATCCTATTTTACTTCGGAAACACAAAAGGTGATCAAAGCGCAAAAAAGTGGAGCTAGCGCCGAAGTCATCGAAGCAATTTCGAGCTCATGGAAATTCCAAAACAAAATGAATTTTATGTCGTCAACACTCATTTCCACGCCATCAGTAAACAATTTCAACAAAAGAAGTTTGCATGTTAGTTTATTGTTGAGATGCTACATAATTACCATATGCTTTAATTTAATATATAACTATATTATTTTCAGTTACAAGGCACAAATAATATCCAAACTGATTTCTCGGAATCAGCACAACAACCAGCCTTGACGCCAACACCTTCACTGTTACAATGTCCATCTCAACTAACGGTAAAAACTGATTATGATCCACTAATGGAATTTCCATCTCCACCAACGGTATCAACTGATTATGATCCTCTAATGGAATTTAAAGAATCGAAGCCTGCCATGTCACCTCCGCAATTGTCACCATCTCTATTATCACCACATGCTTCCAAGCAACTACCGCAAGCACTTGCCATGTCGTCGCCGGACCTATCATCACCTGTTTTGACGCCACAATCTGAAGAACACTCATGTAATCCTGTGTATGCAAAGAAAAGACAGAGAGAAACGAGACAAACCGATTCACCCACTGCTACATTAATAAAAAGTTTAAACGAGCTGAGTGAAGCATTGACAAAGAGAATTAAGAGTGCCTCAGAAGACAGCAACGACAAGACCGTATTCGGTAGTTGTATTGCTTCTGAGCTTAGCAAGCTGGATGAGGATTTGCAGTTGCAAGGCAAGCGAAGAATTTTTAATATTATATGGGACTTACAGGCGGAGCAACTTGAAAGGAAAGCGAATGGGTAACCACGCAATAATGGTTAGCTAAAGTTTAAACCTCACTTGGTCTGTGGGACCACGCCAAAAAAAGTAAAAGGGTTACATCTTATAATTTTACAATTAAATTTCTTATGCTCAGCACCTTTCAAGCGTTCATGTATGTGGAAGCTTTCGTATTAATCAGTCTTGTTGTACTTTGTTGTTGGTAAATATTTCATTTTCTTTGCGTGGTCTGTGGGATCAATTGTACCATAATTTTAAGTTATTTTTCGATGCGTTCAGTTGTTTTTACTTTTGCATTAATCAGTATAAATATAATTAGAAATAAATAACAAAAATAAATATCTAATCAACAAAATAAATATCTTAAGACTGATGTAAGAATAAACATTCGTAAAATTTTGCTGAATTCATGCGATGAACATGTGCGATGAACAGGCATTGCAGGTAGTTTTGACAGGAACAAGCGAAAATTATGCTTTGCATGTCCTTTAAAAAGGTACCGAAAGGCTATGTATTGTTGCATCTATAGTTTTATATGTTTTATTATTAAAACTATTTTTATGTAATTACATTTTTTCTAAATACTTTTTATTTTTATTAAACTTTCTTATACAAAATGTTTTTTATAACTAAAAATAAAAATTGAATACAATTGAATTAAATACAAAATATGTATGTTCTCATACACACTACACGTCTAATGTAAAATTGCATCGTGCTTGGCATGTTGCAAGAGCCTTTGAATTAATTGTTTTAATAATTTAGATATGTAGCTGGTTGGAAAAATCATAAATGTCACAGATGGAGCCATTGTATTTTTGTATAGTGGTGTTTAGAAAAAAATTTAGTACAATATTTAATGTGACTTTTTTTTGTAGCGTAAAAAATGTAAATTAAAAATAATATACTTTCTGTTTTAAACTCAACAATGAAGTTGAGGGCAGTCATTTATTTGTGACTTGTATTATAAAATAATCAAAAATAAATACAACAAAATTCACAAAATTCGATCTAAATAAGAAAAAATTCTTTATTTATTGCGTTCTTTAAAAATAAACACATTTATAACTACACAATTATGCTATTTTTTAATTTTGAATTGGCCTGGCCCCTGGGACAACATGTACTGTTGGTGTGATTTTTGAGGTGTACCAGTAAGGGCTAAGAGTTGATCTTACATAAATCGACTCATGGTTCACCATCCAGGTGGCGTACTCAGTTTTTTGCTGTTAAGTCTGAATTGTATAAAACATTTCTGAACATTTTAAAAGTACTTTTTTTTAAGTACTCAAGAAATTGGAACAAGTGAAGAATAATGGAAATGGTCTTTTTTCTTTTTTTTTTTTAAAAAATGCGTGTTTTGAGCTAAGTAATTGAATGGTGAAAAAATTAAGCGTCGCTCTCAAGTGGTTTAGAAGTTATAGGGGTCAACGTTTATGAAAATGGGGTTAAAAACCTGTGTTTTTTTGTTGTTGTTTTCGAACATAAGTAAACGTAATGGATATCAAAAGAAAGGTTATGCTAAAACCTTTTTAATGAGCATTCAATCATAAAAATCTATGCATTATTTTGGATGATATAACTGTTTTTGTACTCAAAGAATTTGAGGTGTGCTAATTTTGGTTGTCCTTTTGAAGTGTTTGTCTTTGAGACTAGAAATATAAATGGTTTCATAGAAGTATGTTATTTATTGTTATTTCGTAAAAGGGTGAACAGTCAAGTGTGCACAATATATTAAGTTTTATATTTTAACAATTAATGCAAGTACTTTTCAAGTTTGTTGTACACTTACATATAGTATATTGAGACGAAAAAAAGCGCCTTTTTTAAGAAAAACTCAGTTTTCAATTAAATTTTTTTCGAGAAAACAAAAAATATTTTACTATTTTTTATGACATAGTTTTGGTTTGACAATTCCTTTACTTCCGCCAAATATTATATTTTACATAGAGCAGCTTATTTTAAAAAACAGTAAAAGTAAAAGTAAATTACAGTAAAACAGTAAACTAGTAAAACAGAAAAATCGGTGTTTTACAAAAATAAGCTGCTCTGAGTAAAATCTAATAGGGGTATTCACGATTGAGTACACTTGCCAGAGTAGTTGAAGACTTGTGCAGTTTACAAAACAAAATTTACGTACGTCACAAATCTACACAACTACATTTCTACTATAGCTTTAGCCCAATAAACCAAATAGCAAACTCGGTTTGATTTCGAATTAATTTTTTTGCCTGAGCTGGGAGCATAGCTGTTAAATAATTATTAATAATTGTATTCATTAGTAATTAGATTATTTTTATTTAAAATCCAACATAATTGATTAAGGATGATTCTTTTCTGTTTGGCTGAGTAATCAAAGGAAAATAACCAAAAATAATCCAAAGTAATCCACAAAAATAGTCAGATTACTCTAAAAGAGTTTTTTTGGATTATTTTAAGAATTTTTGCTCAGGTTCAAATTCTTAAAATAATCAATAGTAAGCTTTTAAAGTAATCGTATTATTTTTGTTGATTACTTTTGATTATTTTCGTAATTTCAAGTAATCGTGATTATGATATGATTCTTTGTAATCGTAATCAATTACGTATCAGAAACTAATCACCGAAAGATTATATAATGAGTATAATTCTCTTTGAAAAATAATCTAAAGACTCCCAGAAATAACTGTCTTTTTGTTTTTAGGTTATTTATAAAAAAGTGTTACCTCTATAGCAACATGTTTGGTACCTTAATAAAGAATAAATATTGCAGATTAAAAAAAAAATACTCATTAGTAAAATAAAAGAGCTACTGAAAAGATGTCGTCTCAACAAGAAGAAAAGCGGAAAGCAATTATTTGCAAATACCTGGAAAATCCAAACACCACGTACAAAAAGATCGCTAAGAAAGTTGGCGTGTGCGTAAATACTGTCGGAAGGACCATACAACGATGCAAACAGCTTACCTCTTTATCAAAACCGCCAGGCTCAGGGAGAAAAAGTGGTCCAGCGAACCAAGCGGTGGCCCAGAACGTTAAGCGGCTGTTTACTCAGAATTCAGGCTCTTCGGTTCGTGATATGGCAGCAAAAGCGGGAACATCGAAGTCAAGTGTTCAACGGATTAAAAAAATGTCCAACCTAACGAGCTATAAAGTAAAAAAAGTACCTGATAGGTCAGAAGAAAAGGATACCGAAGCCAAGAGGAGGGTTCGAAAACTGTACGCGACAGGGAGTTTCTGGAGCGGCGTTTGCTGCCTTTTATACGTCAGCACCAAGGTTCAGTACTATTTTGGTCTGACCTAGCAACATGTCACTACGCCCAGAAAACGATGGATTGGTACCAAGCCAATAATGTCACTGTGGTACCAAGAGAAGCCAATCCTCCGAATTGCCCCGAACTTCTTCCAATCGAAAGATATCGAAAGATAGTTTTAATGAAAATAAACCTTAAGAAGACCAAACAAACATCGAAATATTTCGACCTAAATGGCGTCGGGCATACACTAAGGTCAACTAAAGGTCGGTAAAACATCGAATGGAGGACCTTAATCAAAAAGTGCATAATTTTTTTTAGTGTATTTTTTTTCAGTGTAAATTAAATTTTTATTTATTTTGTAATGTTCATTTAATAATAAACTGAAAGAATTTAAAAAAAAAACACCATTGGTTTTTTTACAATAAAAAACAAACAAAAGGACAGTTATTTCTAGGACAGTTTTTAATAGATTACTAATCGTAATCGAAATTTAACAGCTATGGCTGGGTGTCAAACAGTGCTGCTGTTTGGATCCAAATGGATCCATTTGGATACTTTTTTTCTTCAAAAATTGATGGATACTTATTTTTTAGCCTTAGTGGAAATTTGGATTCTTTTAATGAAAAATCATTTTTATATGAAAATATTGTCATATGAAATCAAAAAAGCCCTAAATTACCATAAATTCAAAATAGAGTTTTTGATTGATTATGATGCACCGTATCCATATATATTTTTATGCAAAATACTCCTACTACTAAAAACAACGATTTTATTAACAAAATTAACCTGAAAAAATATGGTTTTCTTTTTAATTTAGAAAGTTTTTTGGTTCTTCTGAAAAAATTTTCAAATGAAAGTTAGGGATTTTTGGATTTTATATGAAAATATGCTTTTTATTATGCCATTATTGTATATTTTTGTAATTTTGTAAACCCGTGGTTAGGGTTTTCGTTGAGTTAAAAATACGGCGACGCTAATTCAACTTACATGCAAGACGTCGAATTGAGTTCGAATTGTCAAGTTTGTTTAGAGCAAATTGTTTGTTGGCAGCTAAATAGACTCTTGTTCAACAGACTCTTGCAGCTACTATTTTTAAGTGAAAAATGCGATAAAAGATTTAAACAGATAGTACTCAGCTAAATCCAACAAGTTTTGTGGAGTTTTCTTGGGTTTAACGAAACTCAACTCAACCCTCGTTTACATGCAGAGTTCACTACGAGTAAGCCCCGAGTTAAGTCTAATTAAATACTTTTTATTAAAATTGATTGAGATAAGAATCAAAACTTTTTTGTGTTAAAAAAGTGAATACAATATAGTTTTTTGCAATTTGATACCTGGATACTTATTTTTTTAAGTGGAAACATTTGGATCCATTTCTGACCTTTTTATGGATACTTTTTTTAGAACCGTCGCGGCAACTCTGGTGTCAAACCCACTCCCCCAAACACTTCTTTTCATAATGAAGAAAGTTACGCAGCTATAGAACAACAGCTGCGATAGGCTAGTGGATAACGTGGAAGACTTGAACCCAGGGAACGTGGGTATCAATCCTAAAAATGTTTTTTTTTGTTGCTATAATAATAATAATCTTTTATCGTAAGATTATACGCTTTGCTTAAGATATGAATATATTAAAAAAAATCATTGCGGAAACAAATTGCTAAAATTATTCGAAAACGATTTGCTAATGTTGAAACTTTCGTTTCGGTTGTGATTCTAAACGATTTCTACCCCCACCCACACAATGTTTTGCTAGCATCACGATTGGGAATCAACCCTCGCATTATTGTCCCCTAGGTCTGGGACCTGTAGTATGTTTACACCGAATTTCCAAATAAAAGTTGATTGTGCATTTGCAGAAATATATCAGCTGTTAAATCGGAAAAAGCGTAAACACCGTATATCAACTGTCAAAATTTGTATGGAATTTGATATACGGCAAAGTTCCCAGTTTTCCTCACGATTTTGATGCGAAAAAAGTGCCGAAAACATAGTTGTTGGCAAATAGTTGTTGCCACCTTTCAAATATTTTACAATATTTATTACAAACTAAAAACTTCTTTCTCAACTTACAACTTGAGAATCCTTTAAAACAACAAATTGCATGTTGTCAGTTGTCGAATAATTAAAGAATTTATCTGGAGTTTCTTGGTATTCATCTTAATTATTATGAACTATTTATGTATTTGTTTAAATATTTACTTTTCAGCTTATTTTTTAAATCAAAGTGGCCACTTTTGCAATATGGCTTAAAGAACAGCTGATTGATAAAACAGCGAATATTTTTCGTTATACGGCATCGGATAATATTCGGCATTGCATGAATACCACTATTATTGTTACATCTAATAACAATTGTTTTTAATGCTTCTTTATTGTTGCTTCGGTTTTATTTGGCGGAAACAATTTTACTTTGAAATATATAAACAGCTGATTGCTGGTAAAAGTTTTCCAGATCGATTGATCACACCACTTCTGTCCCAGCCATAAAAATAATACCATTCGAAAGGGCTCAATTTGCACCTTCCGAATATAAGCATCTTAGAATTTGCACCCTGGTACTTTTTGCAAAAAAAATGTCAAAGTTTGCAATATTCAAATGCTCATATCTCGGAAATTAATTGATATTTTGATGTGCATCTTGCGTCAATAATTTGCAACTTTACTCCTCTAATTTGCACCATTGAGAAAAGTGCGAAAAATACTTCGAATTTTTTCTGAAATTGCAAAAAAAATGTTTTAATTCGATAGCTCGTTCTGCGCATGCGTCGTATAAGTGACACGCGCTCGCCGCGCATTCCATTCGCCATTCGTTTGAATTAATTGGCAAATAAAAATAAAAACAATACACCCCCTGACGATGGTGGACATCCATGCGGAACGCGGTAGGTCAGGGTCAGGACTCAGGGTGTATATAGGTATACTCTCATCTCTGGTACGGGAAGTGGAAGCGCTGTTCATTGTCGAGCATATTCGTCGCTATCCATAGCTGTTTCAGCAATAGCCAGTACAAATTAGACAAATCCTCTCAATGGTGATGCTTTGCACCTCCTAAAACTTGTTTCTGCTGCAAAAGGTCTTGCTCCTAGAAAGAAAGAAAAAACTTTGTCCATCAGCTTAATGACCTCTGAAGAATATTCATGTAATACCAATGAAGCTTATATTATCCCTTAAAAAAATATTTTCGTATTTTTTCTTTCTTTTTTTAATTGTTCAAAAAACTTTTTTTGTTTTCAAAATCTGAATGCACCATTTGATTCTACTCCAAAAATGTCCATTATATTATAACATACTGACCTCGTCAATGGGTCTATTTCTTCTTATAAATATAAAATTCTGTCTAATAGTCCATATTCTTGCATCTTATTTGTATACTCGGTAATTTGTTTTGTTAACGTTGAAGGAATATCTAACATCCAAGTGTGCCCTCCTCTTGCTTGTACTAGAGTTCTTAAAGCATTGACATCAGCTTTTCTGCCATCATAATATAAGAAAATAGCAGTTAGACCTCTGGTTAATCCGGGATGATAAGGCATTTGTAGCTGAGAGGTGTAAAGTAGATCGAGTGCCATGTATTCATTCAAGTCGTACATATCACCTATAATCAATGTTTCATCGATCAATTCTCTAGTAAGGAGTTGATGTTCTATACCAGGAGATGTTATTCCTTCTGTATCGCCTTTCATCATCTCTTCTCGTCTTTTACTTTTTTTAGGCTATAAAGATAAGAGATGCATGGTATTTAGAAATAATTTACGGGATATATCATGTTATGTATAATACAGTTTGATCGTAGTTACCAAATTTTTCAATAGTGTCAAGAAATTTTGTCGATGATCGCTAAGAGCTTCTATGAATTCATGAAATTGTGGATCTGATGCACTAGATGGTGATGTTATAAAGCTCCTCGTTATAAAGATTAGTTTCAATTTATTCTTTTATATATAATTAGTATCAGCAATAAAAAAAATTAATAAAACTCAAATCCCAAATTAATTCAATTAAATTTCAATACAAAGCTCAAACAAAACAAAGCTAAATAGGTTATACATGCAATGCATAACCAATTTATTGGAAATGAATTTGTTACTCGGGACCAAAATCAAAATGAGAGTTAAAATGAGTGTTAATTTGATTTTGCTTACCGGTGTCGATATACTTATCCAAGTTTTCAAGCTCAATTTATTTATTTGATTACTCCTTTTTCCAGTCACGCACTATCTCTCTCTCAACCATTTATTTTCATCTCATCATCTAAAATCTAGATCAGCCAGACATTACAACAAAAAAGTCCCTAGCGCACATCGTGCACGAGAGTCGTACAACTATATGTTTTCTAGACAGCGCATGCGCAGTATTGATTTACGTATTTTTACATTATTTACGAAGAACCGATTGATTTTCTACTATTTTAACGAAGGTGCAAATTAGAATAACAAAATTACAAATTTTTAGGCCAAGGTGCACTTTGAAATATACATTTTTAAGCGAGATATGACAGTTTAAAAATTGCATCATATACTCCATTTTCAATTTTATTTATTTCAAAAACTATAAGGTGTAAATTATAAAATTTACATATTCTGAAGGTGCAAATTTCAAATGGTCTATACACTTTTTTTTCGATAATTTTTGGGGCTGGGACAGAGGTGGTATTGATCACCTAAGTCGTAGTGTAAATATATCTAGTTTTTGCCAACGGTTCTCCATACATTTCACTTATGAGGCCGATATACTTATACGATTTATACCATTTATAAGGGTATTGCCCATTTGCATGAATAGTATTCATTAATATTGAATACCCTTAGTATTAGTCAGTGTACTCTAAACAAAAATACATTACATATATTTTCTTGTTACAGGTACAGATATCACAGGTTTTCCACATATTTTATATAGTTCTTTTATCAATCACAACAAACACACAAGAAAAATCAAACAAGAAATTATCAAAAGAATAATCACTAGTGTCCGACCGAAACCAAAATTTTGGCCAAAACCGAAACCGAAACCGAATTTCGGCCATTTTTGTAATATTCGGCCGAAACCGAAACCGAAACTGAATGTCTACATGAAAATTGTTTTAAAAACAATTTATTTTATTAATTTTTTTGTTAAAAGCTTTCGAAAACATAACAATTGAAACAGATTATAATAACGTTTATATACGATAAATAATCTTTTGCCTTTATTCATAAAAATTTACGAACCTCTTATAAAGCCTTTACAAAAAAAAATTTCAAAAACAGTATCCATAAACGTCCAATAACGACAAAAATCTCTTATAAAGGCTCCTTAAATGAGTAACCTTCAATAAACCCTTGATAAAGCTTTTTAAAATTTTTACTCTAATGTGAGCACAAATATTGTCAAAAATACTTCAAACTGTTTCAAAAAATATGAAAACATGGCAAAACATTTCAAAATATTGAAAATAACAATTATAAGTGACACTTTTTTCACAGAAGAACATAGATTAAACAATTTTTTGACTGTTTGCATGTCAAAGTATTGATAAAATTGTGACAAATAATCAAAAAATTATTGAATTTATCAAATTCACGAACCATTCTTGACACTGTTCCCATTTCAAATTGAGAGCGTTCCTATTTTAACAAATAAGCTGAGACAATATTTTAATGAATAACAAAATTTTAAAAAACATTTTATCTCTAAAAAGCTTTTTGAGTATTGAACACTTTAAATCTATTTCAAGATATTTTTATGAATATGACCGTTTGAATATTAATGTTCAACTTTAAAATAATAAATATGGAGATCATTTGAATACCACTTTAAGGAACTTTTTAGTATTTAAAGTTGAATAACTTAATATTAGAATCTAAAAAAAACTACATTTATCGTTTTGTGCTGGACTCAACTCACACGGTCAATCAAATGACTGAATTTCACGTTTTTGTTCTACTTAACACCATTAAGAATTTTGATGAAAGCGAACTCACATCTACCATTGAAATATTTGTAAGAACCTAATTAGTAGTATCCGATCAAATATTCGGTTTCGGTTTCGGCCATTTTGATGCCGAATAGCCGAAACTGATTAAAAGGGCCGAAACTGGCCGAAACCGAAACCGAATATTCGGTCGGACACTAATAATCACTCAAAACGGATCTTCTTCAATCAAAGCAGTAAGACCAAGTAGCAAAGCACAGGATTTTTCATAGAATTATATTTGAAAGAATGGCATCACTACACTCATAGATGCCAACCAAAATTCACACTCGAAATCACTAAATCACACAACATATATGTAAAAATCACTCGTGTGACACTCACAGCAAAAAAATCACGCACATAGAAAAAAAATCACGCAAAATCACACAAACAGAACAGAAAATCACGCAAAATCACACACGGAGCAGAAAATCACTCAGAAGCAATTCCAATATTACAGCATAAAAGAGCATTTAATGCCATACAATTTTACAAATAATGAGATATTTTCTGTTATTTGGTAATATCAGCAAAAGCTTATTGTTAAAAATTTATTAATATATTATTTACTAGATCAAAATTAAGAAGTTATGAAAATTTTTGGTAATTCAATATATTATATATCAGTGGAACTAATTTGAATTGTCTGAATTTGTAATATAAACTTAATATTAACTTTTTAAAAGTTTAAACTTTATACCTGCGTTAACAAATTTCAATTGCAGTGTTGGGTTTGTTCGTTAATATACGTGTTTTCGCATTTACTTGCACGCACTCTTCAACAATAAAGTGAGTGATTAAAAAAATCACGCATGAGTGAAAAATCACTCGCTTCATTTCAGAAATCACACATTGTCACACAGCCCTCAAAAAATCACGAAAAGTGATTTATCACACGAAACTGGCATCTATGACTACACTTTTTGGATGTTGACATTACACCGGTGTTGACATGCTAGAATTCATTCATGCGGTGTTGACTTCATAAACGTCAGTCTACTTCTTCCTCCTTGTTTAAAACATCTTGCATGCAGTTAAAATTACCCTTCGTTGTAAGCTGAAAGTGTTTTGTCGAAATATCCAGAAATAGATACATAAATTTGTAATTCTAATAACAATTATTTGTTATCTTGAACATGGAGGAAAACAAAAATGTTAGTTTCATTTGTTTTTTTTTTTAATTATGTACGTGAATTTTACATTCTGAATATACTCGTATTTATTTGTAGTCTAAGAAACGAAAACGGGGTGCTCCTAATCGTAAATGGACTGATGAGGAAAATATGCGTCTGCTCAAGTTTTTACAGAACAACAAACCATTTGAGGTAAGTACAATTAAATATGCCACAATATGGTAGTGATGTTAAATCTTTATGTGAAATTTGTCAAATGAATGCTATAATAACCAGAAGTAGAATATAAATCGCAACATAAAATCCACACGTGCAAGTGCAAGTTCGAAAAATTAATACATTCGCATTTTGGGCACTTCCGATAGGGAAAAAAAGAGCTCCCAATGGCTTTTTAATGTGCTCAAAGTCAACTGAAAGCGCTGATTCCAAGAATGTCAAATGCTTTTTTTTAATATGTAGTTGAAAAAATCACTTTATTTGTTCAACAGTTCCTCACATTTTCCTTGAATTTAGTGACCTCAAAAAGAAATCTAGCGAAAGAATTAGATGGAGTGAGAGAGAGCTGGTAAAGAGAAATTTTTTTTGTTTATGGCTTAAATAAGGGTTGTACTTTGCAACAGCTGAAAATGCTTTAAAATGCCTGTTTTAAATACGTTTGGGTCAGCTGTTCATTTTAATAAAATTTCCTTTAACAACAAACACAATTTTACATTTTGCTTCGGTTCGCATGGAATTTGCTACAAAAAAACATGAAAAATGGTGCACAATGAAAATTTTCACAAAGTCAACATTTTATGTTTTCTAATGAAAATTTTTTTTCTTAAGCTTATTTTTTGAACGAAAAAAAGATTAATTTATGCGGTCCCGATAGATTAAACACCTGTTGGAGGGGCATCTGTAAAGAATCGCAAAACTTTTCTAATAGATTACACTGAACAACAAAATCAAATTTTTTCCAAAATAACAAGGTTCCGCCAACGGATTCTGATAGAGGGGACGAAAAAAAAAATACACGTGTATCGGCGTTTTAAAAGTTTACGTCTGGGTCTTATTTTAACGGGTTAAAATGTTTTACAAAAATATTGGCCATAAAATTCTACTATAAGTCTCTGAATACATCCAAGCTCAAAAATCAACTTGAACGCCAGAATTAAGTGAAAACTTACAATGTGTTTAAGGGTTAATTTCCAATTTATTCAGAGTTGGTTCAAAAAGTCCCACAAAACTCAGCATAAAATTTTACTAAAAATCACCATACAAAAGAAAGCTCTACATTTTAATTTGTGTAGTTGTGTATTTGAAGAAGCATTTATTTATTAAATTGTTCTTCCAGCTCTACACAATTCTATGTCGTTATCAAACAATGCCCAGCATATTTCAGCGATGAGAGAGTAAATACTCTTGCCTTTATAGCGTGCTTCAACAGGTGCACATGTCTAATGAAATCGTTCACCATGTTCATCAGATTCTGTTACCATCTGATGCTCGAAGTAATCTACATATATGAGAATTCAAAAAATGAATTTTTGTTGAGATATGAACACCTAGTTTTTCAAAAGAACTTAGCATGTTGTCGACGTACAGTGGCTCACAGCTTATTTCGTGCAGACGATGTGTTAAACTTTGAAATGCTATAACTTGGTAACTAGTACTGGTAATGAAAAAATTTAAACGACATTTGTTTGCTAGTAATTATACATTTAAATATAAACTTTCATTTCTTTATATAAAAGTCTACTAAAAAGATAATAAACAAAAAACTGAAAAAGCAGCAGAATTCAACGCCACAGCTTATTTCGTGCACACTGTTTTTACATGTAAGCTTTTGAACGTGATGCCGTTATTTTCTTTTTCTCGTTCGCTGTTTTTATCTTGACTGATGTCCTGATTCTTCTGATCGGAGTTAACAGTTGTTTTTAGTCTGGACTTAAAACCTTAAGTGCACTAATTGATTTGTTTTAAAAATGGGCCGTCGCACAACAATATAACAGCACGAAATAGTTTTATTTCACTTTAAAAAAGAAAAAATCCAACCGCAAATAGCTGAAATAGTAAAATTGAGACCCTCTACAGCGCAGTACATCATCCAGCGCTTTTTGCAAGAAAATCGTGTGGCTGATAAGGCCAGAAATGCTCCAAATAAAATATGTACAGAAGCGGACGAGCGACTTATTCTGCGAAAAATCGTAGAAAATCTGAGGCTTTAGGGTCCCAAATTGGCCAAGGAGGTTCAGAAGGAGTTGGGCAAGAAATGCTGTGCCGAAACAATTCGTCATCTGCTGCGGGCCAACGAGTTTAATGGTCGAGTTACACGCAACAAATCTTATATTAAAAAAAAAAATCAGGTATGTCGACTGAACTTCGTCAAATAACACGTTTTATATTCTAGGACATTCTGGAATGACGTCATTTTCTCGGACGAGTTTAAGTTCAATATTTTTGGCTCCGAAGGAATGCAATATGTATGGCGTAAGGCTTATACCGAGCTGAACAATAACCATCTCAAGCCTACAGTAAAACATGTTGGCGGCAGCGTAATTGTTTGGGCCTGTATGGCTGCATCGGGCGTTGGAAAATTATTTTTTTTTGGAGGCATTATGGACAAGACAATGTACCTAGATTTTATAAAAGAAAATTTGCTTCAAAGTATCGACACCTTGGGCGTACGAGAGACATTTCGGTTCTACCAGGACAACGACCCAAAACATAAATCGAGAATCGTCCAGTCATGGTTGATTTGGAATTGCCCGCATCTTATGAATCCGCCTGCACAGTCACCCGACTTAAATGTAATAGAAATTTTGTGGGCAATTTTGGAGAGTGGCGTTCGCAAGCGGAATATTTTCAATAAAAATTAATTAAAAAATGCATTGATGGAGGAATGGCAACAAATACCCCCCAGATATTACAAAAAATTAGTAGAGTAAATGGATAGCCAGTAAATGGATTAAAGATGTAATTTAACAAAATGGCGGCCACACAAAATATTAAAAAAGACAAACATATTACATTTTCTTAAGATTCAGTGGAGTGCACGAAATAAGCTGTGGCGTTGAATTTTGCTGCTTTTTCAGTTTTTTGATTATTATTTTTTTAGTAGACCATTATATAAAGAAATGAAAGTTTATATATAAATATATAATTACTAGCAAACAAATGTCGTTTAAATTTTTTCATTACCAGAACTAGTTACCAAGTTATAGCATTTCAAAGTTTAACACATCGTCTGCACGAAATAAGCTGTGAGCCACTGTATATTCGTGCAGTTGTGGAACGATTTTTGCCCAAGAAACAGTTAATTACATCTTTAATGCTTTTCCATGCAGCAAGCTCAATTGGTTAGAGCATTTGGTCAAACTCAGTATTTTGCATAAGCTTCCTTATATCAGGGCCAACAAAAACACCAGTTATAATAAAACGATAAATGTTTTTAAATTTATTTGGTATTAAAAAAATGACAAAAAGTAAAGCTTAAAGCAATCATACCTTTTTTTATCTTTGCTTCGCTAAGTTTTGGAAATAATGTTTTCAGAAAATTGAATGTCGATTCATTTCTGTTCAAACATTAAATAAAGTTTTTTACCACAACAGTTTTTATATGCAATGGTGGTAAGACAATTTTTTCTGTTGGTACCAACGAAGGATGCATGATGTTGTACTCGCCTAATCTACCTTCAGCTCTTGTCTCCCATTGTTTTTTTGAATATTGGTTGCCTTTCCATCTGTTATCCCATTTGTATAAAAGGCATCCATTTTTTACGTATCCAGCCTGCATACCCGAGAGAATACTGACTTCTTTTAAGTCACAACAGACCACTGGTGCTTCTCATATTTTACCGCATCTAATATAAATTTTATGGAATTATAACTTTCCTTCATGTTTATTTCATACGCAATTGGAGTAGGATTCTTGGAATTATCAAAATAGAGAAGGACAGCTTTTAGACTTTCCTTGGATGCATCTATAAAGATACGCCAGTCATCGGCGTTATATTCGATATTCATTACAGTCATTAAGCCCTCAATATCGTTGCAATAAGCAAACGTGTTGGAATAGTTTACTAAAAAATATGGTAAAAAATTTTCTTGGCGCTTCCGAAAACCAGTAACATTAACGGCAGGTTCAAGCAGATGAAGGCTTTTCAAGTCTGCAGGTAATATTTCTGCTTTGTTTTTGGACTATGCATTTAAATGATCTTGCGACATTAAAATTGGGCTTGGGCTGCTTCATTTCCAGAGTAATCACTGCTTGCGACATCGCAGGTTTCTGTTTGAGCGCATGTAGTAGCATAGAGATGTTCACTAGAACTTCGAAGGTTTATCACAGGTACTGGGAGTTCATCAGAATGTGGCACTGGTAGCAAGGCTGATGGTACTGATTTATACACAAAGTTATTTCGCCTATTCCTATTTAAATTTAATATTTTGTTATATTGGCACACATAGCAGGTGGCATCGTCATGCTCGCCTGGGTCCAGCCAGCGCATGGGAATACCAAACTGCATTGAATTTCGTTGACCTACAGCGACAATTCACAAATACTACTTCAGTGATATTAACTAAAAACAAAAATTAAAGTACCTTTAGACCACAGCATTAAGCCGTTGTAGCAATTGCGACAGCAATTCTTTGGCGTTCATCAGCAAAAACTTCCAGGTCAAAATATCTTCTGTAGATATCTTCTACTTTGCTATTGAAAAACGTAACTCTATGCGCAGAAATAGTATGCTTGCCGCAGACATAGCAAAAACAATCAAGTTTTTCTAAACAGTAACACATTCTCACTAAAACTGAAAATTTATTATTCAGTGCTCACAAACCTCAAAACTTCACAAATCAATATAATTTTCTTACTTAAACTTGATGATATAAATCACTTAGTCTTTGTTTGACTATCTGCGATTCTTTAAAAAACGCCAAAAGTTGTGTTTACACAATAACAAGTGACACGAATCGAATGCAGCTATTTACAAACTTCGGGTCAGAAAAAAGAATGTAGAGCGGGGGAGGGAATTGATTTAAATTTTTGTTTTGATTTGATTTTCATTGTTTTTTGTTGGAACGTAACGGATCATATCAGCCAAAGTGCAGCTGGTAAGGTTCGTTGTTATTGCTATGTTTTATGCGCCAAATTAGTGCATTAGTGGAAAGTGACCAAATTTGCTCTTCTTTTTACTTATAAATATTATATGAAGAGTTTCTTTTGTATGGTGATTTTTAGTGAAATTTTATGCAAAAAATTTCTTTAATAGAAACTAATGCCCTAACACTGAGTTTTGTGGGATTTTTTGAACCAACTCTGAATTAGTACGAAATTAACCCTTAAACACATTGTAAGTTTCACTTAACTCTGGCGTTCAAGTTGATTTTTGAGCTTGGATGTATTCAGAGACTTATAGTAGAATTTTATAGCCAATATTTTTGTAAAACATTTTAACCCGTTATATCCCTGTTTAATGGGTCTTTTTTGTCCCTTATCAAAAATGGGTCAAAAAAGACCCACAAATTGAGAAGTTAGAGGGTTAAAATGTTCCACAAAAATGTTGTCCAAAGTATTTTACATAAATCCTCAGAACATATCTTATACCCAAAATGAAAGGTTAACATGATTTCGTATGCCGATTAATTATGAGAATGTTCAAAAAGGGGAAATTTAAATCCCCCCTAAAATAAGACCCAGACGTAAACTTTTAAAACGCCGATACACGTGTATATTTTTTTTGTCCCCTCTATCAGAATCCGTTGGCGGAACCTTGTTATTTTTTTTTTTGTGTTGAACAGTGTTATTTAAAGGGGCACTCTCATGTTTTGTGGAGCATTTTGATTTGATGTGACCTTCAAGGTAGCCTTAACAATCATACAGTGGCTCAAAGTAATAATGGAACAAACTAAAAAATTTCATTAAAATCCAAATTAAAATTACTTTTAATGGTCCAACTGGAAAGTTTTTGTATATTTTGTAAAGAGTATGATATGGTTAATATAAAATAATTATAAGAACAATGAATTAACAGTTCATTGATTAAAAAAAAAAAAAAAAAAAAAAAACAAAATTAATAACAAAAATCAACATCAAAGTTTAAAATAATATAAAAGTTTAAAATAATATAAATTTATAAAAACATAAGCAAAATTAATAAAAAAAAAACAGAGCTAATATTTAGTTGGTAAGCCCTTCTGTAAAGGCAATTTTTGGCTGATCACGAGTAGAAATTGTGTGATTTTTTCAACTTTCTTTCAAGTTACTCTATGTGTGCTCAACAGGATTGAGGTCTGCAATTAATATGGAGTTTCTAAGACATGTGGGGAATTTTTAAGAAGTCAGCATCTCACATTATAGGCCTTGTATCTCGAATCGTAATCCTGGTCAAATGAAAATGAACATTGTCCAACTTTCTCACACTTTCCTTCAAATTATTCTCAATAAATTAAGGTATACGTGTCGGTCCATAATACCATTCAAGATATGAAGCTTTTCAGGACCTGCAGCTGACATGGCACCCCATAGCATCACTGATCCCATACCGTGTTTTATTATAGGGCGAAAGCAGAGCTGTAAAATTTGCATTCATATTCAGAATTCTAAGTAAAAGTGAATAAGGACAAAAGAATGCTATTCATTGAAAACAAAATAGATTTATTATTCATTTCGATTATTCATTTTTCTTTATTCAGAATAATGCATTCATTTTTTTATTCAAATGAATGCTATCCATAAAGAATGCAATTCACAAAGAATCGTTATTCATTTTGCATTCATGCTTTCATTTTTTATTCATCATTAATTTTTTATTCATTATTAATTTTTTATTCATTATTCGTTTTTTAATCATTATTCATTTTTACAGATCTGGGCAAAGGTAGTTTTTCGCAAGTTTCGCATTTACTATTCTCAACACAAAGGATCGACCATCTGACCGGAAAACATGAAATTTGCTTTCATATATGATGAGAAATTGTTCCCCATAAGAAAAATCCCTTTCACGGTGAATCCTACGTGTGGAGAAAGGAAAATGCGAAACTTCATTGAAAATGCAACATCGTAATCAAGCATTCTACAGAATAATTAAAGATCGAATAGAAGATACGGAAACACACGGTTTGCCTGTGACTTGTAGCAAGTACAAGTTCAACCAAAAGTGCTGCCAATTCAGGGAGCTTACTACTTCCGACAGGTAGGTCTTTAGAACCTTGGTGTTTGTGATACGACAAAAAAGGACTATTCGTACACGTGGACTGCAAAAGGATAAAAGGCATAAAAAATGTTAAAAACATTCTCTTCGTTAGTAATGGGTGTGGTGGACAAAACAAAAATAATATTATGCTGTCTAATAGACAGGGTCTATGATGCAAAGTTGGTTTTATAATGTTCCAAACATAGTACAACAAATAAGGTAGCTGCAGGGCTGAGAGCCGAAAGTCAGAACTGTCAAAAAATACTGAACGAAATAGAGCAACAAAACGAGACATCAAATAATTTGTATTGAATTTGACAATTCCGACTCTGAGAGAGAGAGGATTGATAGCCCTGCAGCTACCTTGTTTATTGTACTATGGTTCCAAATAACAGGTCTGTTTCCGTACGGGTAATAGTTCGGGTAATAGAGAGTAATTTGATTATTTGTCAAAATGAGAAAATTTGTCAAAAAGTACGGAAACGCTTTCAAGTAAGTTTCGAGCACAACACCTGTTTTTTGAAAACAATAAAATTTAATTGCTGTGTTTCTGTATTTAAAACGTTTTCGTAAGCGTTGATTTAGTAATTTTAACTATTTTTATTAATTTTTTAACCAATTGCATACATTTTGTTCGCAATACAATGCAACAATTTAATTTTATCACTTTGACAATCAGCTGTTTGAAGCTCGAGATTCGTGCTCGAAGAAATTTTTCAAGTAAAGTTCGAGTAATAGAGAGCCACAAAAAGTGACATTTTGCTTGTTCTTCTTCTCTCTCGAGCTGGAAAAATGTGTACGGAAACGCTTTCGAGTAACTTCAAGTTATTTGAAGTGAGTACGGAAACAGACCTAACATAGTCAGACACAATGCTCTTTGCTGCTTGTGGGCATAGTATTTCTCACTCTCACAGAAATACAGTAAATTCAGAGTTTTTGAATTACAGTGACTCGGTGGATATGATTGTAATTGTGTTGATTTGGAAGCCGGTCATCACAGTCACCATTTGTAGCTGAGTACAGATATTTTTTTTTTTATATTTTTACACCAACATATGAATTAATTTGGAATATATTTTTAATAACCTTAGAGGTTAAGGGTATATTTACTTTCTTCAAACTTTTGTAACACGTGGAACACCTAACACAATAGAAAAGTATACAGTTCTTCCTACGAAAAATCGAACAAAAATTTAAGTTTTATTTAATATACAATATATTACGAAGTAGCTAGAATAGAGGAAAAATTGGTACGTCATATTTTTTGCTGGTTTGTCTTTACTACAATATTAAAAAAAAAACAACAAAAACTCTCCAGTAAACATTTTAAACAAAATACTTAATTTTGATACTCAACAAATAATCGTCCAAAATTAATTATTTAGTAAAGAAGATGAAAGACAAGAAACATTGAAAAGTGTTCAATATTTTGTGGCATATCCTTAGACTTGAAGTACTGCTTGAAGTCGGTTAGACAACGACTGAGCTTAATTATTGCAGACCTCAGTTGGAATTGAAGTCTCTTTTCAACTCTTTATTGAGTTATACGGATGCGAGTAAGCAGAGGCGTTCCTTGGCTTGGTGCCACCCGGGGCGGATACCCATGGTGTCAGCCCTATAAGAAATTTCTTAATGCAATAAGAAACCAATTCGATGAGAGTTTGTGTTCTCATTATTTTCTTTATGTTTTCCGAAAAAAACAGATGACAATCAATAAAAAATTATTAAAAAAACAGAACAAAAATATTACATTTTCATTTACATATTTAGATATTTACGCTTAAGGTAAAAAAAAAACTTATTAACTACGCAGTCTTAAAAACTTACAACAAATACATTACATTTTCAAGTACTTATTTATATATGTAGGTATAAGGTGCCGTGGCATATGTAGGTCCGCTAAACATGCGGTAATAATACCCAAAACTATTTTGGGGACTATAAACACCCCTGCAAGAGGTCATACCCCAAAACATTTGTGACATCCTCAATAATATAGTGGGCTATGACCGCCAAAGAAACGGACGTAATCCCCAAATTAAATTAGTAAATTTTTTTTGTAGTAAAATGCGATTTGTTTTTGTATTTAAAGAATTTAGTTACTGTTATTTTAACTATTTTAGTTGCAAAATATAGTTAGCGCTGTAGGCAAAAAATTTTGTATTTAAATCGGGCGATTTTAAATCATTTAATTGATAAAAAATCGCCTGCAGCGAAAAATTTTACCACTCGATTATTAATAAAAATGTTTTATTTTTTATAAATTAAATTATGGGTTAAAAGTTATTTTCGCAGGCAAAACATTTTTATTAAAAATATCGCGATTGTTAAATTAAAGAAAAATTGCAAAAATGGTTGAAATCGGTCAGTTCCTAGGCGTACTTTCCTTGGGTACTTTTCCTATTATTAATATTAATATTAATTTTGAAATTATTTTGTATATGTATGGGGAGATGCAAGCCAAAGTTGGCCGTTCTTAACAAAATTTGGTCAAACGGCTAGGTAATGAGAGAAATAGATGTGCACTGAAAATGTTAGATAAGACCTTAGGGGTACCTCCCCAGGATTTATTTATTTTTAATCACTGATCACGGTTTTTGAGACTATTGGATCACCGCAGTTACCAGTGATTTTTTAATCACCGTGACTAAATCACCGGTATCAAAAAATTGCTCATCTCTACAAACAACCAGAACACCAACACAAGATCAGAGCAATGTTTCCAATCAGTTCATGATTAGCTATACTGATCAAGGCTTTGAGACAGGCTCCAATGAAATGGACAGTCCGATACGCAAAAACACACGCACAGAGTCCATAGCTTTAAACAGCTCCGAAGCGCCGCTATTCTTCAAATTTCCAGCTCAAACTGAGAAGCCAACTCCTCCACGTATCTGAAATATCTCTAGCACAAAGCCGTTACTCTACGCCCGTCAAGGGTCACTTCAGCCAAGCTGCAACTGGCACAGTGCAGCAGCAATTCAGTTGTAGTCCTATTGCCGTTATGCCTACGAGACCACGTCGACGGTCCATCTATGAGGCTGATGCGCGACGCAGTTCAGGCACCATGCAGTTGATCAATGAGGATCATCCCCTGGATCATTGTGACGTCATTGTGATCAAAGCTCGCAAAACACTTTCTTTCCCAAGAACTTTCGCACAAATGCCAACACCTGTAGCAATTTCTCTCAAAGAGGCGGCTTTAAAAGAACTTTTCTGGATAAACGCTGGCGATTTTTCTCCATCGACATCAACTACAATACAAACTATCGTGTACGTCTGCTCTATGACATATTCAGTCAAAAAAGCTTTGAGACTCGTGAGCTTCACTTTGGCATCGAAGCAATCCGAAACTATCGCTAAAAAGCAACTTTAGCATGTTCATGGGTCTTCAAGGTACCAGCAAAGACATGTCTGCTTGGCCTGGTCTGAAAAATGAAAAGATTTGTTACTATTTTCGTACCATTTCGATGCATTGTGAGCGGTCTTAAATACTGACATTTCTTACTTTAAGAGTTGCAATATTTGAAATAACCTCATCGGAATCAGTAATATTGATTTCAAGCTCGTTTTCAATGGATAAAATAGCAATATCGGAAACTCTTGCCTGTCCCATTGAAGACCTTTAGTAAGTCTTAATAAATTTTAGCTTTGAAAAACTCCTTTCACATGAAGCTACTGATACATAAATTGTTAGAAATAATTTCAATGCTAATGAAATATTTAGCGAAGTTTCCAAAAAGTCCCACTCGACAATACATTTCTAATGCTGTCTAATTTTTGGCGCTTTCGAAATCGATTTGTGCTGCATTTAAGTGCCTACGTAGCATGGGAAGCAATTTCAACAACTAGCTCCTTTTCTGAAATTCCATAGGAAGCTGCTGCCAAATTTTAAGCACTTAACATGAACTCATTTGCGTTGTTTTACAATTATTTTTCGGATTTTACAGCTCAAAACGTTTCCGAAATGTTTCCTCCTCATTGTTTGACTTGCAAGCAGAATTTAAAATTTTGAAACAGCAATTAAATTTTTTTACCTTAAATTATTTTATCACTTTTTCTGTCTTTTTTAGAAAAAAAAAAAATTGAAATGGTGTCACCCCTAAAATGGTGATACCCGGCACCCCCCATCCATTTAAATTTCAAATATTGTGTAAAGAAAACTGCAAAAATCTAAAATGTCAACCGTATCACAACCTCCTACCTCATTACTTTTGCAAAACCATACCTTCTACCCAATTTACCATATGTTGTCCGCATCATCATCTTTGAAGTTAGTTTCTGAGCTTTCTTGTATCAGAACTGCATATTTTTCATGAATATTTGCCTTTATTTCTTCCTTAAAGCGCACATGCTTAAGTTTAGAGATTTAATTTTCAAGTTCATACATATAGAATCAGCGTTTAAAATCAGCTCTGCTTATTGAAAATCGAATAGCAACAGCAAAAGCAGCAGCATTAAAAATAATTTGTTTGACTGCGTAGTGCTACGAAAGCAAAATAAATTATTTTAGTGCTTTGCTTTTCTTATTTGTCGCTGTACTACGAAAACAGCAATTCGTTTGCAGCAAAATGTTGCTATTCTGCTGTTCGTTTGCTTCGTTTTGCTGAGGGATGAAAATAGTTTAAGCAAAGGAGCAAACGAACAGCAGAATAGCAACATTTTGCTGCTGTAGTACTACCGACAGTTTTTCAATGTTGTTAACATACATACACGAATGTGAACAAGTGTACATATTATATATAAAAAAAAAAGAAACAGTTTCGATAGTATCGTAAGTGTAGACGTAGAATTCCGTTTAAGTTGTAACCTCTTCTACTTTGTCTCTTTGGTCCGATTGATGTTCATTTTGCACGTATTTTTATTGATCTTCCAAAAATTAAAAAATAAATAAATAACACTCAATTATGGACTACTTATCGATGCCAAAACAAAGAAAAAGTTAAATAGTAAGTATGATTAAATGAGCAAGCAAAAAGAAACAAGCAAAATTACAAATTTTTTCGATCATTTTGTTAAGTTTGACAGGTTGAGTTCATTGACTTAGTTGAAAAGAAATCGAAGCAAATGCACTTTCCATTGGTGCCACTTTCGTCTCTGCCCGATATATAGTTTGCGAGCTACAGTCAGTTTAACTACTAATTTCAAATTAAAATTAAGACCCCGATTTTTAAAAAATCGTATGGTTACTATATTTCACGCTGAGCACATGTCCTCTCCTCTCATCTCTGTCTCATATTTATTTTGCTAGCTACACTTTCTGTTCGATGTATAGTTTGAAAACTACACTCGCTAGTGCTAGTGGGATGTGGAATCCAAATTAATTTGCATTAAAAACAAAAATTAAAATTTTACGCGATCTATTGGGTAAAAGCATAAAAAGAAATATGATCCAACTCGTTTTTTTCATAAGAGTAAAATCTACCCGGATCACAGACCCATTTCGTTAAATTTGACAGATTGAGTTCATTGACTGAGTTGAAAAGAGGTTCATGAACTCTGGTTTCAAAATAGTATAATAGAACAGTAGTGCATACATAAACCCAATGCGAACTAATGCTTACACTGCTGCCAAAGCGAACTAATCAGTTCGTGCAAGACCAAAGCATACAAGCATAAACAACGAAAGAAAAACAAAGAAAGACATGCATTTTTCTTCTTATATTTTACTATTTTGTGACTTTAATATAATAGTGACAAAATCCAAAGTTAGATATTCATTCAGCGCAGGATATATCTGATATTTAAGTATATATTTTATCTTTGAACGAAGAGTATTAAAGGCTGTAGGTATACCCTAAAGTATTCGCCAAAAACGTTGCCTAATGACCTTGAAAAAATCTGTTAAAACGACCCCATACAAACCGCGCTGTAAGACGTAATTCTACGTCAAAACATGCAAATTAACATGCGCCTCTGAAACAACGCAGCATAGAAACGACGAAGAAAAAATCACGAAAGCCAAACGAATACACAACATCCAAAATAAGCAAAGCGAAACTTAGCTGCTTAATAACTGCTGCTGTCGTAGTGCTGTCACAAATTAGAAAAGCAAAATGAAAAGCAAAATGAAAAGCAAAGCAATAAAATAATTTATTTTGCTTGCGTAGCACTACGCAGTAAAATAAATTCTTTTTAATGCTGCTGCTTTTGCTTTGCTTTTCAAAATTCACATAGCAAAGCAAAATGAACAGCATAACAATGTTTTTAAAAACTGTCGGTAGCACTACCGCAGTAAAAATTTCGTTGCTTTTGCTATTCTGCTGAAAGCAATATAAACCCTGTATAAAATAATTTTTTTCGACCCTTTCATTGATCTTTGTCAATTGTGCCTCCAATATATCATTGTGCGCCTCTGTAGCTTGTTATTCGTTTTCGATCACGATCGCCGTGCACATGTCGCAATTCCAGTCAATATTCGCCACCTCTTCTGTAATTGTGAAACCTAAATAAGAGCGTTGAGCGGCACGGTGTTGACCGCTGTGCGTTATCGCTGAACTGTTGTCCCTAAATAAGAGCGGCGGCTTTATGTCAGATGTTGTCAAAAGTGTTGTCACCTTCACAAATTCTTCACAGAAATTACAAGTTATTCGTCTTTTGCAGCCAACTTCACATCCTAACGCTCTGTCAATCTTAGATTTTCCAACCGCTCAGCGGTGCCGTCGAGTTATTATGGTTTGCTTCATACAATTTATACTAGCATGAAGATTTTTTGACAGATAATCAACGCCGCCGCTCTTGTTTAGGTTTCACAGTTACTTAAGCACACACAAAATGATACCATTCATCGCATCAGTCGCACTGGACCATAAGGTCGTTGTCCACCTGATTGCACGCAGAGCAACTTCTTTCTTTGAGCACCTCTGGCCGAGTTCCACTTCTCTTGCTACCCATTGGCACTCGCTGTGTCTGTGTTGAAAACAACGGATGTGGTCAGTTTGCGAACATGAAAAATCTTGCTTGCTGTTTATTTATTTGTCCTTGAGGAACACTGTCTGCCAACAAACTATTTTAAGAAATGTTGTTGAAATGTAGTCTGGGTTTGATTCAATTTATTCGAAGTTATATGTGCTTTAGAAAACTAAATAAGAATAATTAATAACAACATTTCTTCAATTCAATTTTGTTATTTTAAAAATAACAAATCGGTTAACCCTCATCGGTCCTTTGTATGCGCGCGCATACAAATTCAAAATTAAATTTGGTAAAGAAGATATTAAACCTTAACCAATTTACATGAGTTTTTGGCAAATAGCTTTTTTCCATAACTTTATTCATTAAAGGAATAAATAATCTTTAAATTTTATTCATAAAATTTGTGGTGTTTTTATTTCTTTTAAATGTTTTTATTTCTTTTAAATGTTTTTAGTATGTATGCGAGCGCATACATAAAGAACCTTTTAGGGTTATGGGTCTGAGGGACCGATGAGGGTTAAAATTACTTCTTTATGCATATAACCTAACTGCATATTACCCCTTAAACTAAAATTGAAGTTTTCAATTATTGAAATAATTACTAAATTTGATAGTTGTTTTTTAATTTTGCGTGAAAGAAGATACGTGTTAAGCTTTTTATATTCAGACCAATCATGAAACATTTTCTCTCGGGAGTTGTAAATGGGAGTTCCCGGTTTTAAGATAGCAGATAAAGATATCTCATTTTTGTTATTTTACACTCATAAATATTGGGGGTTGATGAACAAAATTGCATTAAAAATTTCCAAAAAGTATTTTCACTTTATCTTAAAAACGGAAAATCCCATTTACAACTCCCGGGAGAAAATGTTTCTTGATTGGGCTGATTATAGTATAGATGTAAAAAAGATACATTGTACGGTTTGCAATATCAAACCAATTTTTATTTTCAGAAGCCGACGAGACGAATTTTTTATGAAAAATTTATTAAACAAGTACACATGCAGATAGATTGGAACACCTTGCGAACTAAAGTTTGGAACTGGAAAATGTCATATAGGAAAGCAAAAAATGGAATCTTAAATGAAGATGTACCTAATAAAGGTTTGCATAGACCTAAACATAGGTTTTTGAGTGTGTGTTAATTTATTCCACTTGATTATTTTCAGACATGTTGCATAGAATATGTCCAAATTTTGATAAACTCGATAAAATTTTTAAAAGCAAAGATACCTCAGATGCTCAAAGCATAACAAATATGGAAAATGAATCTGATAGTTCTTCAGATATTTTTCCGCAAGATATTATAAATTCGACGGAGCCTACCATTGAATTTAAACCTTCAGTGAGTGAGCTGACTATTTCCGATGAATCTATATTAGAGCCTTCTAGTTCAACAAAGTTCAAAGAATTTAAACACATTCCTTCACCAGAATATTATACTGAAATTGAACCTTCAAAAGAACACAATTTGTCTGAGACACCTATTATAGAGCCTTCTAGTTCAACGAAATCCAGAATAGCTCAACAAAGTTCTCCAGTTACATTCCGCAAAAGAGTAGTCAAGAGAATTTATTCACAAACCGGTCTATCAGATATGTTGAGAGTTCAAAAAAGTCTGATTGAAGTATTAAAACAACAATGCGATCTTCAAACACGAAAAATGGAAGAGGAATTACAATTGAAAAAAATTCGGATTACTATAATGCAAGATCAATTTAATTTCGACAAGGAAAAACATTTAAAAGAACTGCAAATTAAAGAAAAAGAAATAGAAAGTAACGAAAAAATTAAATCGCTTGAAATTGATTTGGAACGAGAAAGGATAGTTAGAGATATCGAAATGAAAGAAAAATTAGCATTAAATGAATTGCAAATAAAAGAGCAATTAGCTATGATGGAGTTCAATAATAATAAAAATAATTATGCATAAAGACAAGCGTTTTGCTCCGCGAATAATACAGCTCAAACTGTTATTATTTCTTGCTATTACAGTGCTCATTAAATATTTTAACTTATGCAATCTGGAAAACTTATCAGCCTGAAACAATGTTTAAGAACAAATATGAAACAAAATTTTTAATATAACAAGGCGTCTCGACTGGCAATAAATTATTGCTTTCCATCTGTCAAAACAACATAAATTGCCAATGGAGACCGCTTAATTGCCATGGTTGGCAATATATGGTATGCAATGAGTTATCATTTCATTGTTTCAACCATGCAACCATTTTGTATTTCTCCTAAAAATTAAATGCGTGAACATCTTAATGAAAATGGACTGGTGCGCAGAAGATATTTATAAAGTAATTAGCGGACCCTGCGAATGTTTGACAGTCCGTACATTACCTGCAATTTACTAATAAGATAAAATGCAAATTTAAAGGATTTTGATATTTATTTAATAAAGGCTATCAAAGGAAAAATTGATAGAAAACTAATAAACATGATAGTTTTTAAGAAAAAATTTAAACGATTTTAATATTAATTTAACAAAAACTAGCAAAGGAAAAACTGATGGTGAACCAATGAACATTTTAATTTTTAGTTAAAAATTGTAAGAAACTAAAACTAAACGTAAAATAGTGTTTTAGTTTTGTCAATTTAAATGCGTGGCAGTGTTGACATTCTTTGTCCACAGCTCCGATGCTTCACGTGTCAGTGAGCGATAAACTTGCACACGCTGTCGTAAATATTCTCTGCGTTCGTCAGTGGCTTGTTGACGCAATTGTCTTCGTCTAAATCAGAGGTGCACATAAGAGCTTCGGGGAGCCCTCGGCTTTCACATACAAGTCGTGTGTGCGAAGCTGCCGAACTTCTTCGACGATAGCATTGAATCAGTTTGCGTTTGATCTTCACGGAGTAAGCATCTTATGCGCAAATTGTTATGTTGAATTTTTGTCTTGTACACACATACTTAGACAAAAATGTTGCGTTTGTGTTGGAAGCTCTGCCAACGCTGTGCATCACTGGTCTAAATGCATTAGCTCGAAAGCATTCGTTGCGTTGCTCTTCAGCTAAATTTGAACGTGTGTTTGCAGCCTGATCTCTCGAATTTTCATTAACTGTGAAAGGATCGCTCTGTAATGACCTCCTATTTAACCGACGGATTTGGATTGTTTGCAAATTGCGTTCACGTCGATCAATATTTCTTCCTCGACGATGACGTGGCATTTTTCTTTAACACGCGCACAACACATAATATAATAAACAACATTTATATACATATAAAGCTAATAAATACAATTTATGGATTTAACTTGTTGTATATTCAGTACTTCTTTTGTAACACAACACAAAAAACAATTATCACACTGATTCAAAAACAATAGCTTTTAAAATTATTTTTCTGTTTGAAGCTTTTAGATATACAAAAAAGTAAAAAGTATAGAAATTTTCGATTTAATATTAAAGATCAAGTAAAGATTATAATTTGTTCTATGATATTTCAATATCGACGATCAATACGACGTAATTATGTATTGTTCAAAACGGTATACCTTACTTTTTTTCATAGAAACACTCAAAAATTGCTACAATTTACAATTTTTTTGCACAACTTTTACTTACATCGGATTATAATTAATCCAAAGAAGCATAGATTTCAATATTTTTTCTGTTTGTTTAGAAACTGATTTTATAAAAACCCTCTGAATCATAATAAAATGCTCTCAATTTTTCACACAAATTTTTTGCCTTTTCATATACAACAAATTCAAAAAAATGTGGCCATTTCAGCCCTTGAAAGGACATTAACAGAGCTTCTTATGATCTTTTCTGCTGTACATTTTATTAAATTTTGTACACAATAGATCAAACTTTTGTGCACAAAAACTGGATCTACTTGTTGAATACCAACTGCGAACGGCAAAACTGAATGTTTTCAAGAATCTTTTCATGGAATTTTTAATGCTCTGGGGTGTGCCACTGTCCGCAGAGGAAGAATCAAGGCTCTTCAGCGCCAAAGCCGCGCACCTACACTTTTGGCCACCACATTTTTATATATAACCATTTATAACCAAATTGTTTACCTTTTTTGTCATCGCCAAACATACAAAGGTCCTCATATTCATCAAACACCTTAAATGTTTAATCTGCCGTGCAAGAATTTTTAAAATTATATAATAGCAATTTGGTAGTTGCATACCTTTGTGGTTAGTAACATTCTTGGTTTACCTGTCTTCATTAGACAAATTTTGTTTTCTATAGCAACTTGCAAGTTGTTTAAAATTTCAAAGAAAAGTTTTTAATACTAATTTTATTTTCTGGTGAAATAGAAAAAAACTCAATCAAAAATGAAAATGCTGGCTTTGAAAGTAAATAACTCGGTCATGTTAAAAAAGATTGCATTAATTTTTTTCTGTTTGAAATTTTGATTAGTTGTCTGTCCGATAGTATTTTAATCTTTTTCATTTTTGTTTTCCTTCTATTTTTTATAATTTTTAAAAAAAAACCTCAACAAATTTCTTTATTTCGCAAAAAACTTTGATAAAAATATTTGTTGTTGAAAAAATATTCAAAACCAAAAATGGCATTTTTAATGTTCTTTTATATAGTATGCATAAATACAGGGTTTCTTTAAATTTTCTAGCATAAAAATTTAAAAACGGTTTATACGATCGAAAAATCAAGCCTAACTATCATAAAAATTTAAGGTTTTTTGTTCGTTTATGTGTATTAATATTGTATTTTTGTAATTTTGTATGCATGAAAATTAATGGTGTAGTGAAAGAATCATGACAATTTCTCAATTCGTTTCTGAGTTATAATCCCAAATACCCCTTTAAACATTCCCACAGCAATAACAGCGCCACCTATCGGGTCAAACTTTAAATTCAAACCATCTACAGACTCAGCCGCATGAACTCACCAAATTTCATTCAAATCGGTTTAGCCGTTTAGGAGGAGTTCAGTGAGAAAGCCATGTACAGAAGAATTTTATATATAAAGATGGCAAAAACTCTTCTATTTAATTCTCAAGGTTCTAATTTCTAATTGTAGAGTACACTAAACTGCCACTTAAAAAAGGCTTAACTTGCCGTTTAAAAACGGCTAAAAACCAACTGAAACTTACATATATCTCAATATATAACATATGCACATATTCAGGAAATTTATCCTATCAGGAATATTTAAAATGCGGATATCTTTGAAAAAAGAGCAGCTAGGATTTAATTTTAAACGGATTTTTCATCTATAAACATCAACAAATACAGCACAGTTTTCAGTTTTTGTCGACATTTTTATGCATCCTATCGTTATTTCTTGCCCACCGTGCGTAGTAACAACAAAGCAACAAGACGCATGGTTGCAGCCATTGCTGTCACTTGAAAATTATAAATAGTGGTAGATTGTGTCTGAAAAGAGTGGTAGATTAAGAAAATTAGTGGTAGATTTTTTGATATCTTCAAAAAATGGGGCTTACTTGCAGTAATCTCATAAAAATTATGGTATAGCTTTATTTTAACATTTATTAAATTTTATTGGGAAAAAGAGATAAACAATTGTTCTCAAATTATTTTCCAAAAATAGCATTACATCAATTTTCAATTGTGAAAACCGGATCTGATAAATGTAAAAATCTTGTTATTGGATCTCGCTAATTTTTAGACGCTCGTGGCCCAAGCCGTTTTTTAAATTTCCGTAACTCCCGCTGCCTATCATGTGATGCAAAGTAAAAACTGGACCGCGAGCAAGCCAAGAGCCAAGTTAGGAGCTGCTCGCGAAACAGAAAATAAGCAACTTTCAAGCAAAGTTTTCATGCGCACCAAAAGATTGTTAGATTAGGTGTTATATTGAATTTGAAAACTTTTTAAGAGTTGTAACTTAGGTAACGTTTTCGTGTCCTGCGAAATTAAAAAAAAGAATTTTGGGATAATTGAAAAACAACTGAAAATCAAATTTTAATTTTTTTTTTTTCATAGATTTTATTATTTATTCCAATGGAATACTTATAAAACCAATCACACATTTAAAAATTCCATTTCCTGTCTCGGTAAAATATCATGATGTAATAACTCCAAGGTAGTATTGACGTTTCTGTTGGAAACGAACTTCTGTCAAAAAATATAACAAGAAAGAGAGCGCTCACAATCCGTCATTGCATACAATTAATTTTCACTGGTCACATTCAGCGCACTCAACAGTTGGCAACTGATAAGTCAAAACTTGATGCACATAAATATGAAGTTGCGCATTTAAAAATAGAACATTTTTAATTTGTCGGTAAAATTTCCATTGGTATTTGATACAAAGTTTGATATTTTATAAACTTGACAACTTTTCTGAAACTTCAATACCGATAACAGCGCTGCCCGATGTGTTGCTGTCACAACAGTTGACACAGCTGATTCATTTAACAACGAACAGCTGTTTTTGACAAGAGTTCATTTACTTGTTGCTGAGAGAATCAACACTTGTCAATACTACCTGGTAAAATTATTATATCATGGTAAAATATTATAAAAATTAAATTAAAAAAACAAATGATAGATATTATTCTTCAAAAAAAAAGATTCACGATTAAAATTGTGACAGAAATAAAATAGTGGCAGATTTTGGGAAAAGGTAAATAGTGCGTGGTAAAAGTGGTAGATGTCAAAAAAGTCGAAAAAAGTGATAGATCTACCACAATTGTGGTAAAGTGACAGCACTGGTTGCAGCTGCAAGCTGAAAGAGCGACACAAAAAATAAACAGTTGCCCGGCGTTAGGCGGCAATGCTTCTAACGCAGTGTTTCTCATCAGTGCGCCCGCGGGCAACGTATCAGTGTTAGTGACCTTATGCATGTGAAGCCGAAGCTAAAAAACGAATATCAGTCTTATGCCAACTGTCCACACAGAAGGTTCACGTCACATGCTTGCTTGAATTTGATTTTTTTTTTAGATAATTTGCGTGTTTATTTTAATTGATTGCAACAACTGCTATGCTTACACTCTAAGAAAAACACACAAGCCGTTTGTTGTTTATTTAACACTCATTGTTGGTAATGAGTACATTTCATTGAGTTTGTTGTTGTTTTGTTCTGTTTTTTAAACAAACTTATAGTTTTCTAAATCATAATTATTATAAATAATTATCCTTGAAAACATAAATAAGCAAACAAATATTTTATTTTGATTTCTGTGCATACACTCTAAGAAAAAATGGCGAGATTTCACTACAATTATTGCTGGCAACACTTTAACAGCAATTATTGTAGTAAAATCCCGCAGCACAAAATAAGGAATATTCTCTCTCACTCCTCTTTCTCTCACTCTCAAATCTCTCCTACAATTTTTCTTTGTCGCTCTTTTGAATAGAGTGCATTGATATATAATACGCGGAAAATGCGTGTTATTTATCCTGCTTGTTGTTATATTGATTACTTATTAATTAAAAATGGAGTTATTAGTAAATAATCAACCACACAAACACATTCATTTGCTTGTTTTTATCATTACATGGAATAGCATCAAAAAACATTGATGTTATTCAATGTGAGGATCATAACTAACTGAAGTAAAATAATGTATCTGCTAAAAATATGAATTAATTGTGAGAGCGAAATGAGCGAAAACCCACTGTTATAGCGTAAAATCTCGCTTAAGTAGCGTTCAAAGATTTTCTGAGCGAAAAAACGCTAAACTAGCGATAAAATAGGCTTCATTTTAGCTAAATTGAAAAAGCTCGCTGCTTTGAGAGATATTTTCGAAAAACCGTCAATAAATGCATGAAATTTCACAGCAATTATTGCTGTAATATTACACGATATTACCATCAGTTTTTAGAGTGTAGCTGCTAACCCATATTCCCATTTTCCACGGTAATTTTTTCATTAAAAAATTCCACAGCAATTGAAAAATAACACAAAAATTCCCACAGCCATTAAAAAATACCTCAAAATTCCCACAAACATTAAAAATCCACACAATAATTAAAAATACCACAAAAAGTCCCACACAGAATAAAAGGAATTTTTAATATATTAATTATTATTTTCTTTTTCATTTAAAAATACCACAGCAATTAAAAAATATCCCAAAAACTCCCACAGCCATTAAAAGATACTTAAAAATTTCCACAAATATTAAAAATTCCCACAGAAATTAAAAAATAACCCCGCGAATTAAAAAATACCACGGGAATTCCTTTTTCCCACAGCAATTAAAAATTACCACAAGAGATTTTTCCCAAAAGTTGGCAGCTATGTTTCTGTGTACTTTTATGCGGTTGACGATTTGCCGAAACAGCTGATGTAAAATTGTTTGACCAAGTGCTATGTTTAGCATTCAACGTTGTTTGAACGTTTCTTCAACGTTTTGTTTTCAATGTTGAAATTGGCTCAGTGTATGCACATCGTTACATTAAGATACGAAGCATGATATCGTTGTGTGCGTTTGGCAATCACTGTTCTAACGACATCATATTTCATTGTTTCGTGAAGTATTGTGCGGTGCACGTCGTTTCGGTTAGTGGCAAGAACGTTTCAAATCTTATTTGTTATATATTAAAATTGTGAAATTTGTGTTGTCATCACATGTGTCGTGCTTAATAGGTAAGTAAAACATAATTATATAAATTTAAAAGTGCTTTTTAATAGTTCAAAAACGCATTTGTTGGATATATTTTTGTAAAATCCATGTAAAGCGAAAATTAAAGAAGTGTAGTAGTTAAATCTGGTATTTAAATTAAGTACAAAAAACAAAGTCCATGTTATTACTTTGATTTTTGCTTTGTAGAATTACTTAAACTGTGCAACTAAAACTTGCTTAAAAATAACAATCCAGATACGCAGTTTTAGTAAATCTACTAAGCACCAATTCAGTAAAAAACACAGTGATGCTTTGCAAAAATTCTTATTTGAACTCAGTCATATTTAGATTTTTAAACGAAAAATTACATCATGAAAACTTGTTCGTTCATAGTGAATATCTTCAAGCCTGGACTTGGACATTGATTTCAGCGACCGTAATATACTCCGTACGTTTTTTAATTTTTTATTTTTTAAGGAGACATGACACCTTAAAAAAATATTTAACTAATTTAAAAAGTGCATAGTGTAGCGTTTGTCTTAATACATTTATCCCCCGTTTTACACGGTCGCTTTACGGAAAAAGGTGTTCGGCAAAGTTGCTCAAAACAATCTTCTCTTTATGTAATGATGATTCCCCGAATATTTCAGCTCTGGTGATAGCCAACCGTGAGCGGAAATTATTTGAAATAATCTCTAAAAATCGAGACATAAAAATGTGGATTTTTATGCATTTATTTAACTTTTCTTAAATTGCTAATGACTAATCATGCTTGAACTTTTTAAAAAAATTTTAGTTCAAGTTTTTAAATATGCATATTTTAAAAAAAAGACATTCAATCAAAAATGTTCTTGAACAACTGTAAGTATGCTGTAAGGCTCAAGCCTGTGCTTGTTTTATGAAATTAGCGGTCTAATGGTTTCTGTAAGCTCGGCAAAGTTCCAACATGCTAATAATGAAACCACCGCATAAAATTTCATTAAAACAAGATTACATAGAACTGACAGACAAACGATAGCGGATAACTAATCAATTGAAAGAACAAAGAAATTTTATGTTTAGTTATTAGGGGTATTCACACTGAACTCGTTAGTTTGTTATTTGGTTAGTTGTTACTTCGTTAAATTTGTTAACTGTGAACACACCCTTATGTTTAATCTCGTTATCCTGGCAATCGTTATTGAATAACAGCTGATTTGGTATTTTACCAACTAACGAAGACTTTATCAGGGTAGCCCAGTTGTTACTTTGTTACTGGGTAGTTCGATAGTTCGATAATTTTACAAAAACAAAGTGTACGTAAAAAACTAACAAGTAACAACTAACAAACTAACGAGTTCGGTGTGAATACCCCTATTGTTAAGTCATGTTAAGTTATTCGAATTTAAGTAAAAATAATATTAATTAAATATTGAAAATCCTTATTATTTTTCGTCCCATAGAAAAAATTTAATACTTTTTGATGCATATTGGAAAAAGTTTTTATTCCTATTATTTCTGATCGTTTATTATTTTAAACTAACACACCAGTCAATAGTTTTACCAAAAACTCGACTATTAAAAGGTTATTTCAAACCATTCTAATTCCAGCTCACGGTTGGCTATCGCTAGAGTTGAAATTTTTGGGAAATTATCGTTACTAAAGCAAGGATTATTTTGAGCAACTTTGCTGAACACTGTTATAATTACGTTTTTAATTTTAATAAAATTGAATTAATTTTTAATAAAATGCTCTTAATTAAGAACCTTCATATCATCAAATTTCCTTCAATATTTTCATAGGAATCGTAGTTTTTAGTACGGAAAGATGGACGCAAAAACCTCTCTGGAAGATTGTTCTCTCGCTAGGCTAACTGCTCAAAAATAAAAGCAACCTCATCTGTTGTGCAATCTGTTGATGTTGCCATGTCTTTCGGTGAGTACAAGATACTTATATACATTAATAATTTTATAAACATTTAATTTACAGAAGAATTAAATGAAAAGAAGTGTTGGCTGGTAGCAAGTGTAGCACTGTAGCAAGTGAAGAAATATTGGAGGGAAACATTTAATTCTAGAGTATCAAGTAATAGCTGTCTTTCTTTTTTAATGTATTTATTAAAGGAATGGACCCCATTTTAATGACTCCAACGGTTATGACTTAGTAAGTTACAAAAAATTGTCATAATGTTTTTTTTAATAACAATGATTAAAAACTCTTAAAACAGATTGAAATTGATTTTGAGAAAATGAACCCCGGAAAATCAAACCACTTCTTTATGAAGGTAGACAATTTTTTAAAAAAATTTTGAAATCTGAAGTTAAAGACCAAAAAAGCCGAGATATGCTGCTGCCCAACCAAATTTCAAATGGTATTGAAATAAGCGAAAAACAAATTGTATACCTTATGATTCCTAACATTTTGTTTTATGTTTTTTTTTCAGACTTCAAAAATTGTATTACGACACTTTTGCATTCCATACTCCAACCTCAACGAGTTAGTAAAATTCATAAGCAGACAATTGATGATGCACGAGCGGATTTTATACGTATTGTTTTTAAAATTGATTATTCACATAACAGCAAGCAAGTTTGGGCATTTTTAAAACAATATTTTTTTAATTTAAATCTGAGGATTTCTCTGCAGTCGCAAGCTTATTAAGAAAACTAGATTCTAAAATAGAAACTTTAACTGTATTTTAAAATGTCTAAATTTGCTTGATGCTTGTGTGAAAAACAAATTTAATTATGTCTTTTTTTTCTGAAAGACTCTAATCTTATTTAATAGTAAATAAAACTTAAACATGATATCATAAACTTTGACTCAATAGATGGTCCACCAAATCATTTTTATACTTTAAGTAATACTCTAAAGGTCATAAGGCCAACAAGTATGGAAATTTTAAAGCATGAAAACATGAAGATATTTTTAGCTTTTTAATGAGTATGTTTAAAATAAGTATTAACTCTAATAATAAAAAAGCTTAATTTTTAAGAAGTTAGTTTAAGCAATTAGGTTTTTCACAACTTGAAATACGCAGTTGTATCATTTCATTCAAACTTAATTCGTATTCACATTGTTGTCATTTTCTATTTGAAAGAAAAACGAACTTGTACTTGAACTCCTGTGTTTGTCTCTATCTTTCAAATGAAAAACTACAACTACAACAATGTAAATACCACACGAATTTGAATTAAATGATACAACTGCGTATTTCAAGTTGTGAAAAACCTAAATATTTGTTGGCCTTATAGTCTTTTAAATTGAAGAAAATAGTTTGTAAAATTTATGTAAATAATACTTTAAATGTTTTATTTACTCATATGTGTATTCTAATGCAAAAATATTAAGTATGAAAATACTAGTACTATTTTCATTATTATTATTATAAAATGTTTATTTCATAATGTTCGATGTACTCTCAATTGTATCTTAATACAAAAATGTAAAACTTAACCAATTCAAAAATGTAAAAATTATAACAAAATGGATTGAAAATTAAAAAAATGTGATTTTGTAGAAAAATTAAAGTTTGTTTTTATATAAAAGGTTTCCCTCTAAATGTCATAAGATTTCTTCTTGATTTTATTGTGAAGGAAAACATGTTATTTTAATAAGTTTTCTTCTTAATATTATTAAGGAGGTTACCATCTTATTTTAGTAAGATTTATTTTTGAATTAAATAAGAAGAAAAATTTCTTATTTTCAAAAGATTTCTTCTGGATTTCATTGACTAGTTTCCCCTCTTATTTTTAAAAGTTTTCTTTTTGTTTTTATTGAAAAAATTTCCTACTCGTTTCTATAAAATTTCTTTTAGTCTTATTTTAAATGTAAAAATTTCTTGTTTTTAACAGATTTCTTCTTAATTTTATTAAAAATATTTCCTTCCTTATTATTTTAAGATTTCTAATTGCTTTTATTAAATAGTAAATCTTATTTTTCGAAGGTTTCTTATTGATTTTATTAAATAGGAAATTTTCATTATATTCTAAAATTGCTTATCGATTTTATAAAGTCGAGATTCCCTATTAAAATCAAATGAACTTCTTCTTGGGTAAAAAGTATAGAGAAATCTTCTTGACCTTACTTACTTACTTACTTAGATGGCGCTTACAACCATTGGTCGGTTTTGGCCTGGTTTAAGAATTTGCGGCAGCCTCTTTTGTCGTGCGCTTGCTGGCGGCAGTTGAAAACTCCAAGCGTTGTCAGGCTATCCAATGCCTGGTCTTTCCAACGGAGATGCGGTCTTCCTCGTCTGCGTTGGCCACCGCTGGGTACCGAATCCAATATTTTTTCGCTGGAGCTTCATCGTTCATTCTCTCGACATGACCTAGCCAGTGAAGCTGCTCTATTTTAATACGCTTGACTATATCGATGTCGGCATATAGCTCATACAGCTCGTGGTTCCTTCGTATTCGGTACTCGCCATTGACGCAGATTAGACCAAAGATCTTGCGAAGGATTTTTCTCTCGCACGCTCCCAAAGTCCTTTCATCAGAGCTGCTCAACGTCCAGGTTTGTGATGCGTATAGTAGGACGGGCATGATTATTAACTTATAGAGTGTCAGTTTTGTTCGTCGAGAGAGAGCTCTGCTTCTCAATTGCCTACTGAGCCCAAAGTAACACCTGTTGGCAAGAGTTATCATTCGTTTAATCTCAATACTGATATCGTTGGAGGAGTTAATACTGGATCCCAGGTAAACAAAGGCCTTCACTACCTCAAAGGAGGTGTTATCAACAGTGACGTGGTTTCCAAGACGCTGGGACTGTTTGTTTGTTGACACAAGATACTTCGTTTTATCTGCGTTCACTGCAAGACCCATTCGACTCGACTCTTTTTCTAGCCTGGAGAATGCTGCACTGACTTCGCGCGTATTTTGGCCAATGATGTCAATATCATCAGCATACTCCAGCAGCATAACACTTATAGAAAATGGTGCCGCTGCGTCTCAGGTCAGCAGCTTGGATGATCTTCTCTATGACTATATTAAAGAAGTCGCACGATAAGGAATCACCTTGTCTGAAACCTCGCTTGGTATCGAATGGAAGGGAGAGGTCCTTCCCAATTTTCACTGCGCTGCTGGTGTTCTTCAGTGTCATCATGCAAAGACGTATTAGCTTCGCAGGAATACCAAATTCAGACATGATGGAGTATAGGTGACTCCTTATTGGACTGTCGAAGGCGGCTTTGATATCGACAAAGAGATGGTGTGTGTCGATTTGTTTTTCGAGGGTCTTTTCCAAGATTTGTCGGAGCGTGAAGATCTGGTCAATGGTGGACTTTCCAGGTCTGCAGCCACACTGATAAGGTCCAATCAGTTGGTTGACGATGGGCTTCAGTCTTTCACACAATACGCTCGACAGGACCTTATATGCGATATTAAGAAGGCTAATCCCACGGTAGTTGGCGCAAATAGTGGGATCGCCTTTCTTGTTGATTGGGCAGAGCACACTGAGGTTCCAATCATCTGTAATGCATTCTTCCAACCATATTCTGCATTGAAGTCTGTGAATACATTTAAACAGCTTCGCCACCGGTCTCAAACAGCTCAGCCGGTAGTCCATCGGCTCCTGTGGCTTTGTTGTTTTTAAGCCGAGCTATAGCTGTTAAGACCTCGTTATAGTTGGGCAGCGGAACTTCAACGCTGTCATCCGTAATTGAGGTTACCGGGATATCATCTCCACTGGCGGGATTGTTGTCAGCGTCGCCATTTAAAAGACTGGAGAAGTGTTCCCTCCATAACACCAGTGTACTCTGGATATCTGTCACTAGATTCCCATTCTCATCCTTGCAGGAAGAGGCTCCGGTCTTAAAACCATCGACCAGGCGTCTTATTTTTTCGAAAAATTTTCGAGTCTCATTCCTATCGCCATGCATCTCAATTTTCTCGCACTCACGCATTTCCGCCTCTCGTTTTTTTCGCCTGAAAATGCGTCTCTCTTCACTGCTCTTCTTTCGGTATCGCTCCATAACAGCACGCGTTACAACCGACTGCAGGGTGACTTTGTAGGCGATGTCCTTCTCTGCAGTGGCGTTGCGACACTCCTGTTCGTGCCACTGGTTACGGCGAGGGCAATGGTAGCCTATCATATCTTCGGCAACCGTAATCGGCGACTAAAACAACAACAATCAATAGCTGAGAATTTTCAGTTAATACTTGAATTGATGATAATTTGGGGAAAAATCCAATGAATGGAGGAAGATCACCTAAAGATAGAAGATTTGATGATAGTGCATTTTTTATAGGAATTGAAGAGAATCTAGATGAAAATAATTGTCTGACACTAATAATATTGTAAATTCTAAATAGGAATGAAACTCTAATTGCAAGGAGGCAGTAAAATATAAAATAGTTAACCCAAAGTATTTCATTTAATAACTGTGATGCAATTATTCATCTCATATGGTTAATTGACGAGTACGTTATCAGTTTTCGTATTGAAGCTTGATTTAATCCTCCGATGCTTCCAACAATTGCTCTTAAAACAATTGAAAGTAATAGGATTAAATTAGAAAAATAAGAGACTATGATCAAAGGGGCTAATTTTTGTCAAGTTATTAATAGAATTAGGTTAGTTCACGATAATCCCTCAGCGACAAGAGGAAATCAAAAGTGGAAGGGTGCAGCACCTTTTTTTTATTAACAAGGATGAAGAGATTACTAAGCTAGAGGAACCTAGGAGTCTCGGAGTCATTCACATGTCTTCTGTAATTATTAAGGTAGCCGCAAACAAGAGAACAGAAGAGGCTAGTGCTTGAGTAAGAAAATACTTTAAGGAGGATTCTGAAGATAACAAATTATTTCTACCTCTTATTAGGGGGATAAAAGATAAAATATTAATTTCTAGTCCTATTCATACTCCTATTCAAGTATTAGACGAAACAGAGATTAGGGCTGCCGAAACTCGTGCTGCGCATAGAAAGGGATATGTGCGTCCACTGCGCATATATCGTCGATCGGAGGAGTGCTTTCTTGAAGCAGGAGTGAGAGTTGAGTAGCGAAGGCTTCAGCCGTCCGTTTTGATTGCAGCTTGTCGACGTCTAGCTTTATTTGTGTAGGATTGCGAGCATTCTTAGCTGCGCACAGACGTGTGGGGATCTTGGCTGCGACTAAATAATGACCCGAGTCTATGTTAGCACCACGGATAGTGCGTACGTCTAGAACACTGAAAGAGTGCCTTCCGTCAATCAAAACGTGATCAATTTGGTTGCATGTTTTTTGATCAGGGGACAGCCAGGTGGCCTTATGAAAATTGAGATGCTTGAATCTAGTGCTACTAACGACCATGTTTTGTGCTGCGGTGAAGTCAATCAACCTCATTCCGTTATCGGATGTGTTGTCGTGGAGGCTGAACTGACTGTTGAACCAAATATTTTTTCCTTACCCACCTTGGCGGTGAATTCACCAAGCACAATGTCCATTGCATTTCTTGGATTGCAGTGATATCAGAATTATATCTTTCCAAAATATCAATCAGTTGGATAGAGGTACCATCCCAATTTAGGGTTCGGACATTCCAGGTGCATATCCGTAAATTATTATCAGTTTTTCGTTTGCGGTAGTCGTCATCAGATTTGGGGATCATTCTTTCATTTATTCTTGAACTTTTCATTGAAATAGTTTTATTACGTGGTGTCTGTAATGACCCATAGCATCCTCTTTTTGTTATAAGCGTTAAGTTATCGCTAATTACGGATAGCTCGACTTGGTACTTTTATTTTTAAAATCCGATCACTAGTGTCATCAGGTAAGCTTTTAAGCTAGAATTAGTTAAGCTCTTAGTTACGTTCAAGACTTTTGGATAGCAATCCTTCCTTGCATTGGTGACCTTAAGATACGGTAATAATGAACCGTAACCAATATTCTTTGTTGCTGCCTTAAGGATTTCGTTCTGATGCTTTGATAAGATCGCATCCAATAGTAAAGCCAGCGCTTGCTCAGGACTGAAGCCGTTTTGTGACTCTGGATCAAGTTTCTAAGCTTTTACTGCAAATAGCTCAGTTGGAGTATAATTGCACAAAGACCTTACCTTACGGCGTCTTGTTCTTTCGCTGCATTCTAGGAGCGCTTTTTTTGGTCGTCCGCGTTTTTGAGAAACCGATTCGTCACTCTTTTTTGGACATGAGTGCACAAAAGTCTGATTGTAACCACTCGTTATTTTTAAGCATGAATTCACAAAACCAGCCATTATATCGAAAAGCGCGTAGCTCAATATCTACTTTTATAAAACTTTCGATGACAGTTAAACAAAATCAAATTAAATATTAGATATTCAGTAAAGTCGTAAAATCAGAAGTTTTTCGTCGATCCAATTTTAATATTTTATCTAAAAAGACAATTGAACCATCTTCTGCCTTCTACCATCTCCCAATCTTCTTCAGTATTTAAATTAGAAATTTTTGGACAAAATTCCAAATGTAAAGCTTTTTGCGATCACACACCCGTGCAGCTCTTTAATAGCTATTACGTTGACTCAAAAATATAATCGACATTGAGGATGGTACTTAAAACTCATTTTAACGGCAAAACGGCAGCTAGAAGCGGGTAAATTTAAAAATATTTGAATTAATTTAAGTAGGTGAATGAAAATTAACTGGGAAAGTTATTCAGCCTGGACCAGCAACAATGTCCCAAATCCAGACACAGAATATCTCGCACTTTGCATCTTTGCATCTAAAAATTCTGACTCGAGTCTCAATGCCACAAATATACCGATAAAATATGATGGACAAGCGACCGTAAGAAGACATGAACGGAGGTCAGAAAGCTTGGAGAGCCATTTTAAGCAAGCAAAAGCATGACTGGATAAACTTTAGATCCAAATTAAATTTCTAAACTTAAGAAATAAAAATAGCAAAGCGAACATGTTGGACTGTGAGTCCATCGAGGACACAAGCGAAGCCGCCAGACTTCGTAAGAAGCTATCCAAAGACCCATTGGTCCCGGAATGCCTAAGAAGGCCTTATCCACATCTTATCCCAAAGTTTTAGTCCAATTTACCATTTTTCAGGTTTAAGTCCGAGAAGCGTTCCGTACTCGAGAAAATGGTAAAAGAAAGTTCAATCGACAGAGTAAAAACCCCCTTACTTGTCAAATTTTGCGAGTTTTAGTCAAACGGTTACCTCTGCACTATACACTGCTACAACGTCTTCAAGAACAAAATTGGTTTTGTCCCAAAGAAAGCTCAAACAAATCCAGAGCCTCCCTTATAAGATATCATATGGCTATATCTGCATTGTTCTTAGTTCAATACTTTGTGAGTTGCCGGTGATAACAGTGTTTCGATTTTGATAACATCTAAATTGCCAACTGTTGAGTAAAAATTTAAATGCATTTAAAAATAAAAATTTGTATCTTTAAATAACACCAAATGTTTCATTTTCATCATAATACCAAACCTTGTTTTTATTTTCAGAAACCAACGAGGCAAATATTTTATGAAAAATTTATAAACCAAGATCCAATTAAGATACAATGGAACCTTGTGCGCTACAAAGTGAAGAACTGGAAATCGTCCTACAGAAAAGTAAAAGATGGTATCTTAAAAGAACTGATAACTAATAAAGGTCTGCATAGATGAGGCAGTTTTTGAGTATATGTTTATAAGGGAAATCGATTTTATTTAATTATTTCCAGATACGGTGTATAGAATTTGTCCATATTATGATGATCTCGATAAAGTTTTTAATTCTAAAGCAACCTCAGAAGCGGAAGTTATAAAAAATAATGATTATGATTTTGATAGTTCTTCAGATATATTTCCGGAATATGTTTTAAATACGAAGGAGCCTACCATTGAATTAAAGCCTTCATTAGATGAGCTGAATTTTTCGGACGAATCTCTTTTAGAGCCTTCTAGCTCAACAAAGTTCAAAGAATATAAACAAAGTCCTTCGTCAGGATCCAATACTGAGGTTGCAACTTCAAAAGAAGATAATTTATCTGAGACACCTATTGCAGAGCCTTCAAGTTCAACAAAATCAAAAGTAGTTCAGCAAAGTTCGGCTGCTAAATTCGTCAATAGAGGAGTAAAGAGAAATTATTCACAAACTGGCTTATCGGATATGTTGAGAGTCCAAAAAAGTCTTATAGAAGTATTAAAGCAGCAGTGCGAACTTCAGACACGAAAAATGGAGGAAGAATTACATTTGAAAAAAGTTCGTATTGATTTAATGCAAGATCAACTAAATTTCGAAAAAGAAAAGCATTTAAAAGAGCAGCAAATTAAAGAGAAACAAATAGAAAGTAATGAAAAAATTAAATCGCTTGAAATTGATTTGGAGCGAGAAAGGATACTTAGAGATTTCGAAATGAAAGAAAAAATAGCGTTAAATGAATTGCAAATAAAGGAGCGATTAGCTATGAGCAATCAATAAATAAATTAAAACGCTAATTTTTAAAAATAATCACTTAAAATAAGTTTGGTCTAGTGCAAATTTATATTAATTCAACACGCAGTGTATATTTTCGTCTCACAATATTTTTTTGCACACTGTTTTAAATATTATAAAGTCATATCAATATTTGGAAAATTTTACTTATGTATCACAAGTAGTGTCCGACCGAAACCAAAATTTTGGCCGAAACCGAAACCGAAACCGAATTTCGGCCATTTTTGTAATATTCGGCCGAAACCGAAACTGAAAGTCTACATACAAATTTGTTTTTAAAAAAATTTTATTTTTTTTTTTAAATTTTATTAAAAGCTTTCAAAAACAAAACAATTCAAACAGATTATAATAACGTATACATACGATAAATATTCTTTGAATATTAAAGTTCAACTTTAAAATAATAAATAAAGAGATCATTTTTAATACCACTTTAAGGAACTTTTTAGTGTTTAGAGTTATTCGGTTTCGGTTTCGGTTTCGGCCATATTGATGCCGAATAGCCGAAACTGACTTAAAGGGCCGAAACTGGCCGAAACCGAAACCGAAACCGAATATTCGGTCGGACACTAATCACAAGCATTTATCCATTTCGTAGCAAATAAATAACTATAAAAAAATAAAATAAAATATTATAGAAAAACATTGATTTTTTTCTTTTACTTTTCTCTTACTTTTTGAAGAATCCTTTATTTTTATGAAGGTTTATTCTCGGTCACTGGTTCCGTGGATTCTTTGGGATATTTGCGGGGGCTGAGCTACAAACCACCAAATTGATAGTGAACGGCATCTAGATAAAGAGGTTAGCCGCTTTTAAGCGATCTCGGACAAGTAGCGGGTAACCAGTTAATGTGTGGAAGCGCGTATTGTTGGACAGGCTTGAACGAAAAACTCACAGCCCGCCACTGGCACTGTCAATTTCTATGTCCAAAACTCCAACGATGCTGTCAAGAACGCCTCCTACGCAAGGAGAACGTCCTAAAGGACGTTTATGTTTACTGCCTGGCACACGATTGTGAAAATAGCCCTCGGCATTTCTACGCAAAGGTCGGAACAAAATTCATCTTTGGTTCCACTGTTTGTCAATTCAGTCTCCAAAAGACCACTTCGAACAACGGTCTAAAACTGATCGACTTCACCGTGGTGCTAAAACTGGTACTTACGAGATTTAAACACCTCGATATCCAAAAGGCAACCTGGCTGTCCCCGGATCAAAAACCGTAAAACCAAACTGATATTGTTGTGATCGACGGAAGGAACGCTTCGACCATTATCTTGTTGCAGCAATTGCATGCGATTGTGCAATGCGAAGAATATACGCACAGTAATGCAATGCAAGTTAGACGTCGATAAGCTGCTATAACAACGGATCCCCGAGGCCTACTCCGCTTAACTCTTGGTTAATCTCAACTAAACTAGGTCTTGCCTCTATGACGTTGGCGGACTTTGGGCACATATATCCCACTCCATGCGCACGGCTGCTGAGGAAGTCATTGATTTCACGCACCCACAATCTCGTAACCAATCTTACGATCAAGAGTATCGTGACGCGACGGCAGTAAAACACGCCGCATATAAGAAGACACTGCAGTCAGCTGCAACGCGAGCCATGCGCGAAAACTATCGCGAAAAGAAGAAGGGAGAGAGATGTCTTTTCAGACGTAAAAAAGGGAGCAGGAAAAGCTTGGACGTGAGAAAATTGAGGTGTACCAGGGCAAGAAGGGTGTTCGAAAATTCTACCAACAGGTTAAGCGCCTAACCCAAGGTTTCAATCCCGAAGCATCCACTTATAGAGATGAAGATGGTGATCTGGTTACAGATACGCAGCGCACTGATACTATGGAGGTAGCATTTTTCCAATCTGTTTGTGGACGATGATCCCAACAATTCCGCCCATGGAGAATTCAGTGCGACACCACTAATAGACGAGGATTAGTGGAAATTCCACCACCTAGCTATGGCGAGGGTTGGATAGCAACTAAAGTGAGTAAATAGCAACAGTGACTCAAAAACAACAAAACAGCAAGTGCTGACGGCCTTACTGCTGTATTGTTTATAACCGGTGCCGATAAATTGATAAGGTACATGAATCTACTCGGAAGAATGCATTCCAGGTGATTGGAACCTCAGTGTGCACTATCCAATCCACAAGAAAAGCAAACCCCACAATTTGCGCCAACTACCGTAGATTAGCCTTCTTGGTTCAGTGAAATAACGCTCAAATAAAAAATGAAATAACGCCCAAAAAATTTCCATACAAATTTGGGCGTTATTTCATAATAAAATAAGGCCCAAAATTTTGGGCGATATTTAATTTTTTATTTTGGGCTTTGCTTCATTATGAAATAACGCCCAAAAATCAAAAATGAAATAACGCCCTAATATATTTCATAGAAATTTCAGGTATTACTTCATTATGAAACAAGACCCAAAAAATTTTGAATTATTCTCTTTGAAAATATTTTGTGCGTTATTTCATTTTTGATTTGGGCGTTATTTAATTTATTTTGGGCTTTATTTCATTTTTTATTTTGGGCGTTTTTTAATTTTTTAAAGCCACAAATATTTTGGGCTTTATTTCATTTTTTATTTTGGGCGTTATTTCACTGAACCAGCCTTCTTAATATCGTATATCAGGTCCTGTCAAGGTTATTGTATGAAAAACTGAAGCCATCGTCAACCAACTGATTGGACCTTATCAGTGTGGCTTCAGACCTGGAATGTCCACCATTGACCTGATCTTTACTCTCCGACAAATTTTGGAAAAAAGCCTTGAAAAACTAACCGACACACACCATCTTTTTGTCGATTTCAAAGCCGCCTTTGACAGTCCAATGAGGAGTCACCTTTATTCCATCATGTCTGAATTTGGCATTCCTGCCTAGCTAATACGTCTTTGCAAGATGACACTGAGAACCACCAGCAGCGTAGTAAAAATCGGTAAGGACCTCTCCCCTCCAATCTGTTTGTGGACGATGATCCCAACAATTTTGCCCTTGGAGAATTCAGTGCGACACAACTAATAGACGAGGATTAGTGGAAATTCCACCACCTAGCTATGGCGACGGTTGGATAGCAACTAAAGTGAGTAAATAGCAACAGTGATTCAAAAACAACAAAACAGCAAGTGCTGACGGCCTTACTGCTGTATTGTTTATAACCGGTGCCGATAAATTGATAAGGTACATGAATCTACTCGGAAGAATGCATTCCAGGTGATTGGAACCTCAGTGTGCTCTATCCAATCCACAAGAAAAGCAAACCCCCACAATTTGCGCCAACTACCGTAGATTAGCCTTCTTGGTTCAGTGAAATAACGCTCAAATAAAAAATGAAATAACGCCCAAAAAATTTCCATACAAATTTGGGCGTTATTTCATAATAAAATAAGGCCCAAAATTTTGGGCGATATTTAATTTTTTATTTTGGGCTTTGCTTCATTATGAAATAACGCCCAAAAATCAAAAATGAAATAACGCCCTAATATATTTCATAGAAATTTCAGGTATTACTTCATTATGAAACAAGACCCAAAAAATTTTGAATTATTCTCTTTGAAAATATTTTGTGCGTTCCCAGCAAAATTTTTGTAAAGCCTTGATTTTCATTCAATTCTAAAATGCATTACATAAATGCTGATTGACCAATAATGCATTATATTGTGTATTACTCGTAATGCAGTTAGTAATGTCAGGCGTTTCTGCTTTCAGATGTTTGTTTTTTTTAAGTTTCATTCAAATTTTTGTTTGACTTTTGTTTTTTGCTTCAAACGCGTCAGATTTTTCAAACTAAAATTTTCTTCAAAAGAAGAACGTTTGAAAAACATAAAATTTGCTAATTATATAAAGAAGAAAGAATAAAAGGTAAGCATAAAAAACCATAAATAAATATCAATTAATAACTTAATCGCTTTTTTCTCTATTTAGTAAAATTAACTTCCCGAAGGATAGGATGTTTTAACATTCATTTGAAAAGGCTTCAGCGAATTATTTTTATTCCAAGCAAAATTGTGTGCAGAAAAGTTCAATGCTTTAAGATTTTATGAAATGTAATTACAATTTATTAATTTTAATCCCTTAATTTATTATAAAAACATGTATCTTCTCATTAAAAGTATTTCCTCGTTTTAAGAATTAAAATATAGTCAATATTTAATTGGTTTCCTTATTTGTGGACAGCAACGTGTTATTAAACAACTTCTTAGTTGTTGATAAATAATAGATTACTGAGAAGTACTTATTCGTCAAGTTTAATAAGCGCATACATAAGTACTGCCACGTCAAGTGAAAGCGTCATCAATTACCTCCAATGACATGCCTGTATAAAAATAATGGGTTCTGTAAGCGAAAGGGTAAGCGATGAATGAAATTTTCTGGATTACTTTCTCGATTATATGTAAGCGAAGATTTTGCTGGGTTATTTCATTTTTGATTTGGGCGTTATTTAATTTATTTTGGGCTTTATTTCATTTTTTATTTTGGGCGTTTTTTAATTTTTTAAAGCCACAAATATTTTGGGCTTTATTTCATTTTTTATTTTGGGCGTTATTTCACTGAACCAGCCTTCTTAATATCGTATATCAGGTCCTGTCAAGGTTATTGTATGAAAAACTGAAGCCATCGTCAACCAACTGATTGGACCTTATCAGTGTGGCTTCAGACCTGGATTGTCCACCATTGACCTGATCTTTACTCTCCGACAAATTTTGGAAAAAAGCCTTGAAAAACTAACCGACACACACCATCTTTTTGTCGATTTCAAAGCCGCCTTCGACAGTCCAATGAGGAGTCACCTTTATTCCATCATGTCTGAATTTGGCATTCCTGCCTAGCTAATACGTCTTTGCAAGATGACACTGAGAACCACCAGCAGCGTAGTAAAAATCGGTAAGGACCTCTCCCCTCCGTTTGATACCAAGCGAGGTTTCAGACAAGGTGATCATGCGACTTTTTTAATCTAGTAATGGAGAAGATTATCCGAGCTGCTGATCTGTGGCAGAGTGGCACAATATTATAAAATAGTGTTTTGCTGCTGGCGCATGCTGATGATGTTGACATCATCGGTCATAATATACGCGAAATCGGTGCAGCATTATCAGTATAAGAGTCGAGTCGAATGGATCGTGGAGTGAACATAGATAAAACGAAGTATTTTGTGTCAACAAACAAACAGTCCCAGTTACTTGGAAATCATATCACTGTTGACAACACCTCCTTTGACGTTGTAAAGGACTTTGTTTACCTGGGATCCAACATTAACTCCTCCAACGATATCAGTATTGAGATTAAACGAAGGATAACTCTTGCCAACAGGTGTTACTTTGGGCTCAGTAGGCAATTGAGAAGCAGTGCTCTCTCTCCCTATGAACAAAACTGAAGCTCTATAGGTCAATACTCATGCCCGTTAAGCCGGATCGATTTTGTAAAAAAAAATGGAAAAAAAAAATCATCCGGACACCGACTCAAAAGTTAGAGGAACTCTTAAAAACTATTTTTGCATCATTTTATAGATGTTTAAATAAAAACACATTTTCGAAAATGATGAAAAATCCATTTTTTGATGTATCAAGAGAGTTTGTAAGGACAACAAATTTTAAAATTTTTTTTAGCCAATATTAGTGTACTATCACAATCTTTACTTTTTTGTTTATCTTGGGTATGCATTCTGAATAAAAAAAAAAAGTTATATGCAAAAAACTTGATTTTTTGGTCAAAAAAGGGTTTAGGAGTACCAAAACCGCTCCATGGGGATTTCTCCGATCCAAAAAAAAAAATGATGCAGAAATAGTTTTTAAGAGTCCCTCTAACTTTTGAGTAGAAGTCCGATTATATATTAATTTCGATCCGGCTTAATGCCCGTCCTACGCATAAGCATCACAAAACTGGACGTTGAGCAGCACTGATGAAGGGAATTTGGCAGCGTTCGAGAGCAAAGTCTTTCGCAAGATCTAGGTCAAATCTGCGACAATGACGAGTACCAAAAATGGTGGAACCATATAGCTGTATGAGCTATATGCCGACATTGATATAGTCAAGCGTATTCGAATTGAGTGGCTTTCTAAAATTGAGTGAAGAATGAACGACGACGCTGCAGCAAAAAAATTATTCGGTTCGGTACCCGGTGACAGCCAATGCAGACGAGGAAGAATTGTACGCAGCAATGTTTGTGTTTACTGTACCTGCAAAGTTGATAAGACTCTGCAAGATGGCGTTGAGCAATACTTGTAGCTCCGATAAGGTAGGAAATGACCTCTTTGTTTTTTAAATGGCTCTTGCAAAACCATAATTACTTACCATACCATACAAAACCATTAATTTTGAACAAAACACATCCTTTTTTTTTATAAGTAGTCATGATGCAAGCGTCCTTTCGTTGGTAAAGTGCGTGCAAACAATCCGCAGTAGACCCAGGTTCAAATCTCGAAACATTAACCCATCAACCGCCAAATGAAAGTTTGGTATTTTCAAAACTACTGCTTCAAAATAAGAAATAATTTAACAGTTTCAGAGCTACTGATATTGTTTTGACGTACTTAGTTGAGAACAGTGGCACCAAATGGGTTAAATTCAAATTAAGTCCAGTACATCGAGTGATAAAAGTTTGTTACTGACATTTTGGAACTTTGTTGTCTTCAAATTTGTTAACTAGTGTTATTTAACGTGGGTGTTAGTTCCATCAACACTTTCCGCTTTTTGTCTAATAAACACTCACATGAAATATTCCAGCGCATATCTTATTAGAATACAGCACCTGATAACATGGAGCCGAAACAAACAAGCATACATAAATCACTCAATTTTTCCAAGCTTAGATACTCGTATAATATATGAGAGACAAAGTCTAACCCACAAATGTTTAAGTGTTTCATAAAACTTAAAAATATGAATGCACCAAATTAGTTATAATTGCCAAGTGGTCATGTTATGGTATCAAATAAAAACCTTTAATTAAAAATGTTAACGTCATTTTTTAAATATAAACAAAACGTACCTATAAAAAGCACCCAATTAGCACACTAGAGATAAACAAAGCTTATGAGAGCTTAAAAAGTTATTTTTCTCTTTTAAATTGGAAACACTCAACGATCTTTGACCAAATGTTCTCTTTTAGCTCATAAATATTTTAACTCTTATGCATGAAATATTTTAGTCGAAGAATAAATAACTAGATAGACAAGTTCGGGAAATATGAGTGATGAAAACTTGTTATTTACATAGGAGTGTTTTGGTTTAAGGTGCTGTAATTAATTTAAAGATGAAATTTTATTTCGGTAACAAACAAATCAAAATAATTAGAACACATGTAGCGATTATTGATAAAAGATACCCAATTAAATAGAGGTTTAGTTATTATTTAATATGTTGTATGCAGTACCTGTCTGGAGAATTATAAAGAACCTGTTGGGTGCGAACAGCCTATTGACCTTGGCCCGTTTAGATTAATACAACATTTATGAAACTTATTTTTCTTTTAAATATATATAATTTAAAATTGTTGCATAATATTGTCGGTATAGTTATAATTAGTGATAAATAAGCGAATTCATTCACATAAAAAGATATAAATTTTGGTTAATTTGTAGATACAATTTCAAAAAAAAATATTTACAAATTGGAAAAAAAAAAACAAAAACAGTTTTAAAAAACCAAGAGCTTTAAGAAATATTTTCTCCCTCTTTAAATTAATCGAAAATACAATTCTCTTGTGACCCTCTTTTATGAGTAAAAAGGTTTTTTTCGATAAAAAGGTAGAAAACTAATAAACTTACATTTTAAAAAAAAAAAAATTAAGAACATTTTTTTTTATTGAATAAACTCCTAGAACAAGTTCTGGTTGGCAACAAGTTAATGTTTCAAACTATAAGGATTGTCAGATTATCCAATGCATGGCCTTTCCAATGGAGATGCGGTTTTCCTTGTCAGCGCTCACCGGCTCAAGAATCTAGAAACGAAGATGTCAGGTGCTTTATAAAATGCTTTACTCGAAAAACATGTCGAACCGACACAAATGAGGATTTGTTGCACAGACTGTTAATTTCTTCAGATCCATTTATAATTTCTTTGCGACAACCACAAAAATATAAACGGTCCAATTTAACAGCTGCACAGTGTTGCGTCTAGAAAAAGCTAGACGTATAGTATTCCTTAGGTCAAAACAAAAAAAAAATTGTATGGGAGACTAGGTCGCAAATGGCCCTTTTTGCCGATACGGATTTATTTATGTAAAAAAAAAGTTGTACCATGTTTTGCTGCTATAACTTCGAAAGTACTAAAGCTAAAAGGCTATTTATATATGATTTGGAAATGAAATGTTATATTTTTTTGGATTCGGAGTAAAAAGATATTTATGAAGACATCTGAAGAATTAGGAAGAAAATAAAAAAGTTACAAAATTTTCTGATCTGAGTGTGACGTTGTTTCATCATATATGTGTTTCAAAAGTGAATTTGCATATCAATATTGAGAATTTCAGTATTTATGCTCAATAACCTAAACCTAGACTTTCCACAAGCAAACCACAACTCTCTTAGTTTTTTTAATTTACTGTTGTATACATACAATCAAAGTTATTCAAATAATACTGATCCGATTGTATCGAAGGTAGACTTAACAGTTGCCCAGACCACTTTCATTTTGACGTTGAATTACGTCTTTAAGCGTGGTTTGTATGGAGTCGTTTTAACAGATATTTTCAAGGCCATGAAACTTTTCTGACGAATACTTTAGGGTATACCTACAGCCTTTAATACTCATCGTTCAAAGATAATATATATACTTAAATATTATGTATATCCCGCGCTGAATGAATATTTAATTTTGGATTTTGTTACTTTTATATTAAAGTAACAAAATAGTAAAATATAAGAAGAAAATGCATGTGTTTATATAAGAAAATCAATCATCAGCTGCTTATGCTGAGCCTGCTGCTTTCTTTGATTTTGTTTCGTTGTTTTTGCTTGTATTGTTTTTGTTTTATACGAACTGATTCGCTGGCTTCTTCATTGGCTTCTTTTATGTACTACTTCTTTATTAGGTTCTTGTATGTACTAGGGGAGCGGGGGGCTAGTTGTAACAGGGGTAAGTTGTAACACGCTATTTTTGCCTAGAATATGAAAGTTTTTTTACAAGTCTCGCTTTTTTTTCATCCTATATTACGCGCTCTTTCAAACCCGTAGACCCGTAAGTGTCTCATCGGACTTTACATCGAGTGGGCGCAAACATACGCTTTCTTTCTAGCAGTTATTATAAAATATATATCTTTTTATTTTTTGCGTTTTGAAAGCGTCTTAAAGATTTTTAAAACTTATTTAATTTTAATCGGAGCATATATATTTTTTTTTTTTTCAAATTAAGTTGATTTTTATAAATTAAAATGTTTGTCAAAAATTATACTGCGGGGCAAGTTGTAACAATTTTGTGGGGTAAGTTGTAACATGTAACAACTTGCTCCACACATTTGAAATGGGATATACCAGCCTCATGGCACTTAAACAATATGGCTGGACCCGATTGGTTAAAAAATTCATTAAAAAACCAATACTCACAACTTTCTCTAAGGACATCTGAAACCACTTCTCCAAGCCGGGCCAGGTTCAACGATTAAGAATTTTTCAAAAAATATGAAACTAGTAGTTGGTGAAACTAGGCCTTAATGTTGTTAAATACTTGAATATTTTTAGTTGTATCAATTGAAAATAAAAGAGTAAAGCAAAAACTTCAGTTTTATTGCTTGTTACAACATGCTCCAAGGCTGCTACAACTAGACCCATGCACGGAGTAAGATGTAACACTTGCAATTTTTTTTTTAAATGTCCCTCAGTTACAAAATGTTTCCTATTCCAAAACTTTTTTTTAACGCAAGGATAGTCAAATATTAAACCTTTCAACTCATGTTTTTAAAACCAGGATATATCGTGTAGTTTCGTTTTCCAATCATATTTTCCAAAAAGTGTTACAACTAGCCCCCGCTCCCCTACTTAGAAATGAGTGCTCTATTTTAACACAAGATGCCAATCACAACCTCTTTTCAACTCAGTGAATGAACTCAAACTGTCAAACTTAACGAAATGGGTCTGTGATCCGGTTAAATTTAACTCTTATGAAAACAACGCGTTGGATCATATTTCGTTTTATGCTTTTACCCAATAGATGGCGTAAAATTTTAATTTTTTTTTAATGCAAATTAATTTGGATCCCACATCCCTCTAGCACTAGCGAGTGTAGCTCGCAAACTATACATCGGACAGAGACGAAAGTGTAGCTCGCAAACTATACATTGGACAGAAACGAAAGTGGAAAGTGCATTTGCTTCGCCTTCTTTTAACTAAGTCAATGAACTCAACATGTCAAACTTAAAGAAATTATCGAAAAAATTTGACATTTTGCTTTTTTCTTTTTGCTTGCTCATTTTATCTTGCTTACAACAAAGAAAACGTTAAATTTCTTTGTTTTGGTCTCGATAAGAAGTCCATAATTGAGTGATATTAATTTATTTGTTAATTTTCGTAAGATTAATAAAAAATACGTGCAAAATGGTCAAAACAATCGGACTACAGAGACAAAGTAGAAGAGGTTACAACTTAAACGGAATTCTACGTCTACACTTACGATACTATTGAAACTGTTTCTTTTTTGGTTTTCGGGAATAAACAGAAATCATTGGGTGTCAAGTGAGGACTTTATGGCGGATGACTCATCAATTCGATGTTTTGAATGCTCACAAACGTTTGCATTGTCGTGGTGGAGAATTATTGTATTTCTACTATTGGTTTTCCTGATTTTTCCGGCAAACACTTCTGGCAAACAAATGGTGGTGCATCATTCAGAATTGACCATTAATCGTTGCTTTAACGAAGCGGTGGCGATGTGTCCAGTTATTCCGAAAAAAACTGGCAACCATTGGGTCGAAGTGCTTCGTGCACTTTGTGTGGATTTGGCTTGTCTTAAAAGCCAAAACAGTCGATTGTTGTTCAGTTCCGGGTTCGGAATGTATGCTGGTCCAATTAATCCCCAAAGATACCTCTATCTGAGAGTAGGTCACATGATGATCTTGCAATAAAAGTTCAAGCACAGCATCAATGTTTTGTGTCACAACAACCGATATGGACAACCTTAACGAAATTCGCCCAGTAGCGCACCCTGTTCTGAATTGAATTCGGAAAACCAGCGAAAGACTGTGGCTCGAAATGGTGCTTCAGGCTCAGTGAATAAAGGCCTAACGAACTAACGGCTAAAAAAAAAAATGAAATAATGCCTAAAAATTGCAACAAAAAATTATATAGGAATTAGGCGGTTGTTCATTATGAAAGAATGTCTAATATTTTAGGCATTCCTTCATTAAAATTGTTAAAGCAATTGATTTTCCCTTTTACAAAATGCATACACTATCTTGTAAACATTCTGTAAAAGGGAAAATTAGACTTTCCTTCATTTTTAAAGTTAGACGTTCTTTCACTTTCTTCTTAGGCGTTCTTGTTTAGGCATTCTTTCATTTTGAAAAATTAGGCATTAGTTCGTTAGGCCTTTATTCACTAAGCCGGTGCTTCATCACCGAAAGTACCGTTTACTTTCCAAAAGAGTTGTCCTGAAAAATTACTCGAGGATTCATTGAGTCTCACGCATAACTTGGTTTTTTTAATTTTCTCGGTGAGAATATTTTCAAAATGGTATGCATAATTCTGAGATGCAACTCTTTGATGTGAAAATTTACTCCTTAAATGTGAAGTTGCCAGTTGTAACAATGTTTGCAATGTTTTAAGAAGAAAAAATTCAAAAATTACTTCGAATTTATAGTCGCCTGCCCAACAAACATTTGGACTAACAGAAGGTTATATTTTGAAATGTATCGGATTCAGCCTTCATATCGCGTAAAAAGCACTTGTGCATGAAAGTTATGCGCTTGGTTTCTCGATAAGGCTTTCATGGCACTTGTAAATTTAGTGTGCAGTCCTAAATGTATTACCTTCTTTTATTCTACCAAAGGAGGTCTAATATTTTAAAATTATCAGAGTTTTGTGCGCCCAGAAGCATCAGTTTTGTTGCAAAGTGTTAATATTACTTAACGATGCAAAAACTGGGGAAAAAAAAATAAAATCATGATCGTGAATAACAGCTGACAAAACACACCCAAAACTTGTTGTCGAAAGAGAGCTAGAACAGAGCATGCCGATGTTGATGAGAGAATCAAAACCATTTAATGCATATTAAAATAAGTATCTTATAGATACGCGTCATGCTAATATGCGAGGCCTTAATAGAACTAAAAAAAAACAACTGTTGTCTTTCTTTATATCCAGATAGTATAGTTGGCGTGCGGGCGGCTCTGTGTCTGAAGCATTGAGTCATAGCGACAGAAGAACGTTCACTTTACTTCATTTAACTATTTATACGAATAACACTCTTTTCAAGTTTTTTGTGTTTTAATTTATATATTTTTTTTTTGTTTTCTCTCTAGTTTTGTTTATGTTTGTTGTTTTATTTTTCGTTTGTGCACGTTAAGAGACTGTCTCAGAATGTCGAATGGGATCGGCGCATTCGTTAGATACGCTCGATCGCTAGCGTGCGGCGCGCTCAACGAATACTCTTCGATAACAATAACAACAATAATAACAAAAACAACAACAACAAAATACAACATTTAACAGAATTCTTTCAGTTGGCTAAAACTTATTCTCGATCTTGCAGCTCAGTATATCTCTGATCGCCCGATGATTTAATTTAAGTTTGAAAAGTTGAACGCAAAGATACGGATTCAATTAAAATTAAAAAAAAAAACTCACAAAATAATATAAAAAAATGCTTAAAATAATTAAATAAAATTTATTAAACGACTACGAAACAAACGGAATTTTGACAACAACCAATAAAAATAATAAAAAAACGAAACTAAAAATAAACATAACACTTACTTAGTCTAAAGAAAACTTAAATCAATTTATATCTATATACATGTCACTACATACGTACATATATAGTAAAAATATCTTAAAATAGAAAATAGCTGCGTATCTAGAATAAAAGTGTGAATTATTCTTAAAGATATTCAATAATTTTCAAATTGCTCGAGAAAAAAAGTGATTTTTGCATCGCAATTAGTTAATTAGACAGAAATAAATTATTTATTTAAGAAAAAAAAAAAATAAAACAAAAATCAAAAAATTCGCAAGAAAACGGCAGAAATCCAAAAGTAAAAAAAAGTACTGAACAAAAAGTAGTGAATATCTATTTTTGCCATTTCGTATTTGAAATAATTTTTAAGCAGAGATACATTATATAAAAAAAGACAAACTATACACATACACAGCAACAACACACACAAACACACTCATATAAATTTAATTTTTTTTTTTTTTGTTTTTTTGGTATACATCAATTGAGCGAATATAAACATACAAACATTTTTAGTTAGATTGCGAGAAAAGTTTTGCGAAATTGTTTGGAGCGATCATAACGAACGAAAACAACAGAAATAAAAATTAAAAAAAAAAAATATAAAAAATATAGAAATAAAAAAGAATCGCGTGAATTAATACAAAACGAAGAGTCATAACAAAACAAGAAAAAAAACACAGCCAGTTAAAAAAAGCGCACAAATTGTGCACAACAACAACAAGACTACTGCTAACAACTATCTACCGAGTGCCGACATCCTTCCTCATTATGTATCTGCATAATTAATTTAAATTAAAAAATTTAAAAACAAAAAAATCCAGACTCACAACTATTGCATGACTCAATGAGAAACACACAACAATAGCAACAATAATAACTACAACAACAATTACAGCAACAATAACAACAACAACCATATCAAGAGCAATAAAGTTATTTAATAGTAGCGCGACTTCAACGAATTAATTACTTTATTTGAAGAAAAAAACAAATAAAATAATACAAAAAAAAAAATAAATATCTGCAAGTGTGCGATGAATTTTGAATTCTAACGACAAAGATCCGCAAAGTATTCAACGACAACAATTTTTCATATCGATCTTCAAAAGTTTTTGAGAAAAAAAAAAAAAAAACAAAAACCAAAACAAACGCCACATCAAACAAACGAAACTTTTTGAATTCATTAAGAAATTTATTCAATTTGACGAACGCCGCAGAATTGCAAGTGGAAATAACTTGATCGAAAAAGGTAAATAAAAAAAAAAATTCTCATAAATTCATAAGCGGCACATCGAGGCGTATGAGTAACGTGCCAAAATTATTGAAATTTAATCAAGAAATTTTTGCTTTTGGGAATAACTAACGAGAAGCTGAAAACCTAATCGGGTAATAGAGTGTAAAAGCTTGACTTGTTAAAGTTTAAGGTTGAACAAATTAGTTAAAAATTCTTTAAATATTTCTTAATAATTTATTATACAGTGCAATGGGTCATCTCTAGTTTAAGTCATCACATTTTAGTGGATTTACCTAATAAACAAATAGATATACTCTACTTGCTAAAATATATATAAAAGTGATTCATTGCTTGTCCGTCTTTCACATTATAATGACTGAATAGATAGGCAAAAAATTAAGAAATTTGGAATGTGAGTTATGGTGTATCAAAAAGGTTTAGGCACAAGCAATGTTTCTGAAAAAAGTTTTGCTAAAATATCAAATAATAATGATTTTGACCAATTTTTGAATGAAATAAGTACGATTAGAAATAGGTTCTTCTTAATATCCAAAAAATGTCCGGTCACTTCAAACAAAAATCGAAATTTAAACGGAAAAAGGAAAAATGCTTATCAAAAAAGTTTAGGCACACTTTGCGTGTGTCTTATGTTGTTTCTTATTTAACAATATCTGTTGGTTTTTTGTCTTAAATTTTACGCTTAAAATTTAACTGAGTGTTAATCTTGGTTTCTGTAAAGATTGAGCAAAATAAGCAGTGGAACAGAAATTTCGGTTGACGTTCGTAAAATAATAATAAATGTTTCCTACAGAAAAAACCGTATCGCGAAACCGGTAAAATAGTAAAGAGATCATATGAAAGTGTAATTAACATCATAATTTAATATATAAATACCGGTAAAGAAAAGCGTAAGAGCCGATCTGGTCTTGCCAAAACATTTACGCTACACAAGGAGTGGATTGCAATGCCTGCAGTTACTCAAAACTCTAAAAATTTAAGCTTCAATTAAAAAAAGAGGTTGGAGTTCCCAAAACTCTACGTAAATGAGCCGGATTTATTTTGGGATTGTATTATATTTAGTGATGGATCTAAATACAATTTGTTTGCATCATTTGGCGCTCAAAACCGTTTAAGAAAACTGAACAAATACCTGTAGGAAAAAGCATAATAAAAACAGTGAAATACAGTGGCGGAAATCGTATGATTAAGGGCTGTGTGGCTGCGTCTGGAGTTGGGAATCTCGTTTTTATTGATGAGAAAATGAATAATGATAAGTATTTGACACCCAGCGTTGAAAAATTGGGGCTAACTGGGATATAATATTAGTTTCAACAAAATAAAAAAAAAAAAAAAAAACAAATTGGCCATTTCAGCCCTTGAAAGGACTTTGACCGTGCTTCTTAGGATCGATTGTGTTGTGTGTGTTATTAAATTTTGCACACAATTGACCGAGAACTGGACCTACATGTTTTATGCCGACTCCGAACGGCTCATGTTTTCAAGAAGCTTTACATGGCATTATTTTACTCTCTGAGGTTTGCCATTGTCTGCAGAGAGGTGGTGACCGATCAGAAAAATTTTTTATTGAAAAAATTTTTCGCCACGGCTGGGGATCGAACCCGGGCTCCGAGCATGCTAAGCCACATACTTAACCTGCATGCCACGGTCACCACAAAATAACGTTTCAACAAAATAACAACCCAAAAAATTGGTCTTATCTTTTACAGCAATGGCTTATCTAGTTCTGAAATCAGCTAAAAACACCTTCGCAAATCACGATATGAACTACATTCAGCATATTTGGAACTTACTAGAAAAAAATACAAAATCTAATTCTTCTAAAATTACGCACAAGGAGGCTTTACGCACCGAATGGTCAATAATTTAACCAGAGAAGATATCATCAAATTTTGTAAGAATGCGAAAACGTTAAGAGGCAATAATTCAGGCCAAAGGAGGTTTAGTCAAATATTAGAGGACTTGAAGTTTACGATAATTCAGGCCAAAGGAGGTTTAGCCAAATATTAGAGGACTTGAAATTTACTCACTGTGATCACTTATTATCACTTGAGCCTAAACATTTTTGATTTCAAAATCATGTTTTGTTTTGAAATTACATTTTTATTTTGGTGTAAATACAAAATAAAATGTTAAATACTTAATTTTTAAATGCTTATACTTTTCTTTTCTGCAAGTGTACTAGAAAAACTTGTACTAACAAACTAAAACACATAATTGCTTTGTGTCTAAACTTTTTTGATACACTGTATATTCGTTTTGAAACAAAGACGCACAGTGCAACGATTGCACATATAAGCGGTCTAAATAGAAGGAGTTATCGTTTAATCAAGAATATAATTATCAAGAATTATAATTTGCTGAAATATATTTTTGATAAGAGAAATAATCACACAAAATTACAATCAAATCGGATGAATGGCACGCCTATCTTTTTCCTTACATCCCTGGCACGTCTATATTGCGAAAAAAGTATCCCAGAACAATGAAATTTATTGCTCCTGGTTTTTTTATATATTGAAAACGAACCAAATTGGTGCCCAACCTCTAATATAACCGATATAATCGATTACTTTTTAAAGATTATTTCATGTAAATGTTGCCCGCGGCTACGTCTGAGATGGTCCATCCGTAAGCTAAATTTTGCGCATACTTTTCCAGCATTTCAGCCGTTATCTCAGCATTGGCAGCTGTAATGTTGTTTTCCAGGGCTGAAATTGTGGCTAGCTTGTCCCTGTACACTATAATCCTCACGAAGCCCCACAAAAAATAGTCTAGTGAGGTCAAATCACATGATCTTGGTGGCCATTGAACTGCTCCAAAACGTGAGATTAAATGCTCGCCAAACTTCGTTTCGTTTTCAACTGAAAAATGCACCAACTATACTACGTTTGCGAACTGTATTTGCCGCAAACGAGTATTCAGTTGTTATCAATTTTAAAATATTCTTAAGGCTCAACCAAGTTATGCGTAAGCATACAAAAGCTAGAGAGCAAAAGAACGTACTTGCTCAGCAATATATTGCGTCGCCCAAGTTGTGCGTAAACAATTTTTCGTTCAGTTTCTCAATTTTCGTTTACTTTTCAAAACTTGAGTGTGAGCGCTCGACACCGTATATTGCTAAGCAGAAAAGGGTTGCAACCTGTTTAATAAATAATTTAAATTTTGATTTTAAAGACTTATGTATCGAAATTTTATTAAAAATCAGTAAAAAATGTATGTTTTAGACAGGATTTATTTATTAAGCGAGGTTTGTATTGAAATTGACCGCTATTTTCAATCATAAAGCATGGATGAATTTACCAACTTAAAAAAAATATTTTTTTATAATTTTAGTTGGTAATCTTTTTCGACAAAAACAAATTATTTTTTATTTGTCATTTCATTCGAATCGATTTAAGCCCTAAGGCTCAAACAAGTTATGCGTAAGCATACAAAAGTTTCAGAGAGAAATCAACGAAAAGTATACAAAAGTTCAAAAACACACTTTTCCAAAATTAATTAAAAACGAAGTAAGCATGAAAAAAATTTCAATATAAATCGATTCGAATGATATGACAAATAAAAAATAATTTGTTTTTGTAGAAAAAGATTGCCAACTAAAATTACAAAAAAATATTTTCTTTAAGTTGGTAAATTTATCCATGCTTTATGATTGAAAATAGAGGTCAATTTCAATACAAACCCCGCTTAATAAATAAATCCTGTCTTAAACATACATTTGTTACTGGCTTTTAATAAAATTTCGATACATAAGTGTTTAAAATCAGAATTTAAATTATTTATTAAACAGGTTGCAACCCTTTTTTGCTTAGCAATATACGGTGTCGAGCGCTCACACTCAAGTTTTGAAAAGTAAACGAAAATTGAGAAACTGAACGAAAAATTGCTTACGCACAACTTGGGCGACGCAATATATTGCTGAGCAAGTGCGTTCTTTTGCTCTCTAGCTTTTGTATGCTTACGCATAACTTGGTTGGGCCTCTAACCAAAATAGACGATTTGCTCCGTAACGAGCGAAGACGAAAATGTTCGCTTAAATGCAATTGAATGTTGTTGCCCAAAATAAGCAAACGTAAACACATCGAAACTGAACGAAACCGTTTGACTAGACGTTTTGTTCCGTAAGAACCGAACTTTTAGCGTCTCAACTCGTTAGCAATAACAGTGCAGAGAATTTTTACATTAGGTTTTGTTGCATTTTTATCAATTAGTGCAAGAAACAATATTTTATTGAATTAATAGCCATTGTTAGGGATGAATAAGGCATTTATATGCATTTGAAACAGTTGGCAGCTGTCAGCCTAGACGAGTTCAAGAACGTTTCATTTTGGGTTAAATGTCAAAACAGACGTAACGAGTGTACACGCTCGTCGAGTTGCAATCGTCTCGTTTCGTCTATTTTGGTTAGGGCTTTATATTGAAATTTTTTTTCATGCTTACTTCGTTTATAATTAAGTATGGAAAAGTGTGTTTTTGAACTTTTGTATACTTTTCGTTGACTTCTCTCTGAAACTTTTGTATGCTTACGCATAACTTGTTTGAGCCTTTACTTGAAACAAAAAAAACACCGAACTTAACGAAATTAAATCATTGTTTTGGAAGTTCAATTTTAACCGATTGTGCTGGCGTTCGAGTCTAGAACTCGATTGACCTGGGTTCAATCCTCGACAAGAACAGCAAAGATTTTTTTTAATAAATGATTTTTTAGTAAAATTTATATTGACGGTAATTTTTGCCGAAGCAGTTAATTAAACTGAATTCGAATTTCAACAATTAAATTAAAATTTTTTATACTAACACAGCCACGATTCGAACCCACGACTTCCGAATGTCAGGCTAGCACGCTTTCATTGAGCTATTGTGAGATATTAGGTCTGTTTCCGTACTCACACTGTGTAACTTGTGTGTTACTATTTTCTAATTCCGTACTTTCTGTGCTTAAAATGTGAGAAGTAGAACAAGCATAAATCGCTCTCTCGAGCACAGAAGTTTACCAGATTGTGCTTGAACTCAAGACTGCGAGTAAATAAAGAAGAAGCATTAAGAAGAACAAGCATATGTAAAATTGACGTTTGTTTATGTTTTTCTATTATTTAATTCAAAAGTTGTGCGACGACAAGTTGATTTTCAACTCAAAATTGTCAAAATTAACAAATTCAAAACAAATATTTTTGCTTTAAACAAACAAACTGACGATAATTTCAATTGGCGCTATTTACGTTTGACAAGTCTGCTGTCAGAATCAGCTGTTTTGTGCTCGAAACTTACTAGAAGCTGTTTCCGTACTTTTGCCACTATTCCTAAAATTCATTTTACTCTCGCAGCCCGAACTTTACACAGAACTTACACAGTGTAGAGTACGGAAACACACCTATTGTGTGACATGAATTTGTTTAGATTACAAATTAATGTGTGTCATAAGAAATTGATATTTTTTTCTGCAAATGAAGTTTTCAGTTGAACAAAACAAATTTTTCGGTTGCCGCAATTTAAAAACAACGAAATTAATTTTTTGCAACTGAATAACGCGTTTTCCGCAACTGACTATTATTATGACAACTGTTCAAACGTTTCCAAAAAATAACTTTAAGCACGAAAAACGAAGTTAGTACCGTGTGGCATGTAACACCATCTTGCTGAAACCACATGTCAACAAGTCCAATTCGTCCATTTTGGAAAAAAAAACAAACAACGGTAATCATCGGAAAGTAACTTCCTGCATTGACAGTAAAGTTGCGATTTACATTATTTTTGAAAAAAAACCGTCCAATGATGCCGCCGGTCCATAAACCACATCAAACAGTTAATTTTTTTTTTAAGGGTGCATTGGCAGCTTTTGAACTGCTTCTGAGTACTCTTCAGACCAAATTCGGCAATTCGGTTTGTTGATGCACCGTTCACACCTCGTCTGAATTAAAAACAGGTTAACCTAAAATGCCAATAAAAACGGAAAGCGGCGTTCTGTTGGCAGGTATAGTACATTAAAAGTCCGCTTGAATTTAAATCCTATCTGATCCTTTTTTTAAGATAAGTGGATTTTCGCTTTTTTGTAATTTTTCATCATATATGATTATAATTAAGCGATATTGTTTCTTGGCTGTTAGAGCTCGCAAAATATCGATGGCACTATCAATACTATCGATACTATCACACTATCGTGACTATCGATAGTTTTGGATGGACTATCGATGGTTTTTTATTTTCATACTAAATGTCCGATGGACCACAGGTTTTGCGTTCACCCTTACTACATGTCGTACGACATGCAATGTCCATCGGACATACTATAGTATAGCTTGAAAGGGCCTATTGATATTTATATTTCATTGACAACACTGTTTAGATCAAAGCCCTTGCTGTGAAATCTTGACAACATGGTAACACTGAACTCAACTGGTAACATGATGACAACTGGTAACATGATGGCTCAGCAAAGCAAAAAAAAATTTTTAAATAAAGAGAAATATTTTTATGAAAAATGTGAAATTGAAATCCTCTTTCGTTTAACCTCATATTCATTTTGAAAATTAAACATATTTTCAAATGAAATGGCCATGTATTCATAACATATAACTACTTTCGAAAACCATCGATAGTCTATCGATAAAGTTGCGATAGTCTATCGATAGCAAGTAAAAAACTATCGCACACTATCGATTGTCACGACTATCGATAGTTTGTGAGCTCTATTGGCCGTGCTATTTCTTAAGGATGGAAATGTGTGCGTGTGTATGTGTATATGTTTTTTTCCCTTTAGGTGAAAAGCATCAAAAGCCTGAGTGTGAAACTTTAATCCGCTAAAAACCGGACCTCCCCACCAGGTCCGTAAATCCCACCTGGACCACATATCGGTATTGCTTCGGCAGGCGGACAGAGCATCTATCGCTTCCTAGACATCTGTCTTTAGTGTTTGTCACTAAATCTATAAGCCCCTGCTATTTTCCATGTAGGATTGAAGTGCACTCTAGTACAGAAACCCATTCTAATCTGATCTACACTGGCCTGTTTCGTTCTTCTATTCTATTAGACATCTCATCAGCTCGAAATTTTTGCGCGATGACCGTGATAATGTGGCTGACTGTATCCCAAGCTTTTTTACGTGAAGTCTGTCACAAGTTTTGCATTCTCCGTTTTGCTGTTGCAGTATACGCGAAATGCATTTTCTACATGTTTATATCTTTCCAGATATTGTCGGAAACAGCCATGGAATGAGAGCCATTGCGCCATGTGGTGGTTAACTTCACCGTGCCGCCTTCTTATCCATGTTTTAATATTGGGGATAAGTTCGTAGGTCCATCTGCCCTTGTTCGACCGTTGCCACCGTTCTCTGCCACTCTCTATCTCGTTTTTTCCCTCGTAGTCGTTGCCTCCTGCAGTGCTGCTACTTGTTTTACGGCAAATTCAACAGGCATTCTTCCAGCAATAAAATTGACTTGAGGACACCAAGATACTTTAGGTGTTGGCTCGAGGTTAATACGTGTCCTCCCAGTCTTATTTGTGGGCTCTCTATTTTTTTACGGCTACTTATTAGAACTGCTTCAGTCTTGTGGTCGGTCAGTTCTAACCCAGTTCACGCTAAGCACAGTTTTACATCCGCAATTGTCTCGCTGCATTTGCTTAATGGTCTCTAGCCTCTTGGCTACCACCAACATCGCGATATCATCTGCATATCCCATTATCTCAACGCCCGGCTGTTTTTGGATTTTCAGCACCCCATCATACATGACGTTCCACAGAAGAGGTTCTATCCTTTTTGGCCCTATGTTCTTTTACTCCCTCGCTTGTGTTGTATACTAATATTCTGTTCTCAAAATAACTGGCTACAATTCGAAGCAGATAGTCTGGGACTTGAAGAACGCTTAGAGCATTAGTAATCTTCCTCCATTGGAAGGGTCAAAACTTCACAGTATTGGTTTGCTTCCTCTAACCGTCATTTTACTTCTACCGCTTTTCGCGCGATTTTGCATACGTTTTCTATGGCATCTACCGTTGACCTACTTGGTCTAAATCCGCACTGTTTTGCAATAGGCCGTTTGTTGCTTCTATGAGGCTCTCTAGACGCTTGACTACTGCCTCACCCAAATACTAATTGGGCATGGGTGCTTTAAGTCGTACCTACATAGACTGCCTAAAATTTAACCAAGAAAGACTTGAGCTAAGCAATAAAATAGGGATGTTGCCAACAGTGGGAGCTTTGGTGGGTACTATGCTTAACTCAGAAAAAAACTGGCCTCAGTTTGCAAAATGGCAAGCTCGAAAAAATTGCGAAAAAATTATGTCATGTAGAAAGGCTGCGCAACGACACAAGAAGTATAGAGTTGCTATCCTAATACTAAAATTAAAACTGGGAAGAAAGCAACTCAAGAAATGAAGTAGCTTGAATTGCTTCCCAGCCCCACGAAGTAAAACTTAGCGATAGTTCCGTGGGAACTAGAAAAAGCCAAAGTCTTAGATAAGGAAACGTCGTCCTTCAAATAGTTGACGGTAGGTTCTTTTGTTTAAATATAAGTATTGGCTTCCTGTACCAGAGAGCAATTATCCTACACGGAAAATAGAAGTGGTTCATAGAAGTATGACAATACTAACGACTAGTGCGCTATAGGTGCACAGTTCTCCTTCCGACGCAGTACTTAACGGTGGTTCTAGGGGATAAAGGGCCAGGTGAGAGAGTTGTGGGGTCGAAATTCGACCAATCTTTTTCTTGCCTTTTTATAATTAAATGCAAAATAAGCGAGATGATTAAAGTAAGTTCGAAGCTATAACTTTTAATTGATTGTAGATATTGATTGTATTATTGATGAATGCATAAAACTAAATTTTTTGTGTAAATTTTTACTTTTGAGAGAAACCATTAATTGAGAAAAAATGGGGTTCAAATTTTGTGTAAGCCTATTAACATATAAATATGTGTTTGGAAAATACATAAACTGATTCAGAACACGGGCTAGAATAAAAATGTTTGTAAGTTAAAAGGTCCCGTATTTTGTTTCATGAATTCTGGTCACCGTATGTATAGTACTCATTGAGACAAAAATTATCTTCTATATTGAAAACAATTTTTTCGATAAAAAAGAGGATCTTCATTCAATTTTTCTTGAAGGCCCATTCACCAAACAAATGACATTGTTGTTAGTCACGCGGCTTGAGTTTTTGCACCAGCTGAATTTTGTATGGTTTATATCGAGGTCCTAACGTAAAATTATCCAGGTGTTCGAAAAACACAAATCCAATTGTTGAGAACGGCGACGAATTGACATATCGCGATCTTCATTAACACTGGCCGATACAGTAGCAATTTCCTCCTTAGTACGCACTCTCCGCATACGGGTTACTGGACTGATGACCCATAAAGTAAACTGGTGAGAAATTTGATTTTCATGTATTCAAATTGTGTTCAACATTTCTGATAGCGTTCGTGCACGAATTTGGGAATTTTATATGAAATGTTTGGGTGAATCAGCATATTTCGTCACAGAGGAAAAAAAGTCGAACATAATTTCTGAATTTCTGAATTCTTTAAGCCTTGGACTACTCGGAAGTAATATTAACACCTTTTCCTTAACTAACTCTGATAAGTCACTGATCGAAGAGCTTATGTTTAGGGATACCTATAAGCTCACTTGAAAGATAGCTGTGAGTTGCAATTAGGACTCAACCTCTCCGAAAAAGACGTGTTGAGGGGTAGTCTCGGTCATTTCTGTATTAAGTCCAAGTTCTGTGCAGAATGTCACATCAAAGTGACATGATTTTTAGTGAACAAAAAGTTTATATGCTTTTCCTCTCATGCCACCGCAGTTATGTTAAAAACATGTTCAACTTGTTGGATACGATTTATATGGAGAAGGCAGCGATATATTTGGAATAAGGTTAGGAGCAATAATAGTTCTTTAAGTTGAAACGTGATCTTTGTTAAGTGTCAAAGTTGTTTTGAATTTATGGGAGAGGCAAATCTGGTTAGATCATTACAATTAGGCCTACACTGAGCTTAAAAAACAATGTAAAACCAAAGAAAACCACTTTGATTCAAATATTTTTCGGAATAATTTGGCACCAAACACGAAAATATTCAATCCGAAGTGTTTTCACTTTGAAAAACACATATCCAGTTTTATGCTGTTTTCACTTTAAACTAAAGTGTTAAACACTTTGAAATGAAAAGTATATTACTTCAATTTAACGTAGACTTAGATTTGATTCAAAGAGGAATCATATTCAATTGAAATACTTAAGTCTTTATTTTAAATACGCTATAGCTTTGAATAAAATTATTTTGTACTTTGATTCTACATTGTTATATTAATGAATCAAAGTGATTTTCACTTTGAATCATATCCTCAACATTTTTTTATCTTAAATGGATACATACAAATAAGTAATACAATAAATTTTCTTTTATTGATATAAAAGATAACATTCGGTAAATAAATAAAATTAATAAATTATTTGGTAATACTAACATAGTTTCGAGTTTAATAATGTTAAAATTATCTCCTGTTTCCTCCATACAAACAACTTTGCTCTGAATTCAGTCCAGAATCTAATGTTATCAATTGCTTCTTTGATGACGTCTTTATTTGCACTTCTGTTTTTATTTTCACACACGAACGAAAGAAGAATTTACTTTCCAGCAGTTACTGCAAGTATTTTGCACAAAATTGAAATTATTTTGATATTTTAATTTATTTTGATACACCAGTTTATGACAAATATTATTTTTACTTTGTTTTCTTTTTTGACAACTTCAAATCTAAACAATGTTATTTTTTAATTTACTTTCGAAGTGAACACACTTCAGTAAATATAAGAGTGAAGTGCATTGATTATTATTTTGAATCTTATATACTTCTAATTGAATATCAAAATGTTTTCATATTTGATTTAAAGGTTTTCAAGGTGAATTTAAAGACGATTTTTATAAAATGGAACAACGTAAAATTGATATGATATTATTTGATTTTAAGATGCGATTTTTCCGTGAGTATGAAAAATATTAACAATAATATGAACAAAATTCAGAACATAACTTTTTCCATGAAATGTTTCAAATCAAGTATCAAAAATTTTAATATGCAACAAAATTGATGAACTTCAGTCGATAATTTTCAAAAAATAAAATAAAAAAATTCGTTACTAACAACAACTATCTTACGAATTTTGAACTAATTAACGAAAAACAACAAAATATTCTTAAACGAACAATAATCTGGAATTGTTGATTTGAAAAAACGAAACCAGAAAAATAAAAAATAATAGAAACCGATGTCTCGAAGAACCGGGTATCGGGTTTGATAACTGCAATTGTAACATCATTTTGTTACAATATGAAAGAAATTTACTCAGTTCACTTTTCTTCTTTAATACGAAACATCCGTCATAATAATAGCACAAAAAAATTTCGTCTTTTTATTTCATCGTTAAAAAACAAGTCCACGAAATTTAGATGCACCTGCGAAATACGTCATCTTTGAACACGATCATCGTATTGATTTATGATTCTCTCATTTACCGCAGCAATATTTTTAAATTTCTAATAGGTTGATTTATATATTCGTATCTTCAAAATTTTTATATTTTAGTTGAAATCAGATAAAGTTGCGTTAGGGAGGAAGGAAGAAACTCACGTGTTTTGTGGCTTGTTTATATTTACTTGTGCGTGTTTAAAAAGATAATTATAAATTTGAATAAAACTTTGAATAAATTAGAATAACAACAGAATTTGATGCCACAGAAAGTTTTATGAATCATAGCAGTTGAGTGTGTTTAAATATTGAGATGTGTCAAATATTGAGTCATAAGATGATTTAATAAATAAAGATAGATTGCTATTCCGCAGATAGAGTGCTATTTCCGCACTTACATTGAATTGTATCAATATTTGAAGTGCTCGTACTTGTGCATAGTTAGCAAAAGGAAATAACAGAATATTATGATCGAATTATCGGAAATGGTTAAGGAATACTAAGAATATTTGTGACAGCTTGATTTGTTATACGAAATACTTTTATTTTGTTTATCTATCTGCTTTTCTTCAAAAATGTGTTAATTCTATTGTCAAAAGATACTACTGGAATTATATATTGAATAAAAGCGTGATTGAAACTTTGTTGTATGCATTTGACTCCATTGGCAAAGCATGATGATTCTATAACACATAAGTTAAGGGTGACCCAATGAGAGCAGATATGCCCTCTCTCGCCTTAGAGAGAACAGTATTTACAACAATGTGCGTCTGTAACTTGCTAACATGCATAAGGCACCGGTCTCCACCTGTATAGATGGTAAACCAAGACAAACCTAAAAGTCTTTATACAGCAAGAAGATTTACCTATTGATGTCAATGAATTACGTAAGTTATTTACCAGTTTCCACGAGCAACTCGGTTTGACGATCCACCAAGCCAAACAAGATCTTGACTCATACGGTGCTCATGTAAGGCCAAAACATGTCTCTTACCTTCAAAAGTCCCGAAAAGAGCAGCAACAATATTATTCCTAACCAACTTACTCATAATCAAAACTCTATTCCAAGTCCAGTATTTGTATCTTTGTACTATCAAAACGTTAGAGGATTGCGCACCAAAATCTCTACAGTGTTTCTAAACTCTCTTAAACTTCCCTATGATTTTTTAATCCAATCTTCCCCAGGACTTCAAGTATACTCAGGTATTTGTGTCTGATTTCGTTGTGTTCAGAGACGATGGAGTCGATAAAGACGTTCTCTCCTCAGGTCGTGGTGTACTTCTTGCAATTCACAATCGTTTCAATCCATCCTTTGATCCCATACAGCTAATTTTGAAATTATATGTGCCAAAGTTTGTATCGCAAAGCGTTACATATTCATTATCTGCTGTTATATTCGCCTTTCTCAACCAGTGAATGGTTATCAGCTTGCAGTAGACGCAATTGATTCAATTTTTGATCTTATTGACCCATCTTACACAGTTATATTTCTGGGGGACTTTAATTTTCCCAGCCTTCAATGGGTTCTGTCAGATGACGAGTGCTATTATTTCCCTTCAAATGCTACATCTGCAAAAAAATTCTCTTTATTAGCTGTATTTTAGACTCCGGCCTTTACCAGTTGAGTGGAGTAACTTACAATGTAGGTAGACAATTAGACCTTGTCTTTTCTTCAGATTCAAATAATTGTGTAGTCTCTGCGAGAAACCACTTACTTTCAACACTCGATCACTGCCATCCACCTTCATCTCTTACCCTTGCTTACAGCAAAAATATCATAAGCACACACTTTGAGCACGCTTGTAGCTTCAACTTTCGGAAAACTGATTTTGTAAAACTTGAGTTCTCAATCAGTAGAATTGATTTCCCAACATATTTTCGATAATGCCCATGAAAATGTTGATAATGGTTTTGTTCTATGCTCTGCTATGCTCTGTTCTATGACAAAATTTTCGACTACTTCACACAATCTGCCCCATTTAATGGGCAGAAGAACTTTTCGTCATCTCTCCCCTGGTACTACGGTAAGGAACTACGTTCACTTCGTAATTAAAGGAAAAAACGTTAGCGCATTTATTTAACTTCTCGTTCTTCTATTGACCTCACAAATTGTCTTCACGGCTATAACCTTTTTTCTGCACTCTGTGAACATCTATATGAGTCTTATCTTGCTCATATTCAAACAAAATTGGTGTCGAATCCTAAAAGCTTCTACAAGATCATTGATATCAAAAGAAAAACTGACAACTACCCATCTACCCTTAATTTTTCAGATATCTCCTCAGACAACCCGGAAATAATTGCAAACCTATTAGCAAATATCTTCAGTCAGTCATTCATAAGTCATTAGGATGAACTAGACTATGAATACTTTTCTTCACTAAGGAATTGTGCTCAAACCTCGCTGACTTCTGTTTATATTACACTAACTGATGTCTTAGCAAAGCTACATAATCTAAAAGATGATAAAGGGTTGTCTGCTATTGTCGTAAAAAATTCGCGAACTTTTTGGCTCATCCCGTTTTGATTCTCTTTCAACTTTTTATTTCTAACTCAGTTTTTCCAAAGTTATGGAAGAATTCGTACATAATCCCTTTACATAAAAAAGGACCTACAAATTTTTAAAAGTATTATCTACGACATTCACTTCTTCCATTGCAAATCTATCTTCCCTTCTAGTCAACATGGTTTCCTCAAGAGTAGATCGACTACCACCAACCTTACACAATTTGTTTCAAACACTTGGAAGCGGTTGGAATGCTCGTTGGAAAGCGATTACGAAGTTCATGCAGATTTGACAAAATCTCACACACTATCATCCTTCTTAAGCTTAAAGCCTTTGGTTTTCCATCTCTGTTTATATCGTGGATTAAATCTTATCTCGAAGAACGCAGTTATATCATGGATTAAATCTTATCTCGAAGAACGCAGTTATAATGGCATCTTTAGATTTTCCAATTCAAAATCTTTTACAGCTATCTCTGGTGTCCCACAAGGCAGTCACCTTGTCCCAATTGCTGATGTTGATGGTATCATCAATGAATCCAATCTTTCTGTGTACATTCTCGGCAAGCCAGTTCCCTCTGTATGCTTTTTACGGGATTTAGGCGTTATTTGCTACAAGGACCTTAACTTTAGGTCTCATATTGATAATATCATTAGTAGAGCCAACTCTGCACTTGATTTCGTGTAACACTGGTCCAGAGAGTTCTCCAATCCTTACGTCAATAAATCTTTCTATCTTTGCTTTGTTAGACCCATCCATCCTCGAATATGCCAGCCAGATTTGGTCTCCCATCTACAACACCCATTCATTGCGATAAGAAGCCGTTCAGCGCAGATTCATTCGTTTCGCTCTTCGTGGTCTTCCCGGCTCTGACAGTTTCAATTTACCTCCTTATCCCAACCGCCTGAAGTTGATTAACATGCAAACTCTTTCAAAGCGAACGGAAGTTGCCAATGTTCTCTTCAATCATTAATTATCGCGATCGATGATAGCGATCGGAATCGCAATCTAATCAATTTGTGTATTTTTTCGGTTGTCAAACCGAAAACGGTATTCAGTAACAAGTACTTTGCGACGAAATTCGGTAGCCTACAAATTTGTTCTATTAACTTTTCGTCAACAAAATATTCGTCGCGAGTTCCCGACAAACTTCCGATAATTTCACCGACAAAATCGGAAAAGTGGTTACTGAGTACCATTTTCCGAAAATTATCGCAAACAGAACTTTACGACACCGAATATCGGACGAAATATGTTACAGAATTCCACAGAACTACTCAAATTAATAACCTTTAATAACAACCCACGCAAACTTAAATCTATACCTATCTTCCACCGCACCGACTATGGATGTAGTGAACCTTAACCAGGATGCATAGGGTAACCAATTATTTGATCAGTGAATTTGATTTTCACTACTCCGAAATATCCTTCTGAACTCCAACGCCACTTCCTCCCTCTCTCTAATGTATTCTTCCAATTTAGATATGTTACCATTGTAAATTAAGATACTCCCTGTTAATTATAAAATTTAGTTTTTAAGCAATTAATTTTAAGTATTCAAACTGCTTGTATTAAGCTTATAAATAAATAAATAAATATTAAGTCTCTTTTTCAACTGGGTTGTTTTGACAGCTGTTATGTGTCAAAGACTTGTCCATATGACGTTTGTGTTCAGTATTCAATGAGACTCAATAATGAATATACTTACTCCTGAACAACCTAATTATTTAATCTAAATTTAACCTAAATTAGCTTTTCAAATATCATATCTTATGAATGTTCTCCTGTAGTGGAATTCTGTAACATATTTCGGTAGATATTCGGTGTCGCAAAGTTCTGTTTGCGATAATTTTCGGAAAATAGTATTCAGTTAACACCTTTTCCGATCTTGTCGGTGAAAGTATCGAAAAGTTTGTCGGAAACTTGCGACGAATATTTTGTTGACGATAAGTGAACCGAACAAATTTGTAGGCAACCGAATTTTGTCGCAAAGTACAAGTTAGTGAATACCGTTTTCGGTATGACAACCGAGAATAGTCGCAACTTTCGATTTCGATCGGAAGTTGAGAACAAGTTACAGAATTCCACTACCGAGCAGCAATCGTCTCAAATGCGTGCTCACTCGAGGATTTATGTAGCAACAAACATTTTTGTTTTCATTCTACTTCATGAGACAATTGCTTTTAAAATTGGCTCTCTAACGGGGCACATGAGACGTTTAAAATAATATTTATTTTAAAAATTCTTATTTAAATTATAAAATTCAGAATGTGTTGTGTTAAAATTGTTGAAAGACATACGCAGCGTGTTCCACAGTGTAAATGTTGTGTCAATCGTTTTTATTAAGATTTGTTTGTTCGTTTATTTGTGTGTGCAAACATTTGGATACACACATGACCACTAATTTTGTTTTTTTAGTTTTGTTTGCTTAACTAAGCTCGAGCCAAACAAACTTTTTAAATAGGCGGAGATACAGAAATAGAAGTTATATACTAAGAAATTAAGTAAACTTGTGTCAATTCATGCATACATAAAATTAATTATTCTTTAAATGGTTTTTATGACTATTTATAAATATGGAAGTAAAGGAAGAATGTTTATAAAAAAAAAATTTCTCTACTAGACAAGAATGCTTAAGTTGAAAATTAATTTCAATTTATTTAAGCAGAATTAAATCTAATATATCTTAAACGAAATTATTGTCAAATTCTTTAAAATATTATGAATTTTTTACTTAACTCAGAAATATTTATTCAAGTTTCAAAAATACGAAATACATGTCGGTTTTAATGTTATATTTTTTATTGTTTTTTGTTTTGTTTAATTTTGTTGTCAGTCAGTCTGGTTTTGCATCAATAAAAATAGTTGTCACTCATGTATGAAATATTTTGCTTTTGCTTTTTGCTGGTGTTTGTTTTTTTTTTCTTCATACTTTTCTCGACAGCTGATGTCATGCACATTCATAATTCTTGTGTTGAGCTTGTGAAACTAGATGCACTCCTACGCTAAGCTTACCATATGGAAAAGTAATTGTCAAAAAGATTTCAGTTATACTCAGTTATATTATGATATAAGTTGACAGCACTGTAAAGAAAAAATGTTGAGAATTGAAAACGTTTAGTATATTTATTTATATTTTTAATGGCTGTCATTTGTTCTGGAATATCAAATATTTATTCAAAATTAAATTTTTTCCATGAAATACTAAAATTGGGTTAAGCCATGAGACTTAATTCAGATTCATAAATAAAATAGTTTACAGTTATTACTCATTACGTTCAATTAAATAGCCCTTAAGTAAAGAGTAAAGCCCTTACATAGTACACATACGACCGATTTGTTCACAAAGTTATAAATATGCTTATATCGCGTTATATCTAAAACCTGCTATAAAATAAAACTTTTTTATTACACGTTAACATTTTTTTTTTTTTTTTTTTAATTCGTTCATTAAATTTTTTCTGTAGATTTTTTACGCATTATAAACTGGTGAAATGGTTTTATAACGTGTTGAAAAGGTGAAAGCATGTGTACATTTTGTAGTATTTTGATGGAACTGACTTTTAATTCATAACCAGGTTATAAAACTTGTTACAAATTTGCAACACATTTTGTGGCGTTTTTGCAAACCTGAATTTTTTTATTTATAACGAGATTAAAAGTTCGTTACGATTTGATATACATATAAAAAGTTAGACAAGAATTATAGATGGCGAACAAACCGATATTGTCACATAAAAAGTTACAGAACAAGTTTTATATTTATAACTCCGTGAATAACAGGACAGGTAGATGCATAAAAATATAACAACCCAGCAAGCATTTTGACTCCGAAAAGACACTTTTAAGACTCATAAAAAATAAGGTTTTTTCGGTTTAATGCGCTCAAAAGGACTCATTTATGAGTACATAACAAATAACTCAGAGCACGGAGAGAATTGTGTGCAGAAATTATGCGCTATGGGCACAACTTATGCAAAAATTGTTCACGAAAAATGACCAAGAACAGTTGTTCATAATCTATGCACACTTGTTCATAACTTAAGTTCAGCACTATGAGCATGTTTTATGAACAACTGGGCATAGATTATGAACAACATTTTCATAGATTCTGAACAACTGAGAAAAGGCTATGAACAACTGTGAATAGGTTGTGAACAACTGGGCAAAGATTGTGAACAACATTTTCATAGATTCTGAACAACTTGGAAAAGACTATGAACAACTGTGCATAGGTTATGAACAACTGGGCATAGCTTATGAACAACATTTTCATAGATTCTGAACAACTGGGAAAAGACTATGAACAACTGGGCATATTATATGAACCACTGGACATAGTTATTGAACAACTATGCATAGGTTATGAACAACTATGCATACGTTATGAACAACTGGGCATAGGTTATGAACAACTGTGCATAGGTTATGAACAACATTTTCATAGATTGTGAACAAATATTTACATCTCCTGCTAATATTAAAGAAACAAAATTTCATTTTATTTTCAAATGTCAAAATGAATTTCAAAATTCCAAGCGTCGACTGTGCTAACCTTCCACGTCTGTTTCTCAATTGTTTTTCTTGCCACAGGCTTAAAAATTGCTGCCACCACCTTCGAGACTTTAATTAATTCTAAATCTGGAAGAAAATTCAAAAATAATAATTAAATTAGTTCTTTATTTCATAAGTTTAAATTGTTTTTACCTTTGTTTGTTGGAAGATGATTTATAATTTTTTAGCAGCTGGAAATTTAACAATATTTTTGCATACTGCTATAATGTTATCCTTCAGTGAATTCCAGTTGTTAATAAATAAGTTGGACTTTTCCGGGTACAAATTATGGAAGTCAATATCGATCTAAATATAAAAATATAAAGTTTTTATTTATATATTATATAAATTTAAATTTTCTACCAAACGATATCCGTTACTATGCGCATATAATGGGCAGTCGGAAAGTATAAATTGTAGCGGATGGATATTAATGTCCTGGCGCCGAAGAGCAAAGCTGGAGTTCCAGTTCAATTCCACCGTCTCCCAAGGCGAATTTCTTGTTTTTAGCCAAATTTTATCTTCTGAATCGATTCCTGATACCGAAATAGCACTTTCTTCTCGACTTTCCAATTCGGATTTGTTATTTGTTCTAACGCGGAGATATTTTTTAAAAAAACCGGATTTTCTGAGTGTTAAATATATGATAATAACTCAATACTTACCTCTGGTTTTCTTAATTTACACAATTATATATTTCTAAATAATATTAAATGATATATAACACACTACTGTCGCTTCTAAACACAACCAGTACTCTTTACACAAAGAACACAAGTGAAACTAACTTGCAATTACTGCATACTCATTATCCATATGTGTACGCATTGTTCATAATCTATGCAAAAATGGGCACAACTTATGCCCATCTACAACAAGATACACACATATCAAAATGTTGGGCAAAATCTATGCACAAGTAGGCATAACTCATGAACAATAAGTGTTAATAGTCGTTCATGCACAATGTTCATATATTATGATCAATTGAGTTTAATTTTCAAATAATTAAGCTATGAACAATGTTCACAAACTGTGCCCATTTTTTGTGTATAACTTATGCACAATTTTAATAGATTGAGCAGAATTTATGGTTATTAGGCATAATTTATGCGCAAAGCTGCATATTCAAAAATGTACCTTAACATTTTATAGTTATGAACAGCTTGTGCATTAATAATGCACAACAGTTTTCTCCGTGAGTAGAGTATTTGTGGAATGTTCTCCATAAGCTATAGCTCTGTGATATGCTCTTCTCTCAACATAAAAACGAAAACGCCTAATAATGGCTGTTTAATGTATTTTTTTGGACCCATAATAAGGATGGTTTTAAGTCTCATATTTAATTCACTTTTAAGGACTCTTTTAAGACTCATAATTGGGACTCTTTTAGAACTCAAATAAATTATTCTTTTAAAAGCTGCGCTAAAGACTCTTTGACGACTCATATAAAGGACTCTTTAAAGACTCAAAAGGGCACACAGATCAGAGTCCACAGTATTACTCTTATAAGAGTCTGAAATATTTGTGCTTTAAGGACCAAAATTATGAGTGTTTTCCGAATATTATAAGAGTCATATTTTAAAATTTTTTTTAGGATTCTTATCTAACAAAATGAATTCGTCTATTTTCTGACTCATAATTTTGCATGTGTTTAATTAACACTTTTCGAACTTTTGGGATAATTGAAAAAACTCCTTTACTGAGAAAAAACATACTTTAAAATAAAACAAAATAGTTTCAAATATAATTTTTTCTATAAAACAAATTTTTTTCTATAAAATAAAATTTATCACATACGTTTTTTTAATTTCAACTATGAGCTCCTTTCCATTTTTTATAATTTTCTCTTATTATTTCTTTGAAATAACAAAAAAAAAGTAGCCATCTGTTAATAAACAGCCATTTATAAATAAAACTAGTAAGGTATATCTTTGACTTGGCCGAAGTTAAAATACCTCCAAGGCCGATTCGTAAGGATAAAAAAATTGTTAAACTGTAACGCTGTAAATATTAGCCCACTAATAGAGTTTCCGCTATAGTGGGTTGTATGGGAAGAGGGTGTGGCCTAAGGCTGATGACAACCTCTTAAAGAGAAGTTTTTAATTTATAGAGTTTTCAATTTTGAGGTTGTATGGGAGGTGGGCGTGTTTGTGGGTGGATGACGCCCATTTTTCCAACATGTCTAAGTCTTGACACACAATGAATAAATACCTAATTTTATTTTTGTAGCTTCATCAGAAGCCTCTTTATACAATTTTCAATTTTAAGGTTGTATGGGAGGTGGGCGTGTTAGTGGGTGGATGAAATCCATTTTTCTAACACATTTCAGTTTTGTCATAGAACACACAAATACCAACTTTCAGTTTTGTAACTTAAATATTAGTCTCTTTATAGAGTTTTCATTATTGGGGTTCTATGGGAGGTAGGCGTGGTTTTCAACCGATTTGGCCCATTCTCAAACTTGATCTTTATTTTTTAAAAAGAAGCTTAAATATTGAATTTCATTACGATAACTTGAAAATTACGGCTTAATCGTGTCGACAGACAGACAGACGGACATAGCTAAATCAACTCAGGTGGTGATGCTGAGCAAAACTATAGATATATTTTTCTATACCTACCACGCCTCCTTATGGGCGTTACACACGTCGTGACAAAATTAATACACCCCTTGCGCAGTACGCGTGGGGGTATAAAAATCAACGAAGTCGACTTGCCTTCGCTAAGGAAAACATTTGTAAGGAGTCCAACTTCTGGAACACACTGATATTCGCGTACGAGTCTAAATTTGACATATTTGGCTCTGACGGCGTGTCGTATGTCTGGCGGAAACCTAATACAGAGCTGCAAACAGAAAACCTCAAACCAAAAGTGAAGCCTGGCGGTGGCAGCTTCATGATTTGGGGCTGTATGTCCACATCCGGCGTGGGCCAATTGGAATTCATTGAGACTACAATGGACAAAACAGTATACCTCAACGTTTTAAAAATAAATTTGATCCAAGTGCTGAGAAACTTGAATACGGCGTAGCTTCCGGTTCTGATCAAGATAATGACCCGAAGTCTGGGGTTGTACAGTCGTGGCTTATTTGGAATCGCCCCTACTTGATGGCACCGCCGGCACAGTCACCTGACCTTAACGTGATTGGAAATTTGTGGTCAATTTTGAATTAAAACATCCGTAAACACCAAATTTCGAACAAAAATGATTTGAAAAACGCTCTAATTGAGGAATGGACCAGAATCACCCTACAAGTGACACAGAAGTTGGCAGACTCCAACGACGAAACGACTTAAGGCTGTTGTGGACCAAAAGGGAGGCCACACCAAATATTAAAATAGCTTAAAAGTGAATTATTTTAAGCGTAGCATTAAGTGGTTCAATTAAGCTGTGACTTTTAATGAACTAGTATTTTTAGTTTTTAGTTTGTAAGTTTTTGTACCAAACATAAATGAATATCTTTAATATTTAATATTTTTGGAATCTTAATATCAGATATCGGAAGCGACTTGCAATACAAGTTTTGAGCAAAACCAAAATAAAAAAAAAACAAATTGGCCATTTCAGTCCTTGAAAGCACTTTGACCGAGCTCATAATGACACTGTGCAACAAAACTGAAGTTTTTAAAAATCCCAAGAGGTTTCACAACGGTTTCCTAAGGTTTTGGGTTCGCAGAATCCGAATCTGAGGTCAGATTTTTCGGGTCTCCCTAGGTTTTCGAGATACAGGCGAGGCTGAACCCTAACCCCCTCCCTCCGGGACCGGGACCCTCCGGGGAAAGATATGTTGTACTTTTTATAATATTCCAAGAAAAAATGCCATACGTCAGGTCGCGTTTTTCTCAAAATAACCTTGGGTTTATTTTCAAAAACTATCTCGTTACATAGAAAGAAATAAAAATGCGAAAGTCGCATTATTTTTTTACTGAAATAAACTTGACTTACTTGACTGAAATAAGCAAAGATACTTAAAAAAACAACTAAATAAAACTTAATTTACAACTTAACTTTTATCGAACCCATTAAATCCGTTCAAATAAATAAATTAAAATGAAAAAATTAAGTCAAATAATTTTTGAAGATAATAATTTAACACTGCAATCCTAGCTTCTAATATATAATATTTCATTTAATTTGTTGCTTATGTATGTTATGAATATCAGTTGTATTAAAAAAATTTTATTTTTACCCTTATTTTACAGATAGTCAGTCCTTCGAAGTTCTTCTGCATCAACTCATCTACAACAAATATTTTATATCTATACAACGTATAAAAGATTTTGACTAACATAGAATTGTATTGACAAGAAAGAAAAATATTGTGATATATTAAGGATTAACTTATATTCGAACAAAAAGAAGTATTGAAAAGGGGAAATAACGAGTACATCTGTAAATACATCATTTACACCTAAGCCAAAGAATTAATTTTTAAAGAGTAACAACAAAAAAGAAATTCGATTTCAAAGATATTTGCTAAACTCTAAAAACCGCACACATTTGTTAAAATAAAAATAAAATGGCAGAAAAAATCGAACAATCACACAATATGAACAATCATAATGATGGACGAAAATTACGAAAATCTCCTGATTTTCAACCACACAATACAGGACTAATACCAGGTTCTATAACGAGAGAACGCAGTTTTGTGCGTACATCTAACCAACAGGTAAGCAGACACAGGTCTTAGACTTCAACAACTTTAACCTGAAAACTAATTCTAAATTTTTGAATTCAGAACATTAATAAGAGACGCAGTCTTGCATTCAACATACAATCTGGCGGCAATCAAGCAGGACAACAAATTCGTGGCAAGCCCGCTATGGATATTTATAGACCTCCAAGTAAGTTGAAATATTTTAAAAAATATGCCAAAGTTCTGTTGTTTAGATAGATCACATTGCTTGCCTGATTGTTGTTTTATTTTTTTTTACACAAATAAAAATTTCTCTGCACCAGAAAGCGTTTAATTACATACACACACATGTACATTGCACAATAAGGTCAAATCCGCCAAAAAAAAAAGCATTCATTAACCCATTATTATTAACAGCTTAATAGGTTCGAATAAACTTTTGAAGGAAGTTTAATAAAATTATTCCTATGGCTGAAAAATAACTAAAGTGCTCACTTTGAAGTTACATCAAAAAAACTTATATTAAATAACCTAAGAAGCGTGCTCTTCTTTAAAAAAATCTGAACGTTGATGATTTGCAACAACATAAAAATGTATGTGATTTTACGAAATAAAAGATTCGTTACGAATTCGAGTACGAGTCGAAAAATGTAGAATGCCAATCCGAGAATTACATTTTATCAATTTTAAATCAAATTAGAAAAAACCAAAGATCCAAAATGTGTGACTTTGTGATGCACAAAATGTGATACCTCGCAAAAACAACAAATTATTCGACAAAATGTAAAAACTGGTTTCTCGATTTATACGAAAATGGCGAGATTTTTAAAAAACAAGTTTTTCAAATAAGGGTTATGGTCAAAATGTCCTGCAAGCGCCTGTTGTACAGCCGTTTTACGACTTTTAGCTTACATAGTTTCTTGTTTACCTGTTGTACGAACGTTGTACAGCTTTGGCTAAACAATTTTCATTTTTACTCGTGACGTTACAAAACAAGGATATTCTCTTGAGACTACGTCCGAACTTAGAATAATTCTGCGAAATTGTAGGTCGCACGTTGAAAGTGCCAAAGAGCAAATAATTACAAATAAAATAAATTTTAAGAAAGGTTCAACAACATATAAATAATTGTAATCATAAACGTGTTCGGACGTTACGTGTCGGATGTTACGCATTTTTCCCACCATATTGAAAATTCTCATGAATGTTTTTAAAAATTTATTAGTAACGTACAGAAATTGCATTTGTTGCTGCTCTCAGAGATATTTTATGTGAACATTTTCGAAATTTCTGGTTGACAATTCGCTGGACAAATCTATATTTTAAATAAAAAACGGTTTAAACCAGTCTTCAGTGAATTTATATATACACAGAGAAAACTGGGAAAACGTTTCGTAGCACGAAAAGCAGGAAACTTGCTACTTTTGAAAACGTTTAACCCAGATTTTGCTGCTTTTTTTTATCATTTTAAAAACGGTCATTTTAAAATGAGCTTCTAACACGTTTGTTTGATTTTCTAAAATAAACATTTTTAAATGAGCTTTTAAAACATTCATTTGATATTTGATGTTCATTTTAAAATATCAAACGAATGTTTTAAAAGCTTGTGTTAAAGTGTTTATTATAGAAAATCAAACGAACGTTTTAGAAACTCATTTTAAAATGTCCGTTGTTAAAATGAAAATAAACGTTAGAGGAGCACAATTTTCTCAGTGTAATGTTCATATATGAAAGCAACGATGTTTATTGCATGTTTCTTTGGCAGCATTTAAATGGTTTTACAGGAGAAATTTCTGAATTATTTATAAGGGGTCAATTTCAAAAGAATTATTAAAATTAAATAAATGTATTATTATATATTTATATTTCTCTATTTTCGAGAAAAATTTAAGCAATAAGGAAAACGGCTGAACCTGTCATAAGGAAATATTTTTCTGTTAAAAATTTTTAGTGAATTTTTGGAATCACATCCCACCAGGAAAAGCGATCATACCAAGATAGCTTCTTTGCACATGTTTTTAGATTCAGAGCACATGACCCTTCGTTTTCAAACGTCATATACTTTTTTGTATGAAACTGCTACTACGGGGTTATTGATCTCTTTACTGCTTTTCCGAGTAGAGAAAAAGCGATTAGTTCAATTATTTCCCTTTCTATTGTTTTGTTCAAATCGTTTTTCAGCTTCCTGTACATCACCAGGAAAGGATGAATCGTTTAGGAGATGTGCTCGCCTATCTTCCGACTGGGATTTAGAGAAAAGCATTCTCTGGAGCATTTCTCTTTAAATATGATGCCTTTTTTATCGAATTCCGATAAACTTTTTTCTTAGTGTAATCAAAGTTTTTTCTAAAACCTCAGGAGGTTATTTGAAGAAAATCGATATTTTTTACAAAGTTTCTTACAGCTTCTGTAGAAAATATAATGTTTTTCGATTTTACAATATCAGGAAAGAGTTTTAAAAAGGAATACAGAGCCAAAGTTGTTTTTGTAAATCGACTTTATAAATCCATCATTACGTTATCAAGCATAGGAATATAAACAGCTTGTCTAAAATATGGTATGGGATGCATATTATATGATGCTTCTTGTACTATTAAAGCAGAAAATAGAGGCCAAATTTTTATACCTTAAGCCTGTAAGGTCAGGGGATATTAACTTTGTGCAAACGCTTATAACGCATAGAAATAAGCGAGTCCGGTATAGAAAAAGCCCGACTATAAAAAACCCTAAACCTAGTTTTTCAAAATACAATAATAGTATTGAAAATGGGCTTGTCCGAGGGCGGATGAAGCCCATATTTTGTATGCTTATCAATTTTGATTTAAACATACCAAGTTTTATTTCTGTAGCTCACATGTTAATGCCTTATATTATATGCAATAACAATAGAGTTCGGCTACTACAGCTTTTACGCACTTTCTCAGCATTAACCTATATAAAGCCACAACCCATATCATCAAAAATTTAATGATGTGGATACAATTGGCTCAAAACAAAGTTAATGTGTAAAAAAAAATTACCCACCACAGTTTGGGTTGGGCTCAGGGACAACATAGGACATAACTATTAACCATGCACACATAGATCTAATTACAGAATAGCTTTTATAATGTTTTCGCTATTGTGGGTTGTATGGGAGGTGGGCGTGTTCGTGTTCGTAGACGGATTACGTCCAATATTTTAACACATCTTGGTTTTGCTATACAATGCATACATACCAAATTTTATTTATGTTTATTTATGGGTTTATTTTCTGAGTTTTAAATTGTTTGGGTTGTATCTGAGGTAGGCGTGTTTGGGACTTCATTTTGTTATAAAAATCATACCAAATCTTATCAAATTTTATCTATGTAGGTTAAATATAAGCTTATTTATTGAGTTTTCCAATTGTGGGTTGTATGAGAGCTGGACGTGTCCGGCGAATAATGGCTAATGACACATTTTTCAAGACCATCTTTGTTTTGATATAATATCCTTGGACGGATTGCGCCCAATTTTTGAATACATCTTAGTTTTGATATAAAATACATACATACAACCTTTTTATCTATGTTGGTTAAACATAGGCTTAGTTATAGAGTTTTCAAGTTTTTGTGTAGTATCGGTGGTAGGCGTGTCCGCAAGTGAATTTTTCTAAAACATCTTCGTTTTGTTATAAAAAAACATATCTACCAAATTTTATCTCTGTAAGACAAAAATAAGCTTACTTACGCAGTTTTAAATTTTTACGTAGTATGGAAGGGCGGATGACGTCCATTTTTCTAAATCGCCTTTGGTTTGTTATAAAAAACATACGTACCAAATTTTATCTCTGCAGGTTAAATATAAGCTTATTTATTGAGATTTAAGTTTTAGGGTTGTATTGGAGGTGGGAGTGTCCGTGGGTGGATGACATAAATTTTTCGAAGATATCTTTGTTTTGATATAAAATACATACGTACCAAGTTTAGAGGCGGATTCCAAAAATATTCAATAATGCAGATCCTTGGATTCATGTGACCATATATACTGTGTTTCATCCAATTATCTCAACTCCCTCTTCTTATCCTGTGTTTACGGACAACTCACAGACGAACAGACGTACGGACGGACATTGATAACTCGATTCACGAGGTGGCGCTGATCATGAATATATATACTTTTCTATACCGGATTCGCTTATTTCTATGTTGGAATCAGAAGCACTCAAAACGCATGATTCTTTTATATCTTTTTTATTTCGTTTCTTATTTTCTTTTGTGGAGACCTTTATTTTTGCCATTGCGAATAATGCGAATAATGGAGAATCCATTAGAGGTGAGTTATTTTATTTTACTTAAGGTGTATGCAAAAATTCAGCAAAATCTGATTGTTTTTGAAGACAAATACGAAGTAACTGAACTATTGAAAATTTTGTTTTTTTTTTTAAAAAAGCCCTGTTTTCGAAGAAAAAAATAACCTCCTGAAAATGTAAAGAACCATCTATTGAAAATATTAAGATACAGTTATTTTATAGGATTTTAATTTAGTTTAAGAGTTATAAGAAAAAATTTTTAACTTAAAGGTGAAATTTGACCTTGAATTTCTCTCTTATTTGACCTAATCTGATAAAACTGAGTATGAGGGCATATTATATAGACCATGCACTATTAGAAACCATTAAGATATTTGAGGTTATTCTAATTGACCCTTAAATTGTCGCACAGTGTAATTTAAAAAATATTGCAATGAGAGCAGTTTTAAAAATCGTGTTTTTTCTGTGCTCGAGGCACAATCCCGGGAAACACCGGGTAACAGCCGCTAGTATTTTATTTATAAAAAAATGGTTCGTAAAAATCTTCTTAGATTGTTTTTTATCGCATTTTAAAAAATAGCGAAAATGTGTACCCCTACTCTAGAATACTGTCTTAATATTAGGCCAGGGTAAGGATCAGGAAGGGGAAGATTATTGGAGTATCTTTATATAAAGTATTTTTGGGATAAGAGATAGAGATAGAATTGGAGAGAGAATCAGGATTGTAATGATGGATGTAATTGAGGGTTTTAAAATAGATCTATGTAGGAGATTGTTCAGGTGTATGCATTGGGGATTCTAAACTTAAAACTAGAAAACTTGGAGTTTTTATTTGATTTGGAGTATTTTTGTAGCCAAGTAACATGCACAGTTGCGGGGAATCCTTTCACAAACAATGCTGTTCTACCACTTCGACTTAAACACTTCAGTTTTGGATTCGATTGTTCCATTCAGACATGGTCGATGAAGTTCCAAAATGTTCAATGGTTTTACGTGGGGCAGCAATAAGTGGTATTATCAGTGGCGTAGAGGCGCAGTGTGAGGCAAGAAGTAATTCCAAATTATAATTATTAATTGTGGGGAACGCAGAGAACGCGCTGGAAGGGAAACCACAGAAACTTCCATTATTTCGTCGTAGAGAGAAGATGTGTTTTGTTGTATATTAGGATCTGGAATGCTTATTCTATATACAGAATAGTACAGAGTTGATAACATCTGATATTTCCACAAGCGACGCCCGAAACATACCCAAATCTTCACTGACTCCATTTATTTAATGGTAAAGTTTTTCAATTAATGGATCTGACATCGAAGGTGATTGAGAGGATTTCCTCGAGGTCGATTGCGTAATGAAGTCGACATTATTTCTTAGGCTCGCGAGATTTTCAGTAGTATTTTGAATCGCCTCTGTTGTATTATTAGGTCTGTTCCCGTACTCTAAAGTTTTAGTCCAATTTACCAGTTTTTACCAGTTTTAGTCCGAGAAGCGTTCCCGTACTCGAAAAAATGGTAAAAGAGAGTGCAATCGAGATAGTAAAACATTTCCTCTCCTTGTCAAAAGTTGCAAGTTTTAGTCCGAGAAATTTCGTCGGGTAAAAATGGTAAAAGTGTCAAACAGCTTAAAATCAGCTGTTAACAAGTTAGCAAAGAAATTGCGATGCATCAAAACTTCTTTGAAACTATTAAAATGGAAACCAGAAACATGGGGAAAATGTGCAAGAACTAATATAAATGCTAAACATCAGAATTACTTTCAATATTATTAAAAATCTCAAGCATTTCGTTTGCACTGCCGATATTCCATATCAAGTCAACGCTGGACAAACATTATTATTTGACAGTTTTTGCAGTTTTAGTCCGAAAAGCATTATCGAGTACTGGACCTACAAAACTTAAATTAACTCTGAACGGCTTTAATTCACGTTCTCAATAAGCTCTAGATGATAATATTTACTCTCTGAGATTTGACATTGTCTTCAGAGCGGTAACATCCGATCAGAAAGATGAATTGCAATTGAAAACTTTTTTATGAAAAATCCGTAAAAAAAATTAACCATCTGGTGTCTACAAAACTAATTTACAAACATTATTCCATGAAGTTTATTCGAGCTATTCGCTATTTTCTAATTCGCTTTGTGTTTTAAAAAAATATTTGTTTTTTTAGTTTCTAATTTTTCAATCTGAAAACCCTTATCAGACTGATATGTAACTGATGCAAATGTTATTGCTTTTTTCTAATTTATTTTCATATATTTGAAATATTCAAACACAAATTTATTCAACACTTGTTCAACGACAATTTTTTTCTGTACAACAACAACAACCACTCTTTGTACACCTTCCCCAAACAAATTCTCGTTGATTCTTCTTCTCAATTGATCGAACTCAATTGCAAGATGTTCGTTGTGAAGATCCGAGTTCACTGAATAAACTGAACGTCCATGCTCAGGAATTCACCATGCAGACGAATACACGTTCCACACCATCCGGGGGCGATTCGCTTCATCCTCGGTAACGCTTACTGCCAAGAAACATTTTAATTCTTTGCGGTTTTTTTCTTCACTTACTTTGCAGAAATAAACTACAACCTTCAACATTCTTCCAGTTCTTCGATGGTCTTTCCGGCTTCATCACCAACTGGACTGGTGCCGCAAGCAAAGTCATCGGGTAACCTGCATCAGCAAATGCAGTATGTGGCAGCAGTCAATTCAATGGCCAATCGTCGACAGGCAGGCCTGTCGCTTGGTAACATGCCGCTCACGAATATGAATCTTAAGGGTCCACATGGTGGTCATCGCCCCATATTGGTGTCACATTCACATCCGCTGCCTATAAGCCACATGACTGGAGGCATGTCTCAGCAGTTACCGCTGGTAAATTCACCATCCAGCGGAAATATTTTGCATGTAAGTAGTTTGAAAAAAATGCTCTCCCGGAAACTTCCGCTTATTTATTTTAATTATATAGCAAACGAGTAGCAACCGCGTCAAGTTCGCCGCAGAACCGCAGAAGCTGCACAGCAAGGTGCAGCACATGGGTGCACAAATGAACAACAACAACTATCATCAATTGCAACAACAACAGCATCAGCAGCAACAACTCAACGCTATGAACCAGTACATCATGGCAAATAATGGCAGCTCAAATGGTGGTGTGGCAGATCCATACCACAACAACAACAACAATAACAATCCCATGTTAATCAGCTTGAGTCCATTGCAACGCTCAAAATCACTTTCCTCTGCTGATGCGCTCACACGCGGTATTGCCGGCTTGGGACTTGCTTTGGGCAACGAAGTCACTGACATTGGTCAGTTTAGCCCAGAAATACAGGCACTGATCGATACCGCTCTAGATGATCCCAATAAGTTGAACTCGCGTAGTCTTATGGAGTTGACATCGCATTTTATAAAACGTTCTGTCGAAGGACGACGCTATGCTCTGCCAATATCAAGATTGTGTCTGAATATCATTGCAAAAGAGCAGAAGGAAACCTTTTTGGAAGCCTTGCTCAATACATGCCGTCAATGGTACCAGGAAAGAGAGAAGGTAAATGACATGACATCAGCCAAAAATATATAAAATTTTAATTTAAATTCGATCTTATTTCTCGTATGTCCTGTAATAGAGTTGTTTTATGTGGTTCGAAAAGATTCCAGACATCGATCGCTATCCCAAGAAACAATTTCATATTTTGTCAATAAAGTAGCAGATATTTGTCCGATGCTAGTATCGGTTAATGTGTGACCTCTGCACCGAAAGAAGAGCTAGTTGTTTGCGGGCACAGTGTATGAACAATGATCTAATAGGGCACTCGTAGATCTATTGTGTTCGAATAGATCCGCATGCTTTTATTTAACAAACTTGACAGTTGAGTGTTCCAGCTAGTAAATTTTTGCAAATTTGAGAATACTTTTTTGTTATTAAATTTTGCATTGTTCTACACAATTATTAATTTTGTATGAACAGTCCCTTAGGATTTCAGAAAGTCACCGGGCTAGTTTACCACGGTCCAATTATTTCGTTCTTTAAGCGAAAATTGAATGTACTTGAAACTTTGACATACAAACAAGGTTCGGTCGATATGTTTGTGTCCTTATTGTCTATGGTGGATATTTCAGGTGTAAAGCCAAACTGATAGTGTCCAATCTACTGTTATACGATGGGTTTCAGTGTTTCACATATTACAATCGATAGGGCCCTGAATGCGACTAAGAACGCATAATGAACGGTAGTTAGCGCAAGTGGTGGGCTCATCTTTTTGTGAATTGGGAAGCTCACTGATGTTCCAATCTTTTAGAATTCATTCTTCTGGCCATATTCTGCATAGAAGTTCCTTAATGCACTTGAGTAAAACTTCGCCTCCACAGCTCTTCAGGTAGGCCATCTCCTCCTTATATGACCTTGAAGGGGCGAGAATTTAAACTTAATAACTGTCCTAATTTTGCTCTGATCGGCATGTAGTTTTGAGGAATTTACCTTAAGAAAAGCCAAAGTTTTTGGAATTAAAAATCAAAAAATCTTCCCTTAAAGCCACAATCAAGCTTTCCTATTCTTCATTGTAACATGGCTTATCTGACTAATTCAGATGCTTGGGGATTTTCGGGGTTCCAAGCCTCCCGCATAGGCACCGAAGAGTAGTCAAAAAAGTTTATTTATTAATGACCGTCGAATAGTAAAATATTATTAAATATTGTTATATAAAGACCTATACAACTTTTTATAATAAATGGCTTAAGACCACGACAATTTTTTCGCACAAAAAAGGAACAGCTATTTTTGTGGGATATATTGCATATATACCTACAAAATATCCCACAAATAGCTATAGGAGCATTCCATGAAAAAGGGGAACTCTGAACTGTTTTACAAATATGCATTTTTTATATATTATTGCACGTACATAGTGAGATTATGTTCTCTTCTAAAATAATTTACAAAAGTTGTAGTGAGTATGTCTCATTTTTTGTAAATACCGTTATTTATTGAGAGTAACAACAAGTTGGATTTTTTCATTAGTCTTTACACAACTTTTTGCGAGGTCGCTGCCGCTATTGTTTATCAGATAGAAACTAGATTTCTGTTCTAAGTTATAGTGTATTGTCCGCTGTATTTAACTGCATACTCATTTTTTTGGTTAAGTGTTTTTTGATAAGAAATTAATCATAACGGAAAGGTAAGTTTCGATGTCCCATACGTGACGCTTAATTCCTTTTTCTATTAATAATTGTAAAACAAGTCGACTATACAAATTTAATTTTTCTGTTAACAGCTAACTTTTAGCGGTCTAAAAACTGGTGAAACAATTTTGTTTGAAATCGCTTTGCTTACAATATATTCTTGGTGATAATAAAGTGTCTGTACGTGACGCCGAAGAATAAGTTATCTGACATCTTCAACTTTTTCTGGCATTTGTAATTAACGAAGCCCTTTTTTGTACTGCAAATCTCAATAACGCAAAAATGAGCGACCAGCAACCATCAACCAGTGCTAGCCGCATGCGAAAATTTCGAGCAAAGCAAAAAGAGGAAGATCCTTATTTTACCGCTTATGAGGCTAAAAGATTGCGTGAGCTTCGTAAACGAAAAGCAGAAAATCTTTCTGAAGGTGAGTTAAAAGCAATTTTACTTAAGGAAAGGGATAAGAAGAGATTGCAAAGGGCAAAAAAGTGGGTGGAACTTAAAAATCCTACTGATTCTCCTGTAAGTACTGAATCTCCGTACAAGTCGAAACAGACTTTATCTAAAGCTGTTCAAAAGGCTCTAAAAGCACTGCCTCAATCACCAAGAAAGAAAAAAGCGGTTGTTACAGAACTAGCGCGTAAAATGAACATTGCTCTAGCAGAAAGCCCAAACATTAGCACATCAGGTGACGATACACGTTATGACGATGTGAAAGCATTTTACTATCGTCCGGATATTGTGTATAGCTGCCCAGGCGCAAATGATTTCATCGTTGTTTGGGAAAACGGCATTAAGAAGAAGTGTCAAAAGCATTATTTGACTTTGTACCTATGAGAAGCCTTTTGCATTTTTAAAGAATTTTTTCCTAATATCGAAATTGGATTTTCAAAATTTTGTAGTCTAATACCGAAATATGTTTTGCTAATGAAAGACACACCTTCAGACCAGTGCAAATGTTTAACTCATGAAAATTTTATGTTCAAATTGAAAGGTTTGAAACAAAATTATTGTAACGACTGGTGGACTATGATTTTATGTGATCCTTCTTTGGATTCGAAGTGCTGGAAAAAGGAATGTGATACTTGTTCTGATGGCAAAAAAATATTAATTTCTATGGATTTAAGTACAATCTGTGTATGGAAAGAATGGGAAAAAAACTCAGAAAATAAACTACGTTTAGTAAACCACGAAACAAGTTCAGGTGAACTTAAAGAAAAATTGATTGATTCTATCCATATTATGATGAAGCATGTTAATTTAAAACGAGTTCAAGCCGGTGAATTTCAAAAAGACCAACGCAATGAAAATGTGCGAATCCTTCAAGTTGATTTTGCGATATCTTTTGGCTGTGAATACCAGAATGAAGTTCAAAGCGCACTCTGGTCACGAACAAGTGTTCCTTTATTTACTGCTGCAAGTTTTTACAAAGGCAATTGCCAAACATATCTTATATGCTCAGATGCAAATTCGAAAGACAAGGATACAGTTTTTGTTTTCATCAATAAGTTCTTTGACTTGATACATAAAGAAAATGAAGACTTACCTTCAGCGGAAATTGTTTGGAGTGACGGCCCTTCATCGGAATTTAAGAACCGTTATATGGTTAAACTAACATCAATGTTGAGTGAAAAGTACAAAAGGCCCTTTTATTGGAAATATTTTGCTACATCGCATGAAAAAGGTGTGATAGACGGAGTTGGCGGAAATATCAAAAGACTGGTAAAGAGAAAATGATGAGCCAAAATGAACATGTTGTTGTCCAATCAGCCAAGGACTTTTCTGATTTAGCTTCTCAATTAGTCACAAAAACCCGTGTGATTTATGTATGTGCCATCCTCTGAAATTTATGAAAGGATTAAAAGTGCATCGCCGTGGGACAATGCCGAAGCGATAACTGGAATTTCCAACTTCCATTTTATTAAAACTGAGGAGAAAATTGTGGAGTGCAAAAAACATTGCCTTTCCCAAGACAAAACTGTATTTACCTATTGATTTTTACATATATTATAGATTTAAGTTGTCCCGTACGTGACGACTTGTCTGTACGTGACAAATATAAAAAAAATGTTTTTTAAAGTATAAATAGGTGTTTTAATTAATATTTTTTTTCGCTAGTAGCAAGCATGATTCTTAGTTAGAATTTCCTTCGAAGACACTTTTTATGCACCTGTAATATATTCGCTGAAATCTGAATAAAACTATAACGATTTCGAATGTTGGTTGACTTGATGTGTCCCGTACGTGACGTGGGTTGTTTGCATTTTTCTTCAGTATTTCATGACTTTTTTTAAATGTTTCTGCGCACTATTAAAGACTAGTATATAATCTATTAAATTAGAGAAAAAAAGTATATATCTGATAAAACAATTAAGTGCTATATGTAATATAAACCGTAAAATTAGTTGAACTTGTCTGTACGTAACAGTGGAATGCACCTATATCTACAAGATCACAAGAAGCTCGGTCAATGTCCTTTCAAGGTCTGAAATGACCAATTGGTTTTTTTTTTTAGAGGCCCGCTTGCGACAACCGCCACCCTTACAATTTTTACTTGCATCATGACGGGGTATCATCTCCCCCATTATTCTTCCTTAAATCCGGGACAGCTTCTTTAAAAAAGGAATTCATATAAAAAGCAATTTTGAAAGTTCTACATCTGGCTTGCAACTATTTTATAACTTATTTTTAAGGGGTAGATAGCTTGAGGCAGGGTGAAATTATTAGTTTTTATTTTTTTTTTCAAGTTGATAACATAGTTGGATTATTTTTTCATTTTCCTTTCTTTTTAGTATATCTTTGAAAAAATATAAATTTTTACGACGGTAAAAAAACATTTATTTTTTTTACAAAATGACTCTGCAGAGTATCTCCTTGATCTCCGTGAGATCTGCTGTGAGATACATAAAAGTGCTGCAGCTGTCAAAATTTTTCCACTTATCTGAAACTAGCGTTTTTTTTCTTCGATTACTGATATGTTAAAGAAAAGCAAAACCTATAAAATAGTAAAAAAGTCTCAAATTAAAATTTATATCGGCTGTTAAATCATAGTTCTAGATCGACTACTTTTTTCCACAGTTTTTACCCCAAAAAAAGTATTTAATCACATGATAACTTTAAACTTGTTGGTAGGTACATTTTTCCGGTTCTACTATAGAGAGAATCCTGTGAGAAGTTTAAGTGACTTACGTGTCAATCTGCAATTCCGGGCCATATAATAGGCCCTTTGGCCTCCTCGAAACTCTAATTATCTTGGAGCTGATACTGTTTTCGAGCTGTACGAGGTGCTTTTGTCTCTGAGCGACTTTTTCGGTTATGCTTCGCTACACGTGCCTCATTGGTGCTTTCTGAGAAAACTTTTCAATAGGAGCCAATAATTATACCCAGCTCGTTTATAAGCTTTAGAATGGAGGTTAAATCTTCATTTAATATTTCACAAGCAAGCTTAAAATCGACAATTCTCAGCCCGGAGTTGAGGTACTTCGGACATATTCGCCAAACTGTCACGTTGAATTTTTCGTTGGCATTCTAGGTATACATATTTATAATAAGATTTCCCAGAATAACGGAACAAAAGCATTTGCAATATATTTTGAAAGAAGCATTGCACTGCCCCAAGCGCTCCGATTACCTGAAAAGTCGCGGATACGGACTCGGACATTTTTGACAATAACTACATAAATATTCAATATTTCGCATTTTCCTTTGAACATTTATACATTCAAATTTGAAAATTGTTTTACATTTTTCCAAAATTATAAAGGCATCTCCCTCATTAAGTGCTTAAATACTTTTTTATCAAACACCAAGCCCCGCACAAGGAAAATCCTGAGTATGGCAGTAGAATTATTAATTAAATTATTTACTTATCACCTGACAAATTCTTTCTGTCTTCCTTGGATTTTGGAGTCATTTCAACTAAGCTCTTTTTAATAACCTTCCTTAAGGGTTGATTTTGCATCATTCCTGGTAAAATAATGGCAATTTTTTATTGAAGCGTTGATTTTATCATCATGCTTGACAGTTATAGTGATATCATTTGTTTCTATTTGAACATATCACTGAACTTTTGATTGAGGGCAGAATTCCTCCTGCTAAATATTTGTTATCTCTGTAACCTTGAACATTTTTTTACAACTCCGCTACTGATGTAGTTAACTCGTTGACTTAAAAACGAATTACATCAAAGTTTAGATTTAAGTAGGAATTCTGGTTGAGTTCGTTTCCTTCTTACTCCGGATTTATACATTATCACACAAAAATTCAAACCAAACATATGCCGACTACAACTACATGTTGGAAGAAAAAATTCGGTCAAAAGGAACTGCTTACTTGTGCTTAATTAACCATGTTTTTCATTGTTTTCTTTTAGCTGCTCTACACAATACAAGGCATGAAATCACCATCACGTGTGCGTTTTACCGCATTCATGGCGTTTCTGACGGAAATGTTTTGCCAACTGAAGCGTCGCCAATTGCAGTTGCGCACACAATGCGATGGCGCGCCACCACCGCTAGTACTGCTGACCTTGCTCTCGAAATGTTGTGAAGATTGTGTCCGGCCACCAGTACGTTCGTTATCTGAGGTAAGTGAGCTTAAGTAAAATTATTATTTCTTTTATTTAATTACAATGTTTATTCGGATCTACAGATTGAATGCCTTTTCTACGTTTTAACCTGTATTGGTCGTGACATGGAGACCCAGTTACCGCAACAGTTGGAGGTTCTTTTATCGCTGGTGCGTGATGCTTTCTTAAATGCAAGTGATTCTGCACCAGCTATACGTAGAACCCTGTTGCAGCTCATCGAATTGCAAGCCTCTCACTGGCAACTGCCTGGCAATACGGTGCTTTATTACTATCCATCTGCCAAGTAATAGGATGGATGGATGCTGATCTGTTGAGATTTTTATACCCAGCCATTTATTATTATTTTTTTGTTAAACTATTTTTTTGTAGCTTTGTGCTTATTATGTATTGCGTTTCTTTTGAATCGTACTCGTACGTCATGTTAATTAATGATGATTTGAGAAACCAACCATGTGACAAACATCGCATTCGTGCATTTATTTAAGAGCAGATGCAAATCTTTGAGTTATTATTTATTTTTTGTTGTTCTATATTTTTAACTCTATTATAATGAGATTAAATAACTCTTCTATTAGTTTTATAATTAAATGATTTACTAACTCAAAAACTAAATTGTTTGTGCGTATATCAGTGCATAACAGTATAATTTATATGACAGACTAAAACTTTTATTTTTAAGCAAGTAGTTTTATAACAATATTTTATGTTATATTTTCAATAATTGTTTCATTTATATGTAGAATAAGTAAATCAACCAAGTTATTCACACAAGAACAAAATCATTTTTTGAATTATTTCTTATACTAGTCAACAAGAAAAAAAAAATATATATTATTACGTATTTATATTAATAAATTATAATAAAGAAACCTTAACTCAAATGTTTATTTAGTTACTTTAATGCTTAAGACAGTAAAAAAATAAATTCCGAAATCGTTGATTTATTTAGTACACGGAGAAAAAGACGAGCTTTAAAATTTAAAGCGAACATTTTAAAATATTTTTAAAGTGCGACTTTTCTAAGGATCCTGAGACAAAATAAAAATTGATTTTAAAAATAAATTGAACATTTTTATTTTGAAGTGAACATTTTCAAATTTAAATTGCCTGGCTTTAAATATATGCAGTAAACCACAAAAGTGTTCATAAAAACTAATAATTTTATATTTTAACTTATTTTTTATTGAAAGACACAATTTATACTTGAACTTTTTGAAAACTTAAAATAGCGTATTCTCAACTGTTTTTAAAAAAAAAATACATATAATAATACATTTTTTGAATATTTGTATTGCATTTGTATTTTTTTTATGAACAATTAGTGACTGCTTTGAGTTTATACATTTTCATGAAGTTTTAACATTTTTTATTATTTAATGTGATTTCTTTTTGCTTTGAGCACCAGCAGAATCCTTTCAGGTAGACTATTAATTAAGTTTTTTAAATAACGAGTACTTATCTTTTGACCTTGCCGTTGTAGCAACCATCCAGAGCTCTTCAACTTTATTCGGCGACTGATTGCTCATTACATTTTTTTTTCTATATTTTCTACAAGTTCTCCATCGTATTTACGTAGGGCGACGGTGGTGGTCAATTGAAACAATTTGTACCTTCTCCAAAATCCATTTTGTGGCTATTTTCATCTTATTTTTTTTTTCATTATGTTGCAAAAAAAGGGTATTGCATAGTTCAAAGAAACGGCTGGTATCATACGCAGTTTTAGACGCAGTAGAAACAGAATTAAAGAGAAAAAGAGTTGGTACGTGGAACCACACCTTTATTCTTTGCCTCATGGTAACGATATATGTTTTCAAAGTTTTCAGCACCATAGATTTATCCGACTCACCAGGCGCCTCTGCTTCCTTACGATTAATACCCACAAAGGACGTTTCAATTTTAATCGTTTACCATTTGAAGTAACATCATCACCTGGTGTTTTCCAGAAAGCAATGGATACTATCATCGCAGGACTTACCGGCGTAATTACATCCTTAACAATGATGAATTCATATCATTGCTACAAAAACCATCGGAACAAATTACACATTGGTCATGGAAGTTATGCAACGATTTCAAGATCATGGATTTAAAGTCAACTGGGATAAGTGCGATAACGGAATGAGGTTTATTGACTTCGCCACAGCACGAAACATGGGCGTTCGTAAGCTCAGAAAAAAGTGTCTCGGAATATGATAAAAAAGGCATCATATTTAGAGAAAAATGGTATAGACTTTGCTCCAGAGAATGCTTTTCTCTAATTGCGATACTTAAAATTATCTAAAAATGATAAAAAGGTTCCATGAAATAGAAAATATATCGTTTTTAGAGAAAAATACTTTTTTTTTTGAGAAAATATTTGTTTTTATTGAAGAAAATACTTCTCATAGTGAATTTTTTATCAAAATATAAGAAAAGTTTTTCATTTTCAATAAAATTTCTCTATAAATGAGAAATTTTTTGTGCGAGAAAATGGATAATACTTATCATTATTAGAGACATTGAAATATTTCTATTTCCTAGAAGTAAAGAAATATTTCTTCGAAAATGTGACAATTTATTCTAATTGAAGAAAATTTTATTTGAAAAAGAGAAAATTGCTATTATCAAAAATAGAGAAATTTTTTACCGGAGCAAGGTATGTGTTTTTTTCTCAGTGTAGCACTAGATTCAAGCATCTCAATATTCATAAGGCCACCTGGCTGTCCCCTGATCAAAAAACATGCAACCAAATTGATCACGTTTTGATTGACGGAAGGCACTCTTCCAGTGTACTAGACGTACACACGATCCGTGGTGCTAACATAGACTCGGATCATTATCTTGTTGCAGCCAAGATCTCGCAAGATCGCCAAGGTCAGACTCCTACAGACTGAGCTGTTTAAGACTGGTGGCGAAGCTCTGTTAAAATGCATTCACACACTTCTTTGCAGAATATGGTCGGAAGAATGCATTCCAGATGATTGGAATTTCAGTGTGCTCTGCCCAATCCACAAGAAAGGTTATCCCACCATTTGCGCCAACTACCGTGGGATTAGCCTTCTTAATATCGCACATAAGGTCCTGTCGAGCGCATTGTGTGAAAGACTGAAGTCAACTGATTGGACCTTATCAGTGTGGCTGCAGACCTGGAAAGTCCACCGTTGACCAGATCTTCATGCTCCGACAAATCTTGGAAAAGACCCTCGAAAAATAAATCGAATCGGCTTTGTCGATTTCAAAGCCGCCTTCGACAGTTCAATTAGGACTCACCTATACTCCATCATGTCTGAATTTGGTATTCCTGCGAAGCTAATACGTCTTTGCAGGATGACACTGAACAACACCAACAGCGCAGTGAAAATCGGGAAGGACCTTTCCCTTCCGTTCGATACCAAGCGAGGTTTCAGACAACGTGATTCCTTATCGTGCGACTTCTTCAATATAGTCATGGAGAAGATCATCCGAGCTGCTGACCTGAGACGCAGCGGCATAATTTTCTATTAGAGTGTTATGCTGCTGGCGTATGCTGATGATATTGACATCATTGGGCAAAATAAGCGCGATGTCAGTGCAGCATTCTCCAGGCTCCATTCTTGCAGTGAACGCATATAAAACGAAGTATCTTGTGTCAGCAAACAAACAGTCCCAGCGTCTTGGAAACCACGTCACTGTTGATAACACCTCCTTTGAGGTAGTGAAGGACTTTGTTTACCTGGGATCCAGTATTAACTCCTCCAACGATATCAGTATTGAGATTAAACGAAGGATAACTCTTGCCAACAGGTGTTACTTTGGGCTCAGTAAGCAATTGAGAAGCAGAGTTCTCTCTCGATGAACAAAACTGACGCTCTATATGTCTCTATAAGTCAAGCACCACTGCCTGGAATCAACGCTTCAATTGTGTACTGCTTTCAATTCGGCTAACTGGAACCAGTTCATGACAGCACTTAGGAGTTTCGAAGTGCCGCGATATTTAATAAAGGTTATAGCAGACTATTTCAGCGAAAGAGCCCTGCGCTTCGACACAGAAGAAGGTATGATGACCTACAATGTCTCGGGGGGAGTTCCACAGGGATTCGTTCTGGGTCCTCTTCTTTGAAACGTCATGTAAAATGGCGTTCTTAAGCTTGATTTGACATCAGGCGTCAAGATCGTGGGCTTTGCAGACGACCTAGCGTTTGTGATGACAGAAAAACACATGGAAGAAGTTCAGGCCCTCACTGCCGTAACGATCGGCATAGTTCACGATTGATTGAGAACAGTAGGGCTTTGTCTAGCCGAACACAATACCAAAGCAGTACTCATTAGTAGCAGCAAAAAAACTAGAATCTGCTACCATCAGTATTCGCGGAACGCTGATAGATTCGAAGCCCTTCAGCAAATACTTTGGGGTGATGATCAACTCCCGATTATCATTCAAGCAGCATCTGCAGCATGCTCATAAAAAACCGGCCGAAGCAAATATTGCTCTATCAAGAATAATGCCGAACACAAGATTATCCAAACAAGAGCGCAGGACACTGCTCCTTAATGTAGTGTGGTCTATCATAATGTACGGCTCAACAGTATGGGCCACAGCGATGAAAACGAAGTCTTACCGAGTGGGTCTACAAATTTGGCGCACTTAGAATCTGGTGCGGTTTTAGAACTTTTTCCGCAGACACAGCACAAGTCCTAGCTAGCGCAATCCCCATTGACCTGCTCATGAAGGAAACGTTTTTTTTACTTGCAAAGAAAGCTCAACAGGTAGTTATAAGTTCGCGAGGGACAGAGTGCTGGGAAATTTTGGTGAAGGGTCGGTGGACGCACCAGCTTATCCCTTACCTGAACAATTGGTGTAGAAGAAGGCACGGCTTCGTGAACTTATATATCACGCAGATTTTGAGCGGGCACGGCTGCTTCAGAGCATACCTGCACAAATACAAGCATGCAACAGACCCTTACAGAACTGACTGTACAGAAAACACACTCAAAGATACGGTCCACGTCCTTTTCAAGTGTCCCAAGTTTCATAATGCCAGACCTGAGGCTTGGGAGAAACTTTAACTCAGTGGATATCGTAATTACTGACCAGTTTGTTTAAGAATTAAATCGGTAAACTAATCGGTAAACTACCGATTAAATAAACTAAATTGGTAAACTAAAGCATGGAGAATATTTCCTTAAAAAAGCATCACAGAGAAATACAATTTGATAAACCCAATTCTTTTAAAGATAAACCTATTTGGTGCGAAAAATAATAAAATCGGCCAACTTATTCGCCAACCTCTCATATAACCGAAAACGGTAATCTGATTTATTTCACCAACAGCAGATCCCAGAGCAATGCAATTTGGTGCACCTAGTTATTTTATAGAAACAACTATTAGGTGCGCGAAAAAGAACCAAATCGAACAACTAATACACTCATCTCTCAAAGAACAATCTCATAAATCGTTTAACTGGAATATTTCCCCAAAAAGTCATCCCAGAGTAATACAATTTGGTACACCTTATTATTTTATAGGAACAAAGTTTGAGCGAAAAGTAACAAAATCGATCAAAAATTAAAAATTATCCAATTTACACTCAAAAATTATTAAAAAAAAAAGGTTTTAAAACCTTTTCAAATTTTTTTATTTTTATTCTTAACAAAACCTTAACAAAATTGCTAAAAAAAGTATTACTACAAAAATGCATTGCATTGTTTTTAAAGAGTAGCAGTTACTTCAAATTCATTTTTTAGTAAAATATTTGTCATAATTGCACAAATAAAATATAAAAAAATTTAAGACGCAATTTTTTTTTTAATTTACTTTCGAATTTGGTGAAATTTGCACTTTTTTTGGTTAAAAATTATGTATACCGATAACGTTAGTACCAGTTAGTAATATTTTATATTGAAATATAAGTTGAAATGTTTTAGAAATGCTTTACAAATTTCTCCGAAGAAAACTCGGTAATGATTGAAATTTGTTTTTGTTTTGATTTTATAAACCAAACATATAATTTAACTACTAGCCTAGAAATAATTTCCATTTCCTCATCGTACTATTTTAATCATAAATTAACAAATCACTACTAAGTAACAGTAACCAAAAACTTGTAAATTCTTTAACTGAATTACTGGATTATTAAAACATATCAATACAAAGTTTGAAGCATTTCATTTGTATGCTTGTATTCTACTATTTTGGTGGTATTTTCCTCAAATTTGATTTATGTGAACCGCACAGTTTGCGTGTTAAAAATAGGATATATTTATAATTAATATATTTGTTTAAGGATAGAATAATTATTATTGTTTTATTGGAATGAATGCATAAATTAACTTAATTTTCATTTCTACTGTATTGAATTGCAGTTATTTTTTATTTAATAGATACATACATAAAAATAATATAACGTCTATATAAAAATTATTACTTGTTGAAAAACAAATGGAAAAAAATAAACAAATAATGCAGGAAGCCTTACGGTCACCCAACCATGTGGTGCCTGCCTGGGTGGATAATGACGTTAGGTGCTAGTGAGTTTATTGTTGTTGGGTTTGAGCGTATGTTTGATTTTGATTAATTTTAATTTCGAAACCAACGAATCTGAAGCAAACAACAATTGCCGCACGCGATCTTCTTGCATATTTTTTTATTACTTCTTGCACTTGCACTTGAAAAGAGAAAGAAACAAAAATAAAAGAGTTAACGTCTTTTAACACCAACACATGTTTGAATTTCTTTTTGAAACGGAGGTGCCAATACTAAAACGTTTACTCTTTTTTCGATTTTAGAGTTTTTCCGCGAGCGAACTACTCGCAAAATTTGAAATAAAAGTGAAATGGGCACCCGTTCTATATTGCTGCGAAAACTCGTTAAGTTTAACAGTTATAAATATTGAAGTGAAGCGAATTGTGTTGGCATATTTCTTTTAACATTCGCATAGTAACAACAACATCACGAACAAAAGTGGATTAATTTAAAGTTCAACAACCGCAACGAGCTCTGGTAAACTAACGACACAGAGAAAAAGGATTAAAGGATATAACATGAAATTCTTGGTACGTATTTTGGTTGATGCTAAAAAGGTGCAATCAGAGAATCAAAAAATAGTTATTAAAAACTGTGCTGAACAAGTTGAAGTTAAAATTAAAAAAAAAACTGAAATGCGTAACTAAAAAATAAATACTTCAATGAGAACTGCATACCAAAAAATAATTTAAAAGTTCTAGAAAAAGTGTTTTCATTCTTAAATGTTAAAAGTTATATTAATATTTTAAATATAATAATGTGTTAATAAACGGTAAGTGGGTACAGTTGACTTGTGGTTTTTTAAACGTATGCTGAAAAATATACTCTTTTTTAAGGAGTTGTCTCTCCTGTCCTCCAGTAGATGAGGCTTTGAGTCTTCCATCTGACACTGAAAATTTTTTAAATACAAAGTTGTATGAGTGATCGGTCGTCACTTCTCAGCAAACAATGACAGACCTTAGAGAGTATTGAAAATAGTCTCCATACCTCTGCAAACATTTTTAATCGCCTGAGGATCGCCAGCAAATCGCTTATCGGCAAGCACTTCTGGAAACCGAATATTAGCAGCTGAGGACATAAAAGCGATTCGCCGGGAAGACTCGCCGGAGTCTCAAGAAGAGTCTTAACATTCTAATGTCCCAATTAGAAAAAAAGATACATTTTATGATGAAACTGAACGAACAAAATTATGCTTTATTCAGTTTTTATAATGGAAATAATATACAAAATAATTTTTTACTTAAAATGCATTTTACTTAAATGCATTTAATGCATGTTAAAAAAAACCAAGAAAAATAACATTTTGTCCGTTATTTACGGTTATGGAAGGCGAAGAAACATTTTTTTGAAGTTGTGTTACAAAGATTGAGTTTGCATTTTGTACAAAAAGCGTGAGTCTCAGACAGGCGCGGATACAAGGGTGGGGGGGGGGGGGGTGGTAAAGGGGGTAATAACCCGCCCCCCAAAGAACTTTTAAATACTTTACTTTTTAAAACTTTATTTGGAGAAAATAATTGTGCCCACAGCTTAAAGGTACTTTTATGTATACATAAACTATTCTGAAGGCGTTTTTGAAAGAATATTACAAAAGATGGTCGGAGACATTGTTAACCTCTAGTTTTTTATTGATTTCAACAATTATTAAAGTATATAAAAAATGTTTTTTTTTGTTTTTTGTTTTGTGACATTTGCGTGTAGGTGACGTTTTTATGAAGCGATGCGAGAAGAGTAGGACCATTTTGATTGTAGAATAACACAATCTGTAGTCATCTGCAAAAAACTAAATATAATTATATGTTAAGCAAACACTTACGTCGAGGTAGTTACTTTGCCTTTTTTTTAAAAATTATTCTGAAAATAAAGTTACAGCTGGTTATTTACTCAAATTTACAGCCATTTTTGAAACAATCCACTTTAATTTTTTATTTTATTTTTCGTTATTTTCTTACAAATAAAAAAACTTGAAGTCACTACCTGAGCGTAAGTGTTTGATTTATAATAATTATATGTTTGCAAAACATTAACGATTAGTTTAAAAATGCCCTTTATATGAAATCATTGAGCAAGCAACTTTGATTTTATTCGTACGGAGCGCAATTAAGATTCGGTTACACTTTCGTAACCCATCTGTAGGCGGCCAAGGACATTTTTTAGAGGGTTAAGCGATTCGCCGGGGCGATGATTTAAGTCTGAAGTGGACATAATATTCTTACAGAACAAACTTTTGTCCCTGGAAAATTGATGCGATCAAATTAAGTTTTCATTAAAATAAAATATGTCCTATGTTTTAAGTTTTTCCCGTAGGAAAGAAATACTTTATAGTTGTTTTATACTTAATGGGGTTATATAATAGGAGGACAATGTAGATCTTGAGAGTAATCCTTGACTTTGCACTTTAGTCCGTTCAATTCTTAAATATTGTTGCACAGTCTGGAATTTAAGTTTTGAAGTGCATTGTAAAAGACTAGAATCTATTCAAAAGCAATTCTTACCTTTTGCCTTTAAAGACAAGTATGACTGTCTAACGGATTTTAGAAACCTGCCACCTTACGAACACAGACTTGAGGTCATTAATATAACGCCATTATCATCACGAAGAACACTACTCTGTTCATGTTTTATATTCGATGTCATTATCAAAATCATTGACATCGAATATATTTCTAACAAAGTAACAATTAATGACCCAATAGGGATAACAAGGCAAACAAGATTTCTGAGTGAATCACAGCACCACAACACTTACGCTTACAACGAGTTCTCAAATAGATATTAATGCCCCTATCACCGTCCGCGAGTCGAATGTTGCAGTCGAATCGACTCAGCTGGCGAACTTTTATTCTTGCGGTATCATCGTTAGCGAATACACTTATTCGCCGTAAATTCATTGCTCCCAAAGCAAAAACTGTTAAAATATATAAACAAACGTCAAAAAAATGTTTATGATTCGCAAGCTGCTCACCAAGTATTTCTATTCGTCTGTTTTTGACTTTTGAGTCGAATCGAATTTTTGAAATTCGCGAACAATGATACCAACTTGGCGAATTTTATGTGTTTTTTATTCAATTCGTGGACGGTGATAGGGGTATAGGTCTGTTCCCCTACTCTAAAGTTTTAGTACAATTTACCAGTTTTACAGGTTTTAGTCCGAGAAGCCTTCCCGTACTTGAAATAATGGTAAAAAAGAGTGCAATTGAGAGAGAAAAAATGTCCGCTTCTTGTGAAATGTTGCAAGTTTTAGTTCGAGAAATTTCTTCTGGTAAAAATGCTAAGTGTCAAACAGCTTAAAATCAGCTGTTTACAAGTAAGCAAAGAAATTGGAATGCATCGAAACTTCTTTGAAACTAATAATATGGAAACCAGAACCATGAGAAAATGCATAAAAACTAATATTAATACTAAACTTGAGAATTAATTTGGATATTGTTTAAAATCTTAAGCGTGTCGTCAGCACAGCCGATGATCCACATCAAACCAACACAGGACAAACAATTTTATTTGACAGTTGATTCAATTTTAGTCCGAGAAGCGTTCCCGTACTTTTTTTGGTTTTTCTCTATTTTAGAGAGATTTTTGAAGTGAAACTTCTTTAGCCACGTATACAACATACGGCGAACTAAACGGGGAGTAAAACCAATGAAACACTAATGAAACGCAGCGAATTCATGCAATTAAATAACTCAGCATAAGCCATGGTAAAATAGTTAGTTCAAACTAACGAAACTAAACAAATTAAATAACTCACCATAAGCCATGGTAAAATGGTTTGAGTCCAAACTAACGAACTAACCAAACGGACCTAACGAAGAAAAGCACCTAAACATCAAAGTTTGAGTCCGCAATTTTTTGAATTGAAACTAAATTAGCAGGTTACAGAAAAATATGGCGAATTGGAACGGGTAGTAACACCGAACTAAAAGGTTTAAAACCTCGGAGTTTGTGCTTCTATTGCCAAGTATAAAGCACTTTAAATTAGGCTTTAAACAGGCCCTAAATTATCTCGTTTTAATGAAATCAATTTGGTAGAAAACCTTTGAACTTTTCAAAATTGTATTACAACCGATTTTATCTACTCTTTTACTTAAACTTTTTTATTGATACTACATTAAATAGTAAACCACAATTCACCACTTTAAACTTTACTTTTTGGGTTAAAGTTTCACTTAAACCGTGCGTGGCTTCCACACACATATTTTTTTCTTACTCTCAGGCTCTTGAAAGATGTACCAGTTTTAGTCCAAAAAGTACGGAAACAGACATATGCTCTTCCTTCCTCTTTTCGCGATAGTTTACGCGCAAAACTCACTTTGTAGCTGACTGCAGCGTCTTTTTATATGCGGCGTATTTTGCTGCTGTCGGGTCGTGACACTTCTGTTCATACCATTGGTAACGAGATTGTGGGTGCCAAAAAACAAAGACTTCTTCAGCAGCAGTGCGCATGGAGTGAGCGCCCAAAGTACCCTTATTGTCGTCGAGGCAAGAGTTAGGTTGGTTAAGCTTAAACGAGAGTTGATGCATGCGTTAACGCATGCGGATCTTAGCTGCAACAAGATAATGGTAGGTTAATATTGACCTCCCGAAATGTGCGCACATCCAGTACGCTTGAAGCATGCCTTCCGTCGATCACAACATGATCAATCTGGTTTTGCGTTTCTTGATCCGGGAGCAGTCAGGTTGACTTGTGGATATCGAGGTGTTGTAATATGAATCTGCTGCTACTAACTTCCATGTTTCGCGCCGCGACGAAGTCAATCAGTCTTATGCCATGTTCACACAGAGAGTTTAGTTTGCGTTTCGTTTGAGTTTAAATGCAGCTGTTCACACAGAGATGCGTCGGCAGAATTGAGTTTACGGTGAATTGTAATGATCCCAATTTTTGGAATTTCGCTCAAAACTCAGCTTTTTTCGGCCCATACTGACTGACTGATGAGAAACCCTCATCTTCTAAACTTTCCCAAGTTATTTTATTTGTTTTTTGGCTTATTTTTGTTAATAATAAAATACAAATAGAAACATGCACAATTGAGAATCAGCTGTTGTTGGCATTTTTTTATCGTTCAATCGAATCGAACACAGCTAAAATCTAACTGAACGAATGTTTTTATCAAAACACTAGCATACTTGTAGGCATGTATCAAATTGAGTTTTGGTAAACGTAGAAAACAAGTTGTGTTTAGTTGCGTTTTCTCCTGCAAAATTGTACTGGAAACGCCAGCGTTTAAATTGAGTTTAAGGGCAAAACGCAACTTTGTACTGGAAACGCAAACTAAACTCTCTGTGTGAACATGGCATTAGACCGTTGTTCCAAGTGGTCTCGTGAATACTGAACTGACTGACTGTGGAGCCAAAAATGACTTATTTTCCGACCTTTGCCTTAAATTGGAGAGGACTATTTTTGCGTCATGGGCCGGGCAGTGATCATACACGTCCTCTTAGCTCGCGTAGAAGGCGTCCTTGACAGCATCGTCCTTTTCTTCCGTCTGGGCGTGCGCGCAAATTAGGCTTATGTAGAAGAATTTTGCCTTGATGCGGGTTGTCGCCAGTCTTTCATTCACGTAGGCGTAGTTTCCGGCTTACGATGAGTCCGCATCTAAATTTGCGCTTCTCCGCATGACAGCTGGAGTAGATATCGCAGCCTGCTCTCTTTGAGCAGCCTTATCCTTTCCACCGTATCTCCTGTTTGGCGGTATGTCAGTCTTTATTTTTTTCAAGCGGTTTCGCCAGTTGGACAGAAGCACCTTCTCTATAAAGGGTCCGGAATTGCATGTGCATATCCGTTAATCATTGTCCGTTTTTCGTTTGCGATGGTCATCAACGTAGTAGAGGTTCGTATCCGAAGCTCGTTAAGTTTTCATTGGGCAGTAATAGTGTAGTTGGGACCCAAGAATCTAGTGCGGGAAATATTTCTCTTCTATTTTTTGCGAGAAGTTCGCGTAGAGCACCTTAGAGGTTTAATCAAACATCACAAGTTATATACTGGGTGATCCAATAAGAACTTCCTAGTTTGTTTTCTAAATAAAATACATAAAAATCAATGTATTGATGCAAATCTTTATTTGGTATGATTGTTCGGTTCCTACAACCCAATGTTTAAACAATATTTTCTTCAAATGTTACCCACGACTAGCTCGTAAATGGTTCATTCAGTGGGTTCAATTTTCTACAACTATTTCGAGCATATCTTTGGTCCTGGAAAGTTCTTCACAAAATCTTTGGTCCTGTTCGAGTTGGCGACGACTATCGCATTCGAATGAACAACGAACTGTACGAGCTCTACGACGACATTGACTTAATCCAGCCTATAACAATTCAGCGACTACGTTGGCTGGGTCATGTCTTTCGTATGGATGAAGAAGCTCCAGCGAAAAAGGTGTTTGAGGCGAAAACCGAGGGTCGACGACGAAGAGGAAGACCATGCCTCCGATGGATTGACCAGGCCGAGGAAGCCCTTACCGCGCTAAGTGAAAGAGATTGGAGACGGCGTGCGCGAAACAGAGACGCCTGGCGAGAGCTGATGAAGACGGCCGTAACCCGTCAATGGGTTGTTATGGCCACCTACTCAATCATAATTTCGAGCATATTGGCCGATATTCCTTAAATAACACGAGTTATTTGGAACACTCTCTGCTACTGCCTTTAATTTCCGTCGACGTCATATCTTTATATATATAATTCTTTAGTGCATGTTTATGTCACTGAACTCTTCCTAAATGGCTAGATGAAATTAAGTGTATATGTTTAATTGGGTCCCTGGATGGTTTTGATTCATAATTGGTCCCAGAAAATATCGCATATCAAAACAGCTTATCTAGAATTATACGGTAGAATTATACGGATGATTAATCTATTTTTTTCCTTCACAGTTTCTTGGGGCACTGATACTTGTACTGCTGCTTTTTGCAGATGGCACCACATCAAATAGAAATTCACGAGAAAGTCCTAAAGATGAAACTAGTGAACACATCGTGCACCACCACAACTACGCTGAACAAAAACTAGAACCACAAGATGGAGAATTACAAGCTGAGGAATCAGCAAAAGTGGAAGTCAAACTTAAGCCCAATCAGTCGGTAAATAACAATCAACGAGATAAACGTGGCACCACAAAATATCGGAGCCAGATAGTTAAAAAACCGGCAAACAATAAGCGAAAAATAATCATTAATATACAGAAGCCCAGGCAGAAAAAGCACGCTCTACATGAAGGTGAACGAGTGTATCGCACATATGAGGAAACACACGAACACATTCAGGATAATATGGGTAATGATATGGAATTTCAAGAGGAGAGTCTTCAACAATTCCCGCAGGATACCCAACAATACGATTCCGATATGACACAACATTTTGAAGATCCGTTTGTAGAAGAAACACAGCATCATCATCACCACCTGGATGATGAGTACCATCAACATGAGGCCCAAAATAAGCATTTCGAAGAACACCTTCACGAGGCACAACATAAGCACTATGAGCAACACCATCATGAGGCACAACATAAGCATTATGAGCAACATCATCATGAAGCAGAACATAAACATCATGAGCAACATCATCATGAGGCACAACATAAGCATCACGAGCAACATCATCATGAGGCACAACATAAACATCACGACCAGCATCACCATGAGGCACAACATAAGCATCATGAGCAACATCAACATGAATCACAACATAAGCATCTTGAGGAACATCAACATGAAGCACAACACAAACACCACGATCAACATCATCATGAGTCACAACATAAACATCATGAAGCACATCAACACGAGGCAGAACATAAGCATCATGAGGAACATCAACATGGAGAGCAGCATGAGAAGCATGAAAAGATCAAGATCAAACATCATCATCACCATCATCATCATAATCATGTGAAAGAGGTTATCAAAAAAGTGCCCGAACCATATCCAGTGGAGAAAATTGTACGTGTGCCTTTCGAAAAAATTGTCGAGAAAATCGTACACGTTCCCAAACCCTATCCAGTAGAAAAGATTGTGGAGAAAATCGTCAAGGTGCCCGTGGAGAAAGTGGTGCATGTGCCCAAACCATATGCTGTGGAGAAGATTGTAGAAAAGAAAGTACCTTATCCGGTGGAGAAAATTGTGCACGTACCCGTTGAGAAGATTATCGAAAAAATCATACATATTCCAAAACCATATCCAGTGGAAAAACTGGTGGAGAAAGTGGTGCATATACCAGTGGAAAAAATAGTCGAGAAAATTGTGCATGTTCCAAAACCGTATCCAGTGGAGAAAATTGTAAATAAGATAATACATGTACCGAGACCCTATCCCGTTATCAAACCAATGCCTTACCCAGTGGAGGTTAAAGTGCCGGTACACGTTGAAAAGCATGTTCCATATCCAGTTGAGAAAAAGGTGCCCGTACCATACAAAGTTGAAGTGGAGAAACGAGTTCCAGTGCCCTATAAAGTGGAAGTGGAAAAGAAGGTTCCAGTCTATATACACTCACATTCACCGTATAAATTTGAAAAACCCGATTATAATGATCACCATTATTACCATGAAGAATCACATAAGAGAGATGACTTCGAAGATCACAAGGAACATCGCGAGCAAGGAAAGGAGCTGTCTGACTATTCAACTAATCATAACGCCAATTTCGCTAAGTATCAACAGCATCAGCAGCAAATACATCAACAACAACAATATCAACATCAGCATCAACAACAGCAACACCAGCAACAGCAGCAATATCACAAACACCAACAACAATATCATCAGCAACAACAACAAAACCATCAACAGCAACAGCACTACCACCAGCAACAAAACAAAGAGCACTATCTGCAACAGCAACATCAGCCACAACAGCAACAACAATCCTTCCAACCTTCCAACATTAACACACAAATGTCGTCAGCAATTCGCACTGAGCTGCTGCAGCAACAACTTCAAAACTTTGGCTATCAAAAGCCAAACACGGAACTCGAACAATCCACTTCTGAGAGCAAACAGATACCCGTTGCTATTGCCAGTTCCAATACATCAGCGACTTCCTTTAAAATTCATGTAGAGGATGATAGTGTTACAGCTGACAGCACACCAGTGGAAGCCAAAGCCAGTGCCGATCTACAGCCGCAGGCATCTACTCATGCGGTAATGGCTCACCTATCGCAGCCATCTGTTGCTCTGCCATTTCAAGTATTCCGCCTGCAGCCCATGCCATTTCAACAGCCGCTCGCCTTCACGATTCCTCTCAGCGGAAAAGAGCAACAGCGCTAAAGAAAAGACTTCAGCCTAGCGGTCTTTTAGGGAAATCTTGTAAATTATTTTGTTTTCTTATTTTAAATTATAACGATACATAAAGCTTAATTTATTTAATATACTACGAAAAAAAACTTGTATTTTGCTGTTATATAATTTCAATATTGGTTCATGTAATATCCTTTTAAAAAAAAACCATTCATGCCTTAGTTTTCATTAGAGCTTACAGTTTCAGGTGAACACGTGTTCACGTATTTTTAAAAAAATCAAGTGAAAACACGAACCTCAACTACACGTGAAGTTCGTATTCACGTGAATATAATTATTTTGAAATGGTGTTTGTTGGTAATGGCATCACTCATAAACGACTTAGCAAACATAATGACTCTTTCAAGACTCATATAAATGAGGTTTTATATTCAAAATGCATTCAAAAAAGACTCTTTTATGAGTACATTTTCGTATGTTGTGGGCCCCAAAATGATTCATGATAATGACTGTTTTATGAGTATTTTTGGACTCATAGCAGTTACGGTTTTAAGACTCATATATAATACTCTTTTAAGACTCATATTAAGTACTATTTTAAGACTCATATTTAGTACTCTTTAAATACTCATTTTCAATACTCTTTAAGACTCATATAAGAAATCTTTTCGCAACGAAAATTTGTTGTAGTTCAGTTCTCCGAAAAGTGACGCCAGATGTGGCCATCCGTTATGGCCACATGCTATCCTGTAAGATAGTTTTATACAATTAATACAAAATATGCACAATTAAGTTCTGATTTTTTTTATAAGAAATGGTGCTTTTGCAATGATCGAAATCTATTCTCTCATAAAACACTCGCATATAAAACTCTTTTATGAAACTTCTTTATGATTACGCATATATCAATAATTGTATGATCCTTTTATGAGTCTTTTTTATGAACAATCCTATTACCGTCATATTTAGGACTCTTTAATGAGTGTCTTTTATGAGTACTCATATAGCAGATATAATAATGACTCTTTTTTGAGTCTTATTTTTGAACAATCATTTAACAATCATATTAAAGACGCTTTCATGAATCATTTTAATGAGTCATCATGAAACATGCATGAAAAACACTCTTTTTCGTCATTTTTTGGAGAGCCTCATAAAATATTTGCAGGGGACTCAACAGATTTGGCAGGGACGTCTTGTATATTATTTTTCGTTCTATGTGGATGGTTTGTAGGAAAAATAGTTATCAACATTTGTTGGAAAATTGGAAAAACAGCGAAAACCCGAAGAATCTTTTTTGTATGTAAATTTTGTATATTTTATGATAAAAGTCACATAACTTCGCAGTTACTTCACCGATTGCTTTGAAATTTGTCAGAGAGCTATTCTACCACTAAGGTTTAGGTATACAGATATATTTTATCGGAACAAGTGAAGAATAGTGGAAATGGTCTTTTTTCTTTTTTTTTTTTTTTTTAAATGCGTGTTTTGAGCTAACAAATTGAATGGTGAAAAAATTAAGCGTCGCTCTCAAGTGGTTTAGAAGTTATAGGGGTCAACGTTTATGAAAATGGGCTTAAAAACCTGTGTTTTTTTGTTGTTGTTTTCGAACATAAGTAAACGTTATGGATATCAAAAGAAAGGTTATGCTAAAACCTTTTTAATGAGCATTCAATCATAAAAATCTATGCATTATTTTGGATGATATAACTGTTTTTGTACTCAAAGAATTTGAGGTGTGCTAATTTTGGTTGTCCTTTTGAAGTGTTTGTCTTTGAGACTAGAAATATAAATGTTTTCATAGAAGTATGTTATTTATTGTTATTTCGTAAAAGGGTGAACAGTCAAGTGTGCACAATATATAAAGTTTTATATTTTAACAATTAATGCAAGTACTTTTCAAGCTTGTTGTACACTTACATATAGTATAGTATAGACGAAAAAAAGCGCCGCAGGCGAAAAATTGTTATAAAAAATCGCGCGATTTTTTATAACAATTTTTCATTTTTGGATAGTTAGCAATAAATGGATTTTTTATAATTAATACCTAACTGAATAGGTCATGGTATGACCTCTTGCTACCCATATTGCTTAAATTTTATTAAAAAAAATCGAAAAACAGGCAAATGTGTAGTAATTTTTCAACTTTTGATCCCTATAACTTCTAAACCACTTGAGAGCGACTCTTAATTTTTTCAGAATCGAACTTAGGAGCCCCAAATCCATATAATTACATGTAAAAAACAATTTTTCATTTTTGGATAGTTAGCAATAAATGGATTTTTTATAATTAATACCTAACTGAATAGGTCATGGTATGACCTCTTGCTACCCATATTGCTTAAATTTTATTAAAAAAAATCGAAAAACAGGCAAATGTGTAGTAATTTTTCAACTTTTGATCCCTATAACTTCTAAACCACTTGAGAGCGACTCTTAATTTTTTCAGAATCGAACTTAGGAGCCCCAAATCCATATAATAACATGTAAAAAACAAGTAAAGAAAGTCTAAAGTCGGTCTAGGCCGACTATGAAATACCCTAAACCTACTTTTTCAATATACGATAATATTGTTGAAAATGGGTGGATGAAGCCCATACTTAATATGCATTTCAATTTTGATGACAAATTTATACATACCAAGTTTTATTCCTGTAGCTCACAGTTAATGCCTTTATTATGCTTTCGCTATGGGAGTTGGGCGTGTTCAATGACGGATTACTCACAATTTTTGAACACACCTTAGTTTTGGTATAAAATACATACATACCAAATTTGATCTCTCTATGGCAAACATAATCTTATTTATTCAGTTTTAACCTTTTTGGGTTGTATGGGAGGTGGGCGTGTCCGTGGGCGGATGACGTCCATTTTTCAAAACCATCTATTTTTTGTCATAAAAAACATACGTGCCAAATTTTATCTCTGTAGGTTAAACAGAGGCTTATTTATTAGGGGTATGCACACAGAACTCGTTAGTTTGTTAGTTGTTACTTGTTATTTTTTTACATGCACTTTGTTTTTGTTAAATTATCAAACTATCGAACTACCGAGTAACAAAGTAACAACTGAACAACCCTGATAAAGTTTTCGTTAGTTCGGCAAAGCAAAATCAGCTGTTATTTAATAAGAACTACCAGGCTAACGAGATAAAACATAAGGGTGTGTTCACAGTCAACAAATTTAACGAAGTAACAACTAACCAAATAACAAACTAACGAGTTCAGTGTGAATACCCCTATTGTGTTTTCAATTTTTGGGTTGTATGGGAGGTGGGCGTGTCCATGAGCATGTGACACCCATTTTTCGAAGACATCTTTGTGTTGATACAAAACACATACACACCAAATTTTATAGGTGTAGGTTATCTACGAGCTGAGTTATGCAGTTTTCAATTTTTGCGTTGTATGGGAGGTAGGCGTGTCCGTGGGCGTATGATGTCCATTTTTCAAAACCATCTTTGTCTTGTCATAAAAAACATATGTGCCAAGTTTAAGCTCTGTAGGTTAAACAGAGGCTTATTTATTGTGTTTTCAATTTTTGGGTTGTATGGGAGGTGGGCGTGTCCGTGAGCGGGTGACACCCATTTTTCGAAGACTTCTTTGTGTTGATACAAAACACATACACACCAAATTTTATAGGTGTAGGTTAACTATGAGCTGAGTTATGCAGTTTTCAATTTTCGCGTTGTATGGGAGGTAGGCGTGTCCGTGGGCGGATGATGTCCATTTTTCAAAATCATCTTTGTTTTGTTATACAAAATATATGTGCCAAATTTAAGGTTTTTAAGTTAAACACAGGCTTATTTATTGCGTTTTCAATTTTTGGGTTGTATGGGAGGTGGGCGTGTCCGTAAACGGATGACGTCCATTTTTCGAAGACATCTTTGTGTTGACATAAAATACATGCACACCTAATTTTATTGTTGTAGGTAATTTATGAGCTGAGTTATGCAGTTTTCAATTTTTGCGTTGTATGGGAGGTAGGCGTGTCAGTGGGCGGATTCCAAAAATATTCAATAGTGCAGATCCTTGAGTTCATGTGACCATGTGTACCAAGTTTCATCCAATTATCTCAACTCCTTCTTCTTATCCTGTGTATACGGACAACACACAGACGGACAGACGGACGGACGGACGGACGGACGGACATGGATAGCTCGACTCACGTGGTGACGCTGATCAAGAATATATATACTTTTCTATACCGGACTCGCTTCGTTCTATGCGTTACAAACGTTTGCACAAAGTTAATATACCCTGACCTTTCAGGTTTAGGGTATAAACACAAATTTTGCATTTCCATTATTCTTCAATTATGCCATTTTATCTTCCGCGGATATTCACACCACCTACTAAAGGTGTGGCAAAAGTTTAGGTGCATAAGAAAAAATAGCTTATATTGAGATTTTGGCATCATTCTTTCACTAAACCTTGAGTTTTTGCCCAAATATACTTATAATATAAAACAAGTAAAGAAAGTCTAAAGTCGGTCTAGGCCGACTATGAAATACCCTAAACCTACTTTTCCAAAAAATAAATCTAATATATAAAAATCTCGTGTCACGGTGTTAGTGTATGAACTCCTCCGAAACGGCTGGATCGATTTTAATGAAATTTTTTTTGTATATTAAGCAGGTATGAGAATAGGTTATAAAGTATTTTTTATCTTCCTACCCATGAGGGGCGTGGCAGTTTTTCAAGAAAACAAATTGTCGGTTTTACTTTCGTTCTAAATCGCAAATAAATTAAAGTCGGTACGAACTTACTGTTGACACGTGCCCTTCGACTCTCAAATTAAAGCGATCTTTGGAAAGGGGGGCATGGCACCGCCCACACAATTAAACTTTTTGATATAGAATAGATTTGGAACTTGATGTCGTATAACAGTAAAGCTCAGTTTGAAATAACTGATTGGTCAGGTCTTTCAATTATAAAAAAGACACTGGCATTGGAAAACGAGGCGTGGCTACGCTCATACAACTCAAATTTTTGATACAGTATAGCTATGGAAGTAAAATTCATATAACATTTTAACTCAGAATGAAGTTACTATTTGGTGGTGTCCTGAAACTGGAAGACTAGAATGGCATTGTACAGGGGGTCACAGATCAAATAAACTGGGTTTGGAGTAACCATTTGGTGATATACTACTATTCGAATATACTTGCAAACTAAAACAGGTGGCTCCACCCATCAAAGAAAATTTTTTTATTTAATAGCTTTGGAAATAATGGTCAAAGAATATTGAAACTTAGAGTGGAGTTTGTCTATTGAAAATCTGGAACAAGGACGGCAGCAACGCGCCGGGTACCAGCTAGTAAAAATATATAAATGTTGAAGAAAAATTTATACATACCATGTTTTATTCCTGTAGCTCACATTTAATGCCTTTACTATGCTTTCGCTATGGGCGGTGGGCGTGTTCATAGACGGATTACTCCCAATTTTTGAACACACCTTAGTTTTGGTATAAAATATATACATACAAAATTTGATCTCTATATGACAAACATAATCTTTTTTATTCAGTTTTAAACTTTTTGGGTTGTGTGGGAGGTAGGCGTGTCCGTGGGTAGATGACGTCCATTTTACAAAACCATCCTTGTTTTGTCATAAAAAACATACATGACAAATTGTATCTCAAACGTACAAACATTTGCACAAAATTATTAATATACCCTGACCTCTCAGATTTAGGGTATAAAAAATACTGAACGAAGTCGAACGACAAAACGACACAAAATAATTTGTATTGCTTTTGAAAATTCTGACCTTGAGAGAGAGAGAGAGAGAATTGATAGTCCTTGAGAGAGAGAGAGAGAGAATTGATAGTCCTGCACCTACCTTGTTCATTCTACTATGGCCTAAAGCTTTCGTTTTAAGCAACAGCTCAGTCCTTGATATCCATCTCTGGACACGATTGGTATCAAACTTATTTCCATTGCGTACAAGGTTCTTTCGAGGGTGTGAAATATTGAAACCGCATACCAAAATACTGATTGAACCTTTTCAGTGTGGCTTTCGACCTGGCAAGTCCACCGTAGACCAGATTTTGACATTATGCCAAATCTTGGAAAAACCCACGAAAATCAAATTGACACCCACAACTCTTTGTCGATTATAAAGCTGCGTTCGATAGCCCGATTCGGGATTGCCTATATGCAATAATGTCAGTTCGGCAATGAGCCTTCAATTGCTTCGACGTTGAGCAATACATGCAGCTTCGTCAATCCGTTATCATGCGATCTCTTCAATTAAATCATGGAGGGGGAACCAAGAGAGATGTATCTGATGCTTTCGCAGCTATCGAAAATGAATCAGCCAAAGTGGGTTTGACGGTGAGCTAGAGCCAAACAAAGTATATCTTCAGCTAAAATGCAAAAAGATGTAACAACAAAAAAATTTTAAATTGAAATTTGAATTGTTTAAATTAATAGGTGTGTTTCCGTACTCTACACTGTGTAAGTTCTGTGAAAAGTTCGGGCTGCGAGAGTAAAATGAAATTTGAGAATAGTGGAAAAAGTACGGAAACAGCTTCTAGTAAGTTTCGAGCACAAAATAGCTGATTCTGACAGCAGACGTGTCAAACGTAAATAACGCCAATTGAAATTATCGTCAATTTGTTCGTAAAGTAAATGAATAAAATTGTTTAAAGCACAAATATTTCTTTTAATAACGAAAATCTACTTATCGTCGCACAATTTTTGAATTTAATGATCGCAAAACATTGACAAACGTCAATTTGACATATGTTTGTTCTTCTTGATGCTTCTTCTTAATTTACTCATAGTCTTGAGTTCAAGCACACTCTGGTAAGCTTCTGTGCTCGAGAGAGCGTTTATGCTTGTTCTTTTTCTCACATTTTAAGCACAGAAAGTACGGAAACAGAAAATAGTAACACCCATGGTTGAATAACAAGGTTGCTTCAAAACTGACTGTGCTCTCTTTCGCATATCCGCAAGTGTCAAAAATAAACTGGCTGTCGAAAAAAAGAACAACAACAACAACAGCTGAATCAGTTCGCTTTGACATTTGCGACAGTCGCGCTCTCCGTGTTGCGGCTACCTTATTCAGTGTACCCTGGTAACACCCAAGTTACACAGTGTGGTGGGACCTATTAGGTTTGTTTCCGTACGCACTTCAAGTACAGTTCGAGTAATAGAGAGTAATTTGATTATCTGTGCAAATGAAAAAATTTGTCAAAAAGCACGGAAACGGTTTTAAGTAAGTTTCAAGCACAACAGCTGTTCTTTTGAAAACAATAAAATTTAAATACTCTGTTATTGTATTTAACACACTTTTGTAAGCATTAATTTTTGGTTATATTCACTATTGCTATTAGTTTGCCAACCAATTTCATAATTTTTTTTCACAAAACAATGCAATAATTTAATTTAAACACTTTGGCAATCAGCTGTTTGAAGCTCGAGATTCGTGCTCGAAGAAATATTTCAGTTTAAGTTCGAGTAATACAGAGCGACAAAAAGTGACATTTTGCTTGTTCTTCTTCTCTCTCGTGCTGGAAAAATTTGTAAAGAAACGCTTTTGAGTAACTTATGAGACCTTATAGTAGGAGAGCTAGTGAACCATCTGATAAACCCGTTCCCCACAAAGCTAGAAAATTTTCTAGTGATGGTTTTTTATCAGTCTATTAAGAAAATACCGTTCTGGCAGGGATCACGCGGTTGCGTCATTGTCCTTTACACTTTTGAAAATGTAAAAAAAAAACATTATTTTAAACTTACTCCCACAAGGATAAAATTTTAATATGTTGTAATTTACATATATTAAAGTGTAAAAAAAATTGACAGCCTATTTGGATGGTTGCAAGTATCTGCTAGAAGACAGCAAAGTTATCATAGGGATGGTAATTCATAACCTGCTTCCCACAAGTGTGAAATTTTGAAGGTATATTTCTTTCATAGTTTTGAAAGTATATCTAAAAAGCCAGCCTTTTCTGACGGTTGCAAGTGTTTGCCAGACGAGCATTTAATAGCTATGACGTTTGATGGGAGTACGAGCACAACAGGCTTGTACGAGTTCCAATGTCAAAAATATAGGATGCATCTATTTTGAAAGTGCTATATTCAGGTTGCAGCCAAATGATCCCTGAATAGAAATAAACTTTTTACTACTTTTAGTGTTGCTATTAGCCATATTTCATTACTGCTATCCTACATTTCGTACTAAAAGCGTACTATTTCCATGTCAAAACTCAAATGTTGTTAATAATATAACAACGCAACACTTTTAAGTCCGTGATTTGATATAAATACATATGTGTTCATTCATTTCCCTCCTCTACCGTAGAGGGAAAATGTACTCTCTCGCTCCGGCTCACAAAATTTTTATTTACTGGAGTCCCGATGTACACAAGACTGGATTGACAAAAAAAGTTGAAGTACTGGTGTCTGAAATAAGCAGGGACCGAAAATAACAGTTATTTTCGTAATTTTAATTCAAAAAGATTTTTGTTTACATAAAAATTAAATACTTTTTGATGCGTCATTAGAATATGTTCACAGTTAATATCTTCAGTTAATGTCACAATTCCTTAAAAATAAATACTAATAAAAATTTATAAAAGTGGTTAGAGGATATTGTGAAAAAATGGGACGCGGAAAAGCTTTATATACGAAGAAAAAAGTTAAAATTGAGGTGTACAAGAAACAAAATCTAAGTACTTATGAAATCGCTTGCAAAATTGGAGAAAGGCAAAACGAAGTATGCAATTTTTAAGGAATAAAACCAACTATGGAAAAACATGTAAAGGTGTACTTATACTGCGGTATCAGCTGCGAATAAGTGAGCAATTATTCGAAAAGCCTCCAACTCTTGCCTGTCGGCGACAAAAATCAGGCATTAAGCTGCTGAAAACGCCAGTCTTTCAACCGTGCAACGGATAATTAATAGTGCTCTGCACCTAACAAGACATAAGATTGAGAAAAAAAACACAACTTAACCCTGAACGGCAGGAAAATCGGTTTAATTTTTTTAAGAATAACATAATTTCGATGAGAGAATGGCAGTAGGTAGATTTCTTTCACGAAAAGAAGTTCAATTTGGATGGACCAGCTGATTATAACTATTTCTTTACTAATTTGCGAAAGAAGAAAGGATTTTGAACTCATCACCATAGCCAGAGAGGTGTAATTGTTTGGAGGATTATATTGCTCCCATATCATATTTTGAAACTGTTGAGGTGAAGTTTCCAACTTGTAGAATGACGGATAACTTGTGTAAAGCTATGCTAGATTAAGATTTCCAAAGGTTTCAAAATATGTGTAGGTAGACCCTTGGAAAAGAATTATTAAAATCTCTTTATTGATCTGCAAAAGGCATTCGAATGCGTTAGTCATGACATACTCATAAAAAACTCGAGTTTGCTGGATTCCGTGGAAGAAGTCTCTCATTGATGGCAAACTACCTGAAAGGCAGATATCAAATAGTTTTCAATGGAAATATAAAAAGTAGACCTGCGGAAGTAACATGTGGTGTCCCACAGGGTAGCGTGCTTGGCCCACTTATTTTCCTTATATCCATCAATGATAAAAAAAATGTCATATTGAGTATGACGTGTCGATGCTGAGAGAATTCTTTCGCTTCAATAAAATAGCAATGAACGAAGGGAAAACTCAATTTATGATAATTTCACCGCAACATAATAACACTGAAAAATTTAAATTTATGATAAATGAAACGGAAGTAAGAGAGGAAGAAAAAGTCAAGTTCTTAGGCCTCACGCTAACAAACAGACTCACTTGGAACGAACACATAAGCAAATTCAAAAACAAACTCTGTATCGATACAAAGCATTTGATTTATATGTCGCTGATCCACTCTCACCTGACATATATGATTATGTGCTGGGCCCACAAAAACACACCAGAATTAAAAAAATTACAGCGAATGCAAAACAAATGCGTGAAGGCGATCTTTGGTCACTAGCTACAACACCACGCAACAAAATCAACACACCCACAGATTTAACACCAGGAATAGAAGCAATCTAGTAGTGGCGAGATGTACCAGAGAACTGACCAAGCAACGATACCTGCACTCAGGACCGAAAGCCTATAATGAAATACCGGACACGATCAAGAATGAACGAACAATCGGGCAATTTAAAACTAAGCTAAAAGAATTTATTCAAAATTAATTTAAAAATCTTAAAAAGAGATCTCAAGCACTTAAAGTAATTTAAAGTTATTTAAATCTGTTTTATTTCTTATTTTATTTATACAATTATCATATTAGATGAATTATATTTATTAATAACTAAGGTAACACCACTGTAAATAAGCCAGAGTGGTATGTTCCTTAATAGCCGATTGGCACTGGAACAAAAATAAATAAAATGTGTGATATGTATTTTGAATAATAAAAATAATAATAAAAAAAAAAAAAAATAATAATAACGCTCCTATTCATACGGCACGTACCGTTACAAGCTGGATCAGTGAACAAAATATTCAACTAAAATTATGGACTCCAAACTTTACGGAACTAAACATTATTAAAAATGTTTTGGGTAGGTTATTTCAGAATGTGTATGAATCCGGTAGGCAGTTTGGAGACTAAGAGTTACTCATTTCTACCATTATAGTAGCTTGGAGTGAAATTTCCTTGAACTAGTAGAAGCAACTTTATTATTCAATACCAAGTCATATTTTCCAAACAACATTAATGCCCCTATCACCGTCCGCGAGTCGAATGTTGCAGTCGAATCGACTCAGCTGGCGAACTATTATTCTTGCGGTATCTTCGTTAGCGAGTACACTTATTCGCCGTAAATTCAGTGCTGCCAAAGCAAAAACTATTAAAATATTAACAAACGTCAAAAAAATGTAGTTCAGTTCAAATTTTGTATTTTATTCTTTAATATAAAAATAAAACAAAATATTAAGCAGCACGGAGTTAATCTTTGGATAACTTGAGAAAACACAAACTTTGTGCAGATTACGGTGAAGGTTTTCTCACAGAAAGAGAATATTCATCAACAGCTACCTCATCCTCTTCTTCATTAGCCGCTTCTTCGTTGATTTCAAAGGAGTTTACATCTGTGGAAGCCGAAACTGTCGCAATTTGGTTCTTGCCAAATTATTGTCCGATGGGGGATGCAGCATGCCTCAAGTTTAGTAAAGCATCAACAGCCAGTTCCAAGAGTGAAAAGGCCCACCGTCCTTTGCTATTCTTTTCCTTCACGTAGCGGCAGTTCCAGTGATTGAACTCCACCGCAAAACTGTTCCGTGACGTCTTTGTGGCTGACTTTTTTGGATCCATTCTTCTTAGTCCAGACGCAATGTTAAAATTTTGCTCCATAAGCTCCTCAATTTTAGGGAACTGCCGACTGTTGGTTTTTTTCATGCTAAAATTAATTTAAAATTTGCTAAACACCAGGAAGAAACGGTAAAAATATAAAAATATTGCACGTTACTTACCTTTTTCTTTATTTTGTAAGTTTTTTAAGCAAAAGTTTTATATTTATGATTCGCCAGCTGCTCACCAAGTATTTTTATTCGTCTGTTTTTGACTTTTGAGTCGAATCGAATTTTTTAAATTCGCGAACAATGATACCAGCTTGGCGAATTTTATATGTGTTTTATTCGATTCGCGGAAGGTGATAGGGGTATAAGTAAACGAAGTAGCACTCATTATAAAAAATATTAAATTTACCAAAAAAAAAAAAGAAACAGTTTCGATAGTATCGTAAGTGTAGACGTAGAATTCCGTTTAAGTTGTAACCTCTTCTACTTTGTCTCTTTGGTCCGATTGTTTTGTTCATTTTGCACGTATTTTTATTGATTTTCCAAAAATTAAAAAATAAATGAATAACACTCAATTATGGACTACTTATCGATGCCAAAACAAAGAAAAAGTTAAATTGTAAGTATGATTAAATGAGCAAGCAAAAAGAAACAAGCAAAATTAAAAATTTTTTCGATCATTTTGTTAAGTTTGACAGGTTGTTTGTTTGACAGTTCATTGACTTAGTTGAAAAGAAATCGAAGCAAATGCACTTTCCATTGGTGCCACTTTCGTCTCTGCCCGATATATAGTTTGCGAGCTACAGTCAGTGTAACTACTAATTTCAAATTAAAATTAAGACCCCGATTTTTAAAAAATCATATGGTTACTATATTTCACGCTGAGCACATGTCCTCTCCTCTCATCTCTGTCTCATATTTATTTTGCTAGCTACACTTTCTGTTCGATGTATAGTTTGAAAACTACACTCGCTAGTGCTAGTGGGATGTGGAATCCAAATTAATTTGCATTAAAAACAAAAATTAAAATTTTACGCGATCTATTGGGTAAAAGCATAAAAAGAAATATAAGAGTTAAATCTACCCGGATCACAGACCCATTGAAAAGAGGTTCATGAACTCTGGTTTCAAAATAGTATAATAGAACAGTAGTGCATACATAAACCCAATGCGAACTAATGCTTACAATGCTGCCAAAGCGAACCAATCAGTTCGTGCAAGACCAAAGCATACAAGCATAAACAACGAAAGAAAAACAAAGAAAGACATGCATTTTTCTTCTTATATTTTACTATTTTGTGACTTTAATATAATAGTGACAAAATCCAAAGTTAGATATTCATTCAGCGCAGGATATATCTGATATTTAAGTATATATTTTATCTTTGAACGAAGAGTATTAAAGGCTGTAGGTATACCCTAAAGTATTCACCAAAAACGTTGCCTAATGACCTTGAAAAAATCTGTTAAAACGACCCCATACAAACCGCGCTTTAAGACGTAATTCTACGTCAAAAATAAGTTGAGATAAAATATAATAGTTTTTCATTTCGATTTCTTCAAATAAATGTGACGAACCTATTCTAATGACGCATCAAGAAGTGCATAGTTTCATTATCCTAAAGCTAACACAATAACAGAAAATTAACGGTTATTACATTAATCAAAATTTCACTTTACCTAATTTTTTATAATAAAACACTTATAGCCTAGACACATTGACTGCGGCTGCAGCATTCGTCAAACGTCAAATTTTTTTTACATGCTTTTCTTATGGAGGTGAATGTGGTGAAAATGTTGCAACGACAATGCGTCATTGCAGCAATGTTGCTGTCGTCGATTTAGAACTTTTTCTATTTTGACGTGCGACAAGAGTAAGAACATCGGAATTTGTTAATATTTTCGTTTAATTTCGTGCTTCTTTTGTGTTTTTTATTGTTCATTCTCATTGTGTTTGTGTTATATGTTTATTTTTAAATGATAATTCGATGTTTAATAATAAAAATATATGAAAATAAGGCTTATCGCGCTACATCCAAAATAATCAAGTCGTAGACAACATGCCTACATTTTCGTTTTCACCTCGTGTTGTTGTGTTGCAGCCGCAGTCAATGTGTCTAGGCTATTAAGAGAAAACAACAACAAAAAGTTTTCTGCCAAGCTAATTTTGGGAGAAAAAAATCGTTTTTATATCATTCAAACAGTGAACTCACTCTGCTGACGCGGAGTGTATGCAATTGGTTAGCAAATCAATTAAAAAAGTTTAAATAACTCTTATGAACTAAATGTTATTGTTTTCAAAAAACAACTGTTGTGCTTGAAACTTACTTGAAACCTTTTCCGTACTTTTTAACAAATATTCTTTTTTTGACAAATAATCAAATTACTCTCTATTACCCGAACTTTACTTGAAGTGCGTACGGAAACAGACGTCTTATACGACTTAATGAACCCGTCTAGCCAAACTTCAAACACATACTTGTCAAAACTGCTATTTTGTTAATGAAAGTCAAAAAGAATATTGGTTCTTAAACCTTAGAAACGTGCCTTTTTTAACGCTTTCGTTTTCACTTATGAAAATTTAAAAAGTATTGTTACGTCTTTTGCCATTTTAGGTGATATATGCTGCATATATATAATATATTATACATATATAATGCATATCTTATTATAAAAAAGACTAGCGTCCTGCTCCGTGCTCTATATCGCTTAAACTGTTCTACACCCAAAAAAATACTGCAGTAAAAATAAATAAAAATGTATTTAAAACAAATGTAAAGTAGTAGCTCACCGTCCAAATAAAAATGTATTTATTTTTACTGAAGTAAATTATTTATTTTTACTAAAGAAAATAAAAATTGTTTATTGCAATTAATTTTCCTACAAATGTAGTATATTTTACTACATAAGTATTTGAAGAAAATTAAAAATCAAATTTATTTTTTGCAGTATTCAAAACTAATTTTTACTACATGTGCAGTAATATTTCTACATTGAAATAAGATTAAAAATAAGTGATTTATTTTTGATTGTAATTTATTATGCAAACATCTATATTATATATTATATTTCATGCAAGATTATTAAAAAACAAAAACATGAACAGCTCCCTGCGACCACAATCACGCAACAGCTCGAAAAAGCTTAATGATAGCGTTTGCAAAACAGTCAGAACAGTGCAGAACAACTTGAGTATGAAGTTTTCAGCTTCCACTATGAACACGGCCTGTAGAATAGTTAGCGCAACAGTGCTCAATGCAACAATATCCACTGTAAGAAGAAGTACATTAGAAAGCAATAAATAAATTTAACACTGATTACTAACCAGCAGGTCGAAAATCTTTTCAACTTTGTTTAGTTTTGATTTTTATTTTTCAAAAATAAAAATATAAAATCAAAGGCAAAGATTGCTACTTTTTTCTTTTACAAAATTTAAGTTTGTATTCACAAGAAATACATCCGAACAAATACTTACTACATTTAACTACATCGTGTAGTATTAATTATTCAAGTGTAAATGCAGTAAAAAGATATTGAACAACTACATTTGTATTTAAAAATAAATAAAACTACATATTTATGAAATAAATACACGTTATGCTGTAAATTTTACTTCAGTATTTTTTTGAGTGTAGTTGTTATTGCTATGTATAGGCTGAACATGTTAACCAGGACCAGAACCTGTTTCACTTTTACATTGCTTTTTATATGAAAAAATTGTTAGCCTAAAAGTATGCACACAAAATTTATTTGCTATATATCAGTAAGGACACATTGACGACGACTGCAACAAAATAACATTTGAGGTGAATGAAAAATGTCATATCTTTTGAATTTTAAATATTATTTTGAATACGAACCGTCGTATGACGGGCTTCTATACTAGTTGATATATTATGCTGTCTGCAAATAGGGAAGCGCGGCGTCTAGGCTCATTCATGCCGTGCATGTCATATTTGTATACGCTGAAGGTCGTGCTCACCAATTATAAAAATCGGATTAGTATCTTGCCTATCTCCCATATAAAGTAACGTCACTAAAATAGTTATAAATCTGGACGTTTTCAAGATATTGTTCTGCAATTGTGACATACATTTTTTGTGGTAGATTGTTAGTCAACGTCTTCTTCTCATAAATTAGAATTTAAAACCATCATAAACCCTATGGCTTGTAATAGGATATCGTGTTGAAATTTGGTACATATGTACGCTTTTATCAAACTTAAGCTCAACAAGTTTTAATACGAATTAAATAAGCAAGTAACCATTTGATTGCGAAGAATGTCTTATTATTCATAAATTATTCAGACCACGTTGAATGTGTTTTCATTATATTTATTTATATGTGGTAAAGGATAAAATAACAATTGTAAAATAAAAATTCCCTGGGATAAATTTATTAACTGAGCATGTTTGCATATCTATGAATACGCTTTGTACTTATTTTTATTACAAAAACAAAACTAAGCAGAAACTATTATCATATTTCAATTTCAATGCCTGGCTCAGTGTAGCAACTTGTGTTAGCATTGAATTAAAACTTTATGTATATATAAAAAAAAAAAACAAAAAAATTAATATTCACTGATTACAATAACTGCAAAGCAGTAATTAAATAACGCAGCTTTAACTTCAATGGTAATATGCAGATATTATTGTAACGAATATTAATAAACTTGTTCCTGTTTGAGTACGCCAGTTTCCTCAAGTAACTGTTGAAAGCCTTCCGGAACGCGACCATCACTCAACTCGGAGCTCCATTGCTTGTACTGCGTGTGAATAGAATAAGAAGATATTTGAAACAAAAACATGATTGAGTTCAAAATTTTGTATTAACCTACACGCTCCAGTTCAGCACGCAATGCAATAACAGCCTTTTCACGATCAGTTACCAGCTCTTCCAAGTATTGATAACGTAGCTTCTTGCGAGCGCGACATTCACGGGCGCTTTGACGACTGCGTTCTTTTTGGGTGAAAATTAAAATTTAGAATAATGAATACATAGTATTATTTCATTTGTTGAACTGATTTGTTATGCATACCTAGCTTAGCTCTTATATCGACTTTTTCTGTAGATGCTTTACGTCCTGGTTTACGGCCGCGTTTTCCACCTTCTTTACGTTCCTAGAGAAGACTTTTGAAAATTTAGTATTTCTATTAATATGTTGTAAACTCTTAAGAAAATAAAAGACTTGAAGCAAATTTTGATTCGATATTCATTCTTACGAAGCAACATATCAAACCACCATATTGCTTCTCACTGTGAAAGATAATGATTTTATACAAGCGTAAGGATAGAATCAGTCCACTGTGCAGTGATATGTAGTGAGGGGATGTCTTGAGATGCCAAAACACCCTTATAAAATAAAGGAATGCATCATCAAGCGCAACTACGCAGTTTCGTAAGCTTTATGCACGTTAGATTCACTAGCATTTCTGCAAACTGTACTTGGTGGATTGATGAAAGATTAACAGATTTGTATGCACTGAATCCGCATCAGATTGAAATGTTGAGCTCGACAGGCGTTTATAAGTCATCGAGAACAAATGATGAAATATTTCTCAAGGTCGCAATAGCGAAACAGACAAACTCTACATAGCAATCAAATTCGTTTTTCTTTGTCAACAAAAGCATATTTAATAAATTCTGAACAATTCCAAAATTTGCTTTAACTATTTCAGAATATTTTTCCAAAACTTACCGATAAGTTTGGCTCCTCCGAGATAATCATATGCATGTCTTCACAATCCATTTTATAGGACTTTGATGTAAATTGTTAAATGCTTATCAAAAAATGACTCGTTTAATTTGCAAATATATATAAAAGAAATATCAGCAATGAATGAACTTGTTTACAACTTTATGATGTGCGTGCTTTTTACTTTGTGTTTTATTTTTCTTTGACCTTTTGTTTTGGCAAATGTTTGCTCTTTGTTACGAAAATAACAGCGAAGACAAAAGAATTGCCGCCAACTTCACACTCTACGCTGTATACTTGGGTGGTTGTATTTGCTTTATTTAAACTATAATTCATTATCTGTAGTATATTTTAGGGGATACAAAAACTTGTCTATGCTATGAGCCAAGACTCATATGCCGCTCTATTCGTGAGCGTTCACAACGACCGAATCATGATTCAATCTTATAAAGTTATGCCGATATTTGACGTCTTCTCACGAAAATAGAAGGAGATCTTACATATACATATATATTTTTATGACAAAAATATTGTATTATTTCTAAGTATACTATATCTTATATTATTTCAATACTACATTGCCTGCTATTTATTTATTTTGAAACAATTATGCGCATATAATTGATATATATGCGTTATGCAACTTTACAGCGTCCAAACTCGAAATATTTTCGCAAATAAATTGCCGTTGTTCTCTTGCAGCAGTAACAGAAAACTTAACTTAAAGTATGCAATTGATTGATTTAAGCAATTTGCCTTTATTTGTTTATTTTTCTGAAAATTTCATTTGTTAATTAATTTTATAATAAAATACAAAAGAGGGACTTGCATTCTGTTGCATTTTCAAATAATTTCCTTTTTAAATTCTTTGAGTATACATACTTTACATCATTACTTATCGACGCCTATGTTATCGAAACAAATAATACCTTAAGTGTTGCAATCGGGCCGTACAAACTACTGAGTCGTTGCAGCCGTTATGAATTCAATGAAAGCAATATACACTTATTTCCAGTATTTGTTATAGTAATTTGTTCAAACACATAGTTTTTATAAAAAAACACAACAAAACACTGAAACTGTTGTTTTTTTGAGAAAACCACTAAACCCTGGTTGTCATTCATTTTGAAGAGAGAAAGATTTTTGTTTACATAAAATAACTTGGTGAGGCAAGTTTAAATTTAAACAAAAAATTTAAATTTTGAACAAAAAGTCGCATAGAACATTGAAAATATATGCAAAAAACAAATATTCTTCAAATAAATTCAAAATAATAAACTTGAATTCGATTTTTTGTTATATGATTGAAATTTTCAAAATTTTTTAAGTTTTGAAGAAATTATTTTACTGAAACTGACGGTCAGTGTTAATTTATTGGAACAATTCATACATTTTTTTTATGTTTTGATGTTCAACATTGAAGTTTATTTACTCCATAATACTACATAATATAATTTTTACTAGTTCGCTCAAATATGTCTTTTAACCTTAGTTTAAAATTTCAAGTAAACTGACGATAAAAATGAGATAAGTAACGGAAATTATTTAAACTGTGTTTAAAGTTTAAACTCGGTTACAAAACCTGAGGCTAATGAATTTAAATTTTTGAAATGAGTAAACGGGCCTTTGTCTTTTTTTGCCTGCTGTTATAAAAATTCGAGAATAAAAGAATAACACGTTTTGAACACACGTTTCGTAACTCTTTATAGCAGAAATTGTTGCTCATTGTATTTTTTTTTGTAACCTTGTTCAACAAATATTTGGAAAGTTGTTTTCCATTTCGTTGTTAAAAAATGTATATTTCGTTGTGATTAAGAAACTGCATAAAATTTAAAATTGGCAGAAAATATAATTTTATAAAATTTCAAATTGAGGTGATTTTACACAGTAGGTTCTACTTCTATAGTGCACTGAGTGCTGCTTTTTAACGTAAGAGGTCAATGAACCTCAGTGGTCAGGTCAATGAATCAAACGTCAAACGAAATTATCTTAGCACAGTGTGAACACTTTTGTACAATTTCGAAATTATCTCACGAAATTACCTAATTTGATCTCAGTGTGAACATAGTATTATAAGAAAGTTAAAAGAAAGTATTTCAGAAATTTTGGACAAGTTGACGTGGCAGCTGTAGTACAACTTAAATGCATTTTGCACTACATCTTTTACTAAGTTCACACTGAGATCAAATTAGGTAATTTCGTGAGATAATTTCGAAATTGTACAAAAGTGCTTACACTGGGCTTAGATAATTTCGTTTGACGTTTGATTTTTTTTTTTCAATTCATTATTGACCACATTCAGCATACTCAACAGTTGCCAACTTAAATGTTCAATTAAAAATAGAAAATTCTTACTTAAAGTAAGTTTGCAAAACTATTTGTTCGAATTGTTGTTTTACTACTACAAGTTTAACTACTAATATATAAATAAATAGCTATTAACCCTGTATTTATTCATGTTCGCCAAATGCATAATTTTCTGTTTAGACCGCCTGAACATACAAGATGGCGGATAATGTTCGTTCGCGATTGATGTTCGTCCGGTGTAGACAGTACTCCGAACGACGTTTTTATCGCAATAAATTCTTCGCCAGCGTTGTCAGGTGAATATACCTCAAAAATTATCTTATTTTCGCATTTAATTCTCTCAAATTACCACACTTCAAAAATACCTCAAATTATCTCAAAATCGTGCAAATTACCACAAAATTACAGCAAGTCAATGAAATACCTCAAATTACCTCAAAATAGTGCAAATTACCACAAAATTACCGCAAGTCAATGAAATACCTCAAAGTTGCTTAAAATATCACTTTAAGCGGTGTTTATAGCAAAGTATGAAATTATGTAACAAAAGTAAACTTAAATTGCAACAATAAATTAACAACAGTTAATAAAACAATAATTTTTAAAATAATTCAATTTTTGAATAACTATGCGACAATGATCTTTTTCTTCCAGACATAATTATTTTATTTTTCACGTTGCTATTAGAAATTATTTACGTTCTTTTGTTGTTAAATATCGAAAACAGTTTAAACACAAACAAACTACCAACAAGAATGCACATGAAGAATGCATCAACAAGCGCATTCACTCAGTTAACCTTTTCTGTACACATTTCATTCACGCGTATTTCTACCACAGCAGGTAGAAATCTCTTTTTGGTAATGTGAGGTATTTTGTGGTAATTTCGGTATTTTTATTCTCTCGCGTGGGAAATATCGCACATGTGGTAAAAATTTTCTCGCATGATAATTTTTCTCACATAAAGCGATGATTTTTACTTTCTCCCGCAGCATCTCGCAAGAGCTCAAAAAATACCGAAATCACTATTTATAGTGCAAAACTGGTAACGCTGTTCTTCGCAATGAATTCTTAAGCTGAAAGTTCATTCGATGCATTTGCGTTTTTCATCCGTTTACTCGCTGGCGTTATAAAGTAGAAGTATGTGAAAGCTTATGGGAGAGAGTTCTATGGTTGTGAACGTTACGCTGGCAAAACGCTAGTTACGCAAGAAAGTTGAAAATATTTCAACTTTTCTTGCGTAAATTGCGTTTTTTGACAGCTCGTTACTTATAACGAAAAGCGAGAAGAAAGTAATGTAACGAGTCAGAAGCAATTACTTTCAGGGATGGCTCTTGCACATATATCTTAAAAATTTTAAATATCTTAGATTTTTTTGTCGATAATTTGTAAACAGGACGTGTTTAATACTTAGAATTTAAATTTTTAGGATTATAAATGAAAACATTTTGAGTATTTTTGTGTAAAAATGATAAAAATTATTAAGAAATATGACGCTTAGAACATAGAAACTGTTTTATAATGTTGCAGCCCTTGCTTGCTCTGAACGTAAAACGCAGTTATTGAACTCTACCATCACGACTGAAATTATCTAAAAACTATGGTAATTTCCCATACAATTTGTTGATTTGGAAATTACCTCAAACAAGGTAATTTCGTTTAAATTACTCACGAAATTAGGTGAAAATGCACTGCAACCCTGAAATCTGAATATAGTGTGAAATAAACACATCGTTTTTTGACGTATTAACAATCTTACTATCCAATCCAGCTGAGCCGTCAAAATTATACATGACACATGATAATGGCCACATTCAGATACTTTACTTTTTTGACCCTTCGGGTAGCAACCCATTCAGTGAAACTTGGGTGAACAATGTTTTCAATGAATTAAAGTTGTACAATTGATAAGATGTATGGTTATGTGCGAAATAGTTTTGCAAACTTACTTTGAGTAAGAATTTTCTGTTTTTAATTGAACATTTAAGTTGGCAACTGTTGAGTATGCTGAATGTGGCCAATAACGAATTAACAAAAAAATAAATCAAACGTCAAACGAAATTATCTATAACCCAGTGTGAACACTTTTGTACAATTTCGAAATTATCTCACGAAATTACCTAATTTGATCTCAGTGTGAACATAGTATAACACAAAAGCTCGAAATTACCTAATTTGATCTCAGTGTGAACATAGATTTAGACATTAAAAAGCTAGAATAACGAAATCAAAGGAATACACCATAGTATAATAACCAAAGTAATATCAGAGTGGAGAGCAGCTTACCGAGATTGTCAAAACGAAGTTCACAGCTCATATAAAATTTACGAACGAATAAAAGCTAAGAAAAGGCAAAATGTAAACAATGATCTACTACCACATGTTAAATAATCTCGCTTGTTTATGTTAAATAATTGTAGAAAATTATGATTTGTTTTATTTTTCATTTTTATTGTTATTAAAGTAATAATATATAAAATTAAAAGTGCAAATTGAATAAACTGTAATTAACTGCAAGCCCTTTGCATACACTGTTGTTGCTGCTGAACCTCAGACCTCTTGGAACAAATCGCTACAAGCACTGTGAAGTAACTGTTATTGATCAGTTACTATATTACGTTAATTTTTAACGTACGATTAAATTCAAATTAACATTAATACGAAATTCACGTGTAGTCCGTGTAGTCCGTGTAGTTGAGGTTCGTGGTTCAAAACACGAGCTACACGGAGTTCGAACTTCCGTGAACACGTGTACTTCGAAATATGTGTTTGAGCTGAAGCTCTACTATAAATATATAATTTACACAATATTATAAGTATTACAATGTAGAAGATATATAGATTATTATACATTTTGACTTGAACAACAAAATTTTCATCTGTCCTTGTCAAAAAAAGAACCGAAAAAATTGAACATATTTTCAATATCGGCTGCATGCTCTTTTCTTGCAGAATTTTTAAACCATCGAGTGAAAAAATTCTGCATATATTATACTTTTAAGGTAAACATTTTTGAACACAAAAAGTACAGAATTTTGAAAGTTTGCAGAAAAAATTAAGAACTTTTTCTCACTTCATTTTGCAAAATGTTTTCGATGAGTTCATTTCTCTCGGGTTATCTGCTCTCACTTGCTCTTGATCATTCTTTTTTGAAGCTGCTATAAGTAGTGTCCGACCGAATATTCGGTTTCAGTTTCGGCCAGTTTCGGCCCTTTTAATCAGTTTCGGCTATTCGGCATCAATATGGCCGAAACCGAAACCGAAACCGAATATTTGATCGGACACTACTAATTCGGTTCTTACATATATTTCAATGGTAGATGTGAGTTCGCTTTCATCAAAATTTTTAATGGTGTTAAGTAGATCGTGAAATTCAGTCATTTGATTGACCGTGTGGGTTGGGTCCAGCACAAAACGATAAATGTAGATTTTTTTTTTTAGATTATAATATTAAGTTATTTAACTTTATATACTAAAAAGTTCCTTAAAGTGATATTAAAATGATCTCTTTATTTATTATTTTAAAGTTGAACATTAATGTTCAAATATTTATATTAATATATATAAAAATATCTTGAAATAGATTTAAAGTACTCAATAGTCAAAAAGCTTTTTAGAGATAAAATACTTTTTCAAATTTTGTTATTCATAAAAATATTGTCTCAGCTTATTTGTTACAATAGGAACACTCTCAATTTGAAATGGGAACAGTGTCAAGAATGGTTTGTGAATTTGATAAATTCAATAATTTTTTGTTTATTTTTCATAATTTTATCAATATTTTGACATGCAAACAGTCAAAAAAATGTTTAATCTATGTTCTTCTCTGAAAAAATTGTCACTTATAATTTTTATTCCCAATATTTTGAAATGTTTTGCCATGTTTCCATAATTTTTGAAACAGTTTGAAGTACTTTTGACAATATTTGTGCTCACATTAGAGTAAAATTTTTAAAAAGGCTTTATCAAGGGTTTATTGAAGGTTACTCATTTAAGAAGCCTTTATAAGAAATTTTTGTCGTTATTGGACGTTTATGAATACTGTTTTTGAGATTTTTTCTTTGCAAAGGCTTTATAAGAGGCTCGTAAATTTTTATGAATAAAGGCAAAAGAATATTTATCGTATATATACGTTATTATAATATGTTTCAATTGTTATATATTTGAAAGCTTTTAACAATTAACAATTTAACTATTTTCAAGTAGACATTCAGTTTCGGTTTCGGTTTCGGCCGAATATTACAAAAATGGCCGAAATTCGGTTTCGGTTTCGGCCAAAATTTTGGTTTCGGTCGGACACTAGCTATAAGTTTTTGCTTTTGATCTTATTTACGCTTTTTTGTATGACATAAGTAAAAGCAGTAAATAAATAAATCAGATGTTAACTGCTTGTTGGAAAATTTTAAAGTTTGAAAATAGAAAATCTCAGATATTCTGGAAACCTCTTACTATTTGTTGTTCTTTCCAATATCTCTTATGTCCACACCGCCTTCTAGTTTTCAAATACTTTTATTGACATGTTTTTAGTAAAAAGTTGTTGTTTATGCGGTATTTAAGGCTTTGAAGTTTTATGTCAAATTGAAATTACGTTCGCGTTTCCTATAGGGTTGCTATAGTGACGCAAACTCAGTTTGAGAAACGCATAAAAACTGTCAAATCTAGCGCCGGTTATAAAAACAAAAAGCAAAAGCACATTGTTTACATTTTGGCCACACTCAAAGAACCTATTTCTTTTAAGCTCTTGTCATGAATCCTGATCCGGACAATTATTTCGCTGATTATGAAAACTTAGAGGTAACTCGCTAGAAGCCAAGTTCCAATTTTTATAAAGTCTGTCTGTTGTATGTGTAACAGGTGCACGAGTTGATGCTTAAGGATCGACCTCGTCAGGAAGCTTACTACAATGCCATAATAAACAATGCAGCGCTTTTTAAGGATAAAGTAGTACTAGATGTAGGTGCTGGCACGGGTATACTTTCAGCATTCTGCGCTAAAGCTGGTGCCAAATTGGTTTACGCTGTGGAAGCCTCAAATTTGGCGAAAATTGCACTACAAGTCATCGAGGAAAATGAGCTGACAGCAATTGTTAAGGTGAGTGCTGACATTACTTGTTAACCACGTTTTACATATATCCACCTAGGTTATAAACTGTAAAGTAGAAGAATTTACACTACCGCCCTCTGCCAGCAAAGTAGATATCATCGTGTCAGAATGGATGGGATTCTATTTGCTGCATGAGGGGATGTTGGATTCTGTGTTGCATGCACGCGACACATTTCTAAAGCCCAACGGCCGCATGTTTCCAAGTGAGGCAACTATATTTGTAGCACCCTGTTCTGTGCCTAGCCGATTCGACTACTGGAATCAAGTTGATGGTGTGCGCATGAGCAAATTTGCTGCCATGTTGCGTGCGCAAAAATCTACAAAACCCGAAATTGCGCATATAGAGGCTGACAATTTGCTACATGAAGGTGCTGTTCTGCATTGGATGAATCTGGAAGAAGTTACGCGAGAGGAATTAGACGTAATTATATTTAACGATGTTTTGGCCACACAGCGTGCAGGTAAACATCAAGGCTTTTGTCTATGGTTCGATGTTCGCTTTCCTAGTGAGAACTACGAAGACGCCATAGTGCTGTCTACCTCACCACAAGCGCCCGAAACGCATTGGAAGCAGTGTATAGTTGTTTTGCCAGAAACTGCCTGTGATGATGTGGAGGAATCCACTCCGATTGCGTTCAAAATTTCCATGAAACGAAAAAGCGATGATCAGCGTAAATATGACTTGGAACTGGAATTGCTAGATCCAAATACTGAAGAACACCCTGTGCCGTGCGACTGCATCTTGACCAAGTGTATTTTGACAAAAGCACATCTGCAAGCCATGGATACTGCTGAGTAGTTTTTTTTATGCTTAAAGCAATATTAAAAAAACTTACTTTAACCATTAATTTTTACTAATTTTATTTGTTTTACGTTGATTTCTGAATAACTTAAATAAGCACAATAAAGGGATTCATTATATACGCTGCACTCAAAAACTAATAGAAGAAAAAAAAGTATGCTTCAAAATATTACTTTAGGCTGCAAATTATAAACCAAATTTTTTTAACAGGCTACAAAAACAGTACATAAAAACATTAAATATAAAATAAACAAGAAATTTGTTACAAATTTAACTGCTTATTTGTTATTACTACAATATTTTACTTTATTATTACTAGGCCAGACTACGCTGCAGTCGACATTGAAGCTCTTTGAGTGCTTGTTGCAAACGTTCGGTGTCCGGTTTTTGATAACAAAGATTTAAACAAACAGAAATAATATCCTGAGCTTTGCCAATAATGCGTCTTCTGCAATAAAAGAAATTATATTTTATTTTAATCAAGAATTTTCTGTTATTTCCACATAAATTTAATCGAACTTACTTTGAACGATACCAGATTGCGTGCGCATTATTGGCGAGCAGCGAAACAACGCATATGGAGGACTGCACAAGATGCCATTCATTGCCTTCGTTAGCCCACACGCGTTCGTTCATTGAAATCATTCTATTTTGATAAAAGTAGTTTTTTTAAAGTTTTTCATAGCAAATCACGAATTTTACCTCGAGTAATACTCTAAAAGCAAGTCAATGTCCAGGTTCATGGCCACCAGCTTTTCAGGAACTATGCCTTCTGGCAACTTTAGCTGACATGCCTTAACCTCAAGTTCTCGTATAAGAAATGCTAAAGGAAAACAGTGACCAGATTCACTAAATTGTTTTACCAGCGTTTCGATTTTAGCAAACAGTCGCGTGCTCTTCTCCATAATAGAACCGCCACCATCAATAGCTTTATTGATGATTTGACCCCAAACAGATTCAATCAACAGAGGATCATTATGATGAGAACAATTCAATATAATCAATTTGCACTCCCACAAATCGTAGGGGTCTGCATAATTCTGGTACAACTGCGTTATGTCGTAAAGTGTGTAGTTGAGCTCATCGACCGCTTTAGCAGCGTTTGCATTTGTCGGTGTTAAAGCGGACATGGCATCAAGCACATTCTTCTGTACGCGCGATATTTCCAGCTGAAAGAAAAATAATTTTTATATTTATATAATTTGTGCAAATTATGCCGATTTTTACTTTGTCCTCCAGTTCTTTGAGTAGTATGCCATTAGATATGGAATATCCTGCGCTTTCATTTCGCATGCACATGACAGCTCGTGCCAAATATTCAATACGCTGTTCCAATGGAACACAATTACTCTGAGTTGTTGCTAAATTGTCTAAAATTTTCGCCGCTTGCGAATGATGTCCATTCTTTTCATAGTATTTCCATAACAAGTCAATAAGTTTCAAGTTATCTGGATTACGCACAACGTTGCGTCGCAAAAATTCTCCCAATGTTGGCTCAACTAATGCTAACAGCTCTGAAAGCATATCGTGTGACATAAGCCATTCGTAGACGGAAACATGCAGCAGCGGATCCTTAATCTGCACCGCCATGGCGACAATTTGCATTATTTGCGCATTGGGACTCACTGCATCATTGTTATTTGAATTAGTGCACATTTGAAGTGGAAATTCTTGATTTGCGCTATTGTTGCAAATAGTTTGGTAAACGTGATCGAGCATAAGACGCACCTCTTTGTAGCAAGACATTCTATAAACAATGAAGTTTACATTTAATTTCAAATTAATTTAAGCCACATGTTTTTGTTTACCGTGCGGCGTATGCAGTGAAGCCTTCGCGATCTTCTGGAGGCTCATTACTGTTGTAGTAATGAATGCCAAATTCTTCAGGGTCAATTTTAGCAGCACAAGTAGATGAAAGTTCGATGACACCTTCACAGAATCCAGCAAGAGTGAACTGAAAATAGAAGTTGAATTGGTAAGTTTTGTTTCAAAACTATTAAGTTTAAAATAGACTAGAGTAGTCCCCGCCGAAAACGACGTTTCTTTTGATGTTAACAAAAAAATGCTTTTATATTTACAGATCTTAAAAAAATTAATTGAAAATCTTAGATTATCATACTTTGATTTGTTAAGTTCGTCTCGTCGAATAAAATAAGTTATGTCTGTACCTCCCAGATGTTAGGTTAGATTAGAAGGGTTGTGTACCGTTGAGATGCTTCCGTGGGGGCCTTTTGCTTCATTACGAATTCCTTGTTTGATTTTTAACTCATTTGATTATGATACCTTATAAACGTTATTCCTTTCTTATTTATGCTTGTTGATTCTTAATATGATGTATTCACTAGCTGCTCCAAATCTTTGAAAACTTTGTTTCCTGTGTATCGGAATCGACGATTCTGTAGATTTGAGCATTCATGCAGAAAGTGGATGAAAGTTCTCGTTTCTTTCGGATCATAAAAGCTTCGACATAAGTGTGGTGCGCTAATGCCAATGCTATTGACCGTCACCCCGATAGTGATCGGTTAGGATTCCCACTAGTATCCGGATTTTTTGTTTTGATAAGAGCAAAGGGCTCTTAGTTCTGTTCTTGTTTAGTTCTGCCAGAGCCTTCTAGATATAATTAATTTACTTCTGCAAGCCTAATTTGTGTTGGCATTATCTCTGGTTTTGAAGGCGATGTATCTTTTCAAGACGCCTATTGGAATGTACATGTCTGTTATGGTTATGTTTGTGTTTTACGTTACTCCACTTCTTGCCAGTTCATCTGCTTTGTTATTTCCTTCATCTACAAAAATTATTAGGTTGTTAGATATTTGCTGTGAATAACCTGTGCTGCTTTTTCAATCGTATAAATCTCTGCCTGAAAAACACTGGAGTGATCAGACAGTAAGACTCGTTGATCTTTAGCATTTCACAGTACACACCTGGTCCTGTTCCGTTCTTAATTTTGGTGTCATCAGTGCAGAATTGGAGATTACCGTAAGACTCTATGGTTGTATCTTCTCATTCTTGCCTGCTAGGAATGTATGCAGTGAATTTTATAACAAATTTCACACAAGGTAAAGTGTGTTGTTTTTGCAAGCTTGTGACTCACAAAGACGAATCGCGCTCTTGGTGGACGAACATATAAGGAATTCTTTTATGAGAAGAAGATGTAGCATCATTTCTAAACTCGCCTGCGGCGTAGATGTTAGTCTTATGTTATGCGCACCTTAGCACTCCTGTAAGAGAGTGAAGATATCTTCTTTTGTGTACAATTGTCTACCACACAAAAGAACCATAGGTGAGAATAGGTCTGACGATCGCTGTATACATCCAGTGGATGATGTGCGTTGGCAGGCTCTATTTCCGAGATATTTAGCTGCAGTGGAGATCTTCAGAGAAACTCCATTGAGTTACGACAATATGAAACTGTGTACTTTTCTTCTTCTTCACATTGTAATATCTAAAAACGTTGCTAAAGTGTATTCCTTGTGATGAAGGAATCCTTTTATGAACGAAACCACATCGTGCAGTGCGGTCTTCAATGATCTACCTTATCTACCTACCTTCTCTACATTCTCTCCGGCGTTTTCATCAGGAACGATGACACTTATAGACCTGTGTATCGGTTTCCCTGCCTTGAGAATAAATACTACTCTTACTTCCCTCAAGATTTTCGGATTCATCTGGTCTCGTGGAATTGAAAGGATTGAAAGATCCTATCGACCATTCTACAGCTGTCCTTGTGGTAATACTGGGGATTTTCTGTAAAGGTTTTGTATCATTTTTAAGTTTTGATGGCTCCGATTTGATCCGGATTTATACAACCCGACAATTGAGTTTACATGAGTAGTGATAGCGTTTTATGGCTCTATTCTGTCTATCCATCAGACCTCATTAGTCATCCCGGGAAGAAGTATCTTTGAATAGCGTCTTACTCAGTCTGGCAGCTTCACTTGTATCCTCAATGAAAGAAAAAAATTGGCCATTTCAGCCCTTGAAAGAACTTTGACCGAGTTTCTTATGATTAAATTGTGTTGTGTGTGTTATTAAATGTTTGTACACAATTGACCGAGAACTGGACCTACATGTTTTATGCCGACCCCGGACGGCTTAAGTTAATGTTCTCAAGAAGCTTTACAAGGCATTATCTACCCTCTAATGTTTCCCATTATCTGCAGAGAGGTAGTGCCCGTTTTTATTGACAAAAAAAACTTTGCTGCTGATGGGACTCTACCTCGAGCTCCGGGCATGCAAAGCCACACACTTAACCTGCATGCCACGGTCACTACCAATGTGTTCTCAATGAACTCACAGAAATTTTTCCAAGATGTTTGCTTTGCATTTAACATGGATCTTTTGTTTATTCAGTCCTGCTCTAGCTTGCTCTTAATGGAGCAAACCTCCATTCGGGTTTTTCTTTAGGTCGCTTGTCCATCAGCTTGCACTTGTAGACTTGCGAGATTGAGACTTGGGGCAGAATTTCTTGAAAGCCTTGTTCATTTTTTTTCGTTATTGACTGCATTGTCTAGATTGCATTGTCTCGTGTCTAGATTTCAATCAATGTTGCTGATCCAGACTGAATAACTTTCTCAGTTAGTTTTTACGGTGTTCCTTACTTGTGTCATCATTTGAAGTAAAGAGAATTAATAGTAAAGAGAATCTTTAAGTGGTCGGAAAATGACTCTTTTCGTGACACCTCCCAGCTATCAACTATGACCTGTTTCCTATTTCTTACTAAAGTTAGGTCGATAATCTCTTCCCTGATTCTATTCTGAAAAGTTGATCCAAAGATGCCGCAGGCCTCCAAACCGCACTAAACAGTGTATTTTTCAGAGTGCATTGGCAGCTCTTTTCAATGGAGCAAGTCACCGTGCAATGATTACCGACTTTATTTTGCCCAAAATGGAAGCATTGAACTTGGTTTGTCGATAAAACTTACCTGTTGGCATATATTTTGCAGCGGCAAATTGGGGGCAGCATCTTTGCACAGTTGCAAAGCAGTCCGTAGTTTTTCATTTTTCTCATCGGGAATAGTGCAGGTTTTGGATGTCATGAGAATTTCAGTAGCTTTAAATGAAACGGCATCTTCATGACGATACAGATTGGGACAAACATCACGTAATTTAGCAGAAATTGAACTAACACTGGCGTTATCCTTTAAATATGAATTGATAAGAGCAACAATAAGCAGTGCACAAGACTCTGAACGAGAAAGAGTGAGATCACGAAACGTGCAAGAGCAGAGCACTGCTTGTTGGTCCTTGGCTAATTGTTTGGCCAGCACTTGGAATTGATGTTCACATAGAATTTTCCACAGACCAAGGACTTCACAGGTATGTTCTAATAATAAATGGAATTGAAAATTTGAGCAGCAATACGTAATGTAAAAGATATACTTATAAAATAATTAAGAGCTGTCAAAGAACGTTTTTCGTCCGCTTGAGCTTGTTCGGCAACATTTCGTTGCTCAGTCATGGGATTGATAGTGGTATTGTTTTGAGCCATATGGCTGTAGCCGTTGGATATGGTAGTTTGATTGTTATAGGAGCGCATAGTACCTGCAAAATAGACAATTCGTAATTATTATGATTGGTTAGCGATAAGTTTAAGAGTTAGCTAACATGATAATTCATTAACGGAATTTGCATCTAGAAAAGCTCTGATGGCATATAAATCCTCCAGTATAAGTGCGCAGTCGGCATTTGTTAGCGTGCTACACATGTTGGCATCAAGACAACGTTTCTTCCAAACAGGGCGCAACAGACGCGCGACATACAAATAAAGACCGTCATGTTTGGCAGAATAAACAATATTGGAAAGATCATTATGATGTGGCATGCCAGCGCCATAAGGACTTTGACTAGACGAAACTGAAAATATATTTTATTGAAAATTAATGCTATTATGTAGTAACTTGAAATAAACGCACTTGGACTCAATGGATAATGTGACTGTTGTAATGGACTCTGCATGGGCGTAGGCTGCAGCGAGCGGGAGATCTGTGTACCGGCATTAGTCATTGGAGTCGACATATACATTTGTGGTGAATTGCGATCTATGCCACCTATAGTCATTGAATTGTTCATGAAATTTTTTTGCCTGACTTCGGTGCCTAGCGTAGTATAAGATCCAGCTTGTGCTGGATGTTGACCTTGCGGATTCATCATCATTTGGTGCTGATAGCCTGGTTCGCCACCATATAACATGAATGCTTGGGCTGCCCACATGGCCAAGTCAGTGCCACGATATTGATCTGAGCACGCCAATAGTAAACAGGTAGCACATGCTTCACGCTCAGACTGAGCCTAAGAATGCAGAAGAAAATTAATATATAAAAAAAAATATGAAATCTGCCATAGAATATACCTGAAAAAAAGCTTTAACAGCCTCATGATGTGGTCCTTGACAAGCCATCAATAACTGTTGCAAAATATCCGATGGTTTGAGCAAAGCAATAATATGTGCGCCCTGATTTGTTAGTAGCACCACTTTCTTGGGCTTTTGAGAGTTGCGCAAAATAGAGTGCAGCTTCGCCTTGCAACGATCACGTATTTGAGCCATACTCCAAACAATGCCGTCTAAAGGTAGTACTGTGGTTGACTCTGCTAAATAGGGACGATTTGGAAAAGGCGCCGAGCTGATAGACCAGAGAATATCCTGATCTTGCTGTGGCGTTGAAACCAGCAACAATGTGCCTTCATTATAATGTGCCGAATGAACCTGCTTCGGCTTATTGATTGTGGTATTGGGCGTATAGCCAGGTGGCAGACGCACATGCAAAAGGTAAAGACCCTGCGGTTTATTGCTGTCATGAGGATGTGTTGGTAGTTGTGGATTGATTCCTGCACCACCGCTAATATTAGATGATGATGAATTAAGGCTTTGGTGTTGCTGCTGTGGTGATGGTGGTTGCTGTTGTTGCTGTATTTGCTGCTGATAGGCATTTTGTGCCATATTAAGCGCTGTTGTGGCAAAGAAAAGACGTACACCACTCTGAGTAACAGCGAGAAGATGAAGATTTGGGCAATCGGCTTTAAGTAATGGACAAATTGATTTAATATTCTTAAACACCGAAGGATCAATTGTTCTATAAAAAAAGTAAACAAGATAATAATTTTTTGTTGAAAGATGCTAAATTTGAAAACAAAAGCATAAAAGAAATCATAACCATAACTAAACATTGACAAAAGTCAAAGTAAACTACGATAACTTATATGAATAAAGCTGCGTTCTACTAAAAAAAAAAACAAATTGGCCATTTCAGCCCTTGAAAGGACTTTGACCGAGCTTCTTATGATCAATTGTGTTGTGTGTGTTATTAAATGTTTGCACACAATTGACCGAGAACTGGACCTACATGTTTTATGCCGACTCCGAACGGCTAAACTTCATGTTCTCAAGAAACTTTACATGGCATTGTTTACTCTCTGAGGTTTGCCATTGTCTGCAGAGAGGTGGTGACCGATCAGAAAAATTTTTTATTGAAAAAAACTTTTCGCCACGGTCACCTGTGTTCTACTATGTGGGAATTATTATCCGGTTTAAAATTTTAAATCAGTTTCAAAAACCTAGGTTAAAGGAAGTACAGCTTTCCAGATTACTTTTTGGCACAACGATCTATACAAAAATAGGATTTTTTTTTTGGGAAATTTTTATGAAGAAAGTTTATTTTTTACATTACTTTTGTATCGAATCAACAAAGAATGCATGTGAAAAGGTCGATTTTGGGCCACTGTCAAACTCTAGTATAAATAAGGAGAAGACAAAGGATGATTTTTGTTTATTAAGTTTAATGGGTATTTATTACGGAGAATTTTGGTTTCATTTCACCATATCATTCTTTTCATTTCTTAATTAATACAAAAAAGCCTCGTTGGACAAAAATAAGTACTCTTTGAAGAGACAAATTAATTTTTAAAGAGACAATCCAAAACTCTACTACCCAAAAGATTGCGGTTGTTTTGTGGGCGCTAGACATATGATTTGTTCATTTCCATATTGGCAATTTCCAGGCCATTTCAAGAAGAATATCGGAGGTACGCAATTTGCAAACGCAACGATAAGCAAGACACGAGAACCACTACTTTGCTCCATAAAAAATCTATTGCTTCTCGTTTCCTGCTTTTCAGCGGTCTGATTTTTCATTCTAAATGAAGGGGTGATGATTTATAGAATGAAATAGAACAATCATAGCAAAGAATTGTAAATAAACACACATTAATGTATTCATCGAAAAATAGTAATAGGTGTAAATAATGTCCGATTGAACTGTTTCTGCACGAAGCGTGACCTTGAGCTACAATACAGTCACCTCCGTTTCATGTTTTATCGAAATTTAAATTAAGCTAAGTTTCAGAACAGAGTGGAAAGAATTCCTTTACAATTTTTTTTTGTTCAAGCCAATTTTTTTGAACAGTCGCAAGGGGAACAGCTGCTTTTAAGGGGAACAGCTGGCTTCTAAATAAAATAAAAACAAATCTCTTTTATACATACTTAATAATGTTTCCTGCGCTGACAGCAATTTCATTTTGTGTAGCTTTAGCAAGTCGACGCATGGTGTTGCAATCTTGTCCCATGTCCCATGCTTCTAGTGAACCTTTTTCGGTAAGAACGTAAAGCAGCTGACGACTGTCATCAATAACAATTTTAACTATAGGATCAGTTTCCTATAAGAATGATCAATAAAATATATGGCAAAAATTTTAAATCAAGACACTAACATACCGAAAATACTTTTAAAAAGCTGGGTACTATATAGGAAACAATGCCTTGAGAATGATTAATCTTCTTACAACGTTTTCCAAACCAACTGGATTCAGCTTGATAGTAAATTTCATACAGGCAACCATCGCGTCCACCAAGAAATATGCGACCATTATTGCTACCGTGTACTACATTAATGGCAACATTATCAGTGCTTAATATAAATATAGGTTTATTCATTAGCTGCATTTCTTCAAAGGTTGCGGTGCTTTGCATGTTTCGTGAAGGGGATGAAATAGTTTTTGTTGTATCGCCAAAAGTAACACCTATATAGAAATTAATACAAATAAACATCGTGACCAAAAGGCTTAGAAGTTAAAAATATACCTAAAACAATGACTTCAATTGGCGTCGTCAGCACTAACAAATATTTGACATCGTTGATGAAAACAGCAGCTTTTGGTTTTATCAATCCTACACTAACAATTAAATGATTAAGACCATCATAATAAGCTACATCGCGAGTCTGCTCATAAGCCCAAATCTGCAGAAAAACAATAAAAATTATCAATGTATTAAAAGTATTCTAACTTCAGGAAGACAAAAATTATGTAAAGCCATTCCATTTTAGTATTTTATACAAAACTAGCGGACCCGGCGAACTTCGACTCGCCACAATTTAACGCCTTCAGATAAACTCCCGAGTAATAATAAAACACAGAGCCATTCCGTAACAATTGCACACAAATTTCCATACAAAAAATGAAATTTCGATTTTCCCAATTTTCCGACTTTTCCGGAGGGTTTTCCCAAAATTTTCTTTCGTAAAAACCTTCTCCAGGCAAATACGAACAACTGAAACAAAAATTGAGCCAAATCGGTCCAGCCGTTCTCAATTGATGAATTACTATACATTTTTCACACCATTTTTATATATATAGAAGATAATACTTAAAAAATAAAGCAACCCACAATTTGCAATAAAGAAATAGAAATTCTTACATATATTTCAGAATCAATGGTTAGCCATGCACGCCCAATTTCTGGAAACAGCCCCATCATGCAGTGACATTTGATATCTGGAGAAGAAAAATAAACATATGCATTAAACTAACCTCAATTCAAGTTTGGTTATTCGGAAAATACACTGCAAACTATAACTTACGCTTAAAGTGCTCCAGTATTTCTGAAGGAATCGGTACTTTGTTAACAGTCTGAACCTGGTTTAGTTGTTTGTGACCCAGCGAAAGGCTAGATAGGTTCTGGTAGTCATAGTCGTTTAAACCACTGGCTGTGGCCATACCATGCTGGCTGATACCTGTCAGCTGTGTATTTCAAAACTTTTAATTAGATCGCATAGTTTTTTGGTAAAATTGTTTATTTACCTCTAATAACCCGGGCGACGCTTGATCTTTGTTATCGTGCCGCTCCAACATGTTACCCGCGATATCAAGAAAATCCGCCTGCGCTATCATTTGAGTATTCATATTGTTTCTCGCACTTTTACCCAAGTATTTCTTTATATTCGTAAACTATAGAATTTAATTTTTACTTTAGTAATTTTTGCAGCTGAAGAACCTCTATTTTAATGCAATTTTTAGCAAATTTTATTAGGAAAGCGATGCAAAAATGAAAAACGTTTGTTTTAAAAGCCGGCTGTCATTTAGCCTTCATGACACTTATTAAACTCGCGCTTTTTTGACATTATTACAGGGCTGCAAAGTTCATTATAAAATTGCAGTATTTAAATATTCAAGCTCGTTCGGCAATCCTTTAAGGGCCAGTTTTTCAGTGCGGGTTTAAACTCGAGTCAAATTGAACTGAGATAAACTCACCAAAAAGGGATGTTAAAACTCTGTTTAATTAGATATTGTAGCATTCGTTTAAGTTGAATTGACTTAAATTATCATATGATGTGTTTTTTTTTGCTTAAACCGAGCTTAAACGTCCAATTTTGGTGAGTTAACCTCGGTTTAATTTGACTAGAGTTTAAACCGGCACTGAAAAACTGGCCCTAAGGGGTATACAAATTTATAGTCCGACCGAATATTCGGTTTCGATTTCGGCCAGTTTCGGCCCTTTTAATCAGTTTCGGCTATTCGGCATCAATATGGTTGAAACCGAATGTTCAGTCGGATACTACTAATTCGGTTCTTTCATATATTTCAATCGTAGATGTGAGTTCGTTTCCATCAAAATTTTTAATGGTGTTAAGTAAAACAAAATCGTGAAACACACAGTCAATTGATTGACTAATAAATGTATTTAGTTTCATTTTGTAAATACAGACAAGCTCTTTTTTTAGACTATAATATTAAGTTATTTAACTTTAAATACTAAAAAGTTTCTTATAGTTAGTGTCCGACCAAATATTCGGTTTCAGATTCGGCCAGTTTCGGCCCTTTCAATCAGTTTCGGCTATTCGGCATCAATATGGCCGAAACCAAATATTTGATCGGACACTACTTATTCGGTTCTTAAATGTATTTCAATGGTAGATGTGAGTTCGCTTTCATCAAAACTTTTAATGGTGTTAAGTAGAACAAGAACGTGAAATTCAGTCATTTGATTGACCGTGTGGGTTGGATCCAGCACAAAACGATAAATGTAGATTTTTTTTTAGATTATAATATAAAGTTATTTGACTTTAAATACTAAAAAGTTCCTTAAAGTGGTATTAAAATTATCTCTTTATTTATTATTTTAAAGTTGAACATTAATATTCAAACGGTCTTATTCATAAAAATATCTTGAAATAGATTTAAAGGGCTCAATAGTCTAAAAGCTTTTTAGAGATTAAATGCTTTTTAAAATTTTGTTATTCATAAAAATATTGTCTCAGCTTATTTGTTAAAATAGGAACACTCTCAATTTGAAATGGGAACAGTGTCAAAAATGGTTTGTGAATTTGTTAAATTCAATAATTTTTTGTTTATTTGTCATAATTTTAGTATTTAGTATATTTGACAATATTTGTGCTCACATTAGAGTAAAAATTTTAAAAGGCTTTATCAAGGGTTTATTGAAGGTTACTCATTTAAGAAGCCTTTATAAGAGATTTTTGTCGTTATTGGACGTTTATGAATACTGTTTTTGAAAAAATTTTTTTTTGTAAAGGCTTTATAAGAGGCTCGTAAATTATTATGAATAAAGGCAAAAGAATATTTATCGTATATATACGTTATTATAATGTTTCAATTGTTATGTTTTTGAAAGCTTTTAACAAAAAAATTAAAAAAATAATTTGTTTCTTAAAACAATTTCCATGTAGACATTCAGTTTCGGTTTCGGTTTCGGCCGAATATTACAAAAATGACCGAAATTCGGTTTCAGTTCACTTATAGTGCAGCCAAAAAAATACTGCAGTAAAAATAAATAAAAATGTATTTAAAACAAATGTAAAGTAGTAGCTCACCGTCCAAATAAAAATGTATTTATTTTTACTGAAGTAAATTATTTATTTTTACTACAGAAAATAAAAATTGTTTATTGCAATTAATTTTCCTACAAATGTAGTATATTTTACTACATAAGTATTTGAAGAAAATTAAAAATCAAATTTATTTTTTGCAGTATTCAAAACTAATTTTTACTACATGTGCAGTAATATTTCTACATTGAAATAAGATTAAAAATAAGTGATTTATTTTTTATTATATCAAACATCTATATTATATATTATATTTCATGCAAGATTATTAAAAAACAAAAACATGAACAGCTCCCTGCGACCACAATCACGCAACAGCTCGAAAAAGCTTAATGATAGCGTTTGCAAAACAGTCAGAACAGTGCAGAACAACTTGAGTATGAAGTCTTCAGCTTCCACTATGAACACGGCCTGTAGAATAGTTAGCGCAACAGTGCTCAATGCAACAATATCCACTGTAAGAAGAAGTACATTTGAAAGCAATAAATAAATTTAACACTGATTACTTACCAGCAGGTCGAAAATCTTTTCAACTTTGTTTAGTTTTGATTTTTATTTTTCAAAAATAAAAATATAAAATCAAAGGCAAAGATTGCTACTTTTTTCTTTTACAAAATTCAAGTTTGTATTCACAAGAAATACATCCGAACAAATACTTACTACATTTAACTACATCGTGTAGTATTAATTATTCAAGTGTAAATGCAGTAAAAAGATATTGAACAACTACATTTGTATTTTAAAATAAATAAAACTACATATTTATGAAATAAATACACGTTATGCTGTAAATTTTACTTCAGTATTTTTTTGAGTGTACTTTTCATAGTAGCAATTTTTTCTTTTTTTATTTTTTCTTTTGTTTTCATTTCGTTAAGAAACTTTTCATTTCGTTGTTATGCATAATAAAATGCATTGAATTTAAAATTGCTAGAAAGAAATGTTTTTTAAATGTAAAAACATGGTGATTTTTATACGGCACACTTATCCTTTAAAAATACTTTCTTTTTTATCCATGTATAGGAAGACCCATATTTTTAGCTTAAAAAAAATCTTGGATGATGTAAAAAAACATTTGAGTTCTAAAAGAGACTGCTCAAATTGTTTTTTAAAAATTCAGCAAGGTTTTTCTGTGAATAAAGGTCTACAGAAAATACTTCTAATAAAAGAAGTGATCACAGGGTTCAATAATACTACTTGGCCCAAAATTGTTCGAATAAACGACATAGTGACTCTATGGATTCTCAATTGGATTCTACAAGTGTCGGCGGATGTTGAACTCTTACACATTCTTAATACCAAATTTTAAAAATGCTTTAGCACATATGATACTTTCTTTTTCCTATTTTTAAGAACTTTAACTAAATCTAAACTGAGCAGCACATCAAAAAAGCAGATATATTTTTAATTGATATGAAAAGTAGTTGCGCAGTGAAAATCGGGAAGGCCCTCTCCCTTTCGTTAGATACCAAGCGAAGTGTCAGACACGAAGACGAAGCTCCAGCGAAAAAATATTGGATTCGGTACCCAGCGGTGGCCAAGGCAGACGAGGAAGACCGCATCTCCGTTGGAAAGACCAAGCATTGGATAACCTGACAACGCTTGGAGTTTCAAACTGGCGCCAGCAAGCGCACGACAAAAGAGGCTGGCGCAAATTCTTATACTATGTTCACACTGAGATCAAATTAGTTAATTTCGAGCTTTTATGTAATTTCGACTGAAATTATCTAAAAAAGGTTGCATGAGCATCCCTTTAAAGTCGATTGAGCATTTGCATCATATATCAGCTTTTTGCAAGTTCAGGGTTTGCTTTCTGCAAATGAAGTATATAAATATTTTTTAATTCCTTCAATTCACAAAATTTCCATTCTTACCTCTTCCATGTTATTTAATTAGTTTTACAATTTTACTATATCTTCTCCTGCTTCTAATTTTTTCTTTTGCTTTAATAAAATAAATCAGCTGATTGATGTTATAAGTTTGCCTGTTCGTTTGCTCAGCTAAATCGTTGAGCAAAGGTATCTGGTTTGTGCAAAAGCTTCTTCATACAAACTTTGACAGTTCATTTATAAGGAGAATAAACTTATACAGTTTATACCGTTTATAAGGGTTTTGCCCAGTTGCATGAATACCCTTAATATTCCTAAAATAACAGCTGATCACTGCCTAAAGCTTTTGTAAACGGGTTTTTTATATATTTTTTGGAGTACGCAAGTCCAAATGCATATAAAAAAAAATATAAAAAGAAATCTTTGGGTTTGCCACCTTAAGTGTAGCTATTCCAAAACAATTTTTTTTTATATTCTATGTAACATATGGCGTTTTCGTTTCTACCAAAAAATGTTGCCCTGTCGCAGTGCAAAATGTTTTCAATGTTGCCCGCAACCCTGTAAAAGTGCATGTTTTTGCCTACTCGAAAAATGTCAACTTAAACAAACGAATATAACCATCCTTGTCTAACGCACGCATGTCATAATATTATCGTTTTAAAAACAGCTGATATGCAGGGCAATCATCTACCCTGAGAAAGTTTGCAAGGCAGAAAATGCGCCTTTTTTGCCCTCTGTGAGTGTGACATTTTAAGAAACGAACACAGAATTTACTCACCCGTTTGCACTTATTTTAGAATCGAACACGAAAAAAGGCAAGGGCAATGAAAAGGCAACATTTTTTGATAGAAACGAAAACGCCAATAGATATCACTATGTAACAATATAGTGTTTATTTAAAAAAACTTTTAACTATTGCATACCAAATGAAAGCTAAGGTTTCAGGCTTTAAAAATAAAGTAGATTTTAAGCATATTAATATTGCAAATTTTTGAGAAAATAACGGTTTTATCAGTAGTAAAAAGTAAATATAATATAAAATCTCTTTAAAATTATACATCTTGCCGAAATGAACTTTTTTTTGTATTTTTTCTAACAGATAATTTAATTGTCTTTCCAACAACGGGCATAATTGAAGAATAATGGAAATGCAAAATTTGTGTTTTTTTACATGTAATTATATGGATTTGGGGCTCCTAAGTTCGATTCTGAAAAAATTAAGAGTCGCTCTCAAGTGGTTTAGAAGTTATAGGGATCAAAAGTTGAAAAATTACTACACATTTGCCTGTTTTTCGATTTTTTTTAATAAAATTTAAGCAATATGGGTAGCAAGAGGTCATACCATTCAGTTAGGTATTAATTATAAAAAATCCATTTATTGCTAACTATCCAAAAATGAAAAATTGTTATAAAAAATCGCGCGATTTTTTATAACAATTTTTCGCCTGCGGCGCTTTTTTCGTCTCAATATACTATATGTAAGTGTACAACAAACTTGAAAAGTACTTGCATTAATTGTTAAAATATAAAACTTAATATATTGTGCACACTTGACTGTTCACCCTTTTACGAAATAACAATAAATAACATACTTCTATGAAACCATTTATATTTCTAGTCTCAAAGACAAACACTTCAAAAGGACAACCAAAATTAGCACACCTCAAATTCTTTGAGTACAAAAACAGTTATATCATCCAAAATAATGCATAGATTTTTATGATTGAATGCTCATTAAAAAGGTTTTAGCATAACCTTTCTTTTGATATCCATTACGTTTACTTATGTTCGAAAACAACAACAAAAAAACACAGGTTTTTAACCCCATTTTCATAAACGTTGACCCCTATAACTTCTAAACCACTTGAGAGCGACGCTTAATTTTTTCACCATTCAATTACTTAGCTCAAAACACGCATTTTTTAAAAAAAAAAAAGAAAAAAGACCATTTCCATTATTCTTCACTTGTTCCCAACAACGTATCAATACATAAAATCTATTGGATATTGGAAAAGATATAGATGTTTATTTCAACAGATCTTGTAACAAGTAAACAATTTTAAAAAACGATAACTCGATAACAAGATGAGATATCGATATTTTGTTCGACCAAACCTATTTTTTTGTTGTTTTAAACAAAAAAACACTTTCAAATCGCGGCGCCCAGGAAATCGTAATCGTGCCCCAAATAGTATAAAAGTACGTAGTTTGCAACCTTGATTCACTGTCAAACACATGTTGGATTCATACTCAAACCGTCAAACCGAACGCAAACATTCGTTACAGAAAAACAAATATTTTTGTATATTAAACTATTTAGCGTAAACAAACGCTAATTATTTAAAAAGAACATAACAGAAAACTTAATAAACAAGAGTTTGCAAAATGATACACGATGTTTTGTTGTCCTGTCTGAATTTATATTCGAATCAGCTACCAATCGAGGAATTTGTGGTCAGTTTGTGTTGAGCAATATGTGTTAATTTGTTGTAAGAATATTAATGGTTTTTATATGAAAGGTTTCTGATGCCGTTTCCACATATTTGCATCCTTGCGAGAAAAAGATTCTACAAGATATCATCGGTATCATTAACTTATTACGCGATATTGCAAAGTTCACAAAAATGTATGGCAGCAATCACAACATAGCGTTGAATACACCAATTGTGGACACAGATGGTGAGTAGGTCAATGGCAACTTATGTGCAATCTTATTATAAACTTATTTGCATTTTTAGAGCCCTTGCAGAATGGCTTATATCTCAAAGCCTTTGCCAATGGTATCGATACAGTGTTGGAAGACTATTATGAGAGCATCACCGAATTAGAGCGTCGTTATTTGCAAAATCCAACGCAATCGTTGTTATTCATCTATCAACAGTTGCAAGTTTATGAGCCGTTGGTGCTCTTCCTGCGCAAGTTGATACGCGGTATACGCACTCAGAAGCTACACGGCTGCGCCATCATTCAGTATTTGTATCAGAACATGCAACATGGAGATCAACGCATCTACAGAGCAATGCGAAAGTATGTGCAAGCTCTCTGTTTTGTTTATATTTTGAATTAAAATTCATTTTTTTGGTAAAGCATTCAAGCTGCTGTTAATGTGGTGTTCCTCAAGCAGCTGACCCATTGGATTCTTTATGCCAAAATAGTTGATTCATATGGCGAATTTTTTATACAATGTGCAGAAACTCGCAACAACAGCACCATGGAAAGTGAAAGAGGAACAAGTACTGGCAGCGACAAGCATACTGTCACAACAATGTCTGTAAGTTAAACTATAATCAAATTAAGTATTTGAAGTTGTCATTGCTGTGTGAACTTAACTAGGATGCAGCCAGCACCTATGCCGAAATTTGGCGCTATGAGATTTGCTATGAATTCCTGCCACATTATTTATCTGCCAGCTGGGCCGAGAAGGTGCTTTTTATCGGTCAAACTGTGCTTATATTTAAAGTTGATGCGAATAAAATCAATAAAAATGCTCAAAATTGGAACAAAACCGAAAAGAGTGCAGTCGATGGTGAGGATTCGTTGTGGAATGAAAAGGAACACATTTACTTTGGTAAAATACAAGCGCTACAAAATAGTGCCGAGCTAAATGTGTCCCATTATGAGCGCGTCATTGACGAAATTAAACTCTATGTTACGACACGTCTCTCAGAGATAGCTGTTAATCAGGCAGATCTGGTGCAGCAGCTCAAGCTTATTAAAGATTTCTATCTGCTAGGTAGAGGCGAATTATTTTTGGAGTTTATACGGCAAACTTATGTGATAAGTCGCGACGAAGATAATGAGAATAAAATACGTGATTTTGTCAAAGCTTTTGAGGTGACTGAATACAACTTTTCTTAATCCAATTTTCTCCAACTGAATAAAACAAAATAATAAATTTTGATTGCAGTCCGCTGCTCATGCCGTAGGTGTATCTGAGGACTTGGAACAGTTTGCTCTATGCATTCCAAAGCCAACAATGGAAGGCGAGGAAAATAATGAGTTTGGTTATATTCAGCATGTGCAGTTGCAGTACAAAATCAACTGGCCACTTCATTTGCTCTTCTCACCCAGAGTCATTGAGCGTTATAATATATTATTTCGTTTTCTTTTGCTCATTAAACAAATGCAATATGAGCTGCATATGCTCTGGGTCCGACACACACGCGAGTCGAAACAAAACGAACCGCAAAACATAAAAGTTATGCATATGCGTAACCAGCTTATGTTTTTTGTGGATAACTTACAGTATTACATACAAGTGGATGTGCTTGAAAGTGAGTAAAAGTTATGACGTAATTTTATAGTTTTAATAAGTAATTTTTACTTTTATCTTCCAAAGGTCAATTCAGTATTTTGCTGAATACAATTCTCAATAAAGCAGATTTTGAGCAAATTCAAAGAGCACACAGTGTATTCCAAGCCAATATTCTGTCACTTTGCTTTTTACTAGCTGATGTGAGTGACGAACATATTTAAATAAATATATGCTTTACTCAGTTAAGTTAAATATATTTGTAACTTTTTTTTTAAATTTTTTAGGAGGATGTCAACAAAATGAGCATGTTGCAATCTACAACATTGACTTCAAATAATCCTGTCTATATTATACTCAATGATATATTTCATCTTTGTGAAGATTTCTCTGGTGTATTGGACACGACTGATGCAACATTGGAAGAACTCAATGATAGCATCGATCAATTAGATGAGCGGTAAGTGTACACTGATGAGAATAAAAGTGTAATTTTATAACTTATATTGATATTTACTTAATGTTCAGGTTTAGTAACTTAATTCAGCAGCTGATTCGATTACTGGTTAATCTCAAAGCGGCACCCAGTACTACTCCACTCTCACAATTATTATTGCGCTTGGATTTTAATCACTGGTTTAGCACTCGCAACAAGCGCATGGACGGAGATGAATTGAATTATTAGATATTTTATTTAATGTAGCGTTAGTTTAAATATTTCCATAAAAACCTTTTGTTATATTTTTAAAAAAAGATAATCTTCCCTACGAAAGAGCCGAAAGAAATTTTTTTAACGCCCTAAAAATGATCCATTGCCATTTTTCAACTTAGTTTGTCTTTGTTAATAAAGAGAGAAGCCACTAATATAACTAAAAAAGTAATATAGAAGACCAGTGCACCCCGCGCTGGTCTGGTGTTGTTCTGCGCTTTTTCCGCAGGCGGTGTTATAACTACATTTCAAAGGGATTGCTGTAACAGTTAATGTTGAAAGACATGTTGGGAAAACTCTTGTGGTTGAATTGTTTCAGTTAAGCCTGCTGGATTTAAGCAATTTCTAATTCTATATATTCCAATAAAACTCATTTTAACAACATGTCTATATATCATCTTTGAGTAAACCTTGGAGTTATTTGGGAGGTCAAAGTATCTTTGAACACTCCTACAAAGCTATTTGCTAGAACTGCATTTTAAAGAAAAGCTATGAACAATTATGATTCTTTGGTTAGAGTGGCGATACAGCTACGAGCAGTATCAAATTGGCTCTGTTTAGCCGTTTTGATGCCACAACCTCTAATTCGCAGGTTTTCTAGTGTGAGGAAAGATAATGAGGCATGCTTCCTCAGAGCCTTCCTGTTCGGTTAAGGAATATGAGTATATATATGATGCGTATAGTTGAAACTTCTTGTAGGTTGTCGAAGAAGGGTTTTCCCAGTGTACGAAACGAACAATATTTTTTGATATGAAAAAATATATCGCTTATCGTGTCCAGAACGAACGAAACCGATCGTTTCAAGATACATAAAGATGCGGTAAGTCTAGATCTTGCTAGCGCTGAGCAAGTACATATAAAGTGTAGCACTGTTTGCTTTGTGTATGGGTCGTATAGCTACGAAAGTGGAGTTAAAGGGAATATCAAGTCTCTCCGCGGGAGCGCAAATGCAGTAGTGACCCGTACTGATTGCCGATAGTCTAGATATATCACACCTTAATGAGCTACTTAAAATGTATAAAGGCCACATTTTTCTGTCTTTAGCGCAGGTAAGCATTAAATTCCTCGATATTCTATTAGCTAAGTCAGAACTACAGGCTTACTTTTCCCTTACCCGTGTTCAGAAAAACAAGAACTGGTTCTGCTGTGAACACATCAAGGAAAGAGCCCTACCTGGCTAGTTCATCTGCTATCTCATTACCATAAAAGTTTCTGTGGCCGAAAACCCAAATAACGGTTACATCAACTATCTGGTTGTATCGCAGCATTTAGTTTTTGTTGGCTCAACTTATAGCTAGACACGCCTCTCTTATCGCTAGAAGTTCGGCCTAAAAGACGCAGGCTGAGTTTGGCAGGCGGAATGAGTTAGCAATACCAGTTTCTCTGAGTATATACCGGCTCCAACTCCTCATTTCATCTTAGACCCATCGGTATAGGTTATATCAAAATAAGCAGTTGGGGCCCACTGAGCCGTACCGCTGTGGTTGTTATTTTGCTGGTGAATATGTTTTGCAAAGTTGAAGTTGGAAATGTTGTAGTCTGTGCTGGTTACAAGTGACCAGTTCCGGTGGCAGTTGACTAAGGATTTTTCCGTTTCCACATAGTTTTTTCCTCCAGTTGTCAGACTCCTTTAGTCTGTTCGCACTGTTCGATGCAGTTAGTTTAATTTGAAGGTCAATGGGAAGCAAGTGAATTACAACGTTCAGGACATCTGTAGCACATGAACGAATTACACTCGTTATGTCTTCGCAGAGCGCTGAACTCTGGTAAGTTAATAGTGTATGCTTTGCTTAGTGCAGGCCACTACACTAGTGCAAGATATGAGTTGATCTGACGCACTGTTGCAGTGTAAAGTTATAGTAGGGTTTTCGGCTTACCTCATCTCTTGTCGGATGTTTTTTTAAGGGCGTCGAAGTCTTTTTTACCCTTTGTTCAATGTTTAATTTCCAGCTGAGTTTCGAACCTAGTGTGGTTCCCAGATATTCATCACAGCTGGATAAAGAAAGTATTTGATCGTTTCTACGTGATAAATTGAAGAGCTGCTCTTTGGTTTTTGTGGTAAACAATATCAGTTCTGTCTTGCTGGGATTCACTCCTAGTCGTCACTCGGCCTCCATAATATCCACGTCATCCGCATATGCCAGTCTTGATACCACTATTGTTGAGTAGATTCGGCAAACCGTTCATAGCTATGAGCCAAAAAAACTTGCTATATGCACGTATCTAATAAGTTTGCTGTTACTTAGATACGCCTGAATAACTCTTGTACTCAACATCGAAACAATCCAGTTCTTCACAGGTTCCACACCCTTCTCGGTGAGTCACGGATGGTAACAATGCTAATATTGTTGAAAGCTCCTTCAGTATCAAGCAGCTAAAGTGAATTGTTTGAAATGTAGAGATCTCTTAATGGTAGTACTAACTCATGCAAAGCAGTCTCCGTTGATATCCTTTGAAGTTAGTCATTTTGTGCTATGAATATTGATGTTTTATATATTATGTTTCTATTAACAATTATAATGTATTTGTGTATTAATTATAGTTATTATCTTAGAACTAGTTTGCAGTGCGACTAAAATATATTACAATTGTATGCGTTTAATATCCTCCATACGGAAATCGGTCCTATAAAAAAAATTTTATTGAAATAAAGATATACGCAGTTACAGAAATTATGATTGTTTTTTTACCGTAAAGTTAATATCGTGCGTACTTCGTTCGGTGTTATACGCCAGGAAGGCATATCGTTGCCGGTCTCGGGATTCCAATAGTCTGTCAACTCAGATACTTTTTCCAAATTCAATAGAGTCGCTATTTGCGAAAGGCGCGTCATTTTATCGCGCACAGACCAAGATGTGGCACCAGTAAGATATGAACCTAAAGCACGCACTTCCTGGTCGAGGACAAGGCCGCCAAGCTGGAGTTTATATAGTAAAAATTAATGATTTCTTTCATAGAAACACTTAGCAATTAAAAAAATATTCCAAATTTAGCCTATTTATGAAATATATCGCTCTTGTTAATTATCAAAATTAACCATTTCATTATTACAATTTTTGAATTAAATTTTTATAGAATTTGTTCAATTTGAAAAATTTAGCTGAAGTTGTTTTGAAGTTTTGTCAAAATTATTACACTTCAATGCTTTTGTTTCGTTATGGAAGAATTTTCTTGTTGGGAGCAAAAACCATTTTTTTGTCATAAATGGGCTGGTTAAGTTGAAAATTTTGTTCTTACCCGATTGAATGTACTTTTCTTGATATCACGTTCTAGGCGCATTGTTACTTCTGTCGCTAAAATACTAACCAAGGCATCATAATTTCGTGGACTTAGGGATGTTTTAAAGGAATTCAAGAGTCCATCGATTTGAACAATCAAGAATTGTACAAATGTTTCGCCTGCTTCGTATGCGGCCAGTTCTTCCTATTTTAAATAAAACTATTAATAGAAAAAAAATTTTTAAAGTACACCAAAATTACTTCTGTCAGGTAATGATTGTAGCTTAAGAACTGATCGACCCACGGATTCAAGCGTGGTTTTATTGCACTGGATCGTAACTGTTGCATGCCAAAGTCAACACAGGCCTTCAGCGAATCACGCACGGCCTTCAATTCGGAAATGCAGCTATCTAAAATTTGTCGCTCCATAGGCATCATATTTGGAAAAGTGCCATTGATTTCCTGCACCATAGTATTCCACAGCGTTTCAATGTATTCAGTAGACATATCGGCGTTATTTAAATGCACCAGAAAACTCATGCGCGCCTTGTCGCTATCGCTAGACTGCAGCTTACCCTGTTGTATTGTGCTCTGAATGGCATTGTAGGCCTGCGCCAAGTCGATGTAACCCGATGGATAGCCATTTTTTAGTGGAGTTTTCATGGCATTAACAAAATCACCATCTAGACAAGAAGCAGCATTATTGATAACGGCACACGTACCACTAATGGACTGTGTAGTTAATGAGCGTCGCACCGATTTGCGTAGTATAAAGAACACATCATCAACCATGGAAGAGCATTGTTGACCAGGTTCAAAAGAGTCCAAAGCAATCGCTTTAAGCACGCTTTCCTCCATAAAGTATCTTGAAAATAGAAATATAATCAAAATAAAAGAATAGAACCAATCAAAACGGAGTTGGTTTTACCTTTCAAAGAGCAAATAGGTGCCAAGCAGCTCTTGCATTTGTCGACTTAAATCGGACTTGGTAAGCACCTTCTCCAATTTTTCTAACTTAGGCGCTTGCGCTTCTTTTTCTGGTATGCTAGCCTCTATATCTAACTAAAAAAACAATTTATATATTTGAAGGATATAAATTAAGTGCCTACCAAAATTTAGTGTAAAATACTCACCATAATTCTTCGACGCATAAACCGAAAATAGAGTTCCGCTCTTGAGTGCATAACTGTGATTTCAGCAATAATTGTATCAATATCCTTGGGATTGAGTTTATCCACTGAACCACCAGAAGGCTTACGATAATGACCCAACACCTGGCTGCTGCCACCTAAGCTGCTCAATACACGTTGACTTTCATTGATCTGTTGTATGCGACGCGCTATCTGCCGGTTTTTGTTGAATTCTAAAATTAAATTTTTCACTTCCATATCACATTCACGTTGTAGTATCTCCACCATGTCCAAAAGATATCCCGCACCATAGCATGCATCAATTATTGGTTGATTGACCTCTATAACGCGGGCAAAGTTTTCCATTAGCGTTGTGAGAGAATCGGCATAAGCTACTGGTAACCGCTTTTCAGCTTTTGCAATATCCATGGCATTGCGTAACTCTTTTTGTGCTTTATTGGCCAACTTTTGGCATATATATGTCGAGAACTTTTCAATGCCTTCGTGATGTCTGCCTAGCAATGGAAAAATTTTGAAGAAACGTTCTATCGATGCTAAATCGTCCTTCTTAACTGCTTCTTCGAATTTACGTGCAATTAATTCACGCATGTTCTCTGTTGCGCCTTCCAGCGTGCGTACCGCATCACTTACCGATGTTACAGAGCCCTGCACATCGTCAGCAGTGCGCTGTAAGAGCAACTGATCCATTGAAAGGAAGCGACTAATATGTCCAGCACCCTTCTCATAGTCCTCCTCGCGTATGGCCGTGACCACACCCTGACTGCATAGCTGCAAATCAATAAGATCGTGCACACGTTGCTGACATTCCGAAGCACGACTGCGAGCCAAATCAAGACGACGCACCTTGGCGCTTACCGATTCAGCAAGCTGTGCTGTCTGGGTGATTTGTTTATTTAGCTTCCGTGAATCGTTATCAACTGCATTCATCACAGACATGGCTCGGCCAACACCACTCATTTTTGTTTCGATCTGACATTGTTTAGCCAGCAGTGCCTCTAAGTTGAAGTTGATTTCGTGCTAGTTTAATTGGTTAGTATTTTCATCGGAATTTTGAGTTGTGGGTCTGACTTACCTCTTTTTCGGCAATTAAACTCAGCACATTATCAACGTCTTCAATAGTGTTGATATTGATCACACCCACCAATGTTTTTATATCCATTTTAATGTAAATTTACCATTAAATGATTTAGAGTAAATAAAACATTTTTCTACTTTTGCCAGCGTATAATTTGCCGATTTTTTCTTCATTGAACTGTCATGCTGGCAGAACAGCTGATAACAATGCTGCCAAGCTGTCGTTCATACTTTTCTAGTGTTGGCAAACGCAATTATTTATTATCATAGTCATAATTAGATGATATTATAGATTTTATTGTTAGTTTTTTATTTTTAAGAAAACAAATGTATTTATTAGTTTTAAGTCACTGAGATTACCTCTAAAGCCAATATTGAGTATTGAGCAAAACTCATTAAACAAATCAAACAAATGTAAATTTAAATATAAGCATTAATTAAACCAACTTTCTATTGTAACACGAAGCTTTGTATCACTTATAATCATGTTATTTTAGATAAAACATTATAGTCTAAAACATATTACTATGTCTATCATAATACATTGTACCTTATAACTAGTGTCCGACCGAAACCAAAATTTTGGCCGAAACCGAAACCGAATTTCGGCCATTTTTGTAATATTCGGCCGAAACCGAAACCGAAACTGAATGTCTACTTGAAAATTGTTTTAAAAAACAAATTATTTTTTTTAATTTTTTTGTTAAAAGCTTTCAAAAATATAACAATTGAAACATATATAATAACGTACATATACGATAAATATTCTTTTGCCTTTATTCATAAAAATTTACGAGCCTCTTATAAAGCCTTTACAAAAAAAAATCTCAAAAACAGTATTCATAAACGTCCAATAACGACAAAAATCTCTTATAAAGGCTTCTTTAATGAGTAACCTTCAATAAACCCTTGATAAAGCCTTTTTAAAATTTTTACTCTAATGTGAGCACAAATATTGTCAAAAATACTTCAAACTGTTTCAAAAAATATGGAAACATGGCAAAACATATCAAAATATTGAAAATAAAAATTATAAGTGACAATTTTTTTCAGAGAAGAACATAGATATAACATTTTGTTGACTGTTTGCATGTCAAAATATTGATAAAATTATGACAAATAAACAAAAAATTATTGAATTTATCAAATTCACAAACCATTCTTGACACTGTTCCCATTTCAAATTGAGAGTGTTCCTATTTTAACAAATAAGCTGAGACAATATTTTTATGAATAACAAAATTTTAAAAAGCATTTTATCTCTAAAAAGCTTTTTGACTATTGAGCACTTTAAATATATTTCAAGATATTTTTATGAATAAGACCGTTTGAATATTAATGTTCAACTTTAAAATAATAAATAAAGAGTTTTGTGCTGGACCCAACCCACACGGTCAATCAAATGACTGAATTTCACGTTTCTGTTCTACTTAACACCATTAAAAATTTTGATGAAAGCGAACTCACATCTACCATTGAAATATATGTAAGAACCGAATTAGTAGTGTCCGATCAAATATTCGGTTTCGGTTTCGGCAATATTGATGCCGAATAGCCGAAACTGATTAAAAGGGCCGAAACTAGCCGAAACCGAAACCGAATATTCGGTCGAACACTACTTATAACACTTATGTCATTATTAAGCAAAGACTCAATAAATTTAAATTGAAAAATTGATCTTATAGATAGTGTCCGACCGAATATTCGGTTTCGGCCCTTTTGATCAGTTTCGGCATCAATGAAACTAACTTTTTTAAATTGTTATTTCGTTAAAGGGTGAACAGTCAAGAGTGCACAATATCTTAATTTTTTATAGATATTTTTATTATATTGAGATTAAAAAAAAGCGCCGCAGGCAAAAAACTTTTATGTTTTGATATATGCAGCTGAAAGGTTCACCCAAGGTCAAATGTGCATAATATATAAAATGGAATATCTTCAAAAGTAATCCATGGGTTCTTTTGATAAATAGCTCATTGAAAAGGTAAAAGCATTACCTTTCTTTCGATATCCATAATGTTTAGATTTGTAGGAACATTTTTTTTTAAATTAAAATCACAAGTCTTTCGGTACGATTTTTGCAACTTTGCACCCCCTATTACTTCTAAACCACTTGTGAGCGGTCCGATATTTGTCCATAATTGGACTTAGAAGGTCTAAAAACAAATAATAACAACAAAAAAAAATTTAAATTTGAGTTTCCAGTGATCTTCAATTATGCAAAATTTTGGCATTTCATGTTCTGTGACAATTATAAAGAATACAAATTTTCAATTTTGAAAAATGTTTGAATTTGAATCTAATAGCGTTTTCTTTTTCGTCGAAAAATTTTACCTTCTAAAGATGCAGAATTTTTTACATATTGACCTCAATTCACAGAATATTGGCCTGGTTTTAGCTGAGATCAGAAAAATGCAAAAATTTTCAAAGTTGTTCAATTCGACATTTAGCTGTTCATCCGACAAAAGTTTACCAATGGTCCTAGTATTTTTGAAAGCAGCCCCACAAATTCTGTGGGAATAAAAAGCTTAAGTAAATGAAAACAGCAGTTTTATTTCTCAGATATACAAATATTGTAAATAGTCCCAAAAACATTAACATATACTAAATAAAATACGTATAAACTTTCAGTGGTATATAAAATACATTTTTGAATGTAAACTAAAATTATGTGCTTAATTATATGAGTCAGACATTCGCAAAAATTCACTCTATGGGAATAAGTGGCAAGTCGTAAATAAAAAAAAAATTAAAATTATAAATATAAAGTGCTAAATTTTCCTCTTATCTCGTTTTATTCCAAAATTTATGAAAGTTCTAGTGTGCTCCATCCCTTTGTAGAAGATATAGATATATTTTACTAACAGCCTTGCTTTGACATTGAATATTGCTCTCCGCAACTTGGCAATTTCTAATCCAAATGTGGCAATATAACTTGCCGTATGACATGCTTGTTGGTGTGCCACGTTAGATGATGTACAAATGGTCTCACCACAATAATCAATTTTCCACTCTCCTCTAAAGTCTTTAAGCCAATGGCATCAGTTGCATATATTTCGCGTTGATTGAATGGTATAACATCCAAAGATTCATTAAAGTAACCAAATTGACTGGGTAAAAAAATAAAATTCATATTTTAAGAAGAAAAGCTTGAGTAAATAATTGCAAACAAACCTTGATTGCCAAGGCGTTATGACGCCATCATTGGGGCCGCCAATTAAAACCATTTTGTCCAATTTAGTTATAGTGTTCTTAAAATCAGACGAATTCGAGCACTTAACTTCATTATTAACCAAAGGCAAGAAATTGCTATACTTCAAATACATATCATGTTTGTTTGGATCATTCCAGTAGTTGCCTACCGAGGTATGTTGACCAACCCGCGAATAGAATAACTCAAAAGCAGATTTAGCCGCAAGATCGGGAAATATTAGATGTAGAAAACTAGCTGTAATAAATAATGAGAAGACACATAAAACTTAATAAATAAACAAGTAGTCACGATGACGCACTTCCGTATTGGCCTGCCTGCGGTGACGATAAAGAGATGAAGGTTTTTATATTATGCTCCGGCAATGATTGTATGGCAGCGCGTGCCAAGAGGCCACCTTGGGAGTAACCTTGAAGTAATAAAATCAGCATTTAAAATATATGTTACAATATTCATATGTAGCTATCAGATAAAAAAAATCTGAATTAACTACCTAGCACAATAATGCCCTCCGGATGCAACTTGCCAATGCTGTCCAAGTAATCACGCAATTCCTGCACCTGCTTCCAGGCACTCTCTAAGCTATACCATCCGCTGAACTTGTCACAATTGTACACTTTGGTGCCTGGATGACGCTACAAGCAACAAAAGCACAAAAATGCAGTCAACTTTAGAAATATGCTTCATCATGCCGTGCATTGAACTCTCGGCAACCTACCTTCTCTATTTCCCGCACCATCACCACCATGGATTCAGCTCCTGATAGTATACCATGCAGTATAACCACAGGTTTGTATGCTACACTGCATTTAATAAAAAGCAACAGGACGAACACAAAATTTAATCCGATTTTCATTCTTTAATTTCGTTATCAATTGAAAATCGTGTGAAAAATACGCAATATATGATTAAGTTTTGTTGTTATTTTTATCTGTTTCAGCTTGATTTTGCAAAAGCGTAATTTTGTTGTTGTTTTTAAAAGAATTTGTTTACTACTAGTTTAGAATTACAAATTAAATGTCAATAGAACATCGCGTACGCAAACAGGCACAGTGAGTGACTCGCTTGCAAAAAACAGCTGTTGGCAGGGCTGCAAGAATTCATTTTGCATAATTTCAAAGCATAGGTTTTTTTTTGTTATTTTCGTTTCTTGTGGTTTCATTTACATTTTATTGTTTCTGTTCTATTTTCACCGTTTACATTTAACTATGAAAGCTTATAAAGGTCTAGGAGAAAAGCATTCCTTGCCCCAGTACAAAATGTTGTTAGATTAAAAGAAATATTTTTAAAAATTTAATTTGATTGATTTTGTTTAATATATTTTAAGTTATTTGTTTTCTAGGGGATTAATCGTTTAAAATACTGATAATATTTATTCGTCAATTCTTTATTGTAGTCTAATATTTAACTTAATGAATAAAAAAGTGAATTTTTTGATATATCGAATTGTAAAATCAAAAACGTTCCATCATGCAGTAGCTAAATGATTGGCGTGTCTTCTCAAACATATTGAAGACTGCTTAGGAAATTATTATTGAAAAAAATTTTAAAAAGAAGATCTTTATTTTTATGAATATTTTTAGAAAAAGCCATGTTTGAAAATTTGTTAATATTATGATTATCTACTTAACTGCCCAAGCAACAATTGCTATCTTTATTTTGTCCTAAAGACTTCCTGAAGTAATTTCTCTTACGAATGACACACTTACGATTATCTCTAAACGATATCTGTAAGATACTTGTAAAACTCTTCTAAGCTCATTTTGGCACTATATAAGTGCGAGTTGTTTTTTTAAGAGCGCCCTCATATCAACCTCTTAGACCACTGAAACAAGATCAAAACTCTTAGAAGCATTGTCTTAGACAAGACTTACAGATCTAGTGAAGAATATACTCTTAAGAGAATTAAAACTCTTAAATAAAATATTTTTATTAGGATTATGTATACATACAATACTTCCCAAATTATTTTATCTATAATATTGTATATGCGTGGTGTAATATTTTACCACAGGCATAAATTTCATTGCGATGGAAGCTTTACCGTATGAATCTTATATTGAACCTCGGTTAGAAGCTGTTCCCGCAAAAATCAACATTAAAAGTTTTATTTAATTAAAAAATTATACTTAACTCTCAATAAATGCACTATAAGGCAGTTTTAAGAGTTGATGCTCCATACAAGAGTACAGCTCTTACTTCAAAAACAATATATTTAAGTAAGTCACATATAAGAGTTGTATACTCTACGAGATGGGTTGAAGGCGAAATTTGTAGGGCCACCATTTTGAAAAAGCATTCACTAGTCCGACCGTTGATTTTATAATCAGAGTGATGCTCTTGTAGTCAGACCATTGCTCTTATAATTAGAGTGATACTCTTCTAGTCAGACCGTTGCTCTTATAATCAGAGAGATACTCTTCTAGCCAGACTGCTACCCTTAAAATCAGAGTAGTACTCTTCTTGTCAGACCGTTGTTCTTATAAAAATCTTCTACTCTGACAAATGTCATAACGGATGTAATATAATTTTTATTGACACTTACAGGGTCCTTGATTTAACAGTATACCAGATCAGATCAGAACTCCTTCAATATAAGCCTTGGAAATATCTATAAAATTTAATCTATAAAGCTTAAACTCTTCAGAGTTTGACTCTGATAGCTGAAGTTTTGTAGAAGTCAGCGCCGTCTTCGACTTTTTTACTGTACTCGGCCGTTTTCGTTGGACAAAATCGTCTTTGGCTCTTTTTACCCCTTGAAAAGTATCCGACCGCTTAACAATTTTTTTGGGGATTTAGTAACACTATTACTAGACTTAAACTAAACTACTTAACAAATTATTTCTGAAGTTTTTGTTCAAAAATATTTACACAGCGACTAGCTAGCAATAGTAGGACACCGAAAAACCAGTATTTTGGAACTAAAACTTCAAAAATTCATATACCGGACCAAATAGATGTTAAGATTTTCTATAGTTAGATCAGGCTGCGTTCGAAAAAGTGTAATTATTTTGCAATCTGAAAATTTGCAAAAATTGAAAGCAACAAGAAACAAAATAGTAAACAAACTACTTTTTTATTGACAAAAACTAAGTTTTTGACGGTGAACCTGAATTTATTGGTAAAAACCATTGCATAAGCAATAAAATTGCATTTTTAACCAAAAGTTGTTTTTAATAACTTTAAAAAATGAAAAAAATTATTCCGACGTCGTCGTTAGACAATTTCGTTCACGGGCCAATTTTGACAGCACCTTGCTGACAGACAGCGCGACAAATACTTACGACCTTTGGAGGAACTTCCTTATGCATGATAAAGTTAATGAAACACAATTGATTTTTAAGCAAAAGTTTATTAAATATTTAATATCATCATATTTAATGCTTAATCTAAGCACCTTCCGCTGGAAGGTCTTACATATAGCTAATGTTTTGCTCTTGTGTAATATATAAAACTACATGACCACTAATGATAATGTTTTTTTGTTTTTTTCACTACTTGTGATACAATAAAAGGACAAAAAAAAAACAAACAAAAAACACAAAAGTAACAATAATTAAAATAACATTTCATATATGTTTGTTTGTATGTATGCGTTCATAACAATTAATTTTACGACAAATAAATGTATACTTAAAGTATATTAATCTAATCGATTTATTTTTCTACATGCCTATTCTTTTTTTTTTGTTTTTTCTTTACTAATGATTATTTTTGACTGAGTAATAATCGTGTTGAATGGATTTTTATTTCTTTCATAATAATAAATGTTATGTATTATTTGTTGCTGTTATTATTTTATTTTGGTAGATGATTTAACAAATTTTCCATTGTATAAAAGCGATAATTTTTATTTTTGTTTTATATACTGTAAACTTTATTGTTCATATGTATATAACATATTTTAATGATATTTTCAGCAAATTTACAAGTTTTTCCTTTCATGAAACAAGCATGCAAAAGTATTTATCTTGTTATGTAAAATTATGTACATCACGTTTATATTGTCTTTCTTTTAATGTATATGCTATGTAATCATTTGTGTGATTTGAAAAAAAATAAAACATAATATTAAAGTTAGTAAATTTTAGAAATAGTTATGTAATAGACGTAAGCCAATAGTTAGAAAAAGCAACAATTAAGTAAAAAGCGGGTTTTATGCGTGAATATGAAATGGTATTCAAAGAAAAAGAGGTACTGCACTGCATGATATAATGAAAAGAAGGTAGCCTTGACAACTGCATTTTTTCTCACGAGAGTCGATTGGCTACTGTCAAAAAGTCAGCTGTTCATGCAACGAAGCAATAAGAAGTGAAATCGAAAAGAACAAATAACAAATTAAACATTGTGCTTTAATCAACAGATTGTGATTTAATAAGTTGAATTGTGAATTTTTATAAATAAATAAACATGTCATATCGGAATGAAACAAAGTATTGTGTTATTTCATTACTGTTCGCCATGATTTGCACAATTTTCATTCTGTTTATTCATTCTCTCTCTTCGTTGCAACAATTGATCAGCTGTTTTTGACAGATGCCCATCGCTGAAGGCAGCGAAAAGAACTGTCACGGCTACCTCCTTTCCTTATATCATGCTGCACTGTAACTGAGCTGAGAGAAAATTAAATTTAATAGAGTTACCAACTGTTACTTTCTCAGTCTTCACTTTTTCATTCCCAGATGGTCAACTACTTATATATTGAAACAAAAATTTCTGTCGTTTGTGGTTTGTATAAGAAGTGTTTTCAATGAAGGCTGCTTTGCCTCTCAAGTGATAAATTAGTGGTTAAACGAAAAATTCAAATGACAAAAATTGTAAATTGCTTTAACCATGGCCTACCTCAATAACTCTTGTCTTACAAAAATTCTTGAATTGTTTAGTCATATATCTTTTGACCATGGGTTGAATACAAAAGTTCAAAAGTTAAACGAAGAAGTCACTCAAATCTGCAGCTATGTCTAACCTAAAAAGACTCTATTGATCAATTTATCTCAATAGAGTGACCAGCTAGGGTGTAGAAGGACGTAGTGTTAGACAGCGTTGCGTCTTGAATGAAAATTCCTGCTCAGAGAGAGCAGGCTACGACATCTACTACAGCGTGAATTTGGATGCGGATTCATCGTAAACTACGCCATCTTGTTTCACTGGCTGGCGACAATCCACATCAAGGAGAAATTCTGCAAAGTAAGCCTAATTTGTGCGCAAGCACTACCGAGTAAAAGAACGATGCTGTCAAGGACGCCTTCTACGTGAGCCAAGAGGACATCTATGATCACTGCACGGCCCATGACGTGAAAATAGTCCTTGACGATTTCAATGCGAAGGTCGGAAAGAAGGCATTTTTAGCTCCACTGTTGGTCAGTTCAGTCTTCTCGAGACCACTTCGAACAACGGTCTAAGACTGATCAACTTCGCCGCGGTGCGAAACATGGTAGTTAGCAGCACCAGATTTCAACACCTCGATATTTACAAAGCCACCTGGCTGTCCCCAGATCAAATAACCCGAAGCCAGATTGATAATGTTGTGATCGACGGAAGGCACACTTCAAGCGTAATGGATGTGCATACATTTTGGGGAGTCAATATCTGACCATTATCTTGTTGCAGTTAAGATCCACATGCGATTGTGCAATGCGAAGAATAAACACACAGATATGTAACGAAAGCTAGATGTCTATAAGTTGCTATCACAGCGGACCACCGTGGCCTACTCTGCTTAACTCTCGGTTAAGCTAAACCAACCTAATTCTTATATCGATGACGCTGGTGGATTTTGGGCGCATATATACCACTCCATCCGCACTGCTGCTGAGGAAGTCATTGGTTCTCGGCGCCCGCAACTTCGATACCAATGGTATGACCAGAAGTGTCAAGACGCGATAGCAGCAAAAAACGCCGCGTATAAAAAGACGCTGCAGTCAGCTGCAACGCAAGCCATGTACAAAAACTATCGCAAAAAGAAGAAGGAAGAGAGATGCCTTTTCTAATGTGAAAAAAGAGAGCAGGAAAAGCATGAGCGTTAAAAAATTGAGGTGTAACAGGGCAAGAAAGATGCTCGAAAATTCTGCCAACAGGTTAAGTGTCTAACCCAAGGTTTTAACCCCGGAGCATCCACCTGTTTAGATGAAAACGGTACTGGGGTTACAGATACGCTGTGCGCACTGAGATTATGGAGGCAGAATTTTTCCAATCTGATTACGGGTGAAGATGTTAATAACTCCGCGCTTGGAAAATGCAATAGGATGCTACCAATCGACGTTGATGTAGGTGAAATTCCACCAGCTAGTCATGACGAGGTTAAAGTTATTATCCAGCGACTCAAAAACAACAGAGCGGCAGGTGCTGATGGACTGGCAGCAGAATTGTTTAAAACTGACGGCGGTGATATTGATAGGTGCATGCATCAACTCATGGCTAGCGGAAAGCATGTCAGACGATTGAAATCTTAGTGTGCTTTGTCCTATACCTAAGAAAAAAGACTCAACCATCTGCACCAACTTCCGAGGTGTCCGTTTTATATCCGTACAAGGTACGCCAGCGTGGGTTTCGTCCTTGCAAGTCTACCATTGACCGGATTTTTACACTACGCCAAGTCCTGGAAAAACCCATGAAAATCAATTCAACACCCACCATGTCTATGTTGATTACAAAACTGCGTTCGATAGTCTGATTTGGGATTGCCTGTACGGAACAATGTCTGAGTTCGGTATACCTGCAAAGTTGAAAAGAATCTGCAGGATGACGCTCAGCAATACATGCAGCTCCGTCAAGGTAGGACATGACTCTCCGAAATCTTTAATACCAAACGACCAAGTGACCCGCTGTAATGCGATCTCTTTAATTTTACCATGGAAGGGATCATGTGAATGGCAGATGTACATCACAATGGCGCCATACTCTACAAAGATGTTTAGCTCCTTGCTATGCAATGATATTGATATAATCGGCTGAATCAAGAGAGATGTAACTGCTGCTTTCACCGCTATCGAATAAGAATCAGCTAAAGTGGGTTTGACGGTGAACGAGGGCAAAACAATGTATGTACTGTCTGCAAACAGGGAAGCGCGGCGTCTCGGCTTCCATGTTACAGCAGGCAAATATATCTTTGGAGTTGTCAAGGAGTTTACATACCTTGAATAATAGGTGCTACTACGGGCTAAGTAAGCAATTACGTTCCAGAGCCCTCTCTTGATCGACAAAACTAACATTCTACAAGACGGTATGGCACTGAGGCATGGGTGGTATCAACTTTCAACTAAATGAATCAGCGATATACTCAAATTTGTTAACCGAACTGAATGGCTCTGAGGAAACATGCCTTATTCATTCTGCTCCATACTCTAAAACGCCCTTGAATTTGAGGTAGTGACATTAAAACGGCTCAATAGAGACAATTGGATACTACCCTTAGCTGTATCCCCACTCAAACCAATCAACCTTAGTGCAACCAACTACTTTCAACTAAGGATTTTAAGCTTTACGTCACACTTTACGTGTACCTAATAAGAAGTACGCGCTAGTATACGAGTACGTAAATATACCTTCTAGGTAGGTCAATGGAACTTTTATGATTTATGTGAGATCATTGGATAAAAATCAGCAATACAATAAAAAACAGATTCTACTTGTAGTATATGTAGAACTATTGGATCATTGGAGTTTTTTTATGAATCTTGTTGCGTTTTTGGAACTTTTTTGGGCTTTATGGACTCTTCCACTGGAATTATCCATGGAACAAGATAAGTAATTGCTTTAACTTTTTAAGGTTTAGTGGACAGCTTTGAAAAAATCAATGCTTTTTTGACAAATAGGTTCCACTGGGATTATCAATGGAACTTTTAAAGGTTATTGTAAGTTTTTAAGGTTTTGTGGAATTGTTTGAAAAATCTATGCTTTTTTGACATATAGGCTTCATTGGAAATATCTATGGAACTAGATGACTTATTGGAATTGTATTGCTTTTGTTTGTTCCTTTGAAAAAATCTGTTTTTGTGGCAAAAAGGTTCCACTGGGATTATCTATGAATCTAGTCGGGTAATTGGACATGTTTGGGTTTCGTGGACTCTTTGCACAAAAATTTCCTTGTTTGTGTTTTAAGGAAGGGATTCCACTTGGATTTTCTATTGGCCTAGTTGGGTTATTTGATATGCTTTGAGTTTTGTAGACTCCTAGGAAATTTATTATTTTTTATATACGAAAAGGTTTCACTTGGATTATCTATGGATCTAAATTGATAATTGGGCATCTTTTGAGTTTTCCAGACTCTTTGAACATACATTTTTTTGTGATGAATTGGTTCCACTTCGATTATCTGTGGAACCAGGTAGGCTATTGGACATTTTTTGGGTTTTGTGAATAATTTGTTGACGAATAGGTCCCACTTGGATTATCTTTTTACAAATATGGATAATAGGACATGTTTTCGGTTGTGCGGACGTCTAGCACTGATATCTATAGTTTTTTGACGAAAAGGTTGCACTATAATTATTTTTGGACCTAGTAGTAGGTTTTGGGTTAGGTTTTCGAAATCTTTGGACATTAGTATTTATTTTACGAACAGCTTCCACTGGAACTATCTATGGCTGTAGGTGGGTTATTGAAAATCTTTTGGGTGTGGTGGACTCTGTGAACATTTATAATTTTTTGACTTACACGTTCTACGTGGATTATCTATGAATCTAAATTGATACTTGGATATGTTTTGGGTTTTTCAGATTCTTTGGACACACATTTTTTGTATCGAATAGGTTCCACTTGAATTATTTGTGGATTCAGGTCAGTAAATGGAAATTGTTTGGGTGTTGTGAACAGTTTGGACACAAATTTAGAATTTTTCAACAAATAGGTTCCACTTGGATAATCTTTGTATAAATATGGGCCATTGGACATGTTTTGGGTTTTGTTAACTCTTTGGACATTTATAATTTTTGGACGCACATGGTCCACTTGGATTACCTATGGATCTAATTGAGTAATTTTACATTGTTAAGGTTTTACTGAATTTTTGGATATTTCTAATTTTTTGACAAACAGGTTCCACTCGAATTTTCTATGGGTGTAGGTAGGTTATAGTACATGTTTTGGGTTTTGCAAACTCCTTGGACATGTATTAATTTTGATGAACATGTTTCACATGGATTTTTTTATGGATCTAAATGTTAATTGAGCATGTGTAAGGTTTCGCGGAATCTTTGAACATAAATTTTATGTGGTGAAAAGGTTCCACTAGGATTATGAAAGAGAATAAGTGGGTTATTGTACATGTCTTGGGTTAAGTGGATTCTTTCAACAAAAATAGTTTTTTGATGAATATGTTCCACTTAGATTATCTTTGGATATAGTTGGGTTATTGCATTTGTTTTGTGGAATCTTTGGGCATTTATATTTTTTTCACGAACAGGTTCCACTAGGATTATCTATGGATCTAATTGGGTAATTGAAAATGTTTAAGGTTTTGTGGAATCTTTGGATACACATTTTTTGTGAAGAATAGGTTCCACTTAGATTATATATTGATCTAGGTCGGTTATTGGACGTCTTTGGTTTTGTGGATTGTTTGAACAAAAATATTTTTTGACGACTAAGTTCCACTAGGATTATCTTTGCACTTAGTTGGGTTATTGGGCATATTTTAAGTTTTGTGTACTACTTGGACATTTATAATTTTTTGACGAACAGATTCCACTCGGATTATCTATGGGTCCAAGTGGGTTACTTGACATATTTTGGGTTTTGTGGACTTCTTGGACATTTATAATTTTTTGGCGAATTGGGTAATTGGGCGTATTATCTATGGATCTGGGTGGGTTATTGGATATATTTTGGATTTTGTGGAATGCTAGGAGATTTATAGTTTTTTGACAAATAGGTTCCACTCGGACTATCTTTGGATATATATGGGTTATAGGCCATGTTTTGGGTTTGGTTGACTCTTTGGACATTTTCAGTCATTGACGAACATCGGCGATTCATGGACAGTCTCATGAGCATCTATCGTCTCATTTGTATATCTCAACTAATACTACTCTTTGTACTCTTTCTAATACAGACAAATTCATTAAAAAATATTGAACGTTATTTTTTTACAGCATTGTTACAAAGAAATCAGCCTCTGGTCCACCCTTTGCAAATTTTGTAAGATTATAAAAAAGTTTTACATTCTTTTTCTGAGTTTTTCTTTTAAATTTTTTGAGAAAAATCATCAAACTCTCATATTAATGAAGTAAAATCAAGCCATATGCTTAAGTCATTTAAGAGTTATTTCGGCGCGTTTGAAATATTGTTTGTGGCACATAAACGCACAGTTTGGACAGTACTTCTTCTTTTTTTCCTATTTTCTTCTAGCTCAGTTCAGTTGCTACGATTTTTATTACAGTACAAAATACAAAACTTGAAATTTATTTATATTTTATATTCTTTAAAATTTAATTTTTTATTTGTTAAAAACAAACTTTTCTGAATTATTTTTTAAGCATGAATCTAAATCTATAAAGAGACAAAAAAGCTTTTATATGAGTTGATTGATTTCAAATGTTTAATTTTAATTTTAATACTAAAAATGTTGCTTTTAATGTTTTTATTTTCAAACTATTTTTTATTTAAATGTTTTTGTTTTGTTTTCTTTTACTTAATATAAAGGCACAAACTTCATCTACATACATTTTATTTGTTATTTAATACAATTTTTGCTCTTAGTATAAATTATTTTTTGCTCCTAAACGGATATTTTTTGTTGTTTTTACTTTCATTGTTTGCTTATAAGGTAAATTGGTGTATGTTTTTTTTTCTGCTTCTTTTCTGTCATATTGAAAATTTTATGTTAAATCTGATGAACTTACAAAAGGTATTTGTTTGGTCCAATACTATTTTTGTGGTTTTTACTACTATTTAATGTTTTGATATTGATATTGTTTGTTTTGAGATTTTGATATTTTTTTGGTTGCTTGCTTATAGATTTGATTTCTTGTTGCCGTTTTAAAGTTGTATGAAAATTACTATCAATATTGTTTAAATGTTATTTTTGCTCAATCCATTACAGTGGTAGTACAATTATCGTTACAAACTACTTTATTTGTACTCATCGATATGATTCTTAATGCATTGTACAGATGAAAGTGCAATGAATATTTTAAGAGAGGGGAAGGGATGGGAGGGTAGGGGAGATTTGTTTTTGACTGAAAGAGTTTTCGAGAAAAAAAATTAAACAATGGAGCTTTTCGAAAAGTACTGCTTCGCAAATTCAATCGAGAATACAGATTCCTTTGTTACTTACTGTTAAGTAAATTTTGCAAAATTGTATTTTTGTGTTTGTTATAAATCATGCTTAAATATTTATCTTCATTAAAGATAGCCAAAAAATAAACACTTCTTATAAGCAACTGTATGAATTCCCCTTCTATTTTGAAAAATGACACTTTGTGCAATAAGCAAGTTTATTTTTTTATTATCGTTTTCAACTAAACTACACATTTAGAAAATTAAATTATTTTTATAAAATTCACTTATTTTAGACTGAATATTATTATTTAGTTTTTTTTTATATTTTCAATTCAAGAAGTTTCACTAGAGTTTTATTTTGATTTTCAAGTATTGTGATTTTATTTGGTTTTTTTTTTTCAAATACAGGATATGTCATTTAGTTTTTCAGCAGTGGCAAAATTTATAATTTTTATTCATATTTTATAAGCATAATAAAAAAAAACAAAAAAAACAAACATGTTCATTTTCTATATAAACAGCATATATATTGTTCATGTAGCTTTTATTATGTTTGTCTTTAAATTATATATTTTTTTATAACTTAACAACAATATTTCATAAAATACAAGAAAGTAAAATTTTAATTAATATTTTAATTTTTTTTTATATTTTTTATAACAAAATACAATTCTTGATTGTATTAACAACAATTGTGTAAATGTTTGTTTTGTTTTTTAAGTAAAGAAAAAAGTACGTAATCAAAAAATAAAACATATAAAACTATAAACTACTAATCAGCGTTCATTTTGTGCGCCTACTAATTGTCATTTTTATAATGTTATAATAAAAGAAAAAAATTAATTCACTTTTGTTTGATCCTCATACGTATGTCTGCTGCAGTATTCTTAGAGTTGTGATCTTTTGAAGTTTGTTAGTATTTACAATGATTCTGGTTCGGTCCATTGCGTGCTCGCCCAGTTTGGTAGCTCGGTTTCGTATTCCCAACCGGGTCCCTGAAAATATGAATTTTAAGCAATTATTTAAAGTTACATCAAAAGTGGTAATGACATGTAAATGCTAAACATGTTTATAATAACAGTCAGGCCTGTAGCCATGGGGGAAGGAGGTTTTCGGGTTTCAAGCCTCCCTATAACTACCGAAGAGTGGACAAAAAATCAATTCAAATCAAAAAAATATAAGTAAATTTTAATATTTTTCATTAAAAAAATTTGTTATTGATAAGATGAAACATTTAAATGTTTTCAGAGGGAAATTTGAAAATTTATAAATGTTAAAAAATTCGATAGAAAGTTTTAATTAGTAAGAAAGTTCCTTATAAGAAAGTTAGGTTCTAATGATTAGAGATGGAGATGTTGGATAAGTGTTGCTATGAGGCTCATAAGCCCATTATCACAATAGAAAATATCTCGTAGCAATAAATAACTTCTCACCCTATAGATCTCAAGCCTGGATGGCACATTATCAATAATCCTTAAGAAAATTAAAGAATTGGTAACACCCTTGCATTTGACAATGTTTAAGAAGCTGTTCCAAGGAGCTGGAAATGAGTCAAAGTTATCTTTATTCCGAAAGTTGTCAGATGGGTTCACGAATCGGCTACTGGACTTAAGACCTATTAGTCTATCATCATTCGTACTAAAAACACTGGAGAGAGTTCTATATTTTCATCTTAGAAACATACTCGATAAAGGGAGTACAAGGGATGGCCATCATGACGTGGTGTAGAGGCTTAGATTACGTGGACACAATCGTAAAACCCCTCCCCCCCCCTAACCAAAGGGGTTATGTTGTTCCATTGTTCCATGCCTATTGGGTGATGCATATTGGGTAATCCCGGCTGTATTGGAACGGCATTCTCACTGATACCTGGCCGCCTCAGTGAGTAACTGTGGCCTTACCGACCTTACCGGGGCTAAAGCGTGGTGGACGAGCCCTTCCGTAGAAACTCGTGGGACCACAAATGAACCAAACCAATAAGAAGAAAACAAAAACACCAACAGCAACAGCAACAACAACCACTTCAACTCAAACGGATACATCGACGTCATCAACAACGGCAACAAAGGCAGAACTAGTGATAGGTTAAGGTAGTGACGAGCATAGGACAGGACCACCTACTCTGGTGTGACAGCCCAACACCGACGAGGGCAGGGACCTAGACCTGGCGACTCTTAGGATTCTGGACAGGCTGAGCAAAGGAAGTGACACTGAGGAATCTAGAGTTGCTCACGTCCAAACTGATGCTCCCGGCCCGGAAACTGAAGACGAGCTATTAAACTCGGACTCCGACGTTACAGTCATTGTGTCAGGTGGTTTGGTGGTCAGAAGAAGATCTGCTTTTTCCAGAGAAATGAAGAAACGCAGATTCTACAGGATAGCTAAAAACCAACTGGCAAAAATGGAAAAGAGTGATGATTCGACTACTTTCAGTTAAAGGGATAAGGCTCTTATTAGGAAGCATGCGAAGACCATAGCAAACTTCGAGCGTCGTTATGCTCCCAAGGCGCCGACGGTTGGGGTTCCGCTACTCCGTCTGCTGCCACACTTCAATATCACCAAAAGTGGGAAACGGGAGTGTGAAATGGGGAAAAGAAAGTTAGGAAGAGTAAAGTTGACAGTGCTGGACCATCCTAATACAATGTAAAAACGACAAACAGGAGTGTGGAACGGGACTGGAAGAAGACGACCAGCGCAGGTCTTTTCTACTTAAATGTCGTCAAAAGCGGCAAACAGGAGTCTGGAAAAGGGAGTGCCAATAAGCACAAGGAGAAAATATGGCGAGGCAAGGTCAACCCATGGTAACCTCAAACAGGGACCAACCGAAGGACGACCACAGTGTCACGTGAAGCTCCAAGTACTTCTGGATCCACAGCCAAGCGGCAAAGATCTGTGGACGAGGTGGTCGTGAGATGCTCGAAGCGTAGCAAAGCTGAGGGTAGCTTTGAGAACTCGCCGGAAGAAGTGCAAATAGCCTTTATTAACGAGACGGACCCGGACGAATGGGGGAGAAATGGCTGCATGTAGAAAATGTGATAGTCAAAGCTATGATGGTCAGTGTCGAACACGGTGATCTCGAGAATAAGAAGTTCGATGGTCCCAGTTGTCGGATGCAAAACGAAGAATTCACTGGAGTTCCTGACCAAATCCATCGCCAATCTTGGTTAAATTCGGAATGGGGCTTCAATAAAAGTGTCTCTAAGTGCGCGCTTTCGCTCCGACACAAGATTTCGGTATGTATATGGCCTTCTGCTCTGCTGGAGGATGCATCCATTTAGGCGGTGCAGAATAAAGACACAAAGATTCAAGAGTGGAAACTACTTTGGTCGCGGAAAAGTCACGGCAGCGAAGGCAAGATTCTTTTTGTCTCTGTAGACGAACTCCGCCTAGTGGTGATGATGGTAGCTATTAGCCTGTCCCAAGCCAGTGAAAAGGAGGAGGGTTGTGGCATGCGTATTTGGACTACGGTTCAATTATGTATGTCACTTAAAAACATAGGTTGCCATGTGCCCTCGCTTTGAGATGAAAAAGCATGGAAGTGGAACAAGGGAATTGGCTGTACCTGCGTATCCGTAGCAAATGATAAAAACATACTGTTAACACGGGGATAGTCAAGAAACCTGGCTAAGCAGCTGTTAATTACTGACATGAATAAAGTCTGATTTATCTCTATGGGTAAGCGAGTATAAATGATGAATTTCCAACGATAGGGTCTTTATGCCGGAAAAAGTGGTTTTAAAATAATGGTCATGGAGGCAGAGGACTATTATAATGGAAGTTAAAAAAGAAGTATTGACAAGGAGTATGATCAAGGAGCATAATAAATACTGTGTTCGGGCATGCTTCATTGTGGTAATGTTGTATGCTGGCTGATAAAGTTTTCTAATTTAATTTAGATAAAGCGATTAGTTTTGGAATAAAACAAGTGTTACAGTCTTTACTGGTAGTGCCCGAGGCATTCAACAGCACTGGCTGTACTGATAGCACTTTATGTCTGCGATTTGTTTAGTCATTTACAAGTCATAGCAAATACCCAACTAGTGTCTATGGGTATAGTTTACCGGGATACTAAGATAAGTTTGCTTATCACGTCATGTGTGCTCAAAACTATCAATTCATGTCTGTTTTTTTGTTGGAAGCTCATTCCAAGGTGGAAACCCTTTTGCCGGGGGACTATCGTGGGCTGCCGCCCTTCGAGGAGTTTCGTGCTGGCTGTAGTTAGCTTAATGTCGCAAGCTAGACAAAGAGTCGGCGTGGAGTTGCGTCTCAGTACAACCAGGCTGGCATATCCTATAGGCAAGAGATTTTAGATAGGTCTCGCTCCTCACCGATGGAGGTCAATTGAATTCAAACTCAACCTCAAATTAAAGTGTTTATAGCAGAATTGGCAAACGGCGCCTTGTCATAGTAAGCTGTTAGTACTTGAAAACGCGAAACCCTAGGGCACTTGTCATGTCCGGAAAATAATTAATTGTTATATGGAGATAATGGCGATCGAATTCTGCATGATATGATTGAAAAGAAGGGTTGCCCTCTACTTAGCAAGTTCTTTCTTGGGTGCTGAGTGCCTGGAAATTGATCGATAAATTTAATTATATTCCAAAAACCATTGGACTTGAGAAAATAACTCTCAAGAGAAGTATTGGTCTAAGGTATTGCACTGTCAATTTATAAGACTGTCGAGAAAGAAATATAATAGGTGCTGAGTCCGAATAGGTCTCAGTGCGGTTATTTCACTGCACTGAAGTCTGAAAGCCGTCTGTTGAGAGTTCATATCAAAAGTCCATGACTCCTCGCCATGGGGCAAGTAGAACTAAAACTGAACAGGTAGGCGTCTACTATAAAGATGTTACTAATGTATCTGTAGACGCTGCGACCACAAACTGCTTTAAAGAGCAATAATACATGCTCAAATTCGGCCTCCGAACCATTAAGGTTAAGAGACTGGACTAGCAATAGCTGAGAGAAGGAGGAAATTGCAAGTGGTGCAAATCAACCTGCATTACTGCAAAGCAGCGACCGACAACTTGATGCTGTGCATGTCCGAGGGTAACGTATACGTAGCCTTAATACAGGAACCTTGGATCATCAACCACAAGATCCAAGGCCTGGGGTCGAAACAGTTCAACTTGTTTCACACTATGTTACAAGTGAAGATAATTTAAGGAGCTGTATAATAACGAAAAAATATACTAAAATGTTTTTTCTCCCTACATTCAGCAATGGCGAAATTATGGCATCAGCGTGGAAGCAGGGGCGACACATCTTATTCTATGCTCCGCGTACATGCCCTATGAAGTGTTGAACCCACCAGCGCAATTAGTTCGCGAGTAATTTTTAAATTTTTTGAATTTGTTGATGATTTAATTAATTTCTTTAACAGATTTATATGAAATATTTTTTAAATTGAAAAAGATTTTGTACATCTTGGCTTAAGCAATTCTTAGGAAAAAATATAGGTGAAAAAAATCAGTGTTGAACAGTGTAATATTTCTAGGAAATAAAGTAGACTAACACAGCTAACACAAAACAAAAATTCAGCCCGGATACAAGAGGTAAACGAAAGTTGCGCTACACCAAATATCAAAAACATTGTTCTTTATCATGTAAAAATTTACTCATTTTAAAAATAGCCGAATAAGAAACAATATAATTTGCTTGGTGACCGTGGCATGCAGGTTAAGTGTGTGGCTTAGCATGCTCGAAGCCCGGGTTCGATCCCCAGCCGCGGCGAAAAGTTTTTTTCAATAAAAAATTTTTCTGATCGGTCACCACCTCTCTGCAGACAATGGCAAACCTCAGAGAGTAAATAATGCCATGTAAAGCTTCTTGAGAACATGAACTTTAGCCGTTCGGAGTCGGCATAAAACATGTAGGTCCAGTTCTCGGTCAATTGTGTGCAAACATTTAATAACACACACAACACAATTGATCAGAAGAAGCTCGGTCAAAGTCCTTTTAAGGGCTGAAATGGCCAATTTGTTTTTTTTTTTTTATAATTTGCTTTAATGTGTATTCCTTTTTCACTTTTTTTATAAAATATGCGCTTTGATAAAAAAATTATCACTTCTTTTAAAACGTGCTAACATCGACTGTCAAGTGCAATCAGCAGCCAAAAACAAATTTGTACTTTGGTGCTTTATTGCTCAAAAGTAGTAGTCCTATTTATACTAAATTTTTTGTTTTGCTTTCTCGGGACACTTGTTGACAAAAATGCATACCTCTTTTTACTTTTAAGTTAAATCAATTTTATCAACAGCTAAACTTATTTCTATTTAATTTGTATTGGAATTGCAAAACATTAAATGTACCTCGCATGACTGTAACTTTTAACTCTTGCTTACCTTATATTTCCAGGCATGCAAATACATGACCAGATCCTTTGGCTTTGGATCTCTATAGCGTACTTTACACTCATAGCAATGATTGTCGGCTGTCATTTTTTCTGCATTAAATGCCATGTCTGGCGATTCATGGCCCGTTTGTGTGGCCACTGTTACCTGTTTGGTTAAAAAATTTTTAATTAAAAAAAAGCTAGATTTAAATTGTTTTTATGCTCCACCCACTTCTACCTTGACATGCGGTGCTGCTGGTTTAGCTGCGATGCCGCTGCCATTTATAAGAGCTGCTGTTGCTGAAGATGAATTATTATTTGGAGTTTCTGATGTAGTTGAAGTAGCTACATTGTTGACTGCAACACTTTCCACAGCTACAGTTGAAATATTTTCCGCTGGCTGTTCGGCCTCATTTACGGTTGCTGCAGGCCTTGGACTCTCAGAGCATGGAGATGCCTCGCGTGAAACTGTCTCAGAGTCATCATCGCTTAGAAGAGTACCTGTGGAATTGAAATTAAAATTGTAAAACATGAAGTAATGAGTGTTCAAATTTATTTGCTATGTACTCACCCTTTGGTCCAACACCGCTCAAACTCTCTACATCGCAATCACCTTTGATGGTCTTAAATAGCGATATATCTGAGTCGCCATCAATGCCCAGCCAATTTTCGGCATTATGAATATGAATCAAATCGCTGACAAGCTGTTCATCAGTTTTACCACCGATGTCTCCACCGCGTCCCTTCAGCGGACCGAATACTTCGTGGTTGTACAAGGGATCGTTTACAACAGGATAGCCTGAGATAAAAAAAAGAGCACATATAATTAATAGATTTATATTTTTAATAGATTTCATTAAAAAATATTAACAAAAGCGCTATTAACGGTCCAGTGAATGAGTAATTCATTCATAACAAAAGTGAATAAAATATTTTTCTTCAAACCCTCTCCCTCCAAAAATAAATCTACAAAAATTACACTTTTTACCAACAACTTTTTTACAATTCCGGTTAAAATCAGTTAAACTTGAATATTCTTTAGTTACTGTTTGTAACATGAGACTCGTTGGGGTTAAACTGTAATTTAAAAAACATTTCTGCTGCATTTTGTATGAAGCCGTCTAGCAAATTTTCAAATCAAAAACCAATTTCGATTGCGTGCAATGAATTTGTCTTCTAAAAAAAAAATAACAAAATTCAAGAACATCAACAACAAAATCAAAAAAAGTCACAATTTAATCTATTCCCTCTGTCTGTCCTTCTGTCTGTCTGTATTTTTTTTGTCTATCTGTTTGTTTAATCTGCTCAACTGTAAAAAAAACAGAAATCTGTCGCCACACAATCAACTTTTAACTATTGAACTTTTGACACACAAGTTCTGACTAACAAACTTTGCTTACCAGCAGTTCAAGTTGCCGGTGCTGGTACCAACTTCATTGAAAAAAAACTTACCCAAATACTGCAAATGAACACGAATCTGATGCATTCGTCCAGTGAGTGGCTTGCATAGGACGACACTAGTTTTTCCATTGTGTGCAATCTTTTGAAATGTTGTCGTACAATCTTTGCCCCTTGTTGACACTTTGCAAACGCCAATTTTATAGCTGACGACTTCGATTGGCTCCTTGCACTCGATGATTCCCCTGCGAGTGTTTAAATAAAAGAATACAAGAGCAGAAGAAGCAAAAAAGTAGAAGAAAAGAAAAAAAAGCAATAAAAATCAAATCACATGAAAATCAAGTCGTTGACGCTAAAAAATGATTTGGTCAACAGTGCATACATTGAAAAAAAAAAAACTGATACAATAAAAATTAATAACTTTGTGCTAAAGAATATTTAAATAAATATTTCAGCGCTTCGAAAATAACAAGATATTCATTCTGGACTGGAGAACGATCAAAAATCAAGGAATTTTATTTTAGAAATCAACAGTTAATTAGATTTGTCAGCACAGGCGCAATGCTAAAAAGCGTCCTCTCTCCACTTTTATGGGTCATGACTTTGCAACCAGCAGTTGCAAAGCATGGAGAAGTACGGCCATCAGGTATTAACATATCTGGACGATTTCATTCTTATAAATAAATGCAAAACGTAGCGGGTGACTGGCTAGGGTGTGGAATAGCGTACTGTTAGACAGGCATTGCGTCTTGATCGAAAAAACCTCAAAGCCCGCAACTGGCACTGTCAAGGAGAGCCGGAGCCGTATCGAAAGCTCCATGTTAAAGACGTCCTATCTTTTCTAGACTCTAAATTTGAAGGGTCTCTACAAGACGTTAAAAATAAAATGTACGTAGGGTTTGGGTCTCCACCACATTATGACTGCCCAAAGAAAACCAAACCAGCCTCGGATATGAACCTTCTACGTTTACGACCGCCGAAAATGAAAAACGGACAATAATTGACGGATATGCACCTGGAACTCTTTATAGGGAAGGTGTCCAATTAGCGTAAGCCCTCGAAAAAAATGGCTGACATCACCGCCACCAGGAGATGTAATGGAATGGACAAGGCTGCGGTATGCGGAGAAGCGCAAATTTGGATGCGGATTCGTTGTAAGCCGGAAACTACGCCACCTTGTTTTCCGGTTCACACTTGTGAACAAAACGCTGGCCGCAATCTCCATCAAGGCGAAATTCCTCCACATAAGCTTAATTTGCGCGCACACCCCGCCCTGACGGAGGAAAAGGACAATGCTGTCAAGAACGCCTTCTAGACGCGAGCCTAGAGGACGTGTATGATCACTGCCCATGTTAGGAAACCATGATGTGAAAGTAGTTCTTGGCGGTTTCAACACGCAGGTCGAAAAAAAGGCCTCTTTGGCTCCACTATCGTTCAGTTCAGTCTCCATGAAACCACTTCACAGAACAGCCTGGGACTGATCGATTTTGCCGCGGTGAGAAACATGGGAATTAGTAGCACCACATTCAAACACCACGATACCCACAAGGTCACCTGGTTAACCGTATCAAAAAACGCGAAACCAGATTGATCATGTTGTGATTAACGGAAGGCACGCTTCAAGCTTGCTGGATATGCGGACATTCCAGTGCGGACTCCGAACACTGACTTGTTGCAGCCAACATCCGCATACGATGCTGCAATGCAAAGAACGTACACTCAGGTATGCGACTAAAACTGATGTCACTAAGCTTCTATCACAACGGGCCACCCAGGCCTACTCTTCTCAACTCTTGGTAAAGCTCAACCAACCTAACTCTTGCCTCGATGACGCTGGCGGACTTTGGGCGGGTATATTCCACTTCATGCGCACTGCTGCTGAGGAAGGCATTGTTTTCCGACCCCCGCAACCTTGTAACCAATGGTATGACCAGGAGTGTCACGACAATCAGTTGTAACGCGAGCGAAAACTATCGCGAAAAGAGGAAGGAAGGGAGACGCCTTTTCATAAGGAAAAAAAGAGAGCAGAAAAAGTGTGAGCGTCAGATAATTGAAGTGTACCAGGACCAGAAGTGTGCTCGAAAATTCTACCACAGGTTAAGAGTCTAATCCAAGGTTTTAAACACGGAGAATCTACTTGCAGAGATAAAAATGGTGATCTGGTTACAGATACGTAATCCGCACTGAGATTGTGGAGGCAGCATTTTCCAATATGCTTGCGAGCGACGCTCCCAACAATCCCGCCCTTGGAGAATGCAGACCGACACCGCCTATCGACGATGAAAGAGTGAAAATTCCACCAAGCGACTAAAAAACAGGAGAGCAGCACTCACGGACGACCTGGCTACTGAATTAATTAAATCCGGCGGCGATGAACAATGTAAATGTTAATATGACTCTAAAGAATAATGTTGAGCAATGCATGCAGCTCCGCCAAGGTAGGAAATGATCTCTCCGAAATAATAATACTCGTTAATACCGAACGAGGTTTCAGACCAGGCAACCCGCTATCATGCGATCTCTTCAATTTCATCATGGAAGGGATGCTACGAAAGGCAGGTGTACATCGCAATGGAACCATATTCTACAAAGGTATCCAGCTCCTTGCGTATGCTGATGATATCGATATTATCGGCCGAACCAAGAGAGCTGTAACTGCTACTTTCGCCGCTATCGAAAAGGAATCAGCCAAAGTGGGTTTGACGGTGAATGAGGACAAAACAAAGTATATGCCTGCTGCAAATAGGGAAGCGCGGCGTCTAGGCTCCCATGTTACAACAGGCAAATATAACTATGAAGTTGTCAAGGAGCTAACATGCCTTGACACTGCCGCAAACAGCAACAACAATGTCAGCCTGGAGATAAAGCGAAGAATAACAATTGCTAATAGGTGATACTACGGGCTTAGTAAGCAATTAGGTTCCAGAGCTTTCTCTCGATCGAAAAAATTAACACTACAAGACACTCATCATACTTGTGCTTCTCTATGGCGCTGAGGCATGGGTGATATCGCAAACAGATAAAGCCGCTCTTAGAGTGTTCTAGAGGAAAGCTCTTCGCAAAATTGTTGATCCTGTTCGAGTTGGTGACGACTATCGCATTCGAATCAACCACGAACTGTACGAGCTCTACGAAGACATTGACTTAGTTCATCGTATGACAATTCAGTGACTACGATGGCTGGATCATGTATTTCGTATGGGTGAAGAAGCTCTAGCGAAAAGGTGTTTGAGACGAAAGGCCTCCAATGGACTGACCTGGCCGAGGAAGACCTAACCGCGCTTGGTGAAGAGATCTCGCCTGGCGAGAGCTTCTGAAGTCGCCCTTAACACAACCACGGGTTGTCATGGTCACCTTAATAAGTAAGTAAGTAAATCGACTCATGACGCGTTTCTTAGAGCGAATATTTGTGTTTCGGAAACAGAAAGAAGTCACGTTTGGCCAAAAAAGCTTTGACCAAGTATCAAATAGGATTGTATCAAAATATATTCGGTTAACGCGCGCGGTTTAAATATACCAGTACGGGTCAAATTTGATCAGTTGGTATGAGACAAACTTATTAAGATATGCGGTAAAATTATTTATTATATTCGCAAGAAACGTGTATTTCAAATTGCAAGTTTAATAACCCCAAAAATTGCATTAAAATCTGTTATGTTTGCAAACACGTATTTTTTTTTGAGTGTACTCTCTCTATTGTACAGTTGAACTTAAAGTCTTAACTTTGTGTTTAACCAGGCAACAAACGGAATTAGCTTAAGAACAAAGGCGGCAATATGAACATCCAGAACACCAACAACAACAACAGCAACAACAACAAAAACAAAAAGAGCAAACAGAAAAAAAGGGTTTCACAGTTAGGACTTAAACAAATACAACCACAAAGGGATTAACTTGACTTAAGCAAGGACGACAAGCTAAACTTGGCTTCACTCAAGTGGATATCGCACCCAGAACGTTTGACTGCAATGGCAAGGGAGACGAGGTATAGTATATTTTGTCTTTTATTGTTTTAATGGACATGAACTTAAAATAAAATAAAAACAAAGCATGGAATGAACAGTTTTTCTTGTTGTTTTGCTTTGTTTTGTTTTACTTACTCTGGGAACTCGCCTTCGACGCGGCAGATGTATTCCTTTTGCACTAGACGATTGCGTATCTGATGCTCCATTTGGCGTGCCTTCTTTGGACTACGGCCGAAGAGCAGCAATCCTGAGGTGAGTCGATCCAATCGATGTATTGTGCGCAAATTTTTCAAGTTGTACTCTTTGGCCAAGATAAAAACGACCGTATTATGACGATATCTGCCGCATGGATGAACCTTTTGGACAAAAGATGAACAAAGTAGATTAGATATATAGTAGATAAAAGAAGGTAAAAGGAAGAAAATAAAAGAAGTCAACAAAAGAATGCTAAATTTACTAAAACAATAGTAGATGCACTAAAAGGAGAGGCAAAGCTTAAGATAAATAAAAAAAAAAAACAATTCAAAGACTTAATAAAAAAGGACAAAACAAAACAAAAAAAAAAAAACAAACAACAAAAAAGGGCAGTCTGTAGAGCAAAGTAAAAAAATGAAAAAAGTAGAGTAAATCTTTATCTGAATTGTGTAAATAAGTCGAGGTCGAAATTTGCAGCTTAGCAAGGAACAAGAAAGAAAATAAAAAACTCTTTCGTAGCTCTTTCTTCTGGTGTCCTTGTTGCAAAGCATGCAATTAGGATTTAATTTAATGGATGTGTGAATAACTAAAAAAAGTTTTAAAACTTGCTGTTACTTCCATGCAAAGAAGCTTTCAAGTTGAGTGCCTTTTGGATTTTTGTAGCTGTTTTCAATGTGTAGACAAAAGAGATTTTTATTTTCATTTTTATTTTTATTTTTATTTTTATTAAGCAGATGACTCTTGGCTAGTCAACGAAAAGGTCAAGTTATAGCTTGTACCAAAATAGTTAACAACCTGTGTGTGCATTTTAGGATTTTAAAAAAAAAATATTTTTCTTGGATCAGATTTTCACAAGTTACGAATTGCCAACAATTATGAAGAGTGACAGAAATACCTATGAAAGATTTTGAGCGAAAATAGCATATAAAAATTAAGTTTTGAGGATTTATGCCAAAAAAATCTATATGTAAATGCGAAAAAAATGCAAATGTTGCTATATTTCGGTCTCAAAGAACCCAATACCGAGTTTATATTGTTCAGTATATTCACAAAACGAACTTAAAACAACGAAAGTCATATTTTTTTTTTAAAATTAGACATAATGTAGCCAGTTCAAGCATGTAGTGGTGAATAGACAATAAAAACACGCGGACAAATGAATATCTTCGTTACTTGAACCTATAGGTTCATTATAATGTGGCCCAAAACTATTTTTTTCGTATGTATTTTGATATTTTTGAGCAGGTTTGAAAATTTTAGAGCACTGGTCATCAACTTATGTTTTCCCATAGCCCGCGGGCGTCGTTTGTTCTTGAGCTTTTGAACACGAAGTAGCATTCGGCTCGCTGTCAACGTACACTACGTAAAGTTTGTTTTTCTGGTGTGCTTTAATTTTTAGTCAGTTTGTTTTGAACATTCATGCGGTAAGGTTTGGTTTGTTGATGAAAATAAATATTTTACAATGTTTCAGGAAAGATGTTTTTTGATGGCTTTTTTGTCGAACTTCTTAAAATATTATCTTCATTAATTTTTAAACAAAACTTTTACCTTTTTTGCTCTTTTCTTTGTTTTCACATCTATTCTATTATTAAACATGCTATTTTAATATCAACAAACAAACACAAAAATAAAAACACAACATTATCATGTTAATCGAAGTTTTGAAAACTTCCTGTTTCAGTGTAAAGCTTTGCAATCGGAAAGAGATCTTTGTTATTGTTTGAACCGTGCGTTGATGACCACTGTTTAAGAGACTTGTAGTCTAAAAGTTGTAAAAAAGTCAGAGAATATACAATATTTTGGAATTTTGACCTTAAGGTGCCCGAGACCTAATTTTAGGTATTTGGTATGTTTATAAAAGATAAAGGCTGAAACAGCCTGAACAACTTTTCTAAAAAAATCTTGCCGAAAAAGCCAACCAGATATAAACCACAAACCATACATAGGGGATATAGCCTGAACAATCTTTCTTTGGTGAAAAAGTCACAGAAAAGATACAAAATTTTGGAATTTTGACCTAAAGGTGCCCAAGACCTAATTTTAGGTATAGCCTGTAACAGGCGCGGATACAAGGGGGGTAAAGGGGGTTATTACCCCCCCAGAACTTTCAAATACTTTTTTTGTAATACTTTATTTGGAGAAAATAATTATGCCCACAGCTTAAGGGTACTTTTATGTATACATAAGCAATTCTGAAGGCGTGTTTTGAAAGAATACTAAAAAAAAAATGGTCAGAGACATTGGTAAACTCTAGTTTTTTTATTGATTTCAACAATTACACAGTGCGACACGAAAAAATAACTTAAAATATCTCAATGGTTTCTAGTAGTGCATTGTCTATATATTATGCCCTCATACTCAGTTTTATCGGATTAGGTCAAATAAGAGAGAAATTCAAGGTCAAATTTCACCTTTAAGTCACAAATTTTTTCTTACAACTCTTAAACTAAATTCAAATCCTGTGTAGTAACTACATCTAAATATTTGCAATGAATGGTTCTTAACATTTTGAGACCATTTTTTACTCAAAAGGTTTTGGAAGGGGGTTAATTTTTTCTTCGAAAACAGGGCTTTTTTAAAATAAAAAAAAATTTTCAATAGTTCAGTTACTTTGTATTTGTCTTCAAAAACAATCAGATTTTGCTGAATTTTTGCATACACCTAAAGTAAAATAAAGTTATCCACCTCTGAAAAGATCACAACAGTTACATGTGCGCATTCAAAGATATTCGGATTCAAATATTACCAAAGATGGTAACTTGGTTAATGTAATCCCTAGAGTAAAATCATTCAGATGAAAATTATAGACCCAACAATTTTCTTCAAAACTGTTCTTAACATATTCACCGAAAGAGTTACCGTTTTAAAGATATACGCGTAAATATGTAATAACAACATGTAATATTTCTTAGAAATATTTCAGCTATATTCAGAACTTATGAAAATATTATATACATCTGTAATACTTTTTGACATATATGATATAAAGGGTGTTTTTTATGAGGTTTTTTTGCAATATGGATTACTCTATTGTCTGACAGTTTAAAGTGACGTCTCTACTCAGTATTGTTTGGCAAATCATCATGAATAGGTTAACTCCAGAACAACGCTTCCAAATCGTGGAAATTTATTTTCAAAATCAGTGTTCAATTAAAAATGTTTATAGAGCACTTCACGAATTTTATGGTGCACATAATCGTCCGTCTGAGACCACCATAAAGAATGTAATTACCAAATTTCGGTCTACATTCACTCTTTTGGATTCCAAGCCACCGAGAAGAATGAGAAGAGTACGTACAGAAGAAAATATTGCTGTCGAAGAAAACGTTAATTTATCGATTTGTCTCTGAAAATGAGGAAGGACGACGCGTTACCGTGAATAAAAATCGATACAAAACCATGATCAATGAATTTTTGTTGCCAAATCTTCAAGATATGGATGTTGAAATACGCCCTCAAGGACTTTTGGGTCGCAAAGTGGACCTCCAGAATGCCTTTTGTGCAAAATAGTCGTGGTGGCCATATGCCCGAAATTATATTTAAATGTTAAATGCCAAGAAATTATCTACCAAATAAAAATTTTTTTGGCTATTTCATAATTTGGCATGTGTTTTATTTAAATTTTAAATCAGCAAGCTCTTAAAAAAACACCCTTTATAACAGGGTTGTTTTGAAGTGAATTAATGTTAGGTTAAAGTTGCTAAAATTGTATCAACTGCGCAAATAATTTGTTGCATACAATTATTTTTGTTTGAGTAAATTCTAAATTGTTTGGAATTCTGAAATTTTTCAAGCCTACCTTAACTTCATCTTTATATAAATAGGCGTAGGGAAAACGGTTAAGAACCATTTTCTCCCGTGTTTTTCAACCGATTTTGATAATTCTGTTTTTAAATGAATTAGAGTGCGGAGAAGGAGTGCACCGACAATTTTATACAACTATAAATAAACAAACAAAAATTGGGCAATTTGCGACCCCAGGGCGGTAATAGTAATTATAATTGCAACAAACCAACCAAATTACCACAACCGACTTTCATGAAATAAAACTGCCACTTTTAGTCCATTTTTAGTAAGGAACTAATTCAAATTCAATTATTTCATGAACTTAAAATTTGGCAGTGTAAATAGGAGAGCGACACTAATGTTAATGATATTAACGCCGTTTTTACTCTTTGTAATAATGATATTTTTCCACTAATTTCTATAACGTTTGCTATCTTTGCCACGCTTCCTATAAGTGTAGAAACAGCTGAGCGAAGTTTTTCTATACTGCGACGATTAAAAATAGGTTCCGTTCGAATTGAGAACGATTGAATAGACTCGCATTATTGCATATACTTAGAGACATTTAAATAAATATGAACGAAGTTATTGATAATTTTGCGATGATTTTGCCATATGATTTTGTCAGTAACAAAATTAAGATTTATGAAAGGTGCAGAGATCTCGATAAACAATCCCGAATGAATTTTGGCTGCTGATATCAAATATGGACTCCATTTTCTCCATCAGTTCGAGTTTTTGAGTTTTAGGCAAAAACATGATAATCAGTTTTTTTTTCTGATAATATTGCTATATCTATTATATTGATCTACCGATTTGTTTTACTATGACTGATTTCAATGAAGAAATACTAGACCTTTCAATTTTTGCACATTCAATAACAAAATATTCGACAGTTTCGAAGATATCGACGTTCAAAGACGAAAAAATTTCACAATTTTACGTGGGCTGCTCTTGTTAGATTTAGAGTTTTTATTTACTTTTCGCTGAGATAAATAAATACGAAAATGTGCGTGTATGTGTCTGGGAAAAATGCTTCTTAAACAATTCAATAATTTCAATTCAAAAAAGTACAAATTATCTATTTGTAAAAATGCAAAATTTTCTGAAATCGAAAATGTGTGTCTTTGATAATTTCTCCCCCCCAAGATTTTTTCCAGATCCACCCCTGAGCCTGTTTCAAAAGAGAAGAACATTTTCGCGCATGTTGAGAATAAGAAAATAATTTTGAGAGCGTTCTTCATTCTGATTGGTCGACAGTAAAAAAAAATTGAATATTCTCTGAGCAGAAAAATATATGAAATGTATATTCCTGAATTTTGTTTGTTGTTCCTCGCAACTGGGCTGCGGAAGTACTGAATTTTATTTTTCAAAATCAACCAATCAAAATTGAAAAAAAAGGGGGCGTCAAAAATAATTTGTTAGCCAAAATTTCACTTCACATTTTTTTCTTCAGAAAATAATTTATTTTTTATTTAATTTGTATTTGATTTCTCTTTTAAGATGCAGATTTCTGCAGGCCGTCGGTGCAACACCGTACTTGTGCGATCATTTGTTCTGAATGTTTGCGCATTTAAATATATAGAAAAATAGTAAAAAACACTCAAAAAAAGCATAAAGTTCAGCGAACAGTACAAAAAGTGAAAGAAATTACGCTCTTAAAAATTTTCTAGCTTTAAAAATAATTTCTCACTGCGCATCGAAAAATGAAACTAAAAAATGTTCTTCTCTTTTGAAACGGGCCATGATATAATAACTCCAAGGTAGTATTGACGTTTCTGTTGGAAACGGACGTTTGTCAAAAAAAATATAACAAGAAAGAGAGCGCTCACAATCCGTCATAGCATACAATTAATTTTCACTGGTCACATTCAGCGTACCCAACAGTTGCCAACTGCTAAGTCAAAACTTGATGCACATAAATATGAAGTTACGCATTAAAATGCGTTTAAAAATAGAAAATTTTTAATTTGTCGATAAAATTTCCATTCGTATTTGATACAAAGCTTCATATTTCATAAAATTGACAATTTTTCTGAAACTTCAATACCAATAATAGCGCTCCCCGATGTGTTGCTGTCACAACAGTTGACACAGCTGAATGTGGCCAACGAATATAACAACGAACAGCTGTTTTTGACAAGGGTACGTTTACTTGTAGCTGAGAGAATCAACATTTGTCAACACTACCTGGTAAAATTATTCTATCATGAAACGGGCTATATTTGGTATGTCACAAAAGATAAAGCGTGACAACTTTTTTAAAGAAATCTTGCCGAAAAATCAACCAAATATTTTATTTATATAAGCCATAAAATAGGGCAAAATTTTGCGGCAAAATTTTCAGCAAAAAATATTTTTTGAAATCATGCCGAAAACTTAAAAAACTAATTATGCAGCTCGATTCTACAAACCCCAAAATAAGGCGAAACCATGCTTTTCCGGCAAGTCTTCAAAATTTTTTAAAAACTATCAATAGTCAAAAATAGTGATATTTTTTATCAACAAATTTAGTCCAATTCTGGTACACGCAACATGTGTAATGTTTGATGACTCTAATTCTCTTTGATGACTTCAGTCGTCTCAAAATGTTTTCTACGAAGCGATCATCTGAGTTGGAAAATAGGATATAGTCGCACGGGCCCATATCTGGCGAATATGATGCTTATTGACCGCTATTGATATTGTTTTGACTCACAAATAATATTGAGCGTTGACTGATTGATCTTGAGGAAGCAATTCCGAGTGCAAGACATCTTTAGTTTCGAAGAAAACAGTTAACATCACCTTCATTTTTGAACGACTTTGTCGTGGTTTTTTGTGTTTCGGCTGATGAGCGCCACTCCGCAGATTGTTGAGCTGTATCGACTTCATACTCGTTCACCCACGTTTCGTCACCAGTAATGATGCTTTCATATCGTCTATTAAAAGCATCACGTGATTGATAGTCATACGAAAATCTTTTTGAACGAAATTAAACATTTTTGGCACAATTTGTGCAACAACCCGTCGCATGCCTTAATCATCATGTTAAGTGGTGTGCACCAATTTAGTGGAAATATTAAGCTCTTTAGCTTTATCTCTCACGGTCATATGACGATTTTTGAGCACCTTTACTTATTTGACATTTTCATCATTAATTGATGTTGCTGGACGAGAACGGTGAGGTAAGTTTTCAACTGATGTACGACCCTCTTTAAGCAATGTAAAACTCAAATGTCTGCTCACCTGATAGAGTAGACTCCCTATAGAATTTCGACAACATTTTCAATGCATCCGGACAGGAAATTCTGTAGGTAAAATACAATTACAAACACACTCCTTGCTTAACTTTTTTTTCCATTAGAAAATTTGCAGGTCAGACTCGAGGTGAACTTGTTTACAAAACAATAGGAAAGAAACTACGTGACAAATACTGATAAAAATAAAAGCTTATGCTTATAACAGTATTACCAGTCTTAAAAAATTATTAGCTTTATGAGAACGGTTGTAGTTTCATTCGTGCACCGGGGATACAACCAAAAATAAATGATGCGCGACTCATCCCGAAAACTCACATGAAGTATTTGGGAATTGTATTCGACAGCAAACTGACGTGGAGACTCAATGTGGACGAGAGGGTGAGAAAAGCTATCAATGCGCAATACGCATCTCAGAAGATGCTGGGCAGAAATTGGGGTATTTTACCCTCTCTGAAGCAATGGATCTATGTAATGGTAGTTTATCCAATTCTACTCTACGGAGTCATCGTGTGGTGGCCGGCGGTGGATAAGTCAACATATCTCAAACACTTCAGGAAAATATTCAGCGCTGAAGTCAACTCTAACGAAAGCTCTATGTTTCAATTCTATGCTTGGACTCGCGAAATACATAGCTGGTAAAACGACACACAGTCTTATGGCAGCTGGCAACTTCCTCAAACAAAGTTTTGGACACTGTAGAATTGTCAAGGAGTCAATTAGTAGCAAAAATACCAGAATACAAAATACTCTCCTAGGACCAACCGACTGGTGCATTGGCATCAAATAAGACCAGCGGGTGGTCAACATAATCACAGATGACTTCAAAATCAGTACGAAAGTAGTAGCGGCAGTGTATTGGGCAGCGACCGACATTAGGCAGGCATACAAACTACCGGACTACTACAGCATCTTTCAGGCGGAGGTTTTATCACTCTGTAACTGTTACCAGCCAAGTGGCAATCAAATTTCCGATACTGTCAACTCCAGAAATGTCCTGGAGAGCAAAGACGCATTAGATGCATTGAGCACTTCAAAGATTGTATGCATCTACTGTATACCAAGCCAACGGGGCTTGATAAAAATGAAATGGCAGACAGACTAGCAAGGGAAGATACCAGGCTGGGATCAGAGCTCACATAGATTACGTAGCTATCGCACGAAAGGAATTGTACAAAAATCTCAAAACTAAAAACAAGCGAGCAGTGAGTCGTAGATGGAAAGATACGGTTACATGTAAGATATCGAGAATCATATGTGATATAAAGCACGGTTTACTTAAAATCTGGACGCACGTTTGCAGTTGTAACTCATGTTGTTTTTGTTTGTTTTATATGATTCTTGCATATATGCACTCCTAATGAATGTACTGTTATTGCATATAAATTATTGTTTCGTACGAAGTCTGGTCGCTGCTCAGTTCGCGATAGAACTTCAACAACGTTGGACGATTTTGCACACGTATCGCACAAATCCCTCATGGTCCGGTTCGAAAATTGCAAAAAAATTGAAAATGGCAAAATCAACGGTATGTAGTGTTGTAAAACGATTAAATGACCGATTAACTATTGAAAGAGCAAAAAAATAATGTGGAAAATTTTGAACTAAAAACAAATTTACCACAAAAAAAATTTTAATATCAAGCGAAAATAATTCAGGACTTTCTGATGCTTGTCGGGCAAAAAAATACAACATGAGCAAGAGCACTGCGAGGTGAATGCGGTTTAAGGCACGGTATAAGTCGTACCATGCAATAAAATACCCTTATCGGTCCGAAAAGCAAAATTTAGTTGGTAAGCAGAGAGCACGTCGGCTAGACAATTATTTAACAAAATTTTAAAACTGTGATATAATGAGCGATGAAATGTACGTCAAACTTGATGTAAAGCAGTACCCTGGTCAAAAATGTTACACTGCAAAAAAACGAGTCGATGTTGCAGCAAAATATAAGTACCCATGCTGGACAAATATTCTAATAAGTAATGATTTGGCAGGCAATATGTAGTTATGGGTTGGAAAGGCTGGTTTTTGTTACGAATTCAACAATGTCGTCACCACGATATCAAAAAGAATGTCTGGAAAAACGTCTAATGCTATTTATAAGACATAATACTTCACCCCCTTTGTTTTGGCCTGACTTGGCCTCCTGCCATTATTTCAGGGAAGTGATGCAATGGTATCAAAGAAACAAGTTATCATTTGTACCAAAAGAAATCAATCCACCGAATTGTCCCCAATTTTGACCAATCGAAAAATACTGGGCAAATGTGAAGGCAAAACTTAAGAGGATGCTCATCCAACGAAAAATTACAAAGAAATTATTATTAAGTGGATTCGGTTTGCTGCAAAAGTGTCAAGAAATGATGTGCAAAATGTAATGGCGCCTATCAAAAGAAACCTGCGAAATTTTGTCTATAAAAAGAAATCTTGAATTTTTTTTTTATGCCTTAAATAAAACATGTTTAACCTTTAAAACAGTGCAATAATTTTTTTCGTAAATATTTTCGTTTAGAAGTTATAAACAATTTATTGCGTCCAGATTTTAAGTGAACCGTGGTTTAGCATGTGCAAAACGAACTTCGTTTATCTTGGCACGCTCGTGAATGAGGCCAGGACACACGCTACTGTTGTCAACGGCCCATGCGAATAAGCTGGGTATTATCACAGATGACAACTGCAGGAAGTGCAATGAACCTGGTAAACAAGATACCCTGGAGTATCTTCTTTGCAAATGTTCCGCCTAACATAAATCTATTCTGAAAATTTAGGCTCACCGGCGTTATCATCACTTTAAGAGATAGCCAAAATTCCTCTAGAATCCCTTCTTAGATTTGGGAATTCTACCCGAATCCTTGAGGAATTCCGCAAAATTCTTAAAGGCTTTCAGCAACTGGCACCACTTAGGACTGTAGGGTGTGTGAGACTCCAAACAGAAACGGCCGAATTAACCCAATCTTACCTTCAGTCGCATAGTTCGGTTCAATTTTGAACTGAAGGTATATCCGAAACTACTTTACCGATGACATTCATACTTGACACAATTTTTTAAGTAGCCAATTGGCTCGTAATGTTAGATATAAAATAAATATACGTGACATTTTACTATTGTTTAATGACCATAATTCAATTCGAACCTTTGTAATAGAAACTTCTTGCCAGTTACAAATTTCTTTAAAATTTTTAAGAATTTAGAAATTTTCCTCTAAAAACATTAAAATGTTTTATCTTTATATCAATTTTTTTTTTGAAAGAAATTATCTAAATTTGCTTGTATCTGTTTGAGTTCTATTGTTTGAACTAGACATGGGTAACGCAGCGTTGCGTTGCGTTATTGAGTTGAAGCATTTAAATGAGTTACTGCGTTGATACACTTCTCTTAAAAAAAGTAACGCAATAGCGCATTAATACAAATGCAACACTCAAAGCAAAGCAAACAGCAAGAAAAACATTGAAAGTAAATGCACAAGTTGTACGGTTCATCGAGCACAGTTGGAAAAGACAGAAAGTTGAATCAAACAAAATAAAATATGCTTATATTAAGGACTGCGCCGAATAAAATTGTCCCATACAAAAATTATAAAATCTCTTGACCTATCGCTCAAATTTAAATAAAATAAAGTGTTTTATTTTTAACATTATTTTCAGATAACATTTATAATATAAGTAATTAGAAATTTTCAGGTTTTAATAACAAATTTGAATTTTTCAGGAAAGCCTTCCATTAATGCTTTAATGGTAGCAACCGACACCCTAACAGCTGCTTGGTTATATTTTCTTTTGAAGTCTTGAAGGTTCTTGGCTTTTTTCTAGTTGTTTTGACTTACCTCTTAACTAAATCCCAGTATCTCTCGATCGGTCTAAGTTCTGGGCAGTTTGGTGGATTAGCATCTCTAGGCACCAAAACTACTTCATTCCTTTGGAACCAATCTAAGGCACTTTTGCTGTAGTGACATGAAGCAAGGTCAGGCCAAAAAAACGTGGACACTTCGTGTTGACGTAAGAATGGCAGCAATCTTTTTTGCAAACATTCCTTGACGTATATATCGCCAATAATTGTGCCGGATGTTACGTATGATTTGCTTCTTTTGCCGCAGCTGCAAATTGCCTGTCATACCAGAAACTCCTTTGAAAATTTTTCCACTTTTTTGATTTTGAATTTTTCAGCAATATTTCCCCGAGAATCGGCCGTACAAAGTTCTTGTCCAGGAAGCTGGGTAAATTTAGCTGAAATGTAAGTCTCGTCGTCCATAATGCAGCATTCGAATTTATCAACAAAATTTATTTTCAGCTTTTGAGCTCTTTTTCGGTTTTTTTGTTTTTTACGGCGTTCCTATCTGGAACTTTCCCAGCAGCATTTTTAGTTGTTCTGCGCACAAAAGTTTCTGAACATTCAGCCTTCCTGATATGCATGGATATTTCTTACGGAAAGTTACCACTTTCTTTGCCTTGACTTCATCATGTGAACCTCTTTTTTGCCAGAAACAGTCTTCCGATCAGTGCACAATTCCCCCTTAAAGTGTTTTATAACTCGAGAAAAATTTTTTTTGTTAGCTCCTACCACTTTGGCAATTTTTTGGAAGGAAGACTGTGTATTTTCTTGAAAAATTTTAATAATTTGTTTTCGCACTTCGAATTCGTTTGCCATTTTCGCGTTCAATAAATTTCTATTAAATTAAACCAACACATAATATTTTCCGACACTTATTTTGAACCTACTATGATGAAAATTTTTAAAATTAGAACTCTGAATTGCACAGTATGAAAAGAAATGTATGGGACAATTATAATCGGCACAGTTCTTTTATAGAAAAGAGGTTGCAGGGAAGATGCTGTTAAGCATGAATGCTTGGAGCATGTCTGATTGAATGATGCTTGAGCACACATACGTGAGTTTATTTCAAATTGAACATGTTCGATTTAAAAAGTATAAGCCAGAAATGTGTGTGTATCTGTTTGAAAGCTCGATTTAATGATAATAAAACACAATCATCTGCTTACTTGCTTAAATTTTGGTTTTTTAATTTTTGATGGATGCTGAAATGTGCCCTTTATTTAGTTAAATTTTATACTAGCTTCTATTTATTATATTCATATTAATAAATATAAAGCCAGAGCATTAAACATAGTAAAAGAATTTTGATGTTTTTTTTTACTTTCTATGTATGAGCTCTTTACCACATGACTCAACGCACTATGCAATGTTTTAATGTGAGACTTTCTGTGCTGATACGCATCTTGATGATACAAATACCATAAGATTTTGAACAGCGGCGTGACGCAATTGCGTTAACGCATTTCGCTGATACAGTAAACTGCGCTTGAGTTAGTGTGTCAGCGCTCCAATTCTTACTGCGTTACCCATGGCTAGTTTGAACCCTGAAACCCTGAAAAAATCTATTTCATTAAAATATCAAACTATGTGATACTTATAATGATAATAATAAAACTTTTAGAGCCACCCAAAAATTACCTCAATTTCAGCACATTCGAACTTTGCTTGTTTTATTTTTATTTATTTAATTTTTATGGCATTCTTTTGCAACTCAAGTGGATCTTTTGCAGGAATACAATAAGAAATAAATTTATACATTTTCAACTCGTATTATGCCAAAACATTTTTTTACTGTCGGTCAACGTGTCTTCCTGTTTTTGCCTCGTAATGTTATCTTTATGGCAGGATTATTGCACACAAATACAAATATAACTTAATTCCTTTATACATAAATTCAAAGTTGTATGTATGTTGGAGTGTGTGTGTATGCTTGAACTTTATACCACTTTTGAGAATTTCATGAGTTTTATTTCCACAACAACAATAACAGTGCAAATTAGGAACATTTTGCCCTAGAGTCATAAACTTGTGAAGAGCATCCGATGTGTTGAGCACACAGTTCAGTCAAGTTTTTTTTTTTTCGTATTAGGGTTTCCTTTTTAATATGTTAGATATTTCCACATACCAAAAAAAAACAAACAAAAAAACAACAACAACAACCACCCCAACATGTTAGAGTTGCTTTAATTTAAGTTGAGCAAAATTTTGGCAAACATTCTTTGTTGTTTAAATTATGCTGTCTGTGTAAGTAAGTATTCAGTAGAATCAAATGAAATTTATAACCTTGTGTCGAACATGCTCGACCTTAGAAATGAACTTTCATTTTTTTTTTCTCTTTACCTTAAGTCTAGAGGGATTACATAATTTGGGTTTACAAATGTCAATATTCGGTATAAAATCTTGATGATTATATTGCTAAAAGGTGCAGGAAAAATTACGCAGGATCAACATAGGATTAAGAAATTTTTTCAAGTTTAAATTAGGATACGTGAAGTTTTGTTCTGATAAATTTTTGTAAGATAATGAAAGTCATCTAGCAATTATAAGGGTATTCATGAAAAGTTGTAAGATTTTAATTTTAGCAATTAGTTATTTTTATCAGGCATACATTGTACAAAATTTCCTTAAAATAGGAAATAATAGAAATATATTTTAATTGCTTTCTGATTGAATAAAAAAAAAACAGTTTTCTTTCATAACTCTTTCAGTAATTTTCAATACGAACGAAATCAGCTGACTACTTAATTGTAGAGCAAATAGAACAACGCTGTCATTCTTTACTATCCTAATGGTCTGTAGATTTTTGATAAAAATACTAACGGCTTTTATAAAATACTGCGTTATTTTCAATTCAAAATTCAAAATGAAAGCTCTCGTGCACACATGGTTTGTGCAAAATCTTTTACACACAAAAGTTCAACAGTTCATTTATAGGTAAAGGTATATAAACTCATAGAGGTTATACAATTTATAATAAGATTTATCTATTTACATGAATACCCTTATTCACCCTAATTGCACTTCAAAATTCACAAACAACTTTGAAATAGACACGCAGTTAGCACGAATGCGTATTTGGGGTTATATTTAAGTAACTTATCGACTACACAAAAGTTTCTCAACAATACTTCGAGCTACATTACAATGCCAGTTCTTCTTTTGATCGACTTTTCTTTTATTTTTTGCAGAAAGGAAGAAACTTTTTGTGTACATATGTATAATAAACATGACTGTTAAAAATCTTCTTTTCTTGTTCTTATGAAATCAAATATTTGACCAAGTTGTGCTCATTAATGAGATCAGCTTCTAAGCAAGCACCATTAATAGGGTCAACAGAAATAATGTAAAAACGTGCCTAGCCAAAACAAAAAAAAAAAAATTATATCTTTCCCCCCAACATGAACTGTAATTGATACCATGAAAGTAAATAAGAAAAAAAAAACAAAAAAAAAAACTAAGTATACCATGGGTCGAAAGGCATTTATCGTTGAACAAAAATTACAAAAAAAACAAGTAAAGAAAGTCTAAAGTCGGTCTAAGCCGACTATGAAATACCCTAAACCTACTTTTAAAAAAAAAATAAAAATATTGAATTATATATATACTAGTTCTTTTCCGTCAAAAATGACGGGCCCGGTTTTAATTTAAAATCAGCGATGGTCGCATATTCGATTTTAAATTGTGCAAATAACAATTTCTAGTTTCAAAAATATATAAAGTACCTTAAAGCAAAAACGGAAACTATAGTAGGTACGACGAAATAAGTTTAAAAATTTTTTTGAAAAACTGAAAATTTCAAAATGAAATAAAAAATAATACATTTTTGAAGTTTCAATAAATCACAAAAAAAAATGCCTAAAAATATGCTATGAAATTTAAAAAAAAATCAAGCGTTCCGCACTCACATTTTACGGAATTATGTTATAGTTTATTTTATATTTTATAAGCATTTAAATGTTGATGAAAAATTTACACATACCAAATTGTATTCCTGTAGCTCACTGTTAATGCTTTTATTGTGCTTTCGCTATGGGAGGTGGGCATGTTCATGGACGGATAACTCCCAATTTTTGAACACCCCTTGGTTTTGGAATAAAATACATGCATACCAAATTTGATCTTTCTATGACAAACATAACCTTAATTATTTAGTTTTAAAGTTTTTGGGTTGTATGGGAGGTAGGCGTGTCCATCGACGGATGACGTCTATTTTTAAAAACCATATTTGGTTTGTCATAAAAACCATACGTGCCAAATTTAAACTCTGTAGGTTAAACAGAGGTTTATTTGTTGCGTTTTCAATTTTTGGGTTGTATGGGAGGTGGGCGTGTCCGTGAGCGGATGACGTCCATTGTTCGAAGACATCTTTGCGTTGCTATAAAACACATACATATCAAATTTTATTGTTGTAGGCTAATTATGAGCTGAGTTATGCAGTTTTCAATTTTCGCGTTGTATGGGAAGTAGGCGTGTCCGTGGGCGGATGATGTCAATTTTTCAGAACCATCTTTGTTTTTTATATAAAACACACGTGCCAAATTTTACTTCAGTAGGTGAAACAGAGGCTTATTTATTGCGTTTTCAATTCTTGGGTTGTATGGGAGGTAGGCGTGGCCGTGGGCGGATGATGTCCGTTTTTCCAAACCATCTTTGTTTTGTCGTAGAAAACACACATGCCAAATTTTATATCTTTAAGTTGAACAGAAGTTTATTTATTCCGTTTTCAATTTTTGGGTTGTATGGGAGGTGGACGTGTCCGTGAGCGGATGACACCCATTTTTAAAAGACATCTTTGAGTTGATATAAAACACATACATGCCAAATTTTATTGTTGTAGGCTTATTATGAGCTGAGTTATGCAGTTTTAAATTTTTGCGTTGTATGGGAGGTAGGCGTGTCCGTGGGCGGATCCAAAGAATATTCAATAGTGCAGATCCTTGGGTCCATGTGACTATGTGTACCAAGTTTCATTCAATTATCTCAACTCCTGCTTCTTATCCTGTGTATACGGACAACACACAGACGGACAGACGGACGGACGGACGAACGGACGGACGGACGGACGGACGGACGGACGGACGGACAAGGATAGCTCGACTCACGTGGTGACGCTGATCAAGAATATATATACTTTTCTATACCGGACTCTTCGTTCGTTCGCTTCGTTCTATGCGTTACAAACGTTTGCACAAAGTTAATATACCCTGACCTTTCAGGTTTAGGGTATAATAAATATAATGTTACAATTTCAACCACAATTAGGTCAGGCTGTCAGATTGATGGGCAAGTGCCAAAACTGGGCTTAATGAACATTTAAGCACTGTGGAACCCAAAAATTCAATTTTTGTTGGAAAAAATATTGCTGAGTTGCTGACAAAGCAGAGATTTTCGTCTTATTGTTTTATAAAACTACTCAGAAGGGCATGTCAGCGTATTTTTTGTGCTTACTTTTGGGTCGATTATAATCTAATACCTTGTGAAAGTAATTTTCAGTTGAACGGACTTCATTGATCAAAAGAGATTTAAAATTGATTTGAAATTTTTCAATCAGAATCGAATATTTTTTTCTTTCTTTTTCCAACTCTCACAGTGAGAGAGAATTTCTCAATAAAATGCATAATGTTTTGAGAGAAACAATTACTCTCATGTGTAATTATTATATTAATTGGAGAAATGTGCAATTTATTTACTAACAAATAAAATATTTTTGGATTTTAATTTTGTTTAAAATTGAAAGATTGTACAAAGAGCAATTCGCGAATAATTTTGAACTCTAAAGAACATTTATTTGCGTATAAAAACTTAATATTTTATAATACAACTGTAAATAATTTGAGTAAATATTATACTAGGGGACCCGATTGAGTTATGCCGTCTGGTGTTGCCATATGTCCCGTATTTTGCTTGTTATTTCAAATGACCCGCCGGCACGCGGTTTGTCCCACATTTTAAATTATTTTCATAAATATGATATTTATTACAAACATGTGCAAATATATACTAAAATTTTCAGAAAAGAAGTGTTAGCAAACCATTATAAACTACTATTATAGTTTAGTTTTCTTTTATTTCATTCGTGAAATCACTTCAGATCTATAAAGATAGCCCACAAATTCAAGACCAGCATTTTTCTCAATACGACGTGATTCAAACCTGAGATTTGAATAAGCAGCAACTAACAAATTAATTATAAAAAAAGGAGTTTTTTTATGTATATGTATTTATCTGCAATCTGTCAACATTTTAAAAATAGTCGAAAATTATAAAAAAATTTATTTGAATAATTTGTTCTTTCTTTCCATAATTGGTATCAATTGCTCGTAATACCGTAAAATGGCCCGGAATTAAAATAATCAGATTTTGAAGAATCTTGAATGGAAAAAGTATAAAAGTCAAAATTGAAACGATTCGCTTGAAAATGATAAAATTATGCCTTCATATTGTGTGAAAAACTTGCATTATGCTTTTGAACGTAGAAAACGACCTTCCATTAGATGAAAATTTCACATTTCTGAGTACCAGTTCAAAAAATTTTGAAACAAAAAAATAATGGCTTGGTTTTATAAAGTAGAACAACAAAAAGGCTTGTAGGCTAGTAAACTAGTACAAAAGGAAAAAAAATGTATGCCAAAAATTCTGAGCTGCAACAATAAAATATTTTTCGATTTTATGCACCATATCGTCCCCTAAGCACCCAATCATCGTACACGCCAATTTTTGAAGAAATGTTTTTTCTTGTTCCATTTATTAATTTAGCATCAGATACAGCATTCCACATACCTATATTATTGAAATAGTGAATAAAAAGAAAAAAAATGAAAAAAAAAAAAATTTGAAACAAAACTAAAGATTAGAACAACACTCATTAAAATCAAAACACCAAAAACCGTTTCCTGTAGAATGTTCTTATTGAAGCTTAGGATAATTGGGCGCTTAAGGAACGATATGTTCTTGAAAACTTGGTGCTTTGATAAATTTTGTTTTATTATTGTTGGTTTTTTACGTTTTTTTTTTAATTTATTCATTTGTCCCGCACAGTTTTCAAAATTCGTTTTTTTTTTCGTACAAATTTTGCTTTTTGCCAGTGTCGCTGGAAAAAATCTGGCAACACTAATGACGTCCCACACTGGGGCCGCTTCATAAAAGCTGGTGTAAAAAATTCTGAAATTATTTTCTTTCCAACAAACTTTCTTGATCTTTACTTTTTCAAAAAATTTTTCGCACTTAACCCATTGATGACAATGCTTTAACACATTGTTGATCCATTTTTTGTTATTAATTCTTACGCAAAACCTATTTGAATACATTAATATTATGCAAAATAAAAAATATTTTTGCCATTCACGACCTTGACTTAACCTTCAAGTGAATTTTGGGTCAATTTGATCCCAAAAAAAAACTTTAAACGCTTCTTTCTCCTCTTATTCCCTAATAAGTATTTTTGGGTCAAATTGACACAGCACTGATTCTTTTATTATTTCTATTATTATTTGTATTATTAGTATAATTATTATTATTATATTAATTATAATTATTTTATTACGAGTATTCTTGAAAGTCCAACTGTCTATGCTTCTGCTCAATGCGTCCACTCGTATCAACTTATCAACTCCTTGTTTTTTCAAGGAGGACTGGATTTTGGTCGACAGAACAACAATGCGTGCGTACTAAGGATTACTTCTTTTAGCAGAACTTTGTCGTTCGAATGGTAAGAGTTTGATGGAATTGTGGGACGGCAAACATGAACGACCAAGTTTCTGCGCAATGATGCCTATAAATCGATTTAAGCAAATCATTGCTGTCGTCGATTCGATGACAAAGAATAGAGAGGAACAACAAAAGATAACCTTGCACCGATTCGACTCATTTTCGACAATTGGGTTCAAAGATTGAAAGTGCTTTGTTGCCCAGGTGATTGTTGCCCAGGTGATTTCATTACTGTCGATGTCGATACTGCTACGTTTCCGTGGTATATCACCTTTTACGCAATATATACCTTAAAAACCCTCGAAGTATGTAATTAAGTTCTGGGTTGCAGCTGATGCCGAAACTTAATATGCCTATAATAGCAAGTATACGTTGTCCGTGATCGCAATTGTGCTCCTGAAGTCCAAGGAAACCATGCGATGTCTGATATGACTATGGCAACTGTACATCGAACAACGAAAAAAAGAAATGCACTTGCGTTCGTAGACAGTATTCGCTAAGAAAGTCCTTAGGAACAGCAGCAACAGCCACAGCTGCTCATCCATGCACCAAAAACACGTAAAAGAGTTCGTTGCCATATGTGTCCACCTCTTCCCAATTCAAATAAACACAGGGTTCGATGTGATAAATGCGTGAAGTACATTTGTCCGGATCATCGGTTCAATTTTTGCACTAAACAAATAACAAATAAATGCATAAACACATTTTTTATTTAATTTGTTCCTCAGCTTTTCAATTCTATTTTCACTTGGTAAGTTTTCAGCAAGTTTTTTATGCAATTTCAAAATGGGTCAATATGGCCCAAAAATTCTTTTGTGTTTCTAATTCCAAAGTTTACTTGAAGGTTAATCTATTAGTGAGCGGTTATCACGGTAGTCACGTTTATAATTTTTATCGAAAAAGTCACATATTAACTGTTATCTTTTAACTTTAATTTTTTTCTTCAAAAATAAAAGTTATTTTGTGCCTTATATTTTTTGCGCAAAAATAACAGTTACTTTTGAATTTTATATTATCGGTAAAAAATAACAGTTATTTTCTGTCGTTTATTTTTTCGGTCAAAAATACCAGGTAATTTATATATTGTCAAAGGTCATTTTACCAACAAAAAAAATTATTGATACCATTATTTTCATCTTATCGTTGAGACATTTTACACATGGTGTCAATAGTTTAATCTGTCAAGCGGCCTTTGAAAAAACACAAATTGCCTGATATTTTTGACCGAAAAAATAAAAGTTACAAAATAACTGCTATTTTTGATCGATAAAATTAAAATCAAAAGTAACCTTTACTTTTCCTCGAAAAAATATAAGACAAAAAATAACAGTTAACTTTTAATTTTTAAAGAATCAGTCGAAAATTAAGAAGGCACTTAATACTCGTGAGGCTGAGGACATTTGTAACATGGTATATTTGAAAAAGTCCTTCAACAATTTTTTCATTATGTCTTTTTTAATTGAAAATTGAAAAAATAACAGTTATTTTTGGTCCCTGTTTACATAGCGTTCAGTTGGTGTTTAGTTGCTTTCGAATGTCTTCTCAACTTTTTTACTTTTTGAATGCAAGATTGCATTTGCATAGTACTCGTTGACGGAGCCTCCGAAAGCATTGGAAAATCTTGTTGATAATTGCCTTTTGCTTCCTGATCATAATAGTTGTATGTTGATGATGTTGAGTCAGGACCTCGTAAAGCAGCGAACATTGATTGTTGTGTATATAAACTTGGTTGGCTTTAAAATTTTGTTTAGATGATGATGGAAAATCTTGTTGATAATTGCCTTTTGCTTCCTGATCATAATAGTTGTATGTTGATGATGTTGAGTCAGGACCTCGTAAAGCAGCGAACATTGATTGTTGTGTATATAAACTTGGTTGGCTTTAAAATTTTGTTTAGATGATGACTGAGTTCCAAAATGCATTTTTACAACGTATCAGCGTGTTTTTCTAGGGATTGGTTTTTTGCAGATTCACCAAAACTGCCTGCGCAACCGGATTGCTATTATTAAGCACGCTTTAGTTTCTCAGTTTTAGTGAATCTATTATGCACCAAGCCAAAGAAAAACATACTAATGCTTCGTAAAAATGCACGAACGCGTGTATCCACTCAAAAAATGTAGAGTTGTATGCCTAAATATTTTCGTTCGAAGCTTAAAGAAATAAATTTTCCGTACTTTGGATCCGACAATTTTGAATCGGAGTTATAACGATGATAGAAATGGAATACGTTTCTAATCTTTCTGCAGACAAACGAGCAAGGCTAGAATTGCCATCAGTAAACAATAATGTTTAATACATTTTCTCTAACATATTGATGAGTAGCGATGATGAGGTTGATGATAACACCTCCAGTGTCCTCCAGGATCAGTGACAAGTGAGCAACTTTTAAACGGTGCCGGTCTCACATATGATCCACTAAGAAATCGGTTGAATGGGGAGAAAGCTGTCAAGCTTCTGTTTATTGAGTACAATCAACTACTTTTGGAGCAGCTTCATTTTGTTTATTATTATTTGATAAGACATTACCTTAACAGTTAACTAACACATCTATCGAAGACTCCGACTCCGACTTCGACTCCGGTTCCAACTCCGTCTCCGATACATCAAATTTAAAAACTCCGGTTCCGACTTCGGTTCCGGTAAACTTACCTCCGTAACATCACTAATCAAAACCATAGCTTGTGTCCGTGATATACTAGATACGGGCCACAAACCCGTTACGTTTAATGTTAATTCATTTTGTTCACTCTATTAACATGTGCCTATGTGGCGTAGTGGTAGAGCTTCCGACTCTTAAGAGATTGTCAGCTGGGGAAGTCTGGGTTCAAATCCAGCGTGCGTCAATAATTTTTTTTTTTAATTTTCATATGAATTGAAAATGTTAGCCTAGCGTCACGAATAAGAGACCTTGCACTTTTTACTCTTAGCTCATGAACTGTTCTTGCTGCCCTTGTATTTGTACATGGATAGAATGAATTTGGGTCAATAAACTCATAAAGTAGTTAACCATATCCTTTTATATGTACAGAAGATTTACTGGATGCATTTTTGTCACTTATCTCATGAACTGTTCTTGTTCTATTCGTATTTATACATGAATTTCATGAATTCTAAACACAATAGTTATTAATGATTCATATTCCTCTTGAAGTTTTTCATAGCATTTACGAAATATTTTATTGGTTTACATATTTTGTACATACATAAAATAAAATAAAAGCTTACATCTGGACAATAAATAAAAAATAAACAAAAAAAAAACCTTGTACAATAGATACATTGGGTGGCGGTTCGCATGGTTTGAATTAAACATTAAAATTAACATCTTGTACACACAATTTATGAACTTTAAGCCCTAGGCTAATGAAATAATCAAGTTCAGGAGTTTTTTTTTTTTTGTTTATTTTGTACTTTGATTATTCATGGCAATAGTGTTATCGTGATTCAGGTAACTGATTGGTTACTGGACCAAAATTCATGAACGCGATTCATGAAGTTTATGTAAGGGGTGTTTTTTTATGAGGTTTTTTTTCAATATGGATTATTCTATTGTCTGACAGTTGTTTTGACAGTTTGAAGTGACGTCTCTACTCAGTATTGTTTGGCAAATCATCATTAATAGGTTAACTCCAGAACAACGCTACCAAATCGTGTTCCTGTTATTTTTAAAAACAGTGTTCAATTAAAAATGTTTAAAGAGCACTTCGTGAATTTTATGGTGTACATAATCGTCCGTCTGACACCACCATAAAGAACGTAATTACCAAATTTCGGTCTACATTCACTCTTTTGGATGCCAAGCCACTGAGAAATATGAGAAGAGTGCGTATAGAAGAAAATATTGCTGTCGTTGAGGCCAGTGTCGAAGAAAACGACAAATTATCGATTCGTCGTCGTGCGCAAGAAGTTGGAATTTGTCCATCGACTTTATGGAAAATTTTGCGTACGGAATTGGGTTTGGTGCCATACAAAATTCAATTGGTACAACAATTTAAGCCACACGATCATCAAATGCGCCGTGAATTCAGTAAGTGGTCGCTTAATCAATAAGACGAAGATCCGCTTTTTTTATCACAAAATTCTTTTCAGTGATGAGGTGCATTTTTGGTTGAATGGATATGTCAACAAGCAAAATTGCCGTATTTGGAGCAAAGATAATCCACACGCTGTTCAAGAATTACCAATGCATCCCGATAAATGTACTGTTTGGTGCGGTCTGGTGGAATCATCGGCCCTTATTTCTTTGAAAATGAGGAAGGACGACGTGTTACCGTGAATGGAAATCGATACAGAACCATGATCAATGAATTTTTGTTGCCAAATCTTCAAGATAGGGATGTGGACGAAATGTGGTTTCAACAGGATGGTGCCACTTGTCATACTGCGGTCGAAACAATCGACTTATTAAAAGAACATTTCAACGACAACATTATATCGAGAAATGGACTGGTGAATTGGCCTCCACGTTCGTGTGATTTGACGCCACTTGATTATTTTTTGTGGGGATACGTGTAGTCATTGGTTTATGTGGATAAACCAGCAACGATGGACGCTTTGGAAACCAATATTTAACGTGTCATCCATAACGAAAATTGGACCTCCAGAATGACCTTTGCGCAAAATAGTCGTGGTGGCCATATGCCCAAAATTATATTTAAATAATAAATGCTAAAAAATTATTTTAAAAAATAAAAATTTTTTTTAGCCATTTCATATTTGGCATGTGTTTTATTTAAATTTCAAATCAGCAAGCTCTTAAAAAAACACCCTTTAAAAATTATTTATTATTGTGCACTTTTTTTGGTTCAGTTTCTGGCTGGATTTCTACAGTATCTATGAAGACATACAACGTCTTACGCACAAAAAAAAAACAGAGCACATGTTTTTCTTAATTTATCATCATTTAACATCAAGCTTTTAACATCCAATTTTCAAACAAAAGCTAGATATTTTATCAAGAAGAGGCAGTTGTCTCGTTAGCTAATCAATGCCTAAGTTTTTTAATATTATACTTGCGAGGAAACAAATAATAGATAAATATTTATAGATATAATTTTTGTTGTTGTTAAAGACTCTGTTCCATAGTGCAGCAAGGAAAAACAGAACCACCGCGTTAAGATTTATTCATTAAGATAACAATTATACAAACAAAAAGAAAAAAATAAGAGAAAATAGCAGCAAACATAAAAAATGTGAAACAACAACCCAGCATTGATCTTATCTGTTCTGTGTTTGATGGTTTTCTTGCAAGGATGTAGAGGAAGTACAATGCCGCTCAAGTGAAGAAAATTCATAATAATTAGAAAGGAAAAAAAAAGAAGTGCGTGGATGTGGTTGATGCTTACTTAAGCATAAAATACTGCCACGCACACCTAAATACACACATACATACTCTCTTCCACACAAGGGCAAGAGTGGGTATTTGCTCATATGGCTCGTGTGGCTGTTCAAGCATTATCTACATTATCAACATCAGCATCATCATCATCATTATCATCAGCATCATCATTATCATCATCATCATCATCATCATCTTCATCATCATCATCATCACCATCATCATCATCTTCATCATCATCACCATCATCATCTTAGTCAAGTGCGACTAGCATCAAGGATACGCAGGACAACGAACGACAAACACTAGCAATAAAATTACAGCAACTTATTTTAATTTTATTATGAGAATCTGTTAAGCCATGAAATGATAGTAAAGCAAAACAACAACAAACAGCTAGAACAACACTTCGCGCCAGTAACCTGCTGAACTGTATTCAGCTAGTGTCCTTGCCAGCCAACCATCCTCCAACCAAACCAACCAACCAAACCAACCAACCACTCGAAGCATACAACACTTTCGAGCACTCTAATGAAGCTCATTTGAACTGAAAAAGTTGCGCCAAGTTTTTAATCTGTTGCTGCTGGCATGCTGAGCAGCAAAAGCAGCTGTTGCTATGGCTATTGCCATTGTTGTTGTAGTTGTTGTTGTAGTTGTTGTTTTAGTTGCCATTACATTGTTGTTGCTGGTGTTGATGCTCTGTTGAGCTAGATGTTGCAGCAACTTTTGAAAAATACGAATTATTAAAAATTGCCAAGGAATGCAAAACAAAGTTCGAGGCATTGTTTTTGTTGTTTTTTTTAATTTTTTGTATTTTTTAATTTTTATTTTTTATTTTTAATTTTTTGTGCACATTTTACGCATACATTTTTGTTGTTTTTGGCGCTAAAGTAAAAAGTTTATTCCTGCTGCCGCGCAGAAACTTGTAGCATCAAGAGTGATGATGTGAATGACAATGTTTAAAAACTTTTTGAATCACGCCCCCTGCGCCACACCTAGCTTGCGCTAGCGTTTTGAAGCTGCCTTAAGAAATAAGAAACTCAAAAGAGGAAAAACTTTGCTCTCTTAAATGGACTTAATTACATGCTCCTCTAGGGTCAATTAAGAACTGTCATTTGTTCTTGTTGCTGTTGTTGTTGTTGTTCTTGGCACTGCGTAATACAATGCCACGCAGTTTAGCCATGAAGAAAAAATAGCTACAACAACAATAAAGTCGCCAGCCATTTTTAAATCTTGAGCCAAAATAAATAAAAATAAAACAAAAAAGGTTTCAAAGGATGCGACACTGCAGCAAGTGTTGGCTTCTTGTTAAAGCAACAGTTCGCTGCTGCAGACATGATTTTTTATAATTTAAAAAAAACAAACTTAAAACAACCCAGTAATTATTTTTACATACACTCAAAGTAAAGAAAAAAAAAGCTGCTTAACTGAAAAAAATGTAATCTTATCAACTTTTATTTCAAAATTTTTTACTTTTTTGCACAAAATTGCAACAGCTGTTGTAAGCAGTGGTGCAAAAATGGGGGGGAATTTTGAAAAGTGTGTGTTATTTTGTGAAAACAACAAAGTAGTAGCTGCTGCTGCTACTTTGCTACTTTTTTCGAGTGTAGTTTTGTGTTGTGTTATTTGTTTGTGTTCTATTCAGTGAAAGTTCCAGCACATGCTGCTTGCTTGACTTGTTTGCATGTTTTGGCCAACATGTTATTTTGGTCATAATATGCAGTAAATAAATTTCAAGTGCGACCTCATTTTATAAAGTAGCCAAACTTTTAAGCATGTAGCGCTCTTATTTGAAGGTCACGTTAATGTGATGTTGTAGAGAGACAAAGTTTTATTGTTTAGTAGTTCCGCAAGGAGTTGGTTTTTAAAACTTAATTATTATGACACTTAAGACAAAATTATTGTTGGCATAGGCGGTCAAGGTAAAATTTTGGCAAGCAATATATGCTTATGCGAAATGGTGAAAGAAAGTGAAAGCCGATTTAAGCATATAAATTTTTTAAGAATTTAAAATTAGTAAATTAAAAACTACATAAACTATTATAATACAAATCACAAGTATTAGAAAGCCTTTCGATTAAACACCATAAAATTCAAAATAAATGGTAGGTATTGTTGCAAATTATTATGGTGAATGGTAATAGGAAACCGTGTGACCCTTACATTTTAGCTATATGATGTATTTGAGATATTTATGTAAAAAACTATGAGAAAAATTTTTGTAGAGCATTTTAACCCCCTACACTTAAAAAAAAACTCGCGTGTAGCAACGTACACGTGGCAGAAGTGAAACTTCTTTAACAGTAAGAAATAAGAGAGATTTTAGTGTGAAATAGAGAGAGAAAGTATCTGAAAAGAAATTCAATCAATACGAAATGGAATAATAATTTGTTGATTCAATATTTGCATCCAGGGACCGTAGCGGCTATGGTTTTTGTCGAAAGTGTCACATATTAACTTTTATCTCTTAATTTTTATTTTTTTCGACAAAAATAACAGTTTTTTGTGCCTTATAGTTTTTTTGCAGGTCAAAAATAACAGTTATTTTCTGTCGTTTATTTTTCGGTCAAAAATATCAAGTAATTTATATTTGTTCAAGTCGTTTTACCGATAAAAAAATTTTGATATTATTATTTTCATCTCATCGGTGAGACATTTTACACATGGTGTCAACAGTTCAATCTGTCAAGCGGCCTTTAAGAAAACACAAATTGCTTGATATTTTTGACCGAAAAAATTAAAGTCACAAAATAACTGCTATTTTTGACCGATAAAATAAAAGTCAAAAGTAACCTTTATTTTTCCTCGAAAAAATACAAGGCAAAAAATAACATTTAAATTTTAACTTTTAAAGAATCAGTCTAAAATTTAAAAGGCACTAATATTCGTCAGGCTGAGGACATTTGTAACATAATGGTATATTTGAAAAAGTCTTTCGACAATTTTTTTCATTTGTAAATTCTAAAATAACAGTTATTTTCGGTACTTGTTTTAGTTCAGTTGGTGTTTTAGTTGCTTTCGAATGTCTTCTCAACATTGTTAATTTTTGAAGGCTGGATTGCATTTGCATAGTACTCGTTGAAGGAGCCTACGAAAGCAGAGGCAAATCTTGTTCATTATTACCTCCTGCTTCCTGATCATAATAATTTCTATGTTGATAGAGGGCCTCATAAAGCAGCGAACGTTGATTGTTGAGTGTATCAACTTGGTTGGCTTTTAAATTTTGTTGAGATGATGGCTGAGTTCTAAAATACATTTTTACAAAGCATCAGTGTGTTTTTTGGGAATTGGTTCTTTGTAGATTCACCAAAATACACTGATGTTTCGTAAAAATGCATTTTGAAACTCAGCTGTTGTTGCAATCACCTTACCTTCATCATTAGTTGCAGACGAAGACCTCTAATTCGCTCTCTACATTCACGAACGCGTTCTGCTCCTGTTTTAGCTATTTTTCTATTTTTTTTTCCGTGCATACTTGTAGGATGAAAAGTAATGTTACGGTTATGTTAATAATGTAATGTTAATGTTAATGTAATGTTAATGTTAATTATGTTACTTTCAGTATGTTACGCGTTCAGTTTTAATTACATTTTGTTTGGTTGTTTATAATGTGCCTACGTGGCGTAAAGGAATAGATTCCGGCTCTTAAGCAACGATGTTCGGGATTCAAATCTCGGCAACGGCAATAATTTTTTTTAAATTTTCATATGAATTGAAAACGTTAGCCTAGCGTCACGAATAAGAGACCTTGAATTTTCACTCGCCGCCAAAGAAGTTTCACTTCAAAAAAGTTTATCGGAATAAGATAAAAAAGGCATCATATTTAGAGAAAAATGGTAGAGAGTTTGCTCTAGAGAATGCTTTTCTCTAAATGTGATCCTTAAAATTCTTTAAAAATGATAAAAAGCTTCTATGAAAAAGAGAAATATATATAAAAATTTATCGTTTTTAGAGAAAAAACCTTTTTATTTTTGAGAAAGGATTTGTTTTTATTGAAGAAAATACTTCTCATAGTGAATTTTTCATCAAAATATAGAAAAAATTTCTAATTTTCAATAAATTTTTCTCTATAAATGAAAAATTTTTTGTGTAAGAAAAATACTTATCATAATTAGAGACATTGAAATGTTTCCATTTCGCACCGGTGAAGAAATATTTCTTCAAAAATGTTAAAATTTATTCTAATTGAAAAAAATTTTATTTGAAAAAAAGAAAATTGCTATTATCGAAAATAGTTTTTTATCGGAGAAGGATATGTGTTTTTTTTCTGAGTGTAACTGTACAATGTATGGGTCTTTTTGTCTCTTTTTCACAAAGCGGCAAAAAAGACTCGTAAAACTAGGCTACAGAAGATTAATAACGAATTAATAACGTTAAAACTTAGGTTAACGAATTTTAAACTTTGTTTAAGATAAACTTTGTTTAAAATCGAGATGAGTTAACGGTCTCTGAATTAGAGATGGGCACGTGAGTGAGTTTAACTCACGATCACGCACGCTCACGATGTGATTTCTTCTAATTACGCACGCTCACGATCAACAATTATTTTTTGGATCACGATCACGCACGATCACGATGTGATTACTTGTAATCACACACGCTCACACTTAAAAATAAGTTTTTTGATCACGAACACGCGCGATCACGATGAAATATTTTACTCACGAGTTCTCACGAATACGTTTTAAAGAAGAAATAATACACCTAAGTTTTTATTTAAAGTGTATTAAGCGTATTTAGAGTACCTCTGGTAAAACCAGCATAAAGGAGAAAGAGCAGAAGCAACAGAGACGTAGATACAGCACTGTAACAAGAAAATTGATAAAATTTCTCAGCTTATTATTTGTATTTAAAATTACCAAAATTGCTTCAAGTTGTCGCTGACGTTTTGCAAATTAAGTAAAGAGAGCGCAGTTAGTTGCTGTCGCTTCTTTAGAAGAAGTCAGAGTTGCATTTTATATGCAATTGGTAGCAAAAGCATCAGAAAACATCATTACGAAATTTGGCACATGTTTTAAAAATGTTGGTACACAAGTCGTGACACGAATAAATTTAAGTAACGCACGCTCACGCACGAGAAAAACTTAATCACGCACGATCACGAATTTTTCATGATTTTTTAATTGGTTCGTTCACGATCACGACATGATTCGTCGTGACACGCGCCCATCTCTACTCTGAATAACGCCAGATATAAATGAAAACCAACAATATTTAATTTTTAATGCAAAAAGTATGTATGAGTACATTTTTTTATTTTTACAAAATAACGGCAAAAAATTTTTTTTGCTCAAGCTATTTTGGAAAGCTAAGAAAGTGAAATATTTTTGAGATTTTTTTCAAATTTTAAGGAAGAGGTTTAGAGGTAGCGCTTATCGTATTTTCCCTAGAAATCAGATTATTCGAGAATTTTTCAAATTTTAAACATAAGTTGGTCAATAACAGTTATCTTGGTCTTTAAGTAATTTTTTTTCATATTTTAACATATTTTTAATTTTTTCGTGAAATTTCCATAAAATTTTAAAAAAACGCTTCATAACTTTAAAAGTTCCTTATAAAAGAAAAAAAATGTAATGATGGAGTTAGAAATATGGCGAAATTCTCTAATATTCAAAAAAGTTGGATTTTACTTTGCCGTTCCAAAGTTAAACCCCTTTAAAACTTTTTAATCGTTGATTGAATCATTAAAACGTTGGTTGGAGTGTCGATTAAAAAATTGCTCAGACTTTGACTTTTGACAAGCAACGGTAACAAGCAACGGCTTTAAAGGCCTCTAACTTTGGAAAGACAAGAGTTAAATCGAAATTTCTATTCTTCAAATTGCAAAGAAATTTTCCATATTTCTAACTGCGGTTTTTTAAAAAGTTTATGGAAATTTCACGAATAATATAAATTTTCCCAAATGATCAAAAAAATTGGCAAAACTTATGTACATTAAAGTAATGTTTGGACATTTGTTTTTCGAAAAAATTACTCAAAGACTAAAAAAATATATATGTTATTGACCAATTTATGCTTGAATTTTAAAAATTCTCCGAAAAACCTGATTTTAAGTAAAAATTCGACAAGCATGACCTCTAAACCTATTCCGAAAATTTTGTAAAAAAAATCTTGAAAATACTTTAATCTATAAGCTTTTAAACAAAGGTTGCCCAACTATGAAATTGAAATAAAAAAAATTTCATTTGGAACACCCTAAGGCGCATTGCATGGTGTTTCATAAAGAAGTAAGGTAGTAAAAAAAAAACAAATTGGCCATTTCAGCCCTTGAAAGGACTTTGGCCGAGCTTCTTATGATCAATTGTGTTGTGTGTGTTATTAAATGTTTGCACACAATTGACCGAGAACTGGACCTACATGTTTTATGCCGACTCCGAACGGCTTAAGTTCATGCTCGAAGCAGGACGCTTGTCTTTTATATATTAAGATATATATGTGTTATATGGAAGGTAGGCGAGGTTATGAACGGATTTATTTGAGTTTTAATATAGCTTAATTTTATTAATGTACCAAATTTTATTTGTCTGCAATAGTCTTAAATAGTCCTTCTATTTTCTGACAATTTTTGTATTGGGCTCAAACAAATGCAAAGTCATAAAAATTGAATTCTATATTCAAAAATTTCTTCTGAAATAGTAAAAATGAAGAATTTTGATAAAATTCGAACCATTGGATAAAGCTGTGAAAATCATAATAATTTCAACATATCGGGCATTGTTCCCAAACCTGCATTTTGGATACATTTTAGGCTTTATTGTTTTCACTCTATTAAGTAATTCACATTTTTTACACTTTTTTTGAGTATAGCAAGGTTTCTTGAATTAAAACATGCGAATCTTGCCAAATGTAATATAATAACTGTTACGATAACATCTTTTATTTGCGTTCAATTATTATCGCCTTCAAGTCTCAATACTCAGAACTTGTTTTATGTCAACAAATAAAGATTTTAAATATTCACGCTAAATCGGATGTTTGTTTCAAATTTTTGATTTTTTTTAGAAACGAAAACTGTTGAAGCAATCCAGTTGCAGAACATTAAATAACCCAGATCAACAATCGGCTGACCAACGGTCATAGCCGCCAGCGTTATAAAGTATGCAAGAATAACAAGAAGCTATAGCAGAGAGAGAGAGAGAGAGGGTAAAAATCAAATAAACGAAAAACACAAAACAAAAAAAAATAAATAACAAAAATAAAATAGTATTAAAAGCACTGCAAAAAAAAACATGGCTAAAAAAGTTTTTCAATGCCTAAGGATATGAATGAAATTTTCTAACTCTACGTTAGTTGTTTTCGACGAAGTGGTTCTTGTTGTTATGAGCGTGCGGGGTAGTGGTGTCATGGGGGCCAATTGCAGCATAAACTTCGGAAGAGAAAAAAAAATATTAGAGGTATTCACGATGTGATGTTTTCTAATATACTATATTTACAGAGAAAATTGTTAAAACGTTTCGTAGAACCCAGATTTTGCTCCTCTAACGTTAATTTTCATTTTAAAAACGAACATTTTAAATTTAAATTTTCTCAGTATACATTAGTATACTTTACATTTGTGTATGTGTATTTGTGTATTTACATTTAGTATGTACATTTCTCAGTACATTATATAATATATTATAACAATAGCGATACCAGATTACAAAAAAATCTATATATTCTCTGATTTGTGAACATATTTATAGTAAATTGTTGTATTTTTGGTTTATTTCAGGACATCAAAAAATATTTTCTTGTGATAAAAAAAAAAAAAAATGTGATTTTGCAAAATTTGATTTGAATTTACAACAAAATTTCCTGCAATTACCAAAGGAATTTTTTCGTTGCACATGTGTATTTTGTTTTTGTTAATGTGGAAAATTTAATACAAAAAAAAATAAACAAATTGGCCATATCAGCCCTTGGAAGGACTTTGACCGAGCTCCTAATGATCAATTGTGTTGTGTGTGTTATTAAATGTTTGCACACAATTGACCGAGAACTGGACCTACATGTTTTATGCTGACTCCGAACGGCTAAAGTTCATGTTCTCAAGAAGCTTTACATGGCATTATTTGCTCCCTGAGGTTTGCCATTGTCTGCAAAGAGGTGGTGACCGATCAGAAAAATTTTTTATTGAAAAAAACTTTTCGCCGCGGCTGGGTATCGAACCCGGGCTCCCAGCATGCTAAGCCACATACTTAACCTGCATGCCACGGTAACCACAATTAAAAAATTTAAATACAAATATCGGATTTATCACGCAAACACAATACAAGCACAAATACGTCTCATCGTGAATATTCCTATTGCTACATTTTGGTTAATGTTAACTTAATTTTCAAATTCATAAAATTTTATCACAAATCTGTGAATATTCAATTAATTTTTTATTTATAAAAAAGTAAAACAGAACTTTAAACAAATGCATGTACTTTACATGAAGACCTTTGCCCCTCTTACCCTTTAAAAAATACTGCAAACGCCCATGGTTGTTGTTATTGTTTCTGCTGTTTGAGTAAAAATGAAATGTCTAAAGCGTCAGCACAGCAGCATAGATGCTCATCTATACAGCGACACTTTCTCGGTAACGCACTGACACCCCCATCTAAACACTCACACACACAACTTTGCAAAACAAACACTATAGAAGATGAATTTCTGCCACATGCCTTCGTCGTCGATATGAATTTTTACAATAATTTTTTTTTTCATTTTGTCGAGTTCGGTTCGTTTTTCTACTCCTTTTTTCACAGCTGTCAAGATAGTTTGTAACGTATAAGGATGTGGCTATAATGGAGTAGGGTGAAAGCCTGATGAATAGTAGAGGTATAGCAGCAACATTTTAAAAATGTACAAGAGTTTTCAATGCAACAAGCTTTAAAGATTGCAAAAAAGTTATGCCATAAATATTGTTCGCAATATTTTAGAATTTAGCTTAAACAGGCTTTTTATGAGGCTGGTGGTCGCAGCAGGCACGAAGGTTGGAAGCAGCATAAAGTATTTGTTGTATGGGAGCAAGTGTTGAGAGCAAATCGTTGCTACTGTCAACTCATTGCTTTCTATTGTTGCTGTGTGAATGTTTAGAGTTAAGGCAAACAATAACAACAGCAACAACAACAATGACAACAATAAGAACAACATAATAAAATAGATATCCATTATATGAAAGGACAACGTCAGGATAATAGAAATAAAATACAGCTATCTAAATATGCATGTGTGGAAGTTTGTATGTCATTGCAGCGGCGTATCTAATAAACAAAAATAGGGATTATTTTAATTTGTAGACGTTTTTGCTCTTTAAATAAGAAGGACACATTTAAAATTTTATTAATTTAACTTAAGTGCTTTAAGCTTAAGCTGAATTAACTCAGAGGCGCCTCTGCATTGCTGTGTTTGCTTTGACTATTGAACTCACACAATGACGACGACTCTGGGCAGTTTTATATGTAACGAAGTTTCTATTTCATTTTGTGCTTCGTTTTAATGCAAATGTTGCAAATATTGAAATTTAATCTGTCCGTCGTCTTTATTTGCCACACACACATCCATACACTCGCTTACAAACAAAAGACTTCTTTCATTCCATTGCTATAGTGTTGTTGACTTTCTTTTGTTTTGCTGTTTTTTTTTTTATTGTGCTGTTTTTATATCTATTTGTATTTACAGTTTGTTTGTTTATTTGTTTGTATTTGTGTGTATTGTTTGTTTACATATCCTCCATTGATAATTTGGTTTTGTTCACTCTAGTTGGCAACTCGAAGCTTTAAATAAAGTGATAATACGTATTTTTATGTGCTGGTATTTGAAACCGTGGGAACTAAGCAAAGTTCTCTAACATTTGGTAGTAATTTATTTTTTATTGTTTTTTATTTTTTCTTTTTTTGTTTTGTCTTTTTCTGAAGCATTAATGGCATCTGCAATTGATTGGATTTAAATTAAATGAACTGGGCTCATGTAAGCCGGAATTGGTGCACTGAAGTCCAACTAATTTTATTTGCTTTTAAATGCTTTTTTTTATGTCTAGAGTATTTTATGTTTTCAATTTAAAGGTTTTTATTTCAATATTGTTTTTTTTCGTTGGTTTTTCATTTTGTGTTCCGAATTTTTTTAAATTGTTTAATAAGAATGGAAAAATTTCCTACCTTTTTAAACGAACTGGTTCTATGGTGTTCAACAGGGCGTATGAGTAACATTTAATATAACACTACAAAGTTAAAGAAAACTGTTGCTGGCGATTTGTTTGGTGATTAAAAATGTTTTGTTATTCTGAGTTCAAGATTAAATTCAAGATTGTTTGTGTTTTTTGTTCAATTTTATATGTTTAAATTTTTTATTTATAAGCTAGCGGATGTAACTCGGTGTTACTCAGGGTTGTGCCTGGAACACAGAAAAAGGACGATTTTTAAAACGGCTCTCATTTTAACATTTTTTAAATTATCATTTTTTGGGGTTTTGACTTACAAGAGAGTGTTCTAATAACTATGAATCAGGGATGGAATTGAACCTTTTTAGATTGTGCCTTATTAGTGCCTTATTAGATAGAAAATTAGTGCTTTTTAGGACAAAATAGTGCCAAATTTTTGAAGTGAAACTTCTTTAGCCACGTATACAACATACGGCGAACGAAACTGGTAGTAAAAACGATGAAACGAATGAAACTGCGGCGAATTCAGTTGAATTTAGGCCAATTAGGTGAATTTAGTTGAAACTAGGTGTTCACAAAACCTTTAAAATTAGAATTCATAAGGTGTTCGGAAGGAACAAAATTATCAAACAATGGTTTGAGTCCGAACTAACAGATGAATTAATCAACAAAGTTTTAGACCGTACTTTTTGAAGGTGGAATTTTCAACTGTATACGTTATGCTTAACTTTCCAACCATGACACGTTACGCTGGAATTTTCAACCTGTATGATTCAATGGCCAATCGGCTGCAATAAGATTATCTGAGGTCACAAGAGGGTCATTTCCACTTTTATGGATTCCATGGAGCAGTTGGACATATGTATATGGATGATTCTATGGCCCATCGGATGCAATGGGATTATCTGATCTGAGATAACACTTTTATGGATTCCATGGATGATTTTGCCAATCGCATGCAATGGGATTTTCTGAGGTCATTCGCAGGTGGTCATTGAAACTTTAATGTATTCCATTTTTAAGTATATTTTTTTTACAAGACGAACTCAATTTATAATGATGATGATAAGAAATGGGTTCATACGGGCTGGGCTGCCTGGCCATACACAAAAATCGACGCCAAAGTCCAATATTCACAGTGACAAGGTCCCTCTCTGTGTTTGGTCTCTGTATTTGGTGAGACCGTGATGTACTATAGGCTGCTATAACTAGGCGAAACTATTACAGAGCAACTCTACCGAGCTCAATTGATGCGTTTGAACCGAGCATTGAAGCAAAAACGTCCAGAGTGCGATCAAAGGCACAACAAGTTAATTTTGCAACATGACAACGCTCAGCCAAATGGGAAGACGTCTAACCCTACTATTTGCTTTCTTTGATGATGCATGACCTTGAAGATCAGCACTTTCGCTCCTTTAAAATAAACTTAATCTTCTCATGGCTTTATATGAAATGAGACTTTTTTTAAGTAAGACTAAATTAAAAACTCTCTACATTTTTGGGTTAAAGTTTCACTTATACCGTGCGTGGCGGCCACACACATATTTTTTTTAATATATCGCGCTCATTTCGTTTTAAACTGCCGTGGTAAATTCGAATTTTATCATGCTTATGATAAGTTTTAATAAAGAATTGAATTCAATATTAGCTTATTCACATTGATATAACGGTTTTGCGAACACTTTTATTGCACTTTCTTTATGGAAGATAGATTAATTTAAATATTAAAAAACTGTCTCCATAAAAATTTCAAATTTTTAGCTGTGACGGGTCTTACAGAAAATGAGCGTGATATTTATATATAAACATGGCAATATTAATTCAATCTACATACGTAAAATTATTTAATTATAAAAATGAGATCAATGTTTTTTTAATTCAAAGCAATAAGTTGTTAATATAAAATGTTTGTTCAATTTTTTCTTTCGAACTCTAAAATATCACATTCTGATATATCTTATGATTTGTCAGATGTTTCGGCTCTAGTTTCACAATATCTAATATATAAAAATCTCGTGTCACGGTGTTAGTGTTTGAACTCCTCCGAAACGGCTGGGCCGATTTAAATGAAATTTTTTTTGTATATTTGGTAGTTATGAGAATAGGTTTTAAAGTATTTTTCACGCTTCTACCCGCAAGGGGCGTGACGATTTTTCAAGAACACAAATTTTCGGCATTACTTTCATCTATAAATCACACATATCGCATAGATTTAGAACAAAATGTCGTATGTCAATGAAACTCAGTATGAAGTAACTGATTGACAAGGTCTTTCAATTATAAAACAGACACGGGCATTGAAAAACGGGGCGTGGTTCCAACCATACAATTAACATTTTCGATACAGGAAAGCTATAGAAGTAAAAGTCGCAGAACATTTAAACTCAGAATGGAGTTACTATTTGGTGCTGTCCTGCTTCTGGAACGGGCATTGTACAATGGGAGTGTATCCGCCAATATAAGACACATTTTTTTAAATTGAATCGCTTTGGAAATAAAAGTCACAAATTAAAGAAACTCGGTTTGGAGTAACAATTTGGTGATATTCTACTACTCGGAAGTGCTCGCAAATTAAAACGGGTGTTGAACAAGGGGTGTGGCTCCGCCCATTAAAGACCATTTTTTTATATTTAATAGCTTTGGAAATAATGGTCACACAATATTGAAACTCAGAGTGGAGTTACTATTTGTTGATGGCCTTCTATTGGAAAACTAGACAGACATTGCACAAGGACGGCAGCAACGCGCCGGGTACCAGCTAGTTAGTAAATATATATTTCGACTCTAGCATTCGTAAATAGTCTTAAGATTCCAAGAAATACATTTAATTTTATTTCAAATTCCTACGGGTTCAAAAGTTTAGTGCCGGATTAGTGAGAGCGCATTTTTAACTTGAACTTTTTTTTCTTTCTTTTTTTTTCGTCAAGACGTATTTTTTCAAGGTCGACGTATTTTTTTATATGTGCTCAATCGATGGTTTAGGGTTTTAAACTCGCGTTCCAAAATCAGTTTTTTTGCTTTAATTTCGCTATTTTCCATAGAAACATTTACAAATTTGGTACCAAACGAAAGCTCTTACAAAACCACACACGATGGCATAAATTTTACATAAGAAAATTTTGTTGTTGTAATTTTTAGTAATGTTTAGTCAATATCAAAGAAGTTTGTTGACACAATTATTTCATATGAATTTATGTTGGATTTAAGGCAATCTGTAAATTTTTTTTTTTTTTTGAATTTGTTACTATTTATAATAAAATTTTTGTTTTATTGAAATGCATTTATTTTCCATTTCATTCATTGCATTCATTTATAGAAAAAAAATTGCATTACATTAAAAGTACCCAATATGGGTATGAAAAATTTTATTTTTTTATGGCCTATTCTTATGTTTAAATATTTTATCAAAAAAGTTTACATTTCATAGGGCTTCCATACAAAATGTGTGTTTTTCTTGTAAGTCTCATCGCACTAGTAAACAACAGTTTTAATCATCAAAAGTACCAAATATGGACATTTTTACGATATTCAAAAGAAATGGAATGTATTTTCTCATATATCTTTAAAAAAAAAAATTTTGATTTTTAGCAGGAAAAATCATAAAAACCTTCTTCTAATTTCAAAACATCAACTTTGTGCATGAATAACTCATCATATATGAAAATAATTTTTTTTATTTAAATTTTATAATAAAAAACATTACTTTTAAAATAAGTCCACGTCCTTCAAAGAGCTTTTCGGCTTAAATTCGTTTTGATATGGATTTTTTTAAAAAACATTATATATTTGATAGATCTTTAAAAAAGTACCACTCAATGCAATTTTTTATTAATTATTTTTTAATTCAAAATTTTTAATTTTACCCTGCATTAATTTACTTTAATAGATATTGTGTTAGATACCAGATATTAAGCACAAAAGTAAAAATTACTTGAATATTCACTTTACCCTTGTGTAATTTGTTAATTACCATGTTCAAATTTAAAAACAAAAAATATTTTGCATAATTCTTATCTCTTCATACACTTTTTTACATTAAACCATATTAATGAGATGTAATTATAAAAATTTTGAATTAGAACAAAATTGATAAAAAATTGCATTGAGTGGTAATTTTTTACAGATCTATCAAATATATAATGTTGCTTAGAGAAAACCATATCAAAACGAATTTAAGCCGAAAAGCTCTTTGAAGGACGTGGACTTATTTTAAAATTAATGTTTTTTATTATAAAATTTAAATAAAACAAATTATTTTCATATCTGATGAGTAATTCATTCACAAAGTTGAGGTTTTGAATTTAGAAGAAGATTTTTATGATTTTTCCTGCTAAAAATCAAAAAAATTTTTTTTAATGAAATATGAGCAAATGCTTTTCATTTCTTTTGCATATTGTAAAAATGTCCATATTTGGTACTTTGGATGATTAAAACTATACTTACAATACAAAAAGAGCGATAACAAAACGAGAGTCCAATTTAAAAGTTGAACTTGATTGAAAAATTGCAAGAGTCTTATTTTGTGAGTAAAAGAGTAAAACTTAAAAAATACGTCTTATTTTCTGAGTAAAAAATAAAACTGAAAAAAATTAGTATTTTATTTGAGCGAAAAAATTATAACTCAAAAAATTAGTGTTATTTTCTGAGAAAAAAATGCAACGCAAGAAATAACTTTTATTTCAGAGCGAAAGAATAAAACTTAAAAATAAGTTTTATTTTCTAACAAATAAAATAAAACTCAAAAAGTAAGTTTTACTTTAGGGCGAAAAAATAAAACTAAATAAAATAAGTGTTATTTTGTGAGTAAAAAAATAATAAAATTCAAAAATAGGTATTATATTTAGCATGATGCCAAAACAGCGTTTTTTAGAAAAAGTTTTTTTTTACTGTTGAAGATGGTGAAGATATATAGTTGTAGCAATGTTTGTTCAGGGACTTGGCTGTCATTTTTATTCGTGGTAATTTAGAAGCTTTTTAAAGGTTACTTCCGGTAGAGCTCAATTTGAATATTTAAACTTACCAATTTGTATAAAAAAATTATAAAAGTTGAAAATTGACTGTTAAGCCCATATTTTGGTAAGACATTTTAAATGTCAATTCTGACTTTTGGATGTCAAAAATGCTGATCCTTTTAAAAAAATAAGAAAAGCGACATCTTCTGAAGCTGTTTCTACAAAATTTATTTTCTGAACAAAAAGAAGATTTCATCACCTTTTCAACAACGTTTTTTTTGTTAAAAATGATTTTTAAACAAAAGAGATATTTGAGAAAAAATGTTTAAGGTAGGTGTTTTTTTAAAAAAAAATCTATGTATAACAAAGTAAATTTTTAGGTTTTTCTTATAAGTCATTTTCTACGCTATGATTCCGCACATTAAAAGCTTTTAAAATAATTCCTTGCTTTCACATGTCTTTTTTAAGAGTTGCATCTTCATTTTCAGCTAAACGTTTCATGCATTCCAGTACATTCCATTTTGCATTGCAGTCAAAGTATTTTCTCACCAATTTTGTGCCCACGTTGAAATTAATGTTTTTTAAGTCATTTTCTACCAAATCGAAGATATTTTTTGTAAATTTATTTGAACGCCACTTGATTTTTTGACACCTAGTATATATTTCCTTGTAATGTAAACATATCCTCATTTCTTCCTTGTAATGAGACATATCCTCATTTCTTTTTGTCATTGCAAAAATATCCTTTTAGTTTATGTTATTAAAAATGAATAAACATCATCAAGTAGTCTACTTAAATATTTTTTTTTTGTTGAATCTTAAGCCAAAATTAAAGCATCTTTATATAACTAACGTAACTGTATTTAAACGGTTTAAAAACTGAAGTGAAAAAATTTAAATTCCACATATGATTTTATTTGATCACGTATACATAAATATACACATTGAGCGTTGTCCCCATGGGCCTAAAACAACATGTAATCCAACTTTGATTCTACTCTATGCCTAATGTTGTGCAAAAAAATTGTTTTTCTAGTTGTTTTTAATTCTTTTTTTTTCCAAACCTTACTTCATATTAAGGTTAATTTCTCAACAATGGTAAGGAAAAACTTAAAGCCACTCGGTGAATTTTTTAAAAATCCATCAATAAAAATTAATTTATGATTAATTTTTGTAGGCATGGAGAGGCTAGGTTGGCATTTGATGCAGAAAAAGGGTCAAAAACAGACTTTTTTTGTACTGAACTTTTTTTGTAGCTCATTTTTCTGCAAAACCATTGCAAATATCGTAAAGCCACTCGGTGAAAATTTAGATATCTATTAGCTTAACAAATGTTGCTTAGACAACTCCTTCTGATCTCTTCGTGTATTCATGGTATTTTAAATATAAAAGTGCAATTTTCTTGCATTTTTTAAAACAGCTATTTTTATAATTTGTATTTTAAAACTTGCAATGTAGAGCATAATTCTGTAAAGAAGATATCCTTTTTAATAATACAAAATTATAAAATGTTTGATTTTCTACGAGGAAAATGGATAAAAAGATTAAAAACACAACACCTTCAAAAAAAAGAGATTTTTTCAAACATCTAGTTATCAGGCACCCTGTATGCAAGGAGATTTTGAAGTACTACGAAATGAAGCTAAATAAATACTTTCTTTAATGAGTGCAGTTACACCTTTGTATCTTAAAGTTAAAAAAAGTTATTATTTTGGCATCATGCTAATTATATTCTGAGTAAAAAAAAAAAAAAAAAAAATGGATTTTTCGAATAAAACTCATAACTGTTACGGTCCCTGGTTTCTATTGAGTTCAACGGCAAAACTTAATTTTGTGCTGGAAAGTCAAACTAAATTCTCGTAGTAGACATGGTATTAGATGAGTTTGAAAAATAGAAATAAATGAATGAATTTTTAAGTTCTTGATATCGAATATAGTTTATAATTGAAAATATAGATTTGTAATAACATGAAGAAATCTATATTTCTTCATGTACATGGAACTAAATTGACTTAAAGTGGGAGCTTTTATTGACATATGGGCATCTCCCAGTGGCACGGACGCGACATTCGCAGGGTTTTAATTACTCGAAAAACAAGAAAGAAGCAAAATGAGCCGATATATATATAAGTGCTCTAACGCGACGATAGAGTGCTACATTTTATAAAAATATTGGCGAGATTTAGTACAAATTAGTACAAAGTAATAATCAATCATTCAATGAAACGGACGCGACAAAAAACAGAAGTTTTTTAAGCTCGTATAGAAATACGCAAAATTTAGCAAATTTTGAAAACTTTTTTTTATATATAATATACATGTTAATGGAGGTCAAAGGATAACTATTCTTAGTAGACTTATGAAACATAAAAATTATCTCTTATCTTTTTTTAAATAGATATAGCACGAATACGGACGCGACATCATGGACGCGACAAATTTTTCCACAGTAGTAAAATACAGTAAAGATGTTCGTTATAAATTTGAATAAAAATACATCATAATAAGTTGAATTCAAGTTACATAGCAGTCATACTAATCAAAATAAAAAAAAAAATAAAGTTATAAGCTTTTAGAGTGCTTTATTTTAATGTTTTTCTTCATTTTTGGTGGACCTTTTTTGGGAGATGCCCATATATTTTATGTGGAATGACATCGCCGTTCAATTGATGTTAAGATAATCTTTTTTGGGCGCAAAAGTTTTTTTCTTTTACTCTGTGACAATGAAGCTTACACAAGACTCTATTGATCAAAACTTATTAAGTGTCACTATCACGTTTCATTGTGACCTTAAATGTGCTATAGCGATGTCAATAATGAAGGAAACCAGAAAAAGTTTTCTATTAAATTCTACAAAAAAAAAAAAAATCAACAAGGAGCGTTCTCAGTTGTTGTAACCCAATATAACAAATCCAAACATAAATCTAATTTATAGGTGAAAATACGCAGATGGTGTTCATAAAAGGCTAGTTGTAAATGTTGTCTAAATGAAGTTAAAGTTTTTCCCCCAATAAATATTAGTTTAAGTTTAAATTCAAGACAATAAATAACTGTCCTCATTTTCGAAGGAAGCTTCATAAATTCTTTGTGACAGTTCAATAAATATGTGTAAAATATGTGCTTTATATTAAAAAACTATGTCTTAAATTGCTACAGATGGATATCTGGAAGAAATAAGTAGATTCTTGCTTCAGTGGTTTAGACAAAAAGTGTAGCCATGTGTAACACAGCATTGAGTTGAATTTCTTTGCGTTATTGGGTTACTGAGCTGATGTACTCATTTTAATAAAAGTGATGCAATAGCGCAGTAAAACAATTATTTTTTCTTTTTTCTGTTTTTTAACTTGTATGTAAAAATATTATTAAGCTACTTCGTTTGGCTTACGATCGTGTGCATTCGGCTGTTGTTTTGTTTTTATTTTTGGCACAGTGTTGCCGTTTTGGTAGAATTCTACCAAAAATGGTAGCTTTTTTTTTGGTTTGGTATGTTGGTAGGTTGGTAGGCAGATTTCTATTTTGGTCCCATCAATTGGGCTCCAACAATTGTTCTGTATTCTAAAATGGGTTGTAAGAATTTTTGTATTCCATCAGAATTTAATTGATCCCAAGACCAAAAGGACCTAAAGTCCATTAACTAACAAGGAGATTTCATTATTTGGGGTTACAGTCTTTAAGAAGTGGGTAATATCTCCTCTGTCAACAGCTATGCCAAGAAGATTCGTTTTGTTATTTTTTCTTCGTAAGGCGAATGGCATTTTGGTCCATTGGATATTATATATCGGCGCATAGCTGGATGGTATATAAATGACGAATATGGAACCACCATTTGTTGTCAGAACATCCTAGGGTGAACGGCACGGATCTGGCAAAACTTCATGAAGAAAGACTTTTTTTACTTGAAAATTAATTCTTCAAAAATTTTAACACTCACTAAAGTACCATTTTGTGCAGTATCTGCAGTCACCATATTTTTTTTAAACTATTATAATTTACCAAAATAACGGAGGCTTTGTAAGATTTTACTTAATAATGTTAATTAGCTTTTGTGCATGCCAAAGACGTAACTTTAGGTTCATCTACGTTATAAATCTAAAGCTCATTAGTTGTGTTGCTGAGACTTTGTTGAATGGTTCAACTGCTTTCTGAGGTTCAAGTTTTTCTCCACATATTTTTAAGAGTTGAATACCAAAACGCAATTTCAAGCTTTCCAATCACATATCACTGGCATTTTAGCCTTCTTTTAGTATTGTTTTGCTAGAAATGAGAACTTAAAATCCTTCTAATTTTTTCAACTATGTCTCACTTTTCCTTAAAAGATACAAATGATAGCTTTTTTAACACATTTCGGGGAAACTCTTTACAAATTTTTAAACTGCCAAAAAATTAAAAGAAAAATATAACGTACTTTACAGGTTTTTCCGACTTTTTATCTTTATCCTTATACAAATGGAAAGGTCGAGTACCTTAGTTTTGCACAATACTGTATATCTTTCTGTTTGGTAATGAAATTTGGTTATACAAAAATATAAAGAATTGAATTTGTAAGTCCTTAAATGAATGTTTTGAACGTTTTTTAAAAATGATTTTTAATACTAGTGGAAATATTTTGATAACTTTTGGTAATTTTTTTTAAATTTTTTGGGTTTTTTTGGCAGAGCAAATTTTTCGTTCGCGGCAACCCTGTTTTGGCAGCAAATCAAGTCAGTTGCTTTTCAGCCTTTGTTGACATAACATCTCTTTGCACAATTTTTTTTAAGAATTTTTCGGTTAATTTCTGCTAAAAGCTGAGAATTTTTTCATTCGAACAATTTGAACCGCCCTAATAAAACTTTATTTACACTTAAATATATAAAACTTCTGCAGAGCTTTTTTATGCATTTTCATGAATTATTTGCCATTAAGTCTTAATATAAATCTATAGAAAATTCTCAATGCTTTTGACATTTTATTATTTGTCTTCAGAATAGAGAGACAAGAAAAAGCCTAAATGTTACAAATTAAATATAGCATTAAGTAAAGTTGGCAACCATAGAGATGACGCTATGCCATATAATGAAATCGCAAAAAAATACATGCGATCTATTAGATATGTACTAGTATCACCTGGGGTCGAAGTTCGACCAATTTATTTATTGCCTATTTATAATTATATGCGAGATGATAAAAATAAGTTCGAGGCTATAACTCTTAATGGATAGGAGATATGAAGCTATTTTCTTCAGAAAAATTATTTTTTTATTTTATTATTTTTTTCAAAACTAGAAAAACAACATTTAAAAAAAATTTAATTTTGTCAAAGAAATCATAGGGGGTAGCCTTGATTTTTTGATGGCACGGACAGTTTATTAATTTAGTGTCAAGACAAAATAAATTCACCTTAAAATTCGATAAAGACTTTCAAAGAAAATCAAAAATGCAATTTTGAGTTTTTGTTTTTTTTTACAATAAAAATCATTTTTACCCCATATTTTAAGAATAAATCAAATTTTATGCTCTTTTTTTAAAAGGAATAATTTAAATATAAAGAAAAAAAAAACGGTATTATTTTCAAAAGTTTTATTTAAGTTAACTGATAAGACTTAAATACAAAAAAGAAATAAATAAACTCTGTTCATAGATGGAGAAGATATTGGCTTCCCAAGTTAGAACATTCAATTTGAGACATTTTTTTCTTTCTCTTGGCATTTGGTTGAAACACACGCTAAATAACTAACGACAATATTAAGAAAATTCATTGAAAATACTTTTGGTTAGAACTTTACTTTAACTTTTATCACATTTAAAAGAAAATGTAACAAACTTTTAGAAAAAATTAGAAAAATTGAAAAACCGTTAAAATTCACCCAAGATATTTGCATGGAAAGTCAAATTTTTGAATTCAAAACACATTTTTTTACAAATTTTACAATTGAGGAATGGATAAAACTACATTTTTTTTAAGAAATTGTTATTTTCAATAAAAATCAAATTCGACCAACTCAAAAACTCTCCCCCAACCAAATTTCATATTAATCAAATAGCGAGTTTTTTCTCAAAAATGTAATTTCTCTCTTAGAAGGTTGGGAACCCCCTTTATCAGATATATAATTAATATATACATACTGCACATCTGGGCAACATAACCTTTCGAATGATATAAGTTTCATTTATTTTAAGTTTTAATTAATACCAAAAAAAGCGTACGACAAACTTTAATTTTCACGTATTAATATATAAAAAGATTCAGATAGATTTGTATTTAATATACAAAGATTTACTCTACAAAAACAATAAAGTACGAATATCTTTTCACAATTACATAAATAAACAATACAATTAAATAAAATGAAAAATAATGATAGAAAAAACGGAGAGAAGGAATAAAGGAAGACAGATTATGGGGAAAAAAAAGGAAAGAGAATAAAATAAACATTAAATCAATGGCGGTCATTTAAGCCACTTACTGGAATTGATGCCGGTTTATTGACAACCACAATATCTTCGTCCATGTGCACTATTGTGATTGGTTGACTAGTGACTGGAACTTCGTGTCTGCAAAATACATGTAATATTTATGTAGGTATTGTTGATATACAAACTTAAACATACTTATGTATATATAGAGTACAAGTTCTAAGTTTAATTGCATAAGTTTATACGGAGAAAAAAAAACACTTAAGTAATAAAAATAATATTAAGGCTTATAGCAGAGGTTAGTTAGTTAATAAAGCAAGCAATTAATTTAAATAATACAAGAAAATTTCTATACGCAAAATAGAAATGTAATTAAAAAATACATTTTATAAAAAACAATAAAGTTTGAGTAGCTATCAATCAATGCTTGACAACAATAATGCACAGTTAAGCAGTATTCAATTGTGCTGGCAGTATCAAATGACAGTAGCTTAACACTTAATTGACGCACAATTTAATAAATTTAAATACTTAATTTGTTCGCTGCTCGTCAAGCACTCTGTATTGCATCAGTGCATTTACAATGTTGGACATTAATGCCGCCCAAATGCAACCGACAAGTCATGAATATAAAATTATTATTAATGAACAGACGTCGCTGCTGCTGGTTGCTGCTGCTCGACAGACTGTTTGACTCACGCACACAAACACACATTTTCACATTAATTGCGTGCATTTCTCGCTCGTGTTCGCCTGAAATGCTTTTAATTAATGGAATAAGTTTGTTGGCTCATCAGGTAGCTGCAGCAGCGGCAGCTTTTTACTGCCAGTTGTGTCTTCCGAGCGGATGCTTTTGTCACTTGTTAGCGTGGCATTTGCGAATTAGCAAAGTTTAAAGTATTTTCTTTTCTTTTTTTTTTTTTAAATTAAAATATTTCTTTTGTGTGCGTGTGAACGAAACTGAAGTAAAACGATTAACTTGATAAAAAGCACAGCAGTTGGCAGTTAAATTTGAGTTTTGAAGTTTAAGAAGCACTTAAGATAATAGCCACAGCCAGCAAACTCAACTGTTGTCGTAGAACTCACCTGAGTCAGCGAGTTGTTATGTGAAATGTCAGAATAGTTGTCAAGTAGCAGATGTTGAAGTTCAAGATATTTATGTTTTTACCAGAAGTGCTGTCAAATGTCACAATGCGGTTTTTAAAGTTCATTCCCCTAAAAACTAGCAACATAGCTTGTGGGAGTGGTCATTGCTGTGAATTAGCTCTACATTCTTCTTAAATTAATTAAACTAAAACTGGCTGTTGGTGTCGCGGCGACATGGATTGGATAAAATTGGGATCGACCACAATCCAGTCCTTTCTGGAAAAGGCTTATAAAGAAGAGAAGGCAAGGTAGTGGAGTGAAGAACTTTTCAAAGGACGATGATTTCATTACTTCTATGCACCCTCGCACCGGTTTTATAAGTTCTTACTTTACTTAGTTGGCGCTTACAAGCGTTAGTCGGTTTTGGTCTTGTCTAAGAAATTGCACCAGCCTCTTTTGTCGTGCGCTTTCCAGTTAGAAACTCCAAGCACCGTCAAGTTATCCAATGCCTGGTCTTTCCAACGGAGATGCGGTCTTCCTCGTCTGCGTTGGCCGTCACTGGGTACCAAATCGAATCATTTTTTCGGTAGAGCATCAACGTTCATTCTTCGTTCTGACCTAGCTAGCAAAGCTACTCAATTATTATGACTATATCGATGTCGGCATATAGCTCATACAGCTCATCGTCATTGACATAAATTGGACTATAAATCTTACGTAAGATTTTTCTCGAACGCTCCCAAAGTCCTTCCATAGCGCTGCACACGTTCAGGTTTGTGATGCTTATCGTACGACGAGCTATCGAGCATGATTATTCTTTTATAGAGCGTGAGTTTTTTTTGTCGAGACAGTGCTCGGCTTTTCAATTGACTACTGAGTCCAAAGTAACACCTGTTGGCAAGAGTTATACTTCGTTTAATCTCAATATTGATCTCATTGGAGTAGTTACTGCTGCATCACTGCCTTAATAACCTCAAAGCAGGTGTTGTCAACAGTGACGTGGTTTCCAAGACTTTGGACTATTTGTTTGTTGACACAAGATACTTCGTTTTATCTGCGTTCACTGCAAGACCCATTCGACGCGACTCTTTTTCTAGCCTGAAGAATGCTGCACTGACTTCGCTCGTATGATGGTAAGTGATGTCATTATCATCCGTGACCGTGGCATGTGTTTAAAGCGAGTGGCTTGCTTGCCCGGAGAATGCGAGAGAACTCGCTTGCATGCGAGTAAGAGTTTCGCGGCAAAGTTTTTTTTTCAATTAAAAATTGTATGATTGGTCACAATCCTTCTGCAGACAATGGCAAACCTCAGAGAGTAAATAATGCCATGTAAAGCTTCTTGAACAGATAAACTTTAGTCGTTCGGAGTCGGCATAAAACATGTAGACCCAGTTCTCGGTCAATTGTGTCAAGAATGGCCTTGTCTGAAGTCCTTCTCGATTTTCACTGCGCAGTTGGTACTGCTCAGCCTTAGTCGCAAAGACGTTTTAGCATTGCTGGAATACCAAATTCAGACATGGTGGAATATTGGTGACTTCTTATTGGACTGTCGAAGACAACTTTGAATTGACAAAAAATATGATGTGTTCCGATTTGTTACTCTAGGATCTTCTTCAAGATTTGTTGTAGCGTAAATATCAAGTCAATGGTGGAAGCCATCTTGATAAAGTCCACTCAGTTGATTGACGTTGGGCTTCCGTCTTCCACATAATACGCTCGACAGTACCTTATATGTGATATTAAGAAGGCTAATCCCACGGTAGCTGGCGTAAATGGTGGAATCGCCTTTCTTGTGGATTGGTGATCTTGATCTTATTTGGTCGAGCATACTGAAGTTGCAATCACCTGGTTGCATTCTTGCGACCATATTCTGCATAGAAACTAATAAATGCATTCAAACAGAGCTTCGCCTCTGATCTTAAACAGCTCAGCCGGAAGGCCATCGGCGCCTTTTTGTTATTTTAAATCCGAGCTAAAGCTGTTAAAACCTCGTTGTAAGACTAGAAAAATGTTTCCTCCGTATCATCAGTGTACTCTGAATTTCCGTCCCTAGATACCCATTTTCGTCCTTGCCGAAAGAGACTTTAGTCTTAAAACCATCGCACAAGCGTCTTACTTTTGCAATGCATATCGGTTTTCTCGCACTCATTCATTTCTACCTTCCGTTTTATGCGATTGAAAAGTTGTCTCTCGGAGGCATTGCCACACTCCTGGTCGCACCACTCGTTTCGGCTAGGGTGGTGATAGCCTATCACCTCTTCGGCAGCCGTACGCATAGAGTGAAATATGTGCATCCACTGCGCGCATATGTCGTTTATCAGAGCAGTGTTTTCTTGAGGCAGGAGTCGAAATCGAGTAACAAAGGCTTCGGCTATCCATTTTGACTGCTTGTCGACATATAGCTTCCTACGTGTAGAATTGCGAGCATTCTTAGCTGGGCACAGACATGTGCGAATCTTCGCTGTGACAAGATAATGATCTGAGTCTATGTTTGCACAGCGGATTGTACGTACCAGGGATGGAATTTTACGCACAATTGTGCCTTCTTCGGCACTTTCGAGACTAGACGGCACTTTAAGCACGTGCTTTTTCATTTCGGCTTAATTTGAATATCCCAAAATTGAAAAAAAAAAAATTGAAAATTGAAATTGACCCAAAATTAAACTTGTTAAACTGCGCTATCTTCAAATTTCAGAAACAAACAGGCCATTTAAGTCTACGCTTGTAAGTTTACAGGCCATTTAAGTCTACGCTATAGACATATTTCTTCGAGGCCCTGTTCCTATTGTTGTAAAATTTGAAAAATATGAAAATTGTTGAATTTTAAATTTGCATCAAGATCTTTTTTAATTTGTAAATTTATCTTCCATAGAGAAAGCAAGTTAAAGGTGTTCGCAAAACCGTTACTTCAATGCGAATTAGATCATTTTGAAATATGCAATAGAGCTCTCTAGTGTTTTTTCTGTATATTTTTCTTAAAAAGTTTAAATTTGAGTTTCGACAGTTTTTTTTAAGAAATGAGCGCGATATGTGAAAATTCGGCACTAATTTTTTCTAAAAAGCACTATTTTTCTCTCTAATTTGGCACAATCAGAAAAGGTCAAATTCCATTCCTGGTACGTACGTCTAGTCCACTGCCTGAAGAGTGCTTCCGTCAATCAAAACGCGATCACTTTGGGTTGCGTGTTTTTTGATCAGGGGACAGCCAGGTGGCCTTATGAATATTGAGATGTTTAAATCTAATGCTACTTAAGATCATATTTATTGATATCATGTATGACATGTATCACAGTTGCATGAATTTACAAATTTTTTGACAGATGTCGTTATGTTGCTGACTCGTCCATTGTGTTTAAGCGTAAAGAAAGATGGTTTGTTTTGCATAATTATTAAATCTTATTTTCTTTTGAAGTTGAAATAAAATAATTGAAATCGATAGATACTCAAACTTTATGTCCATAGCTAAAAATAATTAAAAATAAAACTTCAAATCGAGTTCTTCAAGAAAAAACAAGCATGCAACTTAAATTGTTTACATCAACAATTCTTATTTAACTTATAACTAACTAACTGTTAGTGTGTCAATACCTACAACCATCAAATTCATTCGCTTCACGTAGACACTTACCGGTGCACTATGTTTGCCAACAAATCATTATGTTTTAATCTATAATCGATTGGCACTTTCTCATAATTAACCGTCAGCGTACCGGTTGTGATGCAGCGTTCGTATTCCTCGGCCGGATGTGCGCGGAACTCACGTGCAAATACATCGAGTATTTTTTCACCCACCCAGCGTCCTTTGGTGAACGTGGTAAAGGTGAAATAATAGGGATAAACCTTGCGCAAACCTAGGTAAGGAAATTGAAAAAAAAAGGTTTTATGAAGTGTAGAGTGTATAAAATAGAGTAATGAAATATAAACAACAACAACAACAACAACAACAACAACAAGAGTTGTAGAGTACATAAGAGTTGTAGAGTACAAAGTAGTGTGGAGTAAAAACAAAAGAAAAATAAATTTCTGTCACGTGACGTCATTGCATGTAGCACAGGAAATAATTAACCAGGCACGGCTGCAGCCGGTAGTTTATTTAATTGAATTTATATCGACATCGTTTGGTTTTTATGTTTTTCAATTCTGCTAATTCACTGCTCTTAAAAGCTAATTAAAATTATTTTTAGCTTTTAGCTTTCTGTTATTGTTTTTATTCTTGTTGTTGCTGTATTAAATATGCTTACCATTTTCAATAAAATATGATGTTTCATGATAGCGTTCATCGGTGAAGCCAGGCCGTTTAGCCTTTAAAGCTTTGGTCTCTAGTTTTGCCTGCAATAATAAAAAATGAAAAGCAAGACAGAATGTTTGAGAAAAAGAAAACTAACGATGGCGAGTGAGTGAAATATAATAATTACTCTAAGGATTAAAAGCATAAGTGCATAGTTAAGAGCGCTAAAGAGTAGCAGAGGGAAATAGAATTACAGAGATACAGCCAGAGTGAATGAACGACATGAATAGTTATACAGATTTAATGACTCTTAGGCTGCCGCATTTAGGGGAAATTCTCTTGTTAATAGAATAAAAGCTAGTTATATGAAAATCATCTAATATTCACTTTGTTGATCGTCTACTCAGGTTTCACAAAGCATTGCTAATTAGGGGAAATTTCTTTAGCCGCAAAGGACACACTGCTTTCCTTGAGGAATCACGTCTTTAAATGCAATAAAGTTTGACGAAAGTGTGAGGTTTTTCAGGTGTGCAGAATATTCAGACCAGTGGAAGTGAAATTACACAAGTACATATTGAAGTCGAAAGGACTAAGTTCCTTGTTTAATTCCTTGAAGAACAACATTAAAGAGAGAATTTTCGAAAAAAAGTTATGACAGGGTTTTAGAGGTGATTCTAAATGCACGAATGTTTAGAAATTAATTTAAAAATAAAATTACTTTTAGACATAAACGTAGAAAAAGAGCCATTTTCATCTTTAAGTGGAAGTTAGAAATAATGCTGAATAAACTACATGATAGGATTTTTCTAGACTCAGGCCTAGCATTGATCCAAAAATTATGCTCTACCAAGCTTAGAGATTTCGGCAGTGTAGAAAGCTATGTCGAAGTACTCAACAACGCGCACGAACAATGGAGAGTTTCCATGATGCTCGCAGGCTTGCCTAATGAATATAAGCTCATGATAATGGGCATTCAAAGCTTGCAAATGACAGGCGGCTCAATTAAAATTAAGCTCTTTCAAGACGTGTGAGAACACAAACGAGGAAACAGCATTCTCTGGTCACCAAAAGTTCAAGAAAAATACAATAAAGGGCCAAATGGTTGCAATTGTCAAGGATTTGGCTATTTTCTTGCGAATTTCCCGACGAAGAAAAGTTCAAAGCAAAAGAAGAATGGCTAAATAATCACGGAAAGAAATTTGAGCTGAAAACAATCCCAAATCATTTCATTTTGGGAGTAATACTGAGCTTAGTCATAATATTTTTGATATCAAGCCCTACTGTGATTGTTTATCAAAAAAATTAACACGCTCATTTTTGCATAATGTATGTGATTATTGGATTGTTTGTCAAAAAACAATCAAAACAAGGAAAAATATGCTCACTTGGGTCCAATTTATGACATTTTGGTATTGATTATAAAAAAAACATGCTAATTTGTGTCCAATTTATGGATTGTGAATAAAACAAGTTCAAATGCTCTCATATATTTTATCTAAGAAATTTTGGGATGTGACATTTTATGAATTTTAATAATACAAGGCAAAAGATGACAAAATGTATGCGGCTCAGGCATCAAAGGAACCGAAAAAAAAAAAAAAATAATGACCAGATGCAAAAAATCAAAATTATATTTTCTTTGTCAAAATTAGATATTTGATTCAATTCGGATAGGAAAATGTGATTTTTTTAATTTATGTTCTGCACTTTTATCCACTTTTATACTAAAAGCAACAAAAACCAACTGAGAATTACGTCGTTCGGTGGCTCATTTTTGATGAGCAAAAACAACAACAACAAACATTTATTTTTATGTTCAAGCCCAAGATGACACATATTAAGCACAAATTTACATGCTTATCAAAAAAATTTTCAAGCTCAATTACTGCTTATAAACTGCGAACGTGAATAGCATATTTTGAGATAGTTTTAAGTTCTATTGAGCTAATTTCATTTACGACCAGCTGACCAAAATGGGTTAATAACTCGAATTGGCTGAGGTAAAGGCATAACACTTGCTTCAAATTCAAATTCGCATGTTGATATAGCACTTCATAGAACTTTCTATGTGTCTATTCACATAAGCTGTAAATTGTCTTTGGATGTCAAGGTGTCATTCATATGCCAAAAGTGAAAAAAAAGTAGTTGTATCCTAAAGGATGTAAGTTGTGTGTAAGTTGTGCTTAGCAGAGACGCAGTATTTTTTGAAAAGACTATTATTAAGCGCGTGAATGAAAAAGTCAAGGATGTTTGGGCGATGTTTGGGGGAAAATGAAGAAATACGCTATCGGTGGTTAGACTGTCGAAAATGATGAAGAAGAACATTTGTTTAGGTGATGAAGGTGCCGTTGAAATATCATCATCTGATAGTTGAATCGTATATGAAGAAAAGCAACAAGAAGAATCTGTGAGAAAGTTAAGAAGATCAACTGGAGATAGAAGACCAGTAGTTAGAGATGGTAACGTGTCTTGTGATGTTGCAAGTGAGTTCGCTGATGAAGATCCGAAAACCACTAAAGAAGCGTTGAGATACAAAAATTCTGAGTAATGGAAAAAGGCTTTTTTGGAAGATTATAATTCTAATAGAAAACAGAACTTGGAAGTTGGTGCAGATGCCAAAAGGAAAAAAAATTCATCGATTGCAAATGGACTTTTAAACAAAGAGGGATGCAAATGGTAAGTAGTGTGATCTAAGGTTAGACTTGTTCTAAAAAGTTCTCTCAGCAGTATGGAATTGATTTACCAAGAGACCATTTCTCCAGTGTAAGATACTCATCAATACGACTACTTCTCAGCTTAGCCGTCTCTTTCGATTTCGATACTGACCAGATAGATAAGGTAACAGCAGTTTTATAAAGCGAGCTTGAAGAACATATTTTTATGAAGGATTCCGAAAAAATTCCAGTAGACAATAGAAAAGTGTGTAAACTTGAAAATCTTTCTATGGGCTAAAGAAAGCAAATCTCAGTTGAAATAAGAAGCTGGACAAGGTACTCAAAACTATCGTTTTGCATCAGACACACACAGCTCCGCGTATAAACTAGAATATAATTAACGATAAAATAACCTATTAAGCGATATGCGTCGACGATATCCTAATAGTCATTAACAACTTGAAGAAATTTTTAGAAAATTTTTAAAGCGTACCTCGATGGTATCGCAAAAAAAATACAGAACGACAATGCGCCCGGTCCTGATGGTATACCGAATCAAGAGTTGAAAATTACCATCATGTCGCAGACCCATTTGCGCAAATATACAACCCGTGCTTACTCGCGTAACAATGATAAAATCGAAGCCCTTCATCAAATACCTTTGGGGTGATGATCGACTCCCGATTATCATTCAAGCAGGACCTGCATCATCTTTATAAAAAAACAGCCGAAGCATATTTAGCATATTCTAGGCAGAGAAATGACGAACACAAGAGGACCCAAACGGCTCAACAGTATGGGCCACAGCGATGAAAATTTTTACCGATGAGGCTTTGGGTTGGTGAAACTGAAACTTCGCGCATTCAGTCTGTTGCCGCTTTCGAACTATTTCTGCAGACGCAGCAATAATCCTAGCTAGCGCGATTCCCACTGACCTTCCCGTGGAGTAAACGTTACTTTTTTACTAGCAAAGAAAGCTCAACAGGTCGTAAGATACTCACGAGAGACAGAAGCTTGTGCAAGTGGCAAGCGTTAGGACACCTGAACAATTGGTGTTGTAGAAGACGTAAGGTTTCAGTTGCGGTCAGTTTCAGCGAAACTCTAAAGCAGCAAAACCTGGTACGGTGGCGCCTTCTAAAGGTTCCCCCGAAAAGACATAACATAACATAACATAATATAACATAACATAACATGCTATAACATAACATGATATAACATAAAATAACATAACATAACATAAAATAACATAACAAACATAACATAACATAACATAACATAACATAACATAACATAACATAACATAACATAACATAACATAACATAACATAACATAACATAACATAACATAACATAACATAACATAACATAACATAACATAACATAACATAACATAACATAACATAAAATAACATAACATAACATAACATAACATAACATAACATAACATAACATAACATAACATAACATAACATAACATAACATAACATAACATAACATAACATAACATAACATAACATAACATAACATAACATAACATAACATAACATAACATAACATAACATAACATAACATAACATAACATAACATAACATAACATAACATAACATGACATAACATAACATGACATAACATAACATAATATAACATTACATAAATCATAACATAACATAACATAACATAACATAACATAACATAACATAACATAACATAACATAACATAACATAACATAACATAACATAATAACATAACATAACATAACATAACATGACATAACATAACATAACATAATATAACATAACATAACATAACATAACATAACATAACATAACATAACATAACATAACATAACATAACATAACATAACATAACATAACATAACATAACATAACATAACATAACAGAATATAACATAACATAACATAACATAACATATCATAACATAACATAAAAAACATAACATAACATAACATAACATAACATAACATAACATAACATAACATAACATAACATAACATAACATAACATAACATAACATAACATAACATGATATAACATAACATAATATAACATAACATAACATAACATAACATAACATAACATAACATAACATAACATAACATAACATAACATAACATAACATAACATGATATAACATAACATAACATAATATAACATAACATAACATAACATAACATAACATAACATAACATAACATAACATAACATAACATAACATAACATAACATAACATAACATAACATAACATAACATAACATAACATAACATAACATAACATAACATAACATAACATAACATAACATAACATAACATAACATAACATAACATAACATAACATAACATAACATAACATAACATAACATAACATAACATAACAAAACATAACATAACATAACATAACATAACATAACATAACATAACATAACATAACATAACATAACATAACATGATATAACATAATAACATAACATAACATAAAATAACATAACATAACATAACATAACATAACATAACAAAACATAACATAACATAACATAACATAACATAACATAACATAACATAACATAACATTACATAACATTACATAACATAACATTACATAACATAATATAAATAATAACATAACAGCATAACATAACATAACATAACATAACATAACATAACATAACATAACATAACATAACATAACATAACATAACATAACATAACATAACATAACATAACATAACATAACATAACATAACATAACATAACATAACATAACATAAAATAACATAACATGATATAACATAAAATAACATAACATAACATAACATAACATAACATAACAAAACTTAGCATAACATAACATAATATAACATAACATAACATAACATAACATAACATAACATAACATAACATAGCATAACATAACATAACATAACATAACATAACATAACATAACATAACATAACATAACATAACATAACATAGCATAACATAACATAACATAACATAACATGACATAACATAACATAACATAACATAACATAACATATCATAACATAACATAATATAACATAACATAACATAACATGATAAAACATAAAATAACATAACATTACATAACATAACATAACAAAACATAACATAACATAACATAACATAACATAACATAACATAACATAACATAACATAACATAACATAACATAACATAACATAACATAACATAACATAACAAAACATAACATAACATAACATAACATAACATAACATAACATAACATAACATAACATAACATAACATAACATAACATAACATAACATAACATAACATAACATAACATGATATAACATAACAACATAACATAATATAACATAACATAACCTAACATAACAGGCTTACCATTGCCTGAATCTAAATATTTCGCGAAATTTTTTCAATTCTATCTTTATTGAAATTTTCTACTCATTCAACTAATTAACTCATGAGTTTAAGAATGGAAGCGTGGAATGAAACCAATATTCAATAAATATCTCTTTTAATTTGTGTTCAATATCATACATCACAGAGGGAAGAAACTGCCAAAAACAGCACATGTGAATAAAAGTAATAAAATTTGAGTTATGCTGACCACAAATATATCTTTAAAATATGTTAGTTCAACCAAAAAAATTGCGTGTTTTAAAAATATGCTTTAATTTTTAAGTAAAAATCTTTCCATAAACACTTTAGGCCAAAATTTAGCACAATAAGGAAAAACAAACCCAAGCAAGGACACGCGCTGAAATATGTCACGATTTTGTAACCCTTTTTTTTGTGTGTGAGAAATTTGGATAGTACACAGCTGTAAAATTGTGTTCAAGATGTGCAAATCGAGGAGGCAAAAAAAAGGCGCCGACAACGTGAGGTTAAAATAACATGACAGCGCACGCACAATCTACGAATATGAGACAATACAGGGGACATGATGAGACGTGATGGTTGTATGGTGTAATGGGCGGAGGTGGTAGGTTCTTAAGGGTAAAACTAACAACAGGCTGGAGTAAACATGGCTATGACAGATAGTTTTTAAGGAAAATAGAAGTGATTTAAACAAGTAGTATACAAGTGATGCCTAGAAGTATGCAATGCTTACCTTTTTCAAATCCTTAATTTGCTCAGTATCATCGGCTTTTCTCTTCTCCGGATTTTGCAATTTCAATTTGTCCTTGTCACATGGTGACATAATCTGCAAAAAAAAAGGCATTAAACAAGAGTGTGAGATACGAATGTTAAAAAGAAACAATAAAAATAATCGTTAAAAATAATGCATGACAAAATAAAGCTGCACATAAAAGCTGGTTTTTGAAGTGAGCAGCTTTTTTTATGTTATTATTATTGTTATGGGCTGGCTGAAAAGAATAGCGGAAGTTTCAAAAATTTCCCAAAAATAAAGCGGCTTAAAATTGTTGCCAGCATTGATGAATGCTTTCACATTTCTAGTGTGGAATGGAATTTTTGGTAAATTTTTTATGCAAAACTCTTTTCTATTTTTGGATTTTTGGAGTGCAACCAAAAAAAATAAAAACGAAAAAAACAACTCGTTGCAATTTTAAAATCTTATTAAAATGCGGCACTCTTGCAAAATTAATAACTCCCTAAAGTAGCAACGCAATTGTTTTGCGCCTGAAAGCACGCTACATGCATGTGTGGCTGGCTAAATAGATTGTTTGCGCTCCCTAGCGTATGCTTCAATGTAGTAGCTGCGCTTGATACTCTTAAGCCTTTATTTGTTTGCGGTTGTTGGTACCGCAAAAAACCAAAAAAATAAAAAAATAATAAGAAAAAGAAAAATAGCAAAAATAGAGGGGGAAAAACGCAAAACAACCGGAAACTAAAAAGCGGAAACCAGCAGCTTAAGCAGTGGCGTCCATTTTTACTACTTAAAATGAACGCAAGTTTTCCGTTTCTGATTCGAATTTTTTTACTTTTTTTTTTTTTCTTACTATTTTGTGTTTTTTTTTTTGCCATGTGTTGGAATTAGTTTGGCAACTTTTTATAGCTTTAGTTTCTCTATGTGTTGTTGTGTTTATTAAGCTTGCTCTTTTATTGTATATTTTTCTTTTTGTTTTTGTTGTTTTTTGTGCTGCTAAAGTTTCACTTTTTTTTTCAGTGGCACTTCAGCTAAGTTATGTTGCAGCGCCTAGGAGTAGGCAGCTAATAATACGCTTAGCTGAGCAAAATCGCATTTAAGTTGGCTGAATAAAATAAAAATAAAAAACAATAAAACAACAACCACCAAGAAAAGCTTAACTTTTCGCTCTCCCGTTATTACAAACATTAATATAACAACAAAAGCTTTCATTTTTATGCCGCTTTATATATTTTTTTAATATAACATGCTGGCTATTTGCTGCTTGCTAGCTATTGTGGCTTTGCGTGCAAACCGAACCGCCTGAAAGTATGCAGCTACAAGCTTTTAAGTAGCTGCTGCTGCTGCTTCTGTTGCTATTTCTTTAAAGCTGCAACCGCCATTTGCAGCTTAATTACTTCTTTTTGCTTTCTCATCGTTTGAAGTTGTTCGTTCATTAACAGCTTTTGGCAAGGCGATAATATATAATATATATAAAAGTTAATAGCTGAAACTAAAGCTCATCCACCCACGATGTCGAGCAAAAATATTTCAACTTTCGCTGAGTTGTTGTGCTGTTTGTTGAATTGGGTTAAAATAAGTTGCGGCAAAAATCGATTTAAAATAGAGTGCAGTGTTAGAGACGCATGGGTGGAGCGGGAAGCCTATTAAGTTCTGTGGGTTAGTGAGTGAGTGGGCGTATGTGTGTGTGTGTGTGAATAACGCTGTTTTATTTTATTATTATTGCATTATAAATACTGTAAAGAAATAATAAACTTTTATGAGGTCATAACGTCATATTGTGCCAATGAGTCTGTGTATGTGTCTTGTGTGCGTGTTGGTGTGCTTGTTGCATATGCCTGCTGTGGCGCTCAGTGCAACTTACAATAGCTGAGCTCCTAGCAATCAAGGATTTGCTTGAATTGCAACTTTGTCTGTGCACATTCACATTAATAAATGTGTGTGTGTGTGTGTGTTTCTTTGCAGCAATGCAATTATATTCGCATTTCTTGTTCGTCTGCCTTGCAATTAATTTTTTTGATTTTCAATTCAAAGTTACAATGTTTGTTCTTTAAGACTTTATATGAATTAAATTACATTTTTCTGACATATGCCAACATGAAATGCATGCCAAAAATTCAAAAATAATTGAATTAATAACGTTATTTACATAAGTCATATGAAGTTTTGTTATATTTGTTGAAATAAGAGTTATGGTTTTGAGTACCCACCCACTGAGACATATACATAAGTCGACATATTTTGCTGACATACTATAAAAAAAACATTCTTAAAGCTTGGAAAAAAACATGAATCTTGAAAGTATTTTGAATGATATTTGAATGATATAAAGAAAAAGAATTTCTATTGAAAAAACTAAGTGTCGTTCAGAAACACGATTTTACTGATATACATTGCTTTGCACGCCACACATTTGTCTGGCACGGACTCGGCCGCCAAAGAACGATTATTACATTGATTTTTTATTAAAACCCGGCCCTTTTATGTACTTTGCGGCTATAGAAGAAACAATTTTTTGTATTTATTTCTTCAGGAACTGTGGCTCGCCATCTTGTGGAAGAGATTATTTTTAAGAAAAAGACAATTGACTATGCATCGCCATTTGGAAGAATGGTGAAGAAAATGAGAAGAAATGGTGCCAAATTCTAACGTAAGCGGAATGAAATTTTCACAACTTTTTCAATCGTGTAAAAACACACACTAACTGTAATGATGCGTATTTATCTTCACGAGAGATTAATGCAATTTTGACAAGCTTTTAAAATTTTATATTGGTAACTTTTTTTGTGTATTCAAAATGTCGAAAAAGGAGAAGTAACGTCATGAATGTTATTCTGATTTGACAAAAGCGAAGATTGTTGCTCATTTTGTTGAAAGAAGAATCAATGGCCGAACCAACTACAACATCTTGACAACAACATACTTTCAGAAAGTTCACTTGCAGAACAGCTGGCTCCGATAAGGAGGGTAAGGGCAGAGAATAAGGAAAACATTTCAATGTCATGACAAAACAGTGAAGAAGTTCTTTTATCAATAGGAATCCAAAAAAAGGTCAAGAAAAGGTAAGCTAATGGCGTCGGAAGCTTAAAAATGTATCAAAAAAGTACGTGTCACACCTTTGGTTAAAAATATTTCTTTCGCCCCAAAATGATGTGATATGCATGAGTCATATTTTACATTTTATCGTAATGAGTGGCAAGGAGCAACCGAACGACATAATTCTCAGTTGGTTTTTGTTGCTGTTAGTATAAAAGTTGCAGAACATAAATTAAAAATTATATTTTCCTGTCCGAATTGGATCAAATATCTAATTTGGACAACGAAAATATAATTTTGAAGTTGTGTCTGGTCATTTTTTTTGTTCGGTTCCTTTGATGCATGAGTCTCTTATATTTTTTCATCTTCTGCCTTGTGCTATTAAAATTTATAAAATGTCATATCCAAAAATTTCTTAGATTTAACAATATAGAGCATTTTAACTTGTTTTATTCATGATTCAATAATCTATAAGGTTATCCCAATATTTGACATACCGTTATTTTTTGTAAACAAAAAAATGTTCTCGAAAATGAATGACGAAAATGAATGACAACCAGGGTTTTGTGTTCTCCTAAAAAAAAAAATGTATGTTTAACCGTTTTGTTGTGGTTTTCTTATTGCATAGAAAAAAAAGCATGAATTGCTTTCATTGAATTTTTTAAGGCAATAAATTCGTGAAAATATTTCAAGCTTGGACGCTGTGAAGCCCCAAAAACCTTTAAAAATCATCTGATGAATGCTTCAAATTACAAAAGTAGCAGAAAATTTATTGACTCAAAATTCTCAAGATAAGTACTAAGAAGTACTCTCAAGAAGTACTAAGAAATAGTATGATATTGTAGCAGCTGTAGGACTTTTGTGTCGTTAAAAAAGCTCTGCTCTTCAAATAAGGGGTACTCCAATCTCCATTTTCGTGAGACAACGTCAAATATCGCGATAACCTTATAAATTATTGAATCATGGTTTCATTCACAATCTATAAAGGACATGCATTGTTTTATGCATGTTATGTATGGACACAAATGAGCATGTTTTTTTTTTTTTATAATGAATACTAAAATGTCATAAATCAAGTGAGCATATGTTTACTTGTTTTGATTGTTTTTTGACAAACAATCCAATAATCACATACATTATGCACAAATGAGCGTGTTAATTTTTTTGACAAACAATCACAGTAGGTCTTGATGTCAAGCATACTACGACTCAGAATCACTCCCAAAATAAATTGATTTTGGATTGTTTTCAGCTCAAATTTCTCATTAGCTCAAGACAGCTTTGGAAGATCATCAAAAGCCATTGGCTTAGAATGTCGTAGGTTTTTTGAATTGCAATTGGGGCAATGCTGTCTGGTTCTGGGGACTTGAACAGTATGAAGCTTTCTGTTTCCCATTTTAGCTTCGAATCTGTAATAATGTCTAATGAGTTGTCAACAGCGGAAAAATGCTCTTCCAGTGCTGGAACATTCCCTATCTCTGAACAGCCTGGGAAGTGAGTTTCCACTAATATATTTAGAGATTCTTCACTGGTGAGATTCTTCAGTCATGTAACTATTAAAGTTTCCATTTTTTTGTCAACCTTCTTATTTATGGACCATACAAATTTCGACTTTAAGTTCCTCTGTAGTCAAATTTTAGAATTTTTAAGAGATGTATTTAAAGCAATCACCATTCTTGTTCAGAGTTTGGACAAATTATTTCATAAGCCCTAGTTTTATATGTGAAGGCGGCAGAATAATGCGATATCTGGCACAAGGGGTTAATTTATCACATTCAGTTTTTCCGAAACCATACCTTATCTGGAAAGCCAATATTTTCTAAACCAGTGTTCAGACACTAGAAGCTATAGTAGCATATTATTCTTAGACTGTAGTTAAATTAACAATCGGTATTGAACTCAGGTTTTTGTCGTAACGCAGAAATACACATTTTGTACACAAGAACAAAAAACAAAGTTGTCATCTTTAAACTCCAAAGGTCTCTGACAAATGCACTGAGGTCTACCTAATTAAAGAGCTGGGGCTCAGAAGAAATATCGGAGTTCAAATAAGTTGTTCCACTTTTATCACTTGAATAAAAGCTTTTTTCTAGTTGGGATAGTTTTTACAGTTATTTCTTGATGCTGGCATTGTTAAACAAACAACCGTAATATCTATCGTAACCATACTTTTTTATATAATTTTATGCCGATCTTTATATATAGGTGGATTTTAAGATTTTAAGGGCCGATGTTGAATGTGAACCACACCTAAACGTCAAGTTTCTTTCTGCATTTCATTTGATTTTTTTCAATTTCAGACTAACTCAATTTGAACCATTTAAAGATACACAATCGAGCAACGCGTTAAAATTATTCAGGCTTATTATGAAAATGTGCGCGTTCAAATCAAAATGCATATTGTGCATTTCGTAATTTTTTCGGTCAATTTAATCGTACAAATGGCTTCGTCAATAAGCAGAATTGCCGCATTTGGGCGAATAATAATCCACGAGTGATTGTCGGTGCGGTTTATGGGCTGGTGGCATCATCGGGCCGTATTTTTTCTAAAATGAGGCCGGTCAGGCAGTTACTGTGAATGGTGTTCGCTATCGTGAGATGATTACAAACTTTTTATGTCCCGAATTGGTAGATATGGATGTGGACAATATGTCCTTCAACAGGACGGTGCCACTTGCTACACAGCTAACGAAACAATGGCTCTTTTGCGCGACAAATTCAATGGCCGTGTTATCTCACTTGGTGGCGATGTCAATTGGCCGCCAAGATCATTTGACACCGTTGGACTTATTTCTTTGAGGTTATTTGAGAAAAAAGATAAAAGGTGCAAGTCGATAAGCCAGCAATAATTCAAGAGCTAAAGGATGACATAATTCGGCACATTAACGGCATAGATACATGAATTGATTTAAGTTTGCTTGAGGTTCCAAAGTTTCCTTAGAAATATGAGCTAAGAAAAAAATCTTCAATAGGGAATAAAATTATCAAACAAAAAAAAAAAATTAAGTAATGGGGCTTATTTTAGAATAAGAACCTAAGACCTTAGCAAATGAGACCTTTTGAAAATCACCAATAAAATTCACATAAATTATTACAGCCAAACAGAAGTAAATGATGACTATAAATAGTCTTAAAATAAATTGTGCTACAGTAATAACTCAAAAAAGAGCTTAATTTGCGAGGAACTATTAATATTGTCAATCTTTTCCATATGTTTTATAATATTATTATGCATGAAATTATTAATTATTAAATTATTTAAATTTAAACTGCATTTTGCCGAAACGAGTTTTTATTGGATTTAAGTAAAAATTTTACAATATATATACAGTGGTTCAAACGACTAACCGGACAACGCAGCGAGCGACTTTAAATGCCATTTTTTTAACAAAAAACTTAATATAAAATACGGAAAGTTGTACAGAATGTTTTATTATTATTTTAACTTTTATTTGGTACAAAGAATTTACCAAAAATATACTCCAATTTCATTCAGTTCGCAAAAATTTAATAAATTCCCTTTTTAAGGGTCAAACGTCTAAACGGACATTTAAAATTAGGCATGTTGTTGTCTTTAAAAAAGAATTCAAACCCAATTTGTATTGATTTCGCTCATTGTTTTTTGTCTTCGGTAATCGCTACTACAAAAAATTGTACAATATTGCAAAAACGCATGCAAACAACATTCGAAATTTGGTCGCTAACTATACGGCAATACTGTGCAGGTAAAACTAAAAACACGATATTATTGAAAAAGTATCGTGACGACTTCCGAATCCTCAATTAAAGTCGGGAGCAGGGGCGCAACCAGGATTTATTTTTGGGGGGGTTTTATCAAATTTCGGACTTGTATATAAAATCAATTTTACAAAGGTTTTATATCACAGCAATAAGTTTCAACTCTTGGGAGTAATATTTTCAAATAGAAGTTTAGTTAAGTTAATGGGCTAGGTGGGTTTCGAAGGCTCAAACAAAGCATATGATAACTATTTTTTGTAAATATACGATCTAAATATTTCAAGCACTAGATAATGTATCTTGAAGAAGGTTTCCAAATTTTACCCAGATTGGTTATAACTTTTTGGGAAATCATGATAACCAATTTGCAAAAATTAATGTTGATTTAAGCTTTAGGGAGAATATTTTGGACATATTGTACAATGTCATAAGGCAAAAACAAAATTAATTTTCAAACCGACCCAACCCATTAAAAAAACATTCATATTTAAAATTTAAGTTAAGTTTTTATGAATAGTATTTTATTAGTATTATAATAATTATTTTGACTAAAAGAAAAGGCAAATATGTTCAGTTTTTAAAATAGTTTAAGAAAACGCGAATCAAAATTTTTGTATTTTTTCAAAATCTTACCAGAAATGTGTGATTTTTCTAAAAAATAACTTATAAAGAAAATATATTAGATAAAACTTCATTTCAAAGAGGGCGTAACTATTTTGAAAGTTCTGTTTTATACAAAAATCAACTTTAAGATAAAACAATTTATGACAAAAACTTAACAACTTAATAAAAAATATATCCGCCATTAGTTTGTATTACTTTTTGAAGACATTTTGGTACCGGAATTTGCTCCCATAGACTTTTTATTTCAGATATTGTCTCTTCCCTGGTCCGAGTCAAGCAAACGCTTCGTTTTCCTTTAATATAGGCCCACAAATGTTCAAAATCGTTTTAATCAGGACTTTGGGTTGGCCAGTTTAAAATTTCTACGCTATGGCACTGGCGTGCCAGTTCGATTCAAAAAGTTCATTATGAACTTACTCTTGTGACATGCTGCATTATCTTGTTGTAAAATAAATGACTCACCAATAAGTTTGTCACCAGATGGAAATGCTTGATCATTTAGGACATCCAAATATTTGTATTGGTTCCAACCGCTCAATTCGTTCCAACTATTGGAACCATATCCCCATGACCACAAGAGGAAATGCAGCCCCAGAACATAACCGATCCGCCGCCATGTCGATTGCTTGTAAGACTGGAGCAATTTCTTTGCGTGAATTCTTTGCAATTCGGACAAATCTTTTTTTATGTGATCCGTGATACTCAAACGTGCTTACGTCCACAAAACTCGGTTTCAAAATCTCATAGTCTTACAAAAAAAAATACTTGGCAAATTGGAGTCGTTTGATTTTATTTGCCGTGGTTACATATGGTATTTTTCTTATGGAATATGTACCGAATTGGAATTTTTTTAAACGTCTGCGAATTGTGCGCTGGCTAACTGGATTCTAAGAAAAATTTTTCATTTGTAGTTCTAGCTTTTCGGTGTTACACCAGGGTTCTTTGAGAACATTCGCATAATTAGCTGGTTTTCTTTACGTGTTTTTTCTGCTCGAACGTGGCAAATTTTTTGCTGAATTTGTTTTTTTGTGCTTATTTATTTGATAGTGAACGGTTTGCCTTGATAACTGTAACTCGGAGCATATTTCTTTGACTGAAATACCACAATTATGCTTCTCCACGATTTCACGTCTCATTTTAACGCTTAATTCTGACTTTTTCCCCATTTTTTTATAGAATTATAACTAAAATAAACAAATATATTTGAATAAAATTGAATATTTTTTTAAAACTCCGATTTTGCTTACCAAATCGTTATTTGCATAGAAAATACTTCTGCCACTAAGAAATTTTTTCTTCTTGTATCTAATGAATTACTTCCTCTAAAAGCGTGACATTAAAATTTCTCACACCATGTTTTTACAATAAAATATCGTTGTAAAAATAACCACTTGGGGCAAGCCTTCAAATTTTTCCTTTGCTGAGCACTAATGGACCTCATTTCTGAAAGTATAAAACACACAATTTCTGACACCTTGCCTAAACCGCCTAAATATGAAAAAATTGTTTGAGTCTTTCGCCACCAAAAAAATCGATGAAATTTCCTCTAAATTTGACTTTTATATTGTCAAGAAATTTTTATGAAACAGATTCGGGAAAATACGATGAAAAATTATGAATTGTAAATTTTTGCTTCAGTTTCAGAAGTCAATCGGAAACACATGACTTCACTATAAACTTAATTCCTGCAGAGTTTGGGTAAATTTGTGTTTAAAAAAATAATTAAAAAAAAAAGAACGGAACATAACACTTTTTGAGGAAATTCCTTTGATCATTTCGCTGGCGAGAAATTCGACCGCTCTTCCTCAAATTCAGGCTTTCTTATTTTATATAACTTTTTAATTAATTTTCATCCAAATATTTCAAGTCGTTTAGTGGGCTTTCCAAGCTAGAAGTTGAATAGACAACTCAAATCGAAACCCTCAAGTGGGCAGTATCAATCTGAAGGAAACAAAATATATAAAATTTAGTAGATTATGCATCAAACAGCATCGATTTGAAATATACATTTGGGGTTTTCACTCATTTGATAAAATGTGTGATTGCTTTTCATATGAATCAGTTTGATTTAATCTGATTTTGCTAGGTACTACAATAATTTTTGGGGGGGGTTTAAACCCCGAAACCCTTCCTTTGGTTGCGTTTATGGTCGGGAGGATCAAGGTAAAACACTAGGCGAACGTGATGAGCGCCAAATTATCCTACAAATAAAAAACAATTCATTCCAATCTGCAAACGAGCTGAAAAATTATGCAAAAGAAGTTAAGGAAAGGACTTATGTGTGTAAACTATTCGTAATACACTTCGTAAGAATGATTTTCATGGAAGAATTGAGCGAAAGAAGCCGTCCATTAGCCCAAAAAACAAAAGACCATGACTTCAGTTTGCTAAAGAATACTTGCTTAAAAATTATGCTCTTTGGGATACGGTAAGTAAGGTTATATATAAAAAATTAGGTTAAATGCAAGTGGTATGTTTTATTTAAGGTACTATAAACTGACCAACGCAAATTCAACTTCGACGGTTTAGACGTAGGGCTTAAGTATGGCGACAACCAAACATCGAGCTTTAAAGCAAAAATACTTGTACTACAATGAAACAGGGAGGTGGTTCTGTGATGGTTTGGGACTGTATATCTAGTGCAAGTGTTTGGAATCTTGTGTTTATCGATGGTAAAACGGATATATATTATACCTGAACATATTGAGGCAAATTTAAGCAGAGTGCTGTAGAGCTTCGTATATTACAGACCTTTGATTTTTATCAAGAGAATGACCCAAACCACACTTCTGCTGTGGCAAAGGTACGGCTATGATATATAACTGCCCCAAATTATTGCAAACCGGTCCCCCATCGCCTGACAACAACGTCGTTGCAAATGAATGGCATGAAGTGGGTAAAAGGCTCTACAACACAAGCGTTCGAAACAAAGCTCAGTTCAAGGAGGAATTTATCAAGGAGTGAAACAGCATTCAACAGATGTTTGCAGAAACTTATTCCCCTCCATAAAAAAATCGTTTTTAAGCCATAATTGATGCAAAAGGTTCCTCAACAAAGTATTGAAATAATGAATTTACAACAATTTGTGTGTGTCCGGTTAGACGTTTGACTCTTAAAAAGGGGATTTTTTTTTGTATATTATTACTAACTGAATGAACTAGGAGTATATTTTTGGGAAGTTCTTTGTACCAAACAATATTTTAAAAAAAATAAAACATTCTGTAGAATTTTTGTACTACAAATAACGTCTTTTTCCTAAAATAATTACTTTTAAAGTAGATCGCTGCGCTGTCCGGTTAGTCGTTTGAACCACTGTATAAACAAAGAAGAAAAAAATATGAAAACTAAGGCAAAGTAGTTCTAATAAATTTGTTTTAATTGTTACCTTGAAATAAGAAAGAGTTTAAAATGAAAAATCAAAATTTTTTAAATTTTCAGAACAGAAATAGGTTGCTGTATAACAGTAATTATTACAATCATTTCAGTGGCTACAATAATATCTCGTTAAAAAAGGCCAACAGATGGCAGACCTTTTTAAATATTAAGCAAAAGTCGTAAGACACTTAAAGTTACGAAATCCCAAATATCTCGTCCCAATCCCAAATCCAAATCCTAAATATTAAGCAAAAGTCGTAAGACACTTAAAGTTACGAAATCCCAAATATCTTGACAGCTTGTAACCTTTAAGATTGCCAAAACTTGAAAACTTTCAAGTTCTGCCGAAGTAAAATATAAAAAAAATCTTAAATGAAAACTCAATTTAAAAATATGTTATTCTTCAAAAAATAAATAAAAATACGTTTTGACAGATTGTCAACTAGAAGAAATTGCAGAAAAAAAAATATTTTCGATTAAAACGTCCTTTTAAGTAGAGTGCAATCACCGCAAAATGCTAACAGCGGTCAAGTTAACTGCTCAGTCAAACGCAACGACAACAACAACTACGTTAACCATGCCTGTCATATTCTCGCAAACAAACACAACAACATATTTCTGACAAAAGTTAAGTGAACAGTTTTCTGAAAAATACTACAAATTTCGGGGCAAGTTTACTGCTGAGCAGATTTGAACTTTGTTTGTTTTATTGTTTTTCTTTTTTATACAGTTAAATGCTGTTTAATATAGTTAAAAATACAAAAAAAAAAAACGAAAAAAAGCGAAACATAAGCATTGTCTCCATGCCACTTAAATACTTTGACAGCAATTTTTTGCTGTTCTGTTGTTTCTATAAATTTTTGACCATTGATAGCATCAAAGAGCTTTTATTGCGCTAGGGTGCCAGCGGGTTAACAAGTAAAAGTTTTATACCCGTTTTCAATTCAATTTTTTTGCGTTTTATAGCATTCTGAATAGTTCGCAGCAAGTTCTTAAAATAATGAATGCTCTAGTTTTTTGTTTTTGTTGTATTTTTGCCTTTTTGAACTTTAATCGTCAGCGAAAAATGTAGCTGATTTAATGTTTTCATGATGGCGGCTGCCATATTTTATGAAGGTTGTTGGCTCTATACAGCTACCTGCGACCATTCGCCAAAATAGTAAATAAAATAAAGAAATGCTTTTGAAATATACACAATTACATATGTATTTTATGTATATACATATATATATATATACTAGCAACCCTCCGCGGCCTTGCTCGCGATATGTTTTAATATAAAAAACAATGTCTTATGTTATTTGTTGTATTATTGTTTAAGTATTGTCATATGTATTCAAAATCCAAATTATTTTAAATCTTATATAAGTTCATTATTTTCGGTTGTTTTCTGATATCAGGAAGAATAAATTGATTGGATGGATTTCTTATCCTAAAAAGACCAAAATATTACGGAAAAACAGTTCTGCATTAGATAATCACGGACATTTAAAAGGATGGACCTTGTGCTTGGTTTTTTGTCAAAGTAAAACTCGTTGGTACAGAATTTTAAACTTATATCCCCTTAAATGTGAGGGAATCAAAGGGATTCGAGGCATTCAAATATTTTTTCCTCTGCTGGACCAGTCAGAATAATACCCTTAACACGTAACTGAACTCCATTGCATACAAATTCGAAAGTAAGTCATCTTTTGTTTTCAGTGCTTTGCTCAAGCATGAAGTAAACTTTATGCCAGTATCCAACTGTCAGAACTGTTGAAGCAAAGGTACCAGTTTTTAGTTACCGCGAAGTTGCACTCGAATATTCGTGCACAATTCTACAACTTGCTCTTCATGCCAAAATAATGACTTTTAAAGAAGCTTCTTTAAAATCGCCCGAAATTACCGGAAAAAAACAAAATTATCCGAGCTTCATGAAATGAACAAATATCTCTTTCGTTAAGGACATTAATTCGTTCTTATTATTCTCGATTAACAAATGTAAGTTCTATAACTGTACAAACCTTAAAAAAATAACCTACGTAGCTTTTTAAAATAACTAATACCGATCCTGTGTAAAAAAAGAAACAGTTTCAATAGTATCGTAAGTGTAGACGTAGAATTCCGTTTAAGTTGTAACCTCTTCTACTTTGTCTCTTTGGTCCGATTGTTTTGTTCATTTTGCACGTATTTTTATTGATCTTCCAAAAGCTAACAAATAAATGAATAACACTCAATTATGGACTACTTATCGAGGCCAAAACAAAGAAAAAGTTAAAAAGTAAGTATGATTAAATGAGCAAGCAAAAAGAAACAAGCAAAATTTCAAATTTTTTCGATCATTTTGTTAAGTTTGTTAAGTTAAGTTTGAGTTCATTGACTTAGTTGAAAAGAAGGCGAACTAAATGCACTTTCCATTGGTGCCACTTTCGTCTCTGCCAGATATATAGTTTGCGAGCTACAGTCAGTTTAACTACTTATTTCAAATTAAAACTAGTAACTAGTAAATACCCCCACGGCCGATTCTTATGGGTAGAAGAATCTTAAATTGGAGAGCTTTTTGTAAGAGATTTTGAAAGATTTTATTATTTTTATGTGTCTAAAATACATACATATCAAATTGTTTAATTGCAGCTTAAATATAAGCCTTTTTATAAAGTTTTAAATTTTGAGGTTGTATGGTAGGTGGGCGTCTTAGATTGTGTATGACGCCCATTTTTCTAACATACCTCAGTTTCTACATAGAATACACAAATACCGAGTTTCTGTCTTGTAACTTTAATATTAGCCTCTTTATAGATTTTTAAATTTTGGGGTTGTATGGGAGGTGGGCGTGTTAATGAGTGGATGACGCCCAATTTTATAACACACCTCAGTTTTGACATTAAATACACAAATACCGAGTTTCCATCTTGTAACTTTAATATTAGCCTCTTTATAGATTTTTCAATTTTGGGGTTGTATGGGAGGTGGCCGTGTAAATAGGTGCATGACGCTCAGTTTTCTAACACACCTCAGTTTTGACATTGAATACACAAATACCGAGTTTCCGTCTTTTAACTTTAATATTAGCCTCTTTATAGATTTTTCAATTTTGGAGTTGTATGGGAGGTGGGCGTGTTAGTAGGTGGATGACGCCCATTTTTCTAACATATCTTAGTTTTGACATAGAACACACATATACCAAATTTCAGTATTGTAGCTTTAATATTAGCTTCTTTGTAGAGTTTTCAATTTTGGGGTTGTATGGGAGGTAGGCGTGGTTTTCATCCGATTTAGCCCATTCTCGAACTTGACCTTAGTTTTTTTAAAAAAAGCTGAAATATCGAATTTCATTACGATAACTTCAAAATTACGGCTGTAATCGTGTCGACAGACAGACGGACAGACGGACAGACAGACGGACATGGCTAAATCAACTCAGGTGGTGATGCTGAGAAAGAATATATATACTTTTCCATACCTACCACGCCTCCTTTTGGGTGTTACACACGTCGTGACAAAATTAATATACCCCTTACGCAGTACGCGTGGGGGTATAATTAAAACCCCGATTTTTAAAAAATCGTATGGTTACTATAATTCTCGCTGAGCACATGTCCTTTCCTCTCGTCTCTGTCTGATATTTAGTTTGCTAGCTACACTTTCTGTTCGATGCATAGTTTGCAAACTACACTAGCTAGTGCTAGTGGGATGTGGAATCCAAATTAATTTGCATTATAAGCAAAAATTAAAATTTTACGCCATCTTTTGGGTAAAAGCATAAAAAGAAATATGATCCAACTCATTTTTTTCATAAGAGTTAAATCTAACCGGATCACAGAACCATTTCGTTAAATTTGACAGATTGAGTTCATTGACTGAGTTGAAAAGAGGTTCATGAACTCTGGTTTCAAAATAGTATACTAGAACAGTAGTGCATACATAAACCCAATGCGAACTAATGCTTACAATGCTGCCAAAGCGAACCAATCAGTTCGTGCAAAACCAAAGCATACAAGCATAAACAACGAAAGACAAACAAAGAAAGCAGCAGGCACATAAGCAGCTGATGATTGATTTTCTTACATAAAAACATGCATTTTTCTTCTTATATTTTACTATTTTGTGACTTTAATATAATAGTGACAAAATCCAAAGTTAGATATTCATTCAGCGCAGGATATATCTGATATTTAAGTGTATATATTACCTTTGAACGAAGAGTATTAAAGCCTGTAGGTATACCCTAAAGTATTCGCCAAAAACGTTGCCTAATGACCTTGAAAAAATCTGTTAAAACGACCCCATACAAACCGCGCTGTAAGACGTAATTCTACGTCAAAAGTTATTGTGTGTTTGCGATTAGAAATTTGCTTATAAAACCCGCGTGTCTTTGATTTATTATAACATTTAGTCTCTTCTAACTCCACTTCTATGAAAACATTTTTTATTTGATCACGAAATAGCCGCGAAAAATTTAAGGGACTCTGTTTTATTTTTAAATATTACTGAAAACCAAATAGAGCAACTTTGAAAAACTTTACTCTTTTTTATTTTATAACTCAGCCTTTGAAATAAAACTCGTTGTAGTGGTTTTTTACAAAATGAATGACAATATCGATAATATCCTTCTTTCAATAATAATTATTTCTTAATCGTTTCTGATTTAGCAAAAATCGCACAAAATTTTAACCGTTAGACTATGTCGACTTTGATAAGTATCGAATCATTTATTTAAGAAGTATGACTTTACTTGTGACTTCTTTTTAAAGTACGAAAAGATCTTCAGTTTGTCTATATATATTGCATTGACTACCTACATATCAATTCAAATAAAGAGAATCCTAATGAGAAATAAAGCAATTTATGAGATATCATGTTAAATGTTCAACAATTGTTTAAAATTGTAGATAGAAGATATTTTCACTTTTTAATAATTTAAAATTCAAAGTGAAAATTTTATTTAAATCAATGATATAGTTCATGAGTTATTAAACAAACAAAAAAAAAACGAATCTTTGAAATTAATTTTTATATAATTCCATAGATATATTCAAGCTCTTTTATACAGCAAGTTGAAACCATTTTTATACCATAATAATATAAGGTGATGTGATTAAATTTCTGCAAACGCTTGTAACGCATAGAAATAAGCGATTCCGGTATAGAAAATTATATATATTCTTGAGCAGGTGTCATCTCATGAGTCGATTTATCTATGTCTGTTTATCCGTCCGTCTGTGTGTTGTCCATAAGCAGTTGAGATAACTCCATTTTGGTAGACATATTGAAATGGATCCAAGATCTGCACTTTTGAATATTTTTGGAATTCACCCATGGACACGCTTACCTCCCCTACAACCCAAATATTTAAAACTCCATACATAAGCTTATGTTTGGCCAAAGAAGACACAATTGGGTTTATATTTTATATGAAAACTAAGATGTGTTAACAATAATGTGTGTAATACGAATAAACTCATACCTTTTTAAAATATTAAACTTTTGGGAAATGAATACAAAAATAATTCTTTATCACTTAAAATGCTTACAAATAAACATATAAAAAACCCATGAAATGCTTGTAAATATACATAGTAAAAAAAAACCTTAAGTGAATCTTTGTTTTGTATCCTTTTAAGGCAAATGGTCTTCAAAACGTCATGCTCTTTAATTTAAGCCTTAAATTTTAACAAAAATGTCGTTTCCCCTTTTTCTGTAGCTTTACTATTCTGCACGCAGTGGAGAGCGAGTAACAATTCTACTGTTTTTATTTGTACAGAAAAAATTCCCACATTAAATAATGATTACGTTGAGACAGCAACAAACGAAAAACTCATAAGAATTTCTAAAGTAAGAAATTCCAATTGAAAAAATAAAGCAAAGACACAAATGCAAATACCTAAATAAAGCAAATATTAATGTTTAACACAAAACCATGTTGCGCTATTTATTTTTAAAATAGCGCGCAGCCGCAAATCAACACAACATAACCAGTCGATTTCGCAGTCGCAACTAAATTGTATCCTTCTCGTTCATCGACTTGGCTTAAATTTCTGCACGAAGCAAGTTGCAGCATTTTGCAGCGAAATCAACATTATGTGCGCTGCAAACAACGATAGCCATCGAAGCTATCAACAATCGACCTGCTTGCAAGAAATTTGTAGGAAAATTAATAAATTTTTAACTAAAATATCAATTTTACGGAAAAACTATTGATCTGAGATACATGTCACCACTGACTTTTTTGTTGGAAACGGCAAGATCTTTCATTTGCTCATACATCATACCCACCTAACTGTTAAGGTGTAGGCAGCATATGGAAAATAAGCGATTAATTTGATGAAAAATATTGACTTAAGTAAGATTATTGGCCTATAACTTTTTAGCTTTTTTATAACTTAAAATTCTGAGTATACAAAGACCGTCTTGAATAATTTATTGTTCGATTAGTGAAAATTTCATTCAAATCAGTACAGTGGTTCCGGAGATCCTGAATTACATACATGAAAAAAGCGAATCTTGGAGTTTCATTTTTATATAATAGTATAGATATATAAATATGTATACCGATGTGGGCGAAATAAGTTTTGCAGTTTCTTTCTTGTTCGAGTTTTTTTTCTTTATTTTTCATTGACATTTGATGGCGTCATTTTGACTTTTACACTCATCTACCTTGAGCTGTATTTCTGTTGAGCGACAGGACAAGCGGTTTAGTAGTGGTAGTTATGATGGTGTTAGTGGTGATGGTGTTTGAGGCGAAGGTAGTTCAAGTGACTGTCTACATGTGGCTCGTTGGTTCTGTGAGTTTTGTGTAGTTTTCGTTTTTGTCACGGCAAGAAATGTTTTATTCTCATTAAAATTAACACCCATGTATAAATAGAACGTAATGTAATTGTCGACAAAGCAGTGTTGCCACCTAGAGGCGTAACGTTTTGATGGTTAGTATTATTAAGTTGTTTTTGTTGGCATACAAATTAAAACTACTAAAGCAAATAATAAACTATTTGTTTAGAATGAAAATAAAATTTGGCCAAAAACTTTGGTAAACAAAATATTTGTGTAAAGGTGAAACGAAATTTGATATAAATAATAAAGTTTTCGGAAAATACTTTCAAATTTAAATATGTTAATATATTATTAATTAATATATGTTTTCAAAAATTTTAATTAAAATGTATGAAAAATTAAAAAAAAAAAAAACTAATATATTAAAAACAGAACTTATAAAATACAACAAAATTAAAAAACAAAAAACTGAATACTTCAAGTAAAAACTTGAAAATTTTAAATAAAAAATAACACTCAAGAATTGATAATAAAAAAAAAAATCAAATTTAAAAAAAAAAATAAATATAATTTAAAAATTACAAACTAAAAATAAAATATTAAAAATTAAAAATTAAAAATTAAAAACTAAAAATTAAAAATTAAAAATCAAAAATTAAAAATTAAAAATTTAAACATTTAAAATTAAAAATTAAAAATTAAAAATTAAAAATTAAAAATTAAAACTTAAAAATTAAAAATTAAAAATTAAAAATTTAAAAATTAAAAATTAAAAATTAAAAATTAAAAATTAAAAATCAAAAATTAAAAATTAAAAATTAAAAATTAAAAATTAACAATTAAAAATTAAAAATTAAAAATTAAAAATTAAAAATTAAAAATTAAAAATTAAAAATTAAAAATTAAAAATTAAAAATTAAAAATTAAAAATTAAAAATTAAAAATCAAAAATTAAAAATTAAAAATTAAAAATTAAAAATTAAAAATTAAAAATTAAAAATTAAAAATTAAAAATTAAAAATTAAAAATTAAAAATTAAAAATTAAAAATTAAAAATTAAAAATTAAAAATTAAAAATTAAAAATTAAAAATTAAAAATTAAAAATTAAAAATTAAAAATTAAAAATTAAAAATTAAAAATTAAAAATTAAAAATTAAAAATTAAAAATTAAAAATTAAAAATTAAAAATTAAAAATTAAAAATTAAAAATTAAAAATTAAAAATTAAAAATTAAAAATTAAAAATTAAAAATTAAAAATTAAAAATTAAAAATTAAAAATTAAAAATTAAAAATTAAAAATTAAAAATTAAAAATTAAAAATTAAAAATTAAAAATTAAAAATTAAAAATTAAAAATTAAAAATTAAAAATTAAAAATTAAAAATTAAAAATTAAAAATTAAAAATTAAAAATTAAAAATTAAAAATTAAAAATTAAAAATTAAAAATTAAAAATTAAAAATTAAAAATTAAAAATTAAAAATTAAAAATTAAAAATTAAAAATTAAAAATTAAAAATTAAAAATTAAAAATTAAAAATTAAAAATTAAAAATTAAAAATTAAAAATTAAAAATTAAAAATTAAAAATTAAAAATTAAAAATTAAAAATTAAAAATTAAAAATTAAAAATTAAAAATTAAAAATTAAAAATTAAAAATTAAAAATTAAAAATTAAAAATTTTTTTTTTTTTTTTTTTTTTTGTATATGTATTTATTTGCAATCTGTCCATTTAACAATAAGCAAATGTATTCAGTTACAATTAAAATAAATAACAGCATAGTGACACTCCATTAAGTGCAACTATATAAACGAAAATAACAAGTTAATCTTGCATATTAAATTAGCTACTTGAATTCATTTCATAATGCATTAAGTACATGTAATATTAACAGATTTAATATATTGTATTAAATTTAAACAATTAAACTATAATATGTAATTAACGATGAGGTAAATCCGAAATATGGAAGCGTTTCAATCTTCTTGTTGTTAAGCTATTGTCTAAGAGGGCTATAGCTAATGTGTTAACATGATTTTCGAGCCGGTAAATGTATCCTTCACTAAATGTTTTTATTTCTGATTTTATAGTAGGAATATTTAAATCCTTGTGAATTTCATCATTTCGAACAAACCATGGTGCATTAACAATACTTCTCAATGTTTTTGACTGGTAACGTTGCAGAATCTCGATATTTGAGTTGCTTGATGTACCCCACAATTGAATCCCGTATGTCCAAACTGGTTTTAAAATGGTTTTATAAAGTAAAACTTTATTCTCCAGACTTAACTGAGACTTTTTGCCAAGCATCCAATGCATTTTTTTTGTTTTTATATTAAGTTGTTTTTGTTTAGTCTTGATATGGTTCTTCCAGGTAAGTCTGCGGTCAAGATGAAGTCCAAGATATTTAACATTATCGCTGTGCCGTATTTGCGAGCCATTAAAAATTTTAAAAATTAAAAATTAAAAGTTAAAAATTAAAAATTAAAAATTAAAAATTTAAAATTAAAAATTAAAAATGAAAAATTAAAAATTAAAAATTAAAAATTAAAAATTAAAAATTAAAAATTAAAAATTAAAAATTAAAAATTAAAAATTAAAAATTAAAAATTAAAAATTAAAAAATAAAAATTAAAAATTAAAAATTAAAAATTAAAAATTAAAAATTAAAAATTAAAAATTAAAAATTAAAAATTAAAAATTAAAAATTAAAAATTAAAAATTAAAAATTAAAAATTAAAAATTAAAAATTAAAAATTAAAAATTAAAAATTAAAAATTAAAAATTAAAAATTAAAAATAAAAAATTAAAAATTAAAAATTAAAAATTGAAAATTAAAAATTAAAAATTAAAAATTAAAAATTAAAAATTAAAAATTAAAAATTAAAAATTAAAAATTAAAAATTAAAAATTAAAAATTAAAAATTAAAAATTAAAAATTAAAAATTAAAAATTAAAAATTAAAAATTAAAAATTAAAAATTAAAAATTAAAAATTAAAAATTAAAAATTAAAAATTAAAAATTAAAAATTAAAAATTAAAAATTAAAAATTAAAAATTAAAAATTAAAAATTAAAAATTAAAAATTAAAAATTAAAAATTAAAAATTAAAAATTAAAAATTAAAAATTAAAAATTAAAAATTAAAAATTAAAAATTAAAAATTAAAAATTAAAAATTAAAAATTAAAAATTAAAAATTAAAAATTAAAAATTAAAAATTAAAAATTAAAAATTAAAAATTAAAAATTAAAAATTAAAAATTAAAAATTAAAAATTAAAAATTAAAAATTAAAAATTAAAAATTAAAAATTAAAAATTAAAAATTAAAAATTAAAAATTAAAAATTAAAAATTAAAAATTAAAAATTAAAAATTAAAAATTAAAAATTAAAAATTAAAAATTAAAAATTAAAAATTAAAAATTAAAAATTAAAAATTAAAAATTAAAAATTAAAAATTAAAAATTAAAAATTAAAAATTAAAAATTAAAAATTAAAAATTAAAAATTAAAAATTAAAAATTAAAAATTAAAAATTAAAAATTAAAAATTAAAAATTAAAAATTAAAAATTAAAAATTAAAAATTAAAAATTAAAAATTAAAAATTAAAAATTAAAAATTAAAAATTAAAAATTAAAAATTAAAAATTAAAAATTAAAAATTAAAAATTAAAAATTAAAAATTAAAAATTAAAAATTAAAAATTAAAAATTAAAAATTAAAAATTAAAAATTAAAAATTAAAAATTAAAAATTAAAAATTAAAAATTAAAAATTAAAAATTAAAAATTAAAAATTAAAAATTAAAAATTAAAAATTAAAAATTAAAAATTAAAAATTAAAAATTAAAAATTAAAAATTAAAAATTAAAAATTAAAAATTAAAAATTAAAAATTAAAAATTAAAAATTAAAAATTAAAAATTAAAAATTAAAAATTAAAAATTAAAAATTAAAAATTAAAAATTAAAAATTAAAAATTAAAAATTAAAAATTAAAAATTAAAAATTAAAAATTAAAAATTAAAAATTAAAAATTAAAAATTAAAAATTAAAAATTAAAAATTAAAAATTAAAAATTAAAAATTAAAAATTAAAAATTAAAAATTAAAAATTAAAAATTAAAAATTAAAAATTAAAAATTAAAAATTAAAAATTAAAAATTAAAAATTAAAAATTAAAAATTAAAAATTAAAAATTAAAAATTAAAAATTAAAAATTAAAAATTAAAAATTAAAAATTAAAAATTAAAAATTAAAAATTAAAAATTAAAAATTAAAAATTAAAAATTAAAAATTAAAAATTAAAAATTAAAAATTAAAAATTAAAAATTAAAAATTAAAAATTAAAAATTAAAAATTAAAAATTAAAAATTAAAAATTAAAAATTAAAAATTAAAAATTAAAAATTAAAAATTAAAAATTAAAAATTAAAAATTAAAAATTAAAAATTAAAAATTAAAAATTAAAAATTAAAAATTAAAAATTAAAAATTAAAAATTAAAAATTAAAAATTAAAAATTAAAAATTAAAAATTAAAAATTAAAAATTAAAAATTAAAAATTAAAAATTAAAAATTAAAAATTAAAAATTAAAAATTAAAAATTAAAAATTAAAAATTAAAAATTAAAAATTAAAAATTAAAAATTAAAAACTAAAAATTAAAAATTAAAAATTAAAAATTAAAAATTAAAAATTAAACATTTAAAATTAAAAATTAAAAATTAAAAATTAAAAATTAAAAATTAAAAATTAAAAATTAAAAATTAAAAATTAAAAATTAAAAATTAAAAATTAAAAATTAAAAATTAAAAATTAAAAATTAAAAATTAAAAATTAAAAATTAAAAATTAAAAATTAAAAATTAAAAATTAAAAATTAAAAATTAAAAATTAAAAATTAAAAATTAAAAATTAAAAATTAAAAATTAAAAATTAAAAATTAAAAATTAAAAATTAAAAATTAAAAATTAAAAATTAAAAATTAAAAATTAAAACTAAAAAATTAAAAATTAAAAATTAAAAATTAAAAATTAAAAATTAAAAATTAATAATTAAAAATTAAAAATTAAAAGTTAAAAATTAAAAATTAAAAATTACAAATTACAAATTAAAAATTAAAAATTAAAAATTAAAAATTAAAAATTAAAAATTAAAAATTAAAAATTAAAAATTAAAAATTAAAAATTAAAAATTAAAATTAAAAATTAAAAATTAAAAATTAAAAATTAAAAATTAAAAATTAAAAATTAAAAATTAAAAATTAAAAATTAAAAATTAAAAATTAAAAATTAAAAATTAAAAATTAAAAATTAAAAATTAAAAATTAAACAGTAAAAACTAAAAATAATTGCAAGAATTCAAGTTAGATTATAACATGAGTAATTTATTTAAGTTTTTATTTTTGATAACTCATTTTTTATTCTTTGCCATGAAAGTTCTTTACTGAAATAATTCCAATGTCACGCATGTCTTTTTCTCTTAAATAATATACGTTATATTCAATGAAATATAAAGCCTACGCATTGTCGGTCTTAACCGCTAAATTTGTATTAACACTGTCAGTCAGCTGTATGCCATGCAACCATTTTATCGTTAAGTCCATGTGGCAACACTGCGATATGCTACGTGATATGTTCAAGTGCTAGCTTACACACATTATCACATCAACACAGTAATTCATATTTATGTGTTTGCATTTTAGTTGTAATAATGTGTGTGTGAGTTTGGATGGTTGTGCGTTTGTGTACGTACGTGGCTGATGTTAATAGAATTACCAACTACAGCTAACACAAATATGTACGACTAAATTTGTAATGCTTTAATTTATTAAGTTTTTGATTTCAATTCACGCATTCATTGTAAGCATTCATTGTAAAAATATTAAAGCGTGTGTTTGTGTTTGTGTTTTATTTGTTACAGTTATACAAGTTTCTAATAACTTTTTAACATTGTGAAAATGTTAAACTTATGTTGGAAATAAAGCAATTTAATACCTAAATCATAGCTATTCTTTTGCTGCTACACTAGTAGAATAGAAACATTGAACAAATTCAGTCACCGTGTCGTATGCGTAACATTTAATTATTTTAATGAATGCCGCTATTCTTATTGAAGTGGCTAGCTCTTAGCTTGCAAATAACAGTTAATTTGAATTGTGCAGCGTTTTGTTAAGAAAAGACTTGACAGATGTTACCTTCAAGAGATAGTTTTCTTTCTTTTCTTAGCAAACAGACAGTTTCAATGAAGTTCTTTACAATTAAAGAATAGAAAATTCTAGACAGCAAGTGTCTTGACGGCAAGAAAATGATATGATGCTTATGCGAAGGATAGTACAATTAATTGTACTGGTTATGAGTTCATTTCTGTATATTCTAAACTATTAAATGCAAGAAAAAGTAGAATGGAACATGAAAAAATAAAATTAAATAAGAGTTTACTTATCTGAAGAAACTGTCCGAAAGAGAAATCCGAAAGAGAAAGACAAATAACTTTAGAAACTTATGAATGAAACTTATAACTTTAGACATGACTTTCAATTCTGTTTAAACTTGAATATAAAAAAAAAATTTTCTCCTTATTTGCTGTTTATGATTATAATTTACTTTTGTTTCTTATTCACGGTGCAACGACAGATAAAACTCATCACATCTAAATTTCGAGTAAAACCACTTTGAATATGAAAAAGTTAAATACATTTTGGTATAATAAGGCTATATTATCCTGACTATTCAACAAATTAAAGTATAGTTTACATATAATTAGACTATGACAAACAAGGTGGTGTTCTTGGTTTTTCCCTATTAAAATTGTCTCTTATACCCAGTTTGAAATTGAATATTTCTAAATACTGAAATAAAAATAAATTCTTTATATTCTAAAACGAAATAAAAACTTTTTTAAACCAAAATGAAGGCAAAGTTTTCATATTCAAAGTGGTTTTTCACAAAATTTAGACGTGATGGAAAAAATCTGAGAATGCCATTTTCTTTATCATCCTTCAATTAAATAGGGCTGATTATCAAACCTCTTGAGCTTTTTTTAAGGGTCGTTTTCGTTGTACCGCGTTATTTATAATTTAAAAATTGTGTAAAATATGAAATCTTTGAATACATTTAGTATTATATTCATTCAAGGTAGTATACAAATTCATATAAAACCAGAAAAAATAGAACAAATTTTATAGAAAAGAATACTGAGCTCGGTTTAATCTGATAACAGAGGTTGGGCAATAAGAAGGCTTTTATACTATAATATTCACATTATATTTAGGTTAAGTTATACACATTTACATTGAATGACAAATACATAAGTTTAGCTAAATGGTCAACTATGTTAAATGAACATTTTCCTAAACCATACGTGAAGCATAGAGTCAATTAGTCATTGAGTACAATATATTATTAATGCGCCTTCTACACATTGTAACTACAAATCTAAGTGATTTGAACAAAAATAACTAATGTCCAATTATGAGGATTACTATAGGGTGCGTCAAACATATGTGACAATCATTATAGGGTGATTGTCACATATCGATAGAGGGCTCTTAAAGTAATAAAATATATATGGCTCAATAACGCCTGAACGACTGGACCGAATGTAATGCAATTTGGTATGAAAAACGAACCCAAGCGAAGATGAACTGAATGCTTACGAACAAAACCGAAGTTGAACGAAGTCATCCCGAAGGTATACGAAGATGAACCGAAGGCTAAATTCCAAAAGCGAAGACGAACTTCATTAAAATTTTGATTAGCTGTAACTTTTTTTCCTACGAATGAATTTTAATAGTTTCTTCGCAAAATTTTAATGATTTTTTATGAACTTTTGTTACATTAAAAATTAAATTTAAAGTTTTGGGGGTTCTGAGGAAATACGACGAAATATGTAAATATTTGGTTAAAGATGGATTCTTTTCACGATCGGTGTAAAACTGGTGAAGTTATACAAAAACAACCATTTGGGGCAGATTTTGGATTAAAAAAAAATTTTTTTATTGTCCTGAAATCCTCTCAACATTAGCTTTCATATTAGTGGTGGTAAATGCAAACTTTGTTTTCCCCATGTAGGGTGACCCACTTATATGCTCATACTTCATAAAAACTACTTTCATTCTTATGTCATCAGATTCCTCTTAATACGTAGTTTATTTGACATCAATTTCAAATTTTTTCACCCGTGCCATTTGGAGATACTTCACCCCAAAGTTGGGACAAATTTGAAATGTTTTTTTTTTTTAATTAAGTAACATCCCAATTAATTCTTCTGATAAGCAAGATAATAGCCAAGGTATAATTTATATTATGTTTTTTCATTAATTACTGTATGTTTAATAGGAGCTGAGATATGATCATTACCGCAAACTGTATAAGATACGAAAAGCACTCGTGGTTGCATGACAAACATGGCCACCATTTTGTAAATACAACAAAAAAATTTATTTAAAGGTGCAGTTCTAAGGTGCTGAAACAATACGAAATTCATGGTAAAAAATAAAAATTTTTTAAAATAGTCGAGCGAACGAATTTTCTATTTTGTGATCAATTTCGGCGGATTGACCCGGTATCCAATATGACATCGCTACCCGTGGATCCATAGTTAGGTATTCGATGGGATTGAGGAGAAGTAGCTTGACTTCAACATCTTAGCCAACGGTATGTTGTGTACGAGAAGATTAACTTTCAACACCGTTTAATTAACACGAATAATTTATCGGGTTTCTTTAGATACCAGATCATTTCGTCGCATGCTAAAATTAAGTAGTTGTAGGCGTGTAGCGATAGACAAGAATCCTCCTTTTTCCGACGTTGCTAGCAAAGGCAAACAAATGCATATGATAGCCTAGACTCCATATAATAATGTAAAAGACACATTTCGGAAGATTGGTGTAAGAGATAAAATATTATATTTTCATTATCAGGTGAACATACCATCTTTATTTTGGCCAATGAAGAGGGTTTGGATCACAGTATATCATTTACTGCCAAACAACAGAAGAGCGGAGAGAGCACACCGTCTTGAAGCAAGCCACAAGGCACAGATCTATACATGCCTAGGTCTGAAAAAACTACTTTTTGTGAAGTCATCTATAAGAGTAGTCTGTCTATAAGATCTTCATAATTTCGTTCACATCTTATTCAACTGAGGCATTTCGTTTTGTTTGTGACACGATGTTATTGAAAGATTCATCTTTGTCTGTGGTGGTAAATAATATAAATTTGGATTGAAGAGATTTAAAGAGGATTTTTCTTTGATACCGAGAAATAATTTCACCGATTTTACTTTGTAATAAACATGCTGTGATACCTATAATAATAGATAATAGATAAATTTGCTTCGCAGGCACAGTTTAATAGTTAGTCTAGCGTCTTAAGTTACATGGACGCAAAACTAAATGGTTTTGAAATTTTGAAATGAGGTGTTAATTGGCTGGACTAAGCCTAAGTCCCAAAACGATGACCTCAAAAAAGACTGCTAATCTCGTGTTACATCAAAAGAATAAGTTAATAATTCCAAACTAATGAACAAAACGGCGGCTTCTACGAAATATTTGTTCATTTGACTAAAACTATCATATTAAATTGCTTGAAAAATATATAACTTTATATATAACGGCTGAACAAATCCTTCGATTAAACACTAAAAATATATGTTGTTTCATTCATTCAACAGTGGTTGTATAATAAAGGAAGTATAATTAAAAGGCAATTATTTCGCACACTTCTATATTAGTTTTCGGAAATTAAATAACAAATCGAACAAATTTTTTCATTAACATAATATTCAATGAATATTTCAACATAAATCATCAATATTTTTTGTTAAAAGCTATCAAATTTGGTTAAAATTATTGCATGAATTGTTATTTATTGCTAGTTGGTGAAATTAGAATCACATGAATCAAATTAAAACCACTGATAAAATTGAAAATTAATTTAAGCTAAAGCAACAACAATAAAATAAATAATTTTGCAAATTTTGTCGCATTTTGTTTTTGCCACATTCTATTGACTACGAAAAACATATAGAATAAGCACACCACGACGTATGAGTAACATTAAATCATTTATATATTTATTCATTCATTGGCTTATAAATAAACGAATTCCATTAAAATTTGACACAAATCTGTTCGCCATAAATTATAAATACTTCACATCACATTGTCTACCATTTTTGGTAATGTTTCAAATAAATATTTAATAAAACTTTGAAAAAATATTGAAATTAAATCGTCAGTCAATTATTGTCATTGCTGGTGGGTTGGATGGTGTGTGGTTAAACAGAGATACTATAATTTCTACAACACAATGACTGACCTAAATGTGATGCAGAGCGTGGTATTTGCCTAGCGCGTGCAAGGCACGCCTACATTTTGACACATACTGACATGCCACGACAAAAACAGCAACATCATCAACACCAACAACAACATCATTAGCAAAATTTGCTTACAACTCCACATCAAATATGCAACTCGCGATAAAAAGACAGCAAAAATAATGCTAAAAAACACCACAAAATTGAAAGAATAAAACTGAAAAAAATATTAATTCATCAAATCAATATGCAGCGAATATGAAGAAGCATTGTGTTGACAACACAAATATTTCATATTTGCACACAAAGCTGCGTCATTGTGGCGAACACAGTGGGGCAGAATAGTTTAAATGCTATTAAAATTTGACAAAATTCAACATTTTTAATTTTTTAATTTTTAGTTTTTAATTTTTAATTTTTAATTTTTAATTTTTAATTTTTAATTTTTAATTTTTAATTTTTAATTTTTAATTTTTAATTTTTAATTTTTAATTTTTAATTTTTAATTTTTAATTTTTAATTTTTAATTTTTAATTTTTAATTTTTAATTTTTAATTTTTAATTTTTAATTTTTAATTTTTAATTTTTAATTTTTAATTTTTAATTTTTAATTTTTAATTTTTAATTTTTAATTTTAATTTTTAATTTTTAATTTTTAATTTTTAATTTTTAATTTTTAATTTTTAATTTTTAATTTTTAATTTTTAATTTTTAATTTTTAATTTTTAATTTTTAATTTTTAATTTTTAATTTTTAATTTTTAATTTTTAATTTTTAACTTTTAATTTTTAATTTTTAATTTTTAATTTTTAATTTTTAATTTTTAATTTTTAATTTTTAATTTTTAATTTTTAATTTTTAATTTTTAATTTTTAATTTTTAATTTTTAATTTTTAATTTTTAATTTTTAATTTTTAATTTTTAATTTTTAATTTTTAATTTTTAATTTTTAATTTTTAATTTTTAATTTTTAATTTTTAATTTTTAATTTTTAATTTTTAATTTTTTATTTTTAATTTTTAATTTTTAATTTTTAATTTTTAATTTTTAATTTTTAATTTTTAATTTTTAATTTTTAATTTTTAATTTTTAATTTTTAATTTTTAATTTTTAATTTTTAATTTTTAATTTTTAATTTTTAATTTTTAATTTTTAATTTTTAATTTTTAATTTTTAATTTTTAATTTTTAATTTTTAATTTTTAATTTTTAATTTTTAATTTTTAATTTTTAATTTTTAATTTTTAATTTTTAATTTTTAATTTTTAATTTTTAATTTTTAATTTTTAATTTTTAATTTTTAATTTTTAATTTTTAATTTTTAATTTTTAATTTTTAATTTTTAATTTTTAATTTTTAATTTTTAATTTTTAATTTTTAATTTTTAATTTTTAATTTTTAATTTTTAATTTTTAATTTTTAATTTTTAATTTTTAATTTTTAATTTTTAATTTTTAATTTTTAATTTTTAATTTTTAATTTTTAATTTTTAATTTTTAATTTTTAATTTTTAATTTTTAATTTTTAATTTTTAATTTTTAATTTTTAATTTTTAATTTTTAATTTTTAATTTTTAATTTTTAATTTTTAATTTTAAATTTTTAATTTTTAATTTTTAATTTTTAATTTTTAATTTTTAATTTTTAATTTTTAATTTTTAATTTTTAATTTTTAATTTTTAATTTTTAATTTTTAATTTTTAATTTTTAATTTTTAATTTTTAATTTTTAATTTTTAATTTTTAATTTTTAATTTTTAATTTTTAATTTTTAATTTTTAATTTTTAATTTTTAATTTTTAATTTTTAATTTTTAATTTTTAATTTTTAATTTTTAATTTTTAATTTTTAATTTTTAATTTTTAATTTTTAATTTTTAATTTTTAATTTTTAATTTTTAATTTTTAATTTTTAATTTTTAATTTTTAATTTTTAATTTTTAATTTGTAATTTTTAATTTTTAATTTTTAATTTTTAATTTTTAATTTTTAATTTTTAATTTTTAATTTTTAATTTTTAATGTTTAATTTTTAATTTTTAATTTTTAATTTTTAATTTTATTTTTTAATTTTTAATTTTTAATTTTTAATTTTTAATTTTTAATTTTTTATTTTTAATTTTTAATTTTTAATTTTTAATTGTTAATTTTTAATTTTTAATTTTTAATTTTTAATTTTTAATTTTTAATTTTTAATTTTTAATTTTTAATTTTTAATTTTTAATTTTTAATTTTTAATTTTTAATTTTTAATTTTTAATTTTTAATTTTTAATTTTTAATTTTTAATTTTTAATTTTTAATTTTTAATTTTTAATTTTTAATTTTTAATTTTTAATTTTTAATTTTCAAGTTTTAATTTTTAATTTTTAATTTTTAATTTTTAATTTTTAATTTTTAATTTTTAATTTTTAATTTTTAATTTTTAATTTTTAATTTTTAATTTTTAATTTTTAATTTTTAATTTTTAATTTTTAATTTTTAATTTTTAATTTTTAATTTTTAATTTTTAATTTTTAATTTTTAATTTTTAATTTTTAATTTTTAATTTTTAATTTTTAATTTTTAATTTTTAATTTTTAATTTTTAATTTTTAATTTTTAATTTTTAATTTTTAATTTTTAATTTTTAATTTTTAATTTTTAATTTTTAATTTTTAATTTTTAATTTTTAATTTTTAATTTTTAATTTTTAATTTTTAATTTTTAATTTTTAATTTTTAATTTTTAATTTTTAATTTTTAATTTTTAATTTTTAATTTTTAATTTTTAATTTTTAATTTTTAATTTTTAATTTTTAATTTTTAATTTTTAATTTTTAATTTTTAATTTTTTATTTTTAATTTTTAATTTTTAATTTTTAATTTTTAATTTTTAATTTTTAATTTTTAATTTGAATTCTTATCAATATTGAAGGATACATTTTTCCCAGAAGACTTTTTCGAATTAAATTGAAATGAAGAATTTTTACGCCAAAAAGAAAACTTATTAAATAAGTTGTTGCCACTGCCAACCCAAATACCAAAAGTGTTTTGGAAATTTTATGCTCACTCATGCTCATGCTATCGCATTGCTTGGATGGAACTGCTAAGCACTGCGTTTGACATCTCTGCACCTTTACGCTTGCGAATCCACGTAAACGATATCGAAAGGAGGAGGAGGCGGAAAAATAAAAAGCAAGTTTGAAAAAAATGTGAAAAAGAAAAAGCAGAATTATAAACGAATGAAATGAAATTGAAAATGAGAAGGAAAACCAAAAACCGAGTAAAACGAATTTCAATATTATTTTTCTTCAAGGCACACTGAAGGCGGCTGAGCTAAACATTGTTAGGGGGTGATTTTTAAGCAGAGTGAAAAAAATATGAAAAATTCCGTGCGTGCTGCTGTGCCACAGGGCACAAGCCCACAACAGATACCGCCAACCGCGCACCGCACCGCATCACTACACATCTTCTCTGCAAAACAACAGTTGACAGGCAACACGAAATGCCAGGCGCGCTATAAAGCCTGTGGGCCTGACTTTAGTCGTGTCGTTGATGTTGTAGAGGGGGGCGGGACTAAATTTTTGCACGTCCTACACTATTTCGTGTGCGCTTGTGTGTGTGTATTAAATGTGTGCGTCTGTCAGTTTGTCAGTAAGTCAGCCATGCACTCAATTAAACTGAAAACACAGAGACAGAAATTCAAGCGAAATAAAAATGTAGTTAACAAAAACAAGAACAACAACGCATGTGAAATAAACCACATATCGTAGTAAAAAAACAAAATAAACACTCTTCCAAGGACGCACTGCGTTTCGCTGGAAAATAAAAACAAAAAAAAAAAAGGGCGAATGAAAAGTGGTCAACACTCTTTCATGCTTATTATTGAGCTCGTAAACTGCCACTTTTTTCAATATTACTTTCATTATTATTCATACTTTTTTTTATTACGGTATTTTTTAACGAATTCGTTCATTCGTAGTTGGAAAAATAAAAATGATTTTCTTTTGGTTTTTCCCTCTAATTCCGCAGTTTTTATTGCTTTATTTTCTTGCTGTTCCAAATGAAGTGAATAAAAGTGATGGTGTTTCGTTTTTTTTTTGATCGCGTGCCGAATAGTTGTGAATAAGTTAGAAGAAATGTGCTCTAATGACAATAACATGTTCTTGTTGTTGTTGTTGTTGGTGTGCTGAATTTTTTCCATTCCGTTTTTGCACTATTTCTATACTACATAGAAAAAACAAAAAATAACGCCCTCTACAGCACAAATTGAGCACAACTTTTGTCTAATTATAACATTTATTTCTAAAAATCTAACGCCGTCAGCTACAAAGTCAACATTAAGTCCGATTTCGTGCTAAACGAGACTGAGATTGTTTTAATTAAAGTACTGATAAGTAGAGAGAGAGAGAAAAAGAGGAAAAATAACAACAATAATACTGTTTAGCCTTTTATAGCCACGTAGGCGTTTTTTGACCTTTTCAACTTAAGGATTTCTACGTAATGGCATATTTTTGTTTTATTTTTTTTTTTTTTTTGCTTTACTCGACTATTGCGTCGTTTACAAGTCGATTGCTTAGTTTGAGCCCAAAACCTTACCCCTTTGCCGCCGCTTTTCTATATTTTTCTCTAAAAAAAAACAAAAAATTCTTCTGCAAATTTTTTTTGATTTGATTAATGTTGTTCCTTTAATTCTGTTGAGAATTTCTATTTTTAAAAATGATTACAAACAAGTTTGAAGTAAGCCTTAATTTTTGCGTAGCAGCAACAGGTTGATTTCGCCTTCCGTAGGGTTTTAAAGCAATTGAAAAACCTGTTGTTTTTCACATTCAAATTATTAATTATGTTTTTAAAATTTTAAAGCGCTCTTGAGTTTGCAACTACCTGTAAATAGCTTGTTGAAATTTGTTGTTGCATAATTTAAGGGTTAAATGTGTAAAAGTTTTGCATTGTTTCAGTGCTTCGTAGTGTATTATTAATTGAATAAATTGTAAATGTTCATTTGTAAACGAGTTATTTGAAAAAGAAATTGAGGAGGGACATAATTATAAATTCATAACTCAGTCAAAAACAAACATTTTTCCAACTTTTTTTTTATTATTGTAGAGAATTGAGAAATTACAAGAAAAATTAAAATTAATTAAAAAATATATTTTTCACTCCAACATGGTTTTCTAGAGCTCCAAACTGGCGGCAGAGAAAAAAACGGGGCCTCGTGATTGCAGTGCTGGAAGCCGCAAAAATTGTCCGATCTGGAAAAAATGATTTTTTCAAATCTTAACAAAATTGGTTATCGTATGACAGAATGAATTTTTTTTTAAATTTTTTTTCAATTTTTGGTGATGTTCCAAATTTGAAAGTGTTTTTTCGAAAAAAATATTGACTTTAAAAATTCATAAAAAATCAAAAAAAAAATTTAAAAAAAGCTCGTGTCGTACGATAGCGAATCAAGTTTAAAAAAAATAAAAAAAAAAAAAATTCGTCAAAAAATCAACCCGCTAGTGCTGCAACCAGTACGAAACATATGGTTTCGAGATAAGCGCGTTCAAAGAAAAAAAAAGAGCGAAAATTAAAAATGCGCTCTCACTAATCCGGCTTGAACATTTGAACCTGTATGAATTTATCCATGAAATTTTTTCATAGAATCTTAAGAATATTTACTTAAATACAAAATTATAAAAAAGTCGTTTTAAAAAAACGGCCAATGTCATGTCCCCCGTTAAGTTGATGTATATTTTCATTATTTTATCTTTATATCCATCGTTGTTGGGTATAAAAATATAAAAATTTTGAATGTTTTATATTGTTACAAAAATATTTTGAGAAGTGTTCATTTTGACACATAATTGATCTGATGTATTGATCATTTATGTACTTTTTCACTTTTCAAAAATCTGCGAGAAGAAAGAATAATATTTTTTACACAATTGACCAAGTTCGATGCTTTATGCCGACTTAAAATAAAGTCTAAAGACGAAATTAAGTCTTGAATCGAATGAGGCAAAGAAGGCCATAAAGCAAGAGATGCTTGGTCAAGAAAAAGACAGAAACAAACCATTGAGAAAAAGATGAAAATGTTCGTCTTTTAAAGAAACCACCAAACCAAAGCGAAGATGAGATTCCTACAGTTGAGTCTTATCAAATGCCGCGCAGAGCATGAATTATTTTCCCAAACGGTCATAGACCACTACACTAAATTGGCGATTCCTAGTGAACGGCACACCTGCAAAATACCCAGAAGTTTGGGCCTCAGATAGTTTAGCGTAAACTCCGATATGGTCTTGCGGTATGGATAAATTCGCAATAATAATCTTATATATTAATACATGAACATTAAAGTTTTTCGTACGCTTTTTTGGTATCAATTAAAACTCAAAATAAATGAAACTTATATTATTCGAAAGGTTATGTTGCTCCGATGTTGCAGAATGTATTTATTAATGATATCTCTGATAGAGGGGGTTCCCAACTTTCGAAGAGGGAAATTAAATTTTTGAGAAAAAACCCGCTCTTTGATTAATATGAAATTTGATGGGGGGAGAGTTTTTGAGTTGGTCGAATTTGAATTTTTTTTAAAAGTAACAATTTCTTAAAAAAATGTAGTTTTATCCATTCGTCAATTGTAAAATTTGTAAAAAAATGTGTTTTGAATTAAAAAATTTTACTTTCCATGTGAATATCTTGATCGAATTTTAACGGTTTTTCAATTTTTCTAATTTTTTCTAGAAGTTTGTTTAATTTTCTTGCAAATGTGATATAAATTACAGCAAAGTTTTAACCAAAATTATTTTTAATGAATTTTCTTAATATTGTCGTTAGTTATTTAGCATGTTTTGCAACCAAATGTCAAGAGAGAGAAAAAAACTATCTCAAATTGAATGTTCTAACTTGGGAAGCCAATATCTTCGCCATCTGTGAACAGATTTTATTTATTTCTTTTTTGTATTTAAGTCTTATCAGTAAACTTAAATAAACTTTTGAAAATAATACCGTTTCTTGTTTGTTTATATTTAAATTATTCATTTTAAAAAAAGACCATAAAATTTGATTTATTCTAAAAATATGGGGTAAAAATGATTTTTGTTGTAAAAACCAAAAACTCAAAATTGCATTTTTGATTTTCTTTCAAAGTCTATTCCGAATTTTAGGTGAATTTATTTTGTCTTGACACTAAATTAATAAACTGTCCGTGCCATCAAAAAATCATGGCTACTCCTTATGATTTCATTGACAAAATTACATTTTTTTAAAATGTTGTTTTTCTGTTTTTGAAAAAAATAATAAAATAAAAACATAATTTTTTGAAGAAAATAGCTTTATACCTCTAATTAACTAAGAGTGACAGCCTCGTACTTATTTTAACTATCTCGCATATAATGATAAATAGGCAATCAATAAGTTGGTCGAATTTCGACCCCAGGCGTTACTAGTTGTTACAAATCTTCGTGCATACAGATTTCTTTTAGTTGAATAAGTTTTGAGGAATCATTGACGCTGCAGATAAAGACGTACGAGGAACTATACTGGTACTTATAGTAGGCAATTTTATTGTTGAAAAATGGAGCAGTCATTTTACAAGGGTTTCTTCTCGAAGAGTACTTCTCGAAGTATTTGCGTCACTTCTTAACGTGGTGTTACTGAACACTGAAAAGCAGCACTCATTTTTTTTTTTAAGCTAAAATCATCGTTCAGGGGATGCCCCCCATAAATACGTAAGCATTGTGTTGATTCGTAAGACGGGTAAAAGTTTAGTATGAGGGTGGAAAATTGGAGTAGTGACGGTGAACATTTGTTTTAAATTTACACAGATCGAAAACTGCCGCGGAACAGGTTCGCAGGGAATTTCACAATTTTATTGTGCGACTGAAGAACGAATTCTATCTGTAATGCGAGGTTCTATTGTGCATCAAGGCAATATTGTAGAGATAAGTCTGGTGTGCCGCTCGAGTTGATCTAGGAAATACTCGAGCTGGTGCAGTTAGATCGTGTACTTTCGGGCCTTTCGGAAACCATACTGAACACTTCCCATGGTAGTGCCTGCATAAAAAGCTTAAGCACCCAACATTGCGTCGATGTCCAAAAGAGTTGAGAGAGGATGAAATATGAGCATCTCCTATCAGAAATATCGCACGACGTTGAATTCGATCCAGAAGCTGCAGATAATATCTTGAAGCCCCTGCCCAAATGTGCGAATTGTACTTCATTTGCGGCCTAATATATGAGGTATAGATAGTGCGAAGATTAGCTGAAGTGAAGTATTTTTTGCACCGTGTGAGGAAACCTAGGCACTTGGCCACTGCTTGCGACACATCAAAAATATGATCATTCCAATGAAGATCAGATTGAATCGATATGCTCAGAACGTCAAAAGCGGCTGATTCCACAAAATCTACACCATTTATATTAAAGGGAGCTAAGGGGAAATCCATCGATTTATGGCTTAACAAACAACACTGGGTCTTGTTTGCATTAAACTCTACTCTATTAGCAAGACTCCACTCGGAGATTTTTTCAAGTCGTTAAAGAGTGTGTCGTTCATATTTTGTCTGTTTTCTCAATCTTCAAAAAGCTTGGGCGTTTTTTGAACGAATATGAATGACAAATGCTGCTGTCGTCCGCAAAGGAATGGATTGGGTTATGAGTCAACGACAAAAGGTCGTTGATAAAAATCCAAAACAAAGTAGGTGATAGGACTGAACCCTGCGGTACTCCTACATTGATGGCGTGCTCTCTGCACGAAGTGCCGTCGATTACGACTCTGATCGACCTGTCACTAAGAAAGAACGTGATTAACCGAGCAAAATTATAAAAGACAGTTTCAAAACGAGCGCTTTATGTCACACTCGATCAAATGCCTTTGAAATATCTAGAGCAACAACCCTGCTCTTACCAAATAAGTGAACGCATTGTTTCCGTTTTTCAGTGAGGAACACCATAAGATCACCAATAGAGCGGGCCTTTCAGAAACCATACTGGCGGTCACTGAGCAATTTTTTGTGCTCCAGATAATTCATAAGTTTGATGTTTTCTACAGTCTTCATGACTTTGGAGAGTATTGAACATGTCGCAATGGGTCGGTAGTTTGCAAGGTTCGTGGCATCGCCCTTCCTTGGTACCAGCTGGACCTTTGCGACCTTCCAACAAGAAATACTCCTGTCATGTAAGAGATGTTGAAGAGGTTACGCAAAGGCCAAGCCAAACACACTTTAAGCACAATTGGTGGTATGCCATCAGGACCAGAGGCTTTGTTTATAATACCACGCTAGAGGTACCGACAGTTTCGCATAACTCCACGTAACCTGCCGTGTATCCAAGAAGAAAGGCCCTGTAGAAAGCTATTATAAAGAGCAAGAGTGAGTATTTCCTGCAGTTATGCGTTGAGGCAGAAATCAGTCTTTCGGGAATTTATTACAAACTAGTTGCCAGTTTATATAAAAAACGTATATAAACTGGCAATCCATTCTATTGGAACTACACCTGCTTAGAATTGTATTATTGACTCTTTTGCCGTCATAGCGAACGATTTTGCTACACAATACAAATCACGAACTACATTCAACCCATGGTAAACGCAAACTATGTGGCTGAAATTTTCATATCTGTCCAGAATGGCAAGAAATCAGGAACATATGGTATTCAGAGCCGAGCGTTAAAGCAAGCCATCTTATCACAAGCATGTGTGCACCTCTATGACGAGTGCCTAAGGGAGGGCATATTTCCAGCTAATTAGAGACTCAGTGGAAGACTCAGATGGTGCTTAGATCGAAAGGTAGTGTCTTCAAGCAAGATCCTTCAAGTTACTAACCAATTTTCTTGCTTAGCACAATAGGCAAGGTGTTTTTAATGGCTGTTGTGTAATTGAATAGAAAAAGCCAACCAAATAATGGTAAGGCTATCTTATAGTCAGTTTGGGTTACGGAAATAGCACTCAACGTTAGATGCCATAAGCCTTGTCACCATCACTGCAATCAATAAATGCCTCTTGGTGAGCGCACTGCTTTCAACTCAGTCAACTGGAGCCAGCTGGAACAGTTTTGCTGGAAACTCTTAGGGAGTTTCCAGCACTAAGCTGCCTCACTGCAGCCATTGCTAACTACTCCGACGAAAGAGTGCAGCAATATTCAACAGACTTTGGAAGAATCGAGTACAATGTCGATGGCGGTGTTTGACAAGGGTCAATCCTAGTGCTTCTTCTACGGGGTGTTATGTACGATGGTATTTTAAGGCTCGCTTTAGTCAAGATCGTCGTATTTGCGGATGATTTAGAGGTTGTGATGATTCCAAAACATCTGGAAACAGCACTATCTACGATGGGATAAAGTGAGCTGGGTTTGGTCGGGCAAAAAAAGACGGAGACGGTGCTCATCAGTATTCGGAAAAACACAGAGACCTCAATTATTAACACACGCGGAATACTTACTCGATACCCATCTACCATTTGGTGTACGAGGCCCAACCAATAGCTAGAAACGAAAAGCGCACCCGCAGCCGTCGTTACCGTCTGTGTCGCCGTTTAAAGACCAATTTCCGAAGTGATCCTCGTTCAAGAAGAGACTGGCAGCACTAAGTGGTTTTTTTTCATGAGATCAGAGGGTTTTGAACGTAAGCGTTCACATTGAAAGAGACACAGTCAATGTTACCATCTGCGTCGTCGTCTAGGGACCCATTACCTAAGTGATTTCCTTCCAAGAATAGCCTGCAGTCGGCAACCAGCTTCTTCGGCTAGGGACCAATTTTTCAACGGTCTCCGCCTGATAACAAACAATGGAGCGTACAATTCTTGACACATGCCTTCCCCGCAAGACATTTGTAATCGAGTTGCTTAGAAAATGGAAGCCCCCACATAAACATTCCTCCTATAGACGAACATTTGTTCTCACTTTTCAGCCGCGATTACACCGGATTCGCTCAGGGACTGAGATTCAATGTGGAGGTTCTAGGCTTAGTGCGTAAGAAAAGTATACTCCAGCCTGCACTATAAGGCCTTTTGAAGTTTACCACTCCACGAATAAAATAAAAATATCCAAATCATCCCACATATTTCTTTTTCAATGGTCAGAAATTTGTGTTGCTTTTGAAAAATTTTCTGTCTGATGAGAGGATTGAACTTGAGCTACCCCGGTTCGTTGAATCGCCACCACAAGGATATAATAATAAATTAGCTCGATAAAAATTAATGAAAATTAATGTCTTTATTTCATTTTTAAAATCCAAATAATATGTTCAGCGCTGAATTTATTGAATTTTATATGAGTTCGTGTCCATTTCCTAACTTTTATTTTTTCATTTTGTGTTTTAGCTCTACACTGAGAAAAAAACACATACCTTGCTCCGGTAAAAAATTTTTTTCTCTATTTTTGATAATATCAATTTTCTCTTTTTCAAATAAAGAGAAAAGAGGTGAAAAGAGAGGAAATATCAAATAAAATTTTCTTAAATTAGAATAAATTTTCACATTTTCGAAGAAATATTTCTTTACATCTAGGAAATGGAAATATTTCAATGTCTCTAATAATGATAAGTATTTTTCTCGCACAAAAAATTTCTCTTTTATAGAGAAATTTTATTGAAAATGAAAAACTTTTCTTATAATTTGATAAAAAATTCACTATGAGAAGTATTTTCTTCAATAAAAACAAATATTTTCTCAAAAAAAAAAGTATTTTTATCTAAAAACGATAAATTTTTCTATTTCATGGAACCTTTTTATCATTTTTTGAGAATTTTAAGTATCGCAATTAGAGAATAGCATTCTCTGGAGCACAGTCTATACCATTTTTCTCTAAATATGATGCCTTTTTTATCATATTCCGAGACACTTTTTGCTGAGTGAATAGACATTTGTTATGGCTTAAGTTGGTACCTGAATGGTACCAATCAAACATATCCATTTTGTTTTGGTTAATTCATGTTAAAGAATACTTTAAAGGAATTGTTGAGGAATTATTATGCTAGTAAATAGCTTCGCTTAGTATGTTATTCGCATCAGTTAAGCTCGATTATGTTTAATTATTTAAAAGGATATCCTCAGTGATTTAATCGTGGATAAAATAGGCAGCGTAGTTTTTATTCAATAGAATAATGCATCAATAAATTTATGTAAAGAAATCTTTGACATGATTTGACCGGCACGAGTTGATGTTTTGCATTAACTGGCATTTAGTTCGAACTCAAGCGTATTAGAAAATATTAGATATATTTAATAATTAATTATTAATATTTAATATATTAAATAATTAGATATATTTTTAAAATGATGACAATTGATTAATTGTTTGCGGCAAATACAGTTCACAAACGAAGTATAGTTGGTGAATTTTTCAGTTGCAATAAAAGAAAAATTTCTTTGCGTGTAAGTCATCAACTTGATATAACAATAATTTAAGCTTCCGGCCATAGGAACATTTATGACAATAAAAAGGGCCAGGCTGTGTGCTCTTACTTTGACGTTTCTAGAGCGGAATCAGACGAAGTTTAATAAAGACAAGAATAATATGCACTCTTATAACAATGCCATAGCAGTTCAACAATTGAGAGTACTACCAACCTGAACCACAACAAGAACAATGTGTACCATTTCATCAACCTTCAGAATAATACTTTTTCTAGTCTTTATTGATGTGTGTCAAAAGTTGATAGCTACAAAATGAAAAAAGCTAACCTCAGAGCGGTTGTGTAACTTTCTGAAGAACTTCTAGAAGTTTTTTCCACTCACGGCCAACAACTTGAACTTGAATTATAAACATATACATATATCATGAAATCTCATGAAATCGTGATCAAAATAAATTTATATAAAAATTTAGCATAGAGCTAAATTCGGCGCCAAATGCCAAAATGTTGAAGATAAATGATGGCCACAAAATTAGGCAAAACTAGCACGATTGATTGAATGCTAATGCATGGGAAATATTTTGATTAACAACATTTGCCGCAACATTTGATGAAGTGTTAATTGATTTGGCGAATTGAGATTAATGTGAATGGATAGACAGTTGGATGGACAGACAAACGAATGGACAGACAGACAGTTTGCATGGATGAATGGCTGATTTGTGGGGGCAGCCACAACCACAGCTAGTCGTATCAGAACGCATGACAAACAGTTTGTGGCGCAGCAAATGCGGCAGATGATGCTACCGCTAGCTGCTGGCTGCTGGTTGCTGATATCTTTGCTGAAGACCACTCGTTTAGATGTTAAGATTTGATTAAGCAGAATTTATGCGACTGTGAAATTAACGCTTTGATGCGGTCTAATGTTGGTGGTGTTGGCGACGGTTAAGGTGATGGCGATGGCGATGGTTGCTGTGCGCTGCAGGCCATCGAATTTAATGCGACAACTTAATTATTTTGCCCGTGCTTTTTAGAAAATTTTAACAACATTTTTAATTGCAAAGAGCCGCGCAAACATTATAATTTATTTTATTTGCTTATTAGGGGAAAATAATATTGGAAAATTTGGACAGCAAATAAAAAAAAAAACCCGGCAATTTAAATTGAAAGTAGTTAAATTGGAGAGAAAATAAAAACAACAGATTTAAAATTGACAATTAGCATGACAGTAATGACACAATATTTGATATGAGGGTGGTTTATTTCGAAAAGATAATTTTATATGGAAAATGCTTTATTTTTAAAGTAACAACTAGTAAAACAGAGAGTCTGAGGTTTTTTTGTTAACTAAGCCTCAATATTTTTAGGGCATTGTAGTTAACACAAGGTTCAAGTCAAAAAAAAAAAAAACAAAAAACTCATGTGTAGCAACGTACATGTGGCAGAAGTGAAACTTCTTAAGCAGTAAAAAATAAGATAGATTTTAGAGTGAAATAGAGAGAAAATGTATCTCAAAAGAAATTCAATCAATACAAAATGGAATAATATTTTGATTATTCATTATTTACATTCAGGGACCGTGCCGGTTATGGTTTTTATCGAAAAAGTCGCATAATAACTGTTATCTTTAAACTTTTATTTGTTCCGACAAAAATAAAAGTTATTCTGTGCCTTATATTTGTTCGTTCAAAAAAAAACAGTTACTTTTGACTTTTATTTTATCGGTCAAAAATAACAGTGTTCATGCCGTTTATTTTTTCGGTCAAAAATATCAGGCAACTTGTATTTTTTCAAAGGTCATTTCACCGACTTAAAAAACTATTGATACCATTATTTTCATCTCATCGGTGAGAAAGTTTACACATGGTGTCAACAGTTCAATCTGTCAAGCAGTCTTTGTAAAAAAAACACAAATTGTCTGATGTTTTTGACCGAAAAAATAAAAGTCACAAAATAATTGTTACTTTTGACCGATAAAATAAAAGTCAAAAGTAACCTTTATTTTTCTCCGAAAAAATAACAGTTTACTCTTAATTTTTAAATAATCAGTCGAAACTTTAAAAGGCACTTAATATTCGTGAGGCTGAGGACATTTGTAGCTTAAGCATAGTACTCTGTTCGGCTTCACGTGAAATTCCACTCAAATCTCCATACAAAAAATGATGAATGCTGTGAAACAACCGTGAACATTTCACAACTTTTTCGTCACAGCTGTACTATGCTTCGCTGCGGAAAATCTAGTACTATATTTCGCAACATGCATCTAGCAACATTGTTTTCACGGCAATTTAATTGAACCGACCATTTATTTTGCAGCGAAAAGTGACAGTTGTCATTTAATTAAAGAAAAAAGTGCAAGCAAAAGAACAAAGTTTCTATTTGCAATTATATTGTGTGCTATTTATAAAATTTTGCAATTAATAATTATTAATTAATTAAATACTGCAATTATAATGCCAGTGGATGGAAAATTCAAATGTGGATGTACCTTTCCGCGGTGTGGCAGTCGCAAATCTTCGCAGTTTGCAGGAATAAACTGATGACTTGTGCCAACAAAGGACTTATGACATCAAAGGACATCATCCATAAGCATCATATGCTTTCTAAAATATTTATTTTGTACGTGAGATTACATGATTTCATGCTTTGCCTCCAATTAATTCTTGCCGTTTATTTATTTTTTGTCAACATTTTTTAGCTGAACATCAGCTGTTCGTTTGCAACAAAATATGTCTCAAAATTTTCACGCAACAAATAAATGGCTGTTGCCAGTGAAATTTCACGCAAATGAACATAGTACTAGGCTTAAGAATAAAATTATAAGTTCATTCATGTTATTAAATCATTCATTGCAGTTGTTTTATTGCAATAATGAAAGTGTGTATCTGTCAGTCTGTTGCTTTTTCTCCACACAGTTGTTATTTTTTGTTACGTAATGTACAGCATTCCAACCATAAAGAAATAAAATTTCCGTGCATACTCTTAGGCTGTAAATCAAATGGTACGGATAAAAAGTTGTTGAGACAGGGTGTGCCTTTGAAATACAAGACACGGACTAAAACCCGTTTAATATTAATTACATTTTGTTTGCTTGTTTGTCATGTTCCTATGTTGCATAGTGGTAGAACTTCTGACTCTTAACAGATGCTTAGTATAAAATCCAGGTTCTAATCCCGTTGGCGTCGAAAATTTTTTGAAAATTTTCACATGAATTTAATACGTTAGCCTAGCGTCACGAATAAGAGACCTTGAAATTTCACTCGTCGCCAAAGAAGTTTCACTTAAAAAAAAAATATCTTTATATTTTCTACTATATAAACTATAAAAAGTAAGCGGACCAAATATGACAACGAACCGCTAAGTATGTTTTCAAATAGGTGAATCGGCTCAAAAACCATATTTAGAGAAACTACTTTATCAAAACCATCAAAAACTTCATAAATACTTAACCTTCTAATTGCAATTTTTTGGTTTTGTCACATTTTTATGTTAGTTTTAGAAAATGAAATTTGTTCAGGTTTGGATTTTGTGAAGTCAAAACTTTCAACCGCCTCAAGATGGTCTATCTTTCAAAATCTTACTGTAACTTTTCTCATTATAAAGGACATGAATAATGACAAGGAGTTTGAAAAGGGAAAGCATTAAGACAAGGATTTTAACTAAAATTAGAAGAGGATTAGGAAAAGAATTTAGTTGTCCAATTTCGGATAAAGACAAAGCTTTCAATGGTATAAGAATTAGGGTAGAGAAAAGCGAAATAATTAGGATCAGAATAAGAAAACTTATTTTGACGAGCAAAATGAGAACGATAAAGGCAAGTGTGATAATTTTGTGGTATTTTGAGTTGCTATTTTTAGTTTATAATTTTTAATAAATATTTTTTAAGAACTTTATTAAGAGTTTTATGCCAAATAAGTAATGAAACAATGTGTTGTTGCAACATTTAAGTTCTTTACAGAGCAAACTGAGCAAACTAAACAATGGTTTTGTCGACTCAAAATAATTTTTTGAACACAAATTAAACAAATTTGAAGGAGTTGAATCTTATGAGAAAAAAAAAAAAAAATTAAGGGGGATAAATCGAGCTAATGGGTCTTACTAGTTGAATATGACCTCAGAAGTAAAAATGTTTTAAGAAGACATTGTAGTGCTCGTAAGACCTTTTCAGCGATATATAATTTTTTAAGATCTGACATGTAATGCTTAAGTTATGCAAAAAAGACAATTTTGGCTGTTTTTCCGGTGTTCCAAAAAAAATTTTTTTTTGTTTTCGGAATCCTCTCGAGGTCAACTTTCAAATAATTGGATAAGGGCTTAGGAAAATGATGTGTATAATCATATAGACAAAAATAAGGATATTACGAAGGATTACGACAAGAAACAGGATCAAAAAAGTAAAACGATAAAGATATAGAGGACACACTTACGCTCTTAAATGTCAAAACCCACGGTTGTGTTCACAACCGTATAGATACATTCTTTCTATACTGCTTTTTAGGTCTTAAAAGTTAGTTTCAACTTATTTATAATTAAAATTTGATGTTTGAAAAGTTGAATTAGGTTTGCAGATAGTTTAAGTCGAAATGTAAAATCTTAAATTTGAAAACTTTATGTGAAAAAACCTGAACTAGCACCAGTTAAAACAAAGTTTTATATCGTATTTTTTCGTTTTGGTGCAAAGGCTCTCATTGTTGTAATCAACTTTTTAGTGCAAGTAAAAAAAAAAAAATTAGCTCAACAAAAATATTCAGCATGTCGATATCGCTCTCGTTCATGGTGACGGTAATGCAATAACAAAGTCTTAATTTGTTGAACTGTGTAATTAAAGCAAAAAAAAAAAATAGTAATAATAATAATATAAAAAGGTGTAGGAAATTCAACAGATGGCGTTGCGCGCAAATAATGACAAAAACAACTACTGGTCAGTGCAGCGAACTGAAGCTGTGTGCATGGCACTGTGACTAAATATGACTAAATATGATTTGTTCAATTAACAAACGAGCCACCATGTCCAGGCAGTGGAGCAAAAGCGTCCCGGTTGTCGCATTTCTGATACAAATGCTCTTCTGTCTGTTTGCCTGCTTCTCGTCTGCCAGCGGCGGGCCAAATGTTCACAAGCAAATGCAAGGCAAACTTTTCAGCAGCAATTTGGCCAAATGCCAGTGACTGACGAAATGTTGTTGTTGTGTTGTTGTTGTTTTTGGAGGACGGCACAAGCCAGCACATGGCTGCTACATCATCCGTTTTAATCTTATTAGAGTCGACAAAATAGCGCAACAGCCACGACAGCAACAACAACTTCAACACCGACTGTCTGACTAACTGACTGACAGACTGACTGACTTTAGTTGGCAGCAGCATCTATTTAAATTATCTTTTCTACTGCATATCCATGCGTTCATTTGTATCTTACGGCCAAAAATTGAGAATTTTTCGGCACACTTGAATTTCATAGAATTTTGTTTGAATTTCCTTTTTTTATTTTGTACTTTTTATCAACAAAAGTTTTTAAAATTAAAATGGTTATCAATTTGTAAACTTTGTTTGTTTTCCATTTTAACATCAAGGCAAGACGAGTGATGCGTCTCCTGCATCGCTTCGAAAACAATCCCCGAAGAAGCCCAAAAACTGCATTTCAAGCAATAGAACAGAAAAACTTTATATCATAATAAAATTAGCGGCGCAGCAGTGCAAGTCAAGAAGCTACGCTACGTTGGCGCCCAATCCATTTAAACGCTCCTGCTAACCCCCTACAAACTCCTAGACACACACACACAAAATTTTTGTTTTCGTTTATTTTCAGCTTTTGCCTGCAGTTGGCCAGATATTAAAAGTAAATAAATCAATTTAATGGCAACTCGTCTGCGCTTTGCGGTGTTGGCAGCATTATTTTTCACGGTTGCAAAGCATTCAAAAATGCAAAATTTTATCTGCAATTTACTTTGTGTTTTCTTTCTATGGAAGAGCATTTTAATATTTGTTTCAATAAAATAACTTAAAGCTATAACTGTTTCCGTTGTTATTCTAGATAGGAATGATTCTATATGTTTTGGCTGGTTGTTCTGAGACAATATTTATATGAATTTTTCATTTATCTGCTTTGTTAAAGATGGTGTGTAAAATTTATTTGATTTGATTCCGTTATATTTGTAACAATGTTAAAATTTCTTGTTCTATGAGTGTAACATGAAGAGAACGAAGAAGGATGTAGTTACTTGACTAAAATGGTTTACTTATTCTCCAAGATTTTATAATTTAGAAAAATGGATGATCACGTTAAAAAATAAACGTTTCGAAAGCATGTTTTGAGATAACGTTTAAGAAGATGTGAGAAAATATATTCATAAGGTACCACGAGAGAATCAGGAAACGATATTGACATTGGAACGTGTCTGACGGACTCAATTTTGCGAGAATACAAGTATGAATGTCTATGAAAAATGGTAGCAAGTGGACTTCGTGGAGTCTCCTAGAGACTTCAAACTGGTAACCACTTTAATAAATATGACAGACAATGCACTATAATATTCTGATAAGCATTATTCTACGGGGTCGGTAGAGTCGGAGTATTTTCGGGAGTCTGAACGACACTTTGGACCAGAGAAAGCAAAAGTAGTTTCTGAGATAATTCAAGTTTTTGAACATTCAACTTAGTTCCTACTAAATTGCCAAATATTTTTCCGAATGTTTTTGCTTTGTAACGGTTAAACAACTCCGCCTGGTAGTGATGATAGTAGCCACCAGTCAGTACCAAGTCAGTTACAAAGAGGAGAGTTGTTGCATCTACAAAAAAAAATTAGGATTATAACTTTTTTACTTGAAAAAAAATTGAATTCCTTCGGTCTTCGAACTTCGGCTGATTACTTAAACTTTGCCGAACATTTCTTTTCGGCAAAAAATGTACATTCGGTCGGACACTAAAATATATAAATAACAAACGAAGAGTTTGAACTGCGCCATTCGTATTAAATTATGCATCACTACTTTTGTACACAGCATTCTACTATTTTTTTATAGATTTGGGGTCTCTAAACAGCAAAACTATGTATATGACTATATTTGACAAAAGCGAAAAAACTTTAAAAAATTTAAAAAAACCTAGTCATAAAGATTTTTTTGTGATTTTCATGTTTATAGACCCAAAATCTTTACGAAAAAAATTGTGCCATATAAAATCTATAAGATTTCTTCTTAAAACGTATTTAGAACAAGGGGCATGAAAGACGAAAGAGACGTCTTCTTATTTTTTTAAGAAGAAATCTTCATGTTTTTCACCAGAAAATCTTCTTAAATTTATTTATAAAGATATATTCTTAATTTCTTCTGAAATCCATATTTTCAAGTCTTTTAAAAAACAAAGAGCATGAAATACGAAAGAGGAGAGGTATTTTTCAAGAAGAAATAATCTTGTTTTTCAGCAAAAGTCTTCTTAAATTTATTTATCAAGATATATTCTTAATTTCTTCTAAAATCCATATTTTCAAAAACAAGGAGCATGAAATACGAAAGAGAATAGGTATTTTTCAAGAAGAAATCTTCTTGTTTTTCAGCAAAAGTCTTCTCAAATTTATTCAATAAGATATCTTTGTAATTTCTTCTAAAATCCAAATTTTCAAGACTTTTTTCTAAGACTTCATGTATCGTTTATTCGTTATTTCTTATTATTAATTAATGCCATATTGAGAAACAAAGCAAATCATGTAGAAAACTTTGTTGTTTCATGAGATTCCTTCTTAAAAAAAATCAAGAAGAAAAACCTCGTAGCTGTAAAGCTAAAAAAAAAAAAAAACCTAGTTATTGTAAAAGATTTTATCTTAACAAAATCAAGAAGAAACCTTAATAGCTCTATGAGATTTCTTCTTAAAAAAAATGAAAAAGAAAACCTAGTAGTTGTACAAGATTTCTTCTTAAACAAAATCAAGCAGAAAACCTAGTAGTTGTATGAGATTTCTTCTGGAATTAATTTAAGAAGACAACGCCAATAATTTTAAGAAGAATATCTTCTTTTTTGGTAAAAACCATAGAGAAATCTTCTTAGCGTCTGTCGATTCTAGTCAGAACTTTATGCAACAGTACTCCATGTTCTTTCCATAAATTATCCGGCCAATAATCAAGATATGAATCTGCTAATCTTAGTTTCCTAAAAAGTTTCGAGCACCACGACGGGCTAACGTTTTCAGAGCAAAAATATTGAAAAATCGAAAGCTGCCGATCGGATCACAGGTTGCGGATGGTGTATAGGGCTGCCAGATTTTTTAAAAAAAAAATCGAGATTTTGCAAAAACAAAATCGGGACATAAGCTAAAAAATCGGGACAAAAATTAATGCATATAGCTTGATTTCATATTTTCTAGATGTATTGAAATCTTAAAGTCAAAACTCAAAAAATGGAAAATCTGGGTTGAAAACGTACACTCAGAAAAAAGCTTATCGGAATATGATAAAAAAGGCATCATATTTAGAGAAAAATGGTATAGACTTTGCTCCAGAGAATGCTATTCTCTAATTTCGATACTAAAAATTCTCTAAAAATGGTAAAAAGTTTCCATGAAAAAGAAAAATATATCGTTTTTTGAGAAAAAGCTTTTTATTTTTGAGAAAATATTTGTTTTTATTGAAGAAAATACTTCTCTTTTTATCAAAATATAAGAAAAGTTATTCATTTTCAATAAATTTTTTTCTATAAATGAGAAACTTTTGTGCGAGAAAAATACTTATCATTATTAGAGACATTGAAATATTTCCATTTCCTAGAAGTAAAGAAATATTTCTTCGAAAATGTGAAAATTTATTCTAATTTAAGAAAATTTTATTTGAAAAAGAGAAAATTTCTATATCGAAAATAGAGAAATTTTTCACCGGAGCAAGGTATGTGTTTTTTTCTCAGTGTAGAAATAATTTTCATAGATAAATTTTAATTGTGTGAAAGCTAATAATATTGAAATTTTCGAGCTAGAAAAGCGAATTAAGAAAAATAAATAAAAACATCAATAACAACAATCTATTTAAAATGTAAAAAAATAATACCAATATAAAAATATTTTGGAAAATCGGAACATTTTTAAACTGAAAACAAGTAAAGAAAGTCTAAAGTCGGTCTAGGCCGACTATGAAATACCCTAAACCCACTTTTCAAAAACAAAAAAAATTTGTATTGTAAATGGGCGTGTCCGTGGGCTAATGAAGCCTATATTTTATGTGCATTTAAATGTTGATGAAAAATTTACACATACCAAGTTTTATTCCTGTAGCTCACAGTTAATGCCTTTATTGTGCTTTCGCTATGGGAGATGGGCGTGTTCATGGACGGATTACTTTTTGAACACACCTTAGTTTTGGTATAAAATACATGCATACCAAACATAATTTCTCTATGACAAACATAACCTTATTTATTGAGTTTTAAACTTTTTGGGTTGTATGGGAGGTAGGCGTGTCCGTAGGCGGATGACGTCCATTTTTCAAAGACATCTTTGTGTTGATATAAAACACATACATACCAAATTTTATTGTTTAGGCTAATTATGAGCTGAGTTATGCAGTTTTCAATTTTCGCGTTGTACGGGAGGTAGGCGTGTCCGTAGGCGGATGACGTCCATTTTTCAAAACCATCTTTGTCTTGTCATAAAAAACATACGTGCCAAATTTTAGCTCTGTAGGTTAAACAGAGGCTTATTTATTGCGTTTTCAATTTTTGGGTTGTATGGGAGGTGGGCGTGTCCGTGAGCGGATGGCGTCCATTTTTCGAAAACATCTTTCTGTTTGTATAAAGCACATACATATCAAATTTTATTGTTGTAGGCTAAATATGAGCTGAGTTATGCAGTTTTCAATTTTCGCGTTGTATGGGAGGTAGGCGTGTCCGTGGGCGGATGATGTCCACTTTTCAAAACCATCTTTGTTTTGTTACAAAAAACATATGTGCCAAATTTTAGCTCTGTAGGTTAAACAGAGGCTTATTTATTGCGTTTTTAATTTTTGGGTTGTATGGGAGGTGGGCGTGTCCGTAAGCGGATGACGTCCATTTTTCAAAGACATCTTTGTCTTGTTATAAAAAACATATGTGCTAAATTTTAGCTCTTTAGGTTAAACAGAAGCTTATTTATTGCGTTTTCAATTTTTGGGTTGTATGGGAGGTGGGCGTGTCCGTGAGCGGATGGCGTCCATTTTTCGAAAACATCTTTCTGTTTGTATAAAGCACATACATATCAAATTTTATTGTTGTAGGCTAAATATAAGCTGAGTTATGCAGTTTTCAATTTTCGCGTTGTATGGGAGGTAGGCGTGTCCGTCGGCGGATTCCAAAAATATTCAATAGTGCAGATCCTTGGGTTCATGTGACCATGTGTACCAAGTTTCATCCAATTATCTCAACTCCTTCTTCTTATCCTGTGTATACGGACAACACACAGACGGACGGACGGACATGGATAGCTTGACTCACGTGGAGACGCTGATCAAGAATATATATACTTTTCTATACCGGACTCGCTTCGTTCTATGCGTTACAAACGTTTGCACAAAGTTAATATACCCTGACCTTTCAGGTTTAGGGTATAATCAAGACAACCCTCGTGGAGATCGGGACCTGGCAACTCTAATGGAGCTAAACCTAACCCTCTAGATATTGAGGTTATCCGCTTTTTGCGGTCCCGGACAAGTAGTGGCTGACCACCTAGGGTATAGAGGGGCCTAGTGCTGAACAGGCACTCCGTCTTGACCAAAAAACCACATATCCTACAACTGGCACTGTCAAGCCGATTCGGAGTCGCCTCAAAGGCTCTATGTCAAAAAATCTCTGTCTCCTTTAGAATATAAAACAAGTAAAGAAAGTCTAAAGTCGGTCTAGGCCGACTATGAAATACCCTAAACCCACTTTTCAAAAACAAAAAAATTTTTATTGTAAATGGGCGTGTCCGTGGGCGCATGAAGCCTATATTTTATATGCATTTAAATGTTGAAGAAAAATGTACACATACCAAGTTTTATTCCTGTAGCTCACAGTTAATGCCTTTATTATGCTTTCACTATGGGAGGTGGGCGTGTTCATGGACGGACTACTCCCAATTTTTGAACACACCTTAGTTTTGGTATAAAATACATACATACCAAATTTAATTTCTCTATGACAAACAAAACCTTATTTATTGAGTTTTAAACTTTTTGGGTTGTATGGGAGGTAGGCGTGTCCGTAGGCGGATGACGTCCATTTTTCAAAACCATCTTTGTCTTGTCATAAAAAACATATGTGCCAAATTTTAGCTCTGTAGGTTAAACACAGGCTTATTTATTGCATTTTCAATTTTTGGGTTGTATGGGAGGTAGGCGTGTCCATAGGCGGATGACGTCCGTTTTCCAAAACCATCTTTGTCTTGTCATAAAAAACATATGTGCCAAATTTTAGCTCTTTAGGTTAAACACAGGCTTATTTATTGCATTTTCAATTTTTGGGTTGTATGGGAGGTGGGCGTGTCCTTGAGCGAACGACACCAATTTTTCGAAGACATCTTTGTGTTGGTATAAAACACATACATCAAATTTTGTTGTTGTAGGTTAACTATGAGCTGAGTTATGCAGTTTTCAATTATCGCGTTGTATGGGAGGTAGGCGTGTCCGTGGGCGGATGATGTCCATTTTTCAAAGACATCTTTGTGTTGATACAAAACACATATATACTTAATTTTATTGTTGTAGGTTAATTATGAGCTGAGTTATGCAGTTTTCAATTTTTGCGTTGTATGGGAGGTAGGCGTGTCCGTGGGCGGATTCCAAAAATATTCAATAGTGCAGATCCTTGGGTGCTTGTGACCATGTGTACCAAGTTTCATTCAATTATCTCAACTCCTTCTTCTTATCCTGTGTATACGGACAACACACAGACGGATAGACGGACGGACGGACGGACGGACGGACGGACGGACGGACATGGATAGCTCGACTCACGTGGTGACGCTGATCAAGAATATATATACTTTTCTATACCGGACTCGCTTCGTTCTATGCGTTACAAACGTTTGCACAAAGTTAATATACCCTGACCTTTCAGGTTTAGGGTATAATTAAGGGGTCTCTACAAGACCTTCAAAATGGAATGTGCATAGGATTTGGGTCTCCACCACATTATTACTGCCAAATGAAAACCAAACCAGCCTCGAATATGGCTATACAAAGGAAATACAGACAATGATTTATGGATTTGCATCTGGAATGTCCGCACCCTTTATAGGGAAAGTACCTCTATTCAATTGGCGGAAGACTTTGAAAAAAATTGCCATCTAGGAGATGCGATGGAAAGGACAATGCTGCTCTAAGAGAGCAGACTGCGATATCTATCTGGATGGGAATTCGTTACAATACGGAAACTACACTATGTTGCGGTTTATACCTGTGCACAAATGGCTGGCGACAATATTAGTTGAGTATTTATAATAGATGCTAACTTGTGCGGTTTAATTCTACTCGCCCCATGGCGAGGAGTCATGAACTAATGGTTGGCGACAATCCGCATCAAGGCAAAATTCTTCCATATAAGCTTTTTTTGCGCGTACGCCCCGACGAAGGAAAGGAACGATGCTGCTCAGGACGCCTTCTACTTGAGCCTGAAAGACGTGAATGTTCACTGCCCGGCTCATGACATGAAAATATTCACCGGCGATTTCAACGCGAAGTTTGGAACAGAAGGCATCTTCGGCTTCACTGTTGGCAGTTCATTCGCCACGAGACAACTGCGAAGAACGGGCTAAGACTTTTGCGAAACATATTACCTGTATTTTCATGAAATATATTTCCTGTATATAGGAACTAACGATTCTGTACATCTGGGTATTCACACAGAAGGTGGTTGATTGTTTGGTAAAAGTCTGATGCTTTAAAGCCATTTAAATTTGCCATCGCACCAATAGGACATTGACCTATTAGAATTCCCATCAGTATCCTGATTTGTCGTTTTGACAAGCGCAGAAGTCTCTTAGTTCTGTTCACGTTTAGTCCTGACCAGAGCCTTCTACATTAATTGGAGCCACGTTTGTAAGCACAGTTTATGTTGGCATTATCTCTGACTTTAAGGTTGATGGTTCTTTTGACGATACCTACTGGAAGCACTCGTCTCTAATGGCTCTGTTTGTGTTTATCGTTATTTTACTTCTTGCCATGTTATCTGCTTTGTTATTCTATTCTTCGTTGCTGTTTCAGGGACCCAGCAGAGAGTGGCATAGCAGTGTTGTTATTACAGACACTGTCCAGGACTTGTTTACAACTGAGTACCGAAGAACAGTCGAAAGTTGTCATTTTGCTTTCCAGCCGCTTCGCTATCTACCAAAATTACTAACTGTGCTGCTTTTCAATCGCAAAGATTTCTGTCTGAAAAATACTGCAGAAATCAGGAAGTCTGTAAGAATTTTTGATCTGCAGCGTTTCGCAGTAAAACCTTATTCTGTTCCATTCTTTATTTTGGAGCCATTGGTGAAGAATTGGAGATTACGTAGTGTTCTATGGTGGGGTCTTTCCAATTTTGTCTACTGGGAATAGATGTGATGTATTATGAATCGAATTCCACACTAGATATGATGTTGTCGGGAGTTATTTTCGATTCCTCTGTTCTATAGAGATTCCGACGGATGCATGCCCGAAAGCGTTGTTGTGACGATGTTTCTGACGATCCAGTGAATGTTTTGTAGGTATTTTCAACCAATCTGATTACTTAACTTGTTTATTTTGATTGAACTGGCAATTTGAAAGCAATCTGATCTCTAGCAAGGGTATAACAAGATTTTTTACTGTTTAACTTTCAAAAATTACTTTGTAAAAATATAATAACTTTTCCAAAAATGGTCCAAATTTCATGTTTTTCTAAGTTAGTGTCTTCACAAAATGGCTTTCAAAAGTGCATAAAAAAGTTTTTAAAAAAATCGTCAGAATCACCCAAAGGGATAAGTATGAAAAAAATTTTAAATTTCAGCTTTGTGTGAGTTTGGCGGCACCGGACTAAATTATTCGGTAATTTCAAGTTAAGCATCAGATTAAGCACTAAATTTTACATTCAAATTGGGCTTTGTTAATTTTGTGCAAATTTCAAATGCCTAATTTTTTTTCTTTTCAAAAATGTCTTACAAAAAATATAAAAAAAAATCGGTTTTTGAGCAGAACCGGGCCGGTTTCAACAATTCTTGAACTTTTAATAGCACAAATTATTACATTCTCTACAATAGGTCATAATTCCGGCGGCACGCATAGTCCCAAATACTTAAGTATTTTATATACAAATCTGACCCAGACCCAATGTACATAAATCAATATAAAAAGTACGTACATGGTTTTAAATAAAAAAACATAAGAAATCAAAAGAGAACCAACAGATAAATAAGTTAATGCAATGAAAAACGGTACCAAGATAAAACATGCATTAGATATGTATAATAGACCAGATCGAAATTTTTATTCCCCCCTTCGGGGTCTCAAAATTTGGAGGAACTCATGAAAATGATTTCTGTATACATTATTTTCAAATTGAAGAAAATCCGCCGAAGCAATTTTGATAGATTCCTAGTTAAGGAAAAAGTTTTTTCAATAAAATAAAAATCTTTTCTGATCGGACACCACTTCTCTGCAAACAATGGCAAACCTCAGAGAGTAAAGAATGACATATAAAGCTTTTGAGAACATGAAGTTTAGCCGTTCGGAGTCGGCATAAAACATGTAGGTCCAGTTCTCGGTCAATTGTGTGCAAACATTTAATAACACATACAACACAATTGATCATAAGAAGCTCGGTCAAAGTCCTTTCTAGGGCTGAAATGGCCAATTTGTTTGTTTTTTTTTTAACCAAGGATTTCAGGTGTCCAACCTATTCAGTCAAGTCTGCCTCGGTTCGAAAATGGGGAGATAGATAAGTTAGAAAGAAAGTGAAATCAAGCGAAACAAGTGTAGAATGTTGTATGTGTGGCGGAGCGCTATATTAACATGAGAATGTGAATCTGAGGCAAGTATTATGCCTTTACCTCTGTCAATTCGAGTTATAAAGCAATCTCATTTCACAAACATCTCTACCACCTACTACAACTTCCAAGGTCGTATATATTGATGAATTTTCAATTTCAGTTGATTATAAATGAGGAAAGAATTAAAGAAAGATAAAAGCGTAGGACCATGGCTAGACCGGGATTCGAACCCGGAACCTCTGGGTTTGCTACCAAAGCCAAAATTGGGTTAAAATACTTCAAGTGCTGGTTTATCAATATTCTATTCATATTATATCCGATGAACTATTTAATTGAATAAATTAATTTATTGGCGTTGAAGTAATTCTTTATGTAAGCAATTTAAATAATGAGACATTTTATTACTTGAAATGAATTAAAAATAAAATAATAAAATGTGTGAAAAAAATCGATGAAATAAATAATTCTTTTATAAAATGCACAGCGTAAATTAAAATGATTTTAAATTTAAAATCAATTGAAAAATTGCAAATATAAAAATATTAAATTAAGATTTAAACGTTATCGTTCAAGATTGAAAAGAAAACCTTTCAGCATTCTTATCCACTGGCTAAACATTAAAAATACATTAAATTTCGAGTTCATTTGAAAAATAAAACAAACAAAAAAAAAATCAATATAAATAGAATTAAATGCAAAAAATTTTTCAATTGTTTCGAGTGAGTATTTTTTAAAATTCATCATTATTATATTTAAAGACTAAGACGCAGGTTTTTATTTCTAAGTGGCACAAAATGAAGACAAAAGCAAAAAATATTTAAAATAAGTAAATGCGTCAATTGAAAAAAAATATATTTTCCCCCAAATAACAAACGAACAAACGCACGCAAGCAAATCATCTGCTAGAGTCTGCATGTTTGACATTTCAATCAGCTGTTGGCTGAGCTGTCAATTAACTGACAGAATGACATATACAACAACAAAAAACTAAAGTATTTACTTACGCACAAGAATGTGAGAGATTGTCTTTTTACATACCTGAAAATAGAAAAGAGAGAGAAAAAGTATTATTTAAAATAAAATAAAATAATTGATATAATGCTTAAATTTAAGAAAAAAAAAAAACAATCGATAACTGTCTGAGCAGAATATACATCATTAGACATCATCAAGCTAATGATGACAGCTTTATAAATAGTTAAAAAATTTTTGACTAGAATTTATGATGTTTTTATATTTCATATTTGTATGAATGAATGAATGAAACACAAAACAAAACACAGCGTGTGGTTAAAAATATTTTCAAACTGCAGCAAAATATTTTATGTTTCATAACAGAATATATATCAATTAAAAATATTTTGAAAACCATAAAAAGGTGTCGACGCCAAATCTAAAGCGTATTCAAATGATTTATATGACTTAATAAACATGAAAGTGAACAACGAATTGAAGTTAACTGTTGAATGGCATTTAAAAAACAATATTTAACTAAAAGAATTTATTAAAATTGTATAACAGCTTCCTATATAAATATATATATATATATAGATATACTCGTTTATATTGGAAGTTCAGTGTTAAACATAAATTCATACAATCAGACGCCAAAAAGAACCTGTTGCTTGAAAAGGCGATACACGGAGAGAAAAATTTTTTACACTACACAAAAAAATAATATATAAAAAAATTTAAACTAAAACTTACACAAATGTAGTTCTTGGCTTTCGAAACTAAATAACTTCACATGAAAATTTTAAAGAAGTTTAAAGTTTATATTTTATTTGAAAATTGGAATTGAGTTAAGTTTTTCGTTGAGTGTTAGTCGTGTGTGTTGATGTATGTGTGACCTACAATTCGCAGCTAATGGCTTTGCAACCGATTCAACACTTGGTCCGTTCATTCGTCCCCTTATTGCCAACATCCACCCACGCCATCAATTCATTCTCTGTCGGCAGCTAGGATAACGAGCACCATTGGTCATAAAGCAATTTTCTCCAAATGTTTTTTTTTTTTCATTTTGCTGTTTTCTTTTCATATTTTTCATTTTTGGTTTTTATTGCGGTTTTCCGCGTTGTAGCCACGTGTAGCTGTTAATTTAATATATTACGTTTCGTTGATTTTTTGGCCAAGATATTTTGTCGATTTTCTTTGGCATTCGAGTGTATCGTTTTTTAATTTTCATTTCGTCGATTAACGCTTTAGCGTCAGACATTAAGTCACGTTTTTAGTTTTTTTTTTTTGTTGTTGTTTCGCTGATGTTTTATGGCAAATGAAATAAAATTTGAAAATTGAATGAATCGAATTAAAATGTTTCAATTGGTTGAGCTATTCAGTTATTTCATTGATTCGTGTTCTTGAGATTTTTTTTTTTAATTACACAGTGCAGCATATTCAAACATTTTTCTTAGTATTGTAGAATTTCAACGTTGTTCTAATTAAAAATTACAGATTTCTATCAACGAATACTGGAAGAAGAGATAAAACAAAAACTTTACGCCTGAGTAATGTTTTCAAAAGATTTTAATTTAATACTTGAAATAGCTATTTACTAAACTAAGGAGTAAGATATTTTCTAAATAGATACCTTTGATACAGGCATAGGCAATGAGAAATATTTTTGAATAAGATTTTAGTCCCTAAACTTTTTGTAAAAAAATCGTAATAAAAGATTTTGTGAAAAATCATAGACAAGAAATGATGATTTTTTACTTACTAGCGGATGTAACCCGGTGTTAAGGACGATTTTCAAAAATGTTCTCATTTTAACATTTTTTAAATTATAAATTAAATTTTAAAATTTTTTAAACTATTGTTTTTTTGGGGTTTTGCCCCCCCCCCCTCCTTCCGTCGAAAGTATTTAGTCAAATTTCCGTAAAACTGTACTTGCCAGACATGATTAAAAAAAAATTACATCTTCAACGTCTTGATCTGACGTCTGGTCTGGTTTCAGAGGAAAATGGTCACACACACTCAAAAAACAAACACATATCTTGCTCCGGTAATAAATTTCTCTAGCGATAGTATTTCAATAGTAGCAATTTTCTTTGTTTCAAATAAAATTTTCTTCAATTAAAATACATTTTCACATTTTCGAAGAAATATTTCTTAATTTCTAGGAAATGGAAATATTTCAACGTCTCTTATAGTGATAAATATTTTTCTCGCACAAAAAAATTCTCATTTATAGAGAAAAATTTACTGAAAATCAAAAAATGTTTCTTATATTTTGATAAAAAATGCACTATTAGAAGTATTTTCTTCAATTAAAACAAATGTTTTCTCAAAAATAAAAAGTCTTTTCGATATATTTTTATATATTTTTTTTTTTTATAGAAGCTTTTTATCATTTTTAGAGAATTTTTAGGATCGCATTTAGAGAAAGGCATTCCCTAGAGCAAAGTCTAGATAGATTTAAGACTATAGACCATTTTTCTCTTAATATGATGCCTTTTTTCTCATATTCTGAGAAACTTTTTTCTGAGTGCAGTTTGAAAAGTCATTTCGAGAAAATGCGTTAAAGGTGTTTCTTAGCATGCATTTAATATGCAATTTTATCTAAAAAAAAATTCTAATTTTAAAAAAATCTATAAACATCGATTCGCTTTTTGAATTGCCTTCGTTAAACTACGGTATGGGTCGATACTGTTAATTTTTTTCATCTTTATATAGCTTCTGCTCGTATTCGTTAAAGTTCTTCTTTTCGTTCGTCTTTGGTTCTTGACTTCGTTCGCCTTCGGCTCATTCCTTGATTTTTGTCGAAAGAACTTTTAAAAGCATTGGATCTATTTCAGTAACAGATAGTGTCCGACCGAAACCAAAATTTTGGCCGAAACCGAAACCGAATTTCGGCCATTTTTTTAATATTCGGCCGAAACCGAAACCGAAACTGAATGGTTACATGAAAATTGTTTTAAAAACAATTAATTTTTTTAATTTTTTTGTTAAAAGCTTTCAAAAACATAACAATTGAAACAAATTATAATAACGTAAATAAACAATAAATATTCTTTTGCCTTTATTCATAAAAATTTACAAGCTTCTTATAAAGCCTTTACAAAAAAAAAAATTTCAAAAACAGCATTCATAAACGTTCAATAACGACAAAAATCTATAATAAAGGCTTCTTAAATGAGTAACCTTTTTAAAATTTTAACTCTAATCTGAATACAAATATTGTCGAAAATACTTCAAACTGTTTCAAAAAGTATGAAAACATGGCAAAACATTTCAAAATATTGAAAATAAAAATTATAAGTGACAATTTTTTCGGAGAAGAACATATATTAAACATTTTTTTGACTGTTTGCATGTCAAAATATTGATAAAATTGTGACAAATAAACAAAAAATTATTGAATTTATCAAATTCACAAACCATTCTTGACACTGTTCCCATTGCAAATTGAGAGGATTCCTATTTTAACAAATAAGCTGAGACAATATTTTTATGAATAACAAAATTTTAAAAAGCATTTTATCTCTAAAAAGCTTTTTGACTATTGATCACTTTAAATCTATTTTCAGATATTTTTATGAATAAGACCGTTTGAATATTAATGTTCAACTTTAAAAAAATAAATAAAGAGATAATTTTAATACCACTTTAAGGAACTTTTTAGTATTTAAAGTTAAATAACTTAACTTAAATAACTGTATTTAACGTTTTTGTTCTACTTAACACCATTAAAAATTTTGATCAAAGCGAACGCACATCTACCATTGAAATATATGTACGAACCGAATTAGTAGTGTCCGATCAAATATTCGGTTTCGGTTTCGGCCATATCGATGCCGAATAGCCGAAACTGATTAAAAGGGCCGAAACTGGCCGAAACCGAAACCGAATATTCGGTCGGACACTAGTAACAGATGCTTACCAAATTTCATCAAAATTGGTTCATACGTTTTGACGTGAATGAGCCAAATATAGTTGATTGAATAAAGCGCCCTCTCACGGAAGTTTTCTGAAATTTAAATAGCCTCAATTCTGTTGCAGGGTCAAGTTATTTCACATACCAAATTTTAGTAAAATTGGTCAAGTAATTTAGGAGTTATTGAGTCTCAACAATTTTTTATAGCCTATGTTTTCTTGGGCGTAGTCCTAATTCCAAATTTAATTGAAATCGTTCCAGGAGTTAAGGAGTTATTATATAGTGCCACGCCCACATACTTCCGCCCACTTTTTTACCTTTACTTTATTTTGGGTGCAGTTCAACCTTCATACAAAATTTCATTGAAATCGGTCCAGGAGTTTAGGAGTTATTGAGTCTTAAAAACGCACTACTTAAAGCTCCCTCTTGCGGAAATCTTTGGAATTTTTTTATGGCCTATGTTTTATTTTGGAAGCAGTTGAACCTTCATACCAAGTTTCTTTGAAATCGGGCCAGGTGTTGAAGAATTATTATAAAGTGACACGCCCAAATACTTCCGCCTACTTTTTAAGCTATGCTTTATCTTGGGTGCAGTTGAACCTTCATACAAATTTCATTGAAATCGGTCCAGGAGTTTAGGAGTTATGGAGTCTTAAAAACGCACTACTTAAAGCGCCCTCTTGCGGAAGTCTTTGGAATTTTTTATGGCTTATGTTTTATTTTGGGAGCAGTTGAACCTTCATGTCAAGATCCAGGCGTTCAAAAGTTATTATAGAGTGCCACGCCCATATACTTCCGCCCACTTTTTTACACCACCTATGTTCTTTTTCTTCATTAAACGTACTCGGTGTCCGAATTTCAGCTCAATCGGATAAACCGTGCGCGAGCCTATACGGAACAGACAGACAGACAGACAGACAGACAGACAGACAGACAGAGGGACAAACATTTGTTTTTATATATTAGATTAGATTTGCGTATAAGTGACATATTTTGTTTTGGGATTTCCGAAAAATATATTATTTCCGATTGTTTCAGTAACTTTTAGTTTAAACTTCATGATTTATAAAAATATTTAACATTTGTTTTTTAGTACTTTTTCAATTTTCGGTTCCCATAATTGCCAAAAGTACCCAAAATTGCATGCCCTAGTCATGGTTTTTCCAATAATATGTAGCACAAACCAGCAAATTTGGTAAATATACACAAGTTTTAAGTTTGAAGTAAATTTAGTCCTGTGAAACCTTTGACCCTTTAGTAATTTTTTTTTAGATGTATTGGACAGCGACCATATTATTTCTTCTTGAATTTAGATATATTTGGTATGGAAAGAGTTAACTTCGAAACTAATTTCATCAACTTCTACCAAATCGTTGTCAAGAAAGGACAAAAGTGCTTAAAAGTAAGGTTTCAATAAAAAGCGACATAATTTGAAAAATGATGAATTCTAAAAAACAGTTTCTATAAAAAAGTCAATAAAACTATTCACCAAGTGGTAACTTTAAAACTTTCGGCATACAGTACAGCTCCCTAAAGATATACCAAGGATCCTTAGGGTGATGCGCCACACCAGTTAAGAACCACTAGTAAAGAAAAACGTATACAATGTATGTATATTGGTTTAGCTTTAAAATATATTATGAAATAAATATATAAATATCAAGTATGCAGAAAAGCGAAGAAAAAAGTACTTTGCGAGCTCGTGCGATATATAATTTCGTATTCCGAAATATCTATATATCGTTTTCATATGGTTTCATATCGAGTAGTATTTTTTCCAAATTCTCGTATTTGTTGTGTTATTTGTAATATAAAAACCTTAAGTCTTGCAAAAAGTTGCTTAGTCTATATAAGAATTACATAATTTTTCTTATTTGGTTAGTTTCATAATTTTTCTTTCATTTCGAAGTTTTTGGTAACAATTGAAATCATTTATATTTGTTAAAGAATACATTTAAATTTTTTTCTCAAATGTTTATAGATCTTCCGGAAATAAACAAATAAATTAATAACACTCAATTATGGACTTCTTATCGGGACCAAAACAAACAAAACGTTAAAAATAAGCATCATAAAAAGGAGCAACAAAACGAAACAAACAAAATGCACTTTCCATTGGTGCCACTTGCGTCTCTGCCCGATGTATAGTTAGCGAGCTACACTCGCTAGTGCTAGTGGCATGTGGGATCCAAATTAATTTGCATTAAAAACTAAAATTATAATTTTACGCCATCTATTGAGTAAAAGCATAAAACGAAATATGTTCCAACTCGTTTTTTCATAAGAGTTAAATCTAATTGGATCACAGACCCATTTCGTTAAGAATGACAGTTTAAGTTCATTGACTGAGTTGAAAAGAGGTTGTGAATGACATCTTGTGCTAAAATAGAGCACTCATTTCTAAGTAGTACATACAAGAACCCAATAAAAAGTAGTACATACAAGAACCCAATGAAAAAGCCTGCAAAGCAGTTCGTATAAAACAAAAACAATACAAGCAAAAACAACGAAACAAAAATAAAGAAAGCAACAGGCACAGCATAAACAGCTGATGATTGATTTTCTTATATAAACACATGCATTTTTCTTCTTATATTTTACTATTTTGTGACTTTAATATAATAGTGACAAAATCCAAAATTAGATATTCATTCAGCGCAGGATATATCTGATATTTTAGTATATATATTATCTTTGAACAATGAGTATTAAAGGCTGTAGGTATACCCTAAAGTGTTCGTCAAAAAAGTTTCATGGCCTTGAAAAAAAACCTCGCAGTAAGACGTAGTTCTACGTCAAAAAGTTATATCGCCTGCCATGGTACTAAGCAATTTTTTCAGAATTTTAATATTATTTACTTAAAAAATACAAAATAACCTTTTCAATGATACTTTATTTACGGAAATCAGATTTAAATTGACAACGCTTAAAATAGACCCTATTTTGGCATACGCATGGCTGTGGGTCCGCAAAAAAGACTTTCTTAAAATCTCAAGCTGCTGATTTGGTTTTCTTATCAATAAACTTGACACTTTGGGGTGCTCAGAAGAAAAATGGTAAATACATAATGGAGAAAAATTTGAAAAGAAATAATTTGAATGAATTTCACGTCACTCTAAAAGAAAACTTCCAGCTTAAAAATGTCCAAAGTTGATACAAATCTTCATAAAGTCAATAATATTTTTAGTTGAATTGAAAAGTTTTTGAACTGAAACTTCTTTAGCGGCGAGTGAAATTTCAAGGTCAAAAAATTATCGTCGAACTGGATTTGAACCCGGACTTTCTGAACTGAGCATTCCATAAGAGTCGAAAGCGCTATTATTATGATACATAGCAGGGGCGCAACCAGGAATTTTTTTTGGGGGAGGTTTTATCAAATGTAGAATTTATATATAAAAACAAATTTTACGTTATTACAGCGGCTGAGTTGTAGCGGTTAGTGCGTTCAATTTTTGCACTAATGGTTCCTTGTTCAAACTTCAGTCACGACCAGCACCATATTTTTTTTTTAATTAAAACGGTCACTGTCAGGACATTCTATCCGTATAGAAGGTGAACAGTAGTGGTAGCGGTCGTTTTGAAATTAACTGGCTTCAACGTTGTTTAGGATCTGTTCGGCCAAAATATTTTACAAGCACCAGTTGAAGGCCGTTTAATGGATTTTTTTCTTGTTTGGCAGTTGTACGAAGGTTATAAGGCTTGAGCTAAAATATTTTCATTTTTACTCGGGTCCCAATAAGATTAGCAAAAATTCAATATTTTTCTCCCCACACATTCAGAAAATAATACCTACCTTTCTCCGATAAAAAATTTCTCTGTTTTCGTTAATTCAATTAGAATAAATTTTCAAATAAATATTTCTTCACTTACGGGAAATGGAAATATTTCAATGCCTCTAATAATGATAAGTATTTTTCTCGCACAAAAAATTCTCATTTATAGAGAAAAATTTAAGGAAAATGAAAAATTTTTACTAAATTTTGATAAAAAATTCATTGTGCGAAGTATTTTCTTCAATAAAATGAAATTTTTTTTCAAAAATAAAAAAGTCTTATTCTCTAAAAACGATATATTTCTATATATTTCCCTTTTTCATGGAAGTTTTTTATCATTTTTAGGGATTTTTTAGTACCACATTTAGAGAAAAGTATTCTCTGGAGAAAACTCTATAACATATTTGAGTGCAGAGAAAATTTTTCATCCATACATCACTTCGTTGTAAAAATACCCAATTGGCTGGCACTAGCTTTAAAATTCGTCCTTTAGTGAGCACTAATTATGCTCAATTCTGAAAGTAAAAACCGCTAAATTTCTGACACTTGGGATGAAAAACAAAGAGTCTGAATTTGAAAAAATCGTTTGGTATTACTTGTCCAATGCGCAAATGCTGACGAAATCGAAATAATATAGTTTTAACGATAGGTCTTTCCTACATTTTTCCAAAATCGGTTAGTATTTGCGCAATTTTGAGAGATTTTCATGAAACTGATTTTGAAAATCCAATGGAAGATTATAATTAAGGCGTATAACTTTATTATGTCACTGGATGGGCGAACAGAAGAAAAATCAAACCCACATATTTTTTTCCTAATAAGCCATAATTCCTTAATATCGGATAATATTTAAAAATTTTGAGAAATTTTCTGAAACGGATTTTGGAAACAACGATGGAAAATTAGAAATTGTAAATTTTTTTCTAAACTTTCGGAACTATTTTTATAATGAATCTCATGACTTTTCTATAAACTTAATTCTGTAGAGTTTGTGTTATCGATGTTTAAAAAATGACTTTAAAAAAGGACGAAAAATAACAATTTAACGGGCAATTTCTTTGATTTTTTCAGTGGCGAGTGACTCAACCGATTTTCCTCAAATTATGGCTTTTTTACTATGTCTTACTTTTGAATTAATTTGTTTCCAAATATTTCAAGTTTCCTCCATGCTAGAAGTTGAAAAGATAACTCAAATCGAAGTATTGCCAACAACCCTTCAAGTGGTCAGAATCAGAATATAACAAAAATTTAACATGTTAAGGATCGAAATTGAAATTTGACTAGACACTGACTTAAAAGTTAGAGGGACTCTTTAAAACAATTTCTGTATAATTTTTTTTGGATCGGAGAAATCCTTTGGAGCGGTTTTGGTTCTTCTGAACTTTTTAAACTTTTTTCTTCAGAATGCATAGCCAAGATAAGCAAAAAACTAAAGATTTTCATGGTACACTAAAAAAATTTTGGAAATTTTTTGTGTTTACAAACTATTGAGACCCCAAAAATCCATATTTTGTCATTTTCGAAAAGAGGTAGTTTTAAATACGTGTACAATATGTATTTTTCATGATATTCACATGAATTTAAATTTATTGGAAAATTATTGAGCTCTTCTTTCCATTGATAGATCGTATGGTGCGGTTTAACCAAAACTAAGTGTCACAATTATATAAAATGTGAGAAATCGATATTCAAAAGCTTCCTTCAGCTCAATTATTATTTAATTGCCATAATTACTGTTTGATTTTGGCAAATCTTGGTGGGTATATATATATTAGTGGGTACATATGAGTTTTTAGGTACGCAAATCGATTTCTTTTAACCAGTTTTTAGTTAAATGTGCGCCAGATAGCGCTCCAGTACAAAATTCATGATTTTCGAATATTTATATTTTTTAACACTTATAAAAAACGCATTTTTCATAGTACTCAGTTTTGATTAAACAACAGCATACGATACACCAAAAGAAAGAAGAGCTCAGAACTTTTCCAATAATCTTCAATGCATTTGACTATCAAGAAAAATAAATTTTTTATAGGTGTTTAAAAAAAATATTTTCTAGTTTTTAAGAGTAATTCTTACTTTTGAGTCGGTGTCCGGCTCACTTTATTTTCTCCATACAAAATCGATCTGGCTTAATGTGCAGTTTGAAGGAATAAAATATGACTAACTTAGCAGATTATGCATCAACCAGAATTGATTTGAAATATACATTTGGGGTTTTCACTCATTTCATAAAATGTGTGATTGCTTTTCATGTGACTCACTTTGATTGAATACTATTTTGCTTGGTACTACAATAATTTTTTGGGGGGGGGGGGGTTTAAACCCCGAAACCCCCCCTTTGGTTGCGCTTATGATACATAGGCACATAATAGACAGCCAAACCAAATGTAGTGAATAATGAACGGGTTTTGGTTCGTATCTCCAAGACACAAGCTATGTTTTTAAATTTTCATCCTAAAAGTATGCACGGAAAATTTATTTCCTTAAACTTCGAACGAAAATATTTAGACATACAATTCTACACTTTTGTGGAGATTCACTAGCGAAAACAAAATTCTACTGACTGTTCGCTACATACTGTGTCTAAAGCTTAATTTGAAATGAAGACAGTTTCTTACCAAGAAGTAATCGGGAGCATTTTGTGTGCAGAGCAGACGAGATGTCCAGATTTATGTTTTTCAGTGGATATTTTATCTAAATTTTGTAATAGTCCCGGAAGAGCTCATTGAACTGCTGTAAAGCGCGTTCTGAGATATATGAAAGGGACCATTTATTCGAAGAATTAATAAAGTAGAGACGATAGTGAAACTATGGAAGAGTACTCGAACGCTGATTGAGTGAGTGATTCAAGCGATCGAAAATCAGTTTCCGGATACATATTCATGTATCAAAGCTGTCTATTGAAGCACTCTCGACCACTAAAGCAGTATACGTGGCCTTAGCGAAAACATCGCAGGAGGCTTTGTGGTTGATGTTCTTGTTTAAGGAGCTACATAATACAGCAAATTCAATGTAACAACAAGAGTGGATATCTGTAGCAGCATAATCTTTATCATGGTCGTTCAAAGCACTTTGATATAGACACCATTTCCTGCGGAATTCAAAAGCAACTGAAGATCGGTAACGTTCGTACAGCAGACAAGGCTGCTGATGTTATGTATGACGAAAGAATTACTTTTATACAAGCACAATTATTACTGAAATTAAATTGGTTTTCTGCAAATTCATGTGAGGATGTTGTAAATTAGAATTTGTATTTGTACTCTGCATGTTTTACCTGTTATTTAAATATTTTTATTAATCGTTTATTTTGATATATTTTTGTAAACTTTATAAGTTGAGAAAAATACAATTTTTCATTCGATTTTCAAAAATTCACACTACAAAAATCTTGTGGGTTGTTAGTAAGTACCAAGGTGCTTACTCTGATTATGAATCTGAGGTTAGATTTTTTAAATACAAAATTACTGTTTTGTTTCATGGTAGTAGATTTTTATTAGAAGCATTTTGTGAACTTGAAAAATTTGTCTAAAATTTCTAATGTTATGGAGAAATTTGGAGGACGGATTTTGGCAGTTGCACTGTGTAATGAAAGTGTCTAATGAAAGTAAGCTACAAAATTTTTCCAAAATATTTCTGTCTGTCTTACTTTTTAGCTCTCTTTATGCCTATAACGTAAATATAAGTTTACTTTGATTTGATTGCTTCAATTCAATATCCTCAAAATGAGAAAGTCTTTTTCTTCACAAGAGCACAAGACTATAGTCTTCAACCCCTAATTGATTGAAAATTAGCTATCAGCTTAAAAAAGTTGCATTAAACTCAACGTATTCCAAAGTCTTTATTTTATTGAAATGACTTAAAGTTTACTTTGGCGTATTTTTTGCATGTCTGACTTGGTTCTCGCCAGATGACCCAATCCTAACTCAATTGCTAATGAGCTGAAAATAAATTGCTTCAAAGTTGTCTCGTTGGTTCCGTAACTGAAAAGTATTTATTATTCAATGCGTCTTAAAAAAAGATGCACGCATTAAATCCGGTTCCAACTCGATGGCACATTGAGGCAAAACCACTAGAACAAATCCATAAAAATCTAAAAGAAATAAAACAACCAACCAATACAAAGCTGCCATATTTTGTCAATTCACGCATACTGGTTGTCACAAGCGGTTTCTTTATTTTTTGTCCCATTAACTTTTGCGGAGAGTTTGTGAAAAGCATTAAGGACTAGACTATAAGAACGGTTTAATTTAATTGGAAAGAACACAGACACACAATTAAAGAACGCTCAATACTACAAGAGCAGCAAAGTTAAAGCGGTTGCTCCAAATCAGATAAGAGTCGCGTAAATAGCGGGATGTCTGCGGCATGCAGCAGCAGTCGGTCCATCATTGGCTGAGTGACTTGAAAAAGTGCGACTATCAGGAAAGAACGCAACTTCTATGTAACTGTAAAAGAAAAGCATAAAACAAAACATCAAACGTCGAACCAACTAAGTAGCTCAAACTCAGTGAAGACTGCGGAAATAGCGTGTATCGAGAAAATACTTTGGCATTCAAGCATTCATTACGAAAGAAAGTCAAAGCAAGCAAAACAAAAGCGTCTTGAATGGCGTTTTAATGAACCAAAACAAATAAGAAATCATTAAATTAATAAGGAAACCGATTAAAATGTGCATCAGCGAAAGATGTGTTGAGGCACATTTCTACAACTGTGCTAACGAGATAAGCAGGCAGGCAGGCAAGCAGGCAGGCAGGCAATGTAGCTTGTCGGTAAATGTAAAACAAGCGAGTTAATAACGACTACAAGCTAAAGATGCATTGACCATATATCTTTGTGGCTTGAAATGTGAAAGTATGCATGAAGTTTTTTTTTTAACTTTCAAGAACTTTTTTGCTCAACATATTTGAATATGTTGGGTATTCAGGCAAAAGTAAGGAGATGAAAAACAACTTGAAGGAAATCATGTGCATAAATTAAGCTCCGCCATTATTGCTTTATAATTTTGTAAAAAAACATGTTCTGCAATGTTACCGTTATGTGCAAATGTGTGCTAGTTTTAAAAACACATTTTTTTCTTATAGTAGAATTGTTTTTTATAAGATTTTGGAGTTGTTTTAATGGAAATTAAAAAATTGTGCTGCAATCTGCGCAGATTGTGCTATAAAAACAACAGAGAAGAGGCATTTTTTAAAAAATACTGTCATTTGAAGTTAAATATTTTATTCGAGATGTCTACAAAATGTAGATGTCTATTGAATTGAAATTGCTTTGTGAGCAGGCTCTATATTTGGTGGTCTGAGGTTTGGGATTTCGGAGTTTCAAGGGTCATGAAAAATATCTTGTACACTTTTTCTTTTAAAATCGTTTCTTGACTTGACTTGACTTCACTAGACTAGTCTAGACTTGATTTGACTTGACTTGACTTGACTAGACTTGACTTGACTTGACTTGAGTTGACTTGACTTCACTTGACTTGACTTGACTAGACTTGACTCGACTTGACTTGACTTGACTTGACTTGACTTGACTTGACTTGACTTGACTTGACTTGACTAGACTTGACTCGACTTGACTTGACTTGACTTGACTTGACTTGACTTGACTTCACTTGACTTGACATGACTTGACTTGACTTGTCTTGACTTGACTTGACTTGACTTGACTTGACTTGACTTGACTTGACTTGACTTGACTTGACTTGACTTGACTTGACTTAACTTGACTTGACTTGACTTGACTTGACTTGACTTGACTTGACTTGACTTGACTTGACTTGACTTGACTTGACTTGACTTGACTTGACTTGACTTGACTTGACTTGACTTGACTTGACTTGACTTGACTTGACTTGACTTGACTTGACTTGACTTGACTTGACTTGACTTGACTTGACTTGACTTGACTTGACTTGACTTGACTTGACTTGACTTGACTTGACTTGACTTGACTTGACTTGACTTGACTTGACTTGACTTGACTTGACTTGACTTGACTTGACTTGACTTGACTTGACTTGACTTGACTTGACTTGACTTGACTTGACTTGACTTGACTTGACTTGACTTGACTTGACTTGACTTGACTTGACTTGACTTGACTTGACTTGACTTGACTTGACTTGACTTGACTTGACTTGACTTGACTTGACTTGACTTGACTTGACTTGACTTGACTTGACTTGACTTGATTTGATTTGACATGACTTGACTTGATGTAACTTGAAATTTAATTAAATTATTATTAATTAAATTTTAATTAAATAAATTTAATTTAATTAAATTTTATTTTTTTATTTATTTATTTCATTTTATTTAATTTAATTTAATTTATTTATGTTTAATTAAATTTAATTTATTTAATTTAATTTATTTAAATTAAATTTTATTTAATTTAATTTAATTTAATTTAATTTAATTTAATTTAATTTAATTTAATTTAATTTAATTTCATTTAATTAAATTTAATGTTATTTAATTTAATTTAACTTAATTTAATTTAATTGTATTAAATTTAATTTAATTTCATTTAATTTAATTTAATTTAATTATATTTAATTTAATTTAATTAAATTTAATTTAATTTAATTTAATTAAATTTAATTTAATTTAATTTAATTTAATTTAATTTAATTTAATTTAATTTAATTAAATTTAATTTAATTTAATTTAATTTAATTCAATTTAATTTAATTTAATTTAATTAAATTGAATTTAATTTAATTCAATTTAATTTAATTTATTTTAATTTAATTAATGTAATTTATTTTAATTTAATTTATTTTATTTAGTTTCATTTAATTTCATTTCATTTATTTTGTAAAACTTTATTTTATTTAATTTAATTTAATTTAATTTAATTTAATTTAATTTAATTTAATTTAATTTCGGCTCGTGTTTAAATTAAATTAAATATTTAATTTAATTTAATTCAATTTAATTTAATTTAATTTAATTTAATTTAATTTAATTTAATTTATTTTAATTTAATTTAATTTAATTTAATTTAATTTAATTTAATTTAATTTAATTTAATTTAATTTAATTTAATTTAATTTAATTTAATTTATTTTAATTTAATTTAATTTAATTTAATTTAATTTAATTTAATTTAATTTAATTTTATTTAATTTTATTTAATTTAATTTAATTTAATTGTATTAAATTTAATTTATTATAATTAAATTTAATTTAATTTAATTTAATTATATTTAATTTAATTTAATTTAAGTTAATTTTTAATTTAATTTAATTTAATTTAATTTGATTTAATTTAATTTAATATAATTTAATTTAATGTAATTTAATTAAATTTAATTTTTTGAAAATTTATATAATTTAATTTAATCTAATTTTTTTAATTTTATATAATTTTTTATTTAATTTTATTTTTTTTATTTTATTTTATTTAATTTATTTTAATTGTATTGAATTTAATTTAATTCATTTTAATGCAATTTAAATTTATTTAATTTAATTTTATTTCATTTATTTTAATTTCATTAATTTCAATTATTTGAATTAACTGAATTTAATTTAAATTAATTTAATTTAATTGTAGTTTATTTGATGTTATTTATTGATGTTATTTATTTGATGTTATTTTTTTAATTTTATTTTTTTTTTATATAATTTTGTCATTTTATTTTATTTTGATTGATGATTTTTGAAATGATTTGATTTTTTTGAAAAAAATAAATAGATATTGAAAAAAACCCTGGTTTGAAGTTTTATTCTAAGTTAACTGCCTCAAAACTGAGATTTTTGTGAAAAACCTAGTACAAGTTTTTCTGAAACTTATCGTGTACAAATTAAAATTCGTCAAGTCATTCTTAATTTTCTTAAATTTTCTACAAAATTTTGCTTTAAATATTTTCCAATTCTTCAAGTATTTCTTTAAATTAAATTTTTTCGTTAAGCTGCGACAAAATTTATGACATCAATTTTCTTTCTTCTATGCATAAAGCCAACAACCTTCAACATGCACCACATCTCCCTCCACCATAACTAAAGCCATCACGTTTTATTCTTTTATTTTTATTTATTTTTTGGTTTTTCTAAAAGCAAGCAGAAAATTAAAAATAAGCTTATCAGTGGAATTGTTTTTAAATTTTTAATGAACAACGTATTCATTAGAACGGACAGAGCAGTCGTGGCCACTATATAATAATAATAATAATAACAACAGCAAAAACAACAACAGAGACGACAGCAACATGCTTTATGGTCGCCAAAATTTCAAAAAATTTTATATAATATGAGAAAAAGTCAAATAAAATAGAACAAAAGAAAGCCAAGAGATGAATTTATGAGATGCTGCTGTTGGTTTTCTATTTTCTTTGCTTTGTTTTTTTTTTATTATCTAGGCTTTTTGTTTTTTGTTATTTTTAGTAGTTGAAATAAGAAAGGAAAGGCATAGTAATCCAAGCAAATATTTGCCAAATAGCCACAACAAGAAACAACATCAACAACAATAACAACAACAATCATAATAGTTCTATTGCCAACAAATTTTCTTTAATTTTTCTGTTTTATATATATTCTGAACATATTTATTTGCGGTTGCTACAACAAAAAAAAAAAACAAAAAATCATTTGCTCAACCGCATATCTGACGGATTGCCTGATCTTTGGTCGTCGCACTTGTTGCACGCATCTCCCAAACAAATAAAAAAATAAAACACTGTGACTTAATGTGAACTCAACTTGTTGCCACTGCATAGTTGAGATGCTTTTGGCAGCCAGTGGCTGCCTAACGAACTGGCATTGCAGATATAGTATCTGTGCATTCAACAGATACCATAAAATCAGAGATTCGTTCGATGACGCGACGTGTTGGTTGCATGCGGATTAAATGCATTACAAAATAGATACTTTTTGGTTTAGCCATTTTGTAATGCTGGGAGGCACTCATGATGATGTCTATTATGAGCACGAGCCGAAATGCAGTTTTTTTTATTATAGCTGTCTGGGGCGTCTATCTGTACGCCCGTCCAACCATCCATCCATCTATCTATCTATCTATCTATCTATCTATCCATCCATCCATCCATTTGTTCGTTTGCACGTACTTTAAGCTGTCTGCACAGACATAATGTGTGACACATTTGTGTTGTTGTTGTTGTTGTTGTTGTTGTTGTTGTTGCAGTCACTATTAATATAATTATTGCATTTTCAGTGCGCAAAAATTTGTTCTTACAAAAAACTACAAGTTTTTGCATAATTAAAATAGATGCAGTTAGATAATAAATTGTGCGTGTATTTTTATTTAATTTTTTCTTTTATATTTATATTGTAACAAACAGTTTTATGATTCACGACTTCTTTATTAGCAGAAGTACCTAGAGAGAGGACAAATGCATAATTTTATGTTTAATTAATTGATTTAAAGTTGTATCTTGATTTGATTCTAAACTAGAAACAGAGTTAATCCGCGAAATTTGGAATATATCTTAAAAGCAATGTAATCTAATCACATTATAGTGCATTTTTAAAATTTATGGAAACAAATTTATTCTTGTGGTTTTATTTCTTAAATAAATACAGTGAAGCATTAAAGAATGCTTCATTTGCAAATCATTTTTCTCAAAAGTTTGAATAATATGCTTTAAAGTGCTCGGGTTGTGCCATATTTTCCTATTTGAGCTAAATTTTTACACAAGTAGCTTGTCTCTAGTGTGGTCTAATATAACAAAATCATCGAAAAGCTTACTACCACGCTTACTTCTGAAACTTAAAAATACACTAAAATGGAAATCCTTGTAAAGTCGTGAATAGATTAGACCTTGATCTAAAACCCTTTACTTGCCTTATTTCATCAGAGAAAGGGCTTGAATTGTGCTATGAAAAATAAATTCAAAAGAGCATAAAAGTAGATTTTTCCCAAACTCATAAACATAACACTGAATGTCGTCAAGATCCAGAATTTCTAAATTATTTTTTCGATGATAATGCTTCAGCGTCTAATAGTGATATTCTGCCTGTTGGAGCCTCGGTAGCCGAGTGGTTAGCGTACTTAACAGCCAACCCTGAGATTCTGGGTTCGAATCCCGGTCTAGCAATGGTCATACACTTTTACCTTTCTTTAATTCTTTCCTCATTTCTAATCTAGGTAATGAAACCATATTGGGTACAACAGTCGGAAAGTTCAGCCTCCAAGACAACACATCCGATAACGGAATGAGGTTGATTGACTTCGCCGCAGCTCGAAACATGGTCGTTAGCGGCACTAGATTCAAGCATCTCAATATTCATAAGGCCATCTTGTTGTTCCCTGATCAAAAACCATGCAACCAAATTGATTACGTTTTGATTGACGGAAATCACTCTTTCAGTATACTAGAAAATTGAGATGCATGGCGACAGGAATGAGACTCGAAAATTTTTCAAAAAAATAAGACGCCTGGCCGATGGTTTTAAGACCGGAGCCTCTTCCTGCAAGGACGAGAATGGGAATCTAGTGACAGATATCCAGAGTACACTGATGTTATGGAGGGAGCACTTCTGTAGACTTTTAAATGGCGACGCTGACAACAATCCCGCCAGTGGAGATGATATCCCGGAAACCCCAATCATGGATGACAGCGTTGAAGTTCCGCTGCCCGATTATAACGAGGTCTTAACAGCTATAGCTCGGCTTAAAAACAACAAAGCCGCAAGAGCCGATGGCCTACCGGCTGAGCTGTTTAAGACCGAAGGCGAAGCTCTGTTTAAATGCATTCACAGACTTCTATGCAGAATATGGTCGGAAGAATGCATTCCAACCAACGATATCAGTATTGAGATATCAGTTACTTTGAGCTCAGTAGGCAATTGAGAAGCAGAGCTCTCTCTCGACGAACAAAACTGACGTTCTATAAGTCAATAATCATGCCCGTCCTACTATACGCATCACAAACCTGGACGTTGAGCAGCTCTGATGAAATGACTTGGGGAGCGTTCGAGAGAAAAATCCTTCACAAGATCTATGGTCCAATCTGCGTCAATGGCGAGTGCCGAATACGATGGAACCACGAGCTGTATGAGCTATATGCCGACATCGATATAGTCAAGCGTATTAAAATAGAGCGGCTTCGCTGGCTAGGTCATGTCGAGAGAATGAACGACGAAGCTCCAGCGAAAAAATATTGGATTCGGTACCCAGCGGTGGCCAACGCAGACGAGGAAGACCGCATCTCCGTTGGAAAGACCAGGCATTGGATAACCTGACATCGCTTGGAGTTTTCAACTGGCGCCCGCCAGCAAGCGCACGACAAAAGAGGCTGGCGCAAATTCTTATACGAGGCCAAAACCAACCAACGGTTGTAAGCACCATCTAAGTAAGTAACTACAAATTTGTAATGACTAAATTATATATGCAAAGAGTACATGATAATAATTCTTATATACTGTACTCATCACAAATATATTATACATAATATTATGTAGTGGGTTTATAACCTATATACTTAGTACATCTGAACTTTACTCATTACAAAAAATTGCTCACAACAGTTTTGTGATTAGTATAGCGTGAATATTGTTCACATATTTATGTCATGTGTACGTAAAATTAAACTGCTTAAAAGCGTTATGTAGTGAATACAGATTTAAAAATGTACTCAATACAGGAAAAGCGCAAAATTTATGTGTGCAGAAAATTATATCATGAGTACACATAAATTTATGTAGTGAGTCCATTGGTTTTTCTCTCCGTGTCTGGCGGCTAAAAGTGCAAAGCCTAAAAAACTATACGAGAACTTTGAATCATGGTGATCTGGTGTCTGGTGATGTTTTTCTGGTTATGAAATGTGTTCAATTGCAAATTCTAGGAATAGTTTTAACTTTGTATTAATAATTATGTTTTTAATTAAATATTATGTTATTTTTGTTCGACTAACAACATACAAATTATATTCCAATAAATTCAAAAGAAAAAAATAAATTTCAAAAAAATATTCGAATTTTGTTCCATAAAATGCTGACAAGGAAAGTATCGTGCTTTAGTTTTCAGCGACTTTGTTCTTTATTTGGAATACAAGAAGCAGCACTTCCCTTACAGCTCTGAATCATTAAAAGCTATAGATATGCACATTAGACCGTACCTCAAAAAAAAAGTGCGCCGTAAACCAGCGAATATGACGCATTTGTGCAAGACAATTACGAAAAAAATGTTAATTTTTTTTTTTGACCGAACGTAGGGGTCGCGCATTGACATATTTCTTCATATCCCTGGTGTTTACAGTCGGATTTTAAAGTTTGGTACAACAAAGTTTTTGTCTCAAGAAGATCAATATGACCTCTTTAGAAGTCATTGACCTCAGGTGTACCGTTCTAGTACTTACCCTCCAGATCTCAGTTCCTACCATCCTAATGTACCATCCTTATATCAAAAAAATAAAGCTCTTCAAATATCATTAATCTTTTGCCGAGGAAGTATATCGAAATTTCAAGCAGAACTAGTTTTAAAAAATTTTTGAAAATTTTTTTGCCGAACGTAGGGCTCCCTTTTTTCATTTTCATCATATCTTCGGTATTAAAAGTCTGATCATATTGAATGACATATCGATGTTTTTGTTTAAAAGGGACCAATTAGTTTTATTCCAAAATAAAAAAAAAAATATTCCTACAAGTCCTTGGAAGGTCTTAAATTGATTTTGAGGAACTTTAAAGCTCGTAAAGAGCTCTAAAAGAGGTTTGAACACTATTTTTGCTGTCATTTTCTAAATGTACAATAGGGGTATTCACACTGACTTGGGTAGTTGGGTACGGGTAGATTGAGTACTTTTGATTACTGCGAGCACCCTTAACTGCAATTGAGTACTTTGTAGAATAAAAGCTGATGAGAGATGAGTGACAACTAGAAAAGAGTTGCCACCATATTATTTATGTAATTTTATGAGCGCAAAATTTAGGCCATTGTAAGGGCGTTAAAAAGTTATTTTATATAGGAGTAATTTTTAACGTGAACTTTGCGGCATTTAAGAATTTTTATTTCAAAAATGTTAAAATAACTCATTTTAAAATAACTCATAATTTGTTTGCTTTGTTTTAGTTTTTTGTCAATTCAATAATTGGCTACTTTTGGAAAAGGTGTTAACCCATGAAAAAAGTACTCAATCAATCTACCCAAACAAGTCAGGGTGTCAGCTAGAGTAGATTGGTAGATGGGTACTTGGGTAGAATGGCACTTTTACAAAAACAAAATGTATGGCATTTGCCAATCTACCCAACAACCCAAAGTAGTGTGAATACCCCTAATGTATTATTATTTTCACAGCCACATCGAAAACAGCAATTTCAAATAGTGTTGATACCTCTGTTAGCATTGGCATTCTTTTTTATTCTTTTATGAGCTTTAAAGTTCCTCAAAATCAATTTAAGACCTTCCAAGGACTTGTAGGAATATTTTTTTTTTATTTTGGAATAAAACTAATTGGTCCCTTTTAAACAAAAACATCGATATGTCATTCAATATGATCAGACTTTTAATACCGAAGATATGATGAAAATGAAAAAAGGGAGCCCTACGTTCGGCAAAAAATTTTCAAAAATTTTTTAAAAATAGTTCTGCTTGAAATTTCGATACACTTCCTGGGCAAAAAATTAATGATAGTTTAAGAGCTTTATTTTTTTGATATAAGGATGGCACATTAGGATGGTAGGAACTGAGATCTGGAGGGTAAGTACTAGAACGGTACACCTGAGGTCAATGACTTCTAAAAAGGTCATATTGATCTTCTTGAGACAAAAACATTGTTGTACCAAACTTTAAAATCCGACTGTAAACACCAGGGATATGAAGAAATATGTCAATGCGCGAGCCCTACGTTCGGTCAAAAAAAAAAAAATTGTTTTTTCGTAATTGTCTTGCACAAATGCGTCATATTCGCTGGTTTACGGCGCACTTTTTTTTTTTTTGCATAGGAGGTGGTACGGTCTAATGCACATATAGTGAGTGTAGTCTTGAGATAATGATCGGAGAAAATAAAAAAAGAAACAATCAAATAAAACAACTCGGTAGTACCTCCCAAATAACTACTGAATAGAACTACAACAATTGTGGAAGTTAAATTCTTTATTATTATCTGAATTGAAAAAACTATATTCCACCTTTGGAAAACCTTACAATCTCTTTATGCGAATAAAGTTTGTAAGTCATATACAACATATGTCTTGAGTCATACCAAGAAAAGAGTACATTTTTCAAAGCCAGCGCTAAATATTTGTGCTAATTTGATCTAAAAAGGTCAGTGGATATTTTTTCTCTAACTACCTCTCATTCCACCAAGAATCTAAATTATTGATATTTTATTTTATATACATTTGCACTCAACAACAGTCAAAATTTTTCTTGAACGACACTTAAACAACAATTCTAGAATGCGTGCCAAGTTCATTTAAGATACAAACATTCCTATAAATTACCTTTGATGAGCATATTTGTATATTAGTTTATTTGATTGTTAATTATTTTTGTTTGCTCATAAAAGTAGACTATTTCCAAATTTTTTTAATTAATTCTTAAAATATATACTTAATAGTCAAACATTATAGAAGAAAATAAATCAATGGTTAAAGCCGATGCAAAACAATAGCATGTTTTTGTAGATTTCACATTTCTTCTCACGAGATGTTTTTTTCGAAAATAAAAATAATTTTTTTATTTTATTGCTACTTAAAGATGTTTTTTGTTTTCTGCTATTTTGTTTTTTTTTAATATGAAAACATTGAATTTAGTTCACGCTTAAGACATAAATACTGTCTATTTGTCAGAGGCGGGAAGAAAATAGATGAAGAAATAAACGAAATTTTTTACTACCGAATAATTTGTAGAAAATTTCTTTTGTATTTGCTGCTGAGATAATAAATTTTCCGTTGATGTCTTCATTTCTAGGTAGATTTATATAGATATATATATATATATATTTATATTTATGTTTAAATATATAGATGTGCCAAGTTGTAGCCAAATGCTTTATGGATCAAAACATTAAGTTAATGACTTTTTAAGAGATGTGAACATTTTATTATTTATAATTATGAGAGAAGTAGCAAAGGCAAAGAAGGGCACATTTTGCAAGTAAAGAAGCTATACAGCAGAACAGCTATTAAGTAATGGTGGAAAAAAGCAATAAAGACCAATGACAGCTGTCAAAGTGGCTGAATCAAAATGAAAGTACCAAACATAAGATGAAAATTGATAAAAATTTGCAGCAAATGCTTTGTTTAAACTTTAAGATATATAAAATTTATTAAATTTTATATTTTTAAAGGGAAAAACATTTAATTTTAACTTTCATTTGACATATTTTTCTACATTTAATAAAATTAATTATTTAAAAATAATGTCGTCTATAATTAAGCAGCTCATAGAGCTCTAGTTGCTCTAGCTAATCTTTATTTATATACTTATATTAAATAAATGCTAAATCCATCCATCTATTTGACAATTTATGTACCATAAAGAAAAACAAAAAAAAAATTAAAATAAAAACGCACATAAACAACACTTAGAACATATAGCAGCACAAAACAAAATGAAGTAAAAGTAAAAACAAATAGCTTGGATTCTTGGCAATCAGTCAAAATATTACAGCGAATAAAAGAATACGATAAAAGTGCTGAGTAAAAACCTTACAAATATCACACTGCGAAGATGTGTTCATAAGTTATTAAGTCGCAATACATATTCAAATAATGCACAGATACAGATATACAGAAGGCCAGACAGACAAACAGACAAGCAGACAAACAGACGCATATTAGCACACTTACAGCGATAATAAACAATAAAATGCGCTTTATATACAACAGCGCGTAAACACGCTATAAAATCGCGCAAATTTTATGACTTCAGTAAACATTGCATAAAATCACCCACAGCACACATACACACAAACACATCTACACACAGAATCGTATGTTACTGTGTTATGTCAACATATAACACATTCATGAGCAATATTTCTCTGCTAAATGGAAATGAATTGCATGCAATAAAAATCGAAGAAAATAAATAAAAATTCATAACAATTTCATGAAAATTCAACAGAGATGAATAAATAAATCAGCAACTCAGCAGCGCCGCAAGAGTCAACTGCCAAGTGATATGAGTCGGCAATAAAACGGAGACGAATTGTCAAGGCATTGTGCAATACATACGCAATGAATGCATTCTTAAGTGCAGCGCATAGCAACGGAATATCTGGTCATCTTTTATGAAAAGCAGAAAATTTAAGCATTTTATTTGCACAAAATTTAATGGGTGCAACGAGTTGCCCATCACTGTATTTTCTATCGAACTTATAAATACAAGAACGGCTTTTTAAATTTTGAAATTTGAAACCTTCGTTTTTCCATTTGGTAACTGTCGTGTCCATCGTAAATTTTAAAAATTTATACGTTACATCTAAAAGCACATTTTTTGAAGTGAAACTTCCCAATAGGCAATTAAGCCAGTGCTCTTCAAACGAAGGCCTGCATTGACTGCTACTTTTGAAGACCAAATACATCCTTTCCTCGCTGCTCTTATGAGCCCTTCTTTTTCTGCACAAAAGGCAGCACAACAAACTTTTTTCCCTTTAAAGATAAACTTTTCATATACTTCAGGGCAACTTTTTCGTTTAAAGTCAAAATATATATCAGTTTAAAAATATGACATAATAATGGCCATTCTTACTGCTGTATCAAAGTTTATAGATTGAAATTAAACTGACATAAAAAACATAGGAGAGAAGATAAAATAATAGAATCTATAAAAAAAAAGAAAAAGGTATAAAAGAAAAAAATATTTTTTTTCAATACTTTTTGTTGACCCCTTCTTTGAGCCATTCTTAAGAAGTGCTTCTATCAGGCCTCTTTTGAGCTATCGGAGCGGAAGGCCTGCAAAATTTTCCCACTTCATATAAAAAAGAATGTGTAATTGTATATGAGTGCGGCAGTACTACAAAATCCACAGAAAGGCCTGCTAGCAGCTCTGTCATTGTCTACTGGGTTCTTTAGGCGCGTATACAACAATACGACGAAATAAACGTGGAGTAAAACCGATGTAACATCCCAATGAAATAAAGCGAATTCATTAGTTAGTATGAGGTGTTCGGAAGGTTTAGATTTTCGAAGTAAAATTTCTTTAGTCACGTTCACAGCAATACGAACTCATTAGATGACTTGGATAGTTCACGAACGAACTAGTCGGGAACGAATCGTTCATTGATTTTCGTTGTTTTTTAGTTCAATAACAAAATCAGAGTCAGATCAAAATGAACGAGCCAGCAATTCCTGCAAAAAATGAAACAAATCTCCGGAAGTATGAGAACATACCAAGGCGGGAATTCACTTTTCGTAAATTTCTAGACAAAGAATACCCTGCAAACATTTTCAATCGCCTGAGAATCTCTAGCGCATCGCTTGGAAGATGAAACAATCGCCGGCGAGCTCTTATGAGAGCCTTCCGAGTATCGCCAAATGCAAGCAGCTGAGGCTATAAAAGCGATTCGCCGGGAAAATTCGCCAACGAATCGCCAAGAGAAGTCTTAAGTGATTCCCTGGAAGATTCGCCGAAGAATGGCCGAGGTGAGGCTTAGGCGATTCGCTTGGAAGAGTAGCGAACGATTCATCGAGCGGAGTCTAAAGTGATTCACCGGGAAGATTCGCCAATGAATCGACGAGAAGAGTATTAAGCAATTCGCAAAAAAATTCGCTCACGAATCGACAGAAGGGGTCTTAAATGATTGGCTGACAAGACATGTCTAGTGGACAAGAGGCCCACTTTATCGCTTTTAGAGGTCGTCAGCAATTTGTTGCAAAGTTGTTGAATGTTTCAATTTATTGCAAGTTTGAACTAGCAGTTTCATGAAGTTGCTCACAAGTTACATTTTTGGATTAATTTAAACAATTTTCCAGAGCCTGCTTTATATTCCAATGACAGATTTTGAAAGCTTTTTAAAAAGCCATCTTCCAATCTTTGCGGGAATGAGCGAAGGAAGATTTTGAAAATTTTTTGAATGGCGCATTCATCCCTTAGGCGATCGAAAAGCGAACCATCTTACAACGATCGCCAGAATGAGCGGAGAAAGATTTTGAAATTTTTCGAGAATCGCGCATTCATCGCTAGCGCGTCACCAAATGAACTAATCTTCTAATCGTCTTCCAAATGTTTGCAGGGATACTGACGGATTGCGGCAATGTGTGTATCGTTTGGCTGAATTCCTATGCGGTCTGCCTGGCAACCTAGATATTCAATAGAAAATTGCAATAATATGTACTTTGAAGTTATAATTTCAATATTACGGGTTACCTCGTCGTATAGCTGGGGCTCGTAAAAAAATATTTCCTGGTGTTAATTCAAAAATTACAAAATAGTTTCTTTGAAATTCACTCTTAAAATCTTTTTATTTTGTTCCTTGTTTCACAAAATTTACATTTCATTGATTATTTTCTGCTCCTTCTCGATTTTCTTCGAAGTCTTTCTTAGTAGGATCCGTGAAATCCGTAGTCCGTTCGCCTGCCCACGGTGTACTCGAAACTGCGACGGACCGTCCAGTATGAAACCATTCGGATCAGATGTAAAACTCAGTCGTAGATGTCGTCTAGCTTGAGTTGAACAAAAATGAAATCACTTGGATGCTTTAAGAGCAGACCGTCCGTTATGAAACCACTCGGCTCGACAGAAAAAAACAGCTTTCGTGATACCACTAGGATGTTTTATGGCCGGCCGTGCGATATGAAACCACTCGGGCCGACAAGAAAACACTGTTCACTGTCAGCTAGTTCACTTCTTGTCCTTGGTCACTTATTCACTTGACTCACCGATATGCGCTGTTTGCGTGTTGACTTCAAAAGAGACCCACTGTTGGTTCGTTGACTCCTTTTATACCCAAAAAAGGTAATGGGACCTTGTTTGTGTCACAAAATTTCTATCCGATCTCGAACTTGAATCTGGTTTGCCTAAAACTAGCGGCAACCTTTTGCCCTGCATGTTATTGTTGTCATAGTCGCTGTTTACTGACCCCTATGTATTTTGTTATTGCCACTTGTGGGTGCATAGAATGTATGTTGTTTGTATGTTTTGCTTTACGCGTCTTCGTTATGTTGTTTTATTGTTGTGGTACTGTTACCATGCCACTGGCTTGCTGTAAGTTTTGTTATTGTTTGATTGCGGGTCGCACAGCTGCGTGTTTATGTACAGGGGCGGTTCGCGGTATGACCGGGTTTTTGTCAAGGTGCGGTTCATATATTGCAGGGTAGACTCAGGTTCGGTGGGGCCCTCTGTGCAGATGTGGTTCAGAAGGAAATGTGAGGTCTAAATTGTCAAAATTTAGTTTACCTTACATTAAATTCCGCTAGAAGTATTAAAAGTTGAGATAATATTTCAAAATGTTTTTTAAACTGCTTTTTGTTCGGATCATGTCTCCTAAAATTTGAGTAATAAGTCTTTGAAATACTCATGGCCCATTTTTTATGCATACAGAGATATTCATAATGCCTGATTTGAAAATTTTATGAAAATTTAGTTTGGAGAATTCCAAATAGAGTGCTATTATCAAGAGAGTTTCTTATTTTTGTTATATTTAAATTAATAGCGGGAAAAAGCCCTTTCAGCACATGTGCCATTTTTTTTTTGTTTTTGGTAACATATCGTCAGAATCGATTGAAAATAAAACTCTTTTCCAGAATTCCTAAGCGGTTTCCGACGATATTTTTAAAAAATGTATATTTCTTAGAGATCTATATTCTTGATCAAGATCGTTCCACTTGGATTGAGAGATAACGTGTGCACAATAATTAAGGGACCAATGATGAAAATGCATGAATAAAAGAAAATGCTCAAAAGCTTCTCTATCATTCAACAGTTTAACATAGAATATTAACAAAGAAAACTCTTGGCTTGCAAAAGACAATTTCAAAATACGCATCAGTGAAGGTTGTTGTGCAAAAATGTTGTGTGTTTTTAACAGCGTTTGCGTTAGGTTTGAGCAGCCAATGCAGTAATAGATTTACGCAAAAACAGTGCTACCACAATACAGATTTAGAAATGATATATTTTAATTCGACATGAGAGCTGTTAAAATTTAAAGCAAGGTACTTTAAGTTTTTTTTATTTTTCCCGTTTTCATCAATGTTATCCCGAGATTTGAACGAAAAATCCCGAAAAAACGTGGAAAATCTCGCCATCTGGCTCTAGTACGGACACAAATTGTTATTCGGGGTGCATTGAGTGCATTGAGAACGCGTCTATTGGGAGGTAATTTCATAAAACCTTGTATTCTCACCATGGGGCAAGTACAATTAATAGCCTAGACACATTGACTGCGGCTGCAGCATTGCGTCAAACGTCAAATTTTTTTTACATGCTTTTCTTATGGAGGTGAATGTGGTGAAAATGTTGCAACGACAATGCGTCATTGCGGCAATGTTGCTGTCGTCGATTTAGATCTTTTTCTATTGTGACGTGCGACAAGAGTAAGAACATCGGCATTTGTTAATGTTTTCGTTTAATTTCGTGCTTTTTTTGTGTTTTTTATTGTTCATTCTTATTGTGTTTGTGTTAAATGTTTGTTTTTTAATCATAATTCGATGTTTAATAATTTAAAAATATATGAAAATACGGCTTATCGAGCTGCATCCAAATTAATCAAGTCGTAGACAACATGTCAACATTTTCATTTTCACCTCGTGTTGTTATGTTGCATCCGCAGTCAATATGTCCAGGCTAAGTGTGTGGCGTGCGAGCAAACGAATAACGAGTTCAATTCTCACCTCGGGCAAAAGTGTTTTCAATAAAAATACATTTTTCTGTTCGACCGTCACCTCTCTGCAGACAATGGTGTGTAAACAATGCCATGTAAAGCTTCTTGAGAACATGAACTTTAGCCGTTCGGCCGGTCGGTCAATTGTCAAGCATTAAATGATAAAATGATTCAAGGGCTAAACTGCCATTACCATAAGAACGTCAATCGATTGGTTCCTGAAGAATGATAACCAGGGCCCCGATTGCATTGACTTTGCCTCTTTCTTTTGTCGTTTTGTGTCTTTTTGATTCCAACTATACAATTTCCGATTGGCCATAGAATCATCCATTTTAGTCAAAATGTTTCATGTAACGCATAGAAAGTTGAAAATTCAAGCGTAACGAAAACATGGTTGAAAATTCAACCACAATAGGTGTTAAAATCGATTCTAAAGAAGTGACACTCCAAAAATGAATAAATTTGTTGCTATATTTTAATGTCTATATTGCGTTTTTCTGATTTTTTTAGTGCCACAAAATCTGGGGCTATGCACGCCAAGAAAAAAAAAAGTTTATCGCCCGTTTGCTGCAAACGAACTTCGTTTGTCGTGCTTTTTCATTTTTTGTCATTTATTGCAAACGTTTGAACAGTTGTCATAATAATAGTCAGTTGCGGGAAACACGTTATTTAGTTGCAAGAAATTGATTTCGTTTGCCATTAGTGTTAGCTATTTTTAAATTGCAGCAACCGAAACATTTGTTTTGTTCAACTAAAAACTTCATTTGTAGAAAAAAGATCCATTTCTTATGAAAAACAAATTTGTAATCTAAAAAAAATTCATTATATATAATATCTCACAATAGCTCAATGGAAGCGTGCTAGAATGTCATGCAGAAGACGTGGGTTCGAATCCTGGCTGTGTAAGTATCAAAAATTTTAACTAAATTATTGAAATTTTAATTCTGTTTCATTAACTGCTTCGTCAAAATGAACCGTCAAAAAAAGTTTTACATAAAAACAATTATTTAAAAAAAAATCTTTGGTGTTCCTGTCGGTGGTTGGACCCAGGTCAATCGAGTTCTAGACTCGAACGCCAGCACAATCGGCTAAACTTAAACTTCCAAAACAATGATAAATTTTCATTAAGTTCGATATTTTTTCGTTTCAAGCAAGATATATTTTTTAAGTTGATGACAACTGAATATTCGTTTGCGGCAAATACAGTTTGCAAACGAAGTATAATTGGTGAATTTTTCAGTTACGGTAAAGGAAAAATTTCTTTGCGTGTGATGATAACTATCCAGTTAAAAATAATGCTGTTTGGGTTTTTATTTTAGTTTATTCCTTACTAACCCGAATTTCAGATATTATGACGGAAGTTATAAGAGATTCGGTTTTTGTTTCGTGTTCCGCCTCGTACAAAATACAAAAAAGTTACAGTTATGCCAAAAAAAGTTAGTTATCCGAAAAAAAAAAATATATATAGAACACTTGTTGGGTTCTTTTTACAATGTCAGAAGCAGTATATTTTGACTGCGAATTCGTATTGTATGCAGAAAACTATTCCTCCCTTCATAAAGATGAAAAAAAATATTCACAAAAAATGAAACAACGAAAATTTTTACTTTTTTCCTAACAATAAGTCCTAAAATAAAAATAAATTAATTATAAAAGAGGTAAATAAATTTAAAAAGACGTTGTAAATATTTTCTGCAAGGCAATTAAAATTTATGCCTCAAAAATGAAAGAGAAAAAAACAGTACTTAAACTTGACTCTAGGGCATAATATTTCAGCGCATGAATTTAAGAAATATTGTTTGATTTATAATATGAGTTAAGGTAAAAAATTGGCTGCCGTTGTAGGTGGCTCACCATGAGTGCTTTTATCCTTATTATAAAGTCTAATTCTAAGTGGAAAGTGTGGGAAATAATTTAGTACAAAATCTCAGGAGTACCCAACACAAGAGAAATTTGAGAAAGTGCTACATAAAGCACACACCAGCTACACACAACCGCAAGTCTAACAAACAATTTTAATGAAAATTAATTATGTTATAAATCAGAATCAATATTAAAAATATGTGTACGAATAAATACAGACATGAATGTGGCATGACATGAATTTAAGACAAATGTTTGCACACATGAAAACATTCTATATATATTATGAAAGAAAAACTTAAATGAGTGAAATATTAAAAATGAAAGAAAAATAAAGAAATTACAAAATTATAATGTTTGAAAGTTTGACTAAAACATTTACTTTTAATTCGAGATATTAAAAATTTTAAGCAATTTTAATTACAGCGTAAAATAATGTTTATCATATGTAAACAGATTTATTTTTATGTTTTTTAACAAACTGAATTGTGCAAAATAGCACATTTCAAACATTTCAAAGAATGACAAAAATGAAAATCTAAAACGATAGACACTTGATTATGACGGCTTATAAAAAAGGAAATAAAATAAAATAATAAATGCTGCTTTAGCTCAAAACTTTGCAGCTTAGTAAGGAATTATTTTGAATAATAAACTGATTTTCAGCTTGTTTAAGCTGTATTCTTCTTTTTTCAACGCTTTTTTCAAGTTGAAAGCAAGCAGCAGATAAAATTTTCCAACAGCAGCCAAATAATTTGACAAAGCTTATTTGACAAATTATCAAAATATAATATGCAATAGAAATTATTCTGGCACAAAAACGCCGAAGAAGGAAGGTGTGAGCTCTGAAAATACAATTAAAATTCCAACATTGTAGACAAGAGTCAAGAGTCAAGAGTAAAGATAGCATATTTTTGTCCTGCCAAATAAGTGTGCTTCTTTGAGTTGCCTTCATAACTTTTATGATTTTGAAAAGGGAATATTTATTTTATTTTCTTCAATTGACAGTGACGCAAGTCAAACATAAAATATATGAAATTCATCTCAAATACTTTTCAATAAATTCCAAGAAATTTCTACAGTGAATAAGATAAAGAGCAATAATATGAAGACAACTCTAAGCTGGCAATATATTTGAGATCTGGCAGAAATAAAGTGAAAATAAACCAACCAATTCATAGCAACTCACATAAGATAGTAAATCAAAAAAGGAACAAAGATACGAACGTCTTACTCAGTGTTTCTCAACGTGGCGCACTCGACAAACCTGACGAAATTTCTGTGGAAACGCAGAAGTTACAGTAAAAACAACATATCAAACGATCAAGTATATTAAAACATCCTTTAAATATTGTTATATCGAGTTTTCAAGAAAAACTCATGATAGAAGTACTAAAATATAAAATTAAAAATTTTAAAATATAAAATTGTTATATAAAAAGTTTCGCTTGTTTTTGACTCAACATTAGACTTAAACTGAATTTTAATTTTTGGAAATGCAGAATTGTTTATATTGAACCTGGGCTAAGGAACGTACTAAGGAAAGCACTTAAAGCCCGTCCAAAGACGGGAAGGAACCATTTAGAGCTAAAAAATGCGACAAAAAAGTTATTTGATTATATACAAAACTTTTTATGTCAAAACATATGTGATTAAATTATTTTGATTAAACTTCCTTAAATTCAACATTTCTAGAAACATTTTTTTAGAATTTATAACTAACTATTAAGTATTCAAAATAATTAAGTAGCAGACGATATGATATACATATTTCATTCACCTCAAATGTTGTTTTGTTCCAGTTGTCGTCAATCAGTCCTTACTGAAAAATATCAAATAAATTTTGTATGCAAACTTTTAGGTTAAAAATTCATATAAAAAGCACTGTATAGGGAAACAGGTTCTGGTCCAGGCTAACATGTTCAGCCTATACATAGCAACAACAACTATAATAGTTTGAGCGACACAGATCACGGAGCAGGACGCTTGTCTTTTATATAATAACATCTGCGTTGCTCTTTGCCCTCTATAATACTTAGTTTTACAACATCAGCCCGCTGAACTCTAGATATGGCTACATAAAACTGCCCATGGCTTAATACCGGTTCATTTAGAAAACTCTTACCTTTTGCAATGTTTGACCTGTCGCCACCATAAAGTGAAAGGCAACTCTGTGTTTGTCGGAGTCCAATCAATCCAATTTTAAAAAATAAATTGTTCAGTGCATATTTAAGGTGAAAAGTTTCTGATAAGTACTAAGTTAGCTTTCAGTGCATACTTAAAGCTGAACAGTCCCAATAAGCACTGTGATAGTAAATATAATTATATACAGTTTGCTGTTAAGCCTATAATTTCGTCAGTTTGAAGGTTCTAGTTCAGTTCTTGGATAGGACTTTAGAAGCACTGTAATAGCAAGACATAATTATGTACAGTTCGAAATATAGTAGTTGAGGAAAATGACGCTATTCTTCATGAACTAAAATTTCCAATGCATAATTTAAGAACAGGTTTTATTTTAGACTGAACAGAACTTAAATGGCTTAGAAATAAACAAGTATGAACAGTATGAGCGAAACAGGTTCTGGTTCAGGCTGAACAGGTTTTAAAAGCATAGCAATAACAAATATGAACAGTTGGAGCGATTTAGGGCACGAAACACGACGCTTGTCTCTTATATATTAAGACTATTTAGTTCAAAACGAATGCTCGTTCAGAAAGGTTTTTTGTCATGGTTATACCAAACTCCCGGCCAAAATTTGGAAACTCATAACTGAGGACGAGTATTGCTATTTATTATAACAAGAAATTGTGATCCGGTATGTAATGTTTGCAACACGTTGAGGTGCACTACATACACTGTGATGACCGTTGACACGCGTTGAAAATTTCAAGAACCGGGAGATCTCGGGTTAAAATCCTAACTGCCGCAGAAATTTGTTTTAGAAAGTTTTTACTTAAATGTGTAGAGCATTCTATGCCAAGTTTTCAAACCCGGATGAACTTCTGGGTTCAAATCTTATCTGGTACTGAAAGTTACTTCAATTAACATTAATTTTTCCGATAGCCTATCTTTACAGATAGTGGTTTTTCGAAATTCCGAACAAAAATAACCAAATAACTGATTTATTGAAGCCAGCATGTTCACAAAAATTTCTTAGCATATCGAAAACAAATTTTTGTGTAAAAATAAAATATAATATAATATATCAATAATATTTAATATATCAAAATTATAATAAAATATATTAAATAATAAATCAAGTATTGAGGATTTGCGAAACAAAAAAAAAAAATTCTTAAATGCGAAAAATGCAATTTTTTACTACATTTGGGCCTCGAAGAACATGATACATAGTTTCTATTGATCGATTTGTTCACAAAATGAAATAAGAATAAACAAATTTACATTTTTTTGTTAAAAATTAGACATTTGAAAGGAAGAAAAGATTCTGAAAAATGCGGTCAAATTTCGATATATTCGTTTTTTTAACGTAATGAAGCCCAAGACCACATTTTTGCCATAAAAAAATGTTGGGGAGGTTAGAAACGTTTTGGCGAATTGTAATTCAATAACTGTAAAAAAGTCAGAAAAAATACAATATTTTGAAATTTTGCTCTAAAGGTGAACAAGTACTATTTTTTGTATTTGATATTTTCCCAAAAGTTAAAGCCTGCAACATTCTGAACAACTTTTCCAACAAAATTTTGCAGACAAAGCCAACCAGATACAAGTTATAAGTCATAAAATAGGGGCTAAATCCTGAACACATTTTATATGAAGGTGTGCACAAAAATTTTAAATATAAATGATGCAGTTCAATCATTATATGAAGCATTCCCAAAATATGGTGAAATCGCCCTCACATCTTATCTCATGTCTATATCTCATATCTCATATCTCATATATCATATCTCATATCTCATATCTCATATCTCATATCTCATAACTCATATCTCATCCCTCATATCTCATATCTCATATCTCATATCTGATATCTCATATCTCATATCTCATATCTCATATCTCATATCTCATATCTCATATCTCATATCTCATATCTCATATCTCATATCTCATATCTCATATCTCATATCTCATATCTCATATCTCATATCTCATATCTCATATCTCATATCTCATATCTCATATCTCATATCTCATATCTCTATCTCATATCTGATATCTCATATCTCACATCTTAAATTTCGTATCTCATATCTTATATCTCATATCTCATATCTCATATCTCATATCTCATATCTCATATCTCATATCTCATATCTCATATCTCATATCTCATATCTCATATCTCATATCTCATATCTCATATCTCATATCTAATATCTCATATCTCATATCTCATATCTCATATCTCATATCTCATATCTCATATCTCATATCTCATATCTCATATCTCATATCTCATATCTCATATCTCATATCTCATATCTCATATCTCATATCTCATATCTCATATCTCATATCTCATATCTCATATCTCATATCTCATATTTGATATCTGATATCTGATATCTCATATCTCATATCTCATATCTCATATCTCATATCTCATATCTCATATCTCATATCTCATATCTCATATCTCTATCTCATATCTGATATCTCATATCTCACATCTTAAATTTCGTATCTCATATCTTATATCTCATATCTCATATCTCATATCTCATATCTCATATCTCATATCTCATATCTCATATCTCATATCTCATATCTCATATCTCATATCTCATATCTCATATCTCATATCTCATATCTCATATCTCATATCTCATATCTCATATCTCATATCTCATATCTCATATCTCATATCTCATATCTCATATCTCATATCTCATATCTCATATCTCATATCTCATATCTCATATCTCATATCTCATATTTGATATCTGATATCTGATATCTCATATCTCATATCTCACATCTTAAATTTCGTATCTCATATCTTTTATCTCATATCTAATATTTGATAACTAGTATCTCATATCTTATGTCTGATATCTCATATCTCATATCTCCTATCTCATATCTCATATCTCATATCTCATATCTCATATCTCATATCTCATATCTCATATCTCATATCTTATATCTTATATCTCATATCTTATATCTCATATCTCATATCTCATATATCATATCTCATATCTCATATTTCATATCTCATATCTCATATCTCAAATTTGATATCTGATATCTCATATCTCACATCTTAAATTTCGTATCTCATCTTTTATCTCATATCTCATATATGATTACAACTATCTCATATCTTATGTCTGATATCTCATATCTCATAGCTCATATTTGATAGCTAGTATCTCATATCTCATATCTCACATCTTATATCTCATATTTCATATCTTGTATTTCATTTATCAAATCTCATATCTCATATTTCATATCTCGTTTGTCATATCTCATATCACAGATCTCATACATCGTATCTCATATCTCATTTCTTATATCTCATATCTCGTATTTGATAACTAGTATCTCATATCTTATGTCTGATATCTCATAACTCATATTTGATAGCTAGTATCTAATATCTCATATCTTATATCTCATATCTCATATCTCACATTTCATTTTTCAAATCTCATATCTCATATTTCATATCTCGTATGTCATATCACATATTACAGATCTCATACATCGTATCTCAATTTCATATCTCATATCTTATGTCTCATATCTCATATCTCAAATCTCATGTATCATATTTCATATCTCGTATCTCATAACTCATATTTGATAACTCGTATCTCATATCTCATATTTCATATCTCGTATCTCATATCGCATATCACAGATTTCATACATCATATCTCATATTTAATATCTGATATCTCATATCTCATATCTTGTAGTTCATATCCCATGTCTCATATCTCACGTCTCATATCTCACATCTCATATTTCATATCTCATATCTCGTATATCATATCCAATACATCACAAATCATATTTAATATCACGTCATTTCTGTGTCATAACAAAATACCTAATTTTGTTTTTACGCTCTTTTTATACCCTAAACCTGAAAGATCAGGAACGAATCGAGTCCCGTATAGAAAAGTATATATATTCTTGATCAGCGTCACGTGAGTCGAGCTATCCATGTCCGTCCGTCCGTCTGTGTTGTCCGTAAGCACAGGATAAGAAGAAGTAGTTGGATGAAACTCGTTACACATGACCACATGAGCCCAAGGATCTGCACTATTGAAAATTTTTGGAATTAGCCCATGAACACGCCTACCTCCCATACAACGCAAAAATTGAAAACTGTATAAATAAGCTCATAACCTACAACAATAAAATTTGGTGTGTATTAGTTTTGTATCAGCAAAAAGTTGTCTTCAAAAAAAGGGAGTCATCCGCTCACGGACACGCCCACCTCCCATACAACTCAAAATTGAAAACACAATAAATAAGCTTCAGTTTAACCTACAGAGATAAAATATGATACGTATGTTTTTTATAACAAAATAAAGATTTTTTTTGAAAAATGAACGTCCTCCGCTTACGGACACGCCTACCTCCCATACAACCCAAAAAGTGTAAAACTCAATAGATTAGATTATGTTTTTCTTAGAGAGGTCAAATTTGGTATGCATGTATTTTATACCAAAACTAAGTTGTGTTCAAAAATTTGACGTTATCCGTCCATGAACACGCCCTCCTCCCATACAACCAACAATAGCGTAACCACTATAAAGGCATTAACTGTGAGCTACTGTGGAATAAAACTTGGTATATGTGAAGCTTTAATCAACATTTAAATGCATATAACATATAGGCTTCATCCACCCACGGACATGCACATTAAGCCGGATCGATTTTGTATGGAAAAAAATAAAGTCATCCGGACACCGACTCAAAAGTTAGAGGGTCTCTTAAAAACTATTTCTGCATCATTTTTTTTTGGATCGGAGAAATCCCCATGGAGCGGTTTTAGTTCTCCTGAACCCTTTTTTTGGCCAAAAAATCAAGTTTTTTGCCTATAACTTTTTTTTTTCTTCAGAATGCATACCCTAAATAAGCAAAAAAGTAAAGACTGTGATAGTACATAAATATTGGTTAAAAAAAATTTTGAAATTTGTTGTCCTTACAAACTCTTTTGAGACCCCAAAAAATCGATATTTCATCATTTTCGAAAAGGTATTTTTTTTAAACACCTATAAAATATACATTTTTTGTGGTATTCATATGCATTTAAGCTTATTGGTAAAGTATTGAGCTATTCTTTCCATTGGTATAACGTATGGAGTGGTTTTATCAAAAGTGAGTACCATGAAAAATACGTATATTGTAGGCGTTAAAAAAAAATATTTTCGAAATTCATGCATTTTGTACTGGAGCGCCATCTGGCGTTTACTTTTCTAAAAAATGGTTGTCAGAATTCGATTAAGCGTAAATAAAAACTCAAACATACCAAGATTTGTCAAAATCGAACGGTAATTAAGGCAATTAAATAATAATTAAGCTGAAGAATCCTTGTGAATATCAATTTCTCATGTTTTATATAATTGTGGCATTTAATTTTGGTTAAACTACATCATAAGATATATCAATGGAAAGAAGAGCTCAATATCTTTTCACTAAGCATAAATGCATATGAATTGCTTGAAAAATAAATATTTTATAGGTGTTTAAAAAAAACATCTTTTCGAAAATGATGAAAAATCGACTTTTTGGGGTCTCAAAAGAGTTTGTAAGGACAACAAATTTCAAGATTTTTTTTAACCAATATTTGTGTACTATCACAATCTTAACTTTTTTGCTTATCTTGGGTATGCATTCTGAAGAAAAAAAAAATTGTAGGTAAAAAACTTGATTTTTTAGTTAAAAAAAGGGTTTAGGAGAACCAAAACCGCTCCGTGGGGATTTCTCCGATCCAAAAAAAAATTATGCAGAAATAGTTTTAAAGAGTCCCTCTTACTTTTGAGTTGGTGTCCGGCGATATCTAAATTTCGATCCGGCTTAATGCACATTTTCAATAATATTATTGTATTTTGAAAAAGAAGGTTTAGGGTATTTCACAGTCGACCTAGACCAGCGGCTTTAGACTTTCTTTACTTGTTTTTAAAAGAAATCGTGTAACGCTCGTTTTTCCAAACAATTATCCAAACAATTATCCAAACAATTTTCCTACAGTTGCGTCCACTTCATGCAAGTTGTTCAAAGCTATCACTTCTGTAGCTATTCTGTCCTGCAGTTCATTATTCTGTATACCGTCTGTGAGCTAAAATTTTCCACAATAGAAATTTCAATTTTAAAATTTCTGCCTACAAAAATATGAGGGAGCTTGGGAGTAGAACTTGGTTGGAAGTACTCTCAGGTAGAATAAACCAAACATTTATGTCACACTTATGAATAAATCATATTTTATAAAATCGCGATACTCTTTCTAAAAATCTAAATCGGTCTAAAAAAAAAAAAAAAACAAATTGATTATTTCAGCCCTTGAAAGGACTTTGACCGAGCTTCTTATGATCAATTGTGTTGTGTGTGTTATTAAATGTTTGCACACAATTCACCGAGAAATGGACCTACATGTTTTATGCCGACTCCGAACGGCTAAAGTTCATGTTCTCAAGAAGCTTTACATGGCATTATTTACTCTCTGAGGTTTGCCATTGTCTGCAGAGAGGTGGTGACCGATCAATAAAATTTTTTATTGAAAAAACTTTTCGCCGCGGCTGGGGATCAAACCCGGGCTCCGAGCATACTAAGCCACACACTTAACCTGCATGCCACGGTCACCACATCGGTCTAAATCGGTCTATTGTAGTTAAAAATTTGAAATATAAACGTTACTATTTTCCATGCAGTTGTTCAAATGTGTCGGTTTAAACGACTTGTATATCATAAATAAAAATAAACAAAAAACTACCCAAAAGAACCAGCAAATCAGCAGCTTGTGTGTGGACAAAAAAGTCAACACTTACGCAAAAAGCCAGTCTTTTTTCAAGAAAGCTTCAAAAAGTTCACTATGCTAATTCTTTCTATCTCCTTCCTGAGCTCTTCAAATTTCTGTCATAGGCAAACAAAACTGAAAAGAATGAAATGAACTGCTGACTAAAAGCTTTCCAAGAGAGACCTTTTGAAGCAATTCAGAGTAAGCTATTTGAAGTGCTTTATTTCGATGACTTGCAATGTCAAAATTATAACCAATTAGAATGGTGGTGATATGTGGAGTCAAAACTTTTAGCTGACTTTCAAGCACTCAAAAAGGCCTTTCGATATTAGACCCGATGTGTTATGAAAAAAAGCCCGGTGTGTTATGATGTTCTTATGATAGTTTTAAAAGGTTTTTCAAGGGCTAAAAGTGTGTTTAAAATTTAAAGGCGAATGTTTGTATTTTTGTTTTGTGAAAAGGAAGGTTTGTTGAAATTATACGGTTTCTAAGAACGAGTAGTTTAAGCAGGTTCAGGTAAGTTACAATTAAAATAAAACAAGAAGTTGTGTCTCCGCCTTACAAATCCTGAAAAAATAATTATGTCCTTCTTTGTTTCAACTTATGAGATTTCATCAATTTGACAATTTTTTTAACTTTTCACATAGCAACACATTCAGCGAACTCATTTGGGTATGTATCGCCACCGCAATTGTTGAATATGGCCAGCAAACCTGAATGAGCAATCATTCATTCTGAATGGGTTTCGAAGTATAAATAATCAGAAAATAAATAATTTCAGCAGCTTCAGGCAGTTTCTTCAGCTTCACTCAGTTTTAACTACTCTAAACAGTTTCACCAGCTCAAGGCAGTTTCAGCAGCTTGGGGGGCAGACTCAGCAGCTACAAGCAGTTTCATCAGCTGCAGTCAGTTTCAGCAGCTACAGTCAGCTTAAACAGGTCTAGTTAAGTTACAAATAATTGCAATTAATTAATTGCTAATTAATTTTTTATATTTTAAGGAATGCATCTATGAAATCATCAATTTAATGTGGTTACAAAATAATGTATTTCTGCTACTCAATATATACAAAATGATTTAATAATCATAACATTTTTGCTCGATCGCTATCATTTTGATCTATGAACATTTTATTTTTAATCTATGCTAAAAAAATCACCAATTGATAAAATTTTCACACGATCTATTAACATTTTGTTCATAATTTATGCGCAAGGTGTCTTTAGTCTATACCAACTGCACTTGATATAAGAGCTATCTACGGCTAATCTATGTGCAAAGTTTCTTCAACTGAATCAGCCCACATAGTGCACATTATCCATGAGCAAGTTGGTGATACATTTTATATTAGTTGTGTTAAATAATGATTTTGTCTTGCTCTGAATTTATGCACACAAATGCTTATTTTATGATCAGTTGCTCTTATTCGATAAATGTAAGCAAATAGCGAATAAATTATGAGCATAAAGAATACTGTCTGAACCGAATTCTATCCGTGCAGTAAAAATTTATTAGGTGTGACATATGCTGATGATAAAAGTTTTTCTACATTCCGATCACATCTGATTTTTATTAAGGATCTCGATTTTCGAGTGGGTACTCAGGTAGTTTGAATTACCCGGGCCTTACTCGTGTCATTATGGGCATTTATGGGGTTGGTTTAACTCAAAAGCTAGAAACTTTTTGGCTCTTTATCATCGTATTACTTAGTATCGAGTAACCCGGGCTTTTTTCGAGTATCGGGTGACCAAGAACTCCGTTAACCGAACAAAGCTCGAAAAAAATGAGAGCTAATTGCTGTCTAGAAGCCAAAAATTAAAGAAACATATCCATGCATTGGCCTTTTTTTTATTTTTTATAGGGGAATGTAGACTTTTTAAGCTTTCAAGTAGCAGTATAAATAAACTTGAGAAACACTGGACTTCATGCTCTATGACCCTAATTCATGTTATGAGCGCAAACAGCTGAACACCCTCGCTTATAACAGACATTCTTTGCCAGAGTCAGGCACATACATATTTCTTTAACTGGTAGCTGTACATGAACGAGTCGCTCGCTCAAATTGGCTGCTACTGTTGCTTCAGCTATATACAAAAGCTTAATTCAATATGTCAATATGATGACATGAACAGAGCAGAGCAGTCAGAGTCAGAGTCAGAGCAAAGAACAGAGAGCACAGCATCAGCCACAGCAACAGCATCAGAATAAGCGAAGGCCGGATATTGAAGGCTCATAGCTACAGGGCTTAAGTGACGCGAGAAGGCGTCTAGATTGGCAGGCTCACTCGATAGCAGCGTGGTAGTGGCTGGTAATAGGCCAACTTAATGAGCTTGATTGACGCAGACATTTATGAGATTTTGCAAAGTTAAATGATGTGAAAGAGAGAATAGCAAGTAGAAAAAGTTAAGAAATTAAACAGCTATAAAATTGCCACAAATTCAAATATACTTTTAGGAGTGAGACCAGCAGCATATAATTATATTAAAAATTCCTGTATTTTAATTGCAAAAACTTCTGCTATGCTAGTGAAATTCATTGCAAAAGAAGGCAAGTAAAATTAATATTTAATGCTACACCACCGACAAAACTTATTTGGTAACAAAAATGTTGCTCCTTGAAAATTAAAATCAAATGCGGCACAAAAATCAGCAGCAGCACCTCCAGCTAGAAAAAAAAAAACCAAAAAAACTAAAACAAAACTAAAAAATGCAAAAAAACATGCTACGTAAAACTTTTGGCTACATTTTCACACAAAATTCACTTAAGCAATTATTTTATGTTGCTGCTGCTGCTATTGCTTCTCTGTAAGCGGCAACATTTTCAATTTGCACTTTGTTGCATTTACTTGAAAACAAGTAGTAAGCAGCAAGCAATAAGAACCGCGCCAACCGAGAGAAGTCCATGAAAGCTACAAGCAACGTCATGACATGAACTATAGGCAAGGCTACGCTCCGTGCAGGACACTTCGAGTTGGACAATTCAACTCGCAAAAAGTTGCTTTAATTATGCATTAGTAAAAAAAGTGATTAAAGAAAAATTAAGAACTAATTCGGTTGCACTTCACACAGCGCAGCGTAGAATGCATTAAAATTAGCAACATGTGAATGTGTGTGTGCAACATGTGCAGCAGCAACAGCAGCGGCAGCGGTAGCAATGCAGATACAGCTACAGCTACAACTGCAGCTGAAACGTAATGTTTTATTTAAACTTTTGTTGGCAACTTGAAACAATTCATTGGTGGCAACAGTGGCCAGGCAGCAGTGATAACCACCAGCTGCAGCAGATTCAGGGAGAGGACGAGAGCTATAACTTGCCTTCTACTCTCAGCACCAGCAGGAAATGGTAAGGTGCAGTTGTTGTGCTGTGGTTGTTCGACGCCAGCTGCTGATTTTCTCGTTGGTCAAGTGCTTGTGGGGTGCATGTTGGTGCCTGCCTGCACCAAAGTTGTTGTTACCGTCGGAAAATGTTTGCAGCAGCTTCATTGTCCTTTGGTACCAATGCAGTGCTTGTTGGTTCAAGTGGTGAATGTGTTTTATTTAGGTATCTAATTTATGCACCTCTGAGTGTGGAGCGTTCATTTGTTTTCCCTTTTTTGTTTTTGTAAAGTTATTTTAAATTTGCATTTCGGAAAATGGTTTTCAATTGCTTTTTGATTTTGTACAACAAAAAAAAACCAAAAAAAAATGGTACAAAATAAAAAAAAAACCACTCACCTGTATTTATCATGCTGGAATTTTAAAGCCTTGACAACATACTTTTGTGGACAATTTAAAGGTCAAGCGAAGTTAGCAAATTTTCAAATTTACACACACATATAGTGCATTATCTGCTAAGCTTAAAGAATTCAAGTTAACAAATTATTTAATTTGACTTCTACCGGAAAAGTTCCTCACTTGCCAAACATACTCACATACCAATCCTAATCAGTCTAGTTCCAGCATCAACCGCTTTATAAAGCTTTCGTTGTTGTGAATTGCATGGAAGGTGGTTATATAAATATAATTTAATTAAATTTAATTTAATTTAATAATTAAATTATATTTAATTAAATTAAATTTAATTAAATTTAATTAAATTAAATTAAATTTAATTAAATATAATTTAATTAAATTAAGTTTAATTAAATATAATTTAATTAAATTAAGTTTAATTACATTCAAGTTAAATTCAATTAAATTAAATTAAATTAAATTAAATTAAATTAAATTAAATTAAATTATATTAAATTAAATTAAATTAAATTAAATTAAATTAAATTAAATTAAATTAAATTAAATTAAATTAAATTAAATTAAATTAAATTAAATTAAATTAAATAAAATTAAATTAAATTAAATTAAATTAAATTAAATTAAATTAAATTAAATTAAATTAAATTAAATTAAATTAAATTAAATTAAATTAAATTAAATTAAATTAAATTAAATTAAATTAAATTAAATTAAATTCAATTAAATTAAATTCAATTTAATTAAATTCAGTTCAATTAAATTCAATTTAATTAAAGTAAATTAAATTAAATTAAATTAAAATCAATTAAATTAAAGTAAATTAAATTAAACTAAATTAAGTTAAATTAAATTAAATTTAATAAAATGTAATTAAATTAAATAAAATTAAATAAAATTAAATAAAATTAAATAAAATTAAATAAAATTAAATAAAATTAAATAAAATTAAATAAAATTAAATAAAAGTAAATAAAATTAAATAAAATTAAATAAAATTAAATTAAATTGAATAAAATTAAATTAAATTAAATAAAATTAAATAAAATTAAATAAAATTAAATAAAATTAAATAAAATTAAATAAAATTAAATAAAATTAAATAAAATTAAATAAAATTAAATAAAATTAAATAAAATTAAATAAAATTAAATTAAATTAAATTAAATTAAATAAAAGTAAATAAAATTAAATAAAATTAAATAAAATTAAATTAAATTGAATAAAATTAAATTAAATTAAATAAAATTAAATAAAATTAAATAAAATTAAATAAAATTAAATAAAATTAAATAAAATTAAATAAAATTAAATAAAATTAAATAAAATTAAATAAAATTAAATAAAATTAAATAAAATTAAATAAAATTAAATAAAATTAAATAAAATTAAATAAAATTAAATAAAATTAAATAAAATTAAATAAAATTAAATAAAATTAAATAAAATTAAATAAAAGTAAATAAAATTAAATAAAATTAAATTAAATTGAATAAAATTAATTTAAATTAAATAAAATTAAATAAAATTAAATAAAATTAAATAAAATTAAATAAAATTAAATAAAATTAAATAAAATTAAATAAAATTAAATAAAATTAAATAAAATTAAATAAAATTAAATAAAATTAAATAAAATTAAATAAAATTAAATAAAATTAAATAAAAGTGTTAGGTTCTACTACTATTTAGTATAATACATTGGCAACTCAAATGCATCTTTGTACTTATTTCTATTACATTGTTTCTTCTCTTATCTTTATTAATTACTCCAATATATACGATTATAACGAACGGTCGTGTTTTATTTCTTGCGCTTGAATAATCTCTAACAAAGGTTATGGGCCCAGAGCCACGTGTTTCGGAAAATTATAAATCGTATTAGTTTTTTTGTAAATCGGTTAATATGAGTAATTCCTTGACGCAGATCGAAAAATTAAGCAGCGAAAACTATGCAACATGGTCCATTCAGATGAAGAGTTTGCTTATCACGCTTGATTACTGGGACGTGGTCATTGGGACTGCACCCGATTCGGCATCAGCGGCCGAGAAGGCTGGATGGATTGCTTGTGATAGAAAGGCATTAGCAACGATCACCTTAAGCGTGAAACCCTCTGAATTGATTCACATTAAAAAGTGTGTGACTGCGAAGGAAGCTTGGAGTGTTTTAAGAAGTTTGTACAATGCGGATGGACCTGCAAGAAAGGTTAATTTGTTTAAAAAACTTGTGCGATTTAAGCTTAAATTCGGCGAAAAATTTTCAACACAAATAAACAATTTTTGTGCCATTTCTGACAATTTGAAGGAAATCGGTGTTCATATGCCAAATGATTTGCTATGTATTTTGCTATTGTGCAGTTTGCCGGATGAAATGGATGGTTTTGTTGTAGCAATAGAGAGCCGCGACACTTTGCCTAGCATAGAGCATTTAAAAGTCAAGATCTTAGAAGAGGAGCAACGTCAAGGCGACAAATCTGAGGTGTGCGGTGAAAATGTTTTTGTAGTACAAGAACGCAAGGGTAAGAACTTTGACAAATTGGAACGTAGGAATTTCACTCAAAGGAACAGAAACATTCCATCTACCACTGAGAATGGAAATGCGAGAAACTCAAGAAATGTCAAATGTTTTGCTTGTGGTAAGAGAGGCCATATTCGCTCGCAGTGCCCAAATAGAGGCAGCACCATGGAACGAAATGAAAAACGGTCATCACCTGTTGTGTTAAGTCTGTGTAATTTTGAGGAAAAGAGAGGCAACGATATGTGGATTTTAGACAGCGGTGCATCATCCCATATGTGTTGTGATAAAAAGCTGTTTAACGCGCTGCAAGAGCACTCGCAAAAAATTGTACTTGCTTCGGGAGAATATGTTGTTTCAAAGGGAATTGGAAACATAAACTTAAAGTCTAAGTACACTGACATAACCCTAAGCAACGTGTTATATGTACCAAACTTGCATTCCAATTTCTTGTCGATTTGCAAAATAATTGAAAATGGTAACACGGTTCAGTTCAGTGAGAGCACAGCATATGTCAAATCAAAACAAAATAAATTAGTTTTTACAGCGATGATGAGTGGTGGAATTTTTTATGTTAAATTTTTTAAAAAACAAGAATATATAAATTCAATGTTGGACGGTAAAACTTGGCATCGCAGATTCGGACATCTGAATGTTCAAGATCTATTCAAGTTAACGCAAAAGGAGTCAGTGCGAGGTATTAAAGGTTGTATATCTAAAGACTTCAAGTGTATGACTTGTACGATGTGCAAAATAAGCAGCAAGCCATTTATGTCTTATTCGAGTATCCAAAGCGCCAGCGTTCTGCAGCTTGTGCATACTGATTTGTGTGGCCCGATGCGTATAAATTCACAAGGTGGAAAATGTTATTTTATAACCTTTATCGACGACTATTCACGCTTTATAGAGACGCAGTTTCTCAGACACAAATCAGAGGCTTTTATAGCGTTCCAGAATTTCATGGCTAAAGCAGAGAAGCAGACCGGGTGCAAAATAAAATGCATTCGCAGTGACAATGGACTCGAGTTTGTAAATTCGAAATTTGATAGTTTTTTAAAGCAGCATGGCATATTACATCAAACTACTGTGAGCTACACTCCACAACAAAATGGCATTGCCGAAAGAGCCAACAGAACCCTCGTGGAGATGGCAAGATGCATGCTGGATGACTCTGGTCTTCCGCAGAGTATGTGGGCTGAAGCCATTAACACAGCTACGTATATTAGAAATCGATCTTTAACCAAAGTGCTCGGTGATTTAACACCATACGAAAGATGGCATGGAAGGAAGCCGTCAGTGTCGCACTTTAGAACTTTTGGTTGCGATGCAGTTGTTCTTAATAAACGACCAGGGCGATCTAAGTTTCAAGCTAAAGGTGTACAAATGGTTTTTGTTGGTTATGCTGACCAGTCAAAGGCGTACAGGCTATACAACAAGCAAACAAATTCTAAGAATGACGACCGTCAACAAGCTATTTCTTCGGACGAAGATTTATTTGTCGACTTGTGGCCTGTTGGGGCAGTCACAAACGATTCCGATGTAGTTGTGCCCACCACAAATGAGCAAACAAAATGATGAAGATGTGCCAGGTATTGGTTTGGGAAAACGCAAGCGAGGTAGACCAAAGATATGTAGATCTGGAAATGTGGGTAGACCTCGAAAGCTGTATGTTATAGGTTCACCAGAAACATTAAACTCAGTTTTTGCTTCACCTACTACTGTGACTGAAGCATTGCTATCACAGTCTGGTCATCATTGGAGAAATGCTATGCAGGCGGAATATGACGTGTTGATGAGAAACCGTACTTGGGAGCTCGTGGAGTGTCCAGCTGGTAAAAATATAATAGGTTGCAAATGGATTTTTAATACCAAGTATACAGCTGACGGGAAAATTGAAAAATATAAAGCTCGCCTAGTTGCTCAAGGGTGTTCGCAGAGGCAAAACGAAGACTATTTTGATACATATGCCCCTGTCGTGCGACATTCTACCATCAGATTGATCTTGTCATTGGCAGTTCAGCATAAATTGCTCGTTCATCATATTGATGTTGTGGCAGCTTATTTACATGGAAATTTGGAGGAGGAAGTTTTTATGAGACAGCCGGAAATGTTCATTGATAGTGAACAGTCTAGAAAGGTTTGCAAGTTGCGTAAGCCGTTATACGGGCTAAAGCAGGCTGGTAGAGAGTGGAACATAAAAATAACTTCAATCTTATCGGACATCGGTTTTGAACGTTGTAAAACAGATAATTGTGTGTATACGATGTTACAAAACAATGAAATCAATATTATTAGTGTATACGTTGATGATATAATATTGGCATGTTCATCAGAGCATACATTGCGCAGTATTATGCATGCACTTGAAACGCATGTTGAAGCAGTAGATCGCGGGCCCATTAAATATTATTTGGGCATGGAAATAGAACGAGATGGCTCACGTGGTGAAATTTCAATCCACCAAGGCCGCTACACATCTGAACTTTTAAAACGTTGGAATATGCTAGAGTGCAAGCCAGCATCAACACCATTTGCAAGTGGGGCTGTTCTAGAAAAATGCGAAGACAAGAGTTGCTTAGGATACAACGTGAAAAACTATCAAGCGCTACTTGGAGGCCTTACGTATTTGGCAATAATATCGCGGCCAGATATATCACCAGATATATCACACACAGTATCAAAGCTAGCTCAATTCCATAGTCACCCGCATAAGGAGCATTTTGTTGCTGCTAAGCGCGTCCTTAGATACCTCAAAGGAAAACTGAAGGGTATGTTGTCGTACAATATTACTAATAGTTTCGATTGCTTCACAGATGCTGACTGGGGATCGGATTCCACTGATCGAAAATCTTACAGTGGTTTTGTTTTGTTTTTCGGCGGAGGCCCAATCGCTTGGGAAGCTAAAAAACAAAATGTTGTCTCACTAAGCTCAATGGAAGCTGAATACATAGCTATGTGCCAAGGAGCAAAAGAGGTTGCCTTTCATCGAAGCTTACTCATGGAAATGGGATTTAGTGATATTGTTCGACGCCCAACTATTATTTTCTGTGACAACCAAGGTGCTCAGTTTATGGTTAAAAATCCAATCGCCCACAAGAGAAGCAAGCACATCGATATAAGGTTTCATTATATTCGAGAGAAATACATCACTAATGAACTCGATGTTAAATACGTTCCAACATCAGAAAATGTAGCTGATATATTAACAAAGTCTTTAGCAAAAGATAAGCATAACTATTTTTGCAGTATGTTAAAAATATCATTTTGAAATTGAAATTTAAATTTAGCTTTCTTATTTTCAAAATTTTTTATTAATGATTTGTTTTTTCTTTAAATTGAATTATATTGTTTACCGCATTTGAATTGAGGCGGAATTTGTTAGGTTCTACTACTATTTAGTATAATACATTGGCAACTCAAATGCATCTTTGTACTTATTTCTATTACATTGTTTCTTCTCTTATCTTTATTAATTACTCCAATATATACGATTATAACGAACGGTCGTGTTTTATTTCTTGCGCTTGAATAATCTCTAACAAAAAGTAAATAAAATTAAATAAAATTAAATAAAATTAAATTAAATTGAATAAAATTAAATTAAATTAAATAAAATTAAATAAAATTAAATAAAATTAAATAAAATTAAATAAAATTAAATAAAATTAAATAAAATTAAATAAAATTAAATAAAATTAAATAAAATTAAATAAAATTAAATAAAATTAAATAAAATTAAATAAAATTAAATAAAATTAAATAAAATTAAATAAAATTAAATAAAATTAAATAAAATTTAGTTAAATTAAATTAAATTAAATTAAATTAAATTAAATTAAATTAAATTAAATTAAATTAAATTAAATTAAATTCAATTAAATTAAATTCAATTTAATTAAAGTAAATTAAATTAAATTAAATTCAATTAAATTAAAGTAAATTAAATTAAACTAAATTAAGTTAAATTAAATTAAATTTAATAAAATGTTATTAAATTAAATAAAATTAAATGAAATTAAATAAAATTAAATAAAATTAAATAAAATTAAATAAAATTAAATAAAATTAAATAAAATTAAATAAAATTAAATAAAAGTAAATAAAATTAAATAAAATTAAATTAAATTGAATAAAATTAATTTAAATTAAATAAAATTAAATAAAATTAAATAAAATTAAATAAAATTAAATAAAATTAAATAAAATTAAATAAAATTAAATAAAATTAAATAAAATTAAATAAAATTAAATAAAATTAAATAAAATTAAATAAAATTAAATAAAATTAAATAAAATTAAATAAAAGTAAATAAAATTAAATAAAATTAAATAAAATTAAATTAAATTGAATAAAATTAAATGAAATTAAATAAAATTAAATAAAATTAAATAAAATTAAATAAAATTAAATAAAATTAAATAAAATTAAATAAAATTAAATAAAATTAAATAAAATTAAATAAAATTAAAAAAAATTAAATAAAATTAAATAAAATTAAATAAAATTTAGTTAAATTAAATTAAATTAAATTAAATTAAATTAAATTAAATTAAATTAAATTAAATTAAATTAAATTAAATTAAATTAAATTAAATTCAATTAAATTAAATTCAATTTAATTAAAGTTAATTAAATTAAATTAAATTCAATTAAATTAAAGTAAATTAAATTAAACTAAATTAAGTTAAATTAAATTAAATTTAATAAAATGTTATTAAATTAAATAAAATTAAATGAAATTAAATAAAATTAAATAAAATTAAATAAAATTAAATAAAATTAAATAAAATTAAATAAAATTAAATAAAATTATATAAAATTAAATAAAATTAAATAAAATTAAATAAAATTAAATAAAATTAAATAAAAGTAAATAAAATTAAATAAAATTAAATAAAATTAAATTAAATTGAATAAAATTAAATTAAATTAAATAAAATTAAATAAAATTAAATAAAATTAAATAAAATTAAATAAAATTAAATAAAATTAAATAAAATTAAATAAAATTAAATAAAATTAAATAAAATTAAATAAAATTAAATAAAATTAAATAAAATTAAATAAAAGTAAATAAAATTAAATAAAATTAAATAAAATTAAATTAAATTGAATAAAATTAAATTAAATTAAATAAAATTAAATAAAATTAAATAAAATTAAATAAAATTAAATAAAATTATATAAAATTAAATAAAATTAAATAAAATTAAATAAAATTAAATAAAAGTAAATAAAATTAAATAAAATTAAATTAAATTGAATAAAATTAAATAAAATTAAATAAAATTAAATAAAATTAAATAAAATTAAATAAAATTAAAAAAAATTAAATAAAATTAAATAAAATTTAATAAAATTAAATTAAATTAATTTAAATTTAATTAAATTAAATTAAATTATATTAAATTAAATTAAATTTAAATGCCCTTAAAGGCAGCGAAATGCAAGAAAAACATATTTTCAGTTTTCAGGTGAATTATCTCAGAATAACAACTGAAATAAGTTGTAAAGTCATCTAAAAATTCAAGTATTGTTTTTATATAACAAAACAAAAAATTGTCGATTTATTGACATTTTCATTTTCGGTCCCGGTAGACCATTCTGTGGAAATGCTCATATATTAATAAATAAATACTAAATTAAAAATTTGTAATTAAAAAACAAACAAATCAAATAAAATAGAACCGCAAAAACCCATTTTAGAAATGTCTCTTACAACGTTATTTGCGACTACATTTCAATCAAACATCATATAATAATAATTAAAGTTAATATAATTTTGAAAAACATATGCCTACAATGTGCGTAGGGTAGATTTAAACAAAACATGCCTACATTTTTTTGGTAAATTGCAAGAAAATTCAGCTATTTTTTCGTTGCGGCTAAATCATTTTAAGATATGTTTCGTGCATCAAAACTTAACATATGCTCTCTATTGTTCTCCATTATTATGCTCACATCGTTACTTACTCGTCTCTCACTCTCAAAAGCTTTACATCGTTCGCTCGCTGACTCTCACAAAGCTTTAACGTGGATTGATGATAAATCCACATTAAATCTTTACTGTGCCATTCGGCTTTATGGCGGTGGCGCATCTTTGTATTATATGATCTTTGCAGATATTATATAAATTTTCAATAACCCTAACAAAGAGGTAATATAACAAAACGATGTGACTCGAAATAAACATCTGAAGATACTAAGCGTGGAGACAGCAAATATGATCCAACACGTTTTTTTTCATAAGAGTTAAATCTAACCGGATCACAGACCCATTTCGTTAAATTTGACAGTTTGAGTTCATTGACTTGAGCTCATTGAGTTGAAAAGAGGTTCATGACCTCTCGTGTCAAAAAAGAGCACTTGTAAACAAGAACAGTAGTTTATACATAAACCCAATGCGAACCAATGCTTACGATGCTACCAAAACGAACCAATCAGTTCGTGCAAAACAAAAACAATACAAGCATAAACAACGAAACAAAAACAAAGAAAGCAGTAGGCACATTATAAGCAGCTGATGATTGAAAAACATGCATTTTTCTTCTTATATTTCACTATTTTGTGACCTAAATATAATATTGACAAAATCCAAAATTAGATATTCATTCAGCGCAGGATATATCTGATATTTTAGTACGATATTATCTTTGAACGATAAGTATTAAAGGCTGTAGGTATACCCTAAAGTATTAGCCAAAAAAGTTGCATGACCTTGAAAAAATCTGTTAAAACGTCTCCATACAAACCGCGTTGTAAGACGTAATTCTACGTCAAAATAAAAAATTGCTTCATAAAATGAACTCGCTAGTGCCGCAACTAGTACGAAAAACATGGTTTCGAGATAAACGCAATCAAAGTTTGTGAACAAAGAAAAATAAAAATGCGCTCTCACTTATCCGGCTGTAACTTTTGAACCCGTAGGAAATTTTCCAAGAAATCTTAAGAATATTTGCTAAAATCCAAAATTATAAAGAAAGATTTTTAAAAATGGCGAATGTCATGTCCCACGTTAAGCAATACATTTTCGAATATATCTCTTGTCTTTTTACCTTTCTTTAAGTCGTGTTATTCTTCAATATTGCATTATCTAGCCATTAAAAATTCGTATATTTTAAATTTATATTTATTCATATTCACATTAAATGAAAAAATCATCGTCCTAAGTATAAATCTTTGAAGCTAAGTTCACACTCATTGCATCTTAAAACGATTTAATCCTACATACCTCTTAAGTTAATGTCTTGCACTACATTTCTAATAAAGCATTTCAAACTACATTTCAAACATTGCACTACATTTCAAATATTTTTATACAAAAAAAAACTTTTCAAACTAAAAGAATATATAAAATGCTATTGGCATAACGGTACTGGTTTAAATATCGAATATCCAAGCTTGAGAAGATATTTCAATAAAACTGTTAACAGAGATAAAAAAAAAAAAATTGAACAATGCAGCTGGAGCACAAAAAGGATTAGAAAGAATTAAAAAAAAAATACGAAAAAATACAAAAACCCAGCAGCAATAAATCTCACAAATCTAACAAAAATCCAATCGCACCAACAGAGGCTCAAATGAGCATCCATGAGATACGACCGTGCTGGCGCTGGTGCACTTAATGCAACAAATACAATAAAAAAAGCTGCAAGCTGCAGGCAAAAGCCAGAGGCAAGAATATAACAAGGATGCAGTAGCGCTTGCGGATAAGCGAGAGAAGTGAACATGAAAGACAAGCGGCTTGGCTGAAGCATGAGCAGCGTCAGAGCAACAATTGGCTGATTTTGAATGTGTCGAATGTATGTCGATAACAATGTTGCTGATGCCGCTGTCTTTGCAGTTATTGCTGCTGTTGCAGTTGCAGATGCAGATATTGTGCCGATGAACGCTGTATCTGTTGGTTGAAAAATCTGCAGAAAATGTATCTGTAGCTTTAACAATTGTAACTGCGTCTGATTGCTTTAGCTACGACATCTATAGATGCATATAATACATATGTGTATGTGTGTGTGTGTATGTGCTGAATGCAATATCGATTTTTAATGAAATTCTCAATAAAGGATGCAATTGCTGTGTGGTTGCATGTATTTGTGTAGTTGTGGTGATGGTGGGCACAACGGTGAAGTAGGCGCAGCAAACCATGGCATGAAGTGAAGAGGTTTCAAGTTACAAATACCATGCTTAACAAGGACTTGAGTGAAATGAGATTGAGCAGCATTTACAACAACGACAACAACTATTAAGACAACAACAACAACAACAACAACAAGAACAGCACCGCTAAAAGTCAATAGCAATCACAGTGATTGTTGAGCAAATGCAGAGTGATGTTTTATTACGTTTGAGTGGCTGTGTGTGTGTGTGTGTGTTTGTGTGTGCAAAGTTGTGTGTTTTGTACCCATTCAGTTATGCATTAATGAATGTGTATTAGTGCAGCTTAAATATTCAATACACTCAACAAAATATATACATAGCTAAATTCAAATTCAAAAATAAAAAAAATACTTAATACTAAATACTAAATACTAAATACTAAATACTAAATACTAAATACTAAATACTAAATACTAAATACTAAATACTAAATACTAAATACTAAATACTAAATACTAAATACTAAATACTAAATACTAAATACTAAATACTAAATACTAAATACTAAATACTAAATACTAAATACTAAATACTAAATACTAAATACTAAATACTAAATACTAAATACTAAATACTAAATACTAAATACTAAATACTAAATACTAAATACTAAATACTAAATACTAAATACTAAATACTAAATACTAAATACTAAATACTAAATACTAAATACTAAATACTAAATACTAAATACTAAATACTAAATACTAAATACTAAATACTAAATACTAAATACTAAATACTAAATACTAAATACTAAATACTAAATACTAAATACTAAATACTAAATACTAAATACTAAATACTAAATACTAAATACTAAATACTAAATACTAAATACTAAATACTAAATACTAAATACTAAATACTAAATACTAAATACTAAATACTAAATACTAAATACTAAATACTAAATACTAAATACTAAATACTAAATACTAAATACTAAATACTAAATACTAAATACTAAATACTAAATACTAAATACTAAATACTAAATACTAAATACTAAATACTAAATACTAAATACTAAATACTAAATACTAAATACTAAATACTAAATACTAAATACTAAATACTAAATACTAAATACTAAATACTAAATACTAAATACTAAATACTAAATACTAAATACTAAATACTAAATACTAAATACTAAATACTAAATACTAAATACTAAATACTAAATACTAAATACTAAATACTAAATACTAAATACTAAATACTAAATACTAAATACTAAATACTAAATACTAAATACTAAATACTAAATACTAAATACTAAATACTAAATACTAAATACTAAATACTAAATACTAAATACTAAATACTAAATACTAAATACTAAATACTAAATACTAAATACTAAATACTAAATACTAAATACTAAATACTAAATACTAAATACTAAATACTAAATACTAAATACTAAATACTAAAAAATTTAAAATGTGTAAAATTTGTCGTGAAAAAATTATTTTTTTATTGGTTTTTGTTTACTTGCTGAGTGTGTTTAGCACTGCATCAACATGATGATGATGATGATGTGCGGCTATATGTAACCGTTGTGGTATGGCAATCAAATTACATATTAGTTTGAATGATGGGCGCAGGTGTTTGTGTGTGTGTGTGTGTTGCTAAATAATTGCAATTCGTTGTTCACACGCACAATATATGCCCATCACCCACCAATACTTGTACATCAACGCCTTGCTAACTAAGTGTGGCTTTAAGTATGGCTTTATTGTTATGGGAGTAGCCTTGATGTTGTTGTTGTTGTCACTTATTGTTGTTGTAATTGCTTTTGTTACTGCCATTAAGCCCTGATTTGGTTTTGAATTTCATTATGACGCGCAGTAAAACGAAATGCAAGCTTGTTAGTATATGTGTGAGTGCCTATGTGAAACCACATGAATATTCACCTATACACACATACTTCCTTACGAAGCTTACCTAGCTCTGCATGTGTGCTCATATTGTCTGTGCATCCGCCACTTTGCTGGTGTTCATTTGCATCAGTCGCGCCGCATGCAGCTATGCTTGCTACATAGCTGCGCGTTTGAGTGCGTTCGTGTGTGTGTGTCTGCCTATGTCACTGCCGGAAACCACTACGGAAACGGAAATGACACTACAGCGGAAGGAAGTTGATGCGTTGAACTTGAAGGGCTTTATATGTATTTTTTTTTCTATTTTTTTTTTGCTGTCACAAATTAAAGTGTAAAATTGTCGGTAAAAATATTTACCTGATGCAGGAAATTGCGCTTTTTATGCTGCTTTTGTGTCGCATATGGCACAAAAATGAAATGGCATGAGTTGAGTTACTGAAATTTGCTTGCAACCATTTTAGAAGAGCTATAGTATAAAATTAAAGCATAGCGTGACAACGTCTCCAATAATATTAACTGCGTTAAAAGTATCAATAAATTTAATAGAAAAGTAATCAGCTAAGTGTATTATTTAAATTCCACTAAAATTTAGAATATTTTCAATGTTCTTTTTTTGCTGGCATTCTTAAATTTATTCAAACATTCTCCGTTATAAATTATTTAAGAAATGACAAGTTTGATAGGTGCGATGGCAGAGTTGCTATAACCTTAAATTCTTGTCTGAGCTGAAGGTTTTTTATATGTCCTCCTGGTCTGAATTTTTCATAAACTTGCATAAATACTGCCTAAGTACTTATGTGTGTGTCTTTACTCTCTTGCCGATGTATTGTGTAGGCAAGGGCCTAGCTAGTGTTGGTGTCAGAAATTAAATTTTGCAGCTCTTTAGTTGGTTATACTAAATCTTATAAAATTAAAGCATGAGTTATGATTATTTTTTGAAATGCAAACAAGCATATTTTAATATTTGTTTTTAATATATTTTTTTTCAAAAATGAATTTCAATGATCTTAACTTATTTGTATCATTTCAAAAAATATTTCGGTCACTAGCACAAGCCTTTAAAAGCTTTCTCAATGAAAAACTTAAGTAAATCTAAAATTATTTTTAAAGCCAGGAATTTTCCTCATTCAAGAAACTTTTTAAAGTTTTTTTTGCACAGAATATTTTGGCTTGCAATAGGCATTACATCCCCAAAAACCTTTCTTTAACAAAATGTTCGCACTACAAACTTTTTATATTTCTCGAATAATTACCGAAAAATATTTAAAAGTCTTAGGCCCGTTAACTGATCTCAATTTTAAACAAAGTTTAGCTTAAACAAAGTTTAAAATTCCTTAACCTCAGTTTAAATTTTAACGCCGATACCTCATCTCAAAAAATCTAAGTTTAACTTGGTGAGGCAAGTTTAAATTTAAACACAGAAATTCTAGATTTAAAAAATTTAAACTTAGATTTTGTCAAAAATTCTCTGAGAACATTGGAAATATTCTCAATCATAAACAAAATATAAAAAATAAAAAAATCATACTTCAAAAAAATCAAAACAAAAAACAAACATATTTTAAGTTTTGAAAAAAAATATTCCAATGAAACAGACAATTTGCATTATTTTATCAAAAATTTTTGAAATATTTTGATGTTCTACGTCAAAGTTGTAGAATTTTTACGACAGTGCCGCTCAAATATGTTTTTTAATCTCAGTTTAAATTTTTAAACAGAGTTTAAGAAAACTGCCGATAAAAATGAGATAAGTTACGAAAATAATTTTAACTGAGTTTAAAATTTAAACTCTGTTTACGAAATCTGAGATGAAGGAATTTAAACTTCGGAGATCAGGATGAGTACAAATTTTTTGTGGTTTCTTAAAAATCAATAAAAAAAAATAAAAATATTTTTACCACCCAGTTTTTCATAAGATATTTATTGATATTTTAACAATACAAAACAAAATTTAAAAAAAAAATGTGAATTTAAAACTTTAAGCGCGGTTTTCTGTAAACTACTTTATTTTAATACGTCTGATTTGATTTTTTAAGTTCTAATGAAGCGATTATCTTTTTTTAAAGAATTCAAAACTTTACATGAAGGGCAAAAAAGCACTTTTTTTCAAACATATGTCATTTTGTAAAAAAAACTTTTTAAATTTCCAGAGATCAGACAATAGCGACATGACTATATCTATCTATACTTAGCACGCCTTCTTATGGGCGTTACACACGTCGTGATAAAATAACTTATTAAAAATATTTTTTTGTTTGTTCTTTAGATCACCGGGAGGGTTGGAATCATGTCAAGAAGAATATATCCTTATTTCTCTCTCCCCCCCCCCTTCTAACTAACCGGCAATTTTTTCAAATTTCCAAATTAATTTTTTTTTTTTGTATTGTTAAAACATAAATAAATCTAATATGGGCATTTCCATGGTGTCAAACGTGACTGTTGAACACATTTGAAGTGAAAAAAATGTCATAATAAAACAAATTTAAAAAAAACAAAAGGCGAGCCTTATAGCTCGCAATTATTGCCCTTTGTGAGCCCTTGAATTATTGGTATTGTCAATTTTTGGGTTCTCAAGATATTAGCAAAAAACCAAGGTGGTCGCGCGTGACCACAAACAGAAGTGGTTTTCGTGGCAAAAAATTCAAACATGGGCAGCAATGTTTTTATGTAATTTTTTCAAGTGTTGTGCATTGATGCTCCTTAAAAATGGCTAGCATTGTAGACATAAAGGCTTTATATTTTTTTATTCAATAAAAGAGATGGTCGCACGTGACATGTCGAACGTGACACTTTTTCGATCACCATAGATGTTTTTTTTTCTGCTGTATAATGAAATACAAATAAAAAAACTATGCATAGGTCAACAAAAATATTTATTTAAACAGAATAATAAAAAATTTCAAAAATTTCATGAGTATGGTTTTGTGTAAGTATAATAAACATCTATTTTTTGTGTTTTTCATCGTTGTTTGTGCTCATCTACATTTAAAATAAGAATTTGTTAAGTGCGTATTATTAATAATTGATCTATGTAATAGGCCGGAACATTCTTATATGGATAAAAAAAATGTCAACCGGTAGGGGTCTCAAAAGTTATAGGAACTCATTAAAATGATTTCTTCATACTTTTTTTTCAAATCAGAGAAAAACCGCCCAAGCAATTTTGATTCTCCTGAAGGTCCTTTTTGGTAATAAAAACATGTTTTTTGCTTGTTACTTTTTATTTTTCACAGAACGATGCCCACATCTTCTTAAATGTTAATTTCTGACTCATACTAACATTTTAACATAGCAAAATTGTTTAAACTTTGTTTCATTAAAAATCTTATTGACCACCAGAAATTTAATTTTTTTGCTTGTCAACTATTTTCGATACAAAATAGTTATGAAAGTAAAAGTCACAGAACATTTTAACATTTAACTCCTGCAACGGGAAAGCTAGAACGGGCATTGTACAAGGGGTGTGGCTTCGCCCATGTAAGGCATATTTTTTAAATTTAATCGCTTTTGAAATAGTAGTCAAAGAAAGACTACACAGAAAAAAGAAACGTGGTTTGGAGTTACTATTTGGTGATATTCCACTACTGGAAAATACTTGAAAATTAGAACGGTTATTAGAAAAGGAGACAAAGACAGCATGAACGTGCCGAGTACCAGCTAGTATTTCATAAAAAAAATGGCTAATAAACTATTCTTAGTTTTTTTCTAAGAATTTAAAAAACACACAAAATGTTTACCCCTAGACTAGAAAACCTCTTTAACCTGATGGCGGCCGGGATTTTTTTCGTTGATATATGCCTACTTTGGTGGGATACTTTCATATAATTATCCCCCAATGGGCCTCGGAAACCATTGTTGGAAAATTGATCCCAAAAAGGAGTCCTGCCTTGGGGCTTATTCTTGGGGGGGGGGTCGCTGATCACGAATCCGTTGTCAGAATTTCAACGCAGAAATCCTATTTGAAACCAATTTTTCAACTGTGCATGCTTAGTACAAGGCTGCCATCTTGGAATTTTGAATTTTGGGCAACCCCAAAAACCCTAAGATATTTGCAAGATAATGCAAAGATGGATCCAATATAAGGTACTTCGATTTGAAAAATTTTACATAAAATTATAAAGTTTTAATCAAAAAAGTAGTTGAAGTAGTTTTTCCGTAAATAAATACGTTCCGAGCAAAATATTCTAAATATCTGTATTTTCATATTTTGAGAGGTAAAAATAAATATTTATTGTCCTGTCCGTAGGATTTGAGCATTTTGAAATGAAACTGTTCACTGTTTGCGATGATTATGAGTTTTAAGTGAAACCTAATAAGGATATACCTTTATTACATAAAATGTGTAAAATTAAAAATATGTATACTAGGGTGCCTCGACCTTTATGGTGGGGGGAAAAAAATTGTCATTGCCACCGACTTAAAATAAACCTTGGTCTATTCTAAGATGAATGCACAATATTGTTTTGCTGTAACGATAGCCGCCAGTGCCAGCTTAACCATTTTGAAAAACCTACAAAAACCGTGTTTTTCGTAAAAATATTTAATGTAGTTACAAAAATAAAAAACAAATGGTCGGAAATAGTAGTACTGAAGAAGATCTTACAATCTGATCTGATGATGAATGTCAAGTCTTTGTCGCCTGACCAAAGATATTACGAATTTTTTGTTGGGAGGTTTTTTTCAAAATTGTTTAGCTCACTGGCGATTTTCGTTACAGCCAAAAAATATTGTACATTCGTCTTAGAATAGATCAAGGTGTATTTTAAGTCGGTGACAATGACAACTTTTTCTGATGAGGCATCCTAATGTATAGGTATAGCTAGAAATTTTTGATGATAAAATTTTGAATTTTTCATCTATCATTTAAGGCATATTTTTTGTATTTTTGAAATCTGATTTAAGATTTGTAAACAAGGGACTTTAATGGAAACAAATCAAGAATTGTTTTTATCGGTTTGAGTTTTTGTCTATTCTTCGGTACCAATGTGGTAGGGGGGAGGGGGGGGGTGGTTGTTCAACTCAAAAAACCTTCTTTGGCTAAATACCTGATGTATACCATTATTTCCTCCCTGAAGTCCCCAATTAGACAAATTTATTTCTATTGAAAAACTTTTTGTATCAGATGGAGATTCGAACTCGGGTGCACCACGATTCGATTACATTAGGATTGACTTTCGTAGGAAGTCAGCAAGAAAAGCTAGTAGTACGAAGTATAAGGTTTTATTTTTATTAAACTGTTTATTCGTATGTATTCCTTGTATTGTTTTCGTGTCAGGCCATTTTTACTTTGAGACCAACCAATATTTTACTTTACGTTCCAATTTCCAATATTTTTATCTCTATTGTATAAGGGTACTGTGTAAGGGATATATTAATTTTGTTATGATGTGTAATAAAGGTGTGATAGGTTTAGAAAAGTATGTATTTTATTGGACAGCAGCACTTCTTGAGTTGATTAAGAATGCCCATTAGACTGTATCTTATTTTTAAGTCATTCGATTTAAGCTCCAAAAACGAAATTTACTTTGGTTGGGTCTAAGAAAATTTCGTACAAAATTTGGCCCTTATGGACTCGACAACTACTTCAAACCCGAAGGGATTGTACGTACAAAATTAGGTGTTTATAAAAAATATTTTTATATAGGGCTCATTTCATTTCGTTTTAAGATTGATTGATTTTAAGATGTCCCAAGGTTTCAAAATGCTTAAACATAATGCAATTATTTAAATTGTTTTCAACGTTTTGAATCTAGACAAAATATTTAACGTTTCTTTTCAACCCGGAGTTTGTTAACTTAAATTGTCAAAAAAAAAAAAAAAACATAAAAATCATTAAAACTAAAAATAATTTTGCAATAGGAGTAACTAAGAGTCCATTTTAATTCAAGAACCAAACATTCATTTGAACAGGTGCATTTGAGGATTTATGTTTTCGTTCCTCATGCTAATGTTTTCTCGTGGTCTAGTTGAGACCAAATGGTAATGGAATATATTTCGTTTGTGAAGCGTAAATCGAATGAACCTCAAAATTTCTCATACAAATAAGGTACGGTTTAATGTCCATCTTTCGATTTGTCTGTTCATCTGTCTGCCGACTCTATTACAGCCGTTAATTTAAGCTATCGTAATGAAATTCGATAATAGATTTTTTTTTCACAAAACAAATATCAAATTTTAAAATGAGCAAAAACTCAAATTAATACTAAACCTCCCATACGAACTGATATCCTCAAAACGGAAAATCTCATAAAAATCTTTAAGAAATTATTCGAAATTCTCATCATTTCTTACAAAAGGACGTCATCAAAATACCAAAACCTTCACAAATTTTAAGTATCAAGTATAATATGATACCATTTGACTTCATATTGCAATTATTAGCTTTGACATTTAAAACGTACATACAAAGTGACGTCATCAAAATAATTATTACTATAACATAATTCCGTAAAATGTGAGTGCGGAACGCTTGAATGTTTTGAAAATTTCATGGCATATTTTTAGGCATTTTTTTGTTTTCGAATTAATTCAAAAAAATTTCACAAAAAATTTGTAAACTTATTTCGTTGTACCTACTGTGATTTCCGTTTTTACTTTAAGGTATATTTTATAAATATTTGGAGCCAGAAATTGTTAATTGCACAATTTAAAATCGAATATATTGTCATCGCTGATTTATAATTCAGCTTAAAGAAAATCAATATTTCACGTTTTTTCTCTTATAAAACCGGGCCCGTCATTTTTGACGGGAAAGAACTAGTATAACCTACAAAGCACCGATTATAAGCACTTCGACACGTCTGTGTGGGTATTTGAACTACGGTTATGCCGAAAATAACACTTCTTAATTTGGAATTCCTTTAGTTTTCACAGTTGTACTTTTAAAGTTTTAACTATGAAATTATACAGTAGACCGGATCGAAATTTAGATTCCGCCGGTCGGGGTCTCAAAAGTTAGAGGAACTCATTAAAATGATTTCTGCATACTTTTTTTTCAAATCGGAGAAAAACCGCCGAGGCAATTTTGATTCTACTGAAGGTCCTTTTTGGTAAAAAAAACATGTTTTTTGCTTATAACTTTTTATTTTTCACAGAATGCATACCCACACCTGCTAAAATATTAAATTTCTTACTTATACCAATATTCTGGTATTCAAAAAATTTAAAAATTATGTTCCATTATAACTCTGATTGACCACCAAAAATTTAGTTTTTTAATATTTTTGAAAAGACATTTTTTTAAAACCGCTTTAAAAGACACATTTTTTTTTTAGATTTACGTGAAAGTGTTATGGTTGGAAAGGTATTAAGTTCTTCTTTCTTTTTGTGTATCACTTTTATCAAAGCTGTGTGCGAAAACTGACAGAATGTGAGAAATCGACTTTAGAAATCTGATAAAATGAAGCATTTCTTATTCATACAAACAATAAATTTAATTTGTTCACTGCTTTATCGTTTCCAGTTATCCAGTTTTCGATAATTTTTGTTTTTTTAATCACATAGCTTTGATGAAAACGATACACAAAACGAAAGAAGAACTTAATACCTTTCCAACAATAACAATTCCACATAAATCTAATAAAAAATGTGTCTTTTACAGCGGTTTTATAAAAATGCCTTTTTAAAAATAGCAAAAAATTCAATTTTTGATGGTCAATAAGAGTTATAATGAAACAAAATTTTAACAATTTTTTTATGTCAAAATGTTAGTATGAGTAAGAAATTTAACATTTAAGAAGATTTGGGTATGCGTTCTGTGCAAAATAAAAAGTTATAAGCAAAAAACATGTTTTTTTTTACCACAAAGGACCTTCAGGAGAATCAAAATTGCTTCGGCGGTTTTTCTCCGATTTGAAAAAAAAGTATGCAGAAATCATTTTAATGAGTTTCTCTAACTTTTGAGACCCCGACCGGTTGAAATTTTTTGTATCCATATAAGTATGATCCGGTCTATTATACAGAGACCAAAATAAGATTTTTCAACAATGTTTTATAAAGTTTCAAAGTGAGATTGCTAATTTGATTTTAATTTTGTCTTTTGTAATTTCTGTGCAGTTCAGATAAAATAGGAGTGGACCACTTGGACTTTTTTTAAGTCGTAAAAAATCAAGCAAAAAAGAAAATTTAAGCACCTGCAGGTTAATTAAAACAAATAAACTTCTTAAAGTTAATGCTTTGGTCGTTAACAAATTGTATGTTTTAAAAAACAAATGAAATTGCAAAATTTTGGTAAATAGCTTCAGCAAATTTAAACAACATTTAAACAATACCAGCTGTTAAGCCTTGAGTGTACCGTAGTATACAAAAATTCAGTGTTACCAACTTTTGTGTACTTGAGTTGTTGCACAGATTGTTGTTTTAAGCTAAACATTAAATTAAGTGCCGCTGCTGAGGTCATAAACGATGATGGACTCGCTTACTGATGGGAGTGGGTAACAGTTACACAAGTCTAAGATTATGACTGATTACTAGTTGTTAGCAATAAGAAAAGCATAACAGACAATAGCAACAATATTATTATTGTTTAGAAAAACATTAAAGTAATGTTCAAAATTGTTCGAAACCAAGTGAAAATCATAAAACAAATAAAAAAATCTATTTAATGCCGGACAAAACGTCACTGACAGACTGACTAACCGACTGTCTGGCTGATTGAAAGCGAAACTAAGAGCAAATATCTTGTCTGCATGATTTTATGAGGTAATAAAAAACAATATATCTCAGACAGCTCAATACTTGCTAGTTTTTTTTATGCTAAGCAAAAGATTAAGAATAAAAAATATTGGCATTAAATAAAGAAAACTCATCTAGATTTAAAGAAAATTTAAGTGTTTGGTACAGCAGTTAAGGCTCAATTAACAAAAGTGTGTAACATACAATATAGAAAAAAAAAAAAAAAAACAGTAGAGAAACAAATAAGCACATTATTAGTGTTGCTGTTTTGTAATGTTAACAATTAATAGCACAAAAATAGCAAGCATTAAATAAATTGGCCGTGAAACATTAAAAACAAAAATTAACGCATGACTGGCTTGTATTTATAGCTTATATAATAAGCTTGCGCTTAGCTCTTTGTGTGAATGAGTCTCTCTCTCTCTATGTGTATTAGTGTTTGTGTGTATGTTTGTGTTTTTGACTAAGGACGTTTAGGATGCAGCAACTTGTTCTTGCAATTAACCTAGATATCTAATTGTACAAAAATTATTTCAATTTAAGAGGCTCGTTCACAGCAGCGGACAACTTGATTTATATGGTGTGTGTGAATTTTGTGCAGAGAGAATAAATTCAAAAAGTTTATTAATGCAGTTAAAATAAAGCTATATATTTTATTATACTTTTTATGTCTTATAATATCTAAGGTGAGTGCAGAATCTAAAACGAGCAAAATCTTACTCACAAAAATTTGTCTACATTTAAATTAAAAGTAAAAACAATAAATTGAAAAATCAAACCAAAAGCTCAGAAATAACTTTAAAACTGCAACGGTAAAATATAAGCAAGTTTATTTTTTTTTTAGAAAAAAATTCAAAATTTTCATTCAGCAAAAACAGTAAAATTATTATGATTTTGTATTTTTAGAAGCTTAACAATTAATATTTGGACGCTATATTAAAGCTGTTAGGTTCATATTTTTGTTACTATTTATAATAAACTAGCAATACCCGGCGCGCGTTGGTATGCCTTAGACCAGGGGTCTCCAAACTACGGCTCGTGGGCCAGAACCGGCCGGCGATTATCATCAATCCGGCCCGAGACAGCTTTCCTGGTGTGCCCAGCATATGGCCCACTCTATAATTTAATCAGCCCAATCATGAAACATTTTCTCACGGGAGTTCTAAATGGGAGTTTCCGGTTTTAAGATAGCAGATAAAGATATCTCGTTTTTTTTTTATTTTACATTCATGAATATTGGCGGTTGATGAACAAAATTGCATCAAAAATTTCCAAAAAGTATTTTAACTTTATCTTAAAAACGGAAACTCCCATTTACAACTCCCGGGAGAAAATGTTTCATGATTGCGCTGAATGCAATAAATCAAATCAAACACATTAATCTCCTAAGATAATAATGAGATATTTTATATAACAACTTTACCAATTAAAATTATGGTAAAGTTGATGAAATTTATACAGCTGTGACTTTCCATTTAACTTGAATCTGTGAACAGATTTTGTGCATTTTGGAAAATTTTTTTTTTAAAAAGAAAAAAACCAAAGCAGCAGATTTACAGATCTGATCAAATTGTGTGAATATAAGAATCTTGTAAAAGTCCACCAATATTGACATTTTTTAAAAATCACATCGCTAAATAACAAATCTATAAATTCCATTTGAAGTCCTGAATTAAGGGTTTCTATACCAGTGATATACTAATTTCGAAATATCTTGATATTGTCTGTAACTGCGTTTATGTCAGAAAAATGAAACTTAAAATATATTTTTAAATTACCGAGAGCTTCAATTGCAAAATCAACGGTATATGGAGTCCAAGTTTGCGAAATAAAAGTTTCACATGTATTTTATGACATACAACATTAACTCAATAACTCAATAAGAAATATATGTTAAATCTAGAAATTATCTTTGACTTGGCCGAAGTTAAAATACCCCAACAGCCTCTTTCCAAATTCGGAGTTATTTAGGCTTTATTATTTTGATGACTTCACTTTTTATGGGGATAGGCGTAACTTTCATCCAATTTTTTCAAAATTCAAACACAGAGTACGTTTAAAATATCAAAACTAATATGTGCCATGCATTATTTTCAACAATATCAATTAAGGTTGACGTGATTTTTATTCAAATTTTCAATATTTCAAACTAGGTGGGGGCATTTTAAATCAAAGCTTATAAGTCAATAACTTATAAATAAACAAACATAGAGTACGTTTAAAATATCAAAACTAATATGTGCCATGCATTATTTTCAACAATATCAATCAAGGTTGACGTGATTTTTATTCAAATTTTCAATATTTCAAACTAAGTGGGGGCATTTTAAATCAAAGCTTATAAGTCAATGTTAAGTTGTTATATATAAAGCAACTTTAGATATGCTGGCTTTCATTAGATTTAAAACATTATCGAACTTGATCATAATTTTTTAGAAAAATACCGACTTGAATACCTAATTTCGTGTCAATATTATTTCGTGTCCATCTTTTCTTACCTATACTTAAATATCATGCCTCCTTGTGCGAAGGGTATATAAATTTGACAGATGTTGTAATATTGTCGTCAATGTGCTTGAGCTATGATATGTCCAAAATGATTTACAAACGCAGTAGAACTCGCAACACGGATTAATACGACGTCATACATACATACATGAATACACACAGACTAAGCAGTCTCAAAATGTAAATATGCGCGGTTTTCAAAACTCGCTGATGTATTTAAATCAATTTTCAAAATTATAATGGCATGTTAATCTGATGTCCTAGCTAGATCTTGGCCCTTGTGGTTTTATGGAGTATTCAATCTGGCCCTTAGACTTAAAAGTTTGGTGACCCCTGCCTTAGACAAACACATGTACTTCATCTGAAAAAAAATGTGGCAGCACTGCTCAAGAGACTAAACTGAGAGCAACTCCCCACACAACATGGCAGCCGTGCTGTGTTGAGAGTAACTCTCACATCAAAAGGTTAAGCATTGGTTTTCTGCTGTTTGTACAGCATTAGCATGGATTAAAATATATGAATTCTGAAATAATCAAAGAAAAAGTTTTGTAAAAAACGTAGCACCCTATAGTAATTTCACCTATCATAGCAATTGAACAGTGAACAAATTATAAAAATCGGTTCAGCGGTTATTGATCACACTCGTCACGAAAAACGCCGTGAGTCTCCTTTATCTATATCTAAACTATTAGTTAGATATAGATAGATAATTTGTTTATAGATAGATAATTATTAGTAATAGTTTAGATATAGATAGATAATTTGTATGAAAAATAAAACTATATTAAATCATACTTATATACAATAAATATCATACTATAATAAATAACATTTTATAATTTTCACAGCAGCAACTTTTTTCTCACTTATTTAAAATATGACATACAAAATATGCATTCTTATCCATTACTTAAAATTGAAATTGTGTCAGTCTTGCATTAGCGCAACCAAAGGGGGGTTTCGGGGTTTAAGCCCCCCCCCCCCTTATCAAATGAGTAAAAACCCCAAATGTATATTTCAATTCAATTCTCGCTGATTTATAATTTCTGGGTTTTGTTAAATTTTTGTTAAGTTCTGATTCTGCCCACTTAGGGGTTATTGACAATACATCGATTTGAGTTGTCTTTTTATCTTTTAGCATAGAACCCACTAAATCGGCTGAAATATTTGGGAGAAACTTAAGTTTTGTAATACAAAATAATAAAGCCTGAATTTGAGGACAATTGGTTGAGTCACTCGCCACCAAAATACTTAAAGAAATCCCCTCAATAATTGTCATTTTTCGTCCTGTTTTTGTCTTAATTTTTTTTATGCGCAAACCAAAACTCGGCAGGAATTAAGTTCATAGTGAAGTCCTGTGAATCAGTAAAAAAATTATTCCGATTGACTTCCGAAACTAGCGAAAAAAATTCACAATTTATAATTTTGAAACATACTTTCCCGAATCTGGTTCATTAAAAATTTCTCTAAATTTCAAAATATTATCTGATTTTATGATATAAAGGCTTAAGAGAAAAATATGTGTTGGTTTGTTTTTCTTCTTGATTAAAGTTATACCAATCAGCAGGAATACTAACTGCTGAAATGTTGAATTCTATCGAAATAATATTTTTTTAAGGATGTGTCTTGACGACACTTTTCCAAAGAGGGATTTTATTGAAACAGGTTTTGAAAATGGAAAATTATGGCAATAGGAATTATTTTTGACCTGTATCATGTGGCTTCACTGGATACTTGATTCCCATAAAGCATTTGGGTAAGTAGTAAGCGTTCAAAAAATTACTACATAAAATAACAAGTTTGAAGGAAATTTCTTCGGTTACGTAGGTTGTGAGGGACTCAACTCAAAATGTAAGAAACAAGTCGTAAAACGGCAGTACAACGGTAGCTTGCAACACAGAAGCTTAACAGCATAAAAACGATCATTTTTTTGTAGTTCGGCCGTTGCACGAACGTGATGGCATGAGTAAAAAAATTTATTTTTTTTCGGGGAGAGATCAAATTTTGACAACGAACAAGATTGCGTTATTCTATATTGACTTAAATATTTCAGTTGATATGAAGGGCGATTTTTGAAGCGTTAAATTTTTCAAAATAAAGTAATATATGAAATAGTTAGTAAAATATTTATTTGAAAATGTTCTTATTGAACCACATATCAAATTAGTGCAACTTTTCCAATTTGGGGGTAAAAAAAAGTCGGTTATCATCGTACAGTTCCTTGCTTTTTGTAACAGTACGATTTTCATTATTTTTGAAGAAGAACGATTCAATGATGTCGCCGGTCCACAAACCGCACAAAACAGTGCATATTTCTCGGTGCATTGGCAGATATTAATCTGCCTCTGGCTGCCCTTCAGACCAAATTTGGCAATTCAGTTTGTTGACGTATCCACCAAAATTTATCCAAAAATAAGCTTCGTCAGTGAAGAAAATTTTTGAATAATAAACTGGATCTTCATCCAATTTTTCTGAGTGCCCATTCACCAAACAAACGACGCACAGTGTTGCGAGCCCATACAAAAGTTGGACAAAAATAGAAGGAGTCGTCCGATTTGGATGAAATTTGGAGTGGTGAATTATTTAAGGTCGCTGATATCAAATATGAAAAAAAATTTAAAAAAAATAAATTCCATCATGTCTAAATTAAGGTTATAAATTTCAATTTTTGAGATTTTTAAGTTTTTTAAAATATTATTACCATATTTAAAATTCTTAAATTTACAATTTTTTTAATTTTGGTTTAATATATGGTTTATGATTTATCAAAAAAAATTATTGCTTTGAAATATGTTATATAGTTTAAAAGATATAAATATTTTTGTAAGAGTATTTTTGTACTAAACTATGCTGGAAAAACTTATATATTTTTAATACATTGACGTTTTCTTCTTTTTGAAAGATATTCGCTTTGAATAATAAAATGCAAATATTAATTTTACTAATAATTATTTAATATTTTCTTTATGTACATTATTTGAATTAAAAAAGTGCTAATCTTCATCTTTATTTTCATTATAAATATACAAATTGATGTTAGAATCTTCCTCAATTATCTTTTTATTATATTTACTTTTTCTTTGAGAAGATAAAAGAGGGTCTGATGAGATTACCAAATAGGTCATAAGATCTGTATTGGAATTTTCTCTTGAGCACTTCCGCGTGTGATTAAGACGAGTATATCGAATATTTTTGTGGCTTCCTTCTAAAGCTTCTTCAGATAAAGTTCCTGCGAAAATAATTATTGTGAAAAAATATATCTTAGATCGAATTACTTCAAACTACAATATTAAAAGTTTAGTCACCTATTGGTAAATCGAAACATTTTACTACTTCGCATCCATGTACTAAAACTTTGTGTACAGAGCAAGGCATATAATACCAATTGTAGCACTCTATGTACAAGTTCCTCGTTTTTCTCAGCAGCTTACTAAATTCATCAATTTTAATGATTTTGCCACATGAGAGGATTCTTAACACTAATGCAAAGTTGTATATAAGATCTTTGTTAAGTCCTGTGATTTCTGCAGATACTTCATAGTTTAAAAAAAACTTCCTAGCCGTATTTCCGTCGTTTGTGGTGCCATAACCTGTTTTTACATAATCCACTAGCAGGCCCAGTCTCTCTCTAAACTCTCTTTGTATTCGTGCTTTAGTTTCAGCAAAAACCGTTTTATGTTCTGCTCTTACTTGCCAGTTTTTAAATGCCAATCGATAGGCTATATGCTATCGGTTTTTTTTCCGGTATGATATATTTCTTGTATATATTAAAATACATATTATTCAAAACATGTCCTATAATATAAAAAAAATATCTAAAAAAACAGACTTAGATCATTTTTTAATAAAATAGATAAGAAACATGTTTGTTTACATTTGTATTGCTGTTAAAACAATAACAATTTTTCGAAAAATTATGAAAAATTGCATTTTGGACCATTTTTAAAAATTCGATTACTCAAAGAATCGGACGTATTCGGAAAAGTTTTTTATAGATTCTAAAAGATAATAAACCATACTTACAATGTTTGTTGGTTTCAAAGGTGATCTCAGCGGAACTTGGAAGAAGCTGACTAATAAATTTAACAAAATTTTTTATTTTTCCATAGTTTTATCAATTTTTGAAATTTTTGAAAAAATTCAATTTAACTTTTTTCTTCCCAATAACAAAAACCTTATTTTTTACTATAAATTAACTTTAAATGAAAATTAAAAATATTAAAATATCTTGAAAAATGAGTTAACAAAAAAAAATTTGCCTAAGTGCTCGGAAACGAAAATTGTACCATAAAAAAACTATGAAATTGTATTGACTTTAAACAGGTGTAGCGTCTCCAAAAATTATTTAATGGAACTAAAAATTTAAATTCTTCTTAATTGGAGTATTTCCTTTACAACGATACCCATTTTGTATGATTTGATGAAAAAAAATTTTTGATTTTTGTCCACTAGACGCAACACTGTGCGACGTGTTGGTAAGTCAACCGGTTTAAGTTCTTGCACCAGCTGTACGCACTTTTGTATGTTTTCATACCGAGATCATTCCGTAAAATGTTCCATGTGGTCGAATAACACAAGCCCAATTGTTGAGAACGGCGGCGAATTGCAAATCGTAATCTTCATTGACACTGACCGATTCAGCAGCAATATTCTTCTGGTACCCGAGAGTCTCCGCCTATGGGTTGGTGGATTTACGTCCAGTAAAGTGAAGCTGGTGCAAAATTTGGTCACGATACCTTGAATGACCTGTTCGGTGGGTCGATTATGACAACCATAAAATTGCCGTAATGATTGAATTCCTCTCAGAGAACGACTTAATAATAAAATTAATGATTTGCAGGAGCTGTTAGTCTATTCATAGTGAAATGGCAAACTTTACTGAGCATTTTTGGCTTTGCCACCAATGACCATTGAATTGCTGTGATATGAAGCTTTTGAAAAAAATAAATATGTGGCTTGCCCTGCCAGAAGATTGAACAAGGAAACATTAGTACAAATATAGAACGCATTAACCGCTACATCACATCCGCCATAATAACGTAAAATTGTTTTCATATATGAGCTCGACATTTGACAAAAACACCCCCCCTTCCGCTCTGGTTGCGCCCCTGCAGTCTTGCACACAATAATTCTAAAATACTAACGATGCACACTACAATTTTTAATTCTTAAGAAATAAATTTCAAGATCAACAAATAATTAAAAAAAAAAAAACAAACAAAACAAATTGGCCATTTCAGCCCTTCAAAGGACTCTCACCGAGCTATTAATGATCAATTGTGGTGTGTGTCTTCTAAAATGTTTGCACACAATTGACCGAGAACTGAACCTACATGTTTTATGCCGACTCCGAACGGCTAGAGTTCATGTTCTCAAGAAGCTTTACATGGCATTATTTACTCTATGAGGTTTGCCATTGGCTGCAGAGAGGGGGTGACCGATCAGAAATTGTTTTTTTTTATTGAAAAAACTTTTGCCGCGACTGGGAGTCCATCTCGGGCTTCGAGCATGCAAAGCCACACACTTAACCTGCATGCCACGGTCACCACTTATCATTTTACTTAAGAGGGGACATGACATTGGCCGTTTTTTTAAATCGACTTTTTTTATAATCACGGAAAAATTCCTACGGGTTTAAAAATTACAGCCGGATGAGTGAGAGCGCATTTTTATTTTTCTTTGCATTATTCATTGTTCACAAATATTGAAATCGTTTATCTCGAAACCATGTTTTTCGTACTGGTTGCGGCATCGTACTGGTTAGGTTCATTTTTTGACGAAATTTTTTTTTTTTGTATTTTTTTAAACTTGATTTGCTATCGTATGACACGAGCTTTTGTTTTAATTTTTTTCGATTTTTTATGAATTTTTAAAGTCAACATTTTTTTCGAAAAAACACACTTTCAAATTTGGAACATCACCAAAAATTGAAAAAAAATTTGAAAAAAAGCTCCTGTTATACGGTAACCAATTTTGTTAAGATTTAAAAAAGTAATTTTTTTCCAAATTGCACAATTTTTGCGACTCCCAGCGCTGCAACCACGAGCCCCCTTTTTGCTCTGCCGCCACTTTGGAGCTCTATAAAACCATGTTTGAATTTTTTTCTTGTAATTTGTTCAATTCTTTATAACAATTAAAAAAATTTTGAAAAATATTTGTTGTGACTGAGTTATGCATTTTTTAAAAAAGGTCTGTTTTCTTTTTTTATTTTTTTTATTTCTTAATTTTCTTTTATCTTTTTACAAGAACAATTAAACTGACTTTTCCACAAGTAATTTATTGCAGCAATTTCAGTTTTAGTAGTAGAACATAATTTATTACATAATTTAGAAACGATTTGTTAACATTTAAGTTTTCAAACTTTTTATCCATAATTTTTAAATATTTCGATAAGATTTTATTATTTTGAACTGTTTACACATAATTTCAACAAAAAACTGTAAAAGTAAAATTTCATAAAATGGAAAAAGCCAAAAGATGCACCCGCAAGGCAATTATTGAATTGAAGAGTGATGGGATATCATACGGATCAATTCAAATGCTTAAAAACGATGGTTTTCAATGCTATTGCTCATCTTCGACAATATAAAACCACGGAAAATGTACCACTCCAAAAAATACCGCGCAAAACTTCAGCACATATGATCAAAAGATTGTCCGACTATCACAACCTGATCCAAGGAAGAGCACAGCAGTCATCCAGCGTTGAAATTGGGGTCAGTGTATCAAAATGAACTGTTGCACGACTTTTAGTGGAAGCTGGCCTTCATGGAAGACTTGCACGCAAGAATCCCATGGTGGAAGGCTCGCAAAGAAAACACCGTAAAGAGTTTACCAAAGATCATGTATTTTGTCCGGTAAAGCAGTGCAAATACTTGTTGTGTGGAGTGTTAAAACAAAGATGAATAGCATTGATACTGATGGTAGAAAGAGTATCCAATGACCAAAAGGTAACGAACTTGATCTAAAGTACACTTCTTCGGTTGTTAACCATGGCGGTGGATCGATCTTTGTTTGGGGGAAATTTTCTTGGAATGTCATTGGTCTAATTCACTGTGTTTATGGCACAATGAACAACGAGAATACGTTTCTATTTTAAGAATTGTTATGCTGCTTTGGTATGTAGACAATATCTCAGTGATTTGGTCATTCCATCAGGATAATGACCCCAAGCATACGGCAAAGCTGACCAACAAATTTTTTTATTAAATTGCTTTGACAGTTCTTGACTGCTCATCGTCAAATCGTGATGTAAATCCCATCGAGCATTCATTAAATGATTTGAAAATGCCGTAAGAACACTTAACATAACAAATTTGGATGAGTTTTTAACAAGCGTCAAGGAAGCTTGGTGCGGTATTTGGTAAAACGATGTCAAGACCTTATCCTTAATGCAAAGACGATGTGTTGTAGTTTTAAAGCAAAACGTTTTTCCAACAAAATATTATACCTTAAGCATCACTTTTGTTAAGTTTTCACATATTTTACTAATTGTTTTTACCTAAATATAATGTATTTTGCAAGCGTTCCTAATAAGTTGTCACAGATATATTTAAGGTTTTAGAATAAAAGTTTCTTTTAAACCAACTGTACCATTAAAAACTTTTCAACTAGTTTTTTGTTTTTAAGATATATTCGTGTAGTTGCAGAAATAAGCAAGTCAATATGCATAATTGAAAAGTTAAAGAAGAAATCGGAAGATGTCTTATAATAAAATAATCGTTTCTAATTAGTTGTCAACAGCTGCACACATCACACTTTGACGGAAAGACGATGCAATAAAACAAAAAATTGTTGTTTTGAAAACCGTTCAAATTACACTAAAATGTCTGCTTGGAAAGTCAAATTTTTGAATTTGAAACTGAAGTTTTTTACACAATTGACATTTTTTACAATTGGAGAGTGTTTGAAATGATTAACAAGAGAATGTATGTTGGTTACAAATTTTTATTTACAAGAAAAACTGAAATTCGGCCAATTCATAAGCTTTCCGCAAACCATATCGGTTTCATATCGATTTCAAATTGATTCAAAGACAGGCTTTTTTAACAAATATTTCATTTCTATTTAAAAAAAAAACACAATTTCTGAAACTGATTTATTCGCACATCGACACTGAGAAAACAAAAAAAAAAACAACGCACATTTCAAAAACGATTAGTAAAATAATTAAAAAAAAAACATGCAAAAATAAAAATGCTTCCTTCAAAATACAAAAGTAAAATGAAACTTTTAGAAATAGCAATGAACGTCTTAACACATTTACTTAATTGAAAACGGTTTAACAACAATTTTATAAAAAATGCATGTTTTTGTCAAGATTTTCTGTCACTATTTAAGATGAGTAGTTTTAAATATGTTTTGCTACAGTTAACTTATCGTTGCCAATAACTCAGTGGAAGCGAGCTGGACTGGCATGCAGACGACGTTGGTTCGCATCCTGACTGTGCACATTAATTTAATAATTTAAATTATAATTCTAATGCAACAGCATTAACTCATTAATCAGAAAAACCGTCGAAATAAGTTCGCGCTTACAATCTTACAATTCATCAAAATATATCAAAAATACATGTGTTTTAAATGCAAAAAAAATTATTGCTGGTTTCGTCAGGTATTGAACTCTGGACGGTTGAGTATTAAACTCGACCGCTAGCAAGCTCGGCTAAGCTTGACCTTCGTAAAATATGATCAAAGTTCAAAAATTAACCCAGATTTTGCTCCTCTAACGTTTAATTTTATTTTAAAAACGCTCATTTTAAAAAGAGCTTCTAAAACATTCACTTGATTTTCTGCAATAAACGTTTTAAAATGAGCTGTTTAAACGTTCGTTTGATTTTCTACAGTAAAAATTTTTGAAATGAGCTTTTAAAAAATTCGTTTGATATTTTGAAATGAACATTTTAAAGAGTGCTTTAATTGCCAAGATAGAATATTTGATTTTATCCATTGATTTTATTAAATTATTACTTTTGATACATACACAATCAGGATACGAACATATTCATTTCAGTCAAGCACACTACCACTCAGCTATTAAAACTAAGACTAAAACTCATCTTAGATCAGAAAATCTTGACAAAAACAAGAATTTTTTATAAAATTCTTGTAAAACCGTGTTTAGTTTTTAATTGTTTTATTCCTTTTTAATTTTTTTTATTTTTTTCATAATTAAATATATTTTTCTTTTTTGAAGTGAAACTTCTTTGGCGGCGAGTGAAATTTCAAGGTCTCTTATTCGTGACGCTAGGCTAACTTTTTCAATTCATATGAAAATTTTAAAAAATTATTGCCGCTGCCGAGAATTGAACCCCGAACATCGTTGCTTAAGAGTCAGAATATATTCCTTAACACCACGTAGGCACATGATAAATAGCCAAACAAAATGTAATTAAAACTGAACGCGTAACATACTGAAAATAACATAATTAACATTAACATTAGATTAAAATTAACATTACATTATTAACATAACCGTAACATTAATTTTCATCCTACAAGTATGCAAGGAAAAAAAAATAGAAAAATAGTTAAAACAGGAGCAGAACGCGTTGGTGAATAAAGAGAGCGAATTAGAACTCTTAAGAATATAGCCGCAGCTGGGTCTACATCTAATGATGAAGGTAAGGTGATTGCAACAACGGCTGAGTTTCAAAATGCATTTTTACAAAGCATCAGTGAATTTTGGTGAATCTACAAAGAACAAATCCCCAAAAAACACACTGATGCTTTATAAAAATGTATTTTAGAACTTAGCCATAATCTCAACAAAATTTTAAAGCCAACCAAGTTGATGCACTCAACAATCAACGTTCGCTGCTTTATGAGGCCCTTTATCAACATAGCAATTATTATGATCAGGAAGCAGGAGGTAATAATGAACAAGATTTGCCTCTGCTTTCGGAGGCTCCTTCAAAGAGTACTATGCAAATGCAATCCAGCATTCAAAAAGTAACAATGTTGAGAAGACATTCGAAAGCAACTAAAATACCAACTGAACTTAAACAAGTACCGAAAATAACTTTTATTTTACAATTTTCAAATAAAAAAAATTATCGAAAGACTTTTTCAAATATACCATTATGTTACAAATGTCCTCAGCCTCACGAATGTTAAGTCGCTTTTAAATTTGAAACTGATTCTTTAAAAGTTATTTTCTTGCCTAGTATATTTTGAGGAAAAATAAAGGTTACTTTTAACTTTTATTTTATCGGTCAAAAATAGCAGTTATTTTGTGACTTTAATTTTTTTCGGTCAAAAATATCAAGCAATTTATGTTTTCTTAAAGGCCGCTTGGCAGATTGAACTGTTGACACCATGTGTAAAATGTCTCACCGATGAGATGAAAATAATAATATCAAAATTTTTTATCGGTAAAATGACTTGAACAAATATAAATTACTTGATATTTTTGACCGAAAAATAAACGGCAGAAAATAACTGTTATTTTTGCCCAAAAAAACTATACGGCACAAAAAACTGTTATTTTTGTCGGAAACAAATAAAAATTAAGAGATAAAAGTTAATATGTGACACTTTCGACAAAAACCATAGCCGGTACGGTCCCTGGATGCAAATATTGAATCAACAAATTATTTTTCCATTTCGTATTGATTGAATTTCTTATCAGATACTTTCTCTCTCTATTTCACACTAAAATCTCTCTTATTTCTTACTGTTAATAAAGTTTCACTTCTGCCACGTGTACGTTGCTTCACGCGAGTTTTTATTTTCTTTAAAATTGCTTATTTTTTTAGTTGCTCGCGAGCAAAGCTCAGTCTGCTCTTAACTTGTTCGCGGTTTGGTTTGAACTTTGAAGCTCATAATTGGTAGCGGGACTTATGGAAATATGCAAAGTGTAGATATTACAAAAGCATTTGAAGTTTTCAAACGAGAGCATCTTTTCCTACTGAATAAAAAAAGGCGCTAATACTTTAAGTGATATGCAGGAAGCCGAAAAGCGTTGTGTACAAACAAAAAAGAAAGGAAAATTATTGAAAAATTTGGTCAAAAGAAGCTTCATAGATTCTTGCCTATAGGAACATAGTCACTGCCTAAGGAACTAAAAGATGAATACCCGAATACCCCGTGGTAGCAGTTTCATACAAAAACTAGTAAGGTATATCTTCGACTTGGACGAAGTTAAAATACACCCACGACCGATTTTTAAGGGTTAAAGAATCTTAAATTGGAGAGCTTTTTGTTTGAGATTTTAGAAGATTTTGTTATGTTTATGTGTTGAAAATACAAACATATCAATTGTTTTCCTGAAGCTTAAAAATAAGCCTTTTTATAAAATGTTCAACTTTAGGGTATATGGGAGGTGGGCGTGTTAGTGGGTGGATGACGCCCATTTTTTTAACACACCTAAGTTTTGACATAGAATACACAAATAACGAGTTTCAGTTTTGTAACTTTAATATTAGTCTCTTTATAGAGTTTTCAATTTTGGGTTTGTATGGGAGGTGGGCGTGTTAGTGGGTAGATAGCGCCCATTTTTCTAACACACCTAAGTTTTGACATAGAATACACAAATACCGAGTTTCAGTTTTGTTACTTTAATATTAGTCTCTTTATAGAGTTTTCATTATTTGGGTTGTATGGGAGGTAGGCGTGATTTTCAGCCGATTTAGCCCATTCTCGAACTTGATCTTAGTTTTTTAGAAAAAAACTTATATATCGAATTTCAGCACAGCAGCTTTAAAATTACGACTGTAATCGTGTCCACAGACAGACAGACGAACAAGCAGACAGACGAACATGGCTAAATCAACTCAGGTGGTGATGCTGATCAAGAATATAGTTACTTTTCTATACCTACCACGGCTCTTTATGGGCGTTACACACGTCGTGAAAAAATTAATATACACCTTAGGTTGCGGTTATGGTGAACGCCGAGTCAGACAGTCAGGCAGACAGACAATGTGAACAAGCGAGATAGATAGCTATCTGCATCTCGTTTTTTCACACAGATTTCAGCCTGCCTGTCTGAATCGCGTTCACTATAAACGCAGCCTTACGCAGTACGCGTGGGGGTATAAATATATGACATTTGGAAACGCAGGGTCACGATTTCCTAACTTAAAAGTATGTGCCAAGAAGCTAAAACCAAGAAGCTATCCTGGTTTTCCTGGTGATTTTTATATATTAAAACAATAAAACCTTAAATTTCACATTAAATTATGTCTTTATGTTCGGAATTTTACTATTATTAATAGAGGTTATGCTTTTTGAAAAATAATTTGATAATTGTTGGTTCTTTCTTTGCAGATACCATAATTTTAATGAGATAACAGCAAATAAAACAAATTTTTTTAGAGAAAAAAATCTGACACTAATTGTCTTAATCAACCAATCTTTTTTATAACATGATACCACTTTTTAAAATTTTCAAGTGGCAGCAGTGCCCGTCATACTAAATCATGTGCAAGCCAACGAGTCCCGGTATCAAACCTCGCCTCGGACAAACGTTTTTTTTCAATAGAAATATATTTTTCTGTTCGGCTGTTCACTCTCTGTAGACAATGCCAAACCGCAGACAGTAAACAATGCCATGTTAGGCTTCTTGAGAGCATGCACTTTAGCTGATCTTCAAGAGCTGAAATTGACAATTTATTTATACTTTTCATATGAAGGGGGAGGGTAGGGTACGTTGAATTACTAGCATGGGAGAATTTTAACATATTTATACATTTTGCATTAATGAAACAATATCATTTGCCGAAATTTTTAAGTAAATAGAATTAGAAAAACTCATTCTCATTACGTGGAACACATTATGTAGATCTTTGTCAATAACTCTCCACCCTCTCCTCACCCTATCTAATATTCTGCGAACGCCCATGGACGAATGAACAAATTAATAAATCAAAAAATTAATTTTTATATGAAATGTTTATACAAATGATGTATCTTTGATAAGAAGGCATTAAAAATTTATGTTTGTATCTGAAATTATTTACTAATGTGCTAATTATATAATTTTAATGTGCTAATTTTTTATAATTGCATTAAAAATAAAAACCTTTTATTAATGTTGCAAAACTTAAAATTGCGATTTCCTTACAAATTGGACAATCACGCCCATTTTTAGTTAGAACATAACAAATTAACATTCAAACGTGTGTCTAGTTAAAAAAAAAATGAACTTCAGGCTTTTTAAGTATTTTTGTGCTATACGAAAAGTATCTCTTAAGGTGAAGCAATCCTTCCCATGTTTTCTTCTTGCGTTAGTTTTTGAATTGAAAAGTCGTGGAGAATTCAAAAGAATTTAAATATCAGAAAGGAACCTTTTGTTAAACAAAATTTCAATTTTTTTTAGACGCTTATGGTGCGATCACAGTCATATTTGCACAAGTTCTAAAACTTTAGAAAAAGAAACAAAGTTTAAGTTACTCTACCTTCCTTAAATTTTGGCCACAGAATATATGAAAGTATAAGACAGTGAGACGTTCACAAAGTCTCATGTCAAATTTAAACACTCTGTCACACTGTGTTGCTATTATATTCAGAATTTAATTGAAGAAAATAACAAATTTAAAAAAAAAGTTTTTAAACAAAAATTGAAGACTTAGAGACTACAACTGGTTTTTCTGTCTAATGCTTCATAGCGGAAACAAGTGTCGGCAGCATATTTTTTAGCAACTTAACACTCAAAGCCATATAACAGTGTCAAAATTTGCCAGTTTTTGCTTTGTTAACATTTTAAAATGTTTAATTATGAATACAATAATTAATTTTCCAAGTCAAAATCATGACTCTTCTCTTAAGTCTTAATGTTTTATGTTGCTTTAAGAACTTAGTTGCCTTGAAATTAATTTTTGTTGTTTGTAAGATTTGAAATTTTAAGTAAAAATTATAAATATATCGATTTTCAAAACATTTTTAATGCCAGCATAAATAAGCTGAGCTTAAATGTTTATCAAAATTATCAACTTATTGTTCAAGAGTTTGACACAAATCAAGCATTGATACTCGTACTTTTTGAAACACTCAAATTTAATGAATGTCTAGCTACAGCTGAAACTTAACTAATTTTGCGCTTGATGTACTTGGCTGATTGTTTTTGTTAACCTTGAAGCTTCTTTTATTGTTATTGTTAAAAAATATAAAAAAAAAATGTAAAATGATTTATAAAAGTAAGAGTTGCGTCTGCCTGAAAGCATTTAATAATTAATTTTTAATTAATATTTAATAATTAATCAAAATCAAGCATCGCAAGACAAGACAGGCAACAGTAAAAATAGCAACAATAACATCATCAGCAACAACAACAATAGTAATAATAATAATAGCAACAATGCTAAACTTAACAACAATAACACTTGTTATACTAACAACAAACCTTAGAACAAGTTTGTGTCTTAATTTTGCAGGTTTTCTGCTTGAATTCCTCGAGTTATACAATTCCCAGCGGCTTCGATGAGCTTGAGTTCATCTTTTTTCCTTGGTTTGAGGTTTGCTTAGTTCAACTGAAAGGAATTTAAATGCAAGCAACAAGCAAAAAAACAAAAAGCAAATAAACAAAAAACATATCAAACAACAACAACAACAATAAGCCAAACTTTATATTAAAAACAACACACAAAAAAACATGAAGTAAAATTTTATGATTTCTGTAACTACGAAGCGTAGAGTTGGTCAAGGTTTTACGTCGTAGTTACATTAAAAGCACGCAACATTATGGCACATTACATATTTATATTTTACACAACTTTTAATATTTCTTTATATATAAATTTTAGTTTAAGTGATTTTTTTAGGGCATTCATAGGTATATATCTTGATTTTGTGTTTTTTCTTTTCCACTTTATTATAATATTATTATAACTAGTTTGTTAGCAGAGCGCTATTGCAGTAATTAGCAAATGTTTAGAAGTTGCTCGAGCGTAATTTATGGTCTACCATTTCGCATTATATACGACGATATGCCGCAATATCCAAATGACCCAAAAATGAAATCGAAACGCTAGCATATTTCCTCTTGACTAACTTTGAATTGAATTATGCTAGGATGATGAATACCTTTTCTTAGTTCCTTACAAGTCGTAACAAAAGGTCGTAAGCGTCCTTAAGAACTGAACATAATTAAGTTAATTTATGTTTAAGCTTTGAATGTGGCTAAAATGAGTTTCGGTCTATGTTAACATAGTTTTTTTTGTTTTTGTTTTTTTTGGAGTGTGCAATGTTAAGCGTTATGCCAACACAAAAGCCAGAAAATGTAATTCAAAATTAATGTATGGTCTGCTCAAAATTTACGTATTATTAATAAAGGTGCTTTTTTGACCCGTGTTAAAATATCATTAATGAAGTGACTTTGGTTAGATTGTGAGGGAGAAAGATTTTAGTAAGAACCGGATAGGCACGGTAATACTTGAGACAAATTATTTTTAAAAAGATTGCAAAAGAAGCTTTTCTGATAAGGTGGTAATGCAAAAAGGGCAATTAGAGAGATCATTAGGAATTTACAGTAAGAGAAATTTTCTAAGAGAATTTTGCTGATCTGATGAATACTGCTTGAGTAAAACAGGCATTTCTTCGCTGCAAAGAGTGACTCTTCTTATAATTCAGGGTAACTTTTTTGACTTAATGTTATAAAGACTTAAAACGTACCGAAATGAGATAAAAGACAGGGTTGGGTAGATAACTCAAGGCATGAGGCAAAAGTGTACAGATGTATGTGACAATTCAAGAAATGCTTCATTGACACTTTAGTAAAGGAGATATGCCAGAATAATTAAAAACCCGTTAAGGTATACTTTAAATTTATAAGAGAAAAAAAAAAGAATTTGCCATTTCAGCCCTTGAAGGACTTTGACTGAGCTTCCCATAATCAACTGTGTTGTGTGTGTTATTAAATGTTTTACACAATTTAACGAGAACTGAATTTACAATGTAGGCCCTACATGTTCAACGCCAACTCCGAAAGGCTAATTTTCATGTTTCCAATAACTAATTTTCTAAGGCTAATTTTGTAAGGTTTGCTTTCGTCTGCAAAGAGGTGAAGGCCGATCAAATAAATGTATTTCTGTTGAAAACAAACTTTCTGCCAGGTGTGAAAACTGAACTCGTGCTATTCCGGTTCATTGCTTCGCACGCCACACATTAAGCACGCACTGCCACTGCCACCACTTATAAAACTATAAGTTATACGAATATTTTATATAAAAGTAAATTTTCAGTTGCGAATTATAACATGCAATAACAATAGAGTTCAGCTCCTAAAGCTTTTAAATATGAATAAATGAGTAGGGGTTAACGCTGCAAGGAACGGTAACCCCTACCTCGAAAACACTTGTGCAAAGTTTCTTCGAAGTTCAATTTTACACAAAGAATAACACAGGTAAGGTTACTTTCATATGCAACATTTCGATAATATTTTCATAACATGTCGCATAGAAGCTGTTTAGAAGTTGTCTGCACTTCGATGGGTTCTTCGCTATTGTTTTTATGAAGATTCCCTGATGAGGATCTAATAATAATAATAATAATAATAATAATAATAATAATAATACTCACAAAAACAGTCACTCTTACATAACAAAAGAGAAGTGAAAGCTGTCTGAATTCCAATCAGATACTTGAACAGCTTCGCTCTCACAAATATATAAGCTGTATAGAAACTTACTGAACTTCGTTAAGTAGCTCGATAATTTTATTTGGAAACACCTAAGGCCGGTGAAATACTGGCGGTAAAATAAAAGACATTTCCTTTGTCGCGGAAGAATTTCAAAGACATACTCTTCTTAATTCACAAAAGTATATTCAGATGCAAGATGAAGATTTGATGAAAAATACAATCGGAGTACATTAGAACTTGCTTCGACTCTAGATCACACGACAACACAGTACTGGAAAGATATAAAGGCAGTGTATCGTTCAACAGGTGATGAAGCTGTCCACAGGCCACAATGCGGCTTCCGCCCTTTGATATCATAAAACAATTGGATGTTAATTTCAGATCTAGCTACAATTAAAGCTAGGTTTAACGCCACCACATATAATGAGTATCGCATGAAACAAAAATAAGCAAAAATAAGTATTTGGCTTCGAATTTCGCGGCCGGCTCAACTTAGGAAAAATATCCGAATGAGCCCAGATCCTTATTGGCAGCTATTAAATCACTTTCTAATAACAATGCAAAATGCTAAGTGAGACTGACGAAAATATGAGATCAGAAACAACTATTTCAAATTGGATTCACTTTTATGGGGGGGGAGGAGTGAGAGAAAGAGAGAGAGAGAGAGAAAAAAATATGAGACCAGAACAGGGTCGCAACCAGAAATTTTTATGGAGGGGGTTTTATCAAATTTAGAACTTATATATAAAATCAATTTTACGTAATTATAACGGCTGCGTTGTAGCGGTTAGTGCTTTCAATTATTGCTCAAACTCGTTGCTCAAACTTCAGGCATGGCTAGGAACATATTTTTTTTTTCCAAAGGCTTCATATTAAAGCAATAAGTTTCAACTCTTGGGAGAAATATTTTACAAAAAAGTAAAGTACATGGGTTAGGCGGGTTTCGAAGGCTCGAACAAAGCATATTATAACTATTTTTTTTTAATATATCAATTTAATATTTCAAGCACAAGATAATGTATCTTGAAGAAGTGTTTCAAATTTTTACAAGATTGGCTATAATTTTTTGGTAAATCATGAAAACCAATTAACAAAAATAAGTTTCGACTTAAGCTTTAGGGAGAATATTCTGGACATATTGTACAACGTCATAAGACAAAATCAAAATCAATTTTCAAACTGACCCAACCTCTTAAAAAAAAAAAACAACGAATATGATGAACAATAACATTCATATTTATAATTAAAGTTAAGTTTTTATCAATTATGTACTTTAACTATCAAAACATGAAAGTCCAGATTCAAGATTGATTATTGGAATTTTTGTTTGTAGTTTGTGACTTCGAAAATGCGTTTAATATTTGGATATAGAAACTTATCCAAATAATGCACAAGCCTTGTTGGTACTCCTGGTTGGTTCAAGCCTTAAAATTTGTCCTTTGGTGAGTACTAATTATGCTCAATTCCGAAAATAAAAAACGTTTAATTTCTGACACCTTGGGATGAAAAACAAAGAGCCTGAATTTGAAAAAAATCGTTTGAGTCCCTCGCCACCAAAAAAGACGATGAAATTTCCAGTAAAATCGTTTTTTATATCGTAGTTTTTAACTCTAACATACTTAACTAAACTCTTTGTTGGAATCAAGTATCTTCACTCGGATTTTCAAAATCAGTTTCATGAAAATCCCTCAAAATTTTGGAAATATTAAACGATTTTAATGTATAAGCGCTCCTTGGAAAAGTGTAGTAAAGACCTGTCGTTCACAAAGATATGATTTCGATTTAAGTCAGCATTTGCTCACTGGTATAAGTTATACCATGTAGCTATAATATGTCACTGTACCTACGTACATAAACGGGCGAACAGAAGAAAAATCAAACAAACATATTTTTACCTAATAAGCCCTTATTTCTTAAACAATTACTTGAAATTATTTATTATTCAATTCAATTTTAAATTTGACAATTTAGAGAAATTTTAATGAAACAGATTTTTATGAAACAATACTCGGAATTATTTTTTTACTGAATCATCTGACTTCACTTTAAACTTAATTCTTATTTTGTCTTACTTTTGAATTATTTTTTTTCTCCAAATATTTGAAGTCACCTTAGTGGGTTCCCTGCTAGAAGTTGAAAAGATAACTTAACCCGAAGTATTGCCAACAATCCCTCAAGTGGTCCCAATCAGAGCATAACAAAAATTAAACATGTGCAGTAAACCGAATCGAAATTTCACAGGACAACGACTCAAAAGTTAATAATTATAATTATTATATATTATAATTTTTTTTTTATCGGAGGAATCCCCATTAACGGTTTCTGAACTCCTTTTATAGGGGGCACTTAGCCTTGATTTTAGCACACCACATGATATACCAAAATAAAGAAGAGCTCAATACTTTTCCAATAATACATGTTAAATACATGTGAATATCATGAAAAGTACATATTTTATAGGTATTTAAAAAAAAAACATTAAATAGTTTTTAAGAGTAGGTACCTCTCTTTTACTTTTGAGTCAATGTCCGGCTCTCTTTTTTTTCCATACAAAATCGATTCGGCTTTATGTTTAGTCTGAAGGAATCAAACATAACTAATTTAGAGGATAATGCATCAACCAGAATCGATTTGAAATATACATTTGGGGTTTTCACTCATTTCATAAGACGTGTGATTCTTTTTCACTTGACTCACTTTGATTGAATGCTATTTTGCTTAGTACTAGAATAATTTTTTGGGGGTGTTTATACCCCGAATCCCCCTTTGGTTGCGCTAATGAACCAGAATTTACTATTTCAAATTGAATTCACTTTTATGCAGGGGGAGGGGGAGGGGGGGGGATTAAGTGAGAGACGAAAATATGAGACCAAAAATGCCTATTGTCTTAAGCAGTACCTACTATCAAGTCTATTTGAAGTTATGTTCTTTTGACCTGGCTTAATTTCTTCACAAAAGCTTATAATAATCATAAAACCGTTTAACGTAGCCAAGGTGTTAGGTAAAAGTATCGAAAGTTTTTATAAATTTTAGACCGTTTTTTTTTTTATTGTGGGGATGTCATACTTGCATTCAAATAATTTTGCATTTCAATATAAATAAATAGTATATACTATATAATAGGAGCACTTGAATGTGAATGTTTTTCTGCACAACGAAAGATGTTTTTCTTAATTAATTAAAAGCAAAAAAGATTGCACAGGTGAGCTTAGAAGATCGCTTGTTCGATAGAAAAGTATTTTGGCCAAAGAAAGTTTTTTTAATTCGTAAAAGTTAAATACACATAAAATGAGGTTTATTTCTAAATTTATAAATATTAAAGATATTAATATATAAAATTTAAATATCTTTTTCATTTCTGCTTCAAATATCGTTTTTGTAATCAAGCTTCTATATAACAAATATGATCCACTTTTCAAGTGTAACGCACAAACGTATTTAAACAATGATGGAATTGTTTATTTTTTATCTAAAAGCAATATCGATTTGTTGGCTTTGCAAATAACTAAATCAAAAATATTTATCTAAATATATTTTGTTGTTTTAATACTAATGTTGTTGTTGCTATTGCTACTGTTATTGAGCTTTTGTTGCGAAAGTAGTTCAACTGAATTGCGAATTGCGTGTTGCTTGAAATCACTTAAATAAAAAACAAAAAACATCAGACAACATTAAAGTCTATAATTTGTACATCAAATCATAGAACCGATAAATATTGAGTTTATGTTTAACAATAGATAGACACATTTTCTGCAAACAGCAACAAAAATAATTATCTATCTATGCATTTGTAACATAATCACAAATAATAGCAATGAAAAATTTATTTTTGTTTAATATTCTGCAATTGTGAAAAATATTGCCAATTATTTCATTTAAAGCTTACTGTTAACATATTAGCAGCGTTGATTGGGCAACGCCGTACGCAGCTATTGTTAAGTTTGTAAAGTAGTTACGTTACTCTATGACTCTGTGCTTGCCGCTAAGTATGTAGGAGTACACCTTGAGCAAAACCTATCATAAATATATTTTATTGTTAGTTTTATTTACAAAATTTTTAGTATTTTTTATAATTTCAGTTAAGGCGTCTTCTTAAGCCATAGCCCAAAGGTGTGTTCCGCACATAATAATTATAGAAACATTTATGAATATTAAAAAATAATTAAAATTTAAAGTACATTAAGCTAAAAACTGTAATTTGCGGTTTGTCTAGTCAAATAGAGTTAAAGCTATGTCCAACTCAACAATATTCGAGCTCTTGCCTTAGAGTTTATTGTGTGTATTTCTAAATACACACCTTTTAAAATGTTTGATTTGCATGTTTTGTTAAATGTTGGTTTCACATTTTCATATGCCATAAAAGTTATATTAAAACGTATTCAGTTTTTGTGTATATTTTGTTGCTTTGCTCATAACGTTTCAGTTAATTCCTAAATCGGCTTAAGTGATTATAGCTTCTGACCACAGTTTTTAAAGTTGACTCGATAACTTTTTTAGTACTTTTTGTCTACTAAAAATTGACCTCAAAATTAATGTGCATCTCAGTTGCAGTTATGTAATTAAGTATTTTTCGAATGAAAGACTGAATAATGTTCCCATACTTCTCGCTTTTTTTATCATAGCTTATATTTTCGTCAAGGCTTTGTTAAAATTTGAGGTATTCTTCTGGTTTTTGTTTTTAGACCAGATTGTTATTTTATTTTATTTTTGTTGAGTTTGTTACGTTTTAATAAATATTTTTTGCTATTTTTTAATTAAATTTATTACTTTCCAACACATCAATCAATCAATATTGCGCAAAAGTTTGCTGTGTCAACTCTTTAAAAAAAGGAAAAAAAAAAAAAAAAAAAATTACGGTCTGTAAAACAGGATGGATGAGCTAATAAAAATGACAAAAAAAAAACGCCAAAACATAGCTTTTAAATTTAATTATTAAAAATCAACAACCATATTATTACAATCTAAATGAGTGAAAAGGTGTTAACTTTTATGCAAACGTAAAACACAGTTAAAACTGGTTAAGGTTTAACAAGTTAGCTGATTATTGTAGTAAAATGAAGGACTGCTGCTTTGCAATATAAGGAAATAATTGATCAAAAAGAACCATTAAATAAAACCCGTTAAATAAATGAATTAGAAAGAACAATGCAGCAATTGACCAAAATTTCAAATAACAACTTACAATAAATACATTCGAGACTCGAAAAATAATTTTTTAAAAATGTCAAATAACTTTTTGGGTAAGACCAGTTGGAATTATATTCAAGAAACACTAGTCTTTCCTTTATCAAGAATAAGAATGGACTGTGGATGGAATTGACTGCAGAATTGCTTAAGCGTCTACCAAACAGACACAAGAGGATTGGACGAGAACGAAATATCCTGGAAAATCTCTAGAGTTCCTATTCAACACACACACTTCCACCTACAGCAATTACTATAATTGCTCAGGTAAAGAGATACCAAATAATATTCCTAAGAAGCCTATTAGAGTTTAAGCTAGGGTGGTTACTTCAGTTATAGAAGGACTTCAAACTAAAAAGTACTTTAGATTCTGAAGCGATATATAGGCATACGTTTTTTTCTGATTCTTGGTTCAATTCTAAGCAAAAAAGTTCAAAACACCGTAGACGTACGATAAAATTTGAGGTGCGCTATTTTTTATTAAGACTTGTGGACAAATTTTAAATTTCCTTGAAAAAAAAAACAATCTTAAATCGAAATTCCTCGTACATTTATGGTGTATTGGACTTTTTTACTTAGGACTGCACGTAGAATCAGAAAAAGAATGTCCTTAGGTGGTGAAAAATAATTGAAGTGTTTCATACTCTCTACACTCAGGGAAAAAAATGCTGTTTTATCAAACAAATCATGGGTTGATACAGTGGCGTCACTAGGGGGCTGCGGGGGGTGCGGGGGGTGCGGACCGCACCGGGTGACACCATCACAAGGGGTGACACCAAAATTATGGCGGTTCGTAAAATTTTTTTTCTCAAATTTTTTTTCGTAAATTTTGAATAATTGTTGTAAAAATCGATTTATAACTTTTAAAATTTGTACAAAATTTAAAAAACAAATGATGCAGTTTAAAAGACGCATAAACTCTTAACAATTTAAAAAAAAAAATTGTAAATTTGCGGTTACTATTTCAGAGCTATACCCTTTTAACGTTTTTTTGTTTGCCACCGCATAGAAAAAAATACACACAAGAAAGAGTAAAGATTACCTCACTTGTTGTTATCCACCACGCAGAAGCAAATTAAAAGGAGAAACATTGTTGCTTTTTTTGCATTTTTTTTTAAGTAAAGAAAAGAAACTGAGTTTCAGTTCATCTTGTGGAGCAGGCAATTGAACAGGCGCTTTTAAAATCAGACCAATATGGAATTTCAGTAGAGAGCAGACCCAGGTTCAAGAAGAGGAAGCCAGGTGAGAAGGCGAGAGATGCTGGACTAACTCTGCAAGAAGAAAACAAGAGACCGATGCTTGAGTGTATTGATCGTTTCCATTCTGAACTCCAGATCAGATCAAGAGCCATCAAGGAAGTAGCATCTATGTTTGAGGCTGTTCAAGCCAAGAGTTTGATATCTGCCACTGAAGAAGAGTTACTGGTGTCCATTCCAAAATTGACCACTTTCTATGATGAGTTATCAGAGGAAGAGCTTTTATTAGAAATACCAAGGCTGAGAAGGCACCTAAAGGCAGCAGAGATTGATCTCGAAGAAGTCAAAGACTGGTCAGTAGTTGACGTTTTAAAATTCATAGCTGAATGGGACTTCCTGGAATCTCTTCCATTTCTCTCAGTGAGCCTACAATTATTTCTTACGATCTGTATGTCTGTGGCTTCATGTGAGAGGAGTTTTTCAAAGCTAAAGCTTATAAAGAACTATTTGCGATCTACAATGGGACAGTCAAGGCTTTCTGATCTTGCAATATTATCAATTGAAAGTGATTTGGCGAAAGAAGTTGATTTCGATGAAGTAATTAACAAGTCTATTTATTTCTATTTATGTAGTTCTTAGTTCTTTACTTCTTACAATCTTTAACCAACCTTGACACTTTGAATTAATTTTTTCTTCTATTGCCTTTGAAAATATAGGACCTATGTATGTATGTTTATAAACGTTACTAAGGATTCTGTATGTTTCCATTATTTTGCACTGGCGGACTTGTTGAAGGTCTATGGGGTGTCGTGAGGGGGGTGACATCATGAGTTACCGCACTGGGTGACACCAGCCCTAGTGACGCCACTGGGTTGATATAACAGATTTCACTGTTAAATACCATCCAACAAATGAAACTTTCAAATCAACAGTCGGTTGACTGTTGGTCTATGGAACACGAAACCCGTATAAAAACTTATTTATTGAAATTTTATCACTGGTTTGAAAGTTCATGTATGACCGAGTGTGCTAACGTGTGCGTCAAGTGCTCGAGTGTCCACGGTTCCGGCAAGGCCAACAAAATTTTTTTTTTTTTTAAATATTTTTTTTTAAATAAAAAATTAAATTTGCAATTTTTTTTTGCAATATCGTAAGCATTTTATTTTGAAGGTTTTTTTTGACCGAACAATTAATGAAACAGAATTATTAAATTACAATTATTTCAATTATTAAATTACAATTTTTGATACTTGCACAGCTAGGGTTCGAACCCACGTCTCCCGCATGACAGTCTAGTGCACATCCACTGAGCTACTGGCAACGATAATATAAATATAGCAAAACACATACAAAAACTATTGCTTAGAAAAAATTGACAATTCAAAATAAGCACAAAAATATTTCAACAGATGATTTTAACAGCACAAAAATACTTTGAAACGTTCATTCAACAAAGAAAATTGTTTACTTAAACGCAAATCATTCAATCGAACAGTGTTTTGAAATAACAGTGGCCGACTGTTAATATAACGGTTGATATTTTTCTGAGTGTAAATTTATGTTTGTCGTTGTTACTATAACTTCACTTCATAGTACCAACCAGGGATGCCAACTGAAGGGGAATTCCCCGATTTGCGGGGAATTTCAAGTTGATCGGGGAATTGGGGAATTGGGGAATGAGCTCATATTTTTGAGGAATTTTTTAATTCATCTATCTTTTAATGATTATTTGCGGAGAATTTAATATATCATCTGATATCTGCGGGGAATTTGATTTTTCATCAAATTTTCTGATACAATGAAAATAAAAAATAAAATCTTTAGGACAAACTTAATTTCAATCAGTAAATTCAAAAACATAAAAGTTAAAATTTTGTTGCTTAATATAAATTTATAAGACACATACATAAATAAGTTAATTTTATTTTCCTTGACGACTCCATTCGAAGAACCAAGTTTTTCAGGAAGACCACTAAATTTTTTAAATTTGTAAATACTATTTTTTTGTTAAATTTTAATAAATGTTCGTTTGTAACCTTGAAAAATTTTACTAACTCGACTTAGCATACTTTAGAATCGGGCCATTGCCATTTTTTATATATTAACATCTTTCCTTAATAATTATTACATCGAAAGAAAAAAAACCTTAGTAAAAAATTAAAAAAGTTGGCTGTTCAAGCAAGCACCAAACTGTCGAAGCACTTGGGTAAACTAACATAAGCTTTTTGTTAGGTCATATTTTTCTCGTATGTGTTCAGTTAAAAAAGCATATAAATAAATTTATTCAATTTTTTTTTCTGGTGGGGAATTTTATGAAAAATCGGGAAATTTTGATAACTTCTGCGCGGTAAACTAAAAAATGAGTTGGCAACCCTGGTGCCAACCCATTTGATTTTAAAAAAGACGTTGAAAATAAAAACAAAAATGATTTTCTTATGCGTCCAATATAATGGACAAATCCATTGAAAGGGCTAACTAGATATTCTCAATATATATTCTCTAAATTCGAAATTAGATACTCTATTAGAATAAAAATCTATTAAATTAATACTCTTTTTAAGATCTTACCAACAACAAGAGCTTTTTTAAAAACTTATTTTACTTGTAAAGTATTGCTCATCATCTCATCATTAAGGCCCTGCTGGCCTATAGCTATAGTGAATTATATGAAAAGATTCTTCAAACGTCACGCAAAAGGAAGTGACATAAAGACACCAACACGTTATCGCACGGTCAAACATTCCTTCGAACAGTTACGAAAATAAAGACAAAAACCCATTTTTTTGATTTTTTTTTATTAAAAAACACAATGCAATATAAAACTATTATGCAGTTATATAAAATTAAAAAAAAAATATCTTTAATAATAAATAGATACAAAAATTTTAACCTTAACATTTTTTAATGGAAAAAAATCAAGCTTATTAAAATAATATTGCATATCTTTCAAAAAACCAGGAGAGCAGATTAATGTTCATATAACTAATATTTAAAAAGAATATTATTTTATGAAAAACAAATTTCCTTACTCTGACAAAAACAGATAAAAGCGAATTTTGATAAGTTATTGTATAACAAGCAAAAGAGGATTCACGAAATTTTTTATAATTTTTTTAATTATTAACTAATCATTACTACAAAAACCAAATACGTACGTATGCATACAAAGCATTAATACAAATACAAATTAAAAGCGATGTATTATCTATACTCGGGCTAGAACTTCAAGTGTCTGAGGTCAACCTTAAAATCATAGCAAAAATTTTTTAAATTTATTTTAAATAAACATATTATTACTATCCGGACTTAAACATTCAGTTTTTTATTTCAATTTCAAAACATTTTTTCAATTTCAAAAATCATCAAATATTTAGTGTGTAGTATTTTGGATAGAGTGCTGCTATTTTCAAGGGAGTTCCTTATTTTAGTTTTATTTAAATGAATAGCTGAAACAGCCCTTTTAGCACATGTGGCGCTATGGGGAAGGTAAGAAATAAACGAAACTAATTGTTTTATTTTTGGACACATATCATCAGAATTGAAGGAAAATAAAACTCTTTTCCAGAATTCTTGAACGGTTCCCAATGGTGTATTTAAAAAATTTATATTTCTTAGTGATTTATAATCTTGATAAAGATCGTTCCACTCGGATTGAGAGATAACGTATTGAAAATAAGTGCACAAGGGAACTAATGATAAAAATTCATCATTAGTTCCCGTTTTTGTTAACAGATTAGGTCAATAAAAGCAAATAGCTCAAAAACTTCATCATTCATCACAACTTATTATTTAGCACATATAAGTATCGACATATATAAAAAAAGTGTTTTATTTTGTTTTTGCTCAGTTTTTATCAATGTTTTCCCCGTCATTCCCATTTGAACGAAAAAACCCGAAAAACGGGGGAAATCCCGTCACCTCTCAGCTCTGTGCGTGAGTGCGTGAAAATTGAGATGCATGGCGACAAGAATGAAGCTTGAAAATTTTTTGAAAAGATAAGAAGATTGGCCGATGGTTTTAAGACCAGAGGCTCTTCCTGCAAGTATGAAAATGAAAATCTAGTGACAGATATTCAGAGTAAACTGATATTATGGAAAAAACACTTCTCTACTCTTCTAAATGGCAACGCTGACGAAAACTCCGCCAACAGAGATGATATCCCGGAAACCCCAATTATGGATAATAGAGTTGAAATTCCGTGGTCCGACTTTATCCACAAGATATATAAGATAAATGGCGATCTCACCATTTGCGGCAACTACCGTGGGATTAGCATGTCTTAGATCGCATATAAGGTCCGGACGAGCGTGTTGTGTGAAAGACTGAAGCCTATTGTCAACTAACTGATTGGACCTTATCAGTGTGTCTGCAGACCTAGAATGTTCAACATCGATCAGATATTTACGCTACGTTAAATTTTGGGAAAGAAAAACCAATCTTCTCTTGAAAAACAAATCGACACACACCATTTTTTTGTGGGTTACAAAGCCGCCTTCAACATTCCAATAAAGAGTCACCTATATTCCACCATGTCTGAGACACTGAGCAATACACGCAGCGCAATGAAAAACGGGATGGACTTCTCCACTCCGTTTTATACTAAGCTAGGTTTCAGACAAGGTGATTTCCTATCGTGCCACTTTTTTAATATAGTTATGGAGAAGATCATCCGAGCTGCTGATCTGAGACGCAGTGACACATTATTCTATAAGAGTATTCTGCTGCTGGCATATGATGATGGTATTGACATCATTGGGCTTAACACGCGCTAAGTCAGTGCAGCATTCTCTAGGCTAGAAAAAGAGTCGAATCGACTGGGTATCTTGTGTCAACAAACAAACAGTCCCAGAGTCACCGTTGATAACACCTCCTGTAAGGATGTGAAGAACTTCGACTACCTGTGCTCCAGTATTAACTTCTCCAATGATATCAGTATTAAGATTAACCGAAAGATATCTCTTACCAACAAGTGTTACTTTGGGCTCAGTCGGCAATTGAGAAGCAGAGCTCTCTCTCTCGTGGAATAAAACTGACGCTTAATAAGTCAATAATCATGCCCGTCTTACTAAACGCATCACAAACCTGAACGTTGAGCAGCACTAATGAAAAGACTTTGGGAGCGTTCGATACAAAAAAATCCTTCACAAGATCTATGTTCCAATCTGCGTTAATGGCGAGTACCGAATACGATGAAACCAAGAGCTGTATGAGCTATTAGAGATATTCGAGAGAATGAACGAAGACGCTTCAGCGAAAAATGATTCGATTGAGTACCCAGTGGCGGGCAACGTAGACGAGTAAGGCCGCAACTTCGTTTGAAAGACCAAGCGTTGAATATCCAGACGATGCCTGTAGTTTCTAACTGGCGCCACCAAGCGGACGTTAAAAGAGGCTGACGCAAATTCTTAGACGAGGCAAAACTGATTAACGGTTGTAAATGCCAACTAAGTAAGTAAATAGTTTAATTATAAACATTTGATTTCTAAAATATTATCTCTTGCTTTCAATACACAAAAATGTTATGAAGGTTTCAAAAAGCAAGTTTTTAGGAAGAATGGACAATTTTGTACGGAAGAGTATTAAAAATTTAGCAATATTCCAAAGGGAAATAATAAATCAGAAATCGGAAATAATTTCTTATAACTTATCTATTATTTAATTTATCTAATCTTCTGACCAAATTTTTTGTGATCGACCAGCATTGTTTACCGTTCGACCAGCATATACACGTTGATATACTATGTTTTAATATCTATATATCCAAGGCAAGTACCTCTGGGATTTCACCGATTTCTAATATTTATGGTAAATTATTATTTCATTTTCAAGTTTTCTGAGTTTTTTTGAGAAATACCTACTTAAAACTTATAGATATCTACATAAAGTACTCTTAGAGTCTGACCGATTTTAATCGTTTTTGGTACATAGCTATTCTTTAATTTGTTTAACTTTCTGACTGAGTTTTGGCAGGGTTTTTCAAATTTTTGAATGTAGCTCCCATACAAAATCAAGTAAAAAACAAATAAAGAAAGTCAAAAGTCGGTCTAGCTCGACTGTGAAATACCCTTAACCTACTTTTTCTAAATACAAAAATAGCATTGAAAATTGACGTGTCCGTTAGGCGGATGATACACAAATTTTGGAAACATTTCAGTTTTGATAAAAAAAAGGACACATAGCTACCATGTTTTATTCCCGTAGTTCACATGTTAATGCTTTTATAGTGTCTTCGCTATAGTGGGTTGTATGGGAGGTGAACGTGTCTGTGGTTGGATGACATCCATTTTTCAAAACCATCTTGGTTTGGTTAAAACATGCATACCAAATTTTATCTTTGTAGGTTAAACATGAACTTATTAATTGAGTTTTAAATTGTTGGGTTGTATGGGAGGTAGGCGTGTCAGTGGACGGATGGAACCCATTTTTCGAAAGCATCTTTGCTTTGATATAAAATATATACATACCTAATTTTATTGTTGTAGGTTTATTAAGAGCTTATTTACGCAGATTTTAATTTTTGTGTTATATGGGAGGTAGGTTGGATTCCAAAAATATTCAATAGTGCATATCAATTGGGCCTAGTGACCATTTGTACTGAGTTTCATCAAATTATCTCAACTTCTTCTAATCCTGTGTTTACGTACAACACACAGACGGACAGACGAAAAGACGGACGGACGGACGGACTGACGAACGGACATAAATAGCTCGACTCAGGAGGTGACTAAACGTTTGCACAAGGTTAATATACCCTGACCTTTCAGGTTTAGGGTATATATATAATAGAGGTTCAAGGGAGGTACCCCTATATACTGTCAGATTCCAACCATTTTTGTAATTGTTTTTGGGTAACTTAAACTATCTTCTACACTTATTTTATATTTGCACAAATTTTGCATGAAATGAGAGCACTGTGGGCACTTTAGGTCGGGCCAACTCAAAGCAATATCCCTGTACTTGAGAGTGTGCCTGAAAAGCCATGCATGGCCATTTTCAAAATATCACAGGAATAGTACTTACAACAAATCATTTTGCACTGCATTTTACTTAAATATCATGCCGTGAAGGCTTTAAAAGTGCAGCTGATACAAGAATTGAAGCCGCAAGATTACGCACAGTACCATACATTCGTTAATTGGTTGTGGAAATTCATGCACAAGATCATGATTTTTCGAACAAAACTTTGTTCCTGAATTTGTGCAAAAGTTGTTTGATATATTTTGTTCGCCAACGTCAATAAAACAATCGCATATGGAGTATCCAAATTAAAAAAAAAAAATATATAAAACAACAACTTTATCAATAACGATTGGCAGTTTGGTCTAGAACTTGCAGTAGCATTATTGCTGAGAGGAAAATTTATAATTTTTTTTTTAACAAAATTAAAAACGGTTTAGCATTAGTATAGTTTGCCGTTAGTTTAATTAAGAGTCACAGGTAATAATATTTTTTGGAATCAGATACCTAAACGAAATGCTACGAATACGAATGTTACGATACGAAATGTTCTCATTCGTAACAGTTACTTGTTGCGAATTCAGCTCTTTTTTTAATTAATTTAATTAAATGATTTTCCCCTCTAGACTCAGAAAGCAATGCGCAGTTTTTTGTCTTTACCGTAAAACAGTTATTAGATAATATTATTTTATTGAATATTACGGCAATTCAAAAGACTTGTGAGATAAAGTTCGGCTGAGTCTCGGTAGAGTCTTCAATCACTGATAAGACGGAACAATACTGCTATAGAGTGCTATCATTTTGAATTTTAAATATATTAATTCAGATTAAGGTACAAATTTTACAAAACTTCCAGGATACAAAAATTAGAGTAAACTCAAGCTGTTATTGAGAAATTTATGAAATCATCCGCCATATTGAATTCTACATTTTTGATTTACGATTCCTGTTCTGCGACTCAGCGATTTCTTGAAGTGCACTGAAACTCAGTTAAAGTTCACTTTTGGTACCCTGCAAAAGATTGTGTAAAGGAAGCTTTAACGTCAACTGAGTCTGATTTTGTAGCTGCTTTCAAGCAGCTTTATATATGTTATGGATTACAGTCTTTAACTTGCATAAATTTTCAATGTCTGAGTGCTGTTTTCACTGTCATCTGAATCTTTACACTGCCAACACTCATTTTGATTACTTATAATTCTACAGTGGTTTGTGTTTTAGTTAAATTAGTATTTGTTTTTTTTTTTTAAATGTATGATAAAAAAATTTGCAACGGCCTAATGACAAACACGTCTTAGATACTTACTCTCTACGCCTCATTAGAGCACGATTTATATGATGTGCTAAAAATATTTCCTTATTGTTATGAGCTTTCTGACGAAATAAAGACTTGAGAAAAACAGACAGAGTCTTGAAGAAATAAAAAAATCCACACATAAATAGTATAAGAAATCACCCCTCGTAGTATTTTGCTTCTAGTTATAAATGATCTAAAAATTTCCCACTTCACTGTTTTTTTTTTTTGTGCAACCAACCAGTCGATCATAAAATTGTGAATAACAGCATTATTAGTTTTGAATGATCGCAAGGCGGTAAAGTTTTTAGTTTTTTTTTTCCATATTAATGCTCATACAGAAAATTATTACTAAATATGTATTTAAAAAGTTGGTGCCTCAAAACGAACGAATATTAATTTGAAGAAAAAAAAAAAATTGAAGTGTTGAAAAAATTATAGTTAAGCTTAGCTTTAACCAAACTGAATTGCAGCGGCAAATTATGAGTGGTTGTTGTTGTTGTTAATATTGTTGCCTGTTGACTAATAGTAAGTGCATAAAAATTGTTGCAGCTTTTAACAATGTATTTCTATGGAAAAGCAAACCTAACGATATGATTGAATGGCTGACTGACTGAGTGAGTGAATGAGTGAGTGAGCGAGTGAGTGTTGGCTGCCCTGGGTTAGCTTGGCTTGATTTGGTTTTGTCCATCTTAATTTGCTTCACTTTTATTTTATTTTTTTATTTTTGGAGCTGGAATTTCACCTGCGCGAAGCTTGCTAGCAGTGTGTTTGGGAATAGCATGTTGTAACCGGCATGACCGGGAGCGCATTTGGTGCAGACAAGTTGAGTCAGTGTGTCAGGCAGGTAGCATTCAATCACTCTGTCCGTAGCTAGTCGTCAGTTGTAACTCTGTGCATCCAATTGTTTTTCCATGCATCTGACTGTATTTCTTTCCGTTTGTCTGTCTGTTCGTTTTTCAGTCTGTATCTCTGTTACTTAGATATTCATTCATCAACTTTTTTACGTCGTTTCTTTTAATGCGGTTTATTTTGCTATTTACTGTTTTGTTTTTGTTGCTGCTAACGTGAGCAATATGGCGGTGGTTGCAGTTTTTACAGCTATAATTACCAAATTGCGTCTTTAACTGTATATTTACAAGCTACGCCACATGATTAATGTAACAATTCGTGCTGTGCGTGTTGGTAAAAAAATAATTTGTTGATTTATATGTTTTTATTATGTCTTATTTTACGATCGTCAAGATATACGATTAAATGACAAAATGTTTTTTTTTCATTCGGTTTTCAACTCAAATTTTTAATTTTCATAAAATAATGAATTTTTTTACTTACAATATTAGCAAAGATAATTAATGACAACATAATAGCATCTCAAAAACTGTTTGTTACATACCTGAAAGAAACAGAAAATAAAAGAGGTATTAATGTATTGTATAAGAAGATTTTATGATACTTTGACATATGTATGTAATACAATTAATGCAAAATTTCAATGTTTACAAAATTTCAAAAAACAAAATTTATAAAATGTAAAAAACCAAAACGGTTAAATATTTAAAAAAAGATACTTATTCTGATAAATTTATTGGAAAAAATTGTTTTCGAAAGCTTATAGGGTCAAGTATTTTTGAGATTTTTTTCAAATTTTTGGAAAAGGTTTAAAGGTCTCGCTAATAAAATTTTTCCCAAAAATCATGTTTTTCGGAGATTTTATCGAAAAAAAAAAACGCTTCATAACTTTTTAAAATTCAAGGAAACTGAAAAAATCTAATGATGCTATTGAATATATGTTATAGTTTATCAAATTTGAAAAAAATAAATTTTTGATTTTAATCTCGTCGTTCTGAAGTGAAAGTCTTTAAAGCTCTGTAACCGCTGCAGCACGCTGGTTTAATCATGAAATCGTTCACCATCGATTATAAAATTGCTAAAAATATGCAAATTTTTTAAGAACCAGTTAGTGACAAATATTATGGATAAGCTCAAAATATTATTTTATGCCTTCATAGAGGTTAGGAATGTTCAATGATAATCGATTTTCGATGTTAAGAGAGAAAAATCAATGTTTAAACATTAATATTGCAATATCTCAAACAGCGTTACATCGATGTTTTCAAATTTCACATTTTATGAACGCTTTCACAAAATATTTCACTTAATGTTAAAATTTTCTCAAGACTCCGTTGATTAGTTTTAAAAAAATTTCTATGTAAGCTTGAATATTGTGATTATGTGATTTTTCAAAAGGTTTTTTATGTATGACAGGTATTTGAACTCAGGTAGCTGGTTTTGTTCAGGCGGGAGAAAATTTTTCGACACTCATTGGGAAGCTGTATTTGAGAAGGTTTTAAATCGAAAAGTATTTTGAAATCAGTTTTACGTCTGCCAGTTGTTTTGATTTGAAAAAAATCAATTTCTTCGTCAAAAATCGTCAGCGTTTTCGCCGTAAGCTCTTATCAAGGCGAAATATCTGCCAAAAATTTGGATACAAATTTAAGGTATCCGAAGCTCCAATCTTGGAACTAACATCTTCGGGGTATTGGAGACCTTTAATTTGCAACAAAGATTTGGGTAGGTATTTCCCAATTTAAGTAACGACGAAAAGGGATGATTTTTGGTAAAAAACTGTTTTTGTCAAATCAAAACCGAAATCGTTTTGGATGTAAAATATCCGTGAATACACATAATTGTAAAAATCACATAATTGTAAAAAAAATGTTTTTCGAGCCACCTTAATGATCATGTACTAAATAAATCCAGTGATTCAACAATGTTTTCAGTATCGATGACGATGTTGAGCAACATCGATGGTTTTTGTTCGTTAACATCGAGAATCGATGTTCACCTTTCGATGTTTTTTCAACATCGAACATCCCTACAGCAAGTGTGCTTTATTTAAAAAAATTGTTTTAAAAAATTTCCGAAAATTTTACAAAAAAATATAAAATATGTCACTCAAATGACCATAAAATTCCACAAAACTTCTGACTTAAGTACATTAAAGAAAGTTTTTTCATTTGTTTTTCGAAAAACATACTCAAAGACTAAGATACAAAACAGTAATTTCTGTTATTGACCAATTTACATATGTTTGAAATTTGAAATTTCTCCGAAAACCTAATTTTTAGTAAAAAACCGATTAGAGCGATCTTTAAACTTTTTCCAAAAAATTTGAAAAACAAACTCAAAAATATTTTGCGCCAAAAGCTTTTTAAAAAAGCTTGGGTAAATATGAAATTCGAAAAGTAATTTTCGTTTGGGACACCCTATCCAGCATACCTTTAGCCTCACAAGCGGAAGTTCCGCAATCGACCTCACTTTCTCCAGCTGTGAGCAAGGTAGGCAAGCTGAGTGGCATTGATACACAAATGCAAAAACAAGCCAGCACTCGTACTGAAACCAGATCATTGTATTGAGTAGAAACACTAGACGAAGACGTCTTCAAAGTATGGATAGTCGATACACACTATCTTGGCACACCGAATAATATGTAAAGGTAGGCTATGCACCAAGACAGAAGACCTTGTAATGCGGCGATGTCTTTGAGACGACCTAGCAAGTGGCACCACAGCACAATATACTGGAAGACCGCTCAAATTGCCAAAGTACAGCACAGTGAAAGATCTTGAATCTAATCTTCATACCGAAATAAGTTACTCCACTCACGGCACCTAAGGATACGGATAAATATGTCTCCTCGACACAATAGCCGAGAAGATATTCGAGGGCTACTGCCTAGAAGAAGCAATTCAAGCAGAAAAGGATTTTCTCCCAAACAGTTTGGGTTCCGAAAGTTTTATTCAACGACAAATGCCATCAATTTGGTCACGAGTATCGTGCAGAAAACTATCGAAGGAAAAAACTGGAAAAGGGGAGCAAAGCACTACTACCTTGACGAATGCTTTCGGTTCTGCTTGTTGAAACCAGATCATCCCACAAGTTCTGGGCCGTCTTCTGTGAAACTTTAATAACGATGGTCTTCTTAGACTTCCTGTGTCATCAAGCGTAAAGACCGTGTATTTTACAGAAAACTTAGCGGTTGTGCTGGCAGCAAAGCACCCGGAAGAAGTCTACGATTTGAGTGCAGTACCAATTGGCATTATCTACACTGCCGTCCTAAGAAAGAAAGTCACAAACGCCAAAATTCCAAAATTGAGATAATGGTAGATTCGGAAGCTTGAATGAGTTTCTGGTTTTTGTGCTAAGCGAAAAAGACCCGTTTCCAACCGCAAATGCATTAAAAACGTGAAGTAAAATAGTTCAAAAATATTTAAATTTAAGGTGCGCAAGATGAAAACGTAAAAGCTGAACATCTCAAAACTACTAAAATGAAGATATGACTTTCTTTATTAGGACGGCAGTACAATTGCCTGAGGGCACTAGGATTTAGTTTAGCCGAGCACTAGGCCGTGGCAGATCGCATTACTAGCAGAAAATAATCAGTATTCACGTAATGGTGATAGAATCAAAGCCTTCCATAAAATATCTTGAAGGTGATGCTGTATTCCCAACTATCATTCAAGAAGTATCTGCAGTATGTTCACAAAAATAAGGCATGTATGGCGCTATCAAGAATAATGACGAACACAAGAGGCCCCAAACAAGCCTGTAGAACACTGCTCCATCATAGTGAGGTCCATCATAAGGAACGACATCTGTCGACAGCATGGGCCATAGCTATGAAGACGAAATCTTGCCGTGGAAGCGTTGAGTAGAGTTTTTTGCAGCGGTATTAGAACAGTTTACACCACTAGTTTTAGCTAACGCGATTCCCATTGACCTTCTATTGAAAGAAACGTTATTTTTGGAGGAGCTTTTGCACCTGGCAAGAGCAATGGGATAGATCGGTAAAGTGTCGATGGACGCAACAGCTTATCTCAAGCTTGAACAATTGATACAGTCGAAGCTACGGCTTTGTGAACTCTTATATCACGCAGATTTTGAGCGGGCATGGTTGCTTCAGAACATACCTGCACAAATACAAGCGTGCAACAGGCCATTAGTGTACTCAAAACAAAATAAATAGACCGCCCTTGAAAGGACTTCGACCTAGCTTGAGTGATCAATTGTGTCGTGTGTGTTATTATATTGTTGTACACAATTGACCCAGAACTAGACCTACATATTTTATCCCGACCCCAAACGGCTAAAGTTCATGTTCTCAAAAAGCTTTACATGACATTATTTACTCTCTGAGGTTTGCCATTTTCTGCAGAGAGGTGACGGTCGATCAGAAAAATTATTTTCTATTGAATAAACTTTCTATGTTAGATAGTGGTGATTGAAACCCGAGTCTGCTGCGATTTGTTGGCGTTGGCATTCCATACACTTAGCACGCATAGCCACCTATATGCCAAAGAGTCACCTACTTTTGTACTCACTGTACAGAAAACACAACCTGTACTCACTGTACAAAAACAGGCACGGCTCAAGACCTTTTCAAGGAACCCAAGTTCCATTATGATAGACTTGAGGTTCCGTAAAGTACCTCAAAACAATCGGTGCACAAGATATCTCGAAAAGTAATTACCCGATTACATTTATCTTTTTTGTGCTTATTCTATGCATAATTAACTAGTCTTTGTCATAGGGGTTTTTTTTTAAGTGAAATAGTTTTTTTTAATCGGCGAAATAAGGTCGAATTTTTCTCTTAAAAAGCGCTATTTCAATTCATATGTCCGCCATTTTGTCAAAAATCAATATTTTCAAAATCGCCTATGACAAATACTAGATTTTACTATCCAGTTTAATAATCTTTTTGTGTTTTTTTTTTTTATTTTGATGATTACAGATGAAGCAGGTGGGTGCACCTTTTTTTGTGAGATACTTTACGGAACACTGAATTACTCGGTCAAAATTGGATATTTTTCAATAAAAAACAAATTTATATATTCTTAAAAATGTGTACTATCATAAATAATGTGTATTATCATATATACAATCGGTATGATTACTGCAATGGGTTTCGTTTAAAAATATCCAGAACATTGGCTTTTTTCGCACTTCTCGGTGCGTTATCGGTGCGTTGTCCCTTAATACTGAAAAGCCTTGAATTACGAATGAAAAATTTTGCTAAGAATCCAGTTAAAGAACGCACAATTCACAGACGTTCTAAATAATTCCAATACGGTACATATTCCGCGAGAAAAATAGTGTATAACCCCGGCAAATAAAGACTCCAGACGAGACGACTCCATTTACCAAAGATTTTTGTGTACTGATGAACGATTTCTGAGTATTACTGATCACCCAAAGGAGATTTCTTCGAATTCCGAAAAAAACACGCAAAGAAATTGCTCCAGTCGTATAAGCAAATCGCCATGGTGGGTGATCGGTAATTGTTTTGGAGCTGCATGTTCTTTTGTGATCATGAAGATTTGATTCCAATTGATGGAACGATGAAAAAAAAACAAATTCGCCATTTCAGCCCTTGAAAGGACTTTGACCGAGTTTCTAATGATCAATTGTGATGATGAAACGATGAATCAATACAAATATTTGGATGCCTTAAACGATCACGTATTTCCATCTGGTGACAAACTTATTGGTGAGTCATTTATTTTACAGCAAGATAATGCACCATGTCACAAGAGTACTGCATAGAAGTTTTAAACTAACCGTCCCAAAGTTCTGATTTAAACGTAATAGAAAATAATTGTGGGCCTACACTGAGAAAAAAACACATACCTTGCTCCGGTAAAAAATTTCTCTATTTTCGATAATAGCAATTTTCTCTTTTTCAGATAAAATTTTCTTCAATTAGAAAAAATTTTCTCATTTTCGAAGAAATATTTCTTAACTTCTAGGAAATGGAAATATTTCAATGTCTCTAATAATGATAAGTATTTTTCTCGCAAAAATACTTATAAATTCTCTAAATACTCTCATTTTTAGAGAAACATTTATTGAAAATGAAAAATTTTGACGTAGAATTACGTCTTACAGCGCGGTTTGTATGGGGTCGTTTTAACAGATTTTTTGAAGGTCATGCAACGTTTTTGGCGAATACTTTAGGGTATACCTACAGCCTTTAATACTTATCGTTCAAAGATAATATATATACTTAAATATCAGATATATCCTACGCTGAATGAATATCTAATTTTGGATTTTGTCACAATTATATGAAAGTCAGAAAATAGTAAAATATAAGAAGAAAAATGCATGTTTTTATATAAGAAAATCAATCATCAGCTGCTTATGTGCCTGCTGCTTTCTTTGTTTTTGTTTCGTTGTTTATGGTTGTATTGTTTTAATTTCGCACGAACTGATAGGTTCGTATTCAGCTTCAGAATGATTCTATGGCCAATCGGATGCAGTGGGATTATCTGAGGTCATAGGCAGATCATTGGTACTATGATGGGTTCCATGGAACATTTGGACCAAAATGGATGATTCTATGGCCAATCGGATGCAGTGGGATTATCTGAGGTCACAGGTGGGTCATTGGCACATTTATGGGTTCCATGAAACATTTGGACCAAAATGGATGATTCTATGGCCAATCGGATGCAGTGGGATTATCTGAGGTCACAGGTGGGTCATTGGCACATTTATGGGTTCCATGGAACATTTGGACCAAAATGGATGATTCTATGGCCAATCGGATGCAGTGGGATTATATGAGGTCACTGGTGGGTCATTCTCACATTTATGGGTTCCATGGAAAATTTGGACCAAAATGGGTGATTCTATGGCCAATCGGATGCAGTGGGATTATCTGAGGTCACAGGTGGGTCATTGGCACATTTATGGGTTTAATGGAACATTTGGACCAAAATGGATGATTCTATGGCCAATCGGATGCAGTGGGATTATCTGAGGTCACAGGCGGGTCATTGGTACTTTGATGGGTTCCATGGAACATTTGGACCAAAATGGATGATTCTATGGCCAATCGGATGCAGTGGGATTATCTGAGGTCACAGGCGGGTCATTGGTACTTTGATGGTTTCCATGGAACATTTGGACCAAAATGGATGATTCTATGGCCAATCGGATGCAGTGGGATTATCTGAGGTCACAGGTGGGTCATTGGCACATTTATGGGTTCCATGGAACATTTGGACCAAAATGGATGATTCTATGGCCAATCGGATGCAGTGGGATTATCTGAGGTCACAGGCGGGTCATTGGTAGGTACTATAATGGGTTCCATGGAACATTTGGACCAAAATGGATGATTCTATGGCCAATCGGATGCAGTGGGATTATATGAGGTCACTGGTGGGTCATTCCCACATTTATGGGTTCCATGGAACATTTGGACCAAAATGGATGATTCTATGGCCAATCGGATGCAGTGGGATTATCTGAGGTCACAGGTGGGTCATTGGCACATTTATGGGTTTAATGGAACATTTGGACCAAAATGGATGATTCTATGGCCAATCGGATGCAGTGGGATTATCTGAGGTCACAGGTGGGTCATTGGTACTTTGATGGGTTCCATGGAACATTTGGACCAAAATGGATGATTCTATGGCCAATCGGATGCAGTGGGATTATCTGAGGTCGCAGGTGGGTCATTGGCACATTTATGGGTTCCATGGAACATTTGGACCAAAATGGATGATTCTATGGCCAATCGGATGCAGTGGGATTATCTGAGGTCACAGGCGGGTCATTGGCACATTTATGGGTTCCATGGAACATTTGGACCAAAATGGATGATTCTATAGCCAATCGGATGCAGTGGGATTATCTGAGGTCACAGGCGGGTCATTGGTACTTTGATGGGTTCCATGGAACATTTGGACCAAAATGGATGATTCTATGGCCAATCGGATGCAGTGGGATTGTCTGAGGTCACAGGCGGGTCATTGGTACTTTGATGGGTTCCATGGAACATTTGGACCAAAATGGATGATTCTATGGCCAATCGGATGCAGTGGGATTATCTGAGGTCACAGGTGGGTCATTGGCACATTTATGGGTTCCATGGAACGTTTGGACCAAAATGGATGATTCTATGACCAATCGGATGCAGTGGGATTATCTGAGGTCACAGGCGGGTCATTGGCACATTTATGGGTTCCATGGAACATTTGGATCAAAATGGATGATTCTATGGCCAATCGGATGCAGTGGGATTATCTGAGGTCACAGGTGAGGCATTGCCACTTATATAGTTTCCATGGAACTTTTGGACCAAAATGGATGATTCAATGGTCAATCGGATGCAGTGGGATTTTCTGAGGTCACAGGTGGGTCATTGGCACATTTATGGGTTCCATGGAACATTTGGACCAAAATGGATGATTCTATGACCAATCGGATGCAGTGGGATTATCTGAGGTCACAGGCGGGTCATTGGTAGGTACTATAATGGGTTCCATGGAACATTTGGACCAAACTGGATGATTCTATGGCCAATCGGATGCAGTGGGATTATCTGAGGTCACAGGTGAGGCATTGGCACTTATATAGTTTCCATGGAACTTTTGGACCAAAATGGATGATTCAATGGTCAATCGGATGCAGTGGGATTTTCTGAGGTCAGAAGTGGGTCATTGGCACTTTCACGTGAATACGAACTTCACGTGTTGTTCGTGAATAAAAGACACGTGTAGTTGAGTTTTGTGTTTTTACTTGATTTTTTTAAAAACACGTGAACACGTGCTTACGTGAAACTGGAAGTTCTAGTTCGTATTGGTAGCATTGTAAGCATTGGTTCGCATTGGGTGTATTTATGCACTTCTGTTCTAGTTTACTAAGTGCTCTATTTTGAAACCAGAGGTCATGAATCTCTTTTCAACTCAGTCAATGAACTCGAACTGTTAACTTTAACGAAATGGGTCTGTGATCCGGTTAGATTTAACTCTTATGAAAAAAAAACGAGTTGGATCATATTTCGTTTTATGCTTTTACCCAATAGATGGCGTAAAATTTTAATTTTTGTTTTTATGTGTTTAATTTTTATACAGTGTAGTTCGCAAACTATACATCGAACGGAGAGGAAAGGGTAGCTCGCAAACTAAATATCGGACGAGAGTGGCACTAATTGAAAAGGCATGTGCTCAGCGTGAAATATAGTTACCATACAATTTTTAAAAATCGGGATTTTAATTTTAATTTGAAATTAGTAGTTAAACTGACTGTAGCTCGCAAACTAAATATATATCGGGCAGAGACGAAAGTGGCACCAATGAAAAGTGCATTTGCTTCGCCTTCTTTTCAACTAAGTCAATGAACTCAACCTATCAAACTTAACGAAATGATCGAAAAAATTTGAAATTTTGCTTGTTTCTTTTTGCTTGCTCATTTAATCATACTTACTTTTTAACTTTTTCTTTGTTTTGGCCTCGATAAGTAGTCCATAATTGAGTGTTATTAATTAATTTGTTAATTTTTGTAAGATCAATAAAAATACGTGCAAAATGAACAAAACAATCATACCAAAGAGACAAAGTAGAAGAGGTTACAACTTAAACGGAATTCTACGTCTACACTTACGATACTATCGAAACTGTGTCTTTTTTTTTCTTATATTTTGATAAAAAATTCACTTCGAGAAGTATTTTCTTCAATATAAACAAATCTTTTCTCAAAAATAAAAAGTATTTTCCTCTAAAAACGATATATTTTTCTTTTTCATGGAAGCTTTTTATCATTTTTAGAGAATTTTTTGTATCGTAATTAGAGAATAGCTTTCTCTGGAGCAAAGTTTATACCATTTTTCTTTAAATATGATGCCTTTTTTATCATATTCTGATTAACTTTTTTCTGAGTGTATATTAAAGGAAAGGTAAGTGTTTGCTTGACTCGGACCAGGGAAGGGACTTTATCTGAAATAAAAAGTCTTTTGGAGCAAATTACGGCAAAAGTTTTGAAAAATCTGTGGAATCAGTTCCAAAAGGTCGTCAAAATGTAATAAAAGCTAATGGGGCATATATTTTGTATTAAATCAAAAAGTATTTTTTAAAATTTTTTTTATTTTTAAGTTGATTTTTGTTTAAAAAAAGAACTGTCAAAATAATTATGCTTTTTTTTAATTAATTTTTTTTAATATGTTTTCCTTATAAATTATTTTTAAGAAACATCATGTAAGCAAATAAAAATATATTAATACACGTTTTCTGAAACTATTTAAAAAACTCAAAATATTTGTATTTTTTTTTCGTCAAAATAATTTTGTAGACTACTGTATAGTTCTCATCATAGCATTCCCATCATACAATAATATTATACAGCCCATTTTTTCAGACTTATACCATACCATCATACTATACGCATTATATAAAAGATATGATACCTACTATAATAATCGTAGAATAAGAATAAGAATAAGTAGTAATCGTAATTAAGTAGAATAATCGTACCCATTATATCAAACAATCAAACACATCATATGGTATCCATAAATCATACCAAACTTATTCAAAAAAACTTATCATATCATGACCGTCATCCATAACCAGCATAGCATACATCATAATACACCCTTTATACCACATTCATACCATCTTCTATTTACTAAAAGGCATGTCTAAAAACACTTATCCACTATCTTTATAGAGAACTATATTAACGCTAGTACATAAAATTCTTTGATATATCGCGATTTAATCGTAAATGAATTTTTTATTGTAATATTTACTGAATAAAAATAATGAACAATATTTTTTTGTAAATTCTAATTTGAAATTTTATACGATTTTTATTTAAATCTTAAAATTGTTTGCTTAGATTTTTTTTAGATTAAATTTTTAAATTCGTATCAACACATAACTTTTGTGAAAGCGTCAAAAAACAAAATGGTCTAAGTTTTGACAACAAAATTAAGGTGAGTACGCAGACAAAAATGACGCATGACCTCCCAAGTAGAAGTGCGAATTACGTGCCAAGAATTGATCTTATAAAAAAAACACTGGAATTTCAATTCACTTCGACTTACAAGCCCAAAATGCGAGTCTAGCTAAGCAAAACATCTATGACTTTGGCCATGATCATAACGGCGGGAACAATTAGTAAAAACGTGTAAATAGCAGAAAACCATATTTAAGTTGTTTCTGTTGAACAAACTTTACTCGAAATTAGTCGGCAACAATCTATGTTCATATTTAATTAAATGGTTTTGCCCTTAATTATTAGTTAAATTTTGAAGTTTCCAACAAAATTCTTAAAAAAAAATAAGTTATTAATTGGGACAAGCCATAGCAAAACACTAAACATAGACTATATAAGTTAGACAAAACAAATACAACAACAACTACATCATAAATTATCAGCAAACTGAATTAATTAACTATTACTGTGGTAAGACCTGTCATAGATAAAATGTGCTCGGAAAATGTGGGGAATGCGTTTAAGACGAGCCAGCGAGTGACACGTCGTTATTTTAATGGTTAAGTTGTTTTTTTTCTTCTTTTAATTTATTTTATTAATATTGTTCATATATATTTATTTTTGTTTTTTTTTGCCGGCTTCGCCTTAAGTTTTATTAATTTTTTTTTTTTGTCTATGGCTTTCCGCTTCTAATTTTCCATTTTGCTATGCCAAAGCATGTGGGAATCATTAGCATCTCATTAAATTGTGAATTCAACGTTGTGGCTGTCAACAACAGGTAAACATTTATTGGCAATCAGTTTCGAGTTTAAGTAGAGAAGAGAATGGCTGTAATATGCGAGCCATTTTAGACAGTTGATGAGAAAAAAATAATAAATTACGCTGCAGCCATAACGTAAGTGATACACAGCCACACAGCTGATGCTTGTGGCTGGCCACAAAGTGTAGAAGTGTTATCTCTGTGTTGCATTGCGGCACACTTGACGACTTAACAAGAAGAAAAAATAAAAATGATGAGTACATTTTTCACTGCATGCGTGCATCAATAAAAAAAATCTCGAACTATTTAAGCCAACTGCTAGACAGACAGACAATGCAAAATTCTTGTTTTATGTGCGTGACAATTGATTTGGATTGAAAATATTTTTTGCGCTTCATTAAATAATTGTTTTCCTGGCAAAATTTCACCCATTTCACAGCTATTCAAAATGACATTAATTTGTGTTACTTTCACTGTGAAAAGATTCAATTTTAATTTTTGAATTGTATGTTTCTAGGTTAGGCGTGTAATTAGTCGCCGTTGTTGTTGTTTCCTTTCTTTTGAGGTTATTGTTAAAAACAATAAAAATAAATCTGACAATTTTTTGATTGCATGTCTGTGTTTGAGCTGTCGCTAATGGGCAGCATATTTTTTTCTTTTTTTTTCTCATAACAATGAACAATGTTGAGACAATGTCTGTTAGTGGGTTGGCGTCATGCATTAAGTTTTAAAGCCTGATAAATGACATGCAATTTAATGTATTGATTTTTTGACTCAAAAATCATTTAAGTTAATTTCTTTTTATGATTTCACATATAATTTTAAATAATTTTTTATCTATATACCATTGAAAAAAAAGTGTGACTATTTTTAATGAACGCATTTTTATATGACAGCCATGAACTAGCCCTTGTGAAGAGTGTTTTGAACTATTGTTTTTTGAAGAATTTGTAAAATCTTGACCTTGACATTGTAGCAATGGCTTTTGGAGATTTAGTACAGAAAACAATTTATATGAAATATGAAATTTTCAATGTTGCTTCTGGATTTTGAACTTCAAATAAGCGATTAGATATAAAAATCTGTGTTTAAAGGAAGCTAAATATCGTTTATATACACAAAAACCACACTTCTTTCTGTAAATTCAGAAAAAAGTTTCTCGGAAGATATAAAGGTATGATCAAAAAGGCATCATATTTAGAGAAAAATGTTATAGACCTAACTTCAGAGAATGATTTTCTCTAAATGTGATCCTAAAAATTCTCTAAAAATGATTACAAGCTTCTATGAAAAAGATAAATTTATAAAAATATATCGTTTTTAGAGAAGAAGACATTTTTGTTTTTAAGAAAAGTTTTTGTTTTTATTGAAGAAATACTTCGAACAGTGAATTTTTTATCAAAATATAGGAAACATTTTTCATTTTCAATAACTTTTTCTCTATAAATGAGAATTTTATTGCACGAGAAAAATGCTTACGGCAAATCCAGAAAAAGTAAACCTAAACCTTGAAAAATAAAAATGCTTTACGGTCAATAAAAATACATGGAATGTTAAGAATATTGCTTGTGTTTTCCTACGGTAAGAGGATTTTGAAAAAAACATATTGTATCCTTGAATTTTAAGTGATTTTATTATATGTATTTTTAATCTATAGCAAGTTAAAAAAGTGAAGCTTTTTTTATGTTTTGTAATTTGGTATTTCGCGATTTAAATATCAAGGCACAGTTATATAATATCCATAATTGAAACATTTTCTGTTGAAAAGAGCATATTAAAATTTTAAATTTTTTTAAACTTTTAAATGGGACGGGTGTGACATAAGATTGTCCCGGGTGTGACGAGTGCGAATTATATTTTTATAATTTTTATAATAATATGTAATTTTTTATACTTAAATCAAAAAAATATGTTTTTAATTATTGTATTAATTTAAAAAAAAAAATATTTTTTGCAAAAAAATTTTTTGCACGAATTTTTGATCAAATTAATACCTATTCAAAAAATTTCGATTTTTTAATATATATAAAAAAAAAAAATTTTTTGCAAAAAATTTTTCGCATGAATTTTTGATCAAAATAATACCTATACTAATGATTTCGCTATACATGAATTTACAAAACTTGTTTTAATAAAAGAATTTATTCATATACTTTCAAAAATTTCATTATTAGAAAAAAATTTTGAAAACCGTTCCGGATGTGACCAACTTCTTGTAACGGAAATGAAGAATAAAAATAATTTATTGAATGAAAAAAGTTAACAAATTTATGTAAAACATCAACATTCTTACTTTAGGAAAGTTTCATTCTTATCATAAGCCCATGTTGCTTCTTAGGAAAACTATAGCCTTTTTTGGGACGGGTGTGACACTGAACACTCAGTTTAAATATTTTTTCTTTGTTAACGCAGTAACCAATCCTTGTTATAAGCTATTCTTGGATAACATTGTTATCTTTTTTTAACATTGCTTACCTAATTTTTTTGAATGTGCATCAAGAGATGAGTGTTTTCAACGTTTACAACAAAATATTTTTAGTTTTTCTCAACTCGTTTTTCTCAATTCTCTGTTTAGTTAAATTGTCAAAAAAACATAAAAAAGTATTAAAACTAAAAGTAAGTTTGCAACATGAGTAACTTAAGACTCCATTTTAATGCGAGAACTAAAAATTATTTCAATTGAAAGCATTTTAGGATTCATGTTTCCGTTCCTCATTAGTGTGGAACGTTCCTCATCTCCTCGCAAAGAGCCAGATGTTTTGTGCTGAGTGTAGATTCGAAGAAAAATATGTTCCAGTCTCGAATCGGAAAAGAACTTTTCGCATTATTAAATACAAGATGTATCTTATGCTTTAACTTGGAATCAGGTTTACTGTACACCAGGCATGATATTTATATTGGATATTCACTTTTTTTATCTCCTTTCGCTTTTCGAAAGTCCCCAACTCCTTTTAGCCCAAAAAAAAAAAAAAAATTTGGGAAACACTTACCAACGAAAAAAAGTGAACCTCACGCATGATTAAGATTTTTTTCTCAATATTGAGACCGAAAGAAATTGTTCTCTTAAATTACTTTCATAAAGAGAAGTTTAACAGTATTAATTTGGGTTATACGATCAAAAAAATTTCAGATGGACGATTCGTCTGACGATGAAAAAATTGAAATGAAAGCAGTTAAAGAGATAATGTTAAAGAAGACGAGGAAGATAATAGCGATATTGATAGTGATAGTAAAAAAGATTCAATTGGCATTGGAGAAAGTGAATTAGGAATTGTAAGAAGATTTGAGCCATTACGTCAATTCTGAGATAGCAACATTTTTCGCAAGCTTCAGATTTTCAACTGAATTGATTGCTACTGATCCAGAAACATGGACTGAGCGCGAAGATAACCAACAAACACAACAAATATTGCGCAATCTACACGTTGTGAACGACGCCACCAAAAGAAGCGTATAATATTAGGAAAGAATATTTTTGCTTCGAGTCGTCGTCGCAAATCGAAAGAAATAAATATCCATCCCATGAAAAAAAGAAATTAATTTGATTCAAATTTTCTTACAATTATAATAACAAAATTTCTTATTTCTTATATACGTCAGGTATGCTCGATAAAAATTTGGAGAAGAAATTTAATGTGGCTCGTTCTATCATTTCAGCCTATAAGAAGGCACCCTGGGACATATGGAAGCCGAATTTAGAAAAATTTTTTTTAAAAAAATATGTATAGGAGCCCTTTAAGGGTTGGAAATAGACATAAGAAATATTCCTATATTCCTATTGGAAATAGGAAATGGGTATGTTACGATAAAATGTTGTTAAGAAAAAACCAATGGTGGTCAGGCACACATTTTACCCTACTAGGCGCACTCTGAAAGCGCTGCGGTGAAATTTCTTAAAAATAAAAATATTGTTTGGAAACCCCCTAAGGGGGTGGAGATTGGGGCAGGTATGTTCCTGAAAAATTTTGGGAAAATAAAAGAATTTAATGGGGGTCGGTCGAACATTTCACCCCTCTAGCGGCAACATTTAGGTTGTTATGGAGGTTTTCGTCTAATTTTTCCACTTTTCACTAACCTTTAACACCGTTGCGGCACAACACAACGCAACCCAAAATTTGTTTTTTTTTTCAAAAGCAATTTTTTGTCGAACCTCTTAAAATTTAGGGTTCCTGGGTATCAAAATCCCGTAACTTAAGATCTCCATATATCACTGTCCCACCCCTAGAGCCTCAGAAACAAAACAAAAGCTTATTTAATCATACTAGAATCGCCTTGTGGGGGGGGGGAGTTGGGTAAATTCGACCAATTTTTCTTTTTATAATTGTGGATACAATTTATTTGGTGCACTTCTTCTTCGTACTCTGATTGATTAAAAAAAAAACAATTATTAAAATCGGGTGGGAAACACGGGAGAAAATTGTTCTTAATTGTTTTCCCTACGCCTATTTATATGGAGATTAACAAAAAGTACGCTCGCGTCCGAAAAAGTACTTTCAGAAGAGTAAAAACAGTCCGCTCCAAAATTATTAAGTATTTTTCACGGTATAGTACACTACACAGTATCGAAAAAAAAAGTTGGCGAAAATAGAAAAAAATAATTTTTTAAATTGGGAAAAAATTTAATGGGAACCCTACAATTGTGTATGCGTTCCCATTTAATTTTTTTTCCCAAAAAGTATGCAATTGTGAGGATTGTAACAGGATATTAATTTTTTACATTTGGTTTTAATCAACAAGGTGTAACAAAGTATTAAAATTATAACTAACTATTTTTGTTTGCATTTTTTTTTAACAAAAATACTACGCAATAAGTTGTAGTATATAAAAAAACATTAAATTTAATGTATTTTTGACCTTTCAACCGTTGCAATATGTTCAATAACAAGAAACTTTTAAATTTTTTCAAAATTTAAAATTCTACATACAATTAACTGCTATATGAAACACCCTGTCATACTAAGAAGAAAACTTATAACAGGTATAACATTAGCAAGAATCTTTTAAGATCTCCGACAAAATTTAATGTAGACTGCATAACAAAGTATTGAGTTGTAAGGATCGGAACAAGATTTTATTTTTTTATAGTTATTTTGAATAACAGGGTTTCCCAATTTATTTTTGTTTACATTTTTTTTTAATAAAAAAAAAGACACTAAAAATTGTTAATGACATATGAAAGAGCATTACTTTTAATGTTCTGCTGATACCATTGCAATATGTTCGTTAATAAAAAATGTTTGCTTTTTTAAATTTTTAGAATTCTACCTACAATTTACTGATATCCAAAACACCGTGCCATTCTAATTTGTTTATGTTCTATAGTATATAAAATTGTCATGACAAATATATTAAAACAAATCACATAAAATGATATGCAAATAAAGCAAATGTAAATAAAATTTATTCGTTGTGTCGCAAAAGGTCCTTTTTTGATTTAAGGTTGGGTTTCATTTTGGCAATGCATTAATGCAAGTCTTTTGTTCCGATATATTTAGCAAGAAGGCCTACAAAACGTTCAGTGTTTTGTGTGTGACAAGAATATTCTGGAATTTCAATAATTTTCACAGATTTTTTAAATTCTATTAGAATTTCGCCGGAATAGAACATCAATGAAGGTGGAGACTGATGTAAGTACTGTCCCAATGAATAATATCCGTATAGCTGTTGCAGTCGTATCTTATATTGGGGACACGAAATTATCTCCAACATAAGATACGACTGTAAAAGCCATGCGGATATGATATACATACTTTCTTTTGATATCAACAGGTACAAAAGAGGCAGTTTGTCTCAAATATCAAAGGATGCAGTAAACATTGCAAACAATAAAATGTGATGAACATATTGAAAGAAAAAGATGAGTTGATGTAGAATTCAAGATGTTTAAACTTAGTAACGACTTGTAGATCAAAACCAGTTGAAGGCTAAAAAGTACAGTTGAAGATCATCAGAAAAGCATTCAATAAGAATCTTTGTCTGGTGAATGCTTTGAAACAGATCTGTGTATTAATTGTTTTTTGAAAAACTATTTCTGAAGGTAACTCAAATAAAAAATCGACGCATTAGAACGAGCACTATCGATTGTTTGAAGGACATTTTATAAAAGAAAATGGTATAAATTATCATGATAATTCTATTATTATCATGATGCTAGTCCTGAAATCACTTTATTACAGTTTATTTTTTAGAAATTTGACTACAAGCAAAGTTGCAAGTTGAATAGAGCCTACACGGCAGGGGTCAACTTTAAAAACAACTGAAAGTTGAAGATCATCAGCATATGCATGTATGTTGATATGCTTACATTCAGTGATGATATCATATAGAAAGATCGAAAATAAAAGCGGCCCGAGTACAGAGCCTTGAGACAGCCCACATCTTAAATTGCCAACAAAAGACAGACTATTTCTCATCCCTACCCTTTGAGAACTACCAACTAAGTAATTATATAGCAGACGGACAGGCACACAAGAAAATCCAACTGATTTGTTATATTATTGAATGATCAACAGAATCAAGGCAAGAGAGAATGCCTTGGGAAATGTCTAACAGATAAGGCAAGCTCCCCTTCCCCATATCATATGAAATTCGAATGTCCTCTAAAATCTTTACACCGGCTTAAGAACAGCTAAGGTTAAGTCTTAACACAGACTGAAATGGGGACAAAAGGTTATGATTATGATCTGGTATGGTATGGTATGAAACTACCAAAAATATATCAGATGATTTCGGTGTTATCAACAAAAAAAATTTGAATATTTAAATGGGAAACGTTTGCAAAATGTTTCTCTGTTACCAATTCACTTTTTAAATAAGACAAATTCGACAAATTATGGTAGAGAGATTCAATTTAAATTAAGTAGCCATATGGCTGCTATGGGAAGGAAAGAGTTATACAAAAAACAATCTGAACTCTAAGATAATGCGGAAATGGTTTTAAAGTCATTTTGGAGTTATATTGAACTTCAACTTCTTATTTTGAATACTGTGGAACATATTTTGATGAGAAATCATTTATATAATAATTTCATTTATATAAACATTTCATACTAATTAAGCTTTTTGAAGTATTTTATTTTTTTTTTTTTTTCAAACATGTATTTTAAAGATGCAATTTAATAACTGTGTTTATATCTTCGCAAATATTATAGTTTTTCCGTCAATAATTATACCCTAAACCTGAAAGGTCAGGGTATATTAACTTTGTGCAAACGTTTGTAACGCATAGAACGAAGCGAGTCCGGTATAGAAAAGTATATATATTCTTGATCAGCGTCACCACGTGAGTCGAGCTATCCATGTCCGTCCGTCCGTCCGTCTGTCCGTCCGTTCGTCCGTCTGTCCGTCTGTGTGTTGTCCGTATACACAGGATAAGAAGAAGGAGTTGAGATAATTGAATGAAACTTGGTACGCATGGTCACATGAACCCAAGGATCTGCACTATTGAATATTTTTGGAATCCGCACACGGACACGCCTACCTTCCATACAACACAAAAATTGAAAATTGCATAACTCAGCTCATAATTAGCCTACAACAATTAAATTTGAAAGGTGTGTGTTTTATATCAACACAAAAATGTTTTCGAAAAATGGACGTCATCCGTTCACGGACACGCCCACCTCCCATACAACCCAAAAATTGAAAACGCAATAAATAAGCCTCTGTTTAACCAACAGAGCTAAAATTTGGCACGAATGTTTTTTATGACAAGACAAAGATGGTTTTGAAAAATGGACGTCATCCGCATACGGACACGCCTACCTCCCATACAATCCAAAAAGTTTAAAACTCAATAAATAAGGTTATGTTTGTCATAGAGAAATTAAATTTGTTATGTATGTATTTTATACCAAAACTAAGGTGTGTTCAAAAATTGGGAGTAGTCCGTTCATGAACACGACTACCTCCCATAGCGAAAGCACAATAAAGGCATTAACTGTGAGCTAGAGGAATAAAACTTGGTATGAGTAAATTTTTCATCAACATTTAAATGCATATAAAATATAGGCTGCATCCGCCCACGGACATGCCCATTTACAATTAAATTTTTTTGTTGTTTTTGAAAGTGGGTTTAGGGTATTTCAAAGTCGGCCTAGACCGACTTTAGACTTTCTTTACTTGTTTTTTTTTAATATCGTTCTAACGGTAATAAGTTTATAATTTTGTATTTTTGTGCAAGCATATTTTAAAATAAATTTACAAAAATTAACAAAAAAAAAAAACTATTAAATTCCGCTTTAGAACCACTGTGCGGCCCCGCTTAATTTTTTTCTGTTTACATGGATTTCCTGTTTCCCATCAATCTGAACGATGGGGTCAACTCATCGTCAAAAAACAACAAAAATAGGCAATAAAATGCAGTTTAGCAGAATTGCAAAATATTTTCCAATTTAAAGTGATGGAATCTTGTCTCTGGCTCTTGCTCTGGCTATAAATGAATGCAAATAAGTTGGCACTCAATAAATGGCTTAAATTTTAAGCTTGATATAGCAACACAAAATTTGTTATTTTTATTTATTAGAAAATAAATCTTTATTTAAGACATTCCTTGCAAAGCCAAATCGATTCTATTAAACAAATAAAAAAAAAAAACAACCGTATTATTTAATATGCAAAAATGTTAATCGTTAAATAAATTCCAAATGCTTATTTAAAATTTCTACAACAACAACAATTTAAAATAGCTAAATAACGAGCATTTTATATGCAGGTTTAATACTTTGCTATAAAATCAAAACATCAATAATTTTTATCTGACAAGCGTTATAGTAAAGATATGATTCAACTAAATCATTCAACTGTTCAACTTTGCTGTTGAACGACTCCAGAAATGAGATTAAATCCAGGTTATATAACCTAAAGGGTCCGGTTTTTCTTTATGACTTTAAATAATTTTAATTTATCTATTATTTTTTTGCTATAAATCACTTACCTAGAAAGCAATTAACTTGAAATTATATAACTTCAATCAACACAAGCAGCTAACTAACAATGTTAATCGAGTAATCAATGTTTTACATCAATTAATTCAAATAAGCTATAAACAGCGATTAGCTCGTTTAGCTTGTGTCTCTGCAGCTGCAAAAGCTTACAGAAAATTATTTTACAAAAACAAGTTATTTGAAATAATTTGTTGTAAATAGCTTTGGCAGAGGAAACCTTTAATTTTTGTCACTAGCATTTAGCTAAAAATCAAAAATAAAATCAGCCGGATCAAGCATAAATTCAATTAACTCAAAAATTCTATCTGCCTGAATGCTAGATAATAAAAAAAATAATGTTGCTTTCAAAATCAGTGTCAATGCAAAGTTTTCTTTGCAGGCAATTTTAATTGAAAACTCATTTGCAGCCACCCAACATCAACATGTATATCTCTGGCAATTAGCGCGTTGCCACCTTTTGTAAATAATCACATTTTCTAAACGAAACGGAAAAAAAAAGTAATTTTTAATCATTTCAGTGCTAATTATTTTCAAATGATGCTCAAGCAACAAATATACAGAAGCCATGCTATCAAGTCATGAAAGATTGATTCAGTGTGTGTGCATGCATGTGTTTGTGTATGAGTGTGTATGTGTGCTTAATTTGCTTACAATGCATTAAACGTGATGAAAAAATTAAGCAATAATTCGATGCTGTTTTTTTTTTTTTTAATTACAGACTTATTTACAAATGACTTAATAGGATTTCTTTATAAGCAGCTATTAAGTTGAGATGAGTTTTTGATATCTGCTTGTTTTAAAAATAAATACACTCAACAAATGAAAGTATACACTTGAATATATTTGCACAAAAATGTTATACCATTTGAGCATAAAATGTACACTGTCCCTTTTAAGGTACAACCTTGAACAAAATTCAAAAATGTATTCTTTTAATATCAAGTATTGAAGAACTTTAAAAATATAGCAAAAATATTTACCACCGGAAAAACAGCCAAAATTGTCTTTTTTGCTTAACTTAAGCATAACATGTCAGATCTTAAAAAAATTATATGTCGTTGAAAAGAGCTTAATGAGCACTACATAGTCTAATTAGAACAATTTGGCTTTTGAGGTCATGTTCAACTAGTAAGCCCCGTTAGCCCGATTTACCCCCCCCCCCCCCCCCCCCCCTTAAATTTATTGTTTTTAAGATTAAGATAAAATTAAACTCATACAAATTTGTTTAATTTGTGTTCAAAAAATTATTTATTATGTTTTAAAACAAAGAAGTTATAGTAGTTCAAATATTTGATATAATGTACCTACAAAGATAAAAGATAATGTAGTGCTCATTAAGCTCTTTTCAACGACATATCTGTGCCGACAAGGAATAACCGCTAAAGTCGAGTTAGGACAAAGTGAGGATATTTATTTCATGGCATTTTTTCGCAACAAAAAACACTAGTACGCAAATTTTTGTGGTTGTTCCTTGAAAATTAAATGTTTAAGGCCATAAACTCTAAACGGCAAAAGTTAGGGTACCCTGATATAAGGTAGAAATTTTTATATTAAAAATGATCTTCTGAAATTTTGAAAATGAGTTTAGCTGTTATTCCTTGTCGACACAGATATAATTTTTTAAGATCTGACATGTAATGCTTAGGTCTAGGCTAATGAAAAATTCATGTTATCGTGTTTTTTTATTTTTTATATTTTGAACATTAATATCAGGAACAGTCTCATGAAGACCCTCATGAAATCGTTAACTGTACCAAAATGCATGAATAATTCATGGAAATCATGTAGAAATTCACAGTAATTGTGCACTTCTTTTGTTTAATATGGTTAAAATACTTTTTATTTGAAATCTTGTTACAGCATGTAATACAATGATGATTTTTAAATAAAGTCGAGTTTTTGTTTAATTATTTCATACAAATCTTCCGAGCTGAACTATTTTTAAACAGCACTATATGAAAAGAAGAAATTTTTTCAATGTTATATGAAATATAATAAAAAAAATTTTGAATATAAATCAGTTTTATAACAAAAAAAAAAAAAAAAAAAATCCTAAACGAAGCGTCACGTTATTTTTTTTTATAAGAACTAATTTTGCACTATAGCAGGTATTCCGTAAGTATGACATTTATATGCCCAGCGGTCAGAATATGCCTGAATCAATATATTCTCTCAGGCCTGAGGGCAGGCGCGGATACAAGGGGGGGGGGGGTAAAGGGGGTAATTACCCCCCCAAGAACTTTCAAATACTTTTTTTTTCATACTTTATTTGAAGAAAATAATTATGCCCACAGCTTAAGGGTACTTTTATGTATGCATAAGCGATTCTGAAGGCGTGTTTTGAAAGAATACTAAAAAAAAAAATAGTCAGAGACATTGTTAAACTCTAGTTTTTTTATTGATTTCAACAATTATTAAAGTATATAAAAAACATTTTGTTTATTTTCGTTTTGTGACGTCATTTGCGTGTAGATGACGTTTTTATGAAGCGATGCGAGAAGAGTATGACCATTTTGCTTGTAACCTTGTAACCTTTGCTTGTATGACAAACCAAAATATAATTATATGTAAAGCAGACACCTACGTCAAGGTAGTAACTTCGCTTTTTTTTTTTTAAATGAGCTTGAAAATAAAGTAACAGATCGTTATGTTCTCAAATTTACAGCCATTTTTTAAACAATCAACTTTAAAGACGCGTTATTTTCTTACAAATAAAAAACTTAAAGTCACTACCTCAGAGTAAGTTTTTGCTTTATAATAATTATATTTTTGCAAAATATTAACAATTAGTTTAAAAATGCCCTTTTTATGAAATAATTGAGCAAGTAACAAGTAATAATTGAGCAATGCAGACAAGAGTTGCCACTTAAAATATTTTATTCTTTTAAATTTTTACTGAAAACCTGCCAAACTTTTTTGCAACCTATGTGCCAACGAATTTTACCATAAATAGACGGTGCACATAACCGTCCGTCTGAGACCACCATAAAGAACGTAATTACCAAATTTCGGTCTACATTCACTCTTTTGGATTCCAAGCCACCGATAAGAATGAGAAGAGTGCGTACAGAAGAAAATATTGCTGTCGTTGAGGCCAGTGTCGAAGAAAACGTTAATTTATCGATTTGTCTCTGAAAATGAGGAAGGACGACACGTTACCGTGAATAGAAATCGATACAGAACCATGATCAATGAATTTTTGTTGCCTAATCTTCAAGATATGGATGTTGAAATACGCCCTCAAAGACTTTTGGGTCGCAAAGTGGACCTCCAGAATGCCCTTTGTGCAAAATAGTCGTGGTGGCCATATGCCCGAAATTATATTTAAATGTTAACTGCTAAGAAATTATCTACCAAATAAAAATATTTTTGGCTATTTCATAATTTGGCATGTGTTTTATTTTAATTTCAAATCAGCAAGCTCTTAAAAAAACACCCTTTATAACAGGGTTGTTTTGAAGTGAATTAATGTTACGTTAAAGTTGCTAAAATTGTATCAACTGTGCAAATAATTTGTTGCATACAATTATTGTTGTTTAAGTAAATTCTAAATTGTTTGGAATTCTGAAATTTTTCAATCCTACCTTAACTTCATCTTTATATGAAAAAAAGTAGAAACGGTTAAGAACCATTTTCTCCCGTGTTTTTCAACCGATTTTGATAATTCTGTTTTTAAATGAATTAGAGTGCGGAGAAGGAGTGCACCGACAATTTTATACAACTATAAATAAACAAACAAAAATTGGGCAATTTGCGACCCCAGGGCGGTAATAGTAATTATAATTGCAACAAACCAACCAAATTACCACAACCGACTTTCATGAAATAAAACTGCCACTTTTAGTCCATTTTTAGTAAGGAACTAATTCAAATTCAATTATTTCATGAACTTAAAATTTGGCAGTGTTAATAGGAGAGCGACACTAATGTTAATGATATTAACGGCGTTTTTACTCTTTGTAATAATGACATTTTTCCACTAATTTCTATAACGTTTGCTATCTTTGCCACGCTTCCTATCAGTGTAGAAACAGCTGAGCGAAGTTTTTCTATACTGCGACGATTAAAAATAGGTTCCGTTCGAATTGAGAACGATTGAATGGACTCGCATTATTGCATATACTTAGAGACATTTAAATAAATATTAACGAAGTTATTGATAATTTTGCGATGATTTTGTCATATGATTTTGTCAGTAACAAAATTAAGATTTATAAAAGGTGCAGAGATCTTGATAAACAATCCCGAATGAATTTTGGCTGCTGATATCAAATATGGACTCTATTTTTCTCCATCAGTTCGAGTTTTTGGCAAAAACATGATAATCAGTTTTTTTTCTGATAATATTGCTATATCTATTATATTGATCTACCGATTTGTTTTACTATGACTGATTTCAACGAAGAAATACTAGACCTTTAAATTTTTGCACATTCACTAACAATATATTCGACAGTTTCGAAGATATCGACGTTCAAAGACGAAAATATTTCACAATTTTACGTGGACTGCTCTTGTTAGATTTAGAGTTTTTATTTACTTTTCGCTGAGATATTATTCCAGAAAAAGGGAGAAATAAATAAATACGGAAATGTGCGTGTATGTGTCTGGGAAAAATGGTTCTTAAACAATTCAATAATTTCAATTCAAAAAAGTACAATTTATCTATTTGCAAAAAGGCAAAATATCGAAAATGTGTGTCTTTGATAATTTCTTCCCCCCAAGATTTTTTCCAGATCCGCCCCTGCCTGAGGGGTAATGGTAAGGCCTGAGTATGCAATACACCTCTTGATTTCCTTTTCCCATATAAATGTCATACTTACGGAATACCTGCTATAGTATATAGCGTTAACTCAGGCCTGAATATCGCTAAGAATATTCCTCCGAAAATTCAGGCCTGAGTGAAGAATGCTTAAATATCAGGCCTTCTATCAGGTCGTCCCAAGCCTGAAAATTTAAATGAAAAAACAAATAGCAGATATATCATTTACCGAAGCCGAGCTGCAGTTCGTCTTCGGTGTCATGAGCATTGTTTGAGTTATTTTAATGAATTAAAGTTCTTTGAACTTTTTCACTAAATAATTCAAATATTTGATTTCTTTTGAGAATGAAAAATGACGCGTGGATTACTTTGCATTTTTGTATTTTTATTTTGAAAAAATTTCCCAAACTTGTTTGATGGCATTACGACTTCCCTTCTAATCTCATCCGTTGCTCAGATGCGAACACGAAACAAAATCAAAAATACTTTCGAGGGATATTTAGGTTAACTGAAAATACTCATAAACGTTTGATAGCATTACGCCTTCGCTTCTAAACTCAGGGGTATTTTCAGGTCTGAGATCGACACAAAACAAATTATTCAGAGGTAAGACAATTTTAGGGAAGTTTTTAGAAAGCTTAAATTCAAATGCTTATTCTGAAATCAAGTATGATCTCATGCCCGAATTTTCGAAGCAAAATAGAACTTATTTCATGCCAGATGTTATCAGGTATGACAATTACTGACCGCTGGGTTCATTAGTTTTTGCAAATGAAATAGTCGATTTTTTTTATGTATTGAAAGAAGATTTCTAATTTCGTTATGATTGCTTTTTAAATACAATTTTTTTTTTATTACACTTAGATTGCACATAAAAAAGAAAAAATTGAAAATGGCGGAAGGGGCGTGGTAAAGAATATGGCATTACACTTTTTAACAGATAAGAAATATAACTACAGGTCAAACCCGTTTTTCGATTGCAAACAAATGTATTCAAAATTTTTTATTCATTAAGACGACAACCGGTTTCGCATTAGAAGTATTCAAGCAGCCTTAACAAGGTTATACTCTCAGGACCTCGATAAGCTACTTCGCAACATCTGAAATCAAGCACGCAAAATAAGCTCGCACAAAAATTTAAACTTGCCGTTAAAAATATTTCCACAGTATAATCGTTGGATATATCGAATAAGTGATATCAAAGTGGAAACCTCTAAAAATCTCGAAATGGATTGAGATGAATTATTGAGTTGATGGAGAAAATTGGAATCTATGTATATTTGAAATCAGAAAACCCAACTTGTCTATATTGAGCAAATTCAAGCTCCTGCTTTTCGGCTCAGGCCAAACTCAAGCATCGGCTTTTCGGCTCCAGCCAAACTCAAGCTTCAGCTTTTCGTTTCCGGTCACACTCAAGCTCCGGCTTTTCGACTTTTCGGCTTCAGTAACCCACCGTATTTTTTCATAGGCTGTAAAGGCCTGTTTTGTCTCCTACCGTTTGAGTCAGTTGGGCCTCTGCCACCGTGAGCACTTTACCACTAATATATATACCGGGTATGAACTAGCTTAAAGTTAGTCATTTTTTAATTCAGGTATTAACTTAAGTTAAATTGAGATTTTTCTTATAATATGGTCTTTATAGTGAAAATGAAATAAAGAATAGAATAAATTAAAAAAAATAATATGTGATACAAGAAATAAGGTTATTAAACGCCTTTGTTGACCTTAACGTCAACCCTGACCATTTTTGCACTTAATTAATTTCTTTTCGATTAACATTATTTCTGCTCAAGGGTTGCGAGACCCCTTGGACGGACCCTGCAGAGGCTGAGTATAACTCAGCCATCGAATAAGACTACAATAATAATGATTAACACAAGAATATAAACCAGCATATATAAGAAGTGGTGACCGTGGCGTGCAGGTTAAGTGTGTGGGTAAGCATGCTCGGAGCCCGGGTTCGATCTCCAGCCGCGGCGAAAAGTTTTTTCAATAAAAAAATTTTTCTGATTGGTCACCACCTCTCTGCAGAGAATGGCAAACATCAGAGAGTAAATTATGCCATCTAAAGCTTCTTGAGAACATAAACTTTAGCCGTTCGGAGTCGGCATAAAACATGTAGGTCCAGTTCTCGGTTAATTGTGTGCAAACATTTAATAACACACGCAACACAATTGATCACAAGAAGCTCGGTCAAAGTCCTTTCAAGGGCTGAAATGACCAATTTGTTTTTTGTTTTTTTTTAGATATAATTATAGGAGAAATTGAACAAGAATTGAGACAAGCCTTATGGCAACAACTTGAGCAAGGACTTTCTTAACACTGAACATTATTAGCTTCAAATCTTATGCGTCTACCCCGCACAAGTCTTGTTAAGAACCATTTTCTCCAGTGTTTCTCAACCGATTCTGGAAAAAAATGTTTTTTTGAGATTAAGTTTGTATCGAATCAATATAGAATCTAATTGAAAAGGTCGAATTTCGGACACCGGCAAACTCAAGTAGCTCTAAATGTATGAAGATATTGCATAGAGTTATCGATAAATTATTCATAAATTATATGTTATCCAAAAAGAATGAATGAAGAATTTTCCCTAAGCTAGAAAAAAAATTATCGATAAGAAATAGGCATAAAAAATTTACTGATAAAATAAAAAAAAAATTACTAAAGCGCCGGCCACGCACAAAGCGATTTTAAATTTTTCCCATATGAACAGATATGCGTTCAGGAAATTAAACATGGAGAAATTTAAAAATCCCTTGCTTAGTAGCTCATCGCTCAGTACGTGACACTGTTATAGATTTTTCTTTCCAAAAATGTCTAATACATGCCTGGAGAGGATAGTTTAATATTATTTCGGGTATAGAAATCGAACTGTGTCATATGGTTTTTAAGACTTCAATTCCACATATGCTACAAATGTTGGCTCCCAGGGAAGCTTTTTCAGGTTTTATCCTTTATATTATGGTTTGTCACTTGTATATGGTTAGCTGATTTGACTAAATTTTTTCAAAAGAAATGCTCAGAATTTCTCAGGCTTTTTTATTTGTGAACAAGAAAAACTACAACAAATAGGTTTAGATAACAAGGCACGTTTAGACAACAATTTCAAAATATTGTAGTTTTTTCAAAGTTTTTGGACTACAAGTCGTCAAAACTAGCCAAGCCTGCACAAAAATGCTAAAACAAATAATCAAAAAAATAGTCTTGGGCAAAAAAATTATGAACACTTATTTTTAAAAAAAAAATAATAAACACTAAAAAAGCATTTCTAAAACGTCAACCAAAATTTTTAGTTTTGATAAGAAAAAATTTTCACATCAAGGAAAAGTGTGGAAACCTCCAGAGGTGTAACAACCGAGGGTCAGGGGGCTTGATTATCATTGGCCCGTGACCCAAGTAGCCAAAAGCCAACATTTGTGGTGAAAAAACGTGTTCGAAGACAATTTTGGTATTACTTAAAATAATGTCTCTTTTAAAATAAATATAACACGGAGAAAAAAAATATGGGATTAAATCTAGCTCAAAGCGTTCGTAACTGAAATCAGCTCAATAGAGCTCAAAACCATCTCAAAATATGCTTTTTTTGTTCGCAGTTTATGCCAGAATTAGGCTTGAAATTTTTTATTGATAAACACGTCAATTTGTGCTAAATACGTGTTATATTGGGCTTGTTTGTAAAAAAAAATTAATTTTGTTGTTGTTTATGCTCGTATAAAATATGAGCAACTGAACGATTTAATTTTCATTTGGTTCTCAATTTTTAGATAAATGATCCAAACATCACGTAAATTATGCACAAATGCATGTTAATTTTTTGATAAACAATCACATAAGGGCTTGATATCAACATTATGGCTTGATTAGCTCAAAATCATTCTCAAAAATAAGTGGTTTGGGATTGTTTTCAGCTTAAATTTCTATCTGCGAAATATTTTTTAATCATCTTATATATTTAAACGTGAACATTAAACTTTGTCGTAAGATTTTTTGGTATTAATTAAAACTCAAGAGGAATGCAAGTAACATCATTCGAATGGTACTGTTACACAGATGTGCAAAATGTTGGGGGGTTCACAACCTTCAAAGAGAAAAATAAAATTTTTGAAAAAAAAAACCTTTTGAATCAATATGAAATTTGGTTAGGAGAGAAATTTGGTTGAGTTGGTCGAATTTGAGTTATTCTCAAAAGTAAAACTTTCCTCAAAAAATTGAATTTTATGCATTCATCAATTGTGAAATTTGTGATAAAAGATGTTTTCAATTCAAAAGTTAGACTATCATCCATGTCAATATCTTGGTTGAATTTAAAAGGTTTTCCAATTTTTGTAATTATTTCTACAAGATTGTTGAATTTTTTTCGAATGTGAAACAATCACTGTGAAGCTCTTCGAATCTGAAATAATCACTGTGAAGCTCAAACCAAAAGTATTTTTAAAAAATTTTCTTAATATTGTCGTTAGTTATTTAGCGTGTATTTCAACCAAATGCCAGGAGAGAAAAAAACTGTCTCAAATTGAAGGTTCCGGATTGAGAAGCCAATATTTTTGCCATCTTTGAATATATTTCATTTATTTCTACTTTGTATTTCTGTCTTATTAGTTCACTTGAAAAAAATTCCTAAAAGTTTTACCGTAACTTTTTTGTTTATATTTAAATTATGTCTTTTAAGAAGCCACAACCACAAAACATTATCTTTTCTCAAAATATGGAGCAGAAATGTTTTTTGTTGTAAAAAAAGAAAAACTCAAATTAGCGTTTTTGTTAATCTTTTAAAATTTAAATTCTATAGAACATTTCAGGTGAATTTATTTCGTCCTGTCTGTGCTAAAAAAAAGCAAGACTACCTCCTATTAGACTAAGAACAAGAGACCGCTAGACTTACGTCATTTTATCAAAGCTAAGATTTTGTGTGTGGTTGCATTATGTTTATTGCAATATAATTATTTTAGCACCAATTATGAATAAGTTCGGAATTAACCCTTAAGCAGATTGTTAGCTTTTACTCATATCTGGGGTTCAACTTGAATTATGGGCTTTGGTGTATTCAGGGACTTATAGTAGAATTTTATGGCTAATATTTTTGTGGTACATTTTAACTCTCTTAAGCCCAGTCTGTTTTTTACAATGAAACAAAATAGATCCATGTACTGAATAGTAGGAGGGTTAAAATGTTTTAGAAAAATGTTCTATAAAAATGTTCCTCGTAGTTTTTTTACATACGTTTTTCAAACACAACCCATAGCTTAAGTGTAAGGGTCACATGGTTTCCTATTACGATTCACAATAAGAATTTGTAAAAAAAAAGGGAAAATTAAAACCCTAAAAAAAATAGAAATTATATATTTTTATATCCCTACGCTTACTGCGTAAGGGGTATATTAATTTTGTCACGACGTGTGTAACGCCCATAAGGAGGAGTGGAAGGTATAGAAAAGTGTATATATTCTTGCTCAGCATCACCACTTGAGTTGATTTAGCCATGTCCGTCTGTCTGTACGCCTGTCTGTGGACACGATTTCGGTCGTAATTTTGAAGCTATCGTGCTGAAATTCAATATTTAAGCTTTTTTTCAAAAAACAAAGATCAAGTTCGAAAATGGGCTAAATCGGATGAAAACCACGCCTACCTCCCATACAACTCCAATAATGAAAACTCCATAAAAAAGCAAATATTTAAGCAACAAAACTTAAATTCGGTATTTGTGTAATTTATGCCAAAACTGATGTGTTTTAGAAAAATGGGCGTGATCCACTTACTAACACGCCCACCTCCCATACAACTCTAATATTGAAAACTATATCTAGGGGCTTGTATCAAAGCTACAAAAATAAAACTAGATATTTATGCGTTTTATATAAAAATTAAGACATGATAGAGAAATGGGCGACATCCACATACGAAAACGCCCACCTCCCATACAACCTCAAAATTGAAAACTATATAAATAGGCTTCTGTCGAAGCTACAAAAGTTTCATTTTATATCAAAATTAAGACGTGTTAGAAAAATGGACGGCATCCACCCACGAACACGCCTACCTCCCATATAGACCCAAAATTTAGAACTCTATAAAAAGGCTTCTCTTTAAACTACAGGAAAAACCTTTGATTCTTTTGTATTTTATATCAAAACTAAATCGTGGAAGAAAAGTGGGCGTCATCCGCACACGAACACACTCACCTCCCATACAACCCATAAAAGTGAAAATTCTATAAATAGGCTAATAATTAAGCTATAGACCTGAAATTGGGTATTTGTGTATTTTATATCAAAACTGAGGCGTGTTAGAAAAATTGGTATCAACCACTCAAAAACACGCCCACCTCCCATATAACCGCTAATTGAAAACTTAATAAATAGGCTTGTCTTTACTTTGCAGGAAAACAATTTGATATGAATTTATTTTAGACGTCATCACAATAGTAACATTTTTTGAAATCTCATACAAAAAGGACAAAAATTTAAGATTTTGTACCATAACGAATCGGCCGTGTGGGTATTTTTACTTCGGCCGAGTCGAAGATATACCTTACTAGTTTTTTTTGACGTAGAATTACGTCTTACAGCGCGGTTTGTATGGGGTCGTTTTAACAGATTTTTTGAAGGTCATGCAACGTTTTTGGCGAATACTTTAGGGTATACCTACAGCCTTTAATACTTATCGTTCAAAGATAATATAAATACTTAAATATCAGATATATCCTACGCTGAATGAATATCTAACTTTGGATTTTGTCACTATTATATGAAAGTCAGAAAATAGTAAAATATATGAAGAAAAATTCATGTTTTTATATAAGAAAATCAATCATCAGCTGCTTATAATGTATTGCTGTGCCTGCTGCTTTTTTTGTTTTTGTTTCGTTGTTTATTGTTGTATTGTTTTAATTTTGCACGAACTGATTGGTTCGTAATCAGCTTCAGAATGATTCTATGGCCAATCGGATGCAGTGGGATTATCTGAGGTCACAGGCGGGTCTTTGGCACATTTATGGGTTCCATGGAACATTTGGACCAAAATGGATGATTCTATGGCCAATCGGATGCAGTGGGATTATCTGAGGTCACAGGTGGGTCATTGGCACATTTATGGGTTCCATGGAACATTTGGACCAAAATGGATGATTCTATGGCCAATCGGATGCAGTGGGATTATCTAAGGTCAACGGCGGGTCATTGGTACTTTGATGTTTTCCATGGAACATTTGGACCAAAATGGATGATTTTATGGCCAATCAGATGCAGTGGGATTATCTGAGGTCACAGGTGGGTCATTGGCACATTTATGGGTTCCATGGAACATTTGGACCAAAATGGATGATTCTATGGCCAATCGGATGCAGTGGGATTATCTAAGGTCACAGGTGGGTCATTGGCACATTTATGGGTTCCATGGAATATTTGGACCAAAATGGATGATTCTATGGCCAATCGGATGCAGTGGGATTATCTAAGGTCAAAGGCGGGTCATTGGTACTTTGATGTGTTCCATGGAACATTTGGACCAAAATGGATGATTCTATGGCCAATCGGATGCAGTGGGATTATCTGAGGTCACAGGTGGGTCATTGGCACTTTTATGGGTTCCATGGAACATTTGGACCAAAATGGATGATTCTCTGGCCAATCGGATGCAGTGGGATTATCTGAGGTCACAGGTGGGTCATTGGCACATTTATGGGTTCCATGGAATATTTGGACCAAAATGGATGATTCTATGGCCAATCGGATGCAGTGGGATTATATAAGGTCAAAGGCGGGTCATTGGTACTTTGATGTGTTCCATGGAACATTTGGACCAAAATGGATGATGCTATGGCCAATCGGACGCAGTGGGATTATCTGAGGTCACAGGTGGGTCATTGGTACTCTGATGGGTTCCATGGAACATTTGAACCAAAATGGATGATTCTATGGCCAATCGGATGCAGTGGGATTATCTAAGGTCAAAGGCGGGTCATTGGTACTTTGATGTGTTCCATGGAACATTTGGACCAAAATGGATGATTCTATGGCCAATCGGATGCAGTGGGATTATCTGAGGTCACAGGTGGGTCATTGGCACTTTTATGGGTTCCATGGAACATTTGCACCAAAATGGATGATTTTATGGCCAATCGGATGCAGTGGGATTATCTGAGGTCACAGGCGGGTCTTTGGCACATTTATGGGTTCCATGGAACATTTGGACCAAAATGGATGATTCTATGGCCAATCGGATGCAGTGGGATTATCTGAGGTCACAGGTGGGTCATTGGCACATTTATGGGTTCCATGGAACATTTGGACCAAAATGGATGATTCTATGGCCAATCGGATGCAGTGGGATTATCTAAGGTCAACGGCGGGTCATTGGTACTTTGATGTTTTCCATGGAACATTTGGACCAAAATGGATGATTCTATGGCCAATCGGATGCAGTGGGATTATCTAAGGTCACAGGTGGGTCATTGGCACATTTATGGGTTCCATGGAATATTTGGACCAAAATGGATGATTCTATGGCCAATCGGATGCAGTGGGATTATCTAAGGTCAAAGGCGGGTCATTGGTACTTTGATGTGTTCCATGGAACATTTGGACCAAAATGGATGATTCTATGGCCAATCGGATGCAGTGGGATTATCTGAGGTCACAGGTGGGTCATTGGCACTTTTATGGGTTCCATGGAACATTTGGACCAAAATGGATGATTCTCTGGCCAATCGGATGCAGTGGGATTATCTGAGGTCACAGGTGGGTCATTGGCACATTTATGGGTTCCATGGAATATTTGGACCAAAATGGATGATTCTATGGCCAATCGGATGCAGTGGGATTATATAAGGTCAAAGGCGGGTCATTGGTACTTTGATGTGTTCCATGGAACATTTGGACCAAAATGGATGATGCTATGGCCAGTCGGACGCAGTGGGATTATCTGAGGTCACAGGTGGGTCATTGGTACTCTGATGGGTTCCATGGAACATTTGAACCAAAATGGATGATTCTATGGCCAATCGGATGCAGTGGGATTATCTAAGGTCAAAGGCGGGTCATTGGTACTTTGATGTGTTCCATGGAACATTTGGACCAAAATGGATGATTCTATGGCCAATCGGATGCAGTGGGATTATCTGAGGTCACAGGTGGGTCATTGGCACTTTTATGGGTTCCATGGAACATTTGCACCAAAATGGATGATTCTCTGGCCAATCGGATGCAGTGGGATTATCTGAGGTCACAGGTGGGTCATTGGCACATTTATGGGTTCCATGGAATATTTGGACCAAAATGGATGATTCTAAGGCCAATCGGATGCAGTGGGATTATCTAAGGTCAAAGGCGGGTCATTGGTACTTTGATGTGTTCCATGGAACATTTGGACCAAAATGGATGATTCTATGGCCAATCGGACGCAGTGGGATTATCTGAGGTCACAGGTGGGTCATTGGTACTCTAATGGGTTCCATGGAACATTTGGACCAAAATGGATGATTCTATGGCCAATCGGATGCAGTGGGATTATCTGAGGTCACAGTTGGGTCATTGGCACTTTTATGGGTTCCATGGAACATTTGGACCAATATGGATAATTTTATGGCCAATCGGATGCAGTGGGATTATCTGAGGTCACAGGTGGGCCATTGGCACTTTTATGGGTTCCATGGAATATTTGGACCAAAATGGATGATTCTATGGCCAATCGGATGCAGTGGGATTATCTAAGGTCAAAGGCGGGTCATTGGTACTTTGATGTGTTCCATGGAACATTTGGACCAAAATGGATGATTCTCTGGCCAATCGGATGCAGTGGGATTATTTGAGGTCACAGGTGGATCATTGGCACATTTATGGGTTCCATGGAATATTTGGACCAAAATGGATGATTCTATGGCCAATCGGATGCAGTGGGATTATCTAAGGTCAAAGGCGGGTCATTGGTACTTTGATGTGTTCCATGGAACATTTGGACCAAAATGGATGATTCTATGGCCAATCGGACGCAGTGGGATTATCTGAGGTCACAGGTGGGTCATTGGTACTCTGATGGGTTCCATGGAACATTTGAACCAAAATGGATGATTCTATGGCCAATCGGATGCAGTGGGATTATCTAAGGTCAAAGGCGGGTCATTGGTACTTTGATGTGTTCCATGGAACATTTGGACCAAAATGGATGATTCTATGGCCAATCGGATGCAGTGGGATTATCTGAGGTCACAGGTGGGTCATTGGCACTTTTATGGGTTCCATGGAACATTTGGACCAAAATGAATGATTCTATGGCCAATCGGATGCAGTGGGATTATCTGAGGTGACAGGTGGGTCATTGCACATTTATGATTCCATGGAACATTTGGACCAAAATGATTGATTCTATGGTCAATCGGATGCAGTGGGATTATCTGAGGTCACAGGTGGGCCATTGGCACTTTCACGTGAATACGAACTTCACGTGTAGTTCATGAATAAAATACTCGTGTAGTTGAGGTTGGTGTTTTCGTGAAACTACTGTTCTAGTTTACTTAGTGCTCTATTTTGAAACCAGAGGTCATTAACCTCTTTTCATCTCAGTCAATGAACTCAAACTGTTAAATTTAATGAAATGGGTCTGTGATCCGGTTAGAGTGAACTTAGGAAAAAAACGAGTTGGATCATATTTCGCTTTATGCTTTTACCCAATAGATGGCGTTAGATTTTAATTATTTTTTTTAATGCAAATTAATTTGGATTCCACATCCCACTAGCACTAGCGAACAGAGACGAAAGTGCAGCTCGCAAACTAAATATCAGACAGAGACGAGAGGAAAGGACATGTGCTCAGCGTGAAATATAGACAACACACGATTTTTTAAAAATCGGGATCTTAATTTTAATTTGAAATAAGTAGTTAAACTGACTGTAGCTCGCAAACTATATATCGGGCAGAGACGAAAGTGGCACCAATAGAAAGTGCATTTGCTTCGCCTTCTTTTCAACTAAGTCAATGAACTCAACCTATCAAACTAAATGAAATGATCGAAAAAATTTGAAATTTTGCTTGTTTCTTTTTGCTTCCTCATTTAATCATACTTATATTTTTACTTTTTCTTTGTTTTGGCCTCAATGAGTCCATAATTGAGTGTTATTCATTTATTTGTTAATTTTCGGAAGATCAATAAATATACGTGCAAAATGGACAAAACAATCGGACCAAAGAGACAAAGTAGAAGAGGCTACAACTAAAACGGAATTCTACGTCTACACTTACGATACTATCGAAACTGTTTCTTTTTTTGTGTTGGACAGTGTAATTTGAGCATAAAATGCATCATGATGTATATCAAATTAAAGGGCATTAATTTCGTATTCTAAATATAATATTTTAGTTATATCTTAATAACTTGTTTTTTTAATTAAACTTAAATTCTTTAAATAAAAAATTATATAAAATAACATAAACCGTTATAATTTCAAAAGTAATTGGATTACAGAAAATATTTTTGAACTCAAAATTACCGTGATGAAATTACCTTTCAAATGATACTAATATTGATGCAATATTTCCTAAATTGAAAGGACACTGCTTCCTGCTTCATCACTATTTTTGTACCCTTTAAGTGTCTGGCTTAAGGAACCTCCGCTGCCAGGTGTCTGGCTGTTGGTTTTTGTGTTCATAATGATGGCCTCAATAATAAATATAAAATTCAGCTTTGATACTATGACGTAAGTAGGACCCTTTTTTGGAACTTTTCAAAACTTAAAGCTTCTAAAGTTTCCTCGACCTTGGATTCATTATATATCCAAACGTTACCCACTGTTGTGAAATGACGTAAATCTGGCGGTCACTGGCTCTTAGTCTATATTATTTTTTGACAAAATTAAATTTTTTATAATGTTTTTTTTTTTTTATTTTTAAAAAACTAATAAAATTCAAAATTAAATTACTTTCGAAGAAATAGTTTATATCTTCAATCAACTAAAAGTTATAGCTACAAAGTTATTTTAACCATCTTGCTCATTCCAAATAGAATTATAAATAGGCAAAACAAATTGGTAAATTTTTTTTATAATAAATAGGCTAACAAAGCATTGGTCGAATTTCGAAACCAGGCAAAAAAATATTGTAATTAATAAAAATATTTTTTTCAAATTGTAATTTTTTTTCAATTCAAACCTCGACCATAGGAAAAAGCCTTTAAATATATTCTTTTAAAATTACTCACAACATGTTTTATCATATTTTATAGCCTTTTTCAAATTTCTAAAAAATCGTTTTATTAAAAAAAATACTTCTTCTTTAATCTTGTTTCATATAATTCTGATTAAGGCTCACATTTTTGCATACCATTTTTTAAATTTTATTAAAAACTAAAAAGCTGAGCTTTTATTTCTAAATACTTTCATTACTTTTATTACACAAAATGAGCCAAGCATTAAATAAAGCTATGACCAAACGTTGCACTTAAATGTTGGTATATTTTTATTTTTATTTGCTTGATTTGTTTTTCCAAATCTTCCTGCGAACACCTATTATTTTCACTAGTCGTTTTTATTTTTGTGTTTTGTTTTTTGTATTGTTTTTTTTTTTTTTTTGTTATTGTACTAATGTATTTTATTGACGTTCGAGCGTGTTACAATCAATCTAAATGTTTTCTTGCTCTTCTTCTTTTGTTATACTTTTATCTGACAATCAGTGTGATTCACGCATTACGCCACACTTGGTGGGAGGGGGGGCGGGGAGCACCCTGTGGTTGGATGGGTAGTTCTTTTTTTCCGTTATGTTGTTACATTATTTATTGTTTATTTGTGCTATTTATGTAGAAGTACTGCTGATATTCTTGGTATAAGAAAAAGAAAAAGACCAAGAAGTGACAAGCAGGCATCTACCCTCAGTTAAAGGCATGTTGGATTGGTTTGTGCTGTTGTAGGTAATGTTTTGCCTAAAGACTCAATTTATTTCTACAAAAGTTGTGCACTGGAATGGTTTTTTATAACGTACCACCTTTGCTCACTAACAATAACAGCGAACATGTGGAATGTATTGATTTCTGGTATTCAAAGTTTTTTTTTTTCAAACTGTTCGCACTTTTTGTACTCTACAAAAACACTCAAAATAAAAAAAACTCTTTGAAAAAATTGCATAAATGAATTCTTTCACTTAGTTTATTAAGAGTCAAATTTATGTCATTTTAAGCAGTTCATGTTTTTTTTCACTCATGATATAATTTCTTCGCCTTGTACAAACTTTGCCAATCAAAAAGTTTTGTGTGTAAATTTGTTGTATTTGTCAAATAAGAATTCTTTGCCTCCTGGGATCCTATTAAATTCATCTCCGAATTTGTAGAAATTTTGATTTATGACACTGAAGTTCAAAAAATTTAGATTCACATGAATGGCTGCGTAAGATAAGATTATATTGGTTGAAGTGAAGCTGCAGACAGACGTTGTGAAAACAACCGACGCATACATTAAAATTTAGGCTGGCTGTGGCAGAAGAACCAGCTTGTCAGGTCATGCCATTCAGGCATAAAGCAATAAAACAGACACAAACGCATAGCAGAAGTGCCTCCTGGGAGCTGAGAACATAACTTTACTTGCAAAAATAGGTGGTGAAAGTCAAGATTCACCTTTTATTTTTAGGTCAGATCCATCTCTTGCTGCCGCATTACATATGGTTTTCTTTTTGCCTTATTTAGTACAGACGTCATACAGGCTATAATTTATTTACTCGCTTCTCCCTGCTTAACTTCTATTACGGCGTTTATCTACAACGTCAGCTTTTATGTGTGAGTTTGTTTTGTATTTGTTGTATTTGTTGTAGCTTTTAGATATGTAACAAGTGTCTTTTGAGCCTGAGAAATGCTTAATTAATATTGATTTTGTCAATAGCTTCGCTCGAGTGGCTTTGGTTGAAACACTTGAGGTGTTGGTTTGAAGCCTCAAGGCGTTGATATCTGAACGCCATACAATGTCGAGGTTCTACTTTAGCTACTAGCTAACAACGTGCTTATCTTTCACATTTTAATTATATAATTACTATATATACTGTTCATTAAAGCCCTAAATATATGCACAGTGTTGCCAGGATAAAGTTTTTCATGCTATTTAAAGGATTAACTAATGACAAAATTTTCCAACACTTTATTAGCTCATAATTAAATGGTTGAGTGGTGTTGGTGTTGGCTGTTGCTGTTGCTGTTGCTTGCTATTGCTAAGTGTATGTGTGGTTGTTGGTATTGGTGTTTGCTTGAATGTGCTTTGACTTTGGCTATATTTGTCACCATGTTTGTGACCATGCTTGCCTCAATGTTTGTCTCCATGTTTACTTTGAGGTTATGCATGAAGTTATTAAAACCATTGGCAGCATCGCAAGCATAAAAGCCCCTGCTAATGAGCTTGACTGTAGGTTAAAGCTGGTTAATTGTAGTTTTTGTCGAAATTTTTTTATTTAACAAGTGGTTAATGCTTAGAAAGCTATTTGTAGTGTTTCCATAGCATTTGATTTGGAGCAATCAACTAATTGGATGTAATTATTTTTATTTTCTCTCAGGTAATGAACAAGTTTTGTTGTAATTTTAAAATTTGTTATTTTTAAAATGCACTGCTACAAAAAAAATCTTTTATTTAGTTAATGTTTTTCAATCCCACCGATAGTTTTGGTGGTAATACGTTTTTATAAGTTCCTTTGCTCCCAGTTTTAAAACTGCAATTTGCTAAAGAGGTATTGAAGTGTTAAGGGTTGTGTCAGGTCCTACTGTTCACTTATATATTTTATGTCGGGCTTAGAAAACAAACTAAGAATCATTTGAAAAACAAAATTGCTAGATTCATATCCGTTTACAATTATGCGTTGTGATAGGATTTTCGAAAAATTATTAACAGTGAGAAACTAAAAAAACTATCTTAATATATAACAGACAAGCGTTCTCCTCCGTGCTCTATATCGCTCAAACTGTCATATTTGTTATTGCTATGTATAGGCTGAACATGTTAGCCTGGACCAGAACCTGTTTCGCTATTACAGTACTTTTTATATAAAAAAAAATTGTTAGTAAGTTAAGGCGTCATCAGTTAGGACACATTGACGACGACTGGAACAGAATAAAATTTTGTTTTTAAAAAAACAGTGAATGAAAAATGTCAAATCGTCTGCTACTTAATTATTTTGAATACGACCCGTCGTATGACGGGCTTCTATACTAGTTAAGGTATATCTTCGACTTGGCCGAAGTTAAAATTCTCCCACTGGCAATTCGTAATGGTACAAAATTTTAAATTGCAGCTCTTTTATATACGATTTCCAAAAATACTTTGATGACGTCTTAAATATATTTATATCAAATTGTTTTCCTGCAAGGTAAAGACAAGCCTCTTTCTAAAGTTTTCAATTAGAGGTTGTATGGGAGGTGGGCGTGTTCTTGAATGGTTGATGCCAATTTTGCTAACTCGCCTCAATTTTGATATAATATACACAAATACCCAATTTCAGGTCTGTAGCTTAAATATTAGCCTATTTATAGAGTTTTGAATATAATGGTTTGTATGGGAGGTGGGTGTGTTCTTAGGCGGATGTGGCCCACTTTTCTTCTACAATTTAGTTTTGTCATAAAATACAAAAGTATCAATTTTTTTCCTGTAAAGAGAAGCCTTTTTATAGAGTTTTAAATTTTGGGGTTGCCTGGGAAGTGGGCGTGTTCGTCGGTGGATGACGCCCATTTTTCTAGCACGTCTTAATTTTATTGTAAAAAGAATAAATATCTTATTTTACTTTTATAGCTACGACAGAAGCCTATTTATATAGTTTTCAATTTTGAGGTTGTTTGGTAGGTGGACGTGTTAGTTGGTGGATGACGCCCATTTTTCTAACACATCCTAATTTTTATACAAAAATAATAAATATCTAATTTTACTTTTTTAGCTTCGACACAAACCTCTATATACAGTTTTCAATATTAGGGTTGTATGGGAGGAGGGCGTGTTCGTTGGTAGATGACGCCCATTTTTCTCACACGTCTTAATTTTTATACAAAAATAATAAATATCTAATTTTACTTGTTTAGCTTCGACACAAACCTCTATATATAGTTTTCAATATTAGGGTTGTATGGGAGGATGGCGTGTTCGTTGGTAGATGACGCCCATTTTTCTCACACGTCTTAATTTTTATACAAAAATAATAAATATATAATTTTATTTTTGTAGCTTCGACAGAAGCCTATTTATATACTTTTCAATTTTGAGGTTGTATGGGAGGTCGATGTGTTTGTGGATGAATGACGCCCATTTTTCTATCGCGTCTTAATTTTTATATACAAAGAATATATATTTAATTTTACTTTTTTAGCTTTTTTAGCTACTTTTTTAGCTTAATTTGTGTCTTTTTTAGAGACACAAGTCTCTATATATAGGTTTCAATATTAGGGTTGTATAGGAGGTGGGCGTGTTAGTGTGTGGATGACGCTCATTTTGCTAATACACCTGCTTTTTGTCATATATTACAGAAATACCGAGTTTAAGTTTTGTAGCTTAAATATTTGCTTCTTTATGGAGTTTTCATTATTGGGTTTGAATGGGAGGTAGGTGTGGTTTTCATCCGATTTAGCCCATTCGCAAACTTGATCTTAGTTTTTTTGAAAAAAAAGCTTAAATATCGAATTTCAGTACGATAGCTTCAAAATTACGGCTGTAATGGTGTCCACAGGCAGACAGACAGACGGATATGGCTAAATCAACAGAAGTGGTAATTCTTAGCAAGAATATATATACTTTTTTATACCTACCACGCCTCTTCATGGGCGTTATATAATGGTTATATCAAGACAAGCAGGTGACTAGCTAGGGTGTGGAAGAGCGTAGAGTTAGACAGCGCTGCGTCTTGAACGAAAAACCTGCAAAGCTTTTGGAAACTGCCTAAAATGACCCTTGTTCAAAGTTCCCTGCCTCCTCAAGACTCTAAGCTTGAAGGGTCTCAACAAGACCTTAACCCTTTCGACCCGGATGGAACATATATGTACCACTTAAAGTTTAAACGTCTCGAAAAGCTTTAGATTAAATGTTGCTGGGTTGTGAAACATACCATATCATACCATATCATCATCTAAAAAGTCCAGTTAGTTTATTTAGTTTTTTTATGTTTTCTGCATCATTTTTTGTGAGTTTCGATGCAGCTAAAGTGAAATGCGTGGTTAGTTTATGTAAAGTTTTTGTGTCAAATTGACCTTGAAATTTCCAAAAATATTCAAAATAAAGTGTAAGTATTTATAAAAAATATATGCTTTTATGGTTATTTTAGATTATGGTACACATGTGTACCATTTGTCTGGTATGGTGGTACATATTTGTACCATTAGCCAGATGAGCAATAAATAATGTAACTCCATATTTCGGTAAAAAATTTGTTGTTCTCTTAGAAATGGATCCAGCCAATGTACAAATGAACATATCAAAATTTTCGAAAGCGAACAACCCAAAACCAAAAAAGTAAAAATAACTGAAACCAATGCTGGTGAAATAAAAGTAATTGTTGGTTGCATGTTGGTAATGAGCTACAATCGACCTCCATCCCTAAAAAAATATTGGTCGTGCCATAAATCAATGGGAAATCAATCAGTCAAAGAAGCAATCACACGAGATCGATTCACTTTCGTTACTTCTAAAATATATTTTGCAAAGCCAGATAAGCCACATAATAGTTACAAAACTTACTATATTGATGATTTTGTAGAATGTTTGAAGAGCACATTTCAGAAATGCAGACAGGATAGTGTGTATCAAAGCATTGATGAATTAATGACGAAGTTCAAGGGCCGTAGCACATTGAAACAATACATGCCTCTAAAGCCCGTCAAACGTGGTATAAAAATGTGGCTTCGGTGTGACGCTATTACCGGCTATACATACGACTTCAACATATATCACGGAAAAGAAATGGAGCAATCTGCTGGAACGCTGGGAGAGCGCATTGTGACCAAATTAGCCAGTTCAATCGCAGAGACAGATGTCGTCCTCTGCTTCGATCGGTTTTTTACTTCTGTGAATTTATTGGACACTATTTCCTTTCCAGCCGTTGGCACCGTTATGGCAAATAGAAAAAATCTGCCTAAGTTTTCTGGCAACAAGTTGAAAAGGGGTGAAGCGGAGTTCAAGGGCACTTCATGTGGACTTCTTTGCGCGAAATGGCAAGACACCAAAGAAGTTTTGGTACTAAGTAATTGTCACGACGCAACAGTAACAAATGTTACAAAAACATTGAAAACAGGCGAAAAAATTGAAGTCCCATGTCCGGACCAAATTAAATTTTATCGCGAGATCATGGGAGGTGTCGACTTGGCTGATCAAATGTCTGGCCTTTACGAATACGATCGAAAATCGGATAAGTGGTGGAAAAAAATTGTTTATCGTTTGATCATGATGACAGCCGTAAATGCCTGGGTCATTTATAATGATCTCAATCGAAAAAAGATGCCAATGAAGTCGTTTTTAGTAACGTTAGCAGAGGCATTGATCCAGGAAGGCCAAAAAACTACAGCTGTTCGTCGATCACTAAAGCCAGGCCGAGCACCACAAACTGCCAATCGTAAGGCAATTCATCTTCCTGTTGAAGGAACTTTCCGACGTCGTTGTACCAACTGCAGCGCCCAAAAGAAACAGACACGCACTAAGACAATCTGCAAGGAATGCCAAGTGGCACTTTGCAAAATGTGCTTTGCGCCATATCATACATGAATTTTATGAATTTCTTATAACATGTCATTACTTTCCTTTTTCAATAAAATAAAAAATCAATAAAATATGATATATTATTTGCTTTACTTCTTTTTGATTTAGTTTGTTTAAACGGACGGTTGGTACTTATTTGTACCACTTAACATCCCGAGTGGTACAATGGTTTACCACCACTCCCCCAGCCCCCCACATATTGTTTCTCAGATTTTCATTCACCAATACCTTATTTTTTACTTAAATAACCTGCTGCCACCAAAAATTTTATTGTAACATTGCTATTCGAAAGTCGGGTCGAAAGGGTTAAATAAAAATGTGCGTACGGCTTAGATCCCACCACATTATAAGTGCCCAATGAAAACCAAACCAGCCTGGAATATGAAGCCCTAATACGTTGATGATCTTTTGTCCAAACCCTTTACAGGGAAGTTGCTTCTGTCCAATTGGCGAAAGTCTTTGTGAAAATAAAGGCTGACATCACTGCCATTAAGAAAATGCGATGGAAAGGACAATGCTTCTCTCTTAGAGCAGCCTGCGATATTTAATACAAAAGCTAAGTGGGTAAGCGCGAATTTGGATGCGGATTCATTGTCAGTCGTAAACTAAGTCACCTTGGGGTGGTAAAATCGTTGAACCTGTTCGAGCTGGCAACGACTATCGCAATCAAATGAAGCACGAGCTGTATGGATCACGCAGGCTAGATCATGTGTATCGTATGGATGAAGAAGCTCCAGTGATGAAAGTGTTTGAGGCGAAAGTCAAGGATCGACGACGAAGAGGAAGACCATCCTTCCGATAAATTGACCAGGCTGAGGAAGTCATAACCAAGCTGGTGAAACAAATTGGATAGGGAGTTTACGCTTAAGAAGCGCCTGGCGAGAGCTGATGAAGTCAGTCGTAACCCAACCACGGGTTGTCATGGCCACATAAGAAGGTAAGAAAGAAAGTACCTAGTGGGAAAATGAGGAGAATTTATTGTCATAACGAGCTCAGTAATTGGCTACGCTGTAAACACATGTCATTACCAAACGTTTGTAACGCACAGAAATAAGTGAGTCCGATATAGAAAAGTATACATATTCTTGATCAGCGTCACCTCGTGAGTCGAGCTATCCATGTCCGTTCGTCTGTCCATCCGTCTGTCCGTGTGTGTGTTGTCCCTAAACACAGGATAAGAAGAAGGCGTTAAGATAATTGAATGAAACTCGGCACACTTAGTTGCATAGGCCCAAGGATTTGCACTGTTGAATATTTTATTTGAAAACTGCATTAGTAAGCTCATAAATAAGCTACAACAATAAATTTGATGCGTATGTATTTTATATCAAAACAAAAATGTCTTCAAATAATAGGTGTCATCCGCTTACGAACACGCCCACCTCTCATACAACTCAAAAATTAAAAACTCAATAAATAAGGTTATGTTTAACCTACAGAGAGACAATTAAGAATGTATGTATTTTATAACAAAGCAAAAATGGTTTTGACAAATTGACGTCATCCAACCACGGACACGCCTACCTCCGATATAACCCAACAAATTGAAAACTCCATAAATAAGCTTATGTTTAACCTACAGAGATAAAATTTGGTAAGTACTTATTTTAAACCAAATCTAAAAAGCGTTAAAAAATTGGGCGTAATCCGTCCACGAACACGCTCACCACCCATACAACCCACTATAACGAAAATACTTTAATCATCAGCATTAACATGAGACCAAAGGATTAAAACTTGGTATGTGTAAATTTTTTCTTGAAAATTGAAATACATATAAAATATTGGCTTCATCAGCCCGTATAAAACCAAAAAGTAGGTTAAGGGTATTTCATAGTCGGGCTACACCGACTTTAAACTTTCTTTACTTATTATTATTAATCTAATGACTATTTAGGGCAAAATCAAAAGGAATTTAGCTCGACTAATCAAACTGGTTAAGGAAAAATATAATTTAAAGCTAAGAAAAATAAATTCAACCCAGACGGACACTCGTTTTTCTTTAGGATATTTCGAAAATTTAGGAATTATGCTCATACAATATTAAAAAATTAAATAAATTAATATTATAAGTATACTTTTATTTTATATTCAATTACAGGTGCTTCTGTAAGACAGCGCTACACTAAAGAGAAGAAATGGACTAAAAAACAGAAGTTCAAAAACTACAAAAATAATTTTGTTTTTAATAAATGCATTAAAAAAAGGATTTGTTGATAAAGGACTATTTTTCAATAATTTTATGTTTATATGTTTAATAAGTTTTCGGGTGTTTTTTTTAGTATATAGTTTTTTTGAAAATGTTCAATTAATAAATACAAAAATGGATTTTTGGATCTTTTTAAAGTTGTTTAATCTTTCAAGATTTTTATTAATAAATTATGGTACAAAGGTAAGTAGTTTATTTTTGACTTAAAAGTAGTGCTGGAGGTGATGAGTGCCTCTCATTATAGGTACTACGGGAAGTAGTTAGTTAGTTACCTTCTACTTTATATGTAATAAGGTAAGTTATTATTTATACTCTGCTAGTTGTTGACCTCAGACTTATAGGAAATACAGGTGGTAACTATTAATTCTTTCAATTATAGGTAATACTAGATGATAGCACTACTGATTACCAACTATGACAAGCCCGTGTTAAAATAATGAATTCATGCTGTGTTTTGTAATACAGCAGGAAAGTACCTCACACTACCAAGCTACCATAATTTAACCAATTCAACAATTACTACTTCCCCTACTGGGTAATCATCTGAATACGAACGTATATAAATTACCAAAGGAAAGATGCGCTTAGTTCAGTTTTTTCCTAGTGTTAAAAAAAAAAAAATCATAAGATTTTTAGGATGATTGCTTAGAAGTATTATTTTTAAGATCTGTATTTTACAAAAACAACTCCGGTTGAAAAGAAATTTTAATTTTTATAAATATATTTTGTTCAGTTTGTGTTGATTTCTTGTCCCGATATTGTAATTGTTTTCTTTGGAGAGGCTTAATTGTGACCTAAGACTCGAATACTTTTTTTTAATAAGCAAGATGAAAATTAATATCGACTTTTAATTGAGTGAAAAAAATAAAATTATGACTTCAAGTTACGACTTAAAATTAAGAAGCATTCAAAAAACTATAAAAGTAAATAATATCTATATTTAGATATAATTTTATTTTCAGCATGATTCACAATTAAAAACCTACTTTTATAGAAAAAATAGCAAATATAAATATAAAAAAAAACAATTAATTGAAGTTACAGCTTACTACATACTGCGCCGATGTTTTTGTTGGCACTTGAGCTGGCTTCAAGTTTGCTCGTTCGTAGTTGTAAACAATAACTATGACTATGAGAAAGTAGCAGCTAAGGGGAGGATAGCGAGGGGAAGCAAAAACACTTAAGTTGGTTCCAAGTGTTTGAATTAAACGCATACACAAACATAAATACTTATACACATACGCACACACACACACTGACATACATGCAATTACAATATGTCGCTTGTAAACATTATTGATAAGGCAAAGACAGACCCAGAGACAGACCGACAGACAGACAGACAGACAGACATATAGACAACGCATGACTGGGATTTGCTTGAATTGGCTGTGATGAATTTTTTTCTGTTAAATTTACAAACATTTTGTTGACTTTCGGCTTAAAAAGCAATTACATAGTTTATAGCATGTTGCTGCCGAGACACGATGATAAAGCTAAGAAACAACAATAAAAAGGTTTATATCGAATTTATTTGACTTCACATGGTTAAGCTTTCAGATTTTATTAAGCTTTTTGAATTTTAACAAACTGCATTTAAAGCATTTAAGGCATGTATATAATGTGTTAAGCAACCGGAAATTAACTAATTTCGACTGGGCGTCAACATATTTTGTGTTTTTATTAAAGCTTTTGAACTTAACTTGCATACAGCTTAAAAGCTTTCGATTTGTGGTTTTCAATTTTATTTTTAATACATTGAAAACTCAATTCCGTGCGTGCCAAATGTTGGCAATACATCAAAATATATGATGAGCGCGTCGTAGTCGTCGTTTTTACAAAACATTTTCTAAAAATTTGCATACAAAGACCACACGCCATACCACGCCCCACACACTCTTTCTGCACCCACCCCTCGCTTATTGGCAGTTAAATCATTTTAATGTGTGCGGCTTTGTTGCGTTGACAAATGTATGCTAAGCAGCTGCTGGTGCTGCTGTTACTGTTTGTTGCTGCTCATTTCAAGTAATGTGCCGGCAGCTACTTTGTTAACCAAGATGGCGGTTAACAGCTTCCGTTTTTGTGTCAACAGCCGGCTGAGGCCGGGTTGGTGTTGCTGGTCGATGCCACAGTTGTTGCCATATGCCAACATAATTTGTTGCTTTCTTTGTTGTTGATTTTTTTTTTCATTGCTGAGTTGCTATTTTTAAATGATTGTTCGTCGTTGAACCTGTCACAGAGATTAAAAGACAAAGATTGAATTTTTCTCTATTTGTTCGACAGTCAAGTATGCAATGCATTTGACACAATTAATGTCGATGTTTGACCTTGTTGCTTTTGATGCTTGATTACTTAGGGTGAAGGTGGTTGTGATTTTTGCATACATACATACGTCATTCATCATCTATGCTGTTGTGTGTTGAAAAAAAAATTTATATATATTTTTCTTATTAATTAATCATTAAATTGTTGTTGTTTTTGCAATAAATTAGCATCATTTTGAAATGGCAATTTTATTTGTTTGTAAAAAATTTACTCACCATTAAGAACAACACGCCACGATTTATGCTAATGTCGCTGTTTAACATAAACTTGTCTGACCAATAAAAATGTCATTGAAAATCGCTGTTAGGTCAAGAAGCATTAATAATTTTGCTTATTACTTTAATGACTCATAAGTGGGTACATTAAAAAAAAAAACAAAACAAAACGATGAAGCAACAGTAAACATTTGAGCACCAGTAGATAAATGTTTGAGGGCCATAAAGATTCGCTGATCAGCGAATCAATAAATGATATGAAGGTTAGTGTGGCTACAAAAACTTTTTTTCTTAATTCTGCAATCAATACCTGTCACTTGAGTACTTATGCTAATGCAGTAACAAATATTTCGAAGGGAAAACCGCAAAAACGCAGAGTCAAATTCTCAAACAGTTTGTCAGAGAATAGATTGCAATAAGATGATATCGTGATAAGCGAAAAAAGAAGTGGCCTTTAGAGTCTTGAAGAGTCTACGGAAATACCAAAGCAACAACCACCAACATATGCTTAAGGTCATTCGGATTAATCCGCAGCACTCAAAGTGTGCTTAAAACAATCTGACTATTCCCATGGTTCGAGAATAGCAACAACGTAGGCTTCATTCAGGAATAATGGGTCAAAGTCTAGACCGTTATGGGGTCCCCCAACAATCTTATAAAGAAGTAATGCAGTAAAGCCAAGAACTTCCCTTGAAGCAAAACTGCATATTAATTTATTTCTACTTGCATGTGACAAAACCTAACTTACACCTGGCACAGTACATTTGTATGGCACACAGAAATGATATTGTACCTACTGAAGTCAAACTTCTAGTTGACAAGGATAAAACGCACAAAAACACACTCCTGGTGGACTGCGATGCCAATGCAAGACACTCTTTTTAGGGCAGCTCTTGTAACAACAGTAGTAGTGACCTTTACCTTTCCAACCTCAAACAATTTTAGAGTTTGGAAGGATGTACTACACATACTCCACAAGTGGTTACTTGTGGAGTATACGGCAAAAATTCCATCTCGAACCACAGGTTAAACTTTTTCGATTTCAAAATACAAAAATATTTATATGCAAACATACTTTCTATCGGTAGACCCTAGTTCGAACCACCAACTGACAGAAAGTCTATTCTAAGCAAATTAATTTTTTTGATTGACCTTGCAAAGCTCTTGAGAACATGAACTTTAACCGCACGAAGTCGGCATAAAAGTTATGGTTACAATCTTGTTCATTGTGTTTAAAAATTCAATAGCACAATACTGTTGATCATAAGAAGATCATAAGAAGTCCTCTTATGATCTGAAAGAGTCAATCTGTTTGTTTGTTTTTGATAGAGAATCCACAATCTAAGAGCATCGAAGAGAACTGGGAAAAATTTGCCCAAAATTCTTAGATTAACACACACCCCGATAACAACAACGGACGAACTTTATTCTTCTGTGGAGGCGCTTGAAAAAACCATATAAATCGACTTAAGAATGTCTTATTCTGTTGATAGGAATAGCAAGAAATCCTTTCCTCTGTGGTGATGTAAGCATCTCTCTGACCTTGGCAAACCTACAGTATATGTCACAAACTATACTGAAGAGTTAAGGTTATTTATAAAAAAGATATTCGTGATGGTAACCGTGGCATATACATTAAGTGTGTGGCTTGACATGTCCGGAGAACGAGATCGATTCTCACTCGCGGTAAAGGTTTTTTTTTTATAACAAATTTTCTAATCGGTCACCTAATTTTTTTTCTATAACAAATTTTCTAATCGGTCACCACTTCTCTGCAAACAATGGCAAACCTCAAAAAGTAAATAATGCCATGTAAAGCTTCTTGAGAACATGAACTTTAGCCGTTCGGACTCAGCATAATATATGTAGGTCCAGTTCTCGGTTAATTGTGTGCAAACATTAAATAACACACACAACACAATAGATCATAAGAAGCTCGGTCAAAGTCCTTTTAAGGGCTGAAATAGCCAATTTGTTTTTGTTTTTTATTCGAGACTTCAAAAAGCGCTCTTGGTAAGAAGGTATAACTACTCAACTGATAACCTTATAGAATCGACTGGAATTAGTTTTGTTTTTTGCTTTGAACCAAGGATTTCACATGCCAAACCTATTCAGTGAAGTCTCTCTTGGTTCGGAAAATGTGGATATAAATTAATAGGTGGAAAAGAGAAATCAAGTGAAACAAGTGAACAATGTTATATGTGTGGTGGAGTGCTATATCAACATGCTATTTGAATCTGAGGCAAGTGCCTATGCCTTAACCTCAGTCAATTCGAGTAAAATATAGGTAAAATATTTTTTGGCATTGATACTCCCATCAATTTCATAACTTTCGTTTCATAACTTGTAAATATATTTAGCGAATTTAAAAATAAACAAGTAAAGAAAGTCTAGAAACGGTCAAGCCCGATTATGGGTTAGCTTAAATATACATAAAATCTATATAATTAATAGGCTAAGGTTTTTTTTGTGACTTCAACTCCTCCCAGACCAATGGACCGATTTTATCGATTCAGATGTCATTACATCAGGTTTAGGCTGTAGATGTGCAAACCACTTTTAAAAATTGTGATTTCGCTTCAGGGGGTTCCCAACCTTTTAAAACAGAAATAAAATTTTTGTACAAAAATCCGCTATTTAATCAATTTGAAATTTAGTTTGAGAAAAGCTTATGAATTGGTCGAATTTGAATTTTTTTTAAATCTAAAAATTTTTTACCAAACTTATCTTTTATGCATTCCTCAAATATCAATTGTTCGAAAAATGCAGTTCCAAAATCAAAAATTCCACTTTTCGAGCATACAACTCAGTCAAATTTTAACGGTTTTCAAAAAAAAATTTTTTTTGGGTTTTTTGGCGTTTTCTCATCTAAATATGCTATAAATCGATGTTGTAGGTGTTCTGTAAGTACCTTTTATTAATTTCTGAAATATATCTTAGTATTATGTATTAAATTAATTTTTCACTGCGTTTTTTGTTTTTAAATAAGGCTCATTCTATACAGACGAGTGTGACGTTTTGACTACTTTATCGTGCTGAAAATGGTATTAACCGGTTAAAATTTAAGCAATTTACTATAGGGTCTATTAGAAGATACCCAAAGGTTTCAAAATACTAAAACATAATGCAATAATTTATACTAGTTTAATAGTTACATTCGCTTAAACACCTGGGACGGGTGTGACGAGCACAAGTTTAAAAACTAAAAATTCTGAGTTTAACATTGAAATTCAGTCCATCTGCCACAACGAGACCATTTTCGACTTGCATATATTCAAATTTAATATATTTTCTGTTGAATACCAGTGAAAAATATTTTAAAAAAGTGGCGATAACCATTCTTTTTTAAAGTTTTAAATGGGACGGGTGTGACATAAGATTGTCCCGGGTGTGACGAGTGCGAATGATGTGGGAATTATATATAAGAACTTAATGGGTATAATAACTTTCACATATTTTTGACACTTAAATCAAAAAAATATGTTTTTAATTAATGTATTATTTTTAAAAAAAAAATATTTTTTTGCAAAAAATTTTTTTGCATGAATTTTTTATCAAATTAATACCTGTACAAATAATTTCAAGTTTTTAATATATTTAAAAAAAAAAATATTTTTTTGCAAAAAATTTTTCGCATGAATTTTTGATCAAATTAATACCTATACAATTGATTTTGCTGTACATGAATTTACAAAGCTTGTTTTAATTAAAGAATTTATTCATATACTTGCAAAAATTTCATTATTAGAAAAAAATTTTGAAAACCGTTCCGGGTGTGACAAATTTCTTGTAACGGAAATGAAGAATAAAAATAATTTATTGAATGAAAAAAGTTAACAAATTTATGTAAAACATCAATATACTTACTTTAGGAAAGTTTCATTCTTATCATAAGCCCACGTTGTTTCTTAGGAAAACTATAGCCTTTTTTGGGACGGGTGTGACACAGAAAAAACACTCAGTTTTAATATTTTGTACTTTGAAAATGCAGTAACCAATCATTAGTACAAACTATTCTAACACAACATTAATATCTTTTTTAATATTACTGACCTTATTTTTTTTAAAGTTGTATCAAAAGATGACTGATTGCAAGGATTAAATTAAATCAAAATATTTAAAAATTTTTTTCTTCTCGAAGTTTGTTTAGTTAAATTGTCAAAATAATATAAAAAAGCATTTTATTTGAAAACATTTTTGCAGCAGGACTAACTTAAGATTCCACTTCAATTCGAAAACCAAAAATTACTTCAAATACATGCATTTTAGAATTCATGTTTCCGTTCCTCATTTCTGTGGAATGAGCCATAAGTTATGTTTTATAGCTGGAAGAGTTAAGCTGCTATGTTTTCGAATAGTAATAATGTTTATCTCAGTAGTAACATTAGTGTAATTCCGTCTTCGTATTTTGACAGTTACATTTAAAAATTTTATGTCAGATCATACGTTTGATGTCAAACCATTCAAATAATGATTTTTTATATCATTATTTAGACTGAATATATCGTTATTGAGTATAATAGCTTCTTGAATAGAATATCATATATTAAACGTCTTTAATGTTTCTAACACTCAATTTTTATTGAATTGCTCGAATTCGGGTAACAGGTTTACTAGTATATATTAAAATACTAAAACAAATAGACATAACTTCGTATTAAAATCCATGTACATATTCTTTATACCTATAGAATGGTAGATGGTAGATGGGCGTGTTGGTGGGTAGATGACGCCAATTTTTTAGGCCTGTCCGTTGGCGGATTAATAAAATATTCAATAGTACAGATCCTTGGGCGTATTAAGTTTCATGCAATTATCTTAACTTCTTCTTCATCTTATCCTGTGTTTACGGAAAACACGCAGACGGACGGACGGACATGGATAGCTAGACTCACAAAGTTAGGGTATAAAAACCAAAAAATCCGAAAATTGCTTCACATTAAGACTCGACAGAATAGGTTAATGCCCGAATTACGCGTAAGTTTGTTGACAAAAGTGCAAACCAACATATGTGATAAGTTGGAAGATGATATCATATTCTTATTCACATAGAAAAGATTCGAAAATTATTAGGCGAATAGTCGACCAATGGGCAGAAATGGGTTAACTGTACTCCAAGGAGCTAGAAAAGAGGTAATGAGATTTTCATTTCGACAGTTTTAAGACGGGGTCACGAATCGGTTTAGGACTGCAGATCTATTAGTCTATCATCATTTGTTGTCATAATTCATCGGAAGATCGACGGAGACGACTCTAAATGATATCATAAAAAATATTGAGAGGTTTTTGTATATAAAATAATACACTCTTGCTAACTTTCTTGATATTACAGCAGCATTCAAGAACATTCATACTCAGTTAAATATCTTAAATATCTTGATACTTTTCAAATTTTGTTCATGCCATATTAGTCCGAGGAACATATTAGTCCGAGGTTAGAACGCGCGACTCTCTCTCTAATTCGATGATTGCCGCAGTCCGCGGTTCGATTCTTGGTTATGGCATAAAATAAAAATTTTGCACAATGCAATGTTAACATTAAATAATTCATAAAATATGATTATAATAATATAAAAATAAAAAACAAGGTTTGGTTGAAGATCGAGCAATGGTCGATCTATGATCGAACCAAATCGGCAACGGCTTAACCAACTGAGCCACGGGATAAAATTTTTGAGCGTGCTAAATGCGTACTTTAATGGTTACGAAATTTTAAAACCAACCGGGTTACAGTTTAAATTTAGCATGTGACGTGGTTTAAAGTTTAATACAATTTCGGTGTCGTCATATGGGCATTTCCAAACTGGCGTTATGTACGTTTTGTACGAAAAAATTAAAAAAAAAGAATGAAGAAGTCTAAGTTTTAAAAACTTTTTTATATTTGCGTTGTAATTAAGTTGCTCTATATTAAGTTAAAAAAATTAAAACAATCGACTCTAAGAATTAAAAGTTATAAGCAAAAATATACACTGGCGTGACGTTACAAAAAACAGAAGTGGTTTTCGACTTAGATTATAAAATTTGAAAAACTCTGCGAATTGAGCAAGACTTTTTAAACAAAACTTTATTTGGAAAAATTTAAAATAATATAAGTTTATTTTGCTTATTATCAAATTAAAAAATCTTTTCTCAGTTTTTTTTATTAAGCTAAGTGATCTGTCGTGACGTTACTGGTGTTACGTTACTTAAATTTCCATCTGAATATTTTAAGTTAAAATTTGTTTAAAAAAACTACTTGACGTCAATAAAACATAAAGTTTAGCTATTATATGTATATTATATTTTCTTAACTCATTCCCCATCGACCATGAGAAGTTATAAAAAAATTCCACTAAAATACGTGCAACCAAATTCAGTAACCAAATCAGGCAAACTTCGAGCAATGTGGCGTGACGTTACTCACTTTTCAAATTTAATAGCATATTAACGGTTTTTCTTCTTAACGATTTTTTTATAAAATTTACTTAGCTTTATTAAAATTTATTAAAATGCTAAAATTTCACGCACTCTTGAACTTCAGAGTAGAAAAAATAGAACTAAATGCTTTATTGTCTGGCGTGACGTTACCTCAGAATATCATTAAAAGCAAATAAAAATTTTACCGTTAATTGATATTTGTTTGCTCTTTTGCATTTATTTTGCGGTTAGTTGTTGTTGTAGCAAGTTTTGCATAAGAGTACAATTGCACAATTACTCTTCAAAATGGAAATTGTAAAGCGAAAATGATCATAGAAATAAAAAAATTTACCAAAACTTTAACTTTAACTTGGTAGCCCGATTTCTTGCCATCTCAACATGGAAAAATTTTGAACTCTAGTTAAATTTCTCTTAGTTAAAAAAAAAATGTTGGTTTACTTTTAATTTTTTGGTCACGGTAGATTTTTCTGCGGAAATGCTCATATATAAAGCACATGAGTAACTTAAATTAAGTCCAAGATTTTTAGCCATGTAAAGAGCACAGAAACTGGACTATCGATAAATGGAAACGGGTTATTTGGAAAGATTAAATCAAAATTAGTCGTTATTAATTCAATGGAAAGGAGAATTGCTGGCATCGAACACACGAACGCATTCAAAACTATCAGGTGAAGGAAACGATGAAACATGGTGGCTTGGGGCTGTTTTACCTGATGGCACATCGGGTCTTTTGTGAAAATCAAAGACATTATGAAGGAAGAAGATTATTTAAATATTCCTGAAACCAATCTTCTGGGATTTTGTTGAAAAACGCGCGTGTACAGCCAAAGTAGTTCAAAATTGGTTCAAAAATTAAAATTTTCAGGTTATGCAATGGCAAATTGTCAATTAAATGAATAAAAGAAATCCATTGCACTCTCTTAAAGTCACTGATTGATGTTACCTATAGGCTGGAGGTGCCTCGTAACAGTAAGCGTCAGTGCAGCTCGATATGTTGGTATGTTAACACATTTGTTTGGCCTGCGATTGAATATTTTGACTTTCAATTTATGGGGCTCCATAAATATGGGACTACAAAACAAGCACCAAGAGCAAGCAAATATTGCAAATTCTCCAAGAAACAAAATTATACGTATTGGCGACGTCAATTCTCGGATGTGTTCATTCGACCATTTGTCTTTTTGTGGAGCTTTATGGAAGATCGAGTTTATGTGGTTAACATGTATTAAGAAAGATTTACAATACAATACAAAAGGGGAAGGGGAGTGGCAAAGGCTCTGCTTTAAATACATTTTTAATAGCTTAAAATTCTTTATTCTTTCCTTTAAGTCTTCTAGTCTTACAGCTTTTAACAATAATAATAGCAAAGCAGCAAAAAGCTCTTTTGTTGTCTTCTTAAAAATCCATGAAATTCGTATCATACACAAACCGCCTACACACAATTTGTCCCTTAAGTGTCTTCAAGAGGATTTCAATTCCCTTCAATGGAAGTCAATTTGTTGGCAAGAGTCAAGAGTTGAATACCAATTTCTTTATTAAGCTCACAAACGAATGAAAACACAACAAGTCAAGAAAAAATCTCTCTTAAAATAAACGTCAATATTTTTCGATTTGAATACTTTTCGATTTCTTGCCAAATCGTTTTATTTACACTTTCCTCGTGCTACAAATCAGTATCAATCAATCATGAATGAAGCTTTATTTCCCGCTGGCATACAAGAGTGGCAGGCAGGCACCAAGCATTATTGTTGTAGTTGTTTTTGTAGCCATTGCCTGCCTCATTGACATGGGTTGGTTGGTATTGGTAATACATGCACAGAAGGGTGATTAAGTCATCTGTCACGGCGAGTGCGGAGTTAAGGGTTTATTTTGCTTTTTTAATGCAGCCAACTTCGATTTGATTTTTTTTTCCTTTTTTTTTTTGTAAAAGCAAACCTAAGCTACAAACTTGTTTGTCACGCTTAACATGAGTTCTTGGAATTTTTGTGAAAATTGATACTTCTTAATAAATGATTGATGGTTTTGTAGGGGAGACCGAGGCGAGGGGGTTTATATATAAATAAATACAAATAAAGCAAGTGTAATCATTGACTTACCTTTTTGATGGGCATTGATAGCACGTTGCTGGCGCCATTGATGCCGTTGATGCCATTGATACCGTTAATGCCGCTGATACCATTAATGCTGCTGATACCGTTGACGCCGGGATGATGACGCATGGCAACAACGCCAACATTCAAATTCATGGCTGCCGTTAATTGTTGCTGATGCTGATGTTGTTGCTGTTGCTGATGTTGGTGCTGCTGATGTTGATGCTGTTGCAGCGATGGTGACGTCGATGTTGGTACGCAGGTCATTTGCTGAGCAGCTGCGGCTGCGGCTGCCGCCGCTGCATGCGCTGCAGTAACGGCAACCTGATTATGTTGATGCACTGTTGGGCCACACTGAGGCAGTGACTGTTGCGCCGCCAGACCGGCTAGCGGATTGCTTGTGGGCGGCAGAAAGGAGCGCAGTGTAAGAGGCGTAAACATGGCAGCCGCCGCAGCAGCAGCAGCGGCAGCCGGATGTAGGCCCTGCGCGTGAGGATTTTGCATTTGGGCGTGTGGATGATGCGGATGATGATGACCATGATGTACCGGCGAGGCTGCCGCATTAGCCGCATGATGCATGGCGGCGGCAGCAGCATTTGGATTATAAGCGCCCACATTAACCTGAGCGCCAGCGGCAGCCGGATGTAGTGCGGCGCCGGGATGATGTTGAGGGTAACTGTGGACAGAGTTTTGCGCTTGCAGCGCGGCAGCAGCTGCAGCAGAGTTAGGCGAGTGTTGTTGAGAGATCACTTGGCAAGTGAGGCCACCATTGGGCGAGGCTGAGGGCGCATAAGCAGCCATGGCACCAGCAGCGCCCGGATGTTGAAAGGGCACTGCGAGCATTTTTTGCAACGGCACGCCCCAGGGCAGATACCAGGAGCCCGGATGGTGTTGCATGATGAAGTGGAGGTCGGAAATTTTAAATGATGATTTTGCAGTTTTGTGCACACGTGAAGATATTAACTGCTGATTTTTTGTATTTTTTTTTTAACACTTTTTGTCCGTTGAAAATATTTTTTGTTATAAAATTTTTAAATTTTTATTTCTTATAATATTTGTCTAATGCTTGCCACATTTTTGTGGGCTCTTTTAAAGCATTTTCAATCTGAAGATAGAAAAATAATATTATTGTAGAATGTTCTCTTGGATATTCACAAAAGCAGCGACGTCTTTGTATTGTTTAGAAATAATTCAAAATATTACATCATAAAAACCGCAAAAAAAAGTATGAAGGCATTTTAAGCAAATATTCCAAACTGGCAGCATTTTTTATTAGCTACAAAGCTTTGACCGCGAACACTTAACACACCGACTTCAACACAGAATGCAGATATATCAAAAGTGTTTGTTTATTTAAGTTTGTGTTTAATATTAACACAATACTGTGAAAAGCTGCAACTACGAAGAAGGCAACATTAACGACTGCTGCAAACATTTATTTTAAAATAATAATAAATGCTGCCTAACTGGGTTAAAGCGAAATAGATTTTTATTAACATTAACATTAACATGAACCAGAACAAGAAGAAGAACAAGAACAAGAACAAGAACAAGAACAAGAACAAGAACAAGAACAAGAACAAGAACAAGAACAAGAACAAGAATAAGAACAAGAACAAGAACAAGAACAAGAACAAGAACAAGAACAAGAACAAGAACAAGAACATTAACACTAACATTAACATTAACATTAACATTAACATTAACATTAACATTAACATTAACATTAACATTAACATTAACATTAACATTAACATTAACATTAACATTAACATTAACATTAACATTAACATTAACATTAACATTAACATTAACATTAACATTAACATTAACATTAACATTAACATTAACATTAACATTAACATTAACATTAACATTAACATTAACATTAACATTAACATTAACATTAACATTAACATTAACATTAACATTAACATTAACATTAACATTAACATTAACATTAACATTAACATTAACATTAACATTAACATTAACATTAACATTAACATTAACATTAACATTAACATTAACATTAACATTAACATTAACATTAACATTAACATTAACATTAACATTAACATTAACATTAACATTAACATTAACATTAACATTAACATTAACATTAACATTAACATTAACATTAACATTAACATTAACATTAACATTAACATTAACATTAACATTAACATTAACATTAACATTAACATTAACATTAACATTAACATTAACATTAACATTAACATTAACATTAACATTAACATTAACATTAACATTAACATTAACATTAACATTAACATTAACATTAACATTAACATTAACATTAACATTAACATTAACATTAACATAAACATAAACATTAACATTAACATTAACATTAACATTAACATTAACATTAACATTACCATTAACATTAACATTAACATTAACATTAACATTAACATTAACATTAACATTAACATTAACATTAACATTAACATTAACATTAACATTAACATTAACATTAACTTTAACATTAACATTAACATTAACATTAACATTAACATTAACATTAACATTAACATTAACATTAACATTAACATTAACATTAACATTAACATTAACATTAACATTAACATTAACATTAACATTAACATTAACATTAACATTACCATTAACATTAACATTAACATTAACATTAACATTAACATTAACATTAACATTAACATTAACATTAACATTAACATTAACATTAACATTAACATTAACATTAACATTAACATTAACATTAACATTAACATTAACATTAACATTAACATTAACATTAACATTAACATTAACATTAACATTAACATTAACATTAACATTAACATTAACATTAACATTAACATTAACATTAACATTAACATTAACATTAACATTAACATTAACATTAACATTAACATTAACATTAACATTAACATTAACATTAACATTAACATTAACATTAACATTAACATTAACATTAACATTACCATTAACATTAACATTAACATTAACATTAACATTAACATTAACATTAACATTAACGTTAACATTAACATTAACATTAACATTAACATTAACATTAACGTTAACATTAACATTAACATTAACATTAACATTAACATTAACATTAACATTAACATTAACATTAACATTAACATTAACATTAACATTAACATTAACATTAACATTAACATTAACATTAACATTAACATTAACATTAACATTAACATTAACATTAACATTAACATTAACATTAACATTAACATTAACATTAACATTAACATTAACATTAACATTAACATTAACATTACCATTAACATTAACATTAACATTAACATTAACATTAACATTAACATTAACATTAACATTAACATTAACATTAACATTAACATTAACATTAACATTAACATTAACATTAACATTAACATTAACATTAACATTAACATTAACATTAACATTAACATTAACATTAACATTAACATTAACATTAACTTTAACATTAACATTAACATTATCATTAACATTAACATTAACATTAACATTAACATTAACATTAACATTAACATTAACATTAACATTAACATTAACATTAACATTAACATTAACATTAACATTAACATTAACATTAACATTAACATTAACATTAACATTAACATTAACATTAACATTAACATTAACATTAACATTAACATTAACATTAACATTAACATTAACTTTAACATTAACATTAACATTATCATTAACATTAACATTAACATTAACATTAACATTAACATTAACATTAACATTAACATTAACATTAACATTAACATTAACATTACCATTAACATTAACATTAACATTAACATTAACATTAACATTAACATTAACATTAACATTAACATTAACATTAACATTAACATTAACATTAACATTAACATTAACATTAACATTAACATTAACATTAACATTAACATTAACATTAACATTAACATTAACATTAACATTAACATTAACATTAACATTAACATTAACATTAACATTAACATTAACATTAACATTAACATTAACATTAACATTAACATTAACATTAACATTAACATTAACATTAACATTAACATTAACATTAACATTAACATTAACATTAACATTAACATTAACATTAACATTAACATTAACATTAACATTAACATTAACATTAACATTAACATTAACATTAACATTAACATTAACATTAACATTAACATTAACATTAACATTAACATTAACATTAACATTAACATTAACATTAACATTAATATTAACATTAACATTAACATTAACATTAACATTAACATTAACATTAACATTAACATTAACATTAACATTAACATTAACATTAACATTAACATTAACATTAACATTAACATTAACATTAACATTAACATTAACATTAACATTAACATTAACATTAACTTTAACATTAACATTAACATTAACATTAACATTAACATTAACATTAACATTAACATTAACATTAACATTAACATTAACATTAACATTAACATTAACATTAACATTAACATTAACATTAACATTAACATTAACATTAACATTAACATTAACATTAACATTAACATTAACATTAACATTAACATTAACATTAACATTAACATTAACATTAACATTAACATTAACATTAACATTAACATTAACATTAACATTAACATTAACATTAACATTAACATTAACATTAACATTAACATTAACATTAACATTAACATTAACATTAACATTAACATTAACATTAACATTAACATTAACATTAACATTAACATTAACATTAACATTAACATTAACATTAACATTAACATTAACATTAACATTAACATTAACATTAACATTAACATTAACATTAACATTAACATTAACATTAACATTAACATTAACATTAACATTAACATTAACATTAACATTAACATTAACATTAACATTAACATTAACATTAACATTAACATTAACATTAACATTAACATTAACATTAACATTAACATTAACATTAACATTAACATTAACATTAACATTAACATTAACATTAACATTAACATTAACATTAACATTAACATTAACATTAACATTAACATTAACATTAACATTAACATTAACATTAACATTAACATTAACATTAACATTAACATTAACATTAACATTAACATTAACATTAACATTCAAAACACATCATTCAAGACACATTTCTCATAAAACATGTCTCAAAACATATGTCTCGAAACACATGTCACAAAACACATGTCTCAAATAACAAATGCCACAAAACACATGTCTCAAAACACATGTCTCAAAACACATGTCTCAAAACACATGTCTCAAAACATATGACACAAAACACGTTTCTGAAAATTTATTTCCAGAAAATATTTTTTAAGTCTTGGCATATTTCTTAAACAAATTTTTGATAATAATTTAAAAGTGCACCTAACATTTTTTGCTTAGTGGAGATAAATGTTTAGATATATTTCATTTGATGTGGGCGTTAATTGATCTAAAAGATTTATGTAGCAATTTCTAGACCACAACGACCAATAAAAGCTGTTAAAAATGTGTTAATGATTACGAAGTTTTGAGCGTGACGAAATATATCAAAACAACTTAAAACTAAATCCATAACTGTGACAAATAAAAACATGATACGTCATATTTAATCAATAAACCCCCAGCTGTTTAATAACTATGTCCAAATGAACCATAAAAGTTTAAGAACAAAGCATTAATAACGCTTCTTAAGTTATAACAACAAATTTACCACCATCCTACCCCCTACACTACCCATACCAAGGTCTTACTTATTTCTTACATGTTCTCGTGTTTACATTGCAATTCAATTATTTTCAAACAATCACAACAACTCATTCAAAATGCAATTCAATTCAATTCAATTACATCACAATCAAGAATATTTATTTATATTTATAAACTTTAATCGCTCAACTGAAGAATTGATGGCATGACTGGCTATCGAAACAAATGTTCGTTCATGCAGACAAAACAAGCTTCGGGCTGTAATTAATACATTAAATTGCGTTGCATTATGACGACGTTGACAACTATTAAGAAATTGCCTCAAGTTGTTTTTGTAGCTATAAAACTAGCCATGCTTCAAGGAAAAACATTTAATATTTTAATGCCAAAATAAAAGATATTAAATTTTATGTTCTATGTCATAACAATAAAATTTTTCAATACATTTAAGTATAGAAGTACTTATTTAGGAATTATATAAAGAAGTGTGCGAACTCGTTACTACTTAAGAATAGATAATGATTAAAAAACAAATTTTCAATGAACTAAAATCATTAAAAACACCACAAGAAATGTGCTGACATGTAGAGCAGTAAAGTAGAGTTCAATTACAATTATTTGAATAGATGACTCAATCGCCATGCTCCACTTTAAACCAGATTAACGCTGAATAATGCAGATCTTTGTATATTTTTGTTAATAAAATCATTTCCGTTTTACTTTCGTTTTTTTTTAAACTCTTTTGTCACTTGCAAAAAAAACCTACACCAAAAATGATTAATACTAACCTCCGACCAAACAATAAAGTTTAAATTTTGAAAGTAAGACTTTGACTGCTTCCTAGTCTGTGAAGACTTTTAAAACTGAATAGCTTCCTCGTTAATCATTTTCTTGTCAACACAGCGATAAAGAAGACGAGAAGAGACAACCAAGAAACAATTTAATTCACAAAACATTGACAACAAATCTGTTGGTCGTTAGTTCTGGGCACAAAAGGTTGACAGAGAAATATCAAAGTAAGCAGAAAAACACACACACACGTTAACACTTGAAGGTAACCCTCTAACAACATTAACGTTGACATTATTTATGAATTTGCGCAGGATTAAGAAGAAAAGAAAACAAATAATAAAATGCTAACACAAAAACAACATATAAAAAACAAACACCACAAAAACAACAAATTGCAACAATAACAAAATAATGTAAAGAAACAACAGCGTGTCTACTGTGAAAGCAGTATAAAATATAAAAAGCAAAAAAAAAACAAACCACAATTGTTGACCTTTTTGAGCAAAAGTTGAAGTATTAGACAAAGACGTTGTTGACATACGTACAAACATTAATGACAGCTAAAATGGTAGCAAATTTAAATTTGATTGTCTACCACATTTTATGATTTATTAAAAAAGAGCAAAAAAAAAAATATAAAAAATAAAAAAGAAATAACTAGGGAAGCGGTATTAAAATGAGGATTAATAGTATACTTTTATGAGATATCTTGGGGAACAGTTATTAAAGCGTTATTACATTTTACAACGTTATAAGAGATATTTTTAAAATGATACAAAAATAGAAAAAAAACAACAACAACAAAAGGTCAAAATAATATAACCAAGTTTACGAGCACAACGCTGGACTCGGCTCATAAATTGTGAATTAAGATATAAGACTTTTTTTAATGCTATTTATTAGGTTGAGCTCTAATGATGCTGATATCTTTTATCAAGATGTCTTTTGAGTGCCTTTAAAATTTATAGCAACGTTTATGATTATTTTAATGTTAATAATATTTTTAATACAATCAATCAATATTTTAATATTTTTAAAAGTTACTTAAGTATCAGAAATATCATTTATTTATTACAAGAATAAAGAGTAAGAGTAAGAGTAAGAGTAAGAGTAAGAGTAAGAGTAAGAGTAAGAGTAAGAGTAAGAGTAAGAGTAAGAGTAAGAGAAAGAGTAAGAGTAAGAGCAAGAGTAAGAGTAAGAGTAAGAGTAAGAGTAAGAGTAAGAGTAAGAGTAAGAGTAAGAGTTAGAGTAAGAGTAAGAGTAAGAGTAAGAGTAAGAGTAAGAGTAAGAGTAAGAGTAAGAGTAAGAGTAAGAGTAAGAGTAAGAGTAAGAGTAAGAGTAAGAGTAAGAGTAAGAGTAAGAGTAAGAGTAAGAGTAAGAGTAGGAGTAAGAGTAAGAGCAGGGTACACTGAATAAGGTAGCCGCAACACGGAGAGCGCGACTGCCGCAAATGTCAAAGCAAACTGCTCCAGCTGTTGTTGTTGTTGTTCTTTTTTTCGACAGCCAGTTGATTTTGACACTTTCGGATAAGCGAAAGAGAGCACAGTCAGTTTTGAGGCAACCTTGTTAATCAACCATGAGTAAGAGTAAGAGTAGGAGTAAGAGTAAGAGTAAGAGTAAGAGTAAGAGTAAGAGCAAGAGTAAGAGTAAGAGTAAGAGTAAGAGCAAGAGTAAGAGTAAGAGTAAGAGTAAGAGTAACGCTAGATACAAGATAAACCTTAAATATTTAGTTTTTATTATCTGTAACACGCCAGTTTGGACGGCGACAAATTCAGAAAAACACTCAATCCTCGTGTAGCACAAACAAATTTTCTTGAATTTTGCGATCAACATCTTATATTCAATGGAAGAAGCTTCAATGCAATCTTTCGCTTTGACCACATTATATAAGAAAAAGAGTGAGGTTTGCTTGCAAACACATATATTAGATGACGGAATGGAACAATATTGTATTTTCTGGTGGGAACAAGTATGTAAGTAGTAAGTGCGAATTATGAAGTGGTGACTTCATAAGTTGTTACTAACACGATATACGTCACAAAGATGTTCATATGTCTAAAATATGTGTTATTCCAACAAACAAGAATCGAACTCAAATATGTACAATGAAATATTAGATGTACTGTTAAATTTCATGGAAGAAAAACTGCACGTTAACTATATATTTCAACAAGATTATGCATCAATTCGGGAGTGTGAAAGTAGTACAACTGTCCTAGTGGCCAGCTTACAGTCTGGACCAGTTTTATCCAAAATGGTAAGTACGTTTTAATGAATGCAAATTATGGCCGGTTGAAAATGAGGCAGAATTTGGTAAATTTTTCCATATTTTGTGACTTGTATTTAAACAGAAGACTAACATTACATTGATAAAATTAAAACCATATATAATTCCATTTTGGTTTAGCGGCAGTTGTGCTCATCAGTTTTTAAAAGTTTAAAAACTACTGAAGCTGTCAAAAACTTTAAATGAGTTGGTGAAGTTACTTTACAATAACTTCTTGCACTGCTGTAGAAGATCTTTGTTGTAGAAGGACTTTACTTTATTAATTCTTTTACATAAAGCTCAAAATATAATTCTTGAAAAACTATTATTTGAAAATTAATCAAAATAAAATATGCCATAACTAACGGGCTCATCAGCAATCACGTCTGATATGAAAGAGAGCCAAAAATTCGAGTGACTCCAAGTTATTGTATAACAATTGTAACAAATAAATAAGGTGCAAGGCTGAGAGCCGAAAGTCAGATTTATCAAGAAATAAACAAAAAATACAAAAAGAAATAGAGTCATAGACGAAACGTCAAGTGATTTGTATTGATTTTGACAATTCTGACTCTGAGAGAGAGAAATGATTGATATCCCTGCAGCTACATTGGTAATTCTACCATAGTATCTGGCAGGTATCTATTGAGAGCTGAACTGAGAGCTGAGAGAAATTTTATTTTGGCCGCCATTTTATTTTACCAAAAATTGTTTTCGACTCTTAAAGCCGTATTTATTTTAAATTCAGACAACGAGATCATGATCTACATAAGCTTAAGACACATAAAAAAGTTTCAAGGGAACCAAATATTACTTTTTAAAAGAAACACGAATCGGAAAAATTTTGTTTTTTGTTAACTATTGACTTTTTCAAGGTCAAAAGTTATTTGGGAAACATTTGGGACTGGAAAGAACACCTTCTAAAGGAACATTGGTTTCCGAATTTGTTTTCGTTGAACTCATTAGATGGCGACACTTCCAAATTAAGTGTGAAAATTCAACCTTGAAAACGTTAATGGGTTAAAATGCTGCTTGGCAATGCAAAAAACGAGCGAATACATAGAAATTTTATTGAAAATCGTAAAATCTATCAGAAATTGATTTTCTAGGTAAGATGACAGTCAACACACAGTTACTCATCACTCACATGTGGTTAAACTTTTGATATGCACGACTGATAGTTTTCGTATATTTTTTGAATTTATAATTATAAAAAAATTTATTTCGTCGAACCTATAAAACCTATTCGAACCTATAAATAATTATATAAAAACAATTTTTTCACTCTAGACTCTTTCAAGTTATCGATATTTTTTTTCAATTTATTTAAATGTATTTTAAAAGTTATAAGCAACATTAGAATAATCAAAATTAAGGATCTGTTTTGTTTTAATAGTTTGAACCTGAGTAAAGGTCAAAAATTTATTATCTTTTCCACATAAAGTTATACTTATTTAAAATTTATTGTAGCTTAAATAATGCTATCCATTAAGTTTAAAACTGACAATTAGAATAGCTTTGCTGAGATAACTTAATTAAGCTTTAATTAAAAATCGATCTAATCTTAATTGAAAACCGGTTCTAACAATGTATTTTGTTTAAAAAAACCAAAATAATAAATTTTAAAATTTTACCCACAACCATATCGCAGATGAATTTTTACACACTTTCTCTGAGATGATGCTGAAAGTAAAAGTAATTTACAATTTAAGATTCTTATAACGGCTGATATCATAAAACGTAAGAATACAAAACTTTTAATAAATGTGCGTAATCATTACTTTAAATGTACGTAATTATTTTTACTTTTTATAAGAAATCGCGCTTGGTTTTTTTTTAGTTTTTTTTTTGTCTTTTGTTGTATACATTTTTGAAATATTAATACATGCTTTGTGTTGGGGCGAAAACAAAAACGATGCTAAGTGGATGACTTGACGTTGATTTTATTGCTGAGATACTGAAATCCGGCTTAAATTGTTGAGAAGAGCAGACAAGACAGAGATAACGCACAAACGGCAACGGCTTTTCAAATGCAGAAGACATTATTTAATATTGTTTGTTTTTTTTTTTATTTTCATGCATAAATTAAGAATTTTTACGTTATTACTTTTTTCAACTTTATGTTAATAATAAAATGCTGACACAAACATTAATATCACAAACAAAGTAACCAACAGATAGTCAGATACTCATAGCAAACAAAGGTATTTTTATTGTAGTGATTTCCGGTATTTCAAGTTTTAAAGATTAGTTCATCTGAACTTCTACAGTTTGAACTTTTTATATGCACGGTATGATACGGTATGATACGTATGATACGGTATGATAAATGCATATAATTTGCATTTTTTACTCACGTTTTCTTTAAAAAGCAAAAATCGTCTCTAATTTTTCAGTGTTGAAAGCTGCTTCTGTCTTTTATTTATTCTACCTCCCACCCGCAGCAAATTCGAAAACTTCGTCCTTGAATTAATTAAATTAATGCTTACATAATTTTTGTTTATAAATCAGACATAAATTTGGAATAATCTTAAATGTAAGCGGAGCTAAGCTTTAAGAGTTGCCATGTTTGTTTTTTTTTTATAAATTATGTGTGCGTTATATATGTTGTTTTTTTTTCTTGCCCTAATATGTGGCAAGCTTTTTGGTAACACGAAAGCAAACGTACAAACATCAAATTTATATTCAGTGCACAGGAGTTGTTGGATTAATTAATTTACTCTGAGTTGGAGTTAAATATGCTCTTAAGTAAGAGATAATTGAGCGAAAATTAGGGAGGGGGGGGGGGAGTTGGAGGTTGGAAATAATATATTACATGTGCTTACCATGTGGATATTTTTAGTGTACAACACAGCGGTATGAAGAAGGGAAAAAGAAAAGTAAAAGGGTTTTTTTGTATTTTTTTTTTAATGCAGTGCTTAAAAAGCAATTTAAGGGAGAAGAGATATATTTTTCGCACCTCTTACAAATTCAAACGTTTTTAGCATATATTTATTTTTTGGAAAAAATTGGAACAAGACCGAAAACATCGAAAATTTAAAAAAAAAGTATATATAAAAAAATTCAATGAGAGTGAGCAAAAGAAAAAATGGATGCGAAATAAAAGTAACACTATCTGAAATAAAATCATACAATTTTTAAACCAAGTTATACATTTATTCAATACTATTAATATGTAGAGCAGACAGAAGCATGCTAACAGAAACACGTTGAAGAAAAAAAAAAAAAACATAAAAAGAGGTGAGAAAAAACTTGTTAGAAAGAATGACAGAAAATTCAGAGAAACGATATTTAAAACGAATGACAAGGAAAAGAAAAAAAAAATGAATGGGTACACAAGGAAAGCTTTAGAGAACGAACAGAGAAAATTTAAATAAAAAGATTCAAATGCACAAAATGCGATTGGAAATAATTAAGGATAAAAAAATCAAGAAAATACATTAACTTAAAAAGATTTATAAAAATAACATAAGTAAATAATGATAGTGATTAAGACACGAGTTGGGAAAAAGGAAAGCTCAGAAAATAAAAAAATAATATTAAAGCAGCAAGGCAGTTCGTTTAAGAGTTAATTTTAAATAAACATTCAAAATTCATAAGAAAAACAGTTGAGAGCCCGAAAAAAGATAAATAAACAAACAAAAAACAAAATAAAAATAACTCCTAAGAAGGGTTTAAAAGGGGGTACAAGCACTTCATATACTATATATCGTAGGCTCAAAAATAAATGTAGAGCAGCAATGAAAGAAATCTTTTTATATAAATTCTTAATGAAACATTTTTTATAAAAAAAGCTACTCTAAGGTTAGAAAATATTTGAATTTAATCCAGATTATTAGAATGTTATATAGTAAATATTTTAACCCAAAATGAGAATATGAGTCGAACTTTAACTAGTTTTGATTTACTAAATATTTGAGTACGAAGCTTTCGTGTACTACTCGGTTAATCTGAGATACTCAAATTCGAATTTTTAGATTTAAGGTTCTCTTAAAATATTTATTTTTGAAAATTTATGGTACATAATTGACATAATTGTATCAATAAAATTTATGAAATCAAGAAACTAATACGTTTTAAAATGAATTACTAATTATATTTTATGAATGTATTTAAAATAAAAATTTTTAACTATCTACCCAAATGAAAATTTCATTTTATATGTTAAAAAAGAAAAACTTCTTAAATTTAAAGTGAAAAACTTACCTAAATAAGTAAGCAAATATGCGAAAAAAGCGAAGAACCCAACTTGAAAAACAATTTTTTCAAATAAACCAAAATGTAGATTTCAAAAAAGCCGAAAAGGAAAACTGGTTTCTCGAATAACATGGCATTCCAAATGTAATGAAAGCCTATTTTGTACCGTGCAAGTTATGATCGCAAGATAAAAGACGAAAAGAAAATATTAAAGGGGCCATTCCGGAAAAAATACTTCTATGACCAACCTTCTTTTTTGAGGACATAAGTGCATCATATCAGATGGGAACTATTTTGAAGCAGATGAAATTGTTTTGAAAGAATTAGTAAAAATTTTTCATTTTATAATCAAACTCAACTTATAAACAAATATGTTTTCAAATATTAACTCATAAGAGGAATAACGGTGATTAACACGCGAAGGAGGAAAGAAAGAGAAAATTGTAAAAAATCTTTAAATAAAAATATTAGTTGTATATTTTACGGCATCACTTGTAAAAGGCCAAATTTAAGAACTAGGAATTTTAGAAAAATATTGTGATTTTTGCATCAAATTTATTTAAAAAAATTTGTGTAAAACTACGAAAATTGCCCTAACGTGACCGGTCCTGTCACAGTTCTTATATAACCTATCAAAGCACAGGCTCGATATAACTCAGAATTGGACTAATGGCTTTTGAAAATGTTTTGCTACAGTTATCTTATCATTACCATTATCTCAGTGGAAGTGTGTTAGACTGTCATGTGAAGGACGTGGGTTCGAATCCTGGCTGTGTAAGTATCAACCATCAGTATTTTGTTTCATTATCGTTTTGATAAAAAATAACTTTCAATATAATTTTGAAAAAAATTATACATTTAACTTTTATTTAAAAAAAAAAAATACTTTAGACACAAAAAATTCTTTGGTTGTTTTGTCGTGGATTGAATCCAGGTCAGTCGAGTACTAAACGTGAACGTCAGCAAGCTCGGCTAACTTAATATGAACTTCCAAGACATTGATTCAATTTCATTAAAAACGTGCCAATGTACGGTATTCTATAGGACGGTATTCTATAGACCGGCTACTGATTAGGTCCAAAGGTATCTATGACGTGTTAATTGACCCCTGCCAATATATTTGTCAACCGTTTCTTAGATTGATCCAAAGGTATCTAGACGGAGTCAATGACAACGCCATGTAAAACGGGACCGGTTTTATATGTTGGAGGCTGAATTGCGATCTTTCACTTTAACTTCGGAACCTATCACTTGATAGTTTCTGATCCGGTCATTTTCTCCGATGGTATAGCTTGCACAGCCTCGGAATTAAATTCGATCACAATTTTCAATTAACGTTCCAATGATAACATTTTCAGGGCGTTTGTCGAAAGTCGTGACACTTTTTCAGCAGACCAAATTTTTGGCAAAACAGTCGAATACATACAAGACACACATCAATGAAACTCTAAACAAAATTAAGTTTTGTTTTCTTTCGACTGGCAAAATTGAGCAAGCATTGAACAAAGGGGAAGACCTAAACAAGTTTTAAATATAGAATGGCTTTTAAGCTAAAACAGTCTATAGCAATGAAACTTAACATAGAATAACTAATTTAACAGGCATTTCTACTGGAAATATAGCATGAACATTGTAAAAAGAGGCGCGTGGCTCCGTCTATACAAGCCGTCTATGTTCGATATAGAATAGCTATGGAAGTAAAAAGTCATAAAAAGCTAAAACTAACAATGGAGTTATTACACGGTTTTGTTTTGCTACTGGAAAACTGCAATGGGCATTGTACAAGTGAATATGGCTACGAAAATAGAGAGTAAAAATAATTTGATGGAAAACCATTTAAGTGGTTAACGTATATTCAGAAAGTTTCTTGAAACTCTCTATTTTCTAAGAGTTTGGGTGGGCGAAGATGGATTCCATAGAAGAGAGCAGTTTTCAAATGTGGTCGAACTCATGAAGTATACAGACATTTGAAGAAATTGACTTCATGATGATTAGATTTAAATGATCTTTAGAGTTACGACTAGAATTTAATAGAATACCAAGAAGCCCTTTCTCTGAGGAAACTCTTTCAAGTTGACAAGAACTAATAAATAAGAATTTAATAATAAAGATGAAGATTTAAAAAAAGTGATTCATTATTTTAATATTTGAAAATAAAGTGATAGTTTAATCCGCTCCAAAAACGTTAGTACTGAGTGAATGTCAGTTTGAAAAAGAATAACATCAGCATTCGATTTAATAGGCCGCATCCAATATCTAAAGGTCATTGACGAAAAGAGTGCACTGAGAATGTCGTATGGCCACGGGTAGATTATTAAAAAAAAAAAACAAAAACAAATTGACCATTTCAGCTCTTTTCAACCGAGCTTTTTATGATCAATTGTGTTGTGTGTGTATTTAAATATTTTCACACAATTGACCGAGAACTGGACTTACATGTTTTATGTCGACTCAAAACGGTTAAAGTTCATGTTCTCAAGAAGCTTTACATGGCATTATTTACTCTCTGAGGTTTGCCATTGTCTGCAGAGAGGTGGGAACCGATTAGAAAAAATTTTTTATTGAAAAAAACTTTTGCTGAGACTGGCGATTGATTTCGGGCTTCGAGCATGCTAAGCCACACACAACCTGCATGTCACGGTCACCACGAAAGATTATTTATATGTATAAAAAACAAAAGCGGCCCAAATGACTCCTTTGTGAAGCATCAGAGAGAACTTCAAATTACCTAGATAAGCTTTTACCTATTTTTACGTAGTGAAAGTGATTTGATAGGCAATTGATTTGACGAGTACTGAGTTTGTCATCGTATGTATACTTTTGAAGAACTTATGTTGTTCTGGAGTTATAACATTTTGGACATGAAAATACATTTTATCGTACGTGATTTTAACAAAGATTTTAGGTATAGGTTAGCAGAAAGTTTACAAAAAGGCCTAACATTTTTTTATTCCCTATTAAGGACCAGATTTGAGGATAGAGATTATGTGGGAATACTTCCAAATGTCTATAAAATTCAAATAAAGATTTTAATGGAATAGTTATTGTGTAGCAAGCAACACGGGATGGTTTCTTTTTATTTTTTTAAATTTAACAATTTAATTTTTTTCAATGATTTTTTCTTTATAAGAAAGAAGAAACTTTTCTATAATTGTTCTGAAATATAATTTCATTGAACAGTTACCTCGGTTGACTCTGCGGCTTATCCTGAATACCTAATTTTACATTATAGTTATTTCCGATGATTAATCATCATCCCTACAAAAATATTCAATATATCGCTTTGTTTTTTCTTGAATCTCGGATCACCCGGATATTAATGGCTGTTCTTACTTTAATTTAGATGAAAATTTAAAAAGTGCCAGAGCGGTAAAATCTAACTAGACTACCTCACGAGTGTCCTTTTCGAGAAGAAAAACGGCTTAAAAGTATTTAAATTTTTTATTCATGTCTACTTTTAAAAATAATGACGACCATTTGTAACACATGTAACTAAGTTTCATGCCTTCCTCCTTCTTCTTATTCTGTGTTTACCGACAACACACATATGGACGGACGAACAAAATGTATATGCGTTACAAGGGTTTGCACACAGTTAATATACCCTGACCTCACAGTTGAAGGGTATAGAAAAACTGTACTTGGACTTTGCAGAGTCTAAATCATGGTCTTGCTCTTGCTCTAGCTCTTGGTCTTGGTCTTGGTCTTGGTCTTGGTCTTGGTCTTGGTCTTGGTCTTGCTCTTGGTCTTGCTCTTGGTCTTGCTCTTGGTCTTGCTCTTGGTCTTCGTCTTGGTCTTGGTCTTGGTCTTGGTCTTGGTCTTGGTCTTGGTCTTGGTCTTGGTCTTGGTCTTGGTCTTGGTCTTGGTCTTGGTCTTGGTCTTGGTCTTGGTCTTGGTCTTGGTCTTGGTCTTGGTCTTGGTCTTGGTCTTGGTCTTGGTCTTGGTCTTGGTCTTGGTCTTGGTCTTGGTCTTGGTCTTGGTCTTGGTCTTGGTCTTGGTCTTGGTCTTGGTCTTGGTCTTGGTCTTGGTCTTGGTCTTGGTCTTGGTCTTGGTCTTGGTCTTGGTCTTGGTCTTGGTCTTGGTCTTGGTCTTGGTCTTGGTCTTGGTCTTGGTCTTGGTCTTGGTCTTGGTCTTGGTCTTGGTCTTGGTCTTGGTCTTGGTCTTGGTCTTGGTCTTGGTCTTGGTCTTGGTCTTGGTCTTGGTCTTGGTCTTGGTCTTGGTCTTGGTCTTGGTCTTGGTCTTGGTCTTGGTCTTGGTCTTGGTCTTGGTCTTGGTCTTGGTCTTGGTCTTGGTCTTGGTCTTGGTCTTGGTCTTGGTCTTGGTCTTGGTCTTGGTCTTGGTCTTGGTCTTGGTCTTGGTCTTTGTCTTGGTCTTGGGTTTGATTGGTTCTATTTTGGTTATTTTGGTTGCATTTTGATTTTGATTTTGATTTTGATTTTGATTTTGATTTTGATTTTGATTTTGATTTTGATTTTGATATTGATTTTGATTTTGATTTTGATTTTGATTTTGATTTTGATTTTGATATTGACTTTGATTTTGATTTTGATTTTGATTTTGATATTGATTTTGATTTTGATTTTGATATTGATTTTGATTTTGATTTTGATTTTGATATTGATTTTGATTTTGATTTTGATTTTGATTTTGATATTGATTTTGATTTTGATTTTGATATTGATTTTGATTTTGATTTTGATTTTGATTTTTTGATTTTGATTTTGATTTTGATTTTGATTTTGATTTTGATTTTGATTTTGATTTTGATTTAGATTTTGATTTTGATTTTGATTTTGATTTTGATTTTGATTTTGATTTTGATTTTGATTTTGATTTTGATTTTGATTTTGATTTTGATTTTGATTTTGATTTAGATTTTGATTTTGATTTTGATTTTGATTTTGATTTTGATTTTGATTTTGATTTTGATTTTGATTTTGATTTTGATTTTGATTTTGATTTTGATTTTGATTTTAATTTTGATTTTGATTTTGATTTTGATTTTGATTTTGATTTTGATTTTGATTTTGATTTTGATTTTGATTTTGATTTTGATTTTGATTTTGATTTCGATTTTGATTTTGATTTTGATTTTGATTTTGATTTTGATTTTGATTTTGATTTTGATTTTGATTTTGATTTTGATTTTGATTTTGATTTTGATTTTGATTTTGATTTTGATTTTGATTTTGATTTTGATTTTGATTTTGATTTTGATTTTGATTTTGATTTTGATTTTGATTTTGATTTTGATTTTGATTTTGATTTTGATTTTGATTTTGATTTTGATTTTGATTTTTGATTTTGATTTTGATTTTGATTTTGATTTTGATTTTGATTTTGATTTTGATTTTGATTTTGATTTTGATTTTGATTTTGATTTTGATTTTGATTTTGATTTTGATTTTGATTTTGATTTTGATTTTGATTTTGATTTTGATTTTGATTTTGATTTTGATTTTGATTTTGATTTTGATTTTGATTTTGATTTTGATTTTGATTTTGATTTTGATTTTGATTTTGATTTTGATTTTGATTTTGATTTTGATTTTGATTTTGATTTTGATTTTGATTTTGATTTTGATTTTGATTTTGATTTTGATTTTGATTTTGATTTTGATTTTGATTTTGATTTTGATTTTGATTTTGATTTTGATTTTGATTTTGATTTTGATTTTGATTTTGATTTTGATTTTGATTTTGATTTTGATTTTGATTTTGATTTTGATTTTGATTTTGATTTTGATTTTGATTTTGATTTTGATTTTGATTTTGATTTTGATTTTGATTTTGATTTTGATTTTGATTTTGATTTTGATTTTGATTTTGATTTTGATTTTGATTTTGATTTTGATTTTGATTTTGATTTTGATTTTGATTTTGATTTTGATTTTGATTTTGATTTTGATTTTGATTTTGATTTTGATTTTGATTTTGATTTTGATTTTGATTTTGATTTTGATTTTGATTTTGATTTTGATTTTGATTTTGATTTTATTTGATTTATTTTTATTTTTATTTTATATTTTTTTAAGTTTGTGTTTGGTTTTGGATTTTGTAAATTCCTTGGATTCTCAGTTCTGAATAATCCTAAGGCCAAGTTCTGGCTTGCATGTATTTTTAAAGCATACGAAAATCTATTAAAAAGATACAAATTTTTCTCATTATAATATGTACATATGTTGAAAAACATTTTGAAAACATACATTTTCATAAATCGACTTTTTTTTATAAGTTTTTAATTTTTTCGATGATTTAGATTTTTCAATATTTTTATCGAATCTTCAACTGTGTAATTGATATTTGCTTTAGTTATCTAAACTATACTGCAATATTTTTGAATGAATTAACAAAATCGATTTCAGACTTGAAATAAATTGAAGAAACTTTTCCCACGATCTGAATTAAAAAAAAAATCATTCAGCGAAGTCATTTGTTTAATGTACCTGCAATCAGCCAGCGTGTGTAGATAAAATTAAAATAATATTTATTTGTATAAATTCGATATATTCTCGAATTTTATCTATTTTCAAGTAAATTTTTGCAAATTTTTATTTGTTGTTTAGTTTTTTCGACACAGATACGAGTGTGTAAATAATTAGTGCGCTGCGCCAAAACATTTGTTTTTGTTCTTGTAGTACAAATATTATGTAAATATTATGATACGGTAGACTTTCAAATACTACAGCAGCAACAACAACAACAACAACAACGAAACTAAAGTAAACACAGAAATTTTAAAAAAAATAAAAGAAAAAAAAATAACATAAACAAAAATCATATAAGCAAGAAATCATAAATTTATAAAATAACTCAAAATCAAGCAAAGCAAGCAGCAGGATGAGCTACAGAACGTTGCCACAGCCTCACGTGCAACGTGAAAAATCTTACAAATATTGGCAGTAAATATTGCACTGTTTATATTTGTTAGCATGAATGTTTAAGTTAAAAGTTTTATTACAATTTATATTTTGCTTTTAAAAATTGAAAGACATACAGTTGGGCGACATGAAAACATTAAGAATTTTAGCAAAATTTTATTGTTGGTTTAAATGATTGTTTGCCAAAATTTTACTATACATTAAAATTTTTACTTTTATTTTGCTTCAAAGCAAACTATTTCGCAATAAAAACAAACAATATGCGAAACAACAACTAGTTTAACCAAACAACAACAACAACAACTAACAATCACAGCTCAAGTGAGTTGAAAAATGTTTTAAATAAATATTTTGAGTTTATTTATTTTTGCTAAATTTTAGTGAAATTCATTTGAACAGTGAATGGTGCTAAAAACAAACACATGTGTGTACGCACACATACATGCTGCACACACACGCATTAGGCATGTGCTTTTAAATATTTAAGCATAGAGGACAAATACTAATGATGGCTACGCTATCAATCATTCGCGGCTCTTTTACTTATGACAAAATTTATATTTTATTGTTTTCTTTATTTCATTGAAATTTGTAGGTTTTAAATTTATTTTGTTTTTTTTTTGCTCCAGTAATGCGTGGTTGATTCATTAAATCAGCGTTCATAACAGTTTTATTAACATTAATTTTGTTAATATTCAGTTTTATGGCACAAGGAAGTGCTCTATTTTAAATTAGCAAAGTGTTAATTTTTTTTTTTCTATTTTTTGTTGCTTCAAAATTGAGAGATTTTATAGTATTCACCAGAAATATATTTTAATTTAATCAATTTCGTATATAAAAAATAAAAATAATTTTGACTTAAACGTTAAGTACTTCAAAAAAAAAGAAAAATATTTTTTATTGTTCTTATAAGCTTCTCAATTCGTTTTTGAAAGCAATGTTGAGCTAAAATTTACTTGGAATAAAAGATATTAAGAATAAATGAAATGTCGTGTTGCTTAGCTTGCATAACATTTCTATAAAAATTTATTGGAAGCTGTAGCGAACTGCTGCGTTTTTCTTTATGAAACTTTTTAATGAAACAAGATGCATTTTATTAATCGAAGACTTATAAAATAGCCATGACGTACATAACTTAAAGAATACTTATGAAAGTAGTACCGAACCAATTTGCAGAACCGGAAGCTTTAACCTTTATTTCACCCAATTTTAATTTCATAAACCCAACTCCAATTATATTTAATGCTTTGGTGAAAACCGCATCAAAATTCTTTTACAGATTCCAATGATTATCGGCTCAAACAAAAAAATTCTATCCACAGACACTTTCTTTTCAGTATTCAGGGTTCCAATCAAGCTGATTTATGGCTCAAATAATATTTGTATTTCGCGAAAATTGAGGTTTTGGTACAATTTCTAGTAGAATTTCCGAACATTTTTATACAGATTGCGTTTTGAAGCTAACGAAGGCTTTAATTTCGTCTTTTTGGGCCTTTTAGAAGTGTTAACGAGCTTTTATAGAAGCAATGTAGTTTATTTAAATAAAGAATATTTTGAATAAGGAACTTCAGTTTAATTTTTTTCAATTCTAATTTATTTTTTAGTAAGTTATCCCAGATGTTATTAAAAGTACAGTTTTTTTTCGAATATATAATTTCGGTTAAGCTTTTACAAAATTTGGAAACAGCTTGCTATAGATTGTGTTCTAAGGTTTGCTTAAACCTAAAATAGCTTCATTAAAACATAAAACTTTGATCTTTTGAACACTATAGAAGTCATAACGAGCTTTTTAAAAAAAAACGTACTTACTAGAATTCAATTCAACATTTTTTAGTTAAAATAAATCTTTGAAATGTTTTAATAAAATTTTTAGTAAAGCACTTATTTTTTAAAATCGCGAATATTTTTGTTACATTCTTCCGCTGATATTTGTTCTAATATTTTAAAACCGAAGTATATAAGCTTCTATAAAGCAATAAAAACTAGACTATTTCCCCCTTAACTAGCATTTGAAGGAGTTACATAACTAAGTAAATTCACTATTTTTCATTGAGACATAATTGTTCAATAAATGAAAACATTTTAATTATAATCAGTCATTATTTTTTTTTTGCTTTCTTAAAACCAGATTTTATTACAATACAACTTCTTAAAGCTTCGATGTAAATTTCGGAACAATCTTAAACCGAATTTTTGCTCACCTTGTGGTCCAAGACTTCGCTGACGAACATGTGTAGATGATTTATAACAGAAAATTGCTGCTTAAAAAAAAAAGTGCAAACTTTCATGAATTGAAAACTTGTTCAACGTTTCTGATAGCGTTCGTGAACCTATTTGGTAATTTTATGTGAAATTTTCGTCAATGAAATGTATGGCCGAATTTTAATATGTAAGGCCGAATATTTCTTTAGAGTACAAATCGTGCATGATTCATTTATGCATTCTTGACTAGGACCTGGGAAGCTTAATAAAAGTTCACATGGCTTTTATAAAATATTAAAAATTCGAATTTTTGCCTTATAGAAGACTTAAAGAGCGCTTAAAGCAATTCTTTGATTATTTTGGAATAAAAGATTTACGTTAGAAGAAGCGATTTAATATATTACAAATTGTTCACTTTCAGCAAAAAAAATGAGACAAAAGAATATAATAACTATAAAAAAAAAATTGGCCATTTCAGCCCTTGAAAGGACTTTGACCGAGCTTCTTATGATCAATTGTGTTGTGTGTGTTATTAAATGTTTGCACACAATTGATCGAGAACTGGACCTACATGTTTTATGCCGACTCCGAACGGCTTAAGTTCATGTTCTCAAGAAGCTTTCATGGCAGAGATCACCACCGATCAGAAAAATTTTTTATTGAAAAAAACTTTTCGCCGCGGCTGGGGATCGAACCCGGGCTCCGAGCATGCTAAGCCACACACTTAACCTGCATGCCACGGTCACCACTTACTATACGCGGTCAACTTTAACTATAAAAAGCAAGAATTTCTTTTTTAAACATTCAAATCTTTTTGATGTTATTATTTTTTCTTCAATATTGAAGCTTCCATAAAACTTCTACTGGAATTTGAGAAAAGCTTTATACACAATGCTGTCTAATGTTTTAAATATAATATATTTAATACTTATATAAAATATAAACAGCGTGTATAAAAACTTTATAACGTCGCATAATTGCTTTAATGACTTTAAGAGCAATTTAAATTTTAAAGAGCGATTATAGAAGTAACATGGACAATTGAAGTTTTTTCACTTCGAAGTTGATAAAATATTTTATTTCATCATCATTATCAATTTGTTTTTATATTCATTTAGATCTTTTTGATATTATTATTTTTTTTTCGAAAATTAATTTTTGGTAAAACTTTTTCTGAAATTTCGGATCAGCCAGATTCAAAATTTTAATAGAATTTTAAAAACTTTTATTAAAAAGAAATTAATTGTGTTTTGGCACTTAAAGAAGTCATAACGAACACATAAAGAATTTTTGTTAAAACTTCTACTAAAATTTCGGATTAGACAGACTCAAAATTTTAATATAATTTTAAAAAGCTTTTATTTCAAATAAAAATTTTGTGTTCTGAAACTTAGAGAAGTCATAACAAACACTTATAGAATTTTTGGTAAAACTTCTACTGAAATATTTTGTGTTCTGAAATTTACAGAAGTCATAACGAACACTTATAGAATTTTTGGTAGAATTTATACTGAAATTTCGGATTATCCAGCTTCAAATTTTGATAAAATTTAAAAATCTTTTATTTAAAAATACCTATTTTATGTTTTGACACTTATAGAATTCATAACGAACACTTAAAGAATTTTTGGTAAAACTTCTACTGAAATTTCGCATCAGCCAGATTAAAATTTGGATACAATTTAAAAAATCTTTTATTTAAAAATAACTATTTTATGTTTTGACACTTATTAGAAGTCACACACACTTAAAGAATTTTTGGTAAAATTTTTTCTGAAATTTCGTATCAGACAGATGGAAAATGTTAATAAAATTTTAAAAAGCTTTTATTGAATATAAATAAATTGTGTTTTGACACTTATAGAAGTCATAACGAACACGTAAAGAAGTTACAAAATCAAGTGAACATTTTTCAGTTAAAACAATTATTCAAAAAACCAAAAGGTTTTGTTTTCAAAACAATTAATATTTTATATTAACTTAAATATTTTTGTAAATATTTTTTAAAAGCTCAAATCGAGGTTTCGCAAAAGCTCCTGCTGAAACATTCTAGCAAAGAATTTTTTCGAAGTTTAAATAGCTTCTAAAAGGCAACATAAACTATGCAATTTCCGCAATAGAAGTCTTAACGAGCGCTTAACGAAGGTACGCAGGTATTTAAAACATAAATTATATTTTTTACTTGTTTCAAATGACAAAACATGCATGCATTTATTATTATATCTTTGTAATTATTTAAATTTTTCTCGAATACTGTGGTATATCTACTGTTGAAATTTTGTAACATTCTTGCTTTGAATACTTTCCGTTATTGGAATAACTTATATAAGCAAATAAAATTTGTATAGAAGTCTTAACGTGCGCTTAGCGAAGTAACGCACGCAACTAAAACTTAAATAATATTTTTCATTTGTCTTAAGTGATAAAAATATGTTAGCAGATTCTTTTTATATAACTTTTTTGTATTGAATACTGAAATTTCGTTAGAGCTTCTGCTCAAATTAAAGAACAACTTTACACAAGCTACACACTTTTCGAAATTTCATAGAAGTTGAAAAAACTTCGAAGTTGAAGTTTTCGAAGGTCAAATCTTAACTTCAACAAACCAATTAAAACTTTACTTTTCCCCTATAGAAGTGCAAATGAGTGCTTATCGAAGTTGCACAGGTAATTAAGACCAAAATAAGCTTTTGGACTTGTTACAAATATTTAAATATTTTTTATAAGCTTAAATCTTGTAATTATTTTTTTTTCTAGAATATTGAGTTTTGGCAGAGCTACTGCTGAAATTTTGGAACATTCTTACATAGAATTTTTGTTATTAAAATAGCTTATACAGAGCAATTAAAATTTTATCTTTTCCCCTATATAGTTCTAACGAGTTCTAAACGAAATTACGTAGGTACTTAAAAAGAAAATATCATTGTGTTGGACACTTGTCCAAAATGAAAAATATGCAAGCACATCCTTTTATTATTACTTTCTTGTATTGAATACTGATGTTTTTTTTAAACTTCGACTGAAGTTTAAAACAATTCTTGCACAAGTTACTTAAGGGGGGACATTACATTGGCCGTTATTTGAAATCGATTTTTTTTTTATAATTTTGTATTTTAGTAAATATTCTTAAGATTCTAAGATTTCATGGACAAATTCCTACGAGTTCAAAAATTACAGCCGCATTAATGAGAGCGCATTTTTAATTTTCACCTTTTTTTTCCTTGTTCACAAACTTTGAACGCGTTTATCTCGAAACCATGGTTTTCGTACTGGTTGCGGCACTAGCGGGTTCATTTTTTGACGAATTTTTTTTTCGATTTTTATGAATTTTTAAAGTCAATATTTTTTCAAAAAAACACACTTTCAAATTTGGAACATCACCAAAAATAGAAAAACAAATTTTATAAAAAGCTCCTGTCATACGAAAACCAATTTTGTTAAGATTTAAAAGAGTAATTTTTTTTTTAAAAATCGGACAATTTTTGCGACTCCCAGCACTGCAACCACGAGGCTCCGTTTTTTTCTCTGCCGCCAGTTTGGAGCTCTATAAAACCATGTTGGAGTGAAAAATAAATTTTTTTTTTGAGTTTTTTTTCTTGTAATTTGTTCAATTCTCTACAATAAATTTTGGAAAAATGTTTGTCTTTGACTGAGTTATGCATTTTTAAAAGAAATTCTGTTTTCTGTTTTCTCTGCCGCGAATGAAATGTCCCCCCTTTACGAAGTTCCATAGAAGTTGATATAACTTCCACAAAACATTAAAAGCCTCGCATGTTTGCACTTATAGAAGTCTTAAGAAGCGCTTAAAGAAGTAACGTAGTGAATTGACAATAATTGAACATTACTTACTTCGAAGAACTGTTATAAAGCAACAAAATATTTTGCTTTATAAATTTTATTTTTTTTTTAATGATATTTTTTGAGAACAATAATTTCAATATTGCAGTTTCGTTAAAGCTTTTTATTAAATGCTCAACAGCTTTCTACAGATTGTTTTCAAAGTATATAATTTCAAATAGCTTCTAGAAAACTTAAAATCTACCCTCTACCCTTAAAGAAGTCTTAAAGAGTACTTAACGAAGTTTCCCAGTTAATTTAAATATATTTTACAGCTAAAAAATTTTTCAAGGTCATAAAGTATTTATATCATTATCAATCATACATTTTTTTTTTAATTTTTTTCTACAAACCAGGTCTTTTAGCTGCAAAAAAAAAACAAACAAACAAAATTTTATATGTAGCTACAGCTCCATTTTGCGCATAAGCTATGCAAAAAATAACATAAATATTAACCAAATATGTAAAAGGATAAATAATAACAAAACCAGTTAATAAGAATGCGAGATGTTTAAAATATTTATTTTTGGTCTTTGAAAATCCGGCATTAAAATATTTGCTGTTCCAACGCAGCAAAATCACCCACATAAATTACAATAATTTAATAAAGCAATAAAAACAAAAACAAAACAAAAAAAAAAAAAACATAAAAATATTAAGATAATATCTAGCTAGATATGTTCTTAATAGATTTAAGAATAGCAGAGCAAATATTTGCTTGACTGACTTAGATACAAATATAATTTACGTTAACAATCAAAATTTATGGTTGAAACAAATTTAATATGATTAACGATAAATTAAATGCATTCTAGAGAACCTCTGTTGATAGCTGATGACTAAGTTTTTGAAGTACGTTTAAGAGTTCAAAGTCTGCTAGATGTTGAAGTTGGCTGGAATACGTGTGGAGGCGAGGGAAAGCTATGAATGAGTTCTTTTTTCCATCAAGCTTGTTTTTAAGTATAAAAAATAAATTAAAATTTTGGTCTAGGGCACAAAACGGTCATGTACAGCTTCAATTCAGCTGAAGTGGACTAAAAGTTGCTTCAAATTTTAAAAGCAATTCAGTTGAGATTTCAACAGTCTAGATAATTAAAAATTTATTTATATGTGCGTTTACCTGCAGAACTGCTCGAAATGTTTAAATTTAATTTAAAATTTAAAATCATTGTCTTTTTTTTTAATGAAAACATCGAACTTTCGAGCTGATGTTCATAAATTAGGTTTAAGTTATACGATGAAGACGATGATGATGATGTCGATGATGATAATAAAAGAATTCTCATGGTATTAAGGCAAAAAGCAGAAAATTAAAAATGCGTAAAATAAGCAAGGCGGCAATATTTTGAGTAAACTTTGATGTTGCTATGTCTGAGAGTGAGATTGAGTCGTTCGTGTCGTGTTCGGTATGTCGTATTGTGTGTACGAAATGGGTCTTTTTTACACGCATGAATTCTTGGCTAACGCATTTACAAAAGAAAAACCAACGGATTATCTTGAAAATTATTAATAGAAAATCTTGTCATATACAGGCATGATGGGTGAATAGTTTTAAGTTTGAAAAACGTGCTTTTCTGAGAGCTGCACAAAGAAATGTGTGGGATGGAGTTGTAGGGCGAATAGAACAAAGAAATCATATGTATTTGAAAAGTAAACTTACATATTTAAAAATAAAATATGAGAACAAAGATTCGATTCAATACATGGTGGCATTATTTTTAGTGTTAAAATGCCAAAATATTGCTTAAAAATGGCTATTATTAACAAAAAGATTTTGTTTAAGAATAAAAAAATAATAATTCAAAAATTTTTTGAAATTTTGCGACTAGCAAAAGAGTAGAAAAACACTGCTTGGACAAGTGAAAAGCTTTTTGGGTAATTCCGTTTTGGTTTTACTGCAGTTGAGCTTATTAACTTATAAAAGTTAGTGGACTGCATAAACCACAGAGACTACTGATGAGTCGGAGTAGCGTCCGACGAAACTATGGTCTAGTCTGCTCGGTTTGTTCTGCAAAGAACATTGTTGTTGTTGCAACCTGTTTGGCTTCATTGAATTATTTGGCATCAAGCTCTAAAAATAATTCTTAAAAAATATGTTTTTTAAGAATTATAAACTTAAAATAAACAATTAAAATGCCACAATTTCATAAGTCAATAAAAAAATACATTTTTAAAGATTACAAATTTTGAAGAATTAAAACATAGCACAAAAATAAAACTCATTCAATCGCTTTTATAGTCATTCATTCAATTGAAAAATTTATTATTTTTCAAGTGTTTTTGCTCCACAGTCAGTACAGCACTTAATAACTCTGCTGCAGCTAAATAACTCTGAACATGCATATTAATTTCGTAATTTTAAATATCTGCTTGGCTGCAATTAAGCAATCACAACAACAACTAGAAAAACAACAACTACATCATCAACAATTTTTGCAAAAAACTTCCATTCAAACCATTTCATTTCATTTCAAGTGAAACTAAAAATCCTCGCACTGAACTTAACCTCAATAGCAAGCTGCATGTGCAGCGTTGCCACCTGACTGCTGCAGAATAATTAAATGCCAATTATTTGCTCGCTAGCTACATAACGCTATGGCCGATGTTCTACTGAATTTTGATTTGCCTGACATTGAAAAAAAAAAATACACAACTTTATTGTTCCAGATGCAACTAGTTCAACTTCAGTTTGGCTGCATTGTTGCAGGCAAGTATCAGTAGCAACAGCAACAACAAGAACAACAACATTCACACCATGCGCTGCATGAACTTGAGGTGGGATTTCACTGCAGCCATAGCTAGCTGACCTTAACACTGCTTCAACGTTTTCATTGCTTGCAATGATTTTTCTTAATGGTTAAAATTTCTTGTTTTTTTTTTTTTTTTGCTTGCAGACAAACAGCCGACGACAGAGAGACAAAAATAGAATTGTTGTTAGCAGCCTTAAAAATAGCATTGCGTAATGCAGCATCTTTGCTTAAAGACAGAACAGAAAATGTTAGTAGAAGTTGAGATATTTAAACTTTGGACTATCGTAGTAACGATTAGAATTAAGAGTAAATTCGAATTGTAAATTAGGGAGTAAATTAGAATTGATTTTTAAAATCATAAAATTGACGAATTTTAGTTAGCTTTGAGCCAAAGATTTCAGGTGTTACACATATTCATTTGAGTCTACCTTCATACTTATTTAGGTGGTCATGACAATCCGTGGTCTGGTTACGGCCGACTTTTACTTTCACAACGAAAAAACAGTCATTTGAAAGGCGTTTTTGGGGTGCTTTGAAGTCATCTGAAAACGCTGACTCCACGAATGTCTCGTACTTTTGTTTTAACATTGCATGTCTTGGGAAAAAAACACTTCAATTTAGCTCGTTTTGAATTGCTTCAAAAAGGCTTCTTTGGATAGCTTTGGGTGAGCAGTTTGTTTCATTCTTTTTGGGTTTATCTGCTTCAATCTGAGATTTTTCATCTGAGATTTTGAGAGTTGAAGAAGAAGATAGCTAGAATAGGAAAAGAGAATTTTTGTTAAGATCCTTTGCAAGTGCTTTCAAAGACCTCCAATGAAATACTGGCGGTAGCAGATTGTTCGTGCACAACAAAATAAGTGCTGACTTTTTGGTCCACAGACAAGCTACTGACATGCTGGTCCGTTTGATTGATACGAAATGGCATGTTACATGTCTCGGAAAGACAGATGAAAATAGAAGAATCATATGTAGAATGTTTTAAGTGCTGAAGAAAGCTCAATTGTTATGCCTTTACTTCAATCAATGTACTTCTAAGCTATCTTCATAACAAACATCTCTATCATCAACTACAAACATGAAGTCATAAATATAAATGTATTTTTATTTAAATTGATTCGAACTTAAAAAGAAATATGACCAGGATTGGACTACTAAAGCCATCTTAAAATACTTATATTATACTTATATTAAAATATGTTTAATTAAACATTTGAACTGAATTCAAAAAATTTAAATAGTCAACAAGTTGTACTGGTATGAAAAGATATTTTCAACCGTTTTCAATTTTAAGATATCTTATATGTGGTACGCTCTAAAATGTAATGTTTAGAGTTGTATAGCAGGTGTCATAACTATGGCCTCCAACCCCGTGATTCCAGACTTTTTCCAGTACCGAAAGTCTCAGATTTATAAGGGCTGAAAATCCGGGATTTTCGGGACCGTGGAATTGCCTTCATGTTTCTGGATTTGGTTGATTTTTCCGAAGTTTTCCATAAATTTCGATGAAATACAAGAATTTATAAAACAGTTCATATCAAATAATCAAAATTATTTATAAAGATTACTTGCAACTCTTTTTGGAGTAATGGCATTTGAATAGTTGTATCAAGAATGCAGCACTATAGTTTGGCATTCGAGTAGCCCACTTTAATGTTGTGATGACATGTCGCAACCCTTGGTTTGGTTGGATGCCTATTTAAAGCCTTTTACGTACTACAAAGTACGGCGTCGGAGTTGATAATGCAACTACACACAACGAGCAAAGTTGCTCTGCCCGCTAATAAACCATAACCACCACGAAGCTTTCCGAAGAAGCGTTGCTCTGACCGCTTATAAACCACAGCCAGCACGTAGCATCCCGAAGGACCAACTCATCAAGTCAGCCTGGCAGACAGCCAGGGACAGCCAGGACTTTCCGTGGTACCAGTTTTGAAGTCGTTGGTCTGACCTCGTAGCAAATCTACTACCAGGTTTAGCCCATCACAACTCTGGCTACCACTAAACAGTCATTGTTTCCGCCGAGCAGCAATTCAACAAACAGACGAATCGTTACAACACTTCACCTGATACGGCACCTAGAAAACACCAGACATGCAAAATCATTCAATGCGGCAAATCGCGAAGTGGATGCGAACGCATTGCTAACATCAAACACTCTGTTTGCAATTTGCAAAATGCCCATGGAATCTAAATCTCGAATGTCTTCATAAAAGGGCCATTCACACAACACATGTGACCAATCCTCAAAGATTGCACCACAGTGACACCCTTCTGTTGTGCTGAGACTCCGCTTGAACAAAAATGCGTTAAGAGAACCATGGCCTGCTAACAGGAAGCCAGGACTCAAAGAGAACCCAAAGTCAGGACGACCTTCAACAAATTTAACGTCAGGTATAAACCAATAGCTAGCTCTACCAGTCTCACTCGGACTCCATCTAGATTGCCATTTATCTTCCGATAGCCAACAGCAGAACTAACTATGTTGCCCCACACAAACGAACAGCCTGTCTACCGAGTCTTCAGTCACTTTTTAGAATTCTCTGCTCTCTTAATTTCTCAAGGTGTATCAAGAAATTTATTCTCTCCTTCTTCTAAATGCCCAGATATTTGACTTCTGTCACATACCTGATTCGCGCACCGTTTTTAGGTTAACAGTTTGATGCCGACCATGTGAAAATTTTCCCTTGAGCAACATCATCACCGTCTTATTCCTCGCCACGTCAACACCTGCTTGTGCACCCCATCTAGACACTGCAGACATGACCTCACTTGCCCTGATTTCAAGCTCAGAACGAGAGCTACCTTCCACCAAGACAAGGAGGTCTTCAGCGTACGCCCAGCACTTAGATAGATGTTTAAGCTGCCGAAAAAGTGGATCCATCATGAGATTCCCTATATATAGACCACAGATAGAACCCTGCGCACAGCCGCGAACAACATTCATCCCATATGGTGTCAACCATACAGTAGGTTGACACTGACAGCGACAGCGAGAAATAGCTTAACTTCTCGACACCCCACCTCCAGTAATCTACCCAATATACTATCCTAGCATAGATAGTCAAAAGCACCCATCAAATCAATTAATAACCCCAAAACGTATTTGGAGCTACTCTCATTTACGGTACTTCTGACGTGCAGCCAGGCATCTTCGACGCTTTTTCCTATACGGAAACTGAATTGCCTATCGCCAATTTATGCACCTTCGCAATGTTGAAGCCGTTCCACCATGACTCTCTCCAGAACTTTTCCAAGTCCCGGAAGTAGACTGATGCCTCGGTAGGACCTATGATTGCTCCTCAGCCTTTCGGGTGACTTTAATAACACGATAACTCGCGTCCGCTTCCATGCCTCTGGGAAGATGCCTCTGCTTAAGCACTTAGCATACAAGGCTTCCAGGTACTCAGGAATGACCTTCCAGATGGTTTTACACATCTCGCCAGTCATACCATCAATACTTGGAGACTTTTTCCCCCTGAGTTGCAGCATGACATACTCTATCTCACCCACTCCTAAATCGGGGGGATCAACCATTTCCCTAGAAAGATAAGATGTCTCACCATCCGTCCTCGGAAAAAATGAGCTTAAAAGAGCATTGAAACGATTCTGCCCTTCATTTAAAACGGTACCACCTAGGCTGATACCGCTAACATCAACAGAACAACTCTGGCTACGACATTATTTATAAGCCGTACAACACGGGTCATCTCTATTTCCCCGGACAAAATCTCTCCACTCGTTCTCTTTAATTCGGACCAACAACTCCTTGTACTCTCTTAAGCTTGACCAATCACAGACAGTGATAATCACAGTTTGCTCCAGAGAATACTTTTCTCTAAATGTGATCTTAAAAATTCTCTAAAAATGATAAAAAGCTTTCATGAAAAAGAGAAATATATAAAAATGTATCGTTTTTAAAGATGAACTCTTTTTTATTTTAGAGAAAAGATATGGTTTTATTGAAGAAAATACTTCGCAAAGTAAATTTTTTATCAAAATATAGAAAACATTTTTCATTTTCAATAAATTTTTCTCTATAAATTAGAATTTTATTGTGCGAGAAAAATACTTATCAATATAAGAGATATGAAATATTTCCATTTCACACAAGTGCAGAAATATTTCTTCGAAAATGTGAAAATTTATTCTAATTGAAGAAAATTTTATTTGAAAAAGAGAAAATTGCTATTATCGAAAATAGAGAAATTTTTTATAGCAGAAAGATTGGTGTTTTTATCTGAGTGTAAAAACTTTCAGAAGTTCAAGACACAATTTATCGATCATTCGTTCCTTTTTTATTGATAAGAAGCAAAATGAATTCAGCGAATACCTGTCAATAATGAAACATATGGTGTGTTATTTTTGATAAAATTTCTCAACAAAATGGAAATTCTAAATTTGGGCTTTGTTAGGACATAATTTAGGATTTGCAGTATAGCTTCGAAAAATAAATTTTTAGATCGGTCAACCCATTTCAGAGATCTGCTTGCATAAACAGGCCCCTAACAAATTGTTCCATGAGTTGTTTCAATTATTCTAACACAAAAGCGCTATTTTACGGACAAAAGTAGTTGCAATTCGCATATAACTACCTTAGATTATATCTATGCATTGCTTAAAAGTTTTTGAACAGGTGTTCATAACCCTATTTATCAAATGTTCAAATGTTCAAATGTTTCAAATGTGCATTCTGTGCAGGAAATTTTTTTCGAAAATGACTCCAAAGCAAAACCTTGGAATCCGGTAATACTCTGACATTGGTAATTTTAAAAAGTCAGGCAAATTAGCAATTTTTTGTAATTTCATTTAAAATAAAAATATGTCAAGATTAATTTTCGAACAGTTTTGACCGTTCAAGTACCTATAGCTTGTCATTAACCCGAAGTAACAACAATGTCAGCGTTATACAATCTCCTCTTGTGTCCAAACGTTCCATTAAAAATCTGGAACAGCAAAAAGGTGTAACTTGAAAAACGAAACAAGCTCACAAACATATCAATGGAATTATTGACATATTGTCAAAAGGGAAATCAACCGGATCCCGTAATTTTTAAAATGACTATGTGAACGCATGCCAGAATGCTTAAGAGGGAAATCAAAACAACAAAAACAAAATATCACCAAAAAGAACAACAAAAACAAAAGCAAAACAAAAAACACCCTAGTTTTATCTCGGTCATATAAAACGAAAGAAATCGAAAACATAATCGAATATTTCCTTACTTAACAACAAACAACGTTGATGCTGCAGCATTTTAAAGAAAAAGAGACAAAAAAAAACAAAAACAACGAAAAACCGAAAAACCAGTTCTTTGTTGTTTACATGTTTGTTGTTGTGTTTTTTGTTGTTGTATTGAACAATTTCTTAATGAATAAAAGCTGAACGCACACACGTGACGAATACCCACAACCTTGATGCGTATCTTAAACAAATCTAGGTAAGGCAGCCGCAACAACAATAACAAAAACAACAGCAACAACAACAAAAAGAGTACAACAACAAAAACCAACTTTATAAAAGCACCAACTTAGGCGAGAGCAGCAAGCAAGCGAACGCGAACAAAAAAGTTAAGCTCCAAACGAAGCTGGAGCAGCAAAGATTTTTGTCTGCTCATGTAAATAATTCAAGCATGAAGAGCAGAACAGAGCGTGGCGCAAGCGGAGCAACTCAGCATCAGCAGCAACAACTTATCGTAATATAACCAACGGTATCCGCAGGTAATGCTGCGTATTTACAAGATACAATCTGCAAATTGCAGCCATTGCATGAAAGACTTTTCATCAAAAAATTGCATAACGTAGTGAAAACTGAGTCAGCTTAATTTAAAACATACAGACAGATACACAGGCAGACAGGCAGAAAAACATACCAACACTATGCTACAAGATAAATATATGTATGGCTTATATTAAGTCAAGTGTTCAAGCGTGCGAATTGCGTTGAAGGTTTCCCGTTCACCCTTTTGGGGCGGGCAGTAAAGCAAGTTACAACAGGCATTACATAAAATAACCAGCAAAGATAATGCGTTTAAAAAAAAAAAGTGAAATCTTAACTGCCAGCCAATCCAATCAATAAATGGTTTTACAAGAATATGAAAGTTTTGGTTTTTGTGCACACAGCAGGTTAACTTAAGTACAACGTATTAAACACTTGACATGAACTTATTTTCTATAACGAACACCATAACCCTACTTGCAGTTTTCTTGCCTGGCAATACCATTTTCATATCAAGCAACACAAACTCTTTTTCTCTCTATATTGCCAGGCCAAAAATATAAACCACATGAGGTGGCGCTGATTGCGTTCGTTTTACAAAATAAGGTCATTAACAACTTAAGTATTGGTATGTCATAAAAAATATTAGAATTTATGACGACATAACAACTAGGCTCATGACTAATAAGTTTATGTTCTCAGTAATATTTGTACAACATCCATCATAAATGCATAAAAAGCTAGTCTTTAAAGATTATTAAAAGCAAACATTTTAAGACTCATAAACGTCACATGAGTAGGAAAAGCCATGCATATGACTTAAAAAGAGGGTCATAAATATCAAAAGCAGGAAAAGCTATGAATATGATTAAGAAATAGCCCAAAAGAAATGAGTTTGAGAAAGAATTTAAGTGCATATTTATTAGAGGCAGACAACATAAAAAGAATCAAAAGAATCACGTTCTTTCTTTATTAAAACAGGAGCAATCAACTGGGGCATTATACAGTCCTCTTTTTATTTTTTAACTCGAATCATGATTAACAGCTGCTTTACTTATTATATTCTTGTGCTCCGTGTTCGAAAAGAAAATGGTATGCAAGTTATGGGGTTAAGAGAAAGCAATGCAAAAGAAATGTACAAAAAAGTTCTAATTGTGCCAGAGACATGCTGATTTTATATGAATTCCAAACTGAGGTCAGTCAGTCAAGCTAACTCAATTTATGTTCATCAAAAATTCTGCACAAACATGGTTACAATAAAAAACTTCATCAATTATATCACTATAACTTATATCATAATGCATGGCTGTTCGGTATTCAAGTTCCAAACTGCCTTTAGCTCATCTTTGAGCAGTACACGTGAGCTCTTAAGACGTTCCCAGCAAAATTTTGTACACAAACTTGACATGCATTCTCGAAACATTCGAAAAACTCCATTTGAGCGTCTTCTCAGCCTTATAGAAAAGTGCTTTTCAGAAGCATTCTCATAAACTTCTAAAAGGCTATTTCAAAAGCTTCAAATTCAATTAAAGCTATTAAGAATGTCATTTTGAAGTTTTCGTAAGAAAATACCTACTAAAATTCTTTCATTAAAGGCCTCAAAGAAATCTTCCATTGAAAAAGTCTGGCAGCACTTCTAGAGAAGACTAAGAAAAGCATTTCTCCTAATAAAATGCATATGTTAAGAGAATGTATTCTGGGTAAAGAGTAGAAGGGATGGAACTCATGACTTTTTCTTCTACTTAACCTTCTTTTGGATGGTGACCGTGGCGTGCAGGTTAAGTGTGTTGCTTAGCACGCTCGGAGCCCGAGTTCGAACCCCAGTCGCGGCGAAAAGTTTTTTCAACAAAAAAAATATATGTGTGGCCGCCACGCACGGTATAAGTGAAACTTTTACCCAAAAATGTAGAGAGTTTTTAATTTAGTCTTACTAAAAAAAGTCTCATTTCATATAAAGCCATGAGAAGATTAAGTTTATTTTAAAAGAGCGAAAGTGCTGATCTTCAAGGTCATGCGTCATCAAAGAAAGCAAATAGTAGGGTAAGGCTTCCCATTTGGCTGAGTGTTGTCATGTTGCAAAAATACCTTGTTGTGCTTTTGATCGCACTCTGGACGTTTTTGCTTCAATGCTTGGTTCAAACACAATTCAATTGAGTCCGGTAGAGTTGCTCTGCGATAGTTTCGCCTATTCGAAGCAGCCTATAGTACATCACGGCCCCACCAAATACAGAAACCAAACACAGACAAGGACGTTGACACTGTGAATATTGGACTATGGCGTCGATTTTTGTGTATGGTCGGCAGCCCAGCCCGTATGAACCCATTTCTCATCATCATCGTTATAAATTGAGTTCGTCTTGTAAAAAAATATACTTAAAAATGGAATCCATTAAAGTTTCAATGTCCATTTCAAAGTCAAAATCACCCATTTTGATCAAAATCATCCATGGAATCCATAAAAGTGTGACCTCAGATAATCCCATTGCATCCGATTGGCCATAGAATCATCCATATACATTTGTCCAACTGCTCCATGGAATCCATAAAAGTGCAAATGACCCTGTTGTGACCTCAGATAATCTTATTGCAGCCGATTGGCCATTGAATCATACAGGTTGAAAATTCCAGCATAACGTATCATGGTTGGAAATTTAAGCATAACGTATCTAGTTGAAAATTCCACCTTCAAAAAGTACGGTCTAAAACTATATTGATAAGGTTTTGCGAACACCTAGTTTCAACTAAATTCACCTAATTGGCCTAAATTCACCTCAATTCGCCGCAGTTTCATTAGTTTCATCGGTTTTACTACCAGTTTCGTTTGCCGTATGTTGTATACGTGGCTAAAGAAGTTTCACTTCAAAAATTTTTCAGATCGGTCACCACCTCTCTGCAGAGAATGGCAAACCTCAGAGAGTAAATAATGCCATGTAAAGCTTCTTGAGAACATGAACTTTAGCTGTTCGGAGTCGGCATAAAACATGTAGGTCCAGTTTTTGGTTAATTGTGTGCAAACATTTAATAACACACACAACACAATTGATGATAAGAAGCACGGTCAAAGTCCTTTCAAGGGCTGAAATGGCGAATTTGTTTTTTTTTTTGTTTTTAACCTTCTTTTGGAAGCACGTTTTTTGCTGGGTTTTAGTATACCTGCTATATATATAAAGAACATGTTTTCAAAAAAGCACTTCACCTCAAATTTGGCATTCCCCGACTATGTCTAGCGCAAAATATTCAAAGAGCCGTTATTGGAAAAGGGTGTTTGTTTAAATTTAATTATTGATACATTTAAACTGGGAAAAGTCTGATGCTCAAAACAATTACAAGAATTGCGTGTAATTAAGATTGTATTACACGCATTGTATTACATACATTAATTGTATGACTGTCACCATGATGGATAGGTCTAACCTATTTAGCGAGAGCAGCGCTCTAGAGCGCTTGAGGTTGAAAGACGGCCATAAAACCCTAGAAGTCTTACAGGTAGAGATTTCAGCCTATCTGATGTTGACTTTCAGTTAAGTGTTATCGCAGAGTAGCTTGAGAGCTTGAGAGTAGCTAGCGGCATGTCAGGTGGGTTCTGTGTCACTGTTGTCATCAGTGTACCGTTTCTAGCGAGCTCGTCTGCTTCTTCATTCCCCTTAACCTTAATACCCACCCGAGTGACCATTCAGGTTTTCACTTTTTAATTATTCAGCAACGATAGGAAATATGAAGATCACTTTCACTGCATGTTTAGTGCTAAACAACTTTAAACTAACTGTCAAAAGCAAGAGCTTTTTTAATTGTATGAAATAAAAAAAGTTAAGCACATCTAGTGTAAAAGAAAAGCATTATATTACTGGTCACCCGGGTGGATATTCGTAAAATGGGTATTCGACAGCCTGGTTGTCGGAAAATATAAAAATTTCTCGTTTTGAGACAACGTTCTTTGATAGCCATGATTGAACCTCGTTCATGATTGAACATGAACCTCTTTTATTGCCATCATTTCAGCTAGGAAAACGCTACAGTGATCGAACAACCTACGGGCAAAGGAAACCCTTAGCTCCTTTGAGTAGATACCATAGCCTACCTTGCCATTTAGTTTTGACCCGTCAGTGTAGAAATAAAGACACCCTCGTTTCCATGGTGCACCGCGTTTCCAATATGATCTGGTAGGGATAAGCGTACCATATTTCCTGTTAAAGGAAAGCGAGGGTTTGCAGTAGTCAGTCCTTATTGGAATAAAGTTATACCTCTTCAGTATGAATGCATGGCCTGTTTGTAGACATTTCCATGCCACGAGTTCTTTTAGCTTAATTGCTGAACAGGCTGCCATTTGATTAGCAATCAGGTCTAGCGGAAGCAGGTGAAACATGGTCTTCATAGCAGCAGTCGGTGTCGTTCTCAGAGCACCGCTGATGCATATAGATGACATTTTTTTAACTTTTTGGAGTTGATTAAAATAGGTCACCTTGTTGAAGGACATATAGGTCATCATATAGCAATTCCATACATAAGTAAAGGTCTAATGATCCCAGTGTACAGCCAGTGAACAATTCGGGGCGTAAGACTCCACCTAGCCCCTATGGCTTGTTTTACATGTGTACAGCGCCACTGAGACTTTTTTAATTCGCTCTGAAGTGTTTAATTTCCAGGTGAGCTTCCTATCTAGAATAAGTTCTAGGCATTTTGCATTATCCTTGAGAGTAGTACAGATTGTTGCTGCAAAGAACTTTAAATTATTTTTACTTTCTAATTTTTCGATCTGAGAGTTGTCAATTAGGGTGCGAATGCAACAAGAACACATACAGGCGAATAAAAGAGAGGGCATGTCAGTATATTTTTACATGAAGTGTCATAAACAGTAAGTAATATCAGAAATTTTATGAAACTTTCAGAAATTATTTTGAATTCTATAAGTATATAAGCAAAAATAAGTATTATTCAATCAGATTCACAAAATTGGAATTAGAAGGTAGGTCTGATAATGCCATTTTATCTGACGGTTCAAAATGCCAACAACTGAAACAAACCCAAACCATCAAACACCTCCGCCATGTTTAACAATTTCTTATCGATGATGCTATTGAATAGGTTCATGAGGTCTTATCCAGAAGTATGCCTTCCAATAAGATGGGAACCGGTTGATTTTTGTCTCATAGGACCAAACTTCCTTTTTACAATCTTCTATATGATTCTAAAGCATTCAGCTCAAATGCCACTCAAGTGGACAAAACTTTCAAATATAGCGATGATAGCTGAACAGTTTGGGGTTGTTGCACTTGGTGGAATTTGGGACCACTTAAAAGAGTAAAGGGCATAATAAACAAAGAGGACTATCTCCAGATTATGCACACTCATTTACCCGATTTTGCTGATCACCATCTCAATTTCGAAGTTAAAACCACTTTCCAACAGGTTAGAGATCTCGAATACACAGCAAAGATTGTCCGAAATTGGTTGTCTGGGCAAAAAATTAAAATGATGAAATGATTTACGCAAAGTCCTGACCTCAACCCAACAGTAACTTTTTGGTTTATATTGAAGAGACGATAGGACAACACACTCGAGCACCTAAAAGCGTAGAAACCGAGTAAAGAAAGAATGGGAATAATATTCGGAGTGAATTTAAAGAGAACTTGGTGAAAAGTATGTCGAGGCGTAACGTTATTAAAAACTAGTAAGCAATTATCTTAGACTTGGCCACAAGTAAAGCGGTACCCACAACCTTACTAATGTATTATTTGGCTCATAATGCCGCTTACTGAAAGGCCCTTTTATTAATTTTCCAGATGAATATATTCGGAGTGAATTTAAAGAGAACTTGGTGAAAAGTATGTCGAGGCGTAACGTTATTAAAAACTAGTAAGCAATTATCTTAGACTTGGCCACAAGTAAAGCGGTACCCACAACCTTACTAATGTATTATTTGGCTCATAATGCCGCTTACTGAAAGGCCCTTTTATTAATTTTCCAGATGAAGGGGCTTCTTATGAATCTTAGCATTTTTTCCGGTTTGGCACCCCAGACCTTTGATGGCAGTACAAATGCCGCACCAAAGTATGAATTTTGAAGATTGCAAGGCATTCATAAAAAAATATGTTCTTAAGTCTCTGCCACCTCCTCGCAGAGTCTGCAGATACCTGATTTAGATAGTTCTATATTTCTGATATGATATCTGAAAGCACACTGACCTGTTTAATAACCTGTAAGAAGTTGAAGGTTGGATCTAGTTAGTTTGAGTAGAACCTTTGATTGAGCTCTACTGAGAGTTCTACGCTTTATTTGATTGCCTCTCAACATTACCAGTGAAATAGAAACTTTTTGTTTACTTGAGGTCCTGAGCTTTTCCAAAGAGTAGCTTTTTGACAGATTACAAAATGGTTAACAGTCAATGAGGAACTGAGCTGCCCCTCTTTTGGCAAAGCAGTCCGCCTTTTCGTTGCCTTCAAACACTTAATACCCTGGTACCTACCATAATTTTATATTTTTTTTTTTGTCCAAAAAGCGAGATCCTATAGTTCTCGTTGCATACATTCAGAAACGAAGACATTCACGGACACATACTTAAATTGCATATATTTCGGCTTGGAATAAAATTGTAGTTAGTCCATTGGAATCTGCGACTTCACACACTTGCTCTTCTTTCTGCATTTTCTAGTTTGGATCCATCATAATTGTTAGCCTGATTCAGGTATGAACCTATTATTTCTTCACATTTGCGTGTTAGCGTCAACGTGTTAGGCTTATTTTGTAGCACTTTGAGAAATCAAGCTTTGGTTATATCCTGTCAGGTTTTTTTAAAAAAGTCACTTTCGAAGGTTTTCAGAAAAGCACATAAGTAATCAAAGGTCTAACAATAGTTAAGAACATCCAATATACTATTTTTGGCTTCAGACTCCAAGTTTTTTAATAAAGGCGTTGACAGGCGAATAACGCAACGTGCAGTTTTGCCTGCAGTGTTTGCCAAGAAATTTCTTTTCCTAGTACTTCACTTCATTTGAGAAATCAATGATCTTTCGATCTAGTGTGGGTTTTTTAAGATGAAGAGCCTTTCTAGAAACAGGTACTAGTATGGCTTTTTCAGGATTTATAGTTCAGCTTTAGTTCTGACACCATATTTTTGTTAGGCGTAGGGCACTTTACATTCTGCCCAACATCATTGGCCCATGACAGTACAGACTTGCGATAATTAAATTATTCGCATATCGTCTAGTAGCAGGGCCCTAGTTGTTCAGGTCAAACATACATTTTAAGATCGAACCAAAGGCTTGCAATTGAAGTAGTAGTTTTTGATTCCACATTAAGCTTATTTTTTAAAAATAAGATTTTTTAATCAGGATTAAAAAATCAAAATTTTAAGACCCCGAACATTAAAATATGGTTCACACATCGGGCCACTTCATCCAAACAGTTCGGTGTTAATAGGTTTTGAAGACTTATTATTAAAAAACAAAAAACAAAACTAAAAAAGTAAAGTCAAATCATATCGTCAAGTCAAGTCAAGTCAAGGTCAAAGTCAAAGTCAAAGTCAAAGTCAAAGTCAAAGTCAAAGTCAAAGTCAAAGTCAAAGTCAAAGTCAAAGTCAAAGTCAAAGTCAAAGACAAAGTCAAAGTCAAAGTCAAAGTCAAAGTCAAAGTCAAAGTCGAAGTCAAAGTCAAAGTCAAAGTCAAAGTCAAAGTCAAAGTCAAAGTCAAAGTCAAAGTCAAAGTCAAAGTCAAAGTCAAAGTCAAAGTCAAAGTCAAAGTCAAAGTCAAAGTCAAAGTCAAAGTCAAAGTCAAAGTCAAAGTCAAAGTCAAAGTCAAAGTCAAAGTCAAAGTCAAAGTCAAAGTCAAAGTCAAAGTCAAAGTCAAAGTCAAAGTCAAAGTCAAAGTCAAAGTCAAAGTCAAAGTCAAAGTCAAAGTCAAAGTCAAAGTCAAAGTCAAAGTAAAAGTCAAAGTCAAAGTCAAAGTCAAAGTCAAAGTCAAAGTCAAAGTCAAGTCAAAGTCAAAGTCAAAGTCAAAGTCAAAGTCAAAGTCAAAGTCAAAGTCAAAGTCAAAGTCAAAGTCAAAGTCAAAGTCAAAGTCAAAGTCAAAGTCAAAGTCAAAGCCAAAGTCAAAGTCAAAGTTAAAGTCAAAGTCAAAGTCAAAGTCAAAGTCAAAGTCAAAGTCAAAGTCAAAGTCAAAGTCAAAGTCAAAGTCAAAGTCAAAGTCAAAGTCAAAGTCAAAGTCAAAGTCAAAGTCAAAGTCAAAGTCAAAGTCAAAGTCAAAGTCAAAGTCAAAGTCAAAGTCAAAGTAAAAGTCAAAGTCAAAGTCAAAGTCAAAGTCAAAGTCAAAGTCAAAGTCAAAGTCAAAGTCAAAGTCAAAGTCAAAGTCAAAGTCAAAGTCAAAGTCAAAGTCAAAGTCAAAGTCAAAGTCAAAGTCAAAGTCAAAGTCAAAGTCAAAGTCAAAGTCAAAGTCAAAGTCAAAGTCAAAGTCAAAGTCAAAGTCAAAGTCAAAGTCAAAGTCAAAGTCAAAGTCAAAGTCAAAGTCAAAGTCAAAGTCAAAGTCAAAGTCAAAGTCAAAGTCAAAGTCAAAGTCAAAGTCAAAGTCAAAGTCAAAGTCAAAGTCAAAGTCAAAGTCAAAGTCAAAGTCAAAGTCAAAGTCAAAGTCAAAGTCAAAGTCAAAGTCAAAGTCAAAGTCAAAGTCAAAGTCAAAGTCAAAGTCAAAGTCAAAGTCAAAGTTAAAGTCAAAGTCAAAGTCAAAGTCAAAGTCAAAGTCAAAGTTAAAGTCAAAGTCAAAGTCAAAGTCAAAGTCAAAGTCAAGTCAAGTCAAGTTAAGTTTTATTTTAAGAATTGCTTTGAACTCTCGAATATTTTTGCCAGTCATACTAAACTAGGATCTTAACAGACAACTTTGTCACACCAATCGAATTGTATTAAATCTGTGTTGATTTTTTGCTGAACACAATTTTGCTGCTCTCGGTGAAAGTTAAATATTGAGCTTTTTTTTGAAAATAACAAGCTTATGCAATATAATTAAAAATGTTAAGACATGCCATAAAGAAACCCTTTTAATCGAGTTACCAAAAAAAAAAACAAACAAAAACTCGACAAGGAGAAAATAACAATCATAAAAAACAGCACGAAAACCACTTGATAGCCAGTCCCACACGGTAATTGAAAGACATCAAATTAATTCCAATAAAAGTGCTGAAGGTAAAACGACAACAATAAAAAATACAAAGAAGCGAAAATTCGATAAAAAGTCACAAGACAAGTAATGGTCAAGATATAACAACAACAACTACATACAGGTGTATAGAAAAAAAAAAAACAAACACAAAAAAATTAATCCCTACAACCTTCGAAAAACAATTGAAAACAAGTATGTCGACAGCAAATGCAAGCATGTCGCCCTCTAGTGGCTCGTATAAGAAATGACGACATTGCAGTGACGACAGATCGCCAGACGAATAAATAAACCACACTATGTGGCAAAGAATAATTCATGCGGTAGGTAACTGCTAACCGTAACGCTTACTCAGCACTGCTCGCCCCTTCGAGCTGCCGCTGCTACTGCTACCTCAGCTATATTGATAACTGTTGTATTGGGCTTTGAGCCAAACCGTTTTAAGGCACAAATTTATATAGTTTAAGGATGGTGGTAAACTTGCATGTGTGTGTGTATGATTTTTTGAAAGCCTACTATGCATATGATCGCATGCAAATGTCAGACAGTTGCACCTATTTTAAGCCTTTCTAGAGCTTTTCTACATTTTAGATCCTTTCTATGCAATTCATGTGATTTGGTGAGTATGTTTTACCCCTCCGCTAGCCTCTTTATTTCACCAAGCATAGCTAAGTTGGCCGATTCTGAACTGCAAAGGAAAATCCCTCTGTTCTGTGATATGCATACATTTTCAACATTTTAACATAATTTTGTTTGTCATTCAATATTTTGGGGCACACAAAAAACAAAAATAACAAAAATATTTTTAGATTTTATGCATAACAACAACAACAACAACAATAAGAGCTCGTACAGAGCAATAAATACAAAAATTGACAAAAATGCAAACAGCAGCAGGTTTCCTGTTGGTTTTGTGGTGGTTGTTGTTGTTGTTATTTTTATTATTGTTAGTACTCGACTAGATTTCGTGTCGGTCGGTGACTTAAATGTATTTTCAAGACATGTGCAAAAATTGCACCCATGAAAAGAAATTTGAATAAAATTGCTTAATATGGGGAAAATTTTAAATTTATAGCCATCATTAATGAATGTCAATGAACTGACAGTAAAAAACAAATCACTTATAAAAGAAGCAGAATAAATAAAAAATATATGTAGTAGATATATTTGATGCAACGGTTTCATATGCAAATCGATCTGCGCGCAAAAGTAGTCAGCGTAAACGTGCTTAAAGCTTAAAGTTTCACAAAAGCTATAAAAAATTGTTTAAGAATAGATTGCAAACTCGAATAAAATCTATCTTTAATGACAATAGTGTTAATTTTTATTTTATTTGTTTTTTTTTGTTTTTAATTTAAGCCGGTGAGTCAAACAGTAAGCTTGATTGATATTTGCGGGTAATAAAAAACGAGCAATAATATTATATTTTTTGATTTTTGTAGCTCACAAAAGAACTTTTAACAAGCCGAAAGTATTGATTAATTTCAAAACTTTAGTTTCATCAAAAAATAAAAAAAAAGATTTACCAAAATTCAAACAAAAATCCTAAAATCATATTTTATTTTATTAAATGCTCTCTATGAACACACAAAAGTTAAAGAATATTAAAAAAGAATATAAATAGAGAAAAGAATATAAACAATAGAAAATTTTAATTTTTATTTTTATTTTTATTATTTATTTTTTTTTATATTTTATTTTTTATATTAATGTTTTATTTTTAATTTTTAATTTTTTATTTTAAATTTTAAATTTTTAATTTTAAATTTTAAATTTTAAATTTTAAATTTTAAATTTTAAATTTTAAATTTTAAATTTTAAATTTAAAATTTAAAATTTTTTAATTTTTAATTTTTTATTTTTTATTTTTTATTTTTTATTTTTTATTTTTTATTTTTTATTTTTTATTTTTTATTTTTTAATTTTTTATTTTTTATTTTTTATTTTTTATTTTTTTTTTTATTTTTTTTATTGTTTATTTTTATTTTTTTTTTTTATTTTTTATTTTTTATTTTTAATTTTTTTAATTTTTTATTTTTTATTTTTTTAATTTTTATTTTTAATTATTAATTTTTTATTTTTTAATTTTTTATTTTTTTATTATTTATTTTTTATTTCTTATTTTTTATTTTTTAATTTTTAATTTTTAATTTTTTATTTTTTATTTTTTATTTTTTATTTTTTATTTTTTATTTTTTATTTTTTTATTTTTATTTTTATTTTTAATTATTATGTTTTTTTAATTATTTAATTTTTTATTTTTTAATTTTATATTTTTTTATTATTGATTTTTTATTTTTTATTTCTATTTTTGTTTTTATTTTTATTTTTATTTTTATTTTTATTTTTATTTTTATTTTTATTTTTATTTTTATTTTTATTTTTATTTTAATTTTAATTTTAATTTTAATTTTAATTTTAATTTTAATTTTTATTTTTATTTCTATTTTTATTTTTATTTTTATTTTTATTTTTATTTGTATTTTTATTTTTATTTTTATTTTTATTTTTATTTTTATTTTTATTTTTATTTTTATTTTTATTTTTATTTTTAATTTTATTTTTATTTTTATTTTTTATTTTTTATTTTTTATTTTTTATTTTTTTATTTTTTATTTTTCATTATGAATTTTTAATTTTTTTATTTTTTAATTTTTAAATTTTTTATTTTTTAATTTTTTATTTTTTTTATATTTTATTTTTTATTTTTTATTTTTTATTTTTTATTTTTTATTTTTTATTTTTTATTTTTTATTTTTTATTTTTTATTTTTTATTTTTTATTTTTTATTTTTTATTTTTTATTTTTTATTTTTTATTTTTTATTTTTTATTTTTTATTTTTTATTTTTTATTTTTTTACATTTCTTGTTCAATAAATTTAACCGCCAGACTTTAAATCAATGAAGCCTTAATTTATTTCCTCAGAGAACGGTTATAAATAATCTAGAAAATGGCAAAAATTCCGAAAATGCACGACAAATTTTCAAAATTTTTTCTAATAGACATGAATTCACGAAGTATCTTGTAGGTTAAAATAAATAAATTAAAAATAATTCCAATATTAGTTCTGCTTGAAATTGCATATATTTAATGTTGCGTAGCTTTTTTGAATCATTTGTTGTAAAGGATAGCCAAGTTTTATTTATGAACTCAAATATATGTTCTTTGTTGATGCCTAAAACAAAACCAACAACATTCTCTGAGATACCACCAAAAGTTAATATTTGAGCAGCAATTTATGTGTAGCTTAGCACACGAGTGTTGCGGCAATTTTGTACAGTAAACACAGAAGAGCTGTTGGAAATGTTACGGTATTGAAAAGAACAAAAGTGCAGGAGTAGCCATAGATTATCATACATACACAAATAACAAAACAGGCACACACACACTCTCTCGTACATAAAGTGCAGTCAGTGTGAAATTCGTTGCTTCAGCGTTAGAGAAAAGGTTGACTTTTGAACAAGCTGAACAAAAGAAAGCAACACAGAACCAAGTACATAAAAAAAAACAACAACAAATTTACACAGAAGAAATTCAGCAGCAACAACAAACATCACAACAAAAACAAGAGCAGGAGTTTGTTGTGGGCTGACCTGCCGGCCGGCTTCCATTCAAACATCAACTGAACCACAAGAACAGCTTTCATAGAAAAATGTGTAATTTATACGTATATTAAGCCAAATGCTTGTTCACACACACACACACACACACACTCACATACACATTATCTAGATGTAGTTTTATTAGAGCAAATAAAAAAGCACCATGTTAAGCTTTAAGTTAAAATAAAGCATGCTTTACCAAAAAAACTGCCGAATCGAACAAATTTTTAGCCGTGCCTAAACAAAAGTTGGCGAGGCGCCTTTGTGTGAACAACTTTGATGGAGGTGCACAACAACAGCAACATGTTGCAATGTGTAAGTGAACATATTTACAACGTCATCGTTGTCAGCATATTTCTTTGAAAATTAATTTTTTCCCATTACCAATTTTATTTAAAAATATTTTCTGGCTTCTTTGAAATGTTATTAAATTCAAACTTAATTGAGGCGTTTCTTAAGCTTCAAGTTATGTTTGGTAAAAAGCAATTAACTGACAAACATAGACTGTTATTATAATTGCAGTAAAATCGACGACAAAAGAAACAGCGAAAACATTTTCAACAACAGCGACGTTGAATTTATTTCAATTTATTTTTGGCTAAACATGAGTTTTTATACATGTTTTTGTTTACGGAAGATATGAGTGAAAAATATATTTATAAATTTGCATGAGTACATTTTTTTCAAATCTTAGGCTTTTAAGAAAAACAAAATATTTTGTAACATTTTAAGCTGTAACTGCGAGAGAGTGACAAGTTGAGTGAAAAAAAATGATAAAAATTAATTAATTTATTTTAAAATTATTAAAGCAGATAATAATTATTTTTTAAATTTGCTTGTTTCAATTTTAATGAATTATATATAAATTTTTATTTTAATTTTATTTAAGTTTTATTTTTTATATTTTTAGTTTAATTTTATATAATTTTTCTTAATTTTATTTTTACTTTATTTTAATTTAATTTTATTTTCATTTTATTTTAATTTTATTTTAATTTTAATTTTATTTTAATTTTATTTTAATTTTATTTTAATTTTATTTTAATTTTATTTTAATTTTATTTTAGTTTTACTTTAATTTTATTTTAATTTTATTTTAATTTTATTTTAATTTTATTTTAATTTTATTTTAATTTTATTTTACCTTTATTTTAATTTTATTTAAATTTTATTTTAATTTTATTTTAATTTTATTTTAATTTTATTTTAATTTTATTTTAATTTTATTTTAATTTTATTTTAATTTTATATTAATTTTATTTTAATTTTATTTTTAATTTTATTTTAATTTTATTTTAATTTTATTTTAATTTTATTTTAATTTTATTTTAATTTTATTTTAATTTTATTTTAATTTAATTTTAATTTTAATTTTAATTTTATTTTAATTTAATTTTAATTTTATTTTAATTTTATTTTAATTTTATTAGAATTTTATTTTAATTTTATTTTAATTTTATTTTAATTTTATTTTAATATTATTTTAATTTTATTTTAATTTTGTTTTAATTTTATTTTAATTTTATTTTAATTTTATTTTAATTTTATTTTAATTTTATTTTAATTTTATTTTAATTTTATTTTAATTTTATTTCAATTTTATTTTAATTTTATTTTAATTTTATTTTAATTCTATTTTAATTTTATTTTAATTTTATTTTAATTTTATTTTAATTTTATTTTAATTTTATTTTAATTTTATTTTAATTTTATTTTAATTTTATTTTAATTTTATTTTAATTTTATTTTAATTTTATTTTAATTTTATTTTAATTTTATTTTAATTTTATTTTAATTTTATTTTAATTTTATTTTAATTTTATTTTAATTTTATTTTAATTTTATTTTAATTTTATTTTAATTTTATTTTAATTTTATTTTAACTTTATTTTAATTTTATTTTAATTTTATTTTAATTTTATATTAATTTTATTTTAATTTTATTTTTAATTTTATTTTAATTTTATTTTAATTTTATTTTAATTTTATTTTAATTTTATTTTAATTTTATTTTAATTTTATTTTAATTTTATTTTAATTTTATTTTAATTTTATTTAAATTTTATTTTAATTTTATTTTAATTTTATTTTAATTTTATTTTAATTTTATTTTAATTTTATTTTAATTTTATTTTAATTTTATTTTAATTTTATTTTAATTTTATTTTAATTTTATTTTAATTTTATTTTAATTTTATTTTAATTTTATTTTAATTTTATTTTAATTTTATTTTAATTTTATTTTAATTTTATTTTAATTTAATTTTAATTTTATTTTAATTTTATTTTAATTTTATTTTAATTTTATTTTAATTTTATTTTAATTTAATTTTAATTTTATTTTAATTTTAATTTTAATTTTATTTTAATTTTATTTTAATTTTATTTTAATTTTATTTGAATTTTATTTTAATTTTATTTTAATTTTATTTTAATTTTATTTTAATTTTATTTGAATTTTATTTTAATTTTATATTAATTTTATATTAATTTTATTTTAATTTTATTTGTAATTTTATTTTAATTTTATTTTAATTTTATTTTAATTTTATTTTAATTTTATTTTAATTTTATTTTAATTTTATTTTAACTTTATTTTAATTTTATTTTAATTTTATTTAAATTTTATTTTAATTTTATTTTAATTTTATTTTAATTTTATTTTAATTTTATTTTAATTTTATTTTAATTTTATTTTAATTTTATTTTAATTCTATTTTAATTTTATTTTAATTTTATTTTAATTTTATTTTAATTTTATTTTAACTTTATTTTAATTTTATTTTAATTTTATTTTAATTTTATATTAATTTTATTTTAATTTTATTTTTAATTTTATTTTAATTCTATTTTAATTTTATTTTAATTTTAATTTTATTTTAATTTTATTTTAATATTATTTTAATTTTATTTTAATTTTATTTTAATTTTATTTTAATTTTATTTTAATTTTATTTTAATTTTATTTTAATTTTATTTTAATTTTATTTTAATTTTATTTTAATTTTATTTTAATTTTATTTTAATTTTATTTTAATTCTATTTAATTTTATTTTAAATTTATTTTAATTTTATTTTAATTTTATTTTAATTTTATTTTAATTTTATTTTAATTTTATTTTAATTTTATTTTAATTTTATTTTAATTTTATTTTAATTTTATTTTAATTTTATTTTAATTTTATTTTAATTTTATTTTAACTTTATTTTAATTTTATTTTAATTTTATTTTAATTTTATATTAATTTTATTTTAATTTTATTTTTAATTTTATTTTAATTCTATTTTAATTTTATTTTAATTTTATTTTAATTTTATTTTAATTTTATTTTAATTTTATTTTAATATTATTTTAATTTTATTTTAATTTTATTTTAATTTTATTTTAATTTTATTTTAATTTTATTTTAATTTTATTTTAATTTTATTTTAATTTTATTTCAATTTTATTTTAATTTTATTTTCATTTTATTTTAATTTTATTTTAATTCTATTTTAATTTTATTTTAAATTTATTTTAATTTTATTTTAATTTTATTTTAATTTTATTTTAATTTTATTTTAATTTTATTTTAATTTTATTTTAATTTTATTTTAATTTTATTTTAATTTTATTTTAATTTTATTTTAATTTTATTTTAATTTTATTTTAATTTTATTTTAATTTTATTTTAATTTTATTTTAATTTTATTTTAACTTTATTTTAATTTTATTTTAATTTTATTTTAATTTTATATTAATTTTATTTTAATTTTATTTTTAATTTTATTTTAATTTTATTTTAATTTTATTTTAATTTTATTTTAATTTTATTTTAATTTTATTTTAATTTAATTTTAATTTAATTTTAATTTAATGTTAATTTTATTTTAATTTTATTTAAATTTTATTTTAATTTTATTTTAATTTTATTTTAATTTTATTTTAATTTTATCTTAATTTTATTTTAATTTTATTTTAATTTTATTTTAATTTTATTTTAATTTTATTTTAATTTTATTTTAATTTTATTTTAATTTTATTTTAATTTTATTTTAATTTTATTTTAATTTTATTTTAATTTTATTTTAATTTTATTTTAATTTTATTTTAATTTTATTTTAATTTTATTTTAATTTTATTTTAATTTTATTTTAACTTTATTTTAATTTTATTTTTAATTTTATTTTAATTTTATTTTAATTTTATTTTAATTTTATTTTAATTTTATTTTAATTTTATTTTAATTTTATTTTAATTTTATTTTAATTTTATTTTAATTTTATTTTAATTTTATTTTAATTTTATTTTAATTTAATTTTAATTTTATTTTAATTTAATTTTAATTTTATTTTAATTTTATTTTAATTTTATTTTAATTTTATTTTAATTTTATTTTAATTTTATTTTAATTTTATTTTAATTTTATTTTAATTTTATTTTAATTTTATTTTAATTTAATTTTATTTTAATTTAATTTTAATTTTATTTTAATTTTATTTTAACTTTATTTTAACTTTATTTTAATTTTATTTTAATTTTATTTTAATTTTATATTAATTTTATTTTAATTTTATTTTTAATTTTATTTTAATTTTATTTTAATTTTATTTTAATTTTATTTTAATTTTATTTTAATTTTATTTTAATTTTATTTTAATTTTATTTTAATTTAATTTTAATTTTATTTTAATTTAATTTTAATTTTATTTTAATTTTATTTTAATTTTATTTTAACTTTATTTTAACTTTATTTTAATTTTATTTAAATTTTATTTTAATTTTATATTAATTTTATTTAAATTTTATTTTAGTTTTATTTTAATTTTATTTTAATTTTATTTTAATTTTATTTTAATTTTATTTTAATTTTATTTTAATTTTATTTTAATTTCATTTTATTTTATTTTATTTTATTTTATTTTATTTTATTTTATTTTATTTTATTTTTATTTAAGTTTTATTTAAATTTTATTTTAATTTTATTTTAATTTAATTTTAATTTTATTTTAATTTTATTTTAATTTTATTTTAATTTTGTTTTAATTTTATTTTAATTTTATTTTAATTTTATTTTAATTTTATTTTAATTTTATTTTAATTTTATTTAAATTTTATTTTAATTTTATGTTAATTTTATTTTAATTTTATTTTAATTTTATTTAAATTTTATTTTAATTTTATTTTAATTTTATTTTAATTTTGTTTTAGTTTTATTTTAATTTTATTTTAATTTTATTTTAATTTTATTTTAATTTTATTTTAATTTTATTTTAATTTTATTTTAATTTTATTTTAATTTTATTTAAATTTTATTTTATTTTTATTTTAATTTTATTTTAATTTTGTTTTGGTTTTATTTTATTTTAATGTTATTTTAATTTTATTTTAATTTTATTTTATTTTTATTTTAGTTTTATTTAAATTTTATTTTAATTTTATTTTAATTTTATTTTAATTTTATTTTAATTTTATTTTAATTTTATTTTAATTTTATTTTAATTTTATTTTAATTTTATTTTAATTTTATTTTAATTTTATTTTAATTTTATTTTATTATCATTTTATTTTAATTTTATATTTAATTTTATTTTTATTTTATAATAATTTTAATTTTAATTTTATATAATTTTATTCAAATTTTATTTTACTTTAAAGTAAATTTTATTTGGATAATTTTTCTTTAATTTTATTTTTTTTTTTTTGCAATCTTATTTTTAATAATTTTATTTTATTGTTTTTATATTATTTAAATGTTTTATTGTAGTTTTTTTTTTTATTTTCCTCATCAGAGTTGGCTGTCTCGCTCCCACTCACATTCAAAATTAAAACTAAAATGCTATAATTTTTCGAAAATTTTAAATATCATGCATGTGCTAACTTGTCGCTTGCTCGAAGCATACGTCAATAATTCACTTTAAGTGCGCACTAAAAGATACTAGATACAAGATATAAAGGCACTTCAAGTGTCGCTCAAATGTACCCGTTTAGCTATGCGATGGCTATGTATAAAAAAGACCATTTATTTCATTTTATTATACTACGCAAGCACTAGCAACAACATAAAACAAACTTCAAACACAATAATTTTAAAAATATTCCATTTTTTCAGCGCATTTTTTGTGCCGCAATCAATCCTTTTCTGTTTGTGTTGCTTTTATAATCATCATAGCTGTAGCTTTTGTCGGCTGTATTGTTGAAGGTTGTTGTTGTTGCTGTTGTTGTTGATGGTTTAATTGTTATTTTTTGCTGTTGTTGTTTTAATTTGTTTTTTAATTAAGTTTTTTTACGATTCCTCTATTAATTTTGTCTTTAATTTGTTTTACCAAGCAAAGCATCTAGCAGATACAAGCTACAAGATATACCCAAAGTGTTTGAATTGTTGTTATGTGTCTAAGTGGTGGGTGTGCGGTTGTTGGGAAAGGGAGGAGTAAATTTGTGTTTATTTTTGTGTGTTAAAAATTAATTCACGCTTTGAACAACGTCAAAAGTTCAGTCTAAGTCGACAGACGCACCTTTACACACAACGATATAGAACTGCTGTTTTAAATAAGTGTAAGTTTGTAATTCAAAAAATTCACACTCATACACACGCACACACATGCAACGATTTTATAAATTCTACCACTTAACCGCACACGTTTATATAAACATACATTCGCACACATACTTGCAGGTAGTGTATATTTCGTTGAAGCAAAAAGAGTATTAAAATTCTAAATATTTTCAAAAAAAGGATGAAGTTGTTATTTTGCTAGATTTTGTATAACTGTGAATAAAGAAATTCCTGTGGGAAAAATGAAAAAAGCACAGCACGAAAAGCACGGTCCAATAAAAGCATTACAAGCTAAAATTCATAAAAAAAGTCAAAGTCAGACATAATGAAAAGCATAACAAATATAAGCCTAAAAATATTCAAAGTAAATGAAAAAGGCATTAAAAAAACGAAAAAATAAAAACAAGTTCATAAATTACAGACGTTGCGAAAGATTAATAAATGCTGAAAAAGGTGCGAGAAATACGCAATTTCATTGCTTAAACAATTAGCTAAGGAACCTTATTTAAAATAAAACATTAAAGAACACACAAAGCCTGAGAGAGGATGTATCATTAATATTAAATTTTTAATTTTTAATTTTTAATTTTTAATTTTTAATTTTTAATTTTTAATTTTTAATTTTTAATTTTTAATTTTTAATTTTTAATTTTTAATTTTTAATTTTTAATTTTTAATTTTTAATTTTTAATTTTTAATTTTTAATTTTTAATTTTTAATTTTTAATTTTTAATTTTTAATTTTTAATTTTTAATTTTTAATTTTTAATTTTTAATTTTTAATTTTTAATTTTTAATTTTTAATTTTTAATTTTTAATTTTTAATTTTTAATTTTTAATTTTTAATTTTTAATTTTTAATTTTTAATTTTTAATTTTTAATTTTTAATTTTTAATTTTTAATTTTTAATTTTTAATTTTTAATTTTTAATTTTTAATTTTTAATTTTTAATTTTTAATTTTTAATTTTTAATTTTTAATTTTTAATTTTTAATTTTTAATTTTTAATTTTTAATTTTTAATTTTTAATTTTTAATGTTTAATTTTTAATTTTTAATTTTTAATTTTAAATTTTTAATTTTTAATTTTTAATTTTTAATTTTTAATTTTTAATTTTTAATTTTTAATTTTTAATTTTTAATTTTTAATTTTTAATTTTTAATTTTTAATTTTTAATTTTTAATTTTTAATTTTTAATTTTTAATTTTTAATTTTTAATTTTTATTTTTTAATTTTTAATTTTTAATTTTTAATTTTTAATTTTTAATTTTTAATTTTTAATTTTTAAGTTTTAATTTTTAATTTTTAATTTTTAATTTTTAATTTTTAATTTTTAATTTTTAATTTTTAATTTTTAATTTTTAATTTTTAATTTTTAATTTTTAATTTTTAATTTTTAATTTTTAATTTTTAATTTTTAATTTTTAATTTTTAATTTTTAATTTTTAATTTTTAATTTTTAATTTTTAATTTTTAATTTTTAATTTTTAATTTTTAATTTTTAATTTTTAATTTTTAATTTTTAATTTTTAATTTTTAATTTTTAATTTTTAATTTTTAATTTTTAATTTTTAATTTTTAATTTTTAATTTTTAATTTTTAATTTTTAATTTTTAATTTTTAATTTTTAATTTTTAATTTTTAATTTTTAATTTTTAATTTTTAATTTTTAATTTTTAATTTTTAATTTTTAATTTTTAATTTTTAATTTTTAATTTTTAATTTTTAATTTTTAATTTTTAATTTTTAATTTTTAATTTTTAATTTTTAATTTTTAATTTTTAATTTTTAATTTTTAATTTTTAATTTTTAATTTTTAAGTTTTAATTTTTAATTTTTAATTTTTAATTTTTAATTTTTAATTTTTAATTTTTAATTTTTAATTTTTAATTTTTAATTTTTAATTTTTAATTTTTAATTTTTAATTTTTAATTTTTAATTTTTAATTTTTAATTTTTAATTTTTAATTTTTAATTTTTAATTTTTAATTTTTAATTTTTAATTTTTAATTTTTAATTTTTAATTTTTAATTTTTAATTTTTAATTTTTAATTTTTAATTTTTAATTTTTAATTTTTAATTTTTAATTTTTAATTTTTAATTTTTAATTTTTAATTTTTAATTTTTTATTTTTAATTTTTAATTTTTAATTTTTAATTTTTAATTTTTAATTTTTAATTTTTAATTTTTAATTTTTAATTTTTAATTTTTAATTTTTAATTTTTAATTTTTAATTTTTAATTTTTAATTTTTAATTTTTAATTTTTAATTTTTAATTTTTAATTTTTAATTTTTAAGTTTTAATTTTTAATTTTTAATTTTTAATTTTTAATTTTTAATTTTTAATTTTTAATTTTTAATTTTTAATTTTTAATTTTTAATTTTTAATTTTTAATTTTTAATTTTTAATTTTTAATTTTTAATTTTTAATTTTTTATTTTTAATTTTTAATTTTTAATTTTTAATTTTTAATTTTTAATTTTTAATTTTTAATTTTTAATTTTTAATTTTTAATTTTTAATTTTTTATTTTTAATTTTTAATTTTTAATTTTTAATTTTTAATTTTTTATTTTTAATTTTTAATTTTTAATTTTTAATTTTTAATTTTTAATTTTTAATTTTTAATTTTTAATTTTTAATTTTTAATTTTTAATTTTTAATTTTTAATTTTTAATTTTTAATTTTTAATTTTTAATTTTTAATTTTTAATTTTTAATTTTTAATTTTTAATTTTTAATTTTTAATTTTTAATTTTTAATTTTTAATTTTTAATTTTTAATTTTTAATTTTTAATTTTTAATTTTTAATTTTTAATTTTTAATTTTTAATTTTTAATTTTTAATTTTTAATTTTTAATTTTTAATTTTTAATTTTTAATTTTTAATTTTTAATTTTTAATTTTTAATTTTTAATTTTTAATTTTTAATTTTTAATTTTTAATTTTTAATTTTTAATTTTTAATTTTTAATTTTTAATTTTTAATTTTTAATTTTTAATTTTTAATTTTTAATTTTTAATTTTCTGCAATATTTTTCAGAAAATTTCAAACAAAAAACATGTATTTCAAAAAGTACCAGAACCACCTGCATCAGATGTACGAAAAAATAATTCTTAAAGGCAAAATTGTGTTTTTTATGAAATTTATACGCAAAAACTGACAGTTGGGAGAGTGTATTTTAATGGGAAGAGTAGTTTTGGCTGGAAATAGTTACTGTTTAAATTTTGTTCATTTCTTGTATAGTTCATGTTTATATATTGCATAAATATTTTTAATTTCAAACAATGGTGAGTTTTTAGGAATTTTCAATAAAAATTCTTGAAAATTTGTTTAATTTTAAGCATTCTCAAAACCAAAAACATAATTTTTGTTGAAAGGCACAAATAGAGAAATACTCAGACAGAGGACAAAGAAATTTCTATGCTCTATAAATTATTTTTCTGCCAACCGAACAATCTATTAAAACTGTCAGTTTTACAGGGGAAAAAAAAGGAAATGCATTTGTGTGGCACACTTAGTGTCACACAGTGTGTCAGAAAGAAAGAAAAGTGAAAACAGCTGCTTGGTTAAGAAACCAAAAAAGAAAAAAAAAATCAACAATAAAAGGAACCCTGCAGTACCGTACCGCTTTTACACTAATGGACTATTCCGTCTGAACATTTACTTTCACTCGGTTGTTTTTTTTTTTTGTGTGCTTAGAGAATTTTTTTCTCACAAGTATTAAGTGAGAAATTAAAATTAAAGCTAATAAAGAATGATTTAGAATGAATCAAGGTAAGTTAATATTTTATGTTATGTTGATATTCGAATAGTTTTTTCGATATGCTAGCTTTTTTGTATAAACATTCTGCTTTTTATATATCCCAGACATATTTTATTTTAATTTTTTTGTTTGTTTATAGTTTGGTTTTTATGTTTATTTTGAATTTTTTTAAAAAGAGTATTATTTTAAAAATATATTACCGCCAGCATTTTTGGTTAAAGTTATATAACTTGAACCAAAAAAAAAAACATCTTAGACCAAAGTTAAAGCGACACATAAAATGCTGGTCATAAAATAATTTTTATTTTTTTGTTGTATGTATATTCAAAAACATATGGCATTAGAAATGATGAGCAACAACAACATATGTCAAAAAATGTGAACGTTGAAAACAAAAAAAAAAAAACAATTTAAGACGTCTGAAGCTGTCACACTCGAGGCAGCTTTTAGAAGTAAATTTTGCGCCATGTTTACTTTTAATGCAAGATAGATTTTGACACTGATGAATGGGGGCAGCTAGTTTGACAGTTCCATCAACAGCGGTTGGCAACAACAGCAACAATGCTGGCTATAAAAGTTGCGGTAGACAAAAGAAAAAAGTGCAGAGCGAAAAAAACATTAAGAAAAAAACTGAATTCTGAATTAGATAAACACATGTTTTGACAGCTGCTGACAATTAATAAATTTTGTCTGCACGGAAAGCAGGTCAAAAATGGCGGTAAAATAAAGTGGTATGAAAATAAATGGGATGGCATGGCATAGCATGGGATGGTGCAGGCTGGTGTTTGGGTTGGCTGAAGAAGCGTGTCAAGTGTTGTGTCAAGTGTAGAAAAGGCAAAGCGAAAAATTAATGAAAACTCAAAAAGATGCCGGAAAATCTTTACTCTTTCTCAGGAACTTTATTGCGCTTAACCCTTTTTTTTTTTGTTAACTGCTTTTATTAAAATAAAATCAATTAATGTCAGCCAGAAATGCTGGATACAACAATTATTTCAGAAAATAAAACAGAAAACAGCTACAGCTACAGCACAAAAAAGACTGATAAGAAAATCGCCGAAAAGAGCAGAAAAAACTTGACACTTTAAGGGCAGCAATAAGAGCTCAACTAGCTGGTATTCGTTAAATTTAATGTTGTTGTATAAGTTGTTGCTGGCTGTCGCCAACTGCCAACAAACACAACAACAAACACAATTGCGCGATAGCGCACTTCAAATACACTCAAAAGAAATAAATTCACGAACACACTTACTTTAAATGCAATTCAATACAATAATAAAAACCACAACAGCAACAACAGAAACAAAAAACTCCACGACACTAACAAAAGCAACAACTAAAGCACCACAACTAGAACAACCACAGCAGCAACAAGGAGTGTAGAACTTCACAACCTAAGCCCTCAACAACGGTAACAAAAAAAATACAGCAACTCATAAAACAGCAACAAGGACGAGCTTTTTGCACATGAATACAAAGACAGCAGGTTGCAGTGCTTAGCAATAGCAACAGCAGCAACTATAGCAAGTGTAACAGCAACAACAATTGTAATATCACCAACACCAACAACAGTTGTAAGGAAATTTGGTAATAATGTTAGAACATTTATTGTTGTTGTTATGGTTGAAGTTCTTGTTGCTGCAATGCTTTCACCGCTACTCGTCCTTTAAGCCAGCCAGCAATATTCGGAATGCAACAAAACCAGAGTGAAAAATAACTGCGAGCAGCAACAACAAATATCATAATAATAATAATAATCATAATACTGGCAATAGCAGCAACAACAACAAGAACAGCAACAGCAACATATTGCTAGCACAAACGGCTTAGCATAGCAGCAACAACAAGTGTCACTCACACGAACAGACAGCGGTTGCTGATGTGACACTGCATGCGGCAACATATGAATGTGTGTGTGTGTGTGTGTTTGAGTTTTAAAAATCTGCTCAATATGTTGAACTAAATCACGAAAGCTCTTAAATTTGCCAAAAGTTTACAACACAGCAACAACAATTTTAAGCAATTTTGCAAACAGCAACAGCAGCAAAAACAGAGCCAAAAACAACAACCACAACAACAACAACAATAACAGTCGTGTGCCTTTACACACACTACAACATGCGCCAGTCGCACAGCCAAATTTTTGTTTTCACACAAGTATGTGTGTGTTTTGTCTGTTTCTCAACAACATTTCCGTTGTTGTCATTTAGCGCGAATGACATATGCTGCGCTCGCTCCAGCAGGTCGTCGAAAATTGTAACAAAATCCTTTTATAATAAAATAAAATTCCTTTTCATTGCATTTGATATCCTTTTGTCTGTTAGCGTGTTTTGTTTTTTTTTCTTTTCTTCTTTCTTCATTGGGTGTTAGCGTTAAACCAACAGCAAATAACCAAATAAAGTACAGTTATAGCTCTGTCTTTGCATTGTTAATGAGTTTGTTGCGACTTAGGAATTTTCAAAGTTGGGCAAGGATTAACAGTGACACAAATTGGCGTAGAGAATTTTAAAACATAATATTTCTCTTATGGTGTTTTATTGTGTTATAAGACATGTTGGCTTTTAAAAATAGTCTCGTCGTTAACAAAAGGCTACGGGTAACTAATGCTCTCTTATATCTATATTATTAGCTTTGCAAAGTTACCGCGAAGCTCTACCTCGTGAATCACACTTTCTTGCAAACTCATAAGGAACAGAATATGAAAAACACCATACAATAGCAACAATATAACAACAACAACTAAATACAGAGCTCGGTTCATCGAAACAATGACCGAAAGGTACAAAAATTTCGAAAACGTTTAGAGTAACGGCTTCATGAAAAAAATTTCCAAAGCAAAAAGGCAAAATCACCCAAAATTTTTTAATTACTTTCAATTTTCTGCAATGAACTATTTTTATTAGCTTGATTTTTAAAGAACACTTTTTTGAAAAAATTACCTTGAAATTTTTTGATGGTTTTTTTTATGCGACAAAGGGTATATTTGGATTCGGGCTTCGCGTTATGGCGGATCGACCGCGTTTCTGAACACGGTTGTCGCAGTGCCCCCCTTATTCCCCCCCCCCCTCCCCTCTTATCCATTTAAAAAATGAGTGGAAATGTAATGGATGGAATACAAAGAAAGTTTCTACTCGGAATAATGCAAAAAAATTGAACGATTTTGCATATTCTTTGGTCGAATTTTGATTTATTTTTTGTGCCATTTCCAAAAATTGTTGAAATTTTTATTTTTGTCGAATGAAATTTCACTTTTTCATTTTGGTTCAACTTTCTGGCGGTTAATTTTGGTATTTTTTTTTGCGATTTTTCATAGAGCCTAAAGCTACATCATGAGCTTTAATTCTCCAAAACCTAAGGCCATGGTAGCAATGAGCTCATTTTGGCTCAACGTGGTAAATGTTTGTTATATTTAGTTAATATAAAATGAAATGAAGACAAAATTAATCCAAGAAATGTACCAAAGAAATAATAAGTCTGCATGATCAGTTCCGACTTGAAAAATGGTTTATAGTCGACGAACGAAAGGTTCATAGTCCAGTCTCCGGTAACACTGCATCTTAATACTTGTGTTTCAATACCAAATACTTGTTGAATATCAATACAAATACTTGTTGTTGAATACAAATACTTTCTGAAGACCCAACATATGTATGCATGTACAAGATATGAAGCACAATGGAAAGGTTCTTAAAAAACCTAATTCTCGTACTCTGAGAAAAAACTAAAATTTTTCAAAGTGCATTTGAAATTGTCTGAAGCACATTTGAAATTTATTTGAAGTTCGTATTAGCTCTGGATAGTTCACAAACGAACCAGTTTCATTGAATGATTTCCACTCCTGGGCAACATTAACTGTTTTGTTGATTTTCTTTCTTTAATACTGTGGCCCGTAAAGTACTACAAATAAAAGGCCTTCCGCGTTACACACTTCTGTTTCATTTTTAATCATCCATTTCAAAAAAACCAAAAAGATTATTAATCTGGACAGTATAATCTAGTCTAGTCATGAAATTTGAAAATATCTATTTTTGACAAAATAGGGTACATTTTTACACATGTAAAAATTTCTTTACAAAACAAGTAAAGAAAGTCTAAAGTCGGTCTAAGCCGACTATGAAATACCCTAAACCCAATTTTCAAAACAAAAAAATTTTTGTAAATATTTTTGTTAATGGGTGTGTCCGTGGGCGGATGAAGCCTATATTTTATATGCATTTAAATGTTGATGAAAAATTTACACATACCAAGATTTATTCCTGTAGCTCACAGTTAATGCCTTTATTGTGCTTTCGCTATGGGAGGTGGGCGAGTTCATGGAAGAATAACTCCCAATTTTTGAACCAGGGTCCGAAAATAATGATTATTTTTCAAATTTTAATGAAAAAAATCAGTATGTTCCAAGCGCCGGAAAAAACTTTTGAGTATACCGAAATGCTGGAATTTGTATTGACTCTTAGAATAAATAATGATTTATATTTTTTAAGCGTTAAGTTTAAAAATTAAAAATAATTATTATAAAATGATTTTAATTTTTTTGCTCAGGAATAAAATTTATTTTTGATTTTTCTTTTTTTTTTGCTCAGAAATAAAAATTACTTTTGATTTTTATTTATTTTGCTCAGAAATAAAAATTATTTTTGAATTTTATTTTTTTTGCTCAGATATAAAAATTATTTTTGAATTAATTCGTTTTTTGCTCAAAAATAAAAATTATTTTTAATTTTTATTTATTTTGCTCTGAAATAAAAATTATTTTTGATTTTTTTTTTTTTTTGGCTCAGAAATAAAAATTATTTTTGATTTTTATTTATTTGGTTAAAAAAAAAAAAAAAATTATTTGTTGATTTTTATTTTTTAGCTCAAAATTAAAACTTATTTTTTTAAAGGACTATTCCTTTTCCAATGCTATTATTTTTTATGAAAAAGTAGGTCAAGAGTATGTCAGAGTCAAGCTAGACCGACTTTAAACTTTCTTTACTTTTTTACATGTTCTAAAACCATTGCTTAACAAATTATGTTTGTTTTAAACTGAAGCGCAAGCTGGCCTTGACGATGTAGATATTGAAAGCTTCGCTATTCCGCTATTTAGTGTGAACAGAATTTGTTGTTTCAAAATTTGGACAAAATTTTGTTCTTAAAAATGACTGCCTGTCATTTTAAAAATTCTCGATAAAATTAATATCAAATTTAATATCATCTTAGTTTCTTTTCAAATTTTGCAGCGATAAAAAACATAACTATTAAGAATGTCTAACAAGAAGAAGGCTCTTGAAATCGATTTTTAATTTAGGAGCAAAATAACCAAAATCCTTAAGCGATTTAAATGTCTGAACAAAAAAATAAAAACTAAGAACTAATTTTAATTATTTAGCGAAATAATAAAAATCAAAAACATTCTATTCTGACAAAAAAAAAAAAAAAAAACCCATACAAATCATTTTTCGATTTTTATTTTTTGTCTCATAAATAAAAATTAAAAATGATTTTTTTTGTTTGAGTACAAAAATAAAAATCAAAAATGATTTTTTTGTTTGAGGAAAAAAAATAAAAATTAAAAATAATTTCTTTGTTTGAGTAAAAAAAATAAAAAATAAAAATTGATTTTTTTGTGTGAGTAAAACAAATAAAAAACAAAAATGACTTTTATACTTGAGTATAAAAATAAAACTAAAAAATAATTATTATTTTTGATTTAAAAAATAAAAATCAGAAAACGATTTTTATATCTGAGCACAAAAATAAAAATCATAAAATAATCATTATTTCTTAATTTTTTCGATATTGCTCATAATTAAACGGTCCCTGTTTTGTACACACCTTAGTTTTGGTATAAAATACATACATACCAAATTTAATTTCTCTATGACAAACATAACCTTATTTATTGAGTTTTAAACTTTTTGGGTTGTATGGGAGGTAGGCGTGTCCGTAGGCGGATGACGTCCATTTTTCAAAACCATCGTCATAAAAAACATATGTGCCAAATTTTATCTCTTTAGGTTAAGCACAGGCTTATTTGTTGCGTTTTAAATTTTTGGGTTGTATGGGAGGTGGGCATTTTCGTGGGCGGATGACGTCCATTTTTCGAAGACATCTTTGTGTTGGTATGAAACACATACATATTAAATTTTATTGTTGTAGGTTAACTATGAGCTGAGTTATGCAGTTTTCAATTTTCGCGTTGTATCGGAGGTAGGCGTATCCGTGGGCGTATGATGTCCATTTTTCAAAACCATCTTGGTTTTGTTGTTAAAAACATATGTGCTAAATTTAAGCTCTTTAGGTTAAACACAGGCTTATTTATTGCTTTTTTAATTTTTGGGTTGTATGGGAGGTGGGCGTGTCCGTGAGCGGATGATGTCCATTTGTCGAAGACATTTTTGTGTTGGTATAAAACACATACACACCAAATTTTATTGTTGTAGGCTTATTAAGAGCTGAGTTATGCAGTTTTAAATTTTTGCGTTGCATGGGAGGTAGGCGTGTCTGTGGGCGGATTCCAAAAATATTCAATAGTGCAGATTCTTGGGTGCATGTGACCATGTGTATCAAGTTTCATCCAATTATCTCGACTCCTTCTTCTTATCCTGTGTATACGGACAACACACAGACGGACAGACGAACGGACGGCCGGACGGACGGACGGACATGAATAGCTCGACTCACGAGGTGACGCTGATCAAGAATATATATACTTTTCTATACCGGACTCGCTTCGTTCTTTGCGTTACAAACGTTTGCACAAAGTTAAAATACCTTTCAGGTTTAGGGTATAAAAATATTTATTACCTTATTTCGCCGATTAAAAAAAATAAACCCACTAAAAAAAGCCTATCACAAAGACGAGGTAGTTATGTATGGAATAAGCACAAAATAGAAAACTGCATTCGGTTCATTAATTTTTGAGATATCTTGCGCGACGAGATGATTTCGAGAAAAATAAGTTTCAAGAGAAAAATAAGTTTCATTCGAATGCTTTAACTATAACTCCATTATTTTTTCGAATTTTTGCATGCAGCTTTCACCAGACATTCTTAAGAGGTGAAGCTTGAAGAAAAGCAAAAAACGAAAATTCTTAAATTTCGAAATTTCTCGATAAGTTTTCTCGAGTTACTTGCATTGATATTGCACAGAGTCAAATAAACATGTGCAAAAGAAAAAACTTATCTAGCAAGGTTAGAGTCCGTGCAAATTTTGTTAACATTTTCGTTATGTTACTGAAATGGTGAATTATTAAGATCTAAAATATATAACGAACTAATATACTTAACGAACTACAAATTCTAACGAACTAGAAAACCTAATGAACTACAACTTCTAACGAATTAGAAAAACTAACGAAATAATTGACTCAACGCAATAATACGCAATGGTTTGAGTCCATGAAAATCCTTTTTATGTCTTCGCTACTGCTTTCAAATGGTGGGGAAAAACGAACTAAAATACTAATTCTAATGAACTAAAATATATAATGAACTAAACGAATGATCTAAAACACTTAACGAACGTCATGAACGAGTGCACGAAACGAACGAACTAAAAGGACAAATGTACTAAAAATATATTTATGAACGAACGAAAAGATTTTTAATTAACTAGTAAAGACATATGAACTAAAAAGAGAACGATTTTTTTAGTGAACTGAAATGCTCGAGCCCAGTTCGTATTTGAAGTAAAAACCAAAATTATAGAAGAACACTGTAAAAAAATTTTTTATTATTTTCCCAGCCTAAATTTTTATTTCTGACAAAGGTTTCAGTCAAATTTGTTTTTTGATCCGGTCTAGTGTACACCGGACAAAGAGCCTGAACCGGATCAAATCCAGATTTTCTGTGACGTATGGCAGCCGTATTCAAGGGCTATGTTATGCTGGCGCTTCATAGTATCGAATGTTTTTAGTTTCAATGTAAATTAAGAATTTGAGAGCTGGAGCGAGAGAGTACATTTTCCCTCTACGGTAGAAGGGGGGAAATGACTAGACACATATGTATTTATACCAAAATATTAATTTTATACGGAATTAAAAAAGTGTTGCGTTGTTATATTATTAACATTTGTGTTTTGGCATGGAAATAATACGCTTTTAATACGAAATTTTGCATAGCAGTAATGAAACATGGTTAATAGCAACACTAAAAGTATTAAAAGTATCAAAAAGTGTACTACTGTGCAGGGATCAATTGGCTGCAATCTGAACATAACACCTTAAAAATATATGCATGCTCTATTTTTGACATTGGAAATCTAACAAGCCTGTTGGGCACGCACTCCAATCAAGCGTCATAGCTATTATCTGCTCGTCTGGCAGATACTTGCAACCGTCAGAATAGGCTGGCTGTTTAGATATACTTTAAACTAGAGATGGGCGCGTGTCACGAATTTTTGACGTAACATGACATGTCGTGTTCGTGCGTGAATAAATTTTTCTCATGCGTGATCGTGCGTGACTAAAATTTATGCGTGTCACGACTTGTGCACCAAAATTTTTCAAACCTGTGCCAAATTTTGTTATGATCTTTTCTTACGCTTTTGCTACCAATTGCATACAAAATGCAGCACTGACCACTTCTAAAGAAGCGACAACAACTAACATTTGCGAAACGTCAGCGACAACTTGAACCAATTTTGGTAATTTTAAATAAAAATAATAGGCTAAGAAATTTCATCAATTTTCTTTTTATAGTGCTGTATCTACCTCTCTGTTGCTTCTGCTCCTTCCTGTTTGCTGGTTTTACCAGAGGTACTCTAAATACACTTTTAATAACAACTTATGTGCATTCTTCTTCCTACAAAACGTATTCGTAAGAACTCCTGAGTAAAATATGCCATCGTGATCGTGCGTGATCGTGATAAAAAACATATTTTTAAGCGTGAGGGTGCGTGGTTAGAAAAAAAATCACATCATGATCGTGATCCAAAAAATTATTTTTGATCGGGAGCGTGCGTGATTAGACGAAATCACATCGTGAGCATGCGCGATCGTGAGTAAAAATCACTCACGCGCTCATCTCTACTTTAAACTACTGAAAGAATATACCCTCAATATATCACACTTGTGGGAAGCAGGTTATGAATTACCATCCCGATGACAACTTTGCTTTCTTCTGGCAGGTACTTGCAACCATCCAAATAGGTTGTCAATTTTCTTTTTTTACATTTCAACATATGTAAATTACAACATATTGAAATTTTATCCTCGTAGGAGCAGATTCCAAAAAGGAGCATTTCTTTTTACATTTCCAAAAATGTAAAGGACAATGACGCAACCGCGAGATCCCTGCCAGAACAGTATTTTTTTAATTAACTGATAATAAATCATCTTTTTTTTAGCTTTGTTGGAAACGGATTAGTCAGATGGTTCACTAGATCTTAGACTATTAGAGTTTCTTTAGTAAAATGGCTATAGTCCCTTTGTCTGGAACCTTCTTTTTTTGTCTGATTGTTATCATTTTTGGAAGAGGCATTTTAATGGTTACAAAGCCTTATAAACCTTTTCACAAAATTTAAACTCCAAGGATTCTGGTATCTTTAGTGAAATGAAAATGGTCAATTTGTATAGGAGCTACCCTTACATTTTTTCTGATTAGTATAATTTTTAGTCAAGAGATTATTAACATTATGAAACCGCCACATGGCAAATTTCAAGGCTCGGGTCTCAAAGCGATTTTTTTTATAATCTCTATTCTGACATGAAAATGGTTACTTTGCATGGTAGCTACCCAACATTTTTACCACACATTTTTATTTGACATCAACTTGAGGTTTATTCGATATTGAATAGCTTTCTCAAATCTCCGTCCGATGTTAGTTCTCAACAAAATCTCAATAGACGGATTATAGTGTTCTCAACTTAAAATGCACTTTTTTATATGATGATTTTTTTTTAGTTATCAATTTGAAAAAATTTTAATTTCTCAAATTTTGCTCAACTCCAGCTCAAGCTGAAGAATAGCTTTTGAAAAAATGCTTAATTTCAAGTTTTAAGAAATGTTGAAACTCAACTTGAGAATTACAAATTCTCAAATGTTAAAGTATGTTTTTTCTTGTGTTTGCTGGAAACCTTTAAAATCTTATTCGATTTGATTCAAACTATACATATTTCGTATTACTTATATATGAACTTTTATAGTTTAATGTGAAAAACAAAGAACTTGTACCAAATTTAAAAAATCTAGGTTTATTTTATTGAGTTTCGGTCGTGGTCGTGCGTGTTAAGTGAGTGGCGTGCGAACCAACGGATCCCGAGTTCAAAACTCATCTCGGGCAAAAGTTTTTTTCAATAGAAATTAATTTTTCTGTTTGGCCGTCACCTCTCTGCAAAAAGTGGCTAAACTCAGAGAGTAAAAAATGCATGCAAAGCTTCTTAAGAACATGCACTTTAACCGTTTGGAGTCGGCATAAAACAGGTGTCAAATACTGCAGGAGAATAGGTACATTTAATGAGCTCAACTCAACATTTCATGAACCAATCATTTTATTATGTTTTTAAAGCCACTCCACAATAAATGCAGAGGAGTTTTTATTTTTGCATTGAATGTCTATAGCACTAAGTTTATGTCAAGTATCGAGTGATCTCTAATTTGTCGACTAGAAACATGACGGTACATGTATAAGGATTTTGAATTTATTACCACTTTGTTGGCCATGTTGGATCAGCCACTCAGAATTTCGATTTTCTGTTTAAATTCTTAAACAGCGAATAATCCTGGAAATTCCAAATTTGTATATTCAGTAAATTTTAAATTTGTTATTGTCGTCCATATTGGGACCGCTATTTTTAATTTAAATTTTTTTGATGTCATATTCATGATCAGCAACCTCAAAAATCAAACTATATATGTAAGTATTTGTTGCAAATCATAAAAATTATTTCGATTTTGAATTTTAATGTTCTGTTGACATATCAGTGATCAGCAACTTCAGAAGTCATAGTAAATATAAATATGTGAGTATAAAAGGCTTAGTCATAAGAATAAATAATAGGTACTCGTAGTATTCTTTCCGTCATGCCTAATCAAAAGCTAATAGAGAAAACTTTAATGGAATTTGCCAGGATATAGACGTAACAGGCTGTCTCATACATCAAGGCATGAGCATAGAAAGTAAAAAAAAAACTACAAGTTTTATTCATTGTTGGTGGTGAGATATATAGATATACCATGGTATATGCGGTCTCCACAAGATTTTCGTAAATCTTTTTTTATATGATGGGATATGTTATTCCCTGTGGAGACGACCTGTAACATATCCATACAAATTGTTAAATAAACTTAAATAAAGTAAATGTTTAAAAACTTTATTTTATAATATTTAGATTGATACAAAAATAAGTTTTTTTTTTAAACTACACAATCCATACCAATTTAATAAAAAGGAGAAGAAAGGAAGGTTATCATAACCTAAAAAAAAAAAAAATATAAGAGAAAAATAAAAAAATAAAAACAAACATGCCCGAATATTCATTGAGTGTGAACAAAAATATCTTAAGTTAACTAACTAGAACTGTAATAAATGCAGCTAAAATATAATGCTTAAGACGATTTCTAAGTGAAATAAACATTAATGAATATGTGTTGGCAACAAATATTAAAATCCTCTTTGCCATAGATTCTTTGCCATAAAGACTGAGGATTTGCAAAAATTTCTATTGTCATATTTATTAAAAGTTTTTCAAGTTACTTAAAATAAAACGAAATACTTTTTCCCATCATATATTTGCCAGTCTTTTGTCTTTAGTTTCTTGGCTCTGTGCCACTGTACACTAAACATTATACGACTGCGACAAATGTAAACACATTATTGTTTATATCCAACCGCTAAAATGATCGAACTATAGTTTGTTCACTATTATTGTTATAGTTTTGTATATATTTTTCTTTTCTTTTCTTTTCTTTCTTTTGTCTTTTGTCAGCGACAAGAACGATGTAGTCGTATAAAGCATACTAGATTACTTGAAGACAATGAATGCAACACGACGTTGAAAGCCAAGCGAAAAGCAGCAATAAATAAAAAATTCGAAATAAAAATCGTCGGGAAAATTTTTCATTTTCCTTAATCTGGCAACTCGAACGTGGAATCTTTATTATTTCATATAAAAGAAGAGGTTGTTAAAATAAAGACAAACGAATAAAAAAAAAATTAAACAGAAACATAGAATGAATAAAGAACTAGGGCGACTTTATAGCATAAAAGTATGCGAGAATGAAAGCGATGAGACGAAGATATCAAAAATAACAATGCCAAGAAATAGTAGCAACAATATGTTGCTATTGCAACAGCATAAACATTGGCGACAAAAACAATACAGCAACATGCGACTCGAAATGAAGGAAAAACAAAATAGACTCTGTAGAAACAAATTATGAGCAAACAGATACAGAACAGGTGTTGCTCCAAACACTTCATGGCAGCAATATTATAATCAGCAACAACAAAAACAACAACAGCGCTGAATAAGCATAAAAATACGAATGTTCTCTATTTATAGCGGCAGCATAAAAACAAAAACTCAAGAAAATAATGCATTTAATTTTTTGGCAAAATAACAGTGCATTGTGCAATACATAAAACCAGAAAATAGCGATGACTGCGATAACGAACCTGTAAAAATTTTATGCTAACATGTGCGAGGGTCTAAACAGTGAATTACATATAACGGCAACAATAGCTGCGCATTAATACTACCACCCATACTCATTTCCTAACTGATTCCGACAAGCCTATATTTAATGTTATTTTGAGCTGTTCGTGGGAGAGTCCAACGCATTAAGTTAAAATAATATGTTATCTCTTTGGACGGATTCGTTGTTATGACTTTTCATTGTTTGTTAAACTTTACGACTGTCTGTTATCGCCTTAATTGAAGTCCTTTTATTGGCTGCTACAAACATTTTGTTCTCAACGAAATGTAAACTTTAATACAAATATTGATCAATTCGTTTACAATTGAAGACTTTTTTATGACCGGTCATAAATAAAAGCAATCAAGGGATAAGAATGACAAATGAAACGAAAAAGAGATCAAATAATTTCGCTAACAAATATTTAAGGAATATTTATATATAATTAAAGGGCAAAAGATGATATCAGCGATGAAATTTGAATTTAAAATAAATAATAATAGAGCAATAAAACCAAGCATTAAGTTAAATACTAAATATCTTTGAAATTGCAGTTAACATCCCAAAAGATAAAGTTTTACAGGTATAAAAGTAATAAAAACATAAAAAGTCGAAAGGTAATGAAATTTATGAAAACAAATAGGTTCAAATAATATTAAAAATTCAAATTTTGAAAAATTTAAGTTAATAATAATAAACTAAAAATTAAAAATTAAAAATTAAAAATTAAAAATTAAAAATTAAAAATTAAAAACTAAAAATTAAAAATTAAAAATTAAAAATTAAAAATTAAAAATTAAAAATTAAAAATTAAAAATTAAAAATTAAAAATTAAAAATTAAAAATTAAAAATTAAAAATTAAAAATTAAAAATTAAAAATTAAAAATTAAAAATTAAAAATTAAAAATTAAAAATTAAAAATTAAAAATTAAAAATTAAAAATTAAAAATTAAAAATTAAAAATTAAAAATTAAAAATTAAAAATTAAAAATTAAAAATTAAAAATTAAAAATTAAAAATTAAAAATTAAAAATTAAAAATTAAAAATTAAAAATTAAAAATTAAAAATTAAAAATTTAAAATTAAAAATTAAAAATTAAAAATTAAAAATTAAAAATTAAAAATTAAAAATTAAAAATTAAAAATTAAAAATTAAAAATTAAAAATTAAAAATTAAAAATTAAAAATTAAAAATTAAAAATTAAAAATTAAAAATTAAAAATTAAAAATTAAAAATTAAAAATTAAAAATTAAAAATTAAAAATTAAAAATTAAAAATTAAAAATTAAAAATTAAAAATTAAAAATTAAAAATTAAAAATTAAAAATTAAAAATTAAAAATTAAAAATTAAAAATTAAAAGTTAAAAATTAAAAATTAAAAATTAAAAATTAAAAATTAAAAATTAAAAATTAAAAATTAAAAATTAAAAATTAAAAATTAAAAATTAAAAATTAAAAATTAAAAATTAAAAATTAAAAATTAAAAATTAAAAATTAAAAATTAAAAATTAAAAATTAAAAATTAAAAATTAAAAATTAAAAATTAAAAATTAAAAATTAAAAATTAAAAATTAAAAATTAAAAATTAAAAATTAAAAAATTAAAAATTAAAAATTAAAAATTAAAAATTAAAAATTAAAAATTAAAAATTAAAAATTAAAAATTAAAAATTAAAAATTAAAAATTAATAATTAAAAATTAAAAATTAAAAATTAAAAATTAAAAATTAAAAATTAAAAATTAAAAATTAAAAATTAAAAATTAAAAATTAAAAATTAAAAATTAAAAATTAAAAATTAAAAATTAAAAATTAAAAATTAAAAATTAAAAATTAAAAATTAAAAATTAAAAATTTACGAATGTTCTCTATTTATAGCGGCAGCATAAAAACAAAAACTCAAGAAAATAATGCATTTAATTTTTTGGCAAAATAACAGTGCATTGTGCAATACATAAAACCAGAAAATAGCGATGACTGCGATAACGAACCTGTAAAAATTTTATGCTAACATGTGCGAGGGTCTAAACAGTGAATTACATATAACGGCAACAATAGCTGCGCATTAATACTACCACCCATACTCATTTCCTAACTGATTCCGATAAGCCTATATTTAATGTTATTTTGAGCTGTTCGTGGGAGAGTCCAACGCATTAAGTTAAAATAATATGTTATCTCTTTGGACGGATTCGTTGTTATGACTTTTCATTGTTTGTTAAACTTTACGACTGTCTGTTATCGCCTTAATTGAAGTCCTTTTATTGGCTGCTACAAACATTTTGTTCTCAACGAAATGTAAACTTTAATACAAATATTGATCAATTCGTTTACAATTGAAGACTTTTTTATGACCGGTCATAAATAAAAGCAATCAAGGGATAAGAATGACAAATGAAACGAAAAAGAGATCAAATAATTTCGCTAACAAATATTTAAGGAATATTTATATATAATTAAAGGGCAAAAGATGATATCAGAGATGAAATTTGAATTTAAAATAAATAATAATAGAGCAATAAAACCAAGCATTAAGTTAAATACTAAATATCTTTGAAATTGCAGTTAACATCCCAAAAGATAAAGTTTTACAGGTATAAAAGTAATAAAAACATAAAAAGTCGAAAGGTAATGAAATTTATGAAAACAAATAGGTTCAAATAATATTAAAAATTCAAATTTTGAAAAATTTAAGTTAATAATAATAAACTAAAAATTAAAAATTAAAAATTAAAAATTAAAAATTAAAAATTAAAAATTAAAAATTAAAAACTAAAAATTAAAAATTAAAAATTAAAAATTAAAAATTAAAAATTAAAAATTAAAAATTAAAAATTAAAAATTAAAAATTAAAAATTAAAAATTAAAAATTAAAAATTAAAAATTAAAAATTAAAAATTAAAAATTAAAAATTAAAAATTAAAAATTAAAAATTAAAAATTAAAAATTAAAAATTAAAAATTAAAAATTAAAAATTAAAAATTAAAAATTAAAAATTAAAAATTAAAAATTAAAAATTAAAAATTTAAAATTAAAAATTAAAAATTAAAAATTAAAAATTAAAAATTAAAAATTAAAAATTAAAAATTAAAAATTAAAAATTAAAAATTAAAAATTAAAAATTAAAAATTAAAAATTAAAAATTAAAAATTAAAAATTAAAAATTAAAAATTAAAAATTAAAAATTAAAAATTAAAAATTAAAAATTAAAAATTAAAAATTAAAAATTAAAAATTAAAAATTAAAAATTAAAAATTAAAAATTAAAAATTAAAAATTAAAAATTAAAAATTAAAAATTAAAAATTAAAAATTAAAAATTAAAAATTAAAAATTAAAAATTAAAAATTAAAAATTAAAAATTAAAAATTAAAAATTAAAAATTAAAAATTAAAAATTAAAAATTAAAAATTAAAAATTAAAAATTAAAAATTAAAAATTAAAAATTAAAAATTAAAAATTAAAAATTAAAAATTAAAAATTAAAAATTAAAAATTAAAAATTAAAAATTAAAAATTAAAAATTAAAAATTAAAAATTAAAAATTAAAAATTAAAAATTAAAAATTAAAAATTAAAAATTAAAAATTAAAAATTAAAAATTAAAAATTAAAAATTAAAAAATTAAAAATTAAAAATTAAAAATTAAAAATTAAAAATTAAAAATTAAAAATTAAAAATTAAAAATTAAAAATTAATAATTAAAAATTAAAAATTAAAAATTAAAAATTAAAAATTAAAAATTAAAAATTAAAAATTAAAAATTAAAAATTAAAAATTAAAAATTAAAAATTAAAAATTTAAAATTAAAAATTAAAAATTAAAAATTAAAAATTAAAAATTAAAAATTAAAAATTAAAAATTAAAAATTAAAAATTAAAAATTAAAAATTAAAAATTAAAAATTAAAAATTAAAAATTAAAAATAAAAAATTAAAAATTAAAAATTAAAAATTAAAAATTAAAAATTAAAAATTAAAAATTAAAAATTAAAAATAAAAAATTAAAAATTAAAAATTAAAAATTAAAAATTAAAAATTAAAAATTAAAAATTAAAAATTAAAAATTAAAAATTAAAAATTAAAAATTAAAAATTAAAAATTAAAAATTAAAAATTAAAAATTAAAAATTAAAAATTAAAAATTAAAAATTAAAAATTAAAAATTAAAAATTAAAAATTAAAAATTAAAAATTAAAAATTAAAAATTAAAAATTAAAAATTAAAAATTAAAAATTAAAAATTAAAAATTAAAAATTAAAAATTAAAAATTAAAAATTAAAAATTAAAAATTAAAAATTAAAAATTAAAAATTAAAAATTAAAAATTAAAAATTAAAAATTAAAAATTAAAAATTAAAAATTAAAAATTAAAAATTAAAAATTAAAAATTAAAAATTAAAAATTAAAAATTAAAAATTAAAAATTAAAAATTAAAAATTAAAAATTAAAAATTAAAAATTAAAAATTAAAAATTAAAAATTAAAAATTAAAAATTAAAAATTAAAAATTAAAAATTAAAAATTAAAAATTAAAAATTAAAAATTAAAAATTAAAAATTAAAAATTAAAAATTAAAAATTAAAAATTAAAAATTAAAAATTAAAAATTAAAAATTAAAAATTAAAAATTAAAAATTAAAAATTAAAAATTAAAAATTAAAAATTAAAAATTAAAAATTAAAAATTAAAAATTAAAAATTAAAAATTAAAAATTAAAAATTAAAAATTAAAAATTAAAAATTAAAAATTAAAAATTAAAAATTAAAAATTAAAAATTAAAAATTAAAAATTAAAAATTAAAAATTAAAAATTAAAAATTAAAAATTAAAAACTAAAAATTGAAAATTAAAAATTAAAAATTAAAAATTAAAAATTAAAAATTAAAAATTAAAAATTAAAAATTAAGAATTAAAAATTAAAAATTAAAAATTAAAAATTAAGAATTAAAAATTAAAAATTAAAAATTAAAAATTAAAAATTAAAAATTAAAAATTAAAAATTAAAAATTAAAAATTAAAAATTAAAAATTAAAAATTAAAAATTAAAAATTAAAAATTAAAAATTAAAAATTAAAAATTAAAAATTAAAAATTAAAAATTAAAAATTAAAAATTAAAAATTAAAAATTAAAAATTAAAAATTAAAAATTAAAAATTAAAAATTAAAAATTAAAAATTAAAAATTAAAAATTAAAAATTAAAAATTAAAAATTAAAAATTAAAAATTAAAAATTAAAAATTAAAAATTAAAAATTAAAAATTAAAAATTAAAAATTAAAAATTAAAAATTAAAAATTAAAAATTAAAAATTAAAAATTAAAAATTAAAAATTAAAAATTAAAAATTAAAAATTAAAAATTAAAAATTAAAAATTAAAAATTAAAAATTAAAAATTAAAAATTAAAAATTAAAAATTAAAAATTAAAAATTAAAAATTAAAAATTAAAAATTAAAAATTAAAAATTAAAAATTAAAAATTAAAAATTAAAAATTAAAAATTAAAAATTAAAAATTAAAAATTAAAAATTAAAAATTAAAAATTAAAAATTAAAAATTAAAAATTAAAAATTAAAAATTAAAAATTAAAAATTAAAAATTAAAAATTAAAAATTAAAAATTAAAAATTAAAAATTAAAAATTAAAAATTAAAAATTAAAAATTAAAAATTAAAAATTAAAAATTAAAAATTAAAAATTAAAAATTAAAAATTAAAAATTAAAAATTAAAAATTAAAAATTAAAAATTAAAAATTAAAAATTAAAAATTAAAAATTAAAAATTAAAAATTAAAAATTAAAAATTAAAAATTAAAAATTAAAAATTAAAAATTAAAAATTAAAAATTAAAAATTAAAAATTAAAAATTAAAAATTAAAAATTAAAAATTAAAAATTAAAAATTAAAAATTAAAAATTAAAAATTAAAAATTAAAAATTAAAAATTAAAAATTAAAAATTAAAAATTAAAAATTAAAAATTAAAAATTAAAAATTAAAAATTAAAAATTAAAAATTAAAAATTAAAAATTAAAAATTAAAAATTAAAAATTAAAAATTAAAAATTAAAAATTAAAAATTAAAAATTAAAAATTAAAAATTAAAAATTAAAAATTAAAAATTAAAAATTAAAAATTAAAAATTAAAAATTAAAAATTAAAAATTAAAAATTAAAAATTAAAAATTAAAAATTAAAAATTAAAAATTAAAAATTAAAAATTAAAAATTAAAAATTAAAAATTAAAAATTAAAAATTAAAAATTAAAAATTAAAAATTAAAAATTAAAAATTAAAAATTAAAAATTAAAAATTAAAAATTAAAAATTAAAAATTAAAAATTAAAAATTAAAAATTAAAAATTAAAAATTAAAAATTAAAAATTAAAAATTAAAAATTAAAAATTAAAAATTAAAAATTAAAAATTAAAAATTAAAAATTAAAAATTAAAAATTAAAAATTAAAAATTAAAAATTAAAAATTAAAAATTAAAAATTAAAAATTAAAAATTAAAACTTAAAAATTAAAAATTAAAAATTAAAAATTAAAAATTAAAAATTAAAAATTAAAAATTAAAATTAAAAATTAAAAATTAAAAATTAAAAATTAAAAATTAAAAATTAAAAATTAAAAATTAAAAATTAAAAATTAAAAATTAAAAATTAAAAATTAAAAATTAAAAATTAAAAATTAAAAATTAAAAATTAAAAATTAAAAATTAAAAATTAAAAATTAAAAATTAAAAATTAAAAATTAAAAATTAAAAATTAAAAATTAAAAATGAATTCAAATAACAAATTTAAATCTTTATGAAGCAAAAGTTTCTAAAATAAAAATATAGAATTTCATAAATAAATTTCTTAAAGAATATATACAAATAGCGTGAAATTAACTTTTAATTTGATGAGTCCGAAGTCAATCAGATTTTTTTGCTACTTTTATGAATAAATCCTCTTTCACTTCAAGGAAGTTGTTAACTTTGTAAGTGTTTTCGAAGAAATTTATACATTCATATATTCTGTAGAGAAAAGGACTTAAGTTAAGTTTTAAAGAAATGATGATTTCTGTATTTATGAAGACTAAATACCTAAATTGGCAAAAAAACTTGAAGTGCGCTCTAAATTGAGAAAATTATATGAAAAAAAAATTGTTAACTTCCTTCAACGGCTTATTTCCATCGAAATAATAAAATAACTGCAAACAAAAAAGTCTTCAAAAGTTTTAAGTACTTGTCTAGTATATATTTTTTTTGTTTGATAAGTTTAAACTTTCGATTTTTGGGTTTTTTCTGTTTTAAGCTCTTTCTAGTAACTTTAAACAAGCTTAAAAAAATATTTTAATATGACGGCAACCTTTTCGCTTTATGTTGAACGTTTTTGCTTTGCTATTCCTTTGTTTTTATTTATTGCTATAATTGTTGATTTTTTGCATTCTTACAAAAGAAAACAAAAAACAAAAAAAAAAAGCGAAACGAAAACAAAACATATGAAAATGTAAAAATAAACTCAATGATTTAATTATATTAACCGGTATTTATAATTAAAACATCATGTCTTATGTTAATTAAGAGCGTGTGATTTAAGCTTTATGTGCAAAAATAAACAACATGTTTTGTAAGCTTGTCGAAGGATTTCAGCGATTTAGTCATTGGTAAATGGGCAAAATTATTAGGGATGATATAGTTGTTAAATTAATTTACAAAAAAATGTTTAATACCAACAGTTTTTAACAAAACTTAAAATGTACCATTTAGCAAAAAATGTTAAACATAAAAATAAAACTTTTAATGCTTCAACATCTTTGCATAAATTTTGTTTAATTATCTTCTAAAATAAGATATTTAATCATAAGTGATAAAGGTGCTTAAAATATAAGTGATGAAGGTGCGTAAAAATTTGTGGTAACAAATTTTACTAAAAATTTGCATAACAACAACATCTATATTATGGAAATTTTTACGATAATTTGTTTTTACTTTTAACAGACAAAAACATGCTAAGGCTCCAACTGACAATAAAAAAAAAAAAAAAACAAAACAAAAATAAAAAATTAACACCAGCTTTATTGGTAACAGCATAAATCAAGGTTTAGCCAAAAACTTGTCTCGCGGGCTGATAACTATTTCTTTTTTTTTTTCAGTTTGTTAAATTTTTTTGCAAATAAACGTTTTAAACTATTTTTATATATACGACTTTGCTTTGTTTGAACGACCTAGTTATATGTAATTTTAAGTTTTTAAAATTTTATAAATTTATTAAATTATCTACTCAGCATAAAAACTGCATAAACATTGCTTTTAATTGTAAATTTCATAATTCGCCAATTTTATGTCTGCAATATTAGCCGTGTTGAAAACGAATTTTATAACTCCTACATAAGATTTGTGCAGATTTATTTAAGTATTGCATGTTGTCAGTGTTCTTGTTGTTGTTGCTCTTGGTGTGTTTTATGCTGTTTGCTTTTGTTGTTTTCACTTTTATTACTGTTGAGCTATTTTCATACTACTTATTATTGTATTATTTTTTTCATAATATTTTTTTTTTTTGTTTTGTTTTATGCTACGCATCTACCAAGTCGACAAATATTTACCATCGACTCATTTAGCTAGAGTCAACCAGTTTGGTCGCCTACAGTCAGTTTGGCTGTTTATTTTTTTGTTTAAATATGCATTTATTTGTAGTTGTCAGTCGAAAAGATTTATTTATTGGTTGTTTTAAAGGCTTAAAATCTGAAGCATTAGCCGCTTAAAAGCAAGAAGATATAAAGAGATAGAGAAAGAAATTGATTCGATTTGCATAAAAAATTATTTTTAAAAGTGGTTCTAGTCGGCATTTTGAAGAAATTTGAGGCTACAGTGGGCATAAATTGAACTAAAGAAGGTAGAAAATATAGATAAGAAGGATTGCATCTAAAAAAAATTTAATCAAGCAGCAGTTTGCAACAACAACACCGAATCTTAAATTTTGAATTTTTAATTTTTAATTTTTAATTTTTAAATTTTTAATTTTTAATTTTTAATTTTTAATTTTTAATTTTTAATTTTTAATTTTTAATTTTTAATTTTTAATTTTTAATTTTTAATTTTTAATTTTTAATTTTTAATTTTTAATTTTTAATTTTTAATTTTTAATTTTTAATTTTTAATTTTTAATTTTTAATTTTTAATTTTTAATTTTTAATTTTTAATTTTTAATTTTTAATTTTTAATTTTTAATTTTTAATTTTTAATTTTTAATTTTTAATTTTTAATTTTTAATTTTTAATTTTTAATTTTTAATTTTTAATTTTTAATTTTTAATTTTTAATTTTTAAGTTTTAATTTTTAATTTTTAAATTTTAATTTTTAATTTTTAATTTTTAATTTTTAATTTTTAATTTTTAATTTTTAATTTTTAATTTTTAATTTTTAATTTTTAATTTTTAATTTTTAATTTTTAATTTTTAATTTTTAATTTTTAATTTTTAATTTTTAATTTTTAATTTTTAATTTTTAATTTTTAATTTTTAATTTTTAATTTTTAATTTTTAATTTTTAATTTTTAATTTTTAATTTTTAATTTTTAATTTTTAATTTTTAATTTTTAATTTTTAATTTTTAATTTTTAATTTTTAATTTTTAATTTTTAATTTTTAATTTTTAATTTTTAATTTTTAATTTTTAATTTTTAATTTTTAATTTTTAATTTTTAATTTTTAATTTTTAATTTTTAATTTTTAATTTTTAATTTTTAATTTTTAATTTTTAATTTTTAATTTTTAATTTTTAATTTTTAATTTTTAATTTTTAATTTTTAATTTTTAATTTTTAATTTTTAATTTTTAATTTTTAATTTTTAATTTTTAATTTTTAATTTTTAATTTTTAATTTTTAATTTTTAATTTTTAATTTTTAATTTTTAATTTTTAATTTTTAATTTTTAATTTTTAATTTTTAATTTTTAATTTTTAATTTTTAATTTTTAATTTTTAATTTTTAATTTTTAATTTTTAATTTTTAATTTTTAATTTTTAATTTTTAATTTTTAATTTTTAATTTTTAATTTTTAATTTTTAATTTTTAATTTTTAATTTTTAATTTTTAATTTTTAATTTTTAATTTTTAATTTTTAATTTTTAATTTTTAATTTTTAATTTTTAATTTTTAATTTTTAATTTTTAATTTTTAATTTTTAATTTTTAATTTTTAATTTTTAATTTTTAATTTTTAATTTTTAATTTTTAATTTTTAATTTTTAATTTTTAATTTTTAATTTTTAATTTTTAATTTTTAATTTTTAATTTTTAATTTTTAATTTTTAATTTTTAATTTTTAATTTTTAATTTTTAATTTTTAATTTTTAATTTTTAATTTTTAATTTTTAATTTTTAATTTTTAATTTTTAATTTTTAATTTTTAATTTTTAATTTTTAATTTTTAATTTTTAATTTTTAATTTTTAATTTTTAATTTTTAATTTTTAATTTTTAATTTTTAATTTTTAATTTTTAATTTTTAATTTTTAATTTTTAATTTTTAATTTTTAATTTTTAATTTTTAATTTTTAATTTTTAATTTTTAATTTTTAATTTTTAATTTTTAATTTTTAATTTTTAATTTTTAATTTTTAATTTTTAATTTTTAATTTTTAATTTTTAATTTTTAATTTTTAATTTTTAATTTTTAATTTTTAATTTTTAATTTTTAATTTTTAATTTTTAATTTTTAATTTTTAATTTTTAATTTTTAATTTTTAATTTTTAATTTTTAATTTTTAATTTTTAATTATTAATTTTTAATTTTTAATTTTTAATTTTTAATTTTTAATTTTTAATTTTTAATTTTTAATTTTTAATTTTTAATTTTTAATTTTTAATTTTTAATTTTTAATTTTTAATTTTTAATTTTTAATTTTTAATTTTTAATTTTTAATTTTTAATTTTTAAGTTTTAATTTTTAGTTTTTAATTTTTAATTTTTAATTTTTAATTTTTAATTTTTAATTTTTAATTTTTAATTTTTAATTTTTAATTTTTAATTTTTAATTTTTAATTTTTAATTTTTAATTTTTAATTTTTAATTTTTAATTTTTAATTTTTAATTTTTAATTTTTAATTTTTAATTTTTAATTTTTAATTTTTAATTTTTAATTTTTAATTTTTAATTTTTAATTTTTAATTTTTAATTTTTAATTTTTAATTTTTAATTTTTAATTTTTAATTTTTAATTTTTAATTTTTAATTTTTAATTTTTAATAAAAAATTGGTGTTTTGTATGGCCTAGTTTCAAAATAATTGTTTAAAATGATTTTTTTTATTTTTTTTAGTACTATTTCTGCTTCTTTTTAATTGGTACTTCTTCTTTAAATTGACAAAAAGTTTAAATTTTCGCTTGAGTCAACTTTATTTTAAATCTCATATTTGTTTCGTCTGTTTTTACATTCCTTTTTTCATTTGGCTGATTTTGCATTTTCACTCAAAAGCAACTAAAAGCCAATTAAAATCCCTCAATCATTGTCCGCTTGAACGGAGTGGAAAATGCTCGCCACTACCACGAAATCGCGACAAATTAAATAAAGAGTATCACGCTTAAGCAACTCGTCCTGCTTCGTTTTCTTTAAGTATTGTTTCAAGAGCGGGTTTGATTTATTTAAATTTTTCACTCTTGCACCCACTCTATCAATGAAAAAAAAAGGGAAGAAGTACAATATTGATAAATGCTTTAAAGCACGTGTCCTCAACTTATTTAATTTCTCTCTTGTCGCTTGTCGACAGCGACAAAAATCAGACTTTATAATTCTGGCTGGCAGATTTGCTGATTCAGGGACGACTTTGCTTGCGAGCTTTACGAACAACTAGACAAACGCACTACAGTCAGTCTGTTTGTCTGTCTGTCCGTACACTACAATTCAGTTCATTTTAAATTTATAACGCACAGTACGTTGCTGTCTGTCCTGCGGTTTCCAAAGTCCTTAAATTCATCTGTCGTTTGGTTTCTTTAGCGTTTCCGTTGAATCTGTGGGTTTTCTCTGTTGTTTTCTCTTGCTTGTATTTGATTTTTTTTTTTGTCCTTGTTTAATATTCCTTTCAACCGCAGAGAATTACAAAAATTTAATATATAACTGATTGCGACGCAAGCTCATTTGTATTTCGACTGCGTTCTGTTGTATTTATTTGCTGCTGTCTGTCGTCCCAGTTGGGCGAAGCGTTCATGAATTAATATTGTCACGAGTGTCCCACCCATGACAGCTGCTGCCTATGATAGGGTTTTGAGGAGTGTGGGAAGCACGGTGGGTTGGTTGCAAGGGTTTTCTTTCAGCATCATGACTACATTAATGACTGCTATAATTTTCTTTGGCGCTGTTTGAGCTCTATATTGGAGCAGCAGCATCATAGAAGAGCGCCTACTTTGTCAGAATATTAATTATATTGTCTGTGTGTGAATTGTGAATTGTGTATTTTTGATTTTCATTTATTTAATTATGGCAAATTTATAATCACCAAATCCTGATGAGCAATAATAATGATGAATGAATGATGCATTAGTTAACGGAATGTTTTTAAAAGCTGCTGGGTTTTTATGCGAATGTCGCTGTTTGCGGCAGCCAAACTCTATTTCCGGCGATTCCTTACAAAACTGGAATAATGACAAATAATTCTATTAACAACAACAGACGCCAAAATCTTGACAAGGATTTAGTTGTCACAATTAATACAACACAATATTTGTTTTGATTCACCCGCAGCGCTGCTGGAGTTGTTGTTAGTTTTGTATACTTTTTGTTGATTTAGCAATCAAATTCGTTGTTTGTCATGTTTTTCTTAATCTCTCTAACTGACAAATGCCTTCCTGCAGTGTGAACAACTTGTTGTCTGTAATTTTTTTAACTAACAACGTGTCATTTTTATAACTAACTCATGCGGTGGTCTAGTCATTTCTACATAAAATATATACATAAATCTATCTATTAAAGCCTAATGACCGCTGTCATAAAAACTGTTAAGACTTTCTGCTTTTATGTTGGTTTTATAGCTTTTTATGCTTTATGAATATTTTTTATATTAAATATTTTTTTTATAGCAAAAAATATTAAAATATAAAAAAAATAAAAATAAATAAAAAAATGCGCAGCTTCATGGTCAAAAGCAGTGTGCTGTCACTTATATCATCAAAATATTATAATTTTTTTAAGTGCAAGCAATTTAAGCCGAAAGATTGCGTTGCTGTTAATAGCATAAAAATACCTGTTTATTTGGTTAGCTTCGAAAAATACTTGTAGAACTTCATTAGAAATATTTACCGCTTAGCGGAAGCAGCTGTTGGCAAGTTCACACTGACATGCTGACATTCATGTCAATTGTCAAGAATTTATTATTAATATTGATTGAGTCACGTTTTGACTGTTGCATTCAAATTGTTTTAAGTTATTTAAATATATATGAACTTAAAATTCAGTCAACTTGTTGTGAAACAGCTAATTAGACGACATTAGCTGAGACAAAATATGAGCTATTTTTAGTTAAGACGTCAAAAAGTTCCAAAGTGTCTGATGCGTATCAAAAAACAAGTTTTATTAACGTGTTTGTTTACGTATAAATTATGTATAAAAATTATAAAATTTTTACAAAACATTATATTTTTTTAAATTACTAAAATGAGCTTAAGGTCAAATATGTTTTGAAAAAAAAAAAAACCAAAACAAACAAATTGTAACATCAACTTCGATACGCCGACCATCAACACTATTCCTTGATTTACATAATATTTTGAAAATTTACTTTATCACACCATTAAACTAGAGGTCATATAAATTGTTTATCATATTAGCTGGTGCTTCGCTGGAACTATGAATATATCATAATATTTTTGAAATTTTAAAAACAAACTTTTATGCAATTAATATGTAAATGTTCTAACTTCCATGAAAATCACGACTTCACAACAATACACCCTTTGAAAATTATATGTTATCATATACATATATACAAGGTTTAGAAAAACAAACAACTTTTGTTGCGAACTTATGAATAGCACATATAATTCTGCTTTGGTTTAGTATAATGCATTATTAAGTAGTTAGGTTCTTGATTTCTCACAAAGCTTTCTAAAATAATTTCAATTTAGAAATAACAATTCTTTTCTTCATTACTTTCTATTGAACGAAATTTGTTTTTTAACGAGATGGAACTTCACTTACCTATCACTATCAGATCTTGTTTTAAGCACACATTCCCTATAAAAGTTCGCGGGAAGCGAAAAAATTGTCACTTTTGAAAATTCCTTACACTTAAAGGGTACTCTAACAAGTATGTACTTACTTAACTTAGCGTATGACAGGTCATTACTTTTTTGCGGACCTCTCCCAGAACCAAAAGCTATCTATGGCACTGAAAACAGATATATCGATATTGTTATCGTTAGTTGGAACTTTTGGATAATGTGACGTAGCAAGCAAAAAGAATGAAGATCGAAATAAGCAGCAATATAAGAAAAACTTTATGTAATGCTTTTAAGTTTTAAATGTATTTTTAAAAATTAATAAATCTAAAAATTAACTGTCATAATATAAAAAAACATACAAAAATGACTTCGATAAGTTTTAAATGTATTTAAAGTACCACAAGCAATTAATCACGAACAAATTTTTCATACAACAACAAAAAACCGCAAATTAACGAGGACAAACGTGTTTCAAACATTCTCATGACACAAAAAAAACTATCTAGAATATCCATATTGAATGGATATATCCATTAAAAAAAAGAGTTAAAACAGTTACTTCGCTTAGTGGAACAGTTAAAGAGAAAAAGCTTACACTACAATGATAGCCAGAGGAAGGAATGATACGCTCTCTGCTCAATTCAAAACAAACAAGTTTATGTTTAGTTCTACTTTTTGTTGTAGTTGTATCAATAATATCAGCCCAATAGGCAATTAAGCCAGCGCTCTTCAAACGAAGGCCTGCAGTGACTGCTACTTTTGAAGACCAAATACATCCTTTCCTCGCTGCTCTTATGAGCCCTTCTTGAAGGCCTTCTTTTTTTGCACAAAAGGCAGCACAACAAACTTTTTCTCTTCAAAGAATAACTTTTCATGTACTTCAGGGCAACTTTTTCGTTTAAAGTCAAAATATATATCAGTTTAAAAATATGGCTTAATAATGGCCCTTCTTACTGCTGTATCAAAGTTTATAGATTGAAATTAATCTGACATAAAAAAACATAGGAGAGAAGATAAAATAATAGAATTTATAAAATAAAGAAAAAGGTTTAAAAGAAAATAAATATTTTTTTCAATACATTTTGTTGACCCTTACTTTTAGCCATTCTTAAGAAGTGGCCTCTTTTGAGCTATCGGAGCGGAAGGCCTGCGAAATTTTCCCACTTCATATAAAAAAGAAAGTGTAATTGTATATTAGTGCGGCAGTACTACAAAATCCACAGGAAGGCCTGCTAGCAGCGCTGTCATTGTCTACTGGGAGGTTAATTCTTGTTCTGTTTGTACAAGTACAAGTAGAATAAAGGGTTTCCTAAAAATAGTGGTTGAATTAAGCTTGCATGCAATACTTAAAGTAAGCCTTATCCAAGCATATCTCATATGCGATGGTTCGCGGGATCGATCGCTGCTGATGGCAAACACAAAAATTTTTGATGGTATCCAATTTTTCATATAAATATAGGCTTAAGTTTTAATAAACAAAAATAAAAATAAAAATTTTTTGGTTGGGAATTGAACCTGGGATGTCCAAATCACAACAATTCAAATTAACAAGTGGCTTTTCGAGTGGCTATTCGAGTGGCTATTCGAGTGCTAATTGAATACTTCCCAGCAAACTCTTAAAAGACTCTTTCAAGCCTCATATAAATGAGATTTTTTGTCATAATGCGCTCAAAAAAAAACTGTTTTATGAGTACATTTTCGTATGTTGTGGGCCCCAAAATATGATTCATAAAAATGATTGTTTTATGAGTCTTTTTGGACTCATAGTAATGACGGTTTTAAGACTCATATATGATACTATTTTAAGACCCATATTGCGTACTCTTTTAAGACTCATATTTAGTACTCTTTTAATACTCATATTTAATACTCTTTTAAGACTCATATAAGAAGTATTTTTGCAACGAACATTTGTTGTAGTTCAATTTTAATGCATGTTTATTGCCACAAACAAACAATTCTCTGAAAAGCGACGCACACTGTGTCCGTGTAATGTATTTGGCGGTCTTAAATCAGGGAGGAGGTGTAGCTTCATGAAATTTTGCACAAATTTATTTTAAATTTTTTAAAAATTTAAATTTTTTTTTTACAAAAATACGCCTACTTTTACGCCCACCTCCCATACAACTTAAATAGAAAATGTGGCCTAACTTCCATGATTTTAAATATATCAACTAAATTTTCACAGAACGTTAATATTATAATTGTAGAATTTTCTCCTGAAAATATGAACTTGATCCGCCCATTTTTACGCCCACCTCCCATACAACTGATATTTTAAAAAAGGCCATATCTTCTGTAAATTTGTAACTAGAATGGTTATTTTTCGCAAAAATGTATATAACATCCATAACATGCTGTTTTGAATATATGAAGAAAATCCGTCCACTTTTACGCCCACCCCCATACAACTCCAATAAAAAAAATTTTACAGTTTCACTCTATTTCATTTATTAACAAGTTTTTCACATCTTCATGATAATCTAATTTTTTAAGCTTCAGCTTCGTTCTCAATGAATTGATATATGGGTCAGAGGATATCAGCAAATGATGCATTACGTCTTGGTTAGAAGTGCAGCGCCAGTTTTGCGCGAGTGATATAACCTATAATTTCTATAATCTTTGTTCCTCGCTTCCTGCGCTTCTTCTGATAGCATTCCTTTGAAAAATAAACCATATGTTAATTTAAAATGTATGAAATAAATTGTATATTTAACCTACCTATGGGTAGAATGGCCTTAGATACAATTTTGCTACCATGTATCAAAACTTTATGCACTGTGATGGGCATGTAGTACCATCCATACAAATCAATGTACAATTTCGCCGCGTCTAGGCAATATATTTTAAATTTCTCAGGGTCTATTGCCTGACTGCAATTTATTGTGGACAATATAATTTTGAACCGATGAATCAGTTGCTCATCCACTCCGGTTAACTCAGCTGTAATTTGTGGGTTTTCAAAACATCGTCGAGCTGTATTAAAAAGTTAAGATTTGCCATTGAGAACGAGGTTTCAACAGTACTTGCTAAAATATTTAGTAATGAATTATATTAGCTAACTATTGTTTTATTAGTATCGGTGGTGCAGTGGATGGCACGCTACTCTCCCATTCCAGAGAAAGAATAAATACATAATTAAAGTGATAGACATGAACATATGCAAAACAACAACGAGTAGCAAAGAAAGAAATAATGCGCAGTTGTTTTTGCACGCGCAAAATAACGCATAAGCAGGGTTTTTTGCACCGTCATTTTTTGGTTTTTCATTGTTTTTTCGCGGAGGTGCAAAAATGAGCAGGTTTTTTTTTAATAACCTGGTAGCTGAGACTCTCAGCTTTAATTTGGTATATGACTAAATGTGTCGCACTGCTTCGCACACAACTAAAAGTCTACCGGAAAATCATAAATGTTGATTTTTTTCGGTTCAAAATATATTGTTAAAAAAAAATTTTCTTGTCAAATTTTTAAAAATTTTTTTTTAATTAACATAATGCTTAATGTCTATTTTAAGAGAAAAAATACTTATAAGGTTCATTCGATGCATAGTTTATAAGTAACAAGCTATTGAATATGACATAGAAAACTATCACATTTGACACTTGTTCACATACATCAACTTTGCGCTGCTCTGGACAGAAAACCAATTGAGATATTTGCATGAAATTTTTCACACATGAACTTTAGATATTTTTTAACAAGCTGTGCAAAATCATCAAAATCGGAGAGATTGTTCAAATTGATTTATTGCCGCGGTGGACACAGTGTGCGACGCCAGGATAGCATGTGCGCATAACGGACAGTTACAAAGTTGTTTACAATTAAAAAAAGAATATGCTCGATTTAGTTCTTATTTATTTATTAGATCTGATGCTTTTGCAATAATCCGATACTATTTACTCATGAAAAACTCGTATATAAGACTCTTTTATGAGTCTTTTTTATGATTACGTATATATCAATCAATATATGATCTTTTTATGAGTCTTTTTTATGAACAATCAAATCACCGTCATATTTAGGACTCTTAAATGAGTCTCTTTTCTGAGTACTCATAAATCAGATACAATAATGACTCTTGTATGAGTCTTATTTTTGAGCAATTATTTAACAATCATAAAACACACTCTTTTTAGAGTCATTTTTTGGAGAGCCTTATAAAATGTTTGTAGGGTTGAATGTAGCACACTTGGAAAAAGCTTATTAAAACACTTATATCCAATTGTAAAAACAACACTTGGATTAAGCTTGAAGTAAGAAATTTTATTCCAGGGTTGACTTTCGCTTTTCCTACAATTACATGTAAGGCTTGAGGCTTACGTTTTTAAGCTTGTTTAAAGATTATTTTGCTGATTGAGTATTCTTTAGTTTTTCAACACGTTGTGTTGGTTAACAGTTCTTCGTCGCTTAAGGCGTATCCACGCATTGTATTGCTGGAACCGAAGTTGCTACAAGTACGTCTCATAGCCTGAAACACATTAACAACGACTGCACTAGTGCGTCAAATGTCAAATTTGTTTTACATGCTTTTCTTATGCAGGTGATTGTGGTGAAAATGTTGTAACGCCAATAAATCATTACAACAAAGTTGCTATCGTCGATTTGGTTATATTTCTAATCTGACATGCGTCAGAAGTGAGAACATCGGAAACTATTAATGTTTTTGTGTAACTGCGTGCTTCTTTTGTTGTTTTTATTATTCGTTTTTAAAGCTATTGTGTTGAATTTTGGTTTGTTTCTGATAATTCTATGTTTAATAATTAAAAATGTATGAAAAACCTCTTGTCGCGTCGCATTTAAAATAATAAAGTATGACAGACAATATGTATGACAAGCATATTTTCACCTCGTTTGCTCGCTTTGTTGAATTTAAAAGTGACGCTTTTGAAAATAAGACAAAACCATCCACTCCAAATTTTGTTAGTCTATTGCAAATGATTTAAGATTAACTCATACAAAATTTATATTGTTTAAAGGTGCTCATTTTATGAATACAGGGTGCTAAATTTTATAAAATGAATAATTTTAATTATATTAAATCAAAATCAATCTCATATGCGAAGATATAAAAGAAACCGGTAACCCTTAAATCATGTTTTTCGGCCGACCCTGAAATGTTTAAAGCAAAAGTTTAAACAAAAAAAATCAAAATTAAAAAATTGTTTTTTGATCTATAAGTAGTAAAATTCAACTTATATTTTAATTAATATCTTTTTATAAATTTTGATGGCATGAATAACAGAATGCCGGTAATGGCCAATTATGACAGAATAAACCAAGAAGTTAGTTGCGGAACTTTTAGTTCATATTCTATTCTATTCGATTTTAGTTTCATATTCTATATGGTTCGCAAAGCAAATCGCTTTACGAATGGTCCGAGTTGAGATATTTTGGCTTAAGCCTGACCGATTCGAATAGATGACTTTAATTTTTATAGAAAATTTAAAAAAACGGTGGCTTCTCAGTAACTGATTTGAGATATGAAATTCTCATTTAAAGAAGATATTGAGGGTTTTGCTTCACCTATTTTCATTAATTGTTCACACGCATTAGCTGTTCCTCTTGGTGAAATATTTAACAAATCTTTATCTGAAGGCAATTTTTTTAAATTTTGGAAGATCGCTTCCATCACCCCTGTATTTAAATCGGGTTCTAAAAACAATGTTGCTAAGTACCAGCCAATATCTAAGCTATCAATCGTGTCTAAGCTCTTTGAGAGTATTATTAAGGTAAAATTGAGTTTTTTGGATTAAACGCTATATTTGTCCCGAACAACATAGTTTTGTTGTTGGGCGTTCTACAGTCACAAACCTTACTAGTTTTTCTGAGTTCTGTGTATCTTTTTTCAAACTTGGACATCAAGTTGATGTGATTTACACAGACTTCTCTAAAGCGTTCGACAGACTTTCACACAACTTGTTACTCCGAAAACTGTTTAAAATGGGATTTCATTCTAGTTTTGGTTTTGGATTAAATCATATCTGTCTGATAGGATGTGTTTTAAATTCATAAGACTTAACATTATGACTTAAATAATGTTAAGTCTTATGAATTTGTTGCATCCTCAGGTGTTTCACAAGGTAGCATCCTTGGACCCTTGTTCTTTATTCTATTTATTAATGATCTTTCTAAATGTATTTGCTACTCTTGCTTTTTATTATATGCGGTTGACCTAAAAATATTCAAAAAAAAATTTCAAGTTCTGCGGATGTTACCGATTTGCAATCTGATATCTCAAGAGTTGGAGCGTATCTAATGGCATATCTAATGGCCTTCATTTGAATTTTTCTAAATGTTTTCACCTCACTTTTTCCAAGCGTTCTCTGTATACATTGTGCAATTCTTATTTTCTGTCAGGCACAAAAATTCTTACTGTTTCTACATATCGTGATTTAGGAGTTATTTTGACGCGAAATTTACATTTCTTGATAATATAAACTTTTTAATTCCGAAGGCCTACTCTCTCCTTGCTTTTATTCAAAGAAATAGTTCCGAGTTTTCGGATCCACACACCTTAAATATGTTATTTAAGGCTTTTGTGATGTCGAGAATGGAGTATGCCTCCATCATTTGGAGTCCTTTCTACTCCTCAAATTCTCTTAGACTGGAAAGGGTTCAGAAAAATTTTACCAGGCACGCCTCGGGTCGTTTAACTTTTATGACCCGTTACCACCATATAAATCTCGGTTATTGCTCTTAGGACTAAAATCACTTGAGTCTAGACGCAAAATTGCATTCCTACTTTTAGTTCATGATATCATCTCCGGTTCTATTGACTGTCAATCACTTCTTCAGCTCATTACTTTCAATTTTCCTTCAAGACATTTAAGAAAATCTAAATTGTTTTATATAAAATACTGTCGAACTAATTATTCATTAAATGAGCCTACAACAAGGGCGTTGAATCTACTCATTAACGAATTGAATTTGTCTTTATCACTTTGACTTATTTGTTCCTAAACACATTTTTAAAAACTTTCTAAATAGTTTTTTCTTAATATAGTACTACGTTACTTTATTTTTTATTTATAATCTATGCTTACTTATTTAATTATGAATTACTTATTTGAATTTAGTCTGTAAGGAAATTGTATTCTAAAGACTTCTGAATAAACTAAACATATGATGTCTGAGCACTAATTTGAGAGGAAACTACGAGAAACAGTTTTGCTTAATACCGCAAACTTGTATATTTTCAAATAAATGGCGTTTTTGACAGTTAAAGTTGGTTCTATTTAACTTAACACACTTTTTTCAGAGCCAAAAGTACAACTTTTGTGCAGAGAATTTCAAGCAAATCGTTTGTCCTACGCATAGAACAGACAGGCAATAAGTTGGCAGGCCAATTTTTCTATACTTAGGAACCAAGTAGAATACTAAAATAAAATCAAATCTCAGCAAATAAATAAAAGTTGTCGTTTTGAAGCACTGTGTAATTAAAAAGTTTCATACAAAGTGCGACGGCTTGGTGTAAAAATCAGTAAATTTAAACCAAAAAAAACTTATTTAAATTGACGCACGATAAGAATAGCTTAAAATATTAATAAAACTTAACATGCGGAAAAAAGCAAACAATTAAATAAAAGCTGACATATATTGCCACACACCACAACACAATGTTTCTGTTTTGGTTTTTTTTTTTTAAAAATCTAGCAAACCTCAAATAACTACGCACTAAAGGGTTAAACTATTTATCGTTGCCACACATTCCTAGCTTAACAACTTTTAACAATGACAGTTTTTTGTCATGCCCTTCCTTTGCCACAACCAAATAGCTATCTATTAACAAATTCAATGTGGCCATAATGTAGCCATAATAAAAGAAAACACACAATAATAGAACATCTCCGAGAGTTCAAATCTACCAGCTTGGTGCAAATTAAATGAGCTCAAACATGAAGTGTAAAGTACAGGATATAAAATAATAGAAGAGCAACAATTGAAGTATAATACACTGCGGAAAAGCGATTAGGGAACAAAAGGATATTAAGGCGAAAGTCACAAAATTACACACTTGAGAGCGTTAGCAATGAAAAACCAAGACTGACTGGCTGGGTTATGGGTCGTGAAACGTTTGGCGGTAGGGGCTCGGGCGGCTGAGTTGCTAAACTAAAACAGCAGCAGCAGCAGCAGCAGCTAAGCGTCAAAGTGTTGCTATTTGTCTGCTATGGTTTTGGTTCTGGTTAAGCGCACGCTTATGTCTACTAGGAGTGGGTGTCTCGAGGACTAAAGTTGTTTGCTGCTTTGCAACCAAAGAGTGCGACAACGTTCGTTTAATTGCGGAAACGCGCTGTTGACACGTAGACATATGCAGTGAAAACGCTGCTAAAACAAACAAAACAAATAAAAGAATGAATGAATGCATGCATGAATGAATGAATGAATGAATGAGTGAATGAATGAGTGAGTGGGTGAATGACTAAATGAATGAATGCATGACCGCATGAATGGAGTTTTTATAATAACAACAACAACAATTTAAATAAAGACAAATCCACTTCAAGGATCAACGCATACAAATGACTTGAACTGCGTCTTTTGCTGGCTGCTGTTTCTTCAACATCGTCATCTTCTGCTTGTTCTTAAGGCAATTGCAGGGCGACATTAAATGCTGTAAATGCCAACACTTGATGCGGCCAAGTAAGGCAAACAACCCCAAACAAAAATAACAACAATAGCAACAACAACGACTACAAAAACCACAGCCACACATTACAACTGTGTTATCATCAACAACAAAAGCAACAACAACAACAACTTTAGGCTCATCATAATAATAAAAATATTTCGCACATGTAACGCCTCAGGACATCAACTTGAATGGCCATCATCATACATACACATCCTGCAGGGAATGCAAAGCAAAATATGGCATAGCTGGCCATAATATTAAGCCATAAGAAGCAGTCAGTAGAATCGAAAGGAACACACGAACAAACAAAAAAATGGCTTCCGTGGCGAAGATAAAGCAGAATATGCTCTTGTGAATCCTTCCTTTGCACTTTATAACCGACAGGATTGCAAATTTCTTCAGTTGATGGCCATAGCTACGAATTGCTAACAATTTTACATACTTGCTGAACCTGAAAATGAGCAACAATTCAATGGTTACAACTCGATGTCAGAGTCAAGCATGTGTATGTATGTATGTATCTATTTGTGCGTTAGTGTGAGTGTAAAAACGTGCGTTGTCGGCTTAAAGAGCTTAAGCATACGCCTAGGCGCTCAAAAGAATGCCGATTGAAGCTGTTACAGCGAAAACTGAACTGCGTGGCGGTGTCTACCTTCATCAACAACAGCGAAATTATTTAAAGGACACAACGCTCTTATTTGGTTGGTTGAGCAAACAACAGCAATGACAAGAATGCTTCAGACCAAAGACAGCAACGAAAACAACAACAACAACAACAACAACAACACTACCACCACGTAAAGCAGAGCAACGATAAAAATTCGATAGCCTCAAGTTGCAGGCAGGCGTGTACAAGTTGTTTGTTGCCGGTGTTGTTGTTGTTGTTGTTGTTGTTGTTGTTGTTGTTGTTGTTGTTGTTGTTGTTGTTGTTGTTGTTGTTGTTGTTGTTGTTGTTGTTGTTGTTGTTGTTGTTGTTGTTGTTGTTGTTGTTGTTGTTGTTGTTGTTGTTGTTGTTGTTGTTGTTGTTGTTGTTGTTGTTGTTGTTGTTGTTGTTGTTGTTGTTGTTGTTGTTGTTGTCGTTGTTGTTGTTGTTGTTGTTGTTGTTGTTGTTGTTGTTGTTGTTGTTGTTGTTGTTGTTGTTTATGATATCCTTATGTTGTTGCAATGTTGCCGCCTCATGCTTGAGAACGCTACAACAAGCCACCAAAGCGTAAAACAGCTGAACCAAAGCACCGTCATCATTCCTGCCACTATCATCATTATCGCCATCACCATCGTCATCATCATCATCATCATCATCATCATCATCAACATCATCATGAACTATGCAACCAAGCACGCAGTTCAAGCACCGCCATAGTTACTCGCTACCAACTGTGAGCACAACATCATCATCAAAGAGTGAGTTCATGTAGTGCTCGGTTCGGCGTTTCCAAGGATGCTTAGATGTATAGAGTTCGAGCTGAAAAGGTTGGCCATTCAAACTTAAGTTTGTAGTTTCCGCATTTGTTATGATGTAGGTACAAAAAATCAAAAAAAAAATTTGTTGCTATTGAAGGAAATTTACTAAAATTTTGCTGGAAATTGAAAAACTCGAGCAAATTTATTGAATTTGTAGAAAAAATTTTAAACCAGCTTGGAGCAATAGCTATGCAGCTACCTAAACTTCGATAGGGAAGAAGCAAAAATTCTTAAACTGATGCAAGTCAATGCAATAGCTCAAGGCAAGCAGGACCAAGAGATATCTGTTAAGACGTTCAGGCATTGCCCAAAATAATTGCTCACACTTATAGCATTGTATCAAATGAAGGAGGGAAAAAAGGCTTAAGCAGAGCGGATGGGATGAGGTGGAAATATTTGCTCAAAGTTACAGTGCAAAAGAGTAAGAATGGGGTAGTGAAGACAGTAAACTCCGTGCTGAGGATATAACTTACAAGTATACGACGATTGGTTGTACCATGATCGCAGTTATAAATTATGACGTTTTAGATGGCGCTGCTATTTATGGAACATCAAATGAAGCTAGGGGAAAATTGTGGATAGAAACCGTAATGGATTTGATAAGATCGTTATAAACTGGAAATTCAGCTCTTCAAGTCAATCTTTAATCATATCTTCAAGTCAAGATGAAGTGCTGCTGCCGATTGAAGCTAAAAGTAAATTAACGACCGGAGGTACTGTTGTCGTCGAGGCAATGGTACTATTCAGGCGTAGCAAATATTGTTTTCAAATTTATAAATTCTGCAAAATTAACAGATTGGTGCAATTGTCAAATTATCGATTTACGTAATGCAATGTAGATTTCAGTAGGTTTTTTTTTCTTTTTTTTTTTTGTTTTGGATTCGCCAAAGGAGTGTGGTATCTCATGAATACGTTTAGCCCGTAATATACGCATGCACGACTTACATTCTAAAATCTATCCGGATCAACCAGAACAGACAGAATGCACCGTTTAACAGCAGATTAATTTATTCAAGGACGTTTATGACACATATTATATATGACTTATAGCCAGAATATGAGCAACACATGAGTCATATATGACTCATGGACAGTCAATGAGTTGCATATGACTCATGGACAGTCAATGAGTCGCATATGACTCATGGACAGTCAATGATTCACATACGGCTAATGTCCTGTCAGTAAGTCACATAAGACTCATGGAAAATCAATGACTCACATGTGACACAAAGACAATAAATGAGTCAATTTGACTCATGGACATTCAATGAGTCAGATATAAATAATGTACAGTCAGTGATTCACTTATGACTCATAGAAATTCAATGATTCACATATTTTTCATGGTTCTTCAATGAGTAATATATGAGTCAATGAGTCACTAATGACTAACGTGCAGTCAGTGAATCACATATCAATCATAGAAAGTTAATGGATCACCTATGACTCATAGGCAATCAATAATTTGCATATGACTCACGGGCACTTCATGAGAGTATATGACTTATGGACTGTCAACGAGTAATATTTGGCTCATAGACTATCAATGAGTCGCATTTGACTAATGAACATTCAATGAGTCGAAAATGTTCATGGTTATTAATGAGTCACATATGACTCATGGATAGTCAATGAATCACATATGACTAATGTACAGTCAGTGAGTCACATGGAATCATGGAAATTGATCGAACATATTTTCGGGCATACAAAGGCACCTACCTGGTACATTTCAGAGTTCTAAAATCAACATTTTTTGAAGAATCGATGTAACTGAGTCGGTATGACTATAAGAACCGATGTTAATTTTAAAACAATAACTTTCCCCGGATAAAACTTAACAACTCTTGGACAACTCTTAACTTCCGAAACAGTACGATGATCTGTATCTAAATTTAGTCTATCCAAATGACCATGATCCAAAAGAATCTACCCGTAATCAAAAGGATGTTCAACACCAGTCTTGCTCTAAATTAAATTTCCAACGAATGGGCTTCCCAAAGGTAAGTAAAACGCCCAAACAATTATCTTAATCGTGTAAATGAATCAGCCTGAGAAACAACGAAAAAAATTCTGGAACTTACTATAAGATAGACTAGTTTGAATATCATTACTTTATGAAACTTTCAATCTGCTTATCTGACAAGCAAATATATAGTAACAGCAAAGCATAGTCTAACCGGAATTATCGAGATGGTTTTTGAGTTGAAACAAACAGCGTTATGAAAACGTACCTCCTCAAATTACAGAATGAATTCTTACAATCGTTAAATGTTGAATTATCATGTTCGAGTCCAGTAACAGCATCTATCGTCATGATTGCCACGAGAGGATGCCTTTAAGGAGGGCTTGTTTTGTGGACACTGGTCGTTGATCAACTACTCGAAAAGCTGAACGACCAGAGCTTTGCTAAAAGAGCATGTGTGGATGATTTGGTTATCGCAAGATTGAGCTGTCATGAACCAACGATATTGAACAGACTACAAAGCTCCCTACGCCAAACTGATGGTGCCAAAACAAAGTATCTTAACGCCATCTTAAGATCTTGAGGAAAACCCATATTAATGCATTTTTATGGAAAGGGACTCCTCCATTTTACTAAAATCACACTAGATGGAAAGGTGATTGATTTTTAAAACGAGATGAAGTACTTAGGAGTGACTTTTGACAAGAAACACTCTTTTTTTAAACACTCACATGATACTCACTTAACACACAGAGCTACTCGTGATTTATACGCCTGTCAACGACTTCATGGTTAAACGTGGGGTCTCAAGAAAAAAAAATTGGTACAGTGAAACTTCCCTAAATCGAAACGTTAAGGGACTGGAATTTCACTTTGAGTTACGGAAAATTCGAGTTATAGAGATCAAAAACTAAGAAGAATGCATCGAGAAATCACGAAAAGTACTCCGAGTTATAGAGAAGTTCGAATTAGGAAAGTTTCACTGTATATTGGACATTCTTAACCATTGCTTATGGCCACAATTCTTAACCAGCAGATGATACACTGATGCGTCCAAACAAGATGGATGGGCTAGACGAACTGATGGGTCAAAAATTGAGATACGAAAGCAAGGATGTATGGCCCCAGATTCTTAAGAGCTCTTCCAAAGGATTATACTTCAACCATATTCTAAGAGGATATATGGGTATGTGTCTGGGAATGTCTTTGAACGAAAACTTTGGGACCACATATCTATTTACTCTCAGAAAATGAACCGGCATTAAGACCAACATTAAGACTCTTCAACGTATCTGTTTATTCTCAGAAAATGAAGCGGCATTAAGACCTACATTAAGACTCTTCAACATATGGCCTTCATTGCAGACTAGTTTTTGATGATGTAAAATCACTGAATCCATTGCCACCAAGCAAAAATATAGAATTATGATGGTTACCAGAGCGTGAAGGGTTTGAAAGCAACACAAAGGCAGACTATCCTGACTAAAGGGCCAGTCCCTCACTGGCTCCGTGAACCATTTTGTAGCTTGTACAAAAGGAAAGGCCCTGAGAAAACAGAAAGTTTATGTGCCACTGACAAATAAGCGGCATTCAGACTCTTTAAGAGGACTTTGATGCCAGACTGATGCTTTGGAACGAAACAATAATAAAGAATTATGCTGGTTACCAGGGCATGTTGTGTTTGAAAGCAGCACACAGAAAGACTGTCTTGCCAAAAGAAGAGCATCTTGGTCCCTCATTGGCTCCCTGAAACATTTTGTAGCCTGTTTAAAGTTGAAAAGGTTAGGAACTGAGAAAACAAAAAGTTTCTGTGCCACTAGAAAAATTGTAACGGTCTGAGGCAAGTAAAGACATTTATGGCTCCCAACAGAAATAAAACAAATATCTTTTTCAAGCTAACCAAATCCAACCTTTAACTTCTAACAGGTTATTTTACAGGTCACAGTGGTCTCAGATGATATTTCAAAAAGATGTCTATCTTAAGTAAATGCCTGCAGGTTTTGCCGGGAGAGGTGAGAGACTCCAGAACATATTCTTTGCTAGAGCCAGGCAATCTGAAAACTTAGAACTCTCTTCTAAGGTGAGGCCATCAGAGGTATTGATTATCAAGCCAGAAAAGTTGCTGAAATTCTTAAAAAGCTTGCACTTGTAAAATTGCACTGAAAAGCGCGAAAAATAACCATTCTTCTGGATTTTTTAAAGAAAATCTACAGCAATAATCCAACCGATTCTTTTTATCAGTGATAATACACATTTTTAAGAATGTGTAGATTTTTTTTTGGTAAAAAAAAGTAATCCTGTGGTGCGTAAAATACTGCAAATAAAAGGCATCATCGTAATAATAAAAAGAAGATTATTAAGGTGGGACATAACATTAGCAGCAGAGAAAACAAAACTTTTTTTAAAAATGCATAACTCAGTCAAAAACAAACATTTTTCCAAAATTTTCACTCCAACATGGTTTTATAGAGCTCCAAACTGGCGGCAGAGAAAAAAAATGGGGCCTCGTTGTTGCAGCGTTGGGAGTCGCAAAAAATGTCCGATCTGGAAAAAAATTACTTTTTTAATTCTAAGCAAAATTGGTTATCGTATGACAGGAGGTTTTTTTAAAATTTTTGGTGATGTTCCAAATTTGAAAGTGTGTTTTTTTCGAAAAAAATATTGATTTTAAAAATTCAAAGCGAATCAAGTTTAAAAAATAAAAAAAAAAATAATAAAAAATTCGTCAAAAAATGAACCCGCTAGTGCCGCAACCAGTACGAAAAACATAGTTTCGAGATAATCGCGTTCATATTTTGTGAACAAAGAATAGTACAAAGAAAAATAAACATGCGCTCTCACTAATTCGGCTGTAACTTTTGAAGCCGTAGGAAATTTTTTGAATTTTTCCATGAAAATTTTTTTCTTAGAATTTTAAGAATATTTACTTAAATACAAAATTATAAAAAAAATCGATTTCAAACAACGGCCAATGTTATGTACCCCTTAAACTGGATAGTATAGGCTAGTGAATAAGCGATTTTGAAAATATCGATTTTTGAAAAAATGCCGGACATTTGAATTTGGGTCTATGAAATAACTCCCACGAAATAAGTCCCACTTTTAAAAACGAAATAAGTCCCACCAAAAATTGCTATTTTGAAAGTGGGAGTTATTTCGTTTTTAAAAGTAGGACTTATTTCGTCAATTGGTGGGACTTATTTCGTTACGCGTTTTTATTTTAAGTGAGACTTATTTCGTTTTGAGTGGGAATAAATTCGTTTTGTAAAGTGGGAGTTATTTCATACATTACATTCCGTAAAAGGGACAACCATAATTTTTTTGTCCTTATCTCTCATGGCTCTCTTTTTTTGTTTATTGATTACTTTATACTTACTATAATAAAAAAACTTTAAAGAAATGTGTACAAATAGGTACCGAACTTAACTACTGGAAAAACAATATTAAAAAACTTGTTGACGTAATTACGTATGTATGTGTTTTATTATATTTTTAGTAGGAAATTGGAATTCGTGTTCCATGTTTTCTAATATCACCATTACAAAATACAACTAATCCCAATGCCACGTTAAAACTATAATACCGTCTACCATGCACTGGATCTTCAAGCCATTTATAAAGGTCGATAATTTTAATCTGATGGTCCTTCCGAAACGGTTTCCATCTTAATAATAAGAACAATTGATCTGTACTTAATCCGTTTATGAATCCAAACGTTGTTACAAGTAGGCGTTCTCTATACGTTTCTTGACCGAAAAAAGAATTAATAATAAATTCTGGAACTCTATCAAAATTCGTAATATCCATTCCATTAAGAAGCCTTCAGCAAGCTTGTATACGATTTTTCTTTATTATTCCTCTGCTTTGATTATTCATATTATTCGACGTGTGTTTTTTTCGAAGAGCCAAATACTTCTTATTTGAAATCGCATTAAACAGTGAAAAAGTGGGACTTATTTCGTTTATGAAAGTGGGACTTAATTCATTTAAGAAATATATTATTCAAGGGGGAGTTATTTCATTTTGAGTGGGAGTTATTTCATTTCAAGTAAATTTTTAAATCATTTCATTTTGGTGGGACTTATTTCGTTTTCAAAAGTGGGACTTACTTCATGGGAGATATTTCATTTTTTTAGCAATTTTTGGTGGGACTTATTTCATTTTTAAAAGTTGGACTTATTTCATGGGAGTTATTTCATAGACCCTTGAATTTACAAACGATTTTTAGACAAAAATACGACCTTATATCGCCGATTAAAAAAAAAACTAAGCAACTAAAAAAAAACCCTTTGATAAAGACTAGGTAATAATGTGTAGAATGAACACGAAAAAGATAGTTGAAATCAGTTCATTAATTTTCGAGATATCTTGTCGAATCGACTTCAAAAACATGACTTCGAGAAAAACGCTTTCGAAAACTGATTTCGTTTGAAACCATTCCGAACGCCTTAACTAAATCGAAATAACCTGGACTAAATTGCATGTGTCTTTCACCAGACATTCTTAGGCTCATGTCAGAGTAAGCGCTGTAAGCGTTGCGATGCTTGAAGCTTTGCTGTTAAATGGTAAAAGCAATGCTTTTTTATGTCAGAGTAAATGCGTTTTTTTATTACTAGAAATGCTGAATAATTAATTTTTATACTTTTATACAAATTATTTCAAGCATTTATTTAACGCTTGAAGCTTTCAAAGTAGCTTCATGTAGCTGTTATCATGACTTTTACTTTGACAACTTTTGAATTTTTTCATAGAAAATCACAGGCAAAGCTTTGTAGCTTCGAGTAGCTTTATAGCATCGCCTCGCTTGTAGTGTTCACTCTGACATGAGCCTTAATAGGTTAAGCTTAAGAGGTTTAAAACCAAAAATTCATGAATTTCGAAATAAATCTATATAATAATATTTTATTACCGTTATTTTATTACGTTTATTACCGTTATTACCGCGTACATCCTTCGTAAATCTTGTTATTAACCAACATACTGGATTAAAAACCATCGAATTTTGAATATTAGCCGTACTTGCTCTTGAATTCGAAAAGTAGACTTACTGTTTTTTTAATGAATTCTAACTGAATTTTAGAGTTCTGAATGATTGAATGACTGGTATCTTCACGTGCAATAATGGGTTAATAAGGGACATTAGGAAACCATATTTATTGGATAAAAATTTAAATTTAAATGTCTTAATCACTTTATTATCAGCTTTATTCGAATATTCAAGGTTCGGAAATGTTCGATGATTCACTCATAAATAAATGCTTTTAATGATGCGACATTCTTTATTTAAAGAAAGCCAAAAAATTCAAAATTTTTTCTCGAACAACCCGCAATTAGGTTTGACCACTCTACACCCAAAACAACATCGTGTTAAAGAGACAATTCATTTCATATGTCGGTCACACAGTTAAGTTGTGTTGTAATCACCCTGCGAACGTGTTCTTCTACAGTTTCGAACTGTATAAATTCAAAGCAAATGTGCACCACTACAACTCTAACTTTGCACCTAACCCCATTAACCCTCTTCCGAACTAATACAATAAAAAAATTAACTTAAAGTTGAGCAATAAAAGTTTCACTTTCGGAATCATGCCCTGAAATCAACCCCCCCTTTCAATGGAATAAGTAAATAGAAGAAGAAGAAAAAGAAGAAGAGAAAAAAAACTAGCTTTAACTACTCGCTTGTATGATATGTATGAAGCATTAGTTGTAATACGCTGTGAAAGTAAATTAGATGTATTCTACAGCACCAGTAGCAGCACTAGAATCATAATCATCAGCATCATTATCATCACCATTATCAACAACATTAGCCACCAACACAGCGCGTGTGCCATTGAGGCTGTCAGCTTCGTTGCTCTCATACATCATAGCGTAAAAGAAGTTAATGATATACGAAGATATAACACGTAATAAAAGAAAATTTCGCATGACTAGAGATGATGACGTTTATATCGCATGGCTGAGACCAAACGGACAACAATGCCTGATAACATTGATATAGACAACAATGTGTGGGAACATGTGGTGCGGTTTTGTTGCTAACGCATGAGTTGAGGGTGTAGCAAATGAGAAAAATAAAAACAATATTAAAACAATAGAAGCGAAATGATTTTGAGTAAATGGTAGAAACTGCTCAATGATTGCTAAAGTAAAAAATAAACAAAAACAAAAAAAAAAATAAAAAATCAATGCTGGTTACAACAGGCAAACATTGACAAACCGCAAAAGTCAAGCTTCAAAGGGTTGGCAGCAATTCGAAGGGCCCAAATCTTCTTGTCCTTGTGCCACATCAAAAGCACACAAGTAGCAGAACGAGTAGAAAAAAGCAAACAAACTTGTTTGAATTGAATGAGTTTCGCGCTAAGCATCTACAAAAAATACAAAAACAAAAAGAAAAAAAAAACGAAACGAAAAATTATATCAAAAATCCCAAAACAAGCATCATGAAGAGAGTTCTTTTCAGTTTCACTGCCTGTAGCTAGTTAGTTTAGCATGTTGAATCTTAGCGCCCAACACTTGGGCCTTAAAAATGAAAAGCGCAGCGTCAGCACACTTTGAGTGGTACGCATTTAATCTGGTAACATGGAACATGGAGCGTGGAGTGTTGAGTGTTGAGTGCCTGCAAATCTGACAGTGATGAGAAAAGTTTTGCCATGTTTTTCATTTTCATTTTTATTCCGCTGGCTTGTATTTTCTTTTGCCGCCTTCGAGTTTTTTTTTTTTTTTTTTTTTGTTTTACTTATCTTTTATGTCTTACTTTTATGATTTTTCTTACTTATGCCGGAGAATATCATGAAACAAAAAACAAGAGACCCAGATAAGATTGTTGCTTTAGCTGTTGGTACTACGTTGGCGACAGTTGTTGCAGCAGCTCCTAAAAGGCGCCTACATTTATTTTTGTAGCCACATCTTTTTTGCAACACTCAAGCGACGCATTAATTTCAACCAATTTAACTGGTTCGTTCAAATCTCAGCCCTTCCTGCCTACCCACACTCTAACAAACTCACTTTTTGCGCCATCAAAGCAACATATAAAAAAACGCAGCCCGTAGGAAGTTGTTTTCTACGACATAGCCTGGCAAGGACATTCTCGATTGCTTTGTCATCCTTTTTTTTTGTTTCTTCTTGGTTTTTTTTTTTTTGTTTTTTTGTGTTTTTGGTTTTTTTTTTGTTGTATAGCCCATTTCTTGCCATGTTCAGTTTTCCTGTTTCTAGTTTGTTGTCTAAAAAAATGCTAAAAATATCTGCGAAAAAATATAAAAAACGAAACTAAAATGGTTTCCCACTCAGTTTCACAGTTTGCAGCCTCGTTGGTTGGTTAAAATAGCAACAAACACCAGTCAGTCAACAGCTAAAAGCAGCAGCAGCTGGCTTGACATTCATACGTAGCTAGTGCGTTTTGCCAGCTACAAATTTTTTTTTTTTGGCCAACTACGCAGGAATGTAGGTTTGTTTGTATGTCGATGTATGTGTAACAATATTTTTTCGCATATGTCATGAAAAGTTGTTAGTTTAGCATCTGAGTGGAAAAGTTTTGAAATGTTCATTAATCAATCGATTCAACTTTGACTGATTGCAAACATATCTATTTTTTTCAATATTTCTTATTTTTTTTTTTTCTCCATTTAATATACTCTACATATTGAGTTTCCTAACCGTGGGGGGAGTTGAACTTATTTTGATTAGAATCGATTTGTAGCGTTTTCTGAGTGTTGCTAACAACAACAAACAGTGCAAAAAGCTTATAAGTCAAAATTTATAAATTGAATACTAAGCTTCAGGGCAATTTTTTTCATATAAGACATGTGTTAGGTAGACATGTGCTGTGAAGAAGGCATGCGAACTCATATCTTATTCGAGGCATACATTTACATAAGAAACACATTAAAATAGAAGCAGGATTAGGAAATAAATAAATCAACACTTATGAAGTATATTTAAAATATAAATATATTTTTGCCAAGCACGGTAGTAATGAAACTTTCGAGCGGAAAAAGTGGATACCTTACTGTGGTTAAATAATTTTTTTTTTTATACAAAGTCATGTAATCTCATAGAGACTGTGGAGAAATAAAACTCTTGTAATTTTAGTAGAAAGAATTAGAAATTAAAATAGTTTTAATTACAAAATTATAGAAATTCTTAGACAATTCTCATCAGTACCTGTACCAAATTCATTATAAAACATAATTTACATCACATTCGGAATATTTATCATACCATACCCTTAACATAATACCTACCTTACTGTATATAATCATCATACTACATTCATCATAGCTATCTATCAACATAACACATGGTGCAATAATTTCCGAGACTAACAAGTAGGCGGCACCTCTAATTATATATCGATATAAGATTTCGATAGTTTCAAACTTCAAACAATACGTGTCAAAATTTCATGACAATCTAACGTTTAGTTCAGAAGTTGCAGTTTTTTAAGTGACGCTACTTTTGATATATTCAAAATAATGGATTCAAAGCAATTCTGTGTTGATTTATCACTGTTTTTTTATGGAAAAAAATACCGTCCATGTTGAGCGAGCAATGGCTTCGAAAGTGTTATTCGGGCTCTGCTCCGTCAAAAGCAACTATTTGCCGATGGTATGCTGAGTTTCATGCTGAGCGTTCAGGACGCTCAAATGAGACAATTGTTCTACAAAGCATAAAAAAGTACACAAAATAGTATTGGCCGACCGTAAAGTGTAGGTGCGCTAGCTAACTGAACCTCTGAAGATATCGAAAGGCAGTGCGGGAACAATATTATAGGAACATTTATCAATGAGAAAGCTGCTTTCTAAATGGGTGCCACGTTTTATCAATGCACCGTGTCACAAATCGATGAAAACGATGGCGAAAATCTACGAATTGGGCTTTGAATTGCTTCCTCATCCACCGCATTCGCCAGATTTGGCCCCCATCCACTACTGGCTCTTTGCTGATCTCAAAAAAATGCTTGCCAGCAAGAGATTTGGCTCCAATGAAGAGGTGACGACTGAAACTGAAGTTCGTTTTTTGAGGCGAAGTTCAAATTGTTCTACAAAACCGGTGTTGAAAAGTTAGAAAAGCGGTGGAATGAATGTATTGCTCTTGAAGGAACCTATGTTGATGAATAAAGCAGAATATTTGCACAAAAAAGTTATATTATTACTTCGTCTCGGGGCTTATTGGACCATGTGTTAGCTATCTAACCATATCCGTCAAACTGTACTAATCAATTAACATCTCTTGTAACATGCTCATTATACCAAACCCATCATATTTCACCTATCATACCAATCATTACATAACATATGAATCGTACTACAGCCATCATAACACCCAAGTCGACTCTCATATTGACACTTTTGCTACAGCATTCTTGACTTATGGCCACAGTGGTGGCACTTAATCGATATGTTGTCAACCGGAACATGATCGAGAACGCCATTGGCAAAACTCAACAAATCCAGAAATGTCAGACTTGTACTGGACGCATATCTGGTCTTTATCGGTGTCATAGCGGTCGGCAGTATTAATATAGGCTCGTAGGTATATAATGATATGTTAAGGTCATGCTGAGGAAAAAACTCTGTACGGTAATGTTCGAGCACAACTTAATTAACCCAGATGATAGCAACAGTACGTTAAAATTAACTTCTAGGAACATCAATAGTCGGGGGTAAGAATATGGAGACCTTAACCAACATTTATATCGGTTTAAAACACGAGGAACAAAGATCCCACCGAAAATCCATTTGAGATGAGTTTCAACAATCGTCTATTAGGGGCACATCTGGAGGCAGCCAAAATATGAGTTTGCGGTTACGGCAATTCTTGAAGCAACAGCAAGTGCCAGAGTGCATAACTCCGTCAGAGTTCGTAAAGATCAAGAACAACGTCCAGGACGAGATAAAAAGAATCATAAACTTGGCACATCTCACTTGAGTTGCCCAAGAACTTCCAGTAATATCGCGAAACTTTAAAGCTATTCCATAAAAGACAAGCAAATACAGTAACGACTCCCGAAAACCACCAAACGAAAACGTGAAATAAGACTCGAGTACAGAAACTGTCTTCTAGAGCTCACACAAGACCAAAAAAAAAAAAAAAACTAGTAAGGTATATCTTCGACTGGCCGAAGTTAAAATACCCCCACGGACGATTCGTAATGGTACAACATTTTAAATTGCAGCTCTTTTTTATGAGACTTCAAAAATTTTACTATTTTGATGACGTCTAAAATATATTCATATAAAATTATTTTCCTGCAAAGTAAAGACAAGCCTCTTTATAAATTTTTCAAGTAGGGGTTGTATGGGAGGTAAGCGTGTTCTTGAGTGGTTAATACCAATTTTTATAACACGCTTCAATTTTGATATAATATACACAAATACCCAATTTCAGTTCTGTAGCTTAAATATTAGCCTATTTATAGAGTTTTCAATGTTATGGGTTGTATGGGAAGTGGGCGTGTTCGTCGGTGGATGACGCCCATTTTTATAACATGTCTTAATTTTTACATAAAAATAATAAATATCAAATTTTATTTTTGTAGCTTCAACAGAAGCCTACTTATATAATTTTCAATTTTGGGGTTGTATGGGAGGTGGGCGTGTTAGTGCGTGGTTAACGCCCATTTTTCTCTCACGTCTTAATTTTTATATAAAAATAGTAAATATCTAATTTAATTTTTGTAGCTTCGACACCAGCCTCTATATAAAGGTTTCAATATCAGGGTTGTATGGGAGGTGGGCGTGTTAGTGGGTGGATGACGCCCATTTTTCTAACATACCTGAGTTTTGTCACAGACTACACACATACCGAATTTAAGTTTTGTAGCTTCAATATTTGCTTCTTTATGGAGTTTTCAATTTTGGGGTTGTATGGGAGGTAGGCGTGGTTTTCATCCGATTTAGCCCATTCTCGAACTTGATCTTTGTTTTATAGAAAAAAGCTTAAATATCGAATTTCACTTTGATAGCTTTACAATTACGGCTGTAATCGTGTCCACAGACGGACAGACAGACGGACAGACGGACAGACGGACAGACGGACAGACGGACAGACAGACGGACATGGCTAAACCAACTCAGGTGGTGATGCTGAGCAAGAATATATATACTTTTCTATACCTACCACACCTCCTTATGGGCGTTACACACGTCGTGACAAAATTAATATACCCCTTACGCAGTACGCGTGGGGGTATAAAAAAGTGCACCGGACACTATCATCGAATTCTCAACATTTTTGGAAGGCAATTTCGAAGAACGTTTTGTTTTTTGTTCGTACGGGCCGAACTTAAGGGTTCAGTCTTTTTAAATGTTTCATCATATTTTCGGCATTAACAGTCCGATCGTCAGGTATGATATATCGATATATCGTTACATTAGAAGATTAAGGCCCGTTAACTGATTTCAATTTTTAAAAAGGTTAGCTTAAACAAAGTTTTAAATGCCTAAACCTCAGTTTAAATTTTAACGCCGATAACTTATCTCAAAAAATCAAAGTTTAACTTGATGAGGCAAGTTTAAATTTAAGCACAGAAATTCTAGGTTTAAAAAATTTAAGCTTAGAGTTTGGAACATTGGAAATATTCCCATTAATAAACAAAAAATAAAAAAATTAAAAAATCATACTTCAAAAATTCAAAATAATAAACAAAAAAAAAACATATTTAAGTTTTAAAAAAAAAATATTCCAATGAAACTGACAATTTGCATTATTTTATCAAAAATGTTTGAAATATTTTGATGTTCTACGTCAAAGTTGTAGAATTTTTACTACAGTGCCGCTCAAATATGTTTTTTAATCTCAGTTTAAATTTTTAAACAGAGTTTAAGTAAACTGCCGATACAAATGAGATAAGTTACGAAAATAATTTTAACTGTGTTTCAAATTTAAACTCTGTTTACGAAATCTGAGGTTAGAAATTTAAACTTCGGAGATCAGTTAACGGGCCTAAAGCTCGCAAAAAAAACACTTGTTTTTACCTGTATGGTAAATGTACCATCCAGAAGAGTCAACCGGCGAAGATTGAGTCATGGAGAAAGGTTGTCAGTAAGTTCTGAAAAATTTGTCTGAAAAGAAAGCTATACTTGATGCAATCGTTGAAGTGAAATCAGATGAAATACTGCGAAATATTGATGATAATAGATAAAGGAATTCGGTGAAAATCTTTTGAGAGTTAGACGCACTGAAGTAACAACAATTCAGTCAATTTACTCGCAGTACATATAGATGGAGTTCGATAAGGTTTTCAATGGTCAAAACAAGACGAAAAGCCACACAAAGTTGAATGAGGCCGAGAACAAGAACTTAGACGAGGTAACAGCATTCAACAAACAAGGAAAATGAAAAAAGTTTTATTTGAAATGGAAAAAGTTTTTTTTGAAATAGAAAAGTTTAATTTGAATTGGAAAAAGTTTAATTTGAAATGGAAAAGGTTGAATTTTAAGTTAAAAACCTGTAATGAATCCGCTAGTGCCGCAGCCAGTACGAAAACATGGTTTTGAGATAAACGCGTTAAAAGTTTGTGAACAAAGAGAAAAAAATTAAACGAAAATTAAAAATGCGCTCTCACTAATCCGGCTGGCATTTTTGAACCCGTAGGAATTTTTCCATGAAATTAGAAAAATAGAATTATAAATTCTTGGAATCTTAAGAATATTAACTAAAATACAAAATTATAAAAAAAGTTCATTTAAAAAAAAACGGCCAATGTCATGTACCCCCTTAAATTGTTTAGCTTTACCTGTCATTTAAAAGTTAGAATTTCTCCCTTCAACTTATTAGTACCTGACAGATGTTAAGGCAAGAATTTTGTTTGCTAATCTTTTCTCTAATGAATGTTTTTCTATTCGAAAAGTAATTCTTAAATGGACGTATACGACTTCTTGGGTTTCTTAAGACTTCAGTTTTAAATTAAAATACTTCGATATATCAACGATATAAAGAAACATATGCTTATCACATTAATATTGAATTATGATTATTTTATGGCGATACTTTTTTCTAATTTTACTTACGTCATTTGCTTGAAAAAAATTTACAAGTTAAAGTAAGTTTGCAACAGTTTTAAGAGTTTGCTGTTAGTAAAACGATTGCTCAGAGTGAAACTGTCTTATTCTTCTGCACAGCAAATATGACAAAGTGGCAAATTAATATCTAGTTGCTAAAGTTCATTTAACTAAGCTTGTGCAAATTAAATTGAAGCTTCTGTGATTTAATTGAAGAATTATTTATGCCAAAAATTTTGTGAAGTTTTATAACAAAAGTTGTTGCGCAAAGTTTGCGCATTTTTATAATGAGTTGGTTTTGCGTGTTTGACAGATGTCAAAGTCATAACCTTAGTAGATATTGACATACGAAAGTTATTAAAATTGTCATGTCTATGGAAAATAAAATATGAAGGCAGATTTTCGCACAGGGGGCTCTTATCGAGAATCCTTTACTGGCATCATAATGTTTCAAGGTTGAATTTTTTTTTTATTATTAAAAATTTTGCATAAAATAATTTTTACGGAGAAACAAATTATTAGAAAAACTGTCACGTTTTATATACAATCATAAAGCACTCATACCCATTTAAAAAGTACTACATTTTAAAATTCTTTTCCAGCAATTTCTTTCTGAATATTTTATTTGAATTTGTTGATTGCGTGAATTTGTTTGTTCAAATTCTTTGAATTTTTTGCGTTTTATTTTTCATAAAACAAAAATTTTAAATTCCCTATAAATTCCCCTACATTTAGCCCAGCATTTAACATATTTGTTTTCACTTGTGCTGTGTCGCAAATATTGAAACACAAATGCTCAATCACGCGCCTTAAGTAAACTCCCAAGGAACAGCATTAAATAAGTTATGATTTTGGGAGTTTCTATTTCTGTTCTGTGTTTTTTTTTTTTTTTTTGTTTTTATAAACATGCATATTAGAGTCAAGAAACACGCTTTTGCATTGATTTAATGTTGGCCAAAGCAATATTTAAGAATGTTATTACCTAGAAATACCCAAAGGAACCCAAAGAGCAGAGGTTACCCAAAAAGCAGCCAAAGTAATCAGAACAAAAATTACACACTCAGCTTCATACACAGACACACATAAACACCTTGATACGTATGTTTTGAGAAGCCCAACACACAAATTGAGGCAGCAAAACGCATGCAACATACACACACACACACACACACACACACACACACACACACATGCAACACATTCAACACCAATGAGCCTTGATTTATGTTTATTGCATAGCCATAAATGTTTGTCTACATTAAGTTTGGCCTTCATTTTCCGGTTTTACTCTTGCTTTCTGCTGTTTTTCTGTTGCTATACTGTAGTTGATGCTGCTATCTGCTGTGTCCTTTCTTCATACTGCCGATTTGTTTGAGCCTTAGCAAGTTATTCCCACATCCAATTTTGGCCAACAATTTATAATAACACCTTCAACGCAACGCTTTTCTCACACAAACTTAAGCAGACCAATTTAGTTGATGTTAATGTTGTGTTGGTTGGTTGGTTGGTTGGTTGTTGGTGGTAGCAGTGGCGTCTCACCTTCATGCAAACTTTTGCCCACATATCTGCGTATAATGTAGCTGCCAAGTTTAATAACAAAAAAACAACAACTGCGACAAGGACAAAGTTGAGACTCGACTTCATTTTGGTCTATCATAAATAACTCTTAACTGATTTCACATTAATAACAATTTGTTGTAACAAGTTGGCAACTCAGTCGCCATCAACTTCGACGCCCAGTAGCAGCCTTAACACGCGGCAACATTTGTTGCTTGATTGTCATATCCGAAGAACTGGTAAACATATTGAGTCTCACAGCATCATCATTATCATCAGCATCATCAACATCAACATCATTAGGAACATCAGCAACAGCAAAGTCGACAAAACAACAAAGGCAGCATCCATGTTGTTGTAATACTATGTTGCTACTAACATGTAACATCAAATAGTTTTTATCACTTTTCCAACATGCATTAGACACATCAAAAGCGCGCCCCATTAACTTGTATCTTGTATCTACTATCTGACATCTGCCGATTTGCAGATACATTTTGTTCGGCATAAACTATTAATACAAAAAATATACTCCAAAATCACCGACAAATCTTCTTCTCATTAATTAATTTGCTCGTCTGCCAGCACACAGACTGTGTGTTGCTGGTTGATGCTTATAAAATGTTGTTGCTGTATCTCAATTAGTGCGCCACACACAGTGTCTGTTGCTGTTGTTGCTGCTGGAGGGCGGCAGCAGTGGTCGTAGTGTATGCAACGCTTTTGCGTCTAAGATAAAACTACATGCTTTTAGCTTTTGGAAAGCTAATAGTTTTTCCACGGAAATTTGGTTTTTATTTTATTTGAAATTTGTTTTGTTTTAACTAAATGTTATGATCACTTAAGTGTACATTTAAAATATTAATTTGACATACATGAATGATAAAAATAATTTCAAATATAAAAATAGTCAACATCAGATATTGAAGTGGCATCAGCAACTAGTAGCAGTTTAATAGAAAAATAATAATTTAAGGCATCAATTACTTCACTATTTTAACTTTTGTGTTGACTAACACAGATTAAGAATTAAAATTTCTTAAAATAATCCTTGCTTAATCCTCAATGATCATGAAAAGAGTTGACAAGTAAACAAGTTTTTAAAACAGCCGCACAAAGGCCGAACAACAGGAGTTGGCAGGACATTTCGGCCTCATAAAGACCGAACGTAGGGTATAGTTGTCTATTTGGCTGAAATAAACTGCAAACGCCCGAAGTACGGCTAATGTACACCGTTTTTTTTAACCTCTTTGAAAAGTCTTGGAATAATTCGTTAACCAATCTGTGGACTAATTTTTGTCAATCATTTTTTTATTAGAATTGATAAACAAAAAAAACAAATTGGCCATTTCAGCCCTTGAAAGGACTTTCACCGAGCTTCTTATGATCAATTGTGTTGTGTGTGTTATTAAATGTTTGCACACAATTGACCGAGAACTGGACCTACATGTTTTATGCCGACTCCGAACGGCTTAAGTTCATGTTCTCAAGAAGCTTTACATGGCATTGTTTACTCTCCGAGGTTTGCCATTGTCTGCAGAGAGGTGGTAAAAGAAAAATTTTTTATTGAAAAAAACTTTTCGCCGCGGCTGGGGATCGAACCCGGGCTCCGAGCATGCTTAGCCAAACACTTTACCTGCATGCCACGGTCACCGAAGTGATCTTTTGTTACATGGTCAAAAATCTTGGAATAATTGTTTAACCAATCTTTGGACTAATTTTTGTCAATTTTTTTTTTTATTAGAATTGATACTTTACAATAAAATTAAAATTTTTTTAGTCAAGGTGCAGCTTTCCGCTCCACCCATCACGTCTGCATTTAATAAATTGGGAATACAATTTTAATTTTAGTACCTTAGGTTAAAAATTTAATACAAAATAACTAAAAGGTTATCAAACTTTATTTTGCTTAAATTTTGTTCATGCTCTAGCAAGCAACAGATTAGCCTGAGGTAAGAACTCGCGATATTAATGCGATGGTTGTCGCAGTCCGCGGTTCGATCCTTAATTGTGGTAAAAAATTAAAATGCTGCACAATAGAATTTTTACATAAAATAATTAATATTATAAGATTATAATAATATAAAAATAATAAAACGAAACTAAACACGGTCTGGCTGAGGATCGAACCAGGGTCACTCGATTCATCAAATCCAATCGAAAATTACCAACTGAGCCATGGAATAAAATTTTTTGTGTACTTCAATGCTTACGAAATTTAAAATCTAAACCGATAAGAGTTTAAAGTTTAAATTTTAAAACAATGCGAGACTAAAACGTGGTTTTAGTATTTGACGTGGTTTCAATATAAATACAAGATTTTTAACCGAGTACATAAGCGAACATTTTAAGTGTATGTTCTCAACAAGAAGTAAAAAATTACGGTTATTTTCTTGAATCATAGAAGAAAGAAAATTAGCACTTTCTCTTAGCTTACAGAAGCAAGCTGAAAGCAATATCGAGGCTGCTTTACACGAGTTTGAACCTTTTAAGATGGGACATAACATTAGCGGCAGAGAAAACGGACCTTTTTTAAAAAAATTCATAACTCAGTCAAAAACAAAAATTTTTCCAAAATTTTTTTTATTATTGTAGAGAATTGAAAAATTAAAAAAAAAATATATTTTTCACTCCAACATGGTTTTATACACGGTTAAAAATCTTGGACTATATTTTAAACTTTTTTGGATTACATATAGGACACGACCAAAAAAAGATTATTTTTTAATCCAATGAAAAGTTTTAAATTTTTCCACCAGAATCCAAAAAGGATTTATTTTTAATCCGCAAAAAGTTTAAAATTTCTTAATCCAAAAAGGAATACTTGTTAACCCACAGAAAGTTTAAAATATTATAATCCAAAAAGGATTAGATTTTAGTCCAAAAAAGTTTAAAATATTGTAATCCGAAAAGGATTACTATTTAATCCACAAAGGTTTAAACACTGCTTACTTACACTGTAGTATTAGTAGTTTTAAATCTTACACCTGAATTACAATGCGGAAGTGGCAGCGTCAGTGGCAGTGGCATTGATCAGCTGATATTTTAGGAATACTGTTGTTCAATGGTGAAACTAACATAGCAGCAGTGGCAGTTAGCAGTACTGCCGAGGTTAGCCCTATTTCTAAATTCACTGCCAACATGCAAATAATTAAACTACTAAGAAAAATTCCACATTCACTGCTTTTGATGCTGACGCTGAACTGCTAAAATGTAATTTGCAGGCAGTAAAATACGAAACAGCTGATCACTGCCGCTGACACTGACACAGCTGCTGCCACTGCGACTGCTGCATTGTAATTCAGCTATTGTAATTCAAAAATAGTCTTAAACTTAAACTTTTTCGGATTAAAAAAAATTAAACTAAAATATGGAATAAAAAAATAGTACGTTTAGGATTAAAAATTCCTTTAAACCAAAGTATGGATTAAAAACTAGTCCAAAATTTTTAACCGTGTACAAATAGATATCTGAACTCTTCAAGTGCAGAAAAATATGTTTGTTATTGCATGGAACTGTCATGGAATGTGTTAATAAGATAAGATGATCCGATAAGCCGTTGAACATCACATTGAAAAAAGGTACCAAAAAAGTATCCATCTCATAATACACTCATGTCATTAGAAATGAAAAAAAAAACTAAAATATTATGAAATATAATATTTTAAATATTACGATATATATTAAAGCTTTTTTAAATTTTAAAAACCATTTCACATTTTTGGCTGTAAAAGTTAGGTTGAGGATCGCATAAATTTTATTTACTTGAAAGTCAACATAAATCCAAGTCAATCCTTTGGGTAGTACTTGAGATAAGTATCGTGAAGACCATGATTTTGAAAAACATGATTTTTTTAGAAAAGGCTTAACCAAACCACAATTTTTCGGGTTATATATTGAAAAGGTGGCGGCCATGAAGTGCGAGTGTGGGGCATGGAAGCCAAAAAATTGCGGTAGCCCGAGTTCAATGCTCACATTTGGTAGAATGTTTTTTAATTTCTGATCGGCCGTCACCTCTCTGCAGGCAATGGCAGAATCACCAGACAATAACCATCAGAGAGTAAATAATGTCATGGAAAGCTTCCTGAGAACATGAACATTAGCCATTTGAATCATAAGAAGTTTGGTTAAAGTACCTGTACTGTAAAGTATCAGTAAAGTATCAGTATCTGGTACTGGTACTGGCACTGATACTGGTGCTGGTGCTGGCACTGGTACTGGTGCTGGTACTGGTACTGGTACTGGTACTGGTACTGGTACTGGTACTGGTACTGGTACTGGTACTGGTACTGGTACTGGTACTGGTACTGGTACTGGTACTGGTACTGGTACTGGTACTGGTACTGGTACTGGTACTGGTACTGGTACTGGTACTGGTACTGGTACTGGTACTGGTACTGGTACTGGTACTGGTACTGGTACTGGTACTGGTACTGGTACTGGTACTGGTACTGGTACTGGTACTGGTACTGGTACTGGTACTGGTACTGGTACTGCTACTGGTAGTGGTACTGGTACTGGTACTGGTACTGGTACTGGTACTGGTACTGGTACTGGTACTGGTACTGGTACTGGTACTGGTACTGGTACTGGTACTGGTACTGGTACTGGTACTGCTACTGGTACTGCTACTGGTACTGGTACTGGTACTGGTACTGGTACTGGTACTGGTACTGGTACTGGTACTGGTACTGGTACTGGTACTGGTACTGGTACTGGTACTGGTACTGGTACTGGTACTGGTACTGGTACTGGTACTGGTACTGGTACTGGTACTGGTACTGGTACTGGTACTGGTACTGGTACTGGTACTGGTACTGGTACTGGTACTGGTACTGGTACTGGTACTGGTACTGGTACTGGTACTGGTACTGGTACTGGTACTGGTACTGGTACTGGTACTGGTACTGGTACTGGTACTGGTACTGGTACTGGTACTGGTACTGGTACTGGTACTGGTACTGGTACTGGTACTGGTACTGGTACTGGTACTGGTACTGGTACTGGTACTGGTACTGGTACTGGTACTGGTACTGGTACTGGTACTGGTACTGGTACTGGTACTGGTACTGGTTCTGGTACTGGTACTGGTACTGGTACTGGTACTGGTACTGGTACTGGTACTGGTACTGGTACTGGTACTGGTACTGGTACTGGTACTGGTACTGGTACTGGTACTGGTACTGGCACTGGTACAGGTAATGGTACATATTCTACGTTTTTCATTATTGCAAATTTTTTTTTGCACTGTATTTAAATAGATCTATCTCCTGAACTTAACCCTTAAATGCATAGTGTGCCATATATGGCACAACCAAGGAATTTCTTCTCTTGTCTCATTTCTCATGTACGAGAGAAATTTTGAGAAAAATAATAAATTTGTGGAGGTATACTGGCTTGAAGCTTTCGTTTCCTCACAGCGGCAACACACACAGAAATCAGCTCATTGAGTTATTTGGAGCAAAAGTGAAAAAAATAATGAAGAAAATCGCTGAGGTCATGCATTTAAGGGTTAAATTCGTACAGAAAATAAACTCAGGTATAGTTTAAGAAACGTGAACCAAATTATAATCAAATTATATCAAAATAAAAGTTTCGATATATATTCGGAAAAATTAAGTAGGCATTTTTTTAAAAAATCATTAAAAATAGCAATCATTGCAGATCCAACTTAAAATTTTACGTAAACCTTAAGAATGAATGCCTTAATGCAATATTATATTAAAAAGGTGAAAAAGTTCTTGCGCCGGCTGTGAAAAATATGATGGTAAATTTCGGGATAAGAATAAATAATTTTTTTCTATAAAAGAACTATAAGAAAGATCCATCCAAGGTTCCTTAACTATACCTGAGTTGCTTGTCTGTGCGACTTACAGTTTAGAAGATAGAGCTGTTTAAATACATGTACCTATTTAGTTTTTTTATCATTTTTACTGTTTTTGAGAGTGTATAACTTTGCAAAAAAAATTAACTTGCAAAAAAAAAGTACGTATTAATTATATTTTTCAGATGAACAATCCACCAAAAAAGTTTCAGAAGTTTCAAAAATCGTGATGTCAGAAAAGTGTGCCTTTTGACATGGAATCACCGATATATCGTCGCCTGAGAAATTAAGTGTCGCTTTTTGCGACATTCGATAAGGCTGAGTGAATGACTACAAAGGACTACAATAAGGTAAAAAAAAAAACAACAATTTAACGAGTGGAAAATTGCGGCAATAGAATAAAAGTTTAAGTGGCAAGCAATAACTTTAAATGTTCCAAGTCTTTGTTTAAGAAATACAAATAATGACAATACAATTCACTTGTCCGTGAACACTACTAAAAACTGTTTTCAACATTGAATTGTGCTGAAACGAATTCCTAATTGTTACCTTGCCAGCCTGGGGGAAGTTCTTAGGAAATATCAAACATTGTGCAGCCTCTTAAATTGCTTCCCACAAGTGCTTCCCAAACTACAAAAGTTGATCAACTTAGAACAATAGTAAAAGTATAAAATTAATTTCTAGAACTTAGCCTCTTTTCAATTTTGACAAGAAACAAAATAATTAATAGCTACCAAATGGCAAGAAATTTTGGTGCTTCTTAATTTTCACAAGTAGATATTTTCTATTCTTTATTTGCTGCTATGTCAAAAAAGATATTTTGTGGTTTCGTTTTTAAAATAAATCTTCATGTAAATGTGGAAGTGAGTGTTATGACAAAGCTTATGCAATCGAAACAACGACAGCAACAACAATTAAGAAATTATATACATTTAATTCTCAAGTTACATGAAAATTAATTAAAGTTTAATACTAGGAAATAATAATAACGGGGAAGTTTTTTGCTGTGTTAAAACTTTATATAATAAAAATAATGCTAATTTCAATATTAATCTTCTCTATCAATTACAATTACAATAACAGTCGCTGGTGGCAACTATTTAAATGCTTGAAATTACACTCAGATATTTTAATTCAAATCTCGTCATTATGATGCAATAATAAAAAGCTATATAATAGTATCTAGTTGAGACAACAAACAACTGGTTGTGACATTTTCGTAAACATGCAAGTAATATTAATTACGTTTGCAATGATTCATGTGCTATTTAAAGTATTCTGTTTTTAAGAAATATTCAATAGATATGCAAAAGAATGTAACGTCACTTCTGAGAAGAATGCCAGTTAGACAAAAACAATTGTGTTTTCAAAACTATGACAATGAATGCAATTATATATAAGTTAAGCAAGAAATTCACTTTTAGAGAAAAGAGAATGAAATAATGTTTTTCGAGTTATGTATCCTCTTTCAAAGGGGGTTTGTTTGGTAAGGCCGGAAATACGAGAAACATTTTGAGATAAACATTTATTTGCACAGTTTCAATTTCATGCGTAGTAAGACATGTGAAAAGTTTTCTGTTTTCTTAAGTGCTTGTTTTGCTGTAATGCATCAATTAGATTCTATTGTAGTGGAACCCCCTGAAGTACCCCCTAAAGAGTTAGCATGTAAGCAGCATTTTCTTAAGGTCTATGATATGCCGGTACACTGTGCCAAAAATTATTTAAAATTGAAAATAATGTGAGTATTTTGGAAGCAGGTTATGTTCTAATTACTTAATAAATAATTCCAAATAGCCTAAAGTGCTATTTCTTCCAAAGAAAATTATACAAATCTTTATATATGAAACTTTGTTATATAGCATATGGTTTTTTTAAACATTTCGTTAATATATATATTTTTTCAGATAAAATTCAAATTAAAAAAAAATTGTTCATTTATACAAAAATTTTTCACCCAGAGTGTTTATGATAAGATTCAGTAAAAGTATTTCAGAGTTAAAGAATACGAATAAAAATTTACATAAAATATATTGAAACTTAAAACAGTGTTTGCTCGATATTTTTTTATAAATCGAAAAAAAAAACATTTTGTTTGCAAATGGATATATAGAAAGCCTGGTTTTATTAAGTATTTGTTTTTTTGTATTATTTGAAGTATTTTTTAAAATTTTTTTATTCTTAAAAATTTGATTATTTTCAAAAATTTGCCTAGATATGTCTGATTTTAATTTTAAATTATTTTATTATATTGCTATTTTTTAATTTAAAACATTCCAAATTTTACAAAAACAAAATCTTAAGAATTATTTTGTACATATATATGAATATTTGAAATAATTTTTTGTATTTTTAATTTTGTGTTTAGTTTTTAGTTTTTAAAAATTTAAATTGTTTTTTAATATTTTATAACAAATTTTAAATTTGATATATTTTCTACGATTAAATTTTTGTTATTATAGCACCTTATTTTACAATATTACAAATAAATTAAAAATTTTGTAGTCATGCATATTTTTATAAGTCTTCTATTAACCCATTTTTTTGCGGATGTTGCGAAAATTCAACGTTTAACCATTTGGCGCCTGAAGAAAACATTTAATTTGCTAAGCATTGATTCTGAAAGCCAGTTGAAAGTATTGAAGCACCTTTGTTTTATTTTGCCCAAAAAAAGTGTTTTGATAGTTTGCAAATCTGAAATTTTAAAACTTTTTGAGAAGCGTTTTTATTCTTACAATAATAAATGTTAAAATTATAATTTAACAAAATTATGAGTCTTATAATCAGAAAAAGTCATATATTTGATATAAAAGAATCATTTTATGACATTTGCGTTATTTAATTGTACGAAAATACCCGTTCTTATGCCCATTCTGGCGGATTGATAGAGCTTTCTCCTATCAATCTGATGATAGTGAGTTCAATCCCTGGAATGTGCATTAATTTTTTTGTTTTTATTTTGGAGCTTCACCAACAAACAGTAAAGCTTCAGTTTATTCGAAACAGCTACAATAGCCAAAAAGCTGCAACAACACCGCCCCTCTGTTTTAATCAATGTAGTTTTAAGATTCTTTCTTGTCGTTGAACACTACCGGCTTGATATATTTCTCATTTAGTTCTTGTGATAAAAACTATATAGCCTAAATGTTTAGCCGAAGTGATGTAATGCGAAAATGTAATGCGGCAGATTTTTAACGGAATCTTGTCCGCGTTGCACTCGCATTCAATATACTTAACCTGGCCAGATCGGCTAGCGATCGTGGTGGCTTGGGTTCGAATCCCACAACCAACAGTTGTTTGTTTTAGCAATTTTTGTTACAATTTTATTAATTTGAATTTATGTTTATAATTTTATATGTATTTTCTAATTTTTTTCTATATATTTTTATGAATAAAAAGCTTAGAGCCTTCATTGGATCAACGGAAAAAATTATATTACTTATTTTTTTTAAATATTTCAATATTATTGTAATATTATTCAGAAAACTTATAATATTTGGTTTTGGTTGGTTCCAATGAAGCTTTAATTCATAAAAATAAAAAAAAAAACCAATAAGAAAATAATTTGAAAAATATTAACAAGGATAAAAATTGATAAAAATATTAAAAAATTGCTAAAAAATGTTGTCGAACGTGAGATTCGAGCCCATACTGCCGCTATCTTTGCTTGAAAAATTTGTTGATTGGCAGAAATTTAATTTTTTTCTGAATACATAGAAAAATATAAATAACATAATTTGAAAAATATAATTAATAATTAAAATTTATAAAAAATCATACAAAATAATGAAAAAGTGCTGCAAAAATTAAAATCGAACCCATGCCGCCACGATCGCTTAAGGCGAAATTCATTCATTAGCAAATAATTTAATTTTGCTCTCTCACTCTTTCATCTCTCTATACTTGTCTTTGGCTTTCGCATTCATAGCTGATACACATTGACTGCAACATGCGACGAACAACAAACGTCAAAAAATAGAACGCATGTTTTCTTATGTAAATGTAATTTTTGCCTGCAGCACGACAAAGAGAGGATGCGACGACAAATGTTGCAGCGGTAGACTTCAATCTATTTCTAATTTGACAGACAACAAAAGAGAGCTCTGAAGTTTGTTTACGTTAATGTTCTAATAATATGCAAGCTAGCTGTGCGTTTTCCGTTGCAAGTTTTGTGATTATTTTTTTGTTAAAAATAGTTTGAAAGTAAGTTAATAAAGTTAATAAAATGCATTATTAATACAGAAAAATCGATTGTTGCTGTTGCATTCATTATAATCAAGTCGTCGAGAACACTGCAACAATTCTCTTTAACGACTAGTTTTCGTTTTGTCGGTGGACGCATGTTGCAGTCAATGTGTATCGGCAATCACTACATTTTCGATACATTATAAACCGTGAACCATTTAAATATGCGGTGGGATTGAAGCTCGGTCGTCCAGGTAATATAATATTATAAGTATTATATGTTATTATTTTTTTAATTAAATATTAAGAAGAGAATCTCTTATTATTCGAGAATTTATTATTTACTAATATTTTTTTTGTTTTTTTTAAGAACAATAATTCTTTGATATAGTTTTTTTTATATAGATTGGTTTTAATAGTATTTTTTATGTTTCGGATATATTTTTGCATTAAAAATTAAAATTATTTTAATATTTTCTATTAATTATTGTTATTATTATTATTATTAATTATTGGTTTTATTATTAATAGTTTTGATATTTTTTTTATTATAAATATTTTTAATTTTGTTACATTATTAGTATAAAATATTATTATTTTTATAATTAAATATTCGACTTTAATAGAATTTCTTACTTTTTTAATAATTTTTTTTTATCATTATTTATTTTTTAAAAGTTAATGGTATATCTTATTTTGTGTATATTTTTTTAATATAAAAATTTAAATAATATTTTAATATTTTTTTAAACCTGTTTACATTTTTTGTTTTTACTTAAGTACATATTATAATTGTTCATTGTATTTTGTATTTATTTATTGTTTTACAACCATTTTGCAGCAACTGTGTTTTTATTTTTTTATATTTTTTCAATAATTTATGCTGTTTTTAAATTTCTAAAATTTTTAATAAATATTTTCGAATATTTTCTTGTAAGTTATCAATTTGAATAATATTTTTTATTGATTTATATGTGTATTTTTCTTTAATTTTTAAATTTTAAAAATTTTTGTTTTAAGTTTCTTAAATTTCATTGTATTTTATTTTATTTTTTTACTTTTTCTAATTATTATATTGTTTTTATAAATTTCATATTTTATAAATATTATTTTATGTTAATAATTCTTGATGAATATATTTTATTTTATGTTCACTTTCGTATTTCAGATAATTTTTATTCGGTAAGTTCATAATTTTAATTTAATTTTTTATTAAGTTTTCATATAATATTATTTGAAGTTTATTCTAGAGCAGCGGTCTCCAAACTTTTAAGCCTAAGGGCCAGATTAAATACTCCATAAATAAAACCCCAAGGGCCAAGATCTAGCTAGGTCATTGGATTAACATACCATTATAATTTTAAAAATTGATTTACATACATCGAATTTTGAAAACCGCGCATATTTATATTTTGAGACTTATAGCCTTATTCTGGTGATTGACAATTGTAAATTTATTGACAAGCGTAAAAATTCCTTGTTCTAAAATGGAATTAAAAGCTCATTATTTGAAAATAATTCCAAACATCAGCAATGGTATTGATAACAACAAAAAAAACATGCAAAAAATATTTGGATTTTCAATTCCATGTATGTGACAAATGACATAAAATATTACTTTGTTAATAAATTTACAATTTTCAATCACCAGAATAAGGCTGTTAGTCTGTGTGAATGTGTTCATGTATGTATGTATGTATGACTCCGTATTAAACCGTGGTGCGAGTTCTACTACGTTTGTAAATCATTTGGAACATATCATAGCTCGAACACAGTGACGACGGCTAACAACATTGCGACATCTGTCAAATTTATATACCCTTTGAACATTGCGACATCTGTCAAATTTATATACCCTTTGTACAAGGCGGCATGGTAGGTAAAAGTAAAAAAGAAAAAAGGCAAAGAAAGTGGATATTACAGAAGTAATTTTAATCGAAATTTATCATTTTTTGATCTGTTGACACGAAATTCGGTATTCAAGTAGGTATTTTTCTTTTATGAAAAATTATGATCAAGCTCGAAATCTTATGAAAGTCAGCATATCCAAAATTACGTTATCAATAACAACTTAACATTGACTTATAAGCTTTGATTTTAAATGCCCACACTAAGTTTGAAATATTGAAAATTTGAATAAAATTCACATCTACCTTGATTGATATTGTTCAAAATAATGCATGGCACATATAAGTGGTGACCGTGGCATGCAGGTTAAGTGTGTGGCTTAGCATGCTGGGAGCCCGGGTTCGATCCCCAGCCGCGGCGAAAAGTTTTTTTCAATAAAAAATTTTTCTGATCGGTCACCACCTCTCTGCAGACAATGGCAAACCTCAGAGAGTAAATATGCCATGTAAAGCTTCTTGAGAACATGAACTTTAGCCGTTCGGAGTCGGCATAAAACATGTAGGTCCAGTTCTCGGTCAATTGTGTGCAAACATTTAATAACACACACAACACAATTGATCATAAGAAGCTCGGTCAAAGTCCTTTCAAGGGCTGAAATGGCCAATTTGTTTTTTTTTTTTTTTACATATAAGTTTTGATATTTTAAACGTACTCTGAGTTTTAATTTTGGAAAAACTGGATGAAAGTTACGCCTATCTCCATAAAAAGTGAAGTCATCAAAATAATAAAACCTAAATAACACCGAATTTTGAAAGAGGCTGTAGGGGTATTTCAACTTCGGCCAAGACGAAGATAATTCCTAGATTTAAAATGTATTTCTTATTGAATAAAGTTGGTTTGACTCAAAAATTATTTGACGTAATAAAAGACATGTAAAGCTTTTATTCCGTAAACTTGGACTCCATATCCCGTTGATTTGGCAATTGAAGCTTTTGTGTTTTAAAAATATACTTACAGTCTCGTTTTTCTGATATAAACGCAGTTACAAGTAACATGAAGATAATCCGAAAACCTTGCTTCAGGTCTTCGAATGGAAATTATAGATTTGTTATTTAGCGATATTTTTTTTAAAAATGTCAATATTGGTGGAGTTTTAGAAGATTATCTTAAGTTCATACAATTTAATCAGATGTATAAATCTGCTGCTTTGCTTGTTTTTTTTTTTTAAAAAAAATTTCTAAAATGAAATACACAAAAACTGTTCACTGATACTAGTTAACTGGAAAATCAAAGCTGCATAAATTTCATCAAATTTACCATAATTTTAAAACTAAATTATATGGATTATTTTGAATTTTATATAAAACATTGGATTTATTACAATAAATTAAAGGGTGGGCCAGACGCTGGGCACATCAGAAAAGCTGTCGCGGGCCGGATTGGTGATAATCGCGGGCCGGTTTTGGTCCGCGAGCCGTAGTTTGGAGACCATTTCCATTATTTAAAGAGTTTAAAGACTCCCTAAGAATATTAAAGAATATCCTTAAAAACGGTACAATGACCAGGCAACAAATTTTTAACCAGGTGACCAGAAAAATTTGGCTGCACAGAAACAAACGCATTATTCTCAAAACATATAACCTAATTTTGCAAGGCGATAAAGAATAACACCAAGTATTCGGGCCAGTTGGGTAAAAAATTTAAACAACTTTTAATTTAATATTTAATCAAATGCATTGGTGGTCATATCAAATAAGTTTTTGTTTTTAAAGAAAATAATTCGAAATTTCTACTGAAAATTAAATTATGTTTTGCAGTTACCGCTATTTTTTTCAAAAAAAGGATTTTGCTTTTTCCTATGATTATAGAATAGTACTAACTAGTTAGTTTATTAAATGAAACGCAGACAAATCATCATAACAAATATATGTAATAAACATATTATTATAAAAAATTCATATAAAGAAATTAAGCTCTATTAATTTGTGATAAATACCAGAATAAATTTTATTAAATATGGTTGCTTATTGTTGGCTTAAAATTGCGTGTCATTTCAAAGAAGAATGTGTGCTTCTCAACACATGATGACATATAAGAGTGTTTTTGAGTGTTTGTGAAAAAAAAATAAACATGCACTCTATTTAAAATTTAAATATTTTCTTATCGCTTTTAATATGTTAAATCCTATTCAATGCGTTTAATGCTTCAGAGCATTTTATTTGAATTGTGTATTTATTTTTTTTAACGAATGTCTTGTAAGAAATTTTAGAGGAAAGAATTTTGAGCACAGTGTACTTGATACGGAAATTCATCTATTATTTGAAGTATACAAACGAACGAACAATGTGACACATACACTCAAACACGAACATACATGTGGTTGCACTTACACTGAATATCAATATATATATATATATATATATATAGATATATATGTATACAATACTTATCCTTGAAGGCTCTGTGAAGTGTAATGAAAATAAGTATCAAAAGCTTTTTTCGATTAGATTAATTCCAAAACATTTGTTGCTTAAAATTGATTTCTATTCAACTATTATTTACCGCATGTGGAGTATGGTTTGAGATTATATTTCTTTAAGGATATTTCTTGGCTAAATGCTTTTGTGTGTGTGTGTGTATTAATAATGCTAACAAGGATTTTGAATGCTGCAAACGACAGTAATTAAATAAATTTCTATTTACTTTAACAAAGCAAACAAACAGAATAGAGTGATGAATTGAATCGTGCATGCAATATGAACAGTTGTATTATTGATACAATTATATGCCATAACTATATGTATCTTGAAGATTAAGCTTAAGCAAAGATTTGATTTTTTTTTTATTAAAAGATTTTCGGACTAATTTTCTAGACAAACTAAAATTGAGACTCAATTTGTGCAGCTGTGAAACGGAAATTTTATTGCTTTTTGTATAACTTTTTGTTTTTGCATATTTCTATAGTTGTTAATAAATTCCCAGAGTATGCACTGTGGTTTTTACTAATTCTGCAAATAAATCTTTTATTTAATTATTTGCTCATATTTTACTCTATAAAATTATGATTAAAAGCTACTCAATCATTGCTTTTAGCTGTAATAATGTTAAGAGTAAATTATGACTAAATAAACAGCTTATATTTCTAGGAATTTATCGTTTAGACAAACACGTGTAACTCATAGACAAACACGCATACACACACTCAAACACACACAGACTAAATAAATACTACCAGCTCATTCCAGCGCATTAAACATTTGTCTGTTTGTCGTATTTATTAAGTTTGCCGAAGGTGTAAATCACTTGACAACACAATATTTGGCATGTTTTTGTCTGTTATATGACTAAAAATAACTAACTTAGAGTTTGCATAAAAAATTAGTAAGTATTTTTTTCTAAATTGCATTTGTGTCATAAGCTTTCAGTTTCATAACATTCCACTTTCATTTAAAAAAGACTTCATAAATTGCCGTTTCTATTATCGATTGAATTAACTGCAGGTAGCTTCTACTCTTAGACTGTTTAGGTTAAGGGTCATCGCACAAGAAGATGCGAACAAAGGTAATCAAATAATAAAAAAGATTTACTTTTCGCACTTAAGCTTTAAGCTGCTAGTAATTCTTTTGGATTGAGTGCTAAAGCAGGTTAAATAAGGTTAAAAGGACATTTTCATAAGCATGTGCTCATAGCTGCGATTGACAGGGATCAACGTAAATTTAGGACAATCCCTAGAAGCATATGAAAAAGGACAGCGTTGACATGATTTAAGGCAAACGCCAACCATTCAATATCGAAAATTGTCACAAAAAACATGCTTGACTTTTATTTCTTAGAGAGGTGAAGTGATGATTTTTTTTTTTTTTTTGACAGAAAAGGTTGACAAGAATATTGTGTTCAATTTTAACAAAGATGGTTTTTGAGACACTTTGTTCTTGTGTGAAAACTTGTGGCCAGTGATTGTCAACATTTTTGGAAAATTTAAAAAAAATAATGTTTGATGTAGGTCTCATATTTAACTGAGAATAGCAATTTAAAACAAAAATAACGGTTATTATTTTTTTTAAAATATAGTGACTATATCACAGTATAAGAAAAATTTTGTTTTTGCTTTTCAACCTGCAACTATATATAAATTAATGCTTAGTAGATGCAACATTGCCATCAAGTGTCAAATTTAAAATTTGACATAACAATAAGTTGTTAGCGACAATTTTAATTTATATGCTTAAGAAGAATACTGCTATTGGAAAGAATAATAATATTTTGTATAGAATAGTTGTAGTTCTGAAGACAATCTATAATAAAACGTCAGAACGTTAAGAAGCGAGTCATAAAGGGTTTTCCAAAAAGAGGTGTAATTTTGAATAGCCCGCTATTACGGTAGCTGTCGCTTTTGAAGCTGTTATTTTTTGACATTTGACAAGTAGAAACTACGCCATTACTAAAAATGGAACTATACACGCTTCAACAACGCATTGAAATTATAAACATTGTAACGACTGAAGTCGTTACAAATAAATATTAAAATAAATATATATAGATCCGTATAATATAAGGAAAAAAGAGTAGTTTTAAATGCCGACGGAAATTCACTAACAACTGCATGCTTTGTCTTACCATGCAATCGCCAAAGCCAAACATTTAATTAAAACTAAAAAGATACCAATGAATACAAAAAAAAAAAACAGAAAAAGAAAAATTAATAAATGAAATAGAATAGAATAAAAAAAAATAATAAATAAAAAAAAAAACTAATAATAATGCAATCGAGGATCCAATGTGGTCCCCCATCTAAGTACTAACCGCAGTAGAGGTTGCTTAATGCCTCAATCACAGTGCAGCACACATACACAGAAAACTCGTTTTAGCAGCAATGTAAACAGACATGCTATTTATAGCGATGTTGCATTGTACCACTTGCTAGAATGATAACAATAATATGATTCACATGCAGTTAACAGTGAACATTAAATAAGTAGTGCGCAAAATGTTGGTTTAGGCATGTTGAGTTCGCTTGACATCTCAATTGATGCGATTAATGTTTTTTAATTGTAAATCAATTTTCGGGTGGTGATCAGTGTTGCAGATCTAGCCTTTTGAGGCTAGATCTAGCCTTTTTTTTTGTTGCCTAGCCTCGAAAATTACCATCTAGCCTCTAGCCTTTTTTTTAGCCTTTTTTTGTTTTTTTCTAGCCTTTTTTAATATATTGCTTAAAGATGAATTACTACATCCAATTTTTTTGACTTTGCAATTTTGAAAGTGTGAATCTTCTATTGCTATTAATACTTTTAAAGTGGTTAAACCCAAATATTTTCTGATATAGAGAAAGAAAAATCCAGTAACTCTACAGAAGAAATAACGATAATTGAAATATAATGGCAAAAATTGTTAATCACAAGTGGAATAACTTAAGTTTCATAACAGAATTCTGGGCAGAAGCTAGAGATTCATTGAATGAAGATCCGTTCCAAGAGCTATCAGATTTGGTTTTTAGTTTTATTATTTTGGCATTAAGCAACGCTGAGGCAGAAAGAATTCTTAGTACAACGCAATTTATAAAAAAAAAACAATGAAAGAAACCGTATTCAAAATGGCATGCTAAATTTTCTTCTAACGATAAGATATGTTCTTAAAAGAAAACGAGTAAAGAAAGTCTAGTCCGACTATGAAATACCCTGAACCTTCTATAATATTTAAATAAACTATATATTAAAATACTAAAACAAATAGAAGTAATTTCCTATTTTTGTTTAAAATCCATGTATTCTTTATAGAACTAAATAAATAGGGAGGAAGGCACGTTCGTAGGTGGATGACGCTTTTTTGTGAGGACAGCTTAGTTTTATATACTATGATCTCATACCAAGTTTTATCTCTGTAGGCCAAATATAAACGTTTTTAAAGTGTTTTCCGTATTGTGGCTTGTATGGCGCTCATTTTTTGAACACATCTTAGTTTTGATACAACAATCTCAATACTAAGTTTTATATTTTTGGCTCATATAAACCTCTTTATAGCGTTTTTACTATAGTGGGTTGCATGGGAGGTGGGCGTGTTTAAGGGCGAATGACGACTATTTTACATCTAAGCACACATCTAAGTTTTAATATAAAATACATATCTGATAAGTTTTATCCCAGTAGTTCAAATAAAAGCGTCTTTATAATAGTGTTTTCAATATTGGAGTTGTATGGGAGGTGGTCATGTTCATGGGTGGATCACTCTCATTTTTTGTGTACGTCTGCGTTTTGATATAAAATAAATACATTTAAATTTTATTTCGTTAGGTATACAGCGATTTTTATTTTTTAGTTGTATGGGAAGTAAGCGTGTCCGTGGGCGGATTCCAAAAATATTCAATAGTGCAGATGCTTGGGTTCATGTGAATATGTGTACCAATCTCAACCCTTTCTTAACCTATATTTACAGACAACACATAGACAGATGGACGAACGAGGTGACACTGATCAGGAATTTATATACTTTTCTATACCGGACTCGCTTATTTCTAAACGTTACAAACGTTTGCACAAAGTCAATATACCCTGACATTACAGGTTTAGGGTATAATAACGTTAACAAATCTAGCCTTTTTTTAGCTATTTTTTTAAAGCCATCTAGCCTTTTCTAGCCCTTTTTTAAAGGCCATCTAGCTTCTTTTCTCAAAACTTTCTGGCAACACTGGTGGTGATAAAGCCAGAGAATAAAGTTGATTACAGATTTCCACCGTATTTTAAGTAGGTCTGCGTTGTGAGGGCCTGTTTTGCAGTCGGCCTTCTGCCGTCTACCGCCTGAATCAGTTTGGCCCTTTGCCACGGTGAGCACTTTGCCTCTAATGTTTATACCTTATATGAACTAATTTTAAATATATACTAAGTATGCCTGAATCAGTTGGCCTTCTGCCACCGTGCGCACTTTACCACTAATGTTTATACCGCATATGAACTAATTTTAGGTATTCACTAAGTTTGTAATAAATATTTTATATAAAAAAAAATAATTAAATAAAATAAAAAAAACACAAAAGATTATTAATCGTGCCGAGCTACAACCTTTGAGGTTTAGTGATTGTGTTGACCTTAACGTCAATCGTGACTAATTCTGCGATTAATTAATCCATTTAATTTCTGATTGAGGAAAATTTACTTTTGCCCAAGGGTTGCGAGATCCCTTGGACGGACCCTGGATCGGCTGAGCATACCTCAGCCTTCGAAACAAAAACACTCGTTACAAAATTCACTACAAAAATGTTGAACATTTTGCAGTCACAGTTTGCAAAACTACAGCATTTTTTGGTCGTCGTAAAGCACCTTGTCGGACCGCTATACAGAAATTGGTGAAAAAATTTGAGCTGTTGGGACAAGTTATTGATGTGAAGTATAAAACCCGTGCACGTCGCTCAAGAACAACTGAGAATATTGCTGCTATAGCCCAAAGAGTTGAAAAAAACTCAGGTTTGTCCATTCCTTGTCGTTTTTTGCAATTCCACAAACCTCATTACACCGTATTTTGCATAAAGACTTGGGTCTTAAGGCTTCTAAAGTTCAGTTAACACCAGAACTCAAGCCGGCCGATCATCAACAACGTCGTGTCTTAGCTGATTGGGTCCTTGAAATACATGAAAATGATCCGGATTTCCAACGAAAAATCATCTTGATTGATGAGGCCTATTTCCACCTTGGTGGCTACGTCAACAAGCGAAATTGTCGCATCTGGGGCTCGGAAAACTCAAGAGTTATTGTTGAGAAACCTCTATATCCTCAAAGAGTCGCATCTGGGGCTCGGAAAACCCAAGATTTATTGTTGAGTAGCCTTTACATCCTCAACGTGTGACTGTTTGGTGTGGTTTATGGTACGGCGGGATCATTAGACCTTACTTTTTCGAAAATGAGGTTGGATCAACAGTTGCGGTGAATGGATTGCGCTATCGAGAGATGATTAATGATTTTTTATGGCCGGAGTTGGATGGTATTGATCTGGACAACGTTTACTTTCAACAAGACGGCGCTACGTGCCACACAAGCAACGAAACCATTGATCTTTTACGGAAAAAGTTTCCGAACCGTGTTATCTCTCAAAGAGGTGATCACAATTGGCCACCGAAATCTTGTGATTTAACACCTTGCGACTTCTTCCTTTGGGGCCACGTGAAAGATAAGGTCTACACCAACAACCCAGCGTCGATTCAAGACCTCAAAGATGGAATTCGTGAGTCCATTGAGGACAAAAGGCAGCCACTTTGCGATTTTGTTATGGAAAATTTTATGAAAAGGCGTCGTGGTTGCCATTTGGCTGATATTGTTTTTCATTATTAACGGCATACCTTCCTCTTTGTTATGAAATAAACATCCGATCATTTATCTCAAAAAATGGCATTTTTTTTTTAATATCAAAATAACACCTCTTATTGGAAAACGCTGTATTATATATAAGTTACATAATTATTTAAATTTTTTTCATTATAGCCTGAAGATGATCCTTATTATAATAAAATTTTTATTTTGTACTGTGGTTTGTTATAAAATTTTCATTTTTGAGCATAAGAGGTGGAAAAGGTGCAATAGAGGCCCTTCATTTAATATGAAAACTGAAAGTAATGAGCGTTCCAATTTTGTGTAGCGCCAGTTACCACATAATTTTTGAGTTATTTTAAATACTCTGATTTAATTTGATTGTTTTTTTATAAAGATAAACTTATTGAAATCCTGCTGCTTTTATTGAAGCCAAAAGTAAAAAAAAATCTACCCACAAATTTAGCAGTAAAATTTTAAGGAAATTTACTTTCTGAATATATTGTCCAAAAATGATAAAGCGAGTTACTGACCAACATTATTATTTCACTGGGTAAATATTATGGTACCACTAAATTTTGTAACAAATTTCAATCAAACAAAACCCATTCTTTACATAAAGAGTGAATTATTATTTGATTATCTTAATAACATAAATTTAAAGCTTAATTTAACTACATAAAACTTTTTGAATGTAACGCGAGTTACCATGGAATTACACAATAATTTTCTCTGAAGTATGTCTTGGTCGGAAAATGGAATTATTAATTCTGAAACCCAAATAAAGATATGCATTAAGATAGCAAATGGAGAGCTTGACATGAGCAATGCCTTGAGAAAAATTTTTTCAAACCAGTTCGAAACCAGTCCAGAGTTATGATGGGGCTTAATTGCAGCGAAGTCAAACAAAGCACTTAGAAAATGGTTTCCGTTCAGAAAAGAGAACTCTGAACGTCTCTGTCTTATATCAGGCTGATTGATTGTGATGAATGTTTGAATGCAATAGTCATGGCTGTGGTATACTATACTCAGAAAAAATCACTTATCGTCTATAGGTAAAAAATTTTTCTATTTTCGATAATAGCAATTTTCCAGGCATGCACGTTAACGTTAATTTTAACGGTAACCGAAATATTTTTTTTGTTTCGTTGAAACGAAATAAAAAAATAACGTTAATTTAAAAAACGAAAAATATTTATTTCGTTTCGGAGAAAACGATATAAAATTTTTTCGTTTTTTTCCCAATCAACCGTTGAAAATAACGTTAATTTCAACAAAAAAATTTCGTTTTTTTTTGTATCAGAAGAAATTTTTTTTAGCATAGGAGAAAATTATAGAAAATTTTTCGTTTTTCAACGAAACGAAATTTGATTTGATAAATTTTTAACGTTATTTAAAAAACGAAATAATTTTGATAATTTATTTTTCGGTCTCAACGAAACGAAAAAATTTTGTTGATTTCGTTGTGCATGTCTGCAATTTTCTCTTTTTCAAATAAAAATTTTTTTCAAGTAGAGTAAATTTTCACATTTTCGAATAAATATTTCTTCACTTCTAAGAAATGCAAATATTTCAATGTCTCTAATAATGATATGTATTTTTCTCGCACCAAAAAATTTTCATTTATAGATAAAAAATTATTCAAAATGAGAAATTTTTTTCTATATTTTGATAAAAAATTCGCTATGAGAAGTATTTTCTTCAATAAAAACAAATCTTTTCTCAAAAATAAACAGTATTTTTCTCTAAAAACGATATATTTTTATATATTTCTTTTTTTCATAAAAGCTTTTTATCATTTTTAAAGAAATTTTTAGTAACGCATTTAGAGAAAAGCAGTCTCTGGAGCAAATTCTATGCCATTTTTTTCTAAATATATAAATATAATATAATATATATAATAAAAATATATTATATTTCGAGAAATTTTTTTCTGAGTGTACCAATACAGTGTGTAGAGCCAGAAAGCTCGATATGACGTTAGATTTTTAAAAATGTACCATTCATAATAGTACAGAAAAAGTCTAAAATGGTTCTCCACCTCTATCGAAAGTTTTGGCATATCATTATTTTGACATTTAAACTCCAAAAGGTGGCCGGCAAATGCAGCTGCTTGGAAAACTTTTAAAAAAGTTGACGAAAATTCGAGAAACAGCGAAAATTAAGGAAATTCCAAAGAGGAAGGCATTTCATGTAATTTAAGCAGCTTCAACGTCAGAAACAAGGGACAGAACACTCAAAAATATAACTAATTTTGAAAAGTGTTTGCTTGTGCAATAATTGAAACATTTTTTATTTAGTTTATTTTTATCTCAATACAACATACAAATTATTTAAAAGCAGCAGTAAGCAGCAGCACAGCATCAGGTATTGTAAAATGAGGTAGAATTAATGGATACAATTTTTCTATTTTTTCAAAAAAAATCTTCTATTTGAGCCTGAAGATCAAAAATCTTGTTTTTGAGAGACTTGTTTTTATTAATAAAAAAAAAGTTGTCAAAATAATCTGTGGTCGAATCAAACAAAAAGAAATTTACTTTCAAAGCATTAATCTTACATCCGTCTATAGTAAAACAATACGTTAACCATCTGTGGATTAAAATTTTACCCCAGTGCAATTTTATGAAAAAAAAGTCTGACTTCAAATCCAAATTAAATAAATGAATGCCTTAATTTATAAAAAAAAATTATCAAATAAAACAAAAAAGGATAAAAGAATTAAATTTTTGTCAGTGACAATGGCGAACGAGAGCGTTAAATGAGGCTTAGATGTTTATTGAATTTTGTGTTAAAATTACAATGGTACCCCGAGTTAAGGTACAATGGTACCCCGAGACGGATTAAGGGTTAAGTTTGCACAGTAGTTTTTTAAACCTGAAACAATACTAATTAATTTGTTTTGTTTATAAAATTAATTTGTTTTTTTTTAACACTCATGTTCCGTGCCATTAAGACGCTTGCCAAACATTTTTGCTTCTTATCTCTGCTCTTCTTTTACGCAAAAATGTTGCCAGCAGCATTTCTTCACTTGAAAAGGCATTCTGCTACAACTTTGTTCATAAGTATATCTATCGAATTAAGAAAATCATACCAACAAGTTTCTATTTAAGTCAACATCTTGTCTTACAAGCAGCTTTAGCTACCAACATCAAATATAAGTTAACAAATTTAAAACATCTAGCTTTGAAACCAGCTAAAAGACTTGTTTAAAAATTTCATTTTAAACTTAATCTAAGAGAGTGAGTGTGACAAAAAAAAAAGAAAGAAAACAAAAAAATCACAACACACTTCAATGATCGATTACATGATAAGCCAACAGATGATGGATGGATGGATGAATGGAGGCATTTTTTAAAATATTTAATAAAATATAATAGATAAGAAATATGTACTTAGAAAAAAGACAGTATTTGTAGCATTAAAATTTCAAACTCCCACTTGGGGCAGCCAAGGGTGACCAAGGGGTGAGTGGAGGCAGTAAATATATATACATTATCGAACAGCCAAGTTAACGTTAAAGTTGTTTAAACGAAGAACGCTATAAACGATAGATACTCGAACAATAGACGACAAACGCACAAATCTATTTAAACTCGACTTGCACTGAGAAGAGCAGCAGCTGGGAATATTTGCTTAAAATGTTGACGGAACTAGTTTGTTGATGGTAAAGTTGTATTATTTTGTTGCAACTTTTAGATTATTTTACTTTTTAGGATAGCTGACATATTATATAACCACACTTGAGTTAAGATTTAATTTTTTTTTAAATTGTTTTGCATTTTGCACAATCACTGAATTTTTCAATTGTGTTTTTTTTTCAATTTTATTTTTTTTTACTTTTTTTTTAGTTTTGTCAACTATATTTTTATGAGGATTTTTTATTTTCTTTTATGTTTGCAATGGTTTTTATGTTGTTTTTCTCCTTATTTTTTGCAGTTTTGTTAATTTTTATTTTATTTTATTTCAATGATTTTCTTTAATTTTTTTTTAATGGTTTTATTTTTTTATGTAATTATTGTTTATTTTTTATTTTTATTTTATATATAAGTGAATATTTTAAACTTTTTATATTTTAGTTTTTATTTGTTAATTCATTATTTTTTTCGTTCTTCACGCAATTTTTTATTTATGGTATTTTATAACAATGTAAAATAAAATGTTTGTATAATATTTGTGCAAGCAAATTTTTACATTAACATTTGATTATTTACCTTGGTGAGAAGAAATTCTCAAAAAAATTGCACTTAAAACACAGAAAATAAAATAACTTGAATTTGGTTGATTCAGAAATTCAACCCATATTTCCAAATCTTTTTTAAGCTTTTTAAGCAAAATCTTGATGATTAGACCTATTTTTCAAAAATATTAATCAATATTTGTATAACGTGCTCGACACACTGTAATCATGTGCACTGCAGTGACTAAAAACCGTCATAAAAATAAACAACAGACTATTTTGACTTGATTTTTTGGTAGCTTGATTTTTGGTTTTTAAAAAAAAAATATCGACAGTAACTTTAATTCAGACTTACAATGTGGAAGAACACAGCGCAGATTCCGAAGAAACAACAGTTTTGGTTCGTAGTCTAGCGCGTTCGTAGTCTAGCGCATACTTTTTTATGTAATGGTAAAGTGATTTTCATTACTTTTATTTAAAAAAATATGTGTGTGTCGCCGCTTGGCATAAGTGAAGCTTTAACCCCAAAAAGTAGAGAATTTTAAGCAGTTACTTGATTTACTTTTTAGTTGTTAGTCTTACTAAAAAAGTACCATTTCATATAATGGCAAGGAGTAGATTAAATCTGTTTTCCATCATACCATACCACTTAATTTTATTTCTTGTAATTCGGTCTTATACGTTTTATTGTTGTTGTTGTTGTTGTGCTTTGGCCGTCGTCAAAAAGAAAACACTATTTAAGTTTTCCTTGCTTTTATTTTGATTCGGTTTTGAGTTCGGTTTCAAACCATTGTGGATTAGTTTGTTAGGTCTTTTTCTTCGTTAGGTCTGTTAGTCTAGACGCAAACCAATGCTTGATAAGTTTTTTCTCTCGTTCATTTTATTTAACTCTACTTTTGCAATTGAACTAAAAGAACGAATATCAATAAACAAAACTTTTCCAAAAAGCTTAATCTTCTGAACACCTCCTACTAGCTTATGTATTGGATTCGTTTCATTAAAGTGTTACATCGGTTTTACTTCCCCTTTAATATATTTATTTAATTAATAATTTCATTTTAATTTTTTTTTTCGTCTAAACAATAAATGTTTCAAAATCTAACAAATTTCAAAAATGTTCGCTGGAATTCAAGAAGAGAGCTTCTAGTTCTGCGTTTTGGTAATTGTTTTGAGTGAGTGATCATCTTAGGCTGCGTTTATACTGAACGTGATTCAGACAGGCAGGCAGATAGGCAGGCTGAAATATGTGTGAAAAAACGAGATGCAGATAGCTGTCTATCTCGCTTGTTCACATTGCCTGTCTGCCTGCCTCTCTGACTCGGCGTTCACTATAACCGCAACCTTAAGCAGCTCTTAAGCGTAGAATGTTATGCAACGCATAAAACAACAAAAGAACATATGTATCAGCTATGAAAGCATTTCAAAGACGATTGATAGAGAAATTGATTTGACTACGCACTAGCGATTTGCCCAAGGGTTTTTTAAAAGATGGATCGCTAATCTCGAAAAATTTTCAAAATATTCCTTCGCTCATACCGAAGATCGTTGGAAGATGTATCGCTTTTCGTAAAATATTCAAAATCTTCTTTCGCTCACTCTGGCGATCGTTCGCCCAAGTCATGAATGCGCGATTAAAAAAGTTAAAAATCTTCCTTCGCTCATTCAGGCAATCTGTGGAAAATGGCTTTTTGAAAAAATTTATCAAAATCTATCATTGAAACATGAACCAGGCCATAAAAAATCTTTTAAATTAGTTAAAAATTTAAACTTTTAAAAAAATTAATTGAATAGGGCAGCAAAACATCTGTTCCGCCACCTAGTTTAAATCTTAAAACCACTTGTAAGGTTTAACAACGATGCTTTGCAACAAGTCGCTGAGGATCTTTGCTTATACGTGGATGAATTGAGGATGAATTGCTTATGTCCCTTTTTGCTTATGCGTGTGCGACTCTTCCTGATGAATCGCTTAAGGCCCTTCTCGGCAAATTCATTGGCGATACTCGGATGACTCTCAAAAGAGCTCGCCAGCAATTGTCTCACCTTCCTCGAGATTCTTTCAGGTCACCAGTCCAGAGCTGTAATGAGCTCAACTGGTACACTCAAAAAAAAGCTTATCGGAGTATGATAAAAAAGGCATCATATTTAGAGAAAAATGGTATAGACTTTGCTCCAGAGAATGCTATTCTCTAATTGCGATACTTAAAATTCTCTAAAAATGATAAAAAGCTTCCATGAAATAGAAAAATATATCGTTTTTAGAGAAAAATACTTTTTTTTTTTGAGAAAATATTTGTTTTTATTGAAGAAATTACTTCTCATAGTGAATTTTTTATCAAAATATAAGAAAAGTTTTTCATTTTCAATAAATTTTTCTCTATAAATGAGAAACTTTTGTGCGAGAAAAATACTTATCATTATTAGAGACATTGAAATATTTCCATTTCCTAGAAGTAAAGAAATATTTCTTCGAAAATGTGAAAATTTATTCTAATTTAAGAAAATTTTATTTGAAAAAGAGAAAATTTCTATATCGAAAATAGAGAAATTTTTCACCGGAGCAAGGTATGTGTTTTTTTCTCAGTGTAGTAGCTTTGCTATGAGGTCTGACCAAGGACTTGAAAACTGGTACCACAGGATGACCCCTGGCTTTGACGCTCTTGGCCTTGCCAGGTTAACTTGTTGAGCTGCCCTTTCGGGGAGCTTCGTGATGATTGTGGCGTATACTCAAATCGCGGGTAATGCTTATGCACGAATGTGAAGTAGCATTTTCTAACTGGGTGCTATATAATTGTAGCAATGTTTCTTCACGGACTTGGCTGCCATTTTTAAATACTTTACAGGTAACTTCCGATTAAACTAAATTTGAATATTTAAACCAATTAATTTTTATAACAAAATACCTAAATGTTGAAAATTTATTTTCAAATCCATATTTTGGTCGGACATTTTAACTGTCAATTCTGACTTTTGGATGTCAAAAATGCTAATCCTTTTAAAGAAATAAGAAAAGCAACAGTAAACTTTTTTAATTTATAAAAATAATTGAAAAATACTAAATTTATTCGGGGAATAAAAATAAGATGTTATCAGCTTTTTAACAAGGTTTTTTTTTTTTAAATTTTTTTTAAATAAAAGATATATTTTTGGAAAAAATGGTTTAGGAAAATACAAGGCAAATTTTAAAGTTTCTTTCGTTAGTAATTTTCTACGCTATGATTTTGCACGCTAAAAGATTTTCATCCAGAAAACTTCCCAACCAGCAAGGAACGCTCAAAGTAAGGATTATGCAGCGAATTCTCTAAGCTTAGCAGTGATAGCAGACTCAAATTTTATTAATATTTCTTAGTTTCAGGTTCAAACTAGTAAGTTGCATATTCTTCAAAGCAGTTTTCTGATTGAACTTCGAAAATTTTCAAGGCTCTAAAATAGTGGTTCTAATTCTTTTTTTTTAAATAAATAATTAAAAAAAAAATATTTACTTGTTTTCTTTTTCATTTTCTTTTACGCAACTTCGAACTTATTTTGTCTCTTTAAATAGCTTTAAGGGAAACTCATAAATAGATTTTGATTCATTTTGCTGGTTGGGTTGTTTGGATCCAAACATGTTTTGTTTAAAATTAAAAGAGAAAAAAGAGAGCAACTGCTTACAATTAGTTTTGTTTATTATAAAAAGGACTCTTAATAAAATATGTTTGCATCTGAATGTTAAATATTTATAGAAACTGAGAGAAATCAGACCAGAATCAGAGAGAGTAATTTCAGCGATTAGTATTGAATGCGTTATTTATAGTCGGTCACATTTTTCATAAAAAAAGCTTTCCATCTTATGGTAAGAATTCTGTTTTTAGTGTTTTTTTTTAGCTAAAGTTATTTTTTAAATATTAAAGTTTCACTAGAAGCCTAAAAATTCTGGAAAACATTAACTTTTTCAAAGAAAATTTCATGAATTGAGCTACGAATTCCTTCCTCATTTATAGTTTTGCCCTATTCTCCAGATTAAGCACCGAGTGAATATTTTTTGTGGTAACCGTGGTGACCGTGGCATGCAGGTTAAGGGTGTGGATTAGCATTCTCGGAGCCCGGGTTCGATCCCCAGCCGCGGCATAAAGTTTTTTTCAATAAAAAATTTTTCTGATCGGTCACCACCTCCCTGCAGACAAAGGCAAACCTCAGAGAGTAAATAATGCCATGTAAAGCTTCTTGAGAACATGAACTTTAGCCGTTCGGAATCGGCATAAAACATGTAGGTCCATTTCTCGGTCAATTGTGTGCAAACATTTAATAACACACCCAACACAATTGATCATAAGAAGCTCGGTCAAAGTCCTTTCAAGGGCTGAAATGGCCAATTTGTTTTTTATTTTTTTTTTTTTTTAATATTTTTTGTTACCCAACTTTAAGAAATGTGCCGAGCCAAAGAGATTTGACTCCAATGATAAATCATCTGACAACACGGAGAGAAAAAATAGGCTAAAATCAAGCTCAAAGCGTTCGTAAATAGAGCTCAAAACCATCTCGAAACATGCTTTTCACGTACGTAATTTATGTCGGAAATTGGGCTTGAAAATTTGTTTGATAAACGCATCAATTTGTGCTTAATAAGTGTCATCTTGAGCTTGATCATACATTTTTGTTACTATTAGTATAAAAGTGTATAAAAGAGCAGAACATAAATTAAAAAAATTATTCCTGTCCGAATTGGATCAAATATCTATTTTGGACAATGAAAATATAATTTTGAATTTGCATCTGGTCATGGTTTGTTTTTTTTTTTGTTCGGTTCCTTTGGTGTCATCTTTTGCCTTGTATTATTAAAATTCATAAAATGTCACATCCCAAAATTTTTAGGTTAGACATATGAGAGCATTTTAACTTGTTTTATTCACAATTCATGAATAGCATGCATTGAACACAAATGAGCATGTTTTTTTATAATCAATAACAAAATGTCATAAATTGTGCCCAAGTAAGCATATTAGTTTTCTGATGAACAATGCAAAAATCACATACATTATGCACAAAGGCTTGATATCAAGAATAGTATGACTAAGCTCAGAATCACTCCCAAAATAAATTGATTTGGAATTATTTTCAGCTCAATTTTGTCTCCGTGAAGCAAATACCTTTTTTGAGGCCCTCAACAAAACTTATATTTTGGAACACTCAGAAAAAAACAAATAACTTGCTCCGTACTCAGAAAAAAGTGTCTCGGAATATGATAAAAAAGGCATCATATTTAGAGAAAAATGGTATAGACTTTGCTCCAGAGAATGCTATTCTCTAATTGCGATACTAAAAATACTCTAAAAATGATAAAAAGCTACCATGAAATAGAAAAATATATCATTTTTAGAGAAAAATACTTTGTTTTTGAGAAAATATTTGTTTTTATTGAAGAAAATACTTCTCATAGTGAATTTTTTATCAAAATATAAGAAAAGTTTTTCATTTTCAATAAAATTTCTTTATAAATGAGAAATTTTTTGTGCGAGAAAAATACTTATCATTATTAGAGACATTGAAATGTTTCCATTTCCTAGAAGTAAAGAAATATTTCTACGAAAATGTGAAAATTTATTCTAATAGAAGAAAATTTTATTTGAAAAAGAGAAAATTGCTATAATCAAAAATAGAGAAATTTTTTACCGGAGCAAGGTATGTGTTTTTTTCTCAGTGCGGTGAAAAATTTCTCTATTTTCGATAATAGCAATTTTCTCTGTTTCAAATAAAATTTTCTTCAATTAGACCAAACTTTCACATTTTCGAAGAAATATTTCTTTACTTCTAGGAAATGGAAATATTTCAATGTCTCCAACAATGATAAGTATTTTTCTCGCACAAAAACTGTCTCATTTATAGAGAAAAATTTATTGAAAATGAAAAAATTTTCTTATATTTTAATAAAAAATTCTTTTTGAGTAGTATTTTCTTCAATAAAAACAAATCTTTTATCAAAAATAAAAAGTATTTTTCTCTAAAAACGATATATTTTTATATATTTTTCTTTTTCATGGAAGCTTTTTATCATTTTTAGAGACTTTTTAGTATCGCAATCAGAGAATAGCATTCTCTGGAGCAAAATTTATACCAGTTTTTTTTAAATATGATGCCTTTTTTATCATTTTCCGAGAAACTTTTTTCTGAGTGAAGAGATAGAAAAATTGTAGAAATTTTATTGTCAAAAAACCGGTTTTATTCAGAAAGTAACGGACTTATTGACCCGTCTTCGTATATTATGAAAAAGTCCCTACACGAAAACGGTGTTTGTGTAAAAATTTGTAAAAGAACATCTTAGAAAAAAATGTAAATTTAATGGTCGAAAGTTGTGAAAATATGGACTGTCAACTATACTTTCTGCGAGTACGAGCTAAATGTAATATTTCCACACATAATAATAAATATCCAACACTTTACAATAAAACCTATTATTAATTAAAAAACGATAATTTATAATTTTAAATATTTGAATAAAAATGCATTGAACTATTTTTTAATGTCTTTTTTTATCAAAACACTCAAGTAATATTAGTTTGAAACCAAGTAAACTTCTTTAAGGTGCAAAATTTAATCTTCGGGTTACTGCTTGATGCAAACACGGTTTGTTTGTTGCCAACAAAATTTGTTCGGAATGGCTTTACATATTTACTGTAAGTATATTTTATATAATAAAATATAGAAGTGGGTGCACACGATCCCAATGCATTACAATGTGTCGCACAAGAGTTTAAAAGCTTTAATGTTACAAATATTTTATATATATTTTGTATTTTAAAATTTTGAATATGTGATTAAAACTTTTCTTTAAAAAAGTTTCTTGATTTAAAAGTTTTCAAGTTTTTAATATTTCTCTATATTTTTAAGCACTACAAATTTTTGCTTTATCAAATTTTTGTTAAATTTTAAGATATTTGAATTTAGTTAATGGACAGAGCAGACATAGCTTTTTATATACATTCAAACTAGCTTGGATTTGGAATTTTAAGCTATGTTTTCAAAAAATAAAATAAGATGATAAGATATTTAAAAATTTTTGAAACTGTTTAAAGAATGTTAATTCATTTAAAAACTTTTTTGAAAAGATTTTATAATTTTTATGACAGTAGAAAAATTGTAGAAAACAGTAGAAAATGCCGATTATACGAATCAAATAAAACAGGGGTAGTCTGTATAAAAGAAAATCTGGATAATCGATTTCAATGTTAAATCAAACAATAATAAAATTTTAATAACTTTTTATTGTGGAAAAGATTTCAGATACGTTATTTTAACAATACGATATACAAAAAATTCGAGTTATTAAGATAATGAATGAATAACATAATACCTATGTTAAGGAGGGACATGACATTCGCTGCAGAGAAAACAGACCTTGTTTTAAAAATTCTTTTTCCAACATTTTTTTTTTATAATTGTAGAGAATTGAACAATTTACAAGAAACAAAATTAAAAAAAAAATATATTTTTCACTCCAACATGGTTTTATAGAGCTTCAAACTGGCGGCAGAGAAAAAAACGGGGCCTCGTGGTTGCAGCGCTGGGAGTCGCAAAAATTGTGCGACCTGGAAAAAAAATGACTCTTTTAAATCTTAACAAAATTGGCTATCGTATGACAGGAGGAAATTTTTTAAAATTTTTTTTCAATTTTTGGTGATGTTCCAAATTTTAAAGTTTGTTTTTTCGAAAAAATTATTGACTCTAAAAATTCATACAAAAATCGAAAAAAAAAAATTAAAAAAAAAAACTCGTGTCATACGAAAGCGAAATAAGTTTAAAAAATACAAAAATAAAACAAAAAAAATTTCGTCAAAAAAGTAACCGCTAGTACGAAAAACATGGTTTCGAGATAAACGCGTACAAAGTTTGTGAACAAAGAAATAAAAGGTTGAAAAAGAAAAATGCGCTCTCACTAATCCGGTTCACTGTAACTTTTGAACTTGAAGGAATTTTTTCATGAATTTTAAGAATATTTAGTAAAATACAAAATTATAAAAAAAATTAAAAAATTATTCCATTTCAAAAAACGGCAAATGTCATGTTCCTCGTTAATTAAAATTTTGATTAGAAAAGTTTCAAATCATTTGTAAATCGGTAATAAGAGCCGTGACGAATGAGTCCGGATAATCGAATATTCGGTGACCGTGGGTTAATGCAGGTTAAGTGTGTGGCTTAGCATGCTCGAAGCCCGGGTGCGATCCCCAGCCGTGGCGAAAAGTTTCTTTCAATAAAAAATTTTTCTAATCGGTCACCACCTCTCTGCATACAATGGCAAACCTCAGAGAGTAAATAATGCCATGTAAAGCTTCTTGAGAACATGAACTTTAGCCGTTCGGAGTCGGCATAAAACATGTAAGTCCAGTTCTCGATCAATTGTGTGCAAACATTTAATAACACAACACAATTGATCATAAGAAGCTCGGTCAAAGTCCTTTCAAGGACTGAAACGTTCGGATAATCGAGATTCTACTGTATAATTTTGTAAATGATAACTTTTATTAGTTTCATTTATATATTGTTTTTTTTATTTTATTTTAATATTAAAAAGAGTTTCTAAATTATTTTTTTTCCTTTTAAGAATGTTAAAAAAATTTTTTAAAATATCTTTACAAATTTTACAAGTTTGCCAAAATTAAAAAAGAAAAAATAAAGTTATATATTAAATTTTTCTATTGTTTATTTATTTTATTTATTATTTTATTTACTATTTTTTTTTTTTGTTTTTTTTTGTTATGTACAAATTCAAAACTGTTGGAATTTATATAAATAAGTGCTTCAATTTTAATGAATGATTTATAAATTTCTTTCAAAATTTGTACATTCTTGAAAAAACGTTTTTAATTATGTGATGTTTTTATGAAATTGTAGTTTTCTGGTTTTTTTTTTTTTTTTGTTTTGGAAACAAATTTTGCAATATTTACAAGTTTTTCAAACTTTTGAAGGTTTTCTTTTAATTAAAAATTTTTTTTTTTATTATATTTTTATTATACTTTGTGTTTGTAATAAAATGCAATTAAATGTAAACAATAAAGACGCCGCCGCGAATAAGCTGCTATTTTGCGTTAATTTTGTTTTTGTATTTTTTTTTTTATGTTCTTTTTTATATAAGAATATCGAGGACGAAAATTTAAACGTTTGCGGTTGAGTGTTGTTTGCACTCTAAAAACATAACTGCAAATTTCATAGACATTTTTTTTTTGTGATGCTAATATGCCTTTGTTGTGTTGTTGTTTTTGTTGCTGTTGCTGTTACTCGCTTTAAACTGCTCATTTTCCTTAATATAACATTTAATCATAACAAACACTTAAACCTCATACAATAAAAAATGCACAAGGGACATAGCTGGCTGTGCTGGTGTAAGTGTGTGTGTGTGAGTGTATTACTGCGTGTGCTAGTTGTGTTGTATGAAAGCTGCTTTAGTGTGCGCGCTTGAATTTTTATTAACTGCCAACCGGAAGTTGATATAAAAGACCACAACAAAGACCATCACTATTAAAGGTTGTTGGCTGGCAGCGGAAAATAATACAGCGTTTATTAAACGCAGTTTTATTGACTTGCTTGTGGGTTTTCCTTTATTTTCCTTTTAACATTTTTTTTTTTTAATTTATTTATCTTAAATAAACTTTGTGTTTAATTTTGATGGTTTTTGTGTTATTTTCAATTATTTACAAATATTGAAAATGCGTTGTTGTTGTTGTAGACAGTCACCACAAAATTGTGTTTGCGTCAGGAGCTGTAAAAGAGGCTGGTGTTGTCTGGTAGCGGCATTTCCGTTTTACACCAAGAGGCTTCAATTTCCGCTATGGGCAACACACACACACAACAATACAACGAACATGTATTCTCAATACGTTTGGCAGAAGAATTCAATTAAGTCTGCACACAACAATTTGTTTTGATGATTTCTCAAGCACATTTACATTTTCTGGTAATAAATATATAATGGCTAATTATTTTTTTTTTGCCATCTTTTTTTTTTGGTGTGCGGCATTTGTATAGGTTCATCGAAATATTGTAAAATTTAGCTAAATTATGCGAATTTGTTTTTTAAATGAATATTTTTTTGCGCCATTAAAATAGCAGCACTTAAAACTGTGTGCTTAACTCAAAGCTTCTCACTTTGAAATCCTGGCCGCAGGGTGCTGCTGGCTATATTTCGTGCTTTTTTATGTTGCTTCAGTTCTGCTGCCGCTACTGCTTCTTGTTAAACTCATTTCTACAAGCTTCAACAAGGATTCATCACAGTCAGTTGGCAGCAAGCGGGTGAAAAAAAAAAAATCACAATCAATTACCGTTAAGGCAAAAAAGTAAAAGCAAATAAAAACGAAGCCATAAAGCAGCAAAGAAGCAAGGCAGGAGGGACAGCAACAGTCTGTTTAAGGTTTAAAGGCACGCCAAGCAGCGTAACGGGGCGGGGCGGTTGATATAAAAGCACATAAGAGCTCAGAGAACGTTAGAAGAATTTCTTGACACAACAACAACAACAACAACAACAACGTAATTGAAAAATCAAATGCAGACGAAAAACGTAAACTTTGAGCAATCGATGCTGTTGTTGTTAATGGCAAAAAATCCTTGCTTCAACAACATTGCTGGATTGCTGCTAATGGTTATTAACGTTAAGTACATGACGATAAGTTACACACACACACACACATATAAACAGTGTATAAATGACTTGGTGTCAATTAATAAACGTTTTCGGGTGGCGCAGAGACGCAACAGGAATACAATTTCTGAACTCGAGTGGCAGGCATAAAACAACAACAGCAACAACAACAAAAAATGTCAATGTAAAAAAATGTCAAAATGATTGCCAATAAGCAATTTGAGAACAATAAATATAACAACAACAACAACAACAACAACAACAACAACAACTACTACCACTTGCTCCAATACAATCACAAACCGCAGCAGCAACAGCAGCAGCAGCGCTGTTAGGCTATAACAATAACCGTTATAATAAAAATAAACAAACTGAAATTCGATTCCAACAAAATAATAGCGGTAATTCTAAGAAAAACGACTCAAGTCGTTATGAAAGTTTTTTTGAAGTATTAATACGTATGTATTTTCGAAAATTGTAATGGAGCAATAACAACAACAAACACAAAAGAGTCATATCATCATCATAATCATTATTAACAGCAGAGCTCAATAAGAAAAAGTTAAACAGAGAGAAAAAAAAAAACACCCGCACTTTCGTCGTCGACCTCTTGACTTGAACTTGTTTAATTTTTTTTTTTTTTTTTTTTCATTCATGTAACACTAGATTTTTGTTTTGAATTTTTTTATTATTATTTTTTTTTTTATTATTACCACACACAACACACACAGAAAATTCTGTTGTTTTTTTTTTTTTTGTTTGACGAAATTTTCTTTCCAAATCAACTGAAATTCTATTCCAAACGAATTCAAATCAATTTCAAACGAATGCGTTTTACAAAGCGAGTTTGAGTGAATGAGTCAAGAACACAAAAAACACGTTAGAAAAGTTTTGCAGCCAAGACGAATAGCAAGTCCACGCTCATCGAAATAACACGACGAACTGAATGGCTTGGAGCCGAGCGCCAAAGCAGTCAGCCAGTAAAAGACCGCAGACTCAAAGCAAAAAACTAACTCAAACAGCCCCACTCACTCACACACTCAATCACTAACTCATTCACTCACTCACGCACTCACTTGGTCGGGCTCCACAAGTGTTGCGCCAGCACCAAAACAACAACAACAACAAATGCTTTGGAGTATAGCTGCAACTCACTCAAACTTACTCGCTCACTTGCTTGCTTGTTTATTTTGAGTGTTTTTGTTTTTGTGGTGCAAAAACTCTCTCTCAAAGCGCACAGCACATTGACGTTGTGTTGTGAGTGATTGATATGGTGTGGCAAGAAGTTTTTTTTTTGTATTTTTTGAGGTGGCATCTGGTGGCGTAACGCGCAACTAATGATTGTTGTTATGGCTTTTATTATTGTTGATTTTGTATGCATTGTTTTTGTTGTTATTGTATTTATTATTTTATATTTTTTTTCTTTTCTTTGTTATTGTTATTGTTATGAAAGTAATGAACGTACATAAGACAAGTTTAACCCTTTGCTTGCACGTTAATTATCACTTTGTCTGCGCGCTGCTGCGCTTAATTTCGATTTATTTTTGGAATTATTTTTTTTTTTTTTTTCACTTTCATTATTTTAACTTTCAACTAAATGCTGTTTAACAAATTTCTTGTCTTAATTTTAATAACTTAATTGCACAGCTACGTAATAAGTTTCTTTTAAAGAAAAGTGCATACATGTTGCGCTTTAACACGCCTACCTTTCATATGACCTCGTACAATTTAACTCGACGGCGTCATTATAGATTAGTTCAGGTTGTTACATAAAATTAACATTTCATTTTCGATTTTTCAAATTGACATAAGAGCATAGTTAGTTTTTGTTAAGCGCTAAGGCAGATTTCCACCAATTCAACAAGTCAAGATAAAAACTTAAAATTAAACAAGTTACAACTATATTTCAAAAATGTATTAACGTTTACATCTTAAAGATCAACAAGAAAACCTGTGAGAATATTATCAAAACTTAAGGCTAAAAGCATTATAAAATGTACCATAAACAAAAATAAATTGGCCATTGCAGCCTTTGAAAGGACTTTGACCGAGCTTCGTATGATCAATTGTGTTGTGTGTGTTATTAAATGTTTGCACACAATTGACCGAGAACTATACCTACATGTTTTATGCCGACTCCGAACGGCTAAAGCTCATGTTCTCAAGAAGCTTTACATGGCATTATTTACTCTCTGAGATTTGCCATTGTCTGCAGAGAGATGGTGACCGATCAGAAAAATTTTTTAGTGAAAAAAACTTTTCGCCGCGACTGGGGATCGAACTCGGACTCCGAGCATGCTAAGCCACACACTTAACCTGCATGCCACGGTCACCATAAAATGAACCATGCTTGCTCAATTCTTCATAAAGCTTTTCCTCATATATGCATAAAAAAAATTTTTCAAAGATATTAAGAATTATTATTTTACAAATTAAGAAAATTGCAGAGATTCAGAATTTTCCGATTTTCCGTTTTCCGGCTACAAGGTGGTCGAAAAATCGACCATTGGCCCAATGTGTATACAAAAATTTAAAAATTTAGATTAAATTATTTTAGCTTTAAATTAAGCATAATATGCCTTGAAAGTTTTCATACGCAAGAAGCTGTACAGTGTACATCTTTGTAGAAAATGGTACCATTTCGATGTACACCTGCCTTTCGTAGGATCCCTTCCATGATGAAATTGAAGAGATCGCATGATAGAGGGTCGCCTTGTGTGAAACCTCGTTCGGTATTAAAGGTTTCGGAGAGGTCATTCCTAACCTTGACGGAGGTGCATGTATTACTCAACGTCATCCTGCAGAGCCTAATCAACTTTGTAGGTATACCGAACTCTGACATTGTTGCATACAGGTAATCCGGAATCGGGCTATCAAACGCAGCTTTGTAATCAACAAAGAGATGATAGCTGTCGATTTGATTTTCGTGGGTTTTTTCCAGGATTTGGCATAGTGAAAAAATCGGGTCTATGTTGAACTTGCCAGGCCAGAAGCCACACTGATAAGTTGGCCAATCAATGCTTTGGTATGCAGCTCGAATCTTTCACACAATATGCTCGAAAGAACCTTGTATGCGATGGAAATAAGACTGATACCTCGGTAGTTAGCGCAGATTGTCGGGTCTCCTTTCTTAAGTATAGGACAAAGTAAACTGAGATTCCAATTGTCGGGCATGCTTTCCGCTAGCCATATTTTACTGATGAGTTGATGCATGCACCTTATCAACTCACCGCTGCCGGTTTTAAACAATTCAGCAGCCAGGCCGTAATTTCCTGCGGCTTTGTTGTTTTTGAGTCGCTGGATAGCATTTTTAACCTCGTCATGGCTATGTGGTGGAATTTCCACTCCATCATCGTCGATTGGTGGTGTCAGATGTTGGTATCGTCGCCTGCAAGCAGATTGGAAAAATGCTGTCTCTATAATTTCAATGCGCACTGCGTATCTGTAACTAGATCACCATTCTCATTTCTACAAGTGGATGCTCCGGGCTTGAAACCTTTGGTTAGACGCTTAACCTGCTGGTAGAATTTTCGAGCATCCTTCTTGCCCTGGTACACCTCAATTTTTTTTCACTGACGCTTTTCTTGCTCTCTTTTTTTACGTCTGAAAAGGCATTTCTCTTTCTTCCTCTTATTGCGATAGTTTTCGTGCATGGCTCGCGTTGCAGCTGACTGCAGCGTATTTTTATATGCGGCGTATTTTGCTGCTGTCGCGTCTTCTTCAGCAGCAGTGCGCATGGAGTGGGATAAAGGCGCCCAAAGTCCATCAGCGTCGTTGAGGCAAGAGTAAGGTTGGTTGAGCTTAACCGAGAGTTGAGTGGAGTAGGCCTCGGCGGTCCGTTTTAATAGCAGCTTATCGACATCAAGCTTTCGCTGCACACCTGTGCGTATATTCTGCGCATTGCATAATCGCATGCGGATCTTGGCTGCAACAAGATAATGGTCGGAGTCAATATTGACTCTGCATTTTTTGATCCGGGGACAGCCAAGTTGCCTTTTGGATATTGAGGTGCTGGAATCTGGTGCTACTACTACCATGTGCTACTACTACTAGTCTTAGACCGTTATTCGAAGTGGTCTCGTGGAGACTGAACTGACCGACAGTGGAGCCAAAGATGCCTTCTTTTCCGATCTTCGCGTTAAAATCGCCAAGAACTATTTTTACGGCTGGCGGATTGTCGCCAGCCTTTCGTTCACAAGTGTTAACCGGGAAACAAGATGGCGTAGTTTCCGACTTAAGACGAATTCGCATCTAAATTCGCGCTTCTCCGCATGGCAGCTGCAGTAGATATCGCAGTCTGCTTCCCCATAGCAGCCTTGACCTTTCCATCGCATCTCCTGGATGACGGTGATGTCAGCCTTTATTTTTACGAGGGCTTCCACCAATTGGATAGAGGCACCTTCCCTATAAAGGCTACGTACATTCCAGGTGCATATTCAAAAATCATTGTCCGTTCTTCGTTTGCGTTGGTCGTCAACGTAATAGGTGTTCATATCCGAGGCTGGTTTAGTTTTCATTGAAAAGTTATAATGTGGAGGGGACACAAACCCTACGCACATTCCATTTTTAAGGTCTTGTAGAGACCCCTCAAGTTTATAGTCTAGAGGAGACATCGCCGCTCAAATCAGCCGCCAAAGTTTATCGGGCTATAGTTTTTGACGTTTCCAGGAGACACTACGCGGAGGTTTTGAGTCGACTTGAGACGATTTCGACATGGATAATGCTCGCCTCGTCAAGTTGAGGCAATCAGACACGTTGCAGCCAGGCCTTGGATGACAAACAATAACAATTTGTAAAAAAAACAGTACCATGTTATAACATTATCAGGTACATATTTATTTTTGTAGTTATACGGTTAAACAAAGAAAAGTTATTAATGGCGCTACACAGTGCATTCATACCATACAAAATTGGTACAAAACAAGTTAATAAAGTCTAAAGTCGGTCTAGGCCGACTTTGAAATACCCTAAACCACCCACTTTTCAAAAAACAAAAAAATTTTTTATTGTAAATGGGCGTCTCCGTGGGCGTATGAAGCCTATATTTTAATTGCATTTAAATGTTGATGAAAAATTTACACATACCAAGTTTTATTCCTGTAGCTCACAGTTAATGCCTTTATTGTGCTTTCGCTATGGGAGGTGGGCGTGTTCATGGACGGATTACTCCCAATTTTCGAACACACCTTAGTTTTGGTATAAAATACATACATACCAAATTTAATTTCTCTATGACAAACATAACCTTATTTATTGAGTTTTAAACTTTTTGGGTTGTATGGGAGGTAGGCGTGTCCGTAGGCGGATGATGTCCATTTTTCAAAACCATCTTTTTCTTGTCATAAAAAACATATGTGCCAAATTTTAGCTTTTTAGGTTAAACACAGGCTTATTTATTGCGTTTTTAATTTTTGGGTTGTATGGGAGGTGGGCGTGTCCGTAAGCGGATGACGTCCATTTTTCGAAGACATTTTTGTGTTGGTATAAAACACATAGATATCAAATTCTATTGTTGTAGATAAACTATGAGCTGAATTCTGCAGTTTTCAATTTTCGCGTTGTATGGGAGGCGTGTCCGAGGTAGGCGTTTCCGTGGGCGGATGATGTCCATTTTTCAAAACCATCTTTGTTTTCTTATAAAAAACATTTATGCTAAATTTAAGCTCTGTAGGTTAAACAGTACCAGGCTTATTTATTGCTTTTTCAATTTTTAGGTTGTATGGGAGGTGGGCGTGTCCGTGAACGGAAGATCTCCATTTTTCGAAGACATTTTTGTGTTGGTATAAAACACATACACACCAAATTTTATTGTTATAGGCTTATTATAAGCTGCGTTATGCAGTTTTAAATTTTTACATTGTATGGGAGGTAGGCGTGTCCGTGGGCGGATTCCAAAAATATTCAATAGTGCAGATGCTTGGGTGCATGTGATCATGTGTACCAAGTTTCATCCAATTATCTCTACTCTTTCTTCTCAGCATGTGTATACGGACAACACACAGACGGACGGACGGACGGACGGACGGACGGACGGACGGACGGACGGACATGAATAGCTCAACTCACAAGGTGACTCTGATCAAGAATATATATACTTTTCTATACCGGACTCGCTTCGTTCTATGCTTTACAAACGTTTGCACAAAGTTAATAAACCCTGACCTTTCAGGTTTAGGGTATAAATAGAAGGAGTGCTCTTATGATAATTACATTTTGTATGCTTGCTTAGTTCATCAATAATGCTCATTAAGCAAATTTGCAAAAATCGGTTAGTTCCTAGGGGTACCTTCCTTGAAACTTTATTCATATCTATATAATTAATAGGTTAAGGTTTTTTTGTGACTTCAACTCCTCCCAGACCAATGGACCGATTCTATCGATTCAGATGTCATTAAATTAGGTTTAGGCTGTAGATGTGCAAACCACTTTTAAAAATTGTGATTTCGTTTCAGGGGTTTCCCAACCTTTTAAAACAGAAATAAAATTTTTGTACAAAAATCCGCTATTTAATCAATTTCAAATTTAGTTTGAGAAGAGCTTATGAATTGGTCGAATTTGAGTTTTTTTCAAAACTAAAAATTTTTAACCAAAATTATCTTTTATGCATTCCTCAAATGTCAATTGTCCGAAAAATGCAGTTTCAAAATCAAAAATTTCACTTTCCGAGCAAACAACTCAGTCAAATTTCAACGGTTTTAAAAAAAAAATTTTTTTTGGTTTTTTTGGCGTTTTTTCATCGGAATATGCTTAAAATTAATGTTTATACTCATACATATTGCGCTTGAAAAACACCAACACTCTTTGGAAATTATCACATGATTGCTTTTTAAGTCGATCGTGAGTAAACGCGGCACCCATTTGCGGTCAGCTTTTTTAACCTCCTGACGGCCGGCATGACCACTTTAGCGGCTCAAAATGCTTATATTCCCTGATGTACCTGAAAATCTTCAATGAGGGGTTTTTGAGGTCATTGATCACGAATCCGTTGACAGAATTTAAAAATTCCAAGATGACGCATCCTATTTGGGACCAATTTTCCAACTGCGCATGACATAAAAATTCCCAAAAACGAAAATAAAAATTTCGATGAAATTATTTCTTCCGTTGCCGGCCGGCAACACCACTATAGTGGAGCGCGAGATCAATCCCCAGTAGCGGCAAAAATTTTGTTCAATAAAACAAATTTTTCTGATCGGTCACCACCTCTCTGCAGACAATGAATGGCAAACCTCAGTGAGTAAATAATGCCATGTAAAGCTGCTTGAGAACATGAACTTTAGCTGTTCGGAGTCGGCATAAAACATGTAGGTCCAGTTCACGGTCAATTGTGTGCAAACATTTAATAACACACACACAACACAATTGATCATAAGAAGCTCGGTCAAAGTCTTTTCCCCTTTGTCCCTTTCAAGGGCTGAAATGATCAATTTGTTTTGTTTTTTTTTTAGTTGTTTACAATAATATAAAGAAATACTAAATTACATTAATTTATGGTTATTTGCATTCAGCAATTTTGCCTTCAAATTTTTTCAATAGATTCTTATATAAAAAGTTGGCAACTCTGTGCTAACTCTGCTAACAGCACTATAATTTTGTCTTACCACAAAAAGTTAGAAGCACTCATTAGTTGGTGGCTTTTTCAAAACCAAAAACATACTCTTTGAGTTTCAGTTTATTTCTCTCACTCACACAAAAGTTTTCTCTAACTCTCTAATAAACTCAAGTTCCACAGACCCAAACCCACTCAAAATCCACACATAAAAAATCTGATAATCAAGAGCAGTTCAATTGAGACTCCAACAAACAGCTGTGACGGCGAGCCGCTTTGTGGGTGCCAAGTAAAGGTGTTGTGAATGTTTATATCGCGTGTTCAGGCATTAGGTCACCGGAAGTGGCCCAGTCACCCTCGTAAGCCAGTCACGCACACAGCCACATGCAGACAGGACACACACACACACACACACACACACAGGCAAAAACAAGACACAAGACCGCAAAGTAAGTGTAAGTAAAAAGTTCACCCACAAGGCAAACATTTAAAGTTATGCTAGTTCGTGTTCACAATAAAACACAAACACACGCACAAATAAGCAAAAAAACATGCAAGCACTATATCGGTGAGTGCCTGTCATTGATTGTGGGGGAGTGTGTATGAGTGTGTTAGCCCCAAGAGGCATTGTAAACTTAAACGCATTGGTCGAAATACTTCCTCGCATTGAAACCAAACTAAGGTTGTAAATTTTTTAGTTTTTTTTTTTTTAAGTTTAAGTTGATATCAACTTTCAGCAACTCGATTGTCTGCTTTCAACGGATGTCATGTGCAAGGTTAGACAAGGTAGCAACTCTATTCGAGTGGCATCTACTAGTCATCATCTACACTACTTTATACCCAGAGGTAATCTATATATGATAAAGATCCTTGATGTCAACTTAAATTAAAATGCCACAAAAACTAGCCAAGACCGACGAACCCGTTCTAGACGCATTGCTACCGCATGCATTGAACCTAAATCAAGCCAGGTGTGGACGCTGTGCAGTAAGGTGTGGATTTACATGCATGCACATGGATCGGTATGTTTATGGAAGTGAGTGCATGTGTGAGTATGTGAACGTGTTAGGCATTTGGCATGGCATTCAGGTGTCTGCTCCGATTTGCATATCTAAGCTGATGACTGCCAAAACGAATTATTGGCTTTTTCGTTGCAACTAATTGAAAATTCAGTGCAAGGACTATTTATTTTTTATTTTTTACATACTGTTGATTGATTCAAGTTGATTTTCAGTTGAGTGTAAATTTAAATTTATACTCATGGGATTTTATTTAAATATTAAATCAATAGCAACTCAAATGATGCTTTGAAGTGAAAATAAAAGGGAATGTTGTGGATATCTTTATGACAAAATTGTGGTAAACTGTTAAATTCAATTAAAATAGATTTAGCGGAATTTAAATGCAATCGTTCGCATTTAACTGGACAAAATAATTTTAACGACTGATATCGAACAAAACGATTTCTAGGATAGATTTGACGTAACCGTTTCATTTAAAATTTTGAAAACATATTCCAAATTTTTATTTTTGGTTTTTCAAATATTTTTGTCTAATTTATTCAATTTCAAGTTCACACTTAAAAGTTTAAAAATTGTATGAATAAAATTTATATCATGAATATTTAAATTTATTACAACAATAAAAATTAAAAATTAAAAATTAAAAATTAAAAATTAAAAATTAAAAATTAAAAATTAAAAATTAAAAATTAAAAATTAAAAATTAAAAATTAAAAATTAAAAATTAACTAGTAAGGTATATCTTCGACTTGGCCGAAGTTAAAATACCCCCACGGCCGATTCTTAACGGTAAAAGAATCTTTAATTGGAGAGCTTTTTTATGAGATTTTGAGAGATTTTATTATTTTAATTTGTTTAAAATACATACATATCAAATTGTTTTCCTACAGCTTAAATATAAGTCATTTTATAACGTTTTCAATTTTGGGGGTGAGGTGGGCGTGTTAGTTTGTGTATCACGCCCATTTTTCTAACACACCTCAGTTTTGTCATGAAATACACGAATATCGAGTTTCCGTTTGGTACCTTTAATATTAGCCTCTTTACAGGGTTTTCAATTTTGGGGTTGTATGGGAGGGGGGCGTGTTAGTAGGTGGATGACGCCCATTTTTCTAACGCACCTCAGTTTTGACATAAAATACTTAAATACCGAGTTTCCGTCTTGTAACTTTAATATTAGTCTCTTTATAGATTTTTCAGTTTTGGGGTTGTATGGGAGGTGGGCGTGTTAGTGGGTGGATGTCGCTCATTTTTCTTACACACCTCATTTTTACCATAGAATACACAACTACCGAGTTTCAGTATTGTAGCTGTAATATTAGCCTCTTTACAGAGTTTTCAATTTTGGGGTTGTATGGGAGGTAGGCGTGGTTTTCATCTGATTTAGCCCATTCTCGAACTTGATCTTAGTTTTTTTAAAAAAAGCTTAAATATCGAATTTCAGCACGATAGCTTCAAAATTGCGGCTGCAATCGTGTCCACAGACAGACGGACAGACAGACGGACAGACGGACAGACGGACAGACAGACGGACATGGCTAAATCAACTCAGGTGGTGATGCTGAGCAAGAATATATATACTTTTCCATACCTACCACGCCTCCTTTTGGGTGTTACACACGTCGTGACAAAATTATTATACCCCTTTCGCAATACGCGTGGGGGTATAAAAATTAAAAATTAAAAATTAAAAATTAAAAATTAAAAATTAAAAATTAAAAATTAAAAATTAAAAATTAAAAATTAAAAATTAAAAATTAAAAATTAAAAATTAAAAATTGAAAATTAAAAATTAAAAATTGAAAATTAAAAATTACAAATTAAAAATTAAAAATTAACTCTTAAAAATTAAAAATTAAAAATTAACAATTAAAAATTAAAAATTAAAAATTAAAAATTAAAAATTAAAAATTAAAAATTACAAATTAAAAATTAAAAATTACAAATTAAAAATTAAAAATTAAAAATTAAAAATTAAAAATTAAAAATTAAAAATTAAAAATTAAAAATTAAAAATTAAAAATTAAAAATTAAAAATTAAAAATTAAAAATTAAAAATTAAAAATTAAAAATTAAAAATTAAAAATTAAAAATTAAAAATTAAAAATTAAAAATTAAAAATTTAAAATTAAAAATTAAAAATTAAAAATTAAAAATTAAAAATTAAAAATTAAAAATTAAAAATTAAAAATTAAAAATTAAAAATTAAAAATTAAAAATTAAAAATTAAAAATTAAAAATTAAAAATTAAAAATTAAAAATTAAAAATTAAAAATTAAAAATTAAAAATTAAAAATTAAAAATTAAAAATTAAAAATTAAAAATTAAAAATTAAAAATTAAAAATTAAAAATTAAAAATTAAAAATTAAAAATTAAAAATTAAAAATTAAAAATTAAAAATTAAAAATTAAAAATTAAAAATTAAAAATTAAAAATTAAAAATTAAAAATTAAAAATTAAAAATTAAAAATTAAAAATTAAAAATTAAAAATTAAAAATTAAAAATTAAAAATTAAAAATTAAAAATTAAAAATTAAAAATTAAAAATTAAAAATTAAAAATTAAAAATTAAAAATTAAAAATTAAAAATTAAAAATTAAAAATTAAAAATTAAAAATTAAAAATTAAAAATTAAAAATTAAAAATTAAAAATTAAAAATTAAAAATTAAAAATTAAAAATTAAAAATTAAAAATTAAAAATTAAAAATTAAAAATTAAAAATTAAAAATTAAAAATTAAAAATTAAAAATTAAAAATTAAAAATTAAAAATTAAAAATTAAAAATTAAAAATTAAAAATTAAAAATTAAAAATTACAAAATTACAAAATAAAAATTAAAAATTTTTCTTCTAGTTCTAGGAACTTGCTATGATATTTTTTTCGTTGAAAACAGATAAAAAATTTAGAACTTAAACTTACTGCGTGACAACAGCTGCTGCTGAATAACTGCTATAATAGGCTTACCTGCAAAAGAAAGAGACCAAGTTAAATAAGTGATTTAATTAAAATTTTAAGGAAAACTAATTAGAGCTTAAATCAGAACGCATTATTAAAGTTTGCGGAAACTTTTCAAACAATTGAATGATCTTTTCAGGTAGAAAGAATATTGATGGAACAAAATAATGGCAAAAAAAATCCCAATTAACTGTGGCTCAGTTACGCATCTTCGCCGCACACCATCCGCTGAATAATTAGCTGGTTTTTTTTTTTTTGTTACTGTTTTTGTTGGCTTCTGAACAAATATTTACCATGAATGACAGCCACCAGGTATCACTTGAAGAAGCTGTTGTCCAGAAAGTTCTACACGACAGAAACGTGAGCTAAGTGCAAACTTTCAATGCTTTAGCAAAGAAGTTTGCACGCGCGACAAAGTTTTCACGCAAGTAATGCCAGATTTTTTTCATTCTTATTTTGTGCTTGTGTTGCTTTGCTTTTACCTTCTTTTTTCTACAACATGTTGAAAAGGAATAGGATTTAAATAGATGCTAAATTGAAGTAATTCTAGAGCAAATGCGTAAGTTTTCGCCTACATAAAGCACAGAGCACAGTCAGACTGTGAGTTAGATATGTAGCAGGTGTAGGAGTTGGCAAGCAGAAGACAGATACAAAAATTTATAGGTTAAGAGATTTCAGACATATTCAGCAGTCTTAACAGGTGCTTCAGGTTAAGCTTAGTTAATTTATTTTTTTTCGCTGCTGACGCATGTTGCCACCTTTTCTTCTCTACTTTATAATCTAGTGACAAAACTTTATTCAAAATTTATTTATTTTTCTGCTCCAGCTATTATTTGTTTGCTAAGAGTTATGAGTGAAAAATTTGCTTGAATATTTATTTTATTTCATTAGTTTTTGTTTCAATGAACAAACAAATAAAGACAATTTTTTGCCGTTTTCCACAAACTACAGAACATTGCAAAAGTTTGCTCGAGTAGGTCAGCAAATGTTGTTCACAAATTTTGTTGTGTTGTTGTAGTTGTTGGTGTGACTGCGCAAGCTGGTCAAACAAAAATAGGAAAATATTTGATAAAAACATGAAGAAGCCAAGCAGCAGACAAACTTTTTCAACGAGACACAATTTATATATATAAATAAATTTATATAAATGCAGTCGTATATCTTTGGACATAATAAACGGACATGAAGATAGACAGTAGCAGCAGCAGCAATAGCTGCAGCCAGATTTGTGCAACTTCATATCAAGCCGGTCGGTCGGTCGGTTAGTCTAGGCAAAGCTAAGCACTCGGCATTCGCATTTGGCAAAACAACAAACTGCTAAACAGCTGCAACGTTCATCACCAACACTAACATTTCTAACAACCACCCACCCATCGACCATTTGACTGTGTCCGTTCAGCAGTGCGGTGTACTGCAGAAAAGTGCACAAACTAAGATTTATATCCTAAAGTACGGATATCATTTGCGCTTTTATGCAGTTATATACAACAGTTATTTCTTCCTCCAACCCTCCAATGGCAGCAAAGTTAGTAAAATTTCACGCTTGTACACTGCGTACTACGTGAAGAAGTTCAACTTTTGACGGCAGTTACAGGCAAAGTCTGTGAAGTCAATAAAAATTATTAACATTTTTGACATGAAAACGTTTTAGAGCTGATTAAGATTTTGTTATTTCAAATCACAATCTGTTGGTTCAAACCAACATTTTCACAAAGCTTAACATAACAACATTTTCAGACATCTTAAGATAAATATAATGAACTGTGTGTTTTTTATTGTTTCTTAGACCGGAACGAAATGTAAATTCCGACAGTGGGAGTTTCAAAAGATAGAGGAACTCATGAAAATGATTTTTGCATACTTTTTTTTTCCAATCGGAGAAAAACCGCCGAAGCAATTTTGATGGAGCTGAAGGTCCTTTTTTGTAAGAAATACATATTTTTGCTTGTAACTTTTTATTTTTCACAGAACGCATACCCATAAATTTCTTACTTATACCAATATTCTGATATACCAAAACTTTAAAAATTATGTTTCATTATAACTTTTATTGACCACCAAAAATTTAATTTTTTGATATTTTTAAAAATACATTTTTTTAAAACCACTTTAAAAGACACATTTTTTTCTAGATTTACGTGAAAATGTTATTGTTGGAAAGGTATTAAGTTCTTCTTTCGTTCTGTGTATCGCTTTAATCAAAGCTTTTACTGTTTTTCTTCACGCAAAACCTCATCCATCGGATCCAAATGAATTAAATTTTGACTCATCTGTCAATTTCACTTAGGTCCAAAACTGTACTGGCTTCTTAACATACTCACAGGCTTACTCCAACCACTTCTTAATATTTTGTGTTGATAACAGTGGCTTGTTTCAGAGTTTATACTGAAATTTCGTTTAAAAAATTTCGTAGGATTTGTGAATGTACCTGAACAATACCGTGTTCATTTAATTATTTTGCTACATCTACTGCAGATATTTCCGGTTTTTCGTGGATTATTCGAACCATTTTTCTTTGCGTTTAAAGAGATGCATTTTGTTTTGGCCTTTCACTTCCAGTTGTTCTACTTAAGAAGACATTTTTCTGGTAAATATCAATAATATACCGTAGGGTGAGGGATTTTTACCATTTCACCAATATTCCTCAATCTCTTTTTCTCTTTCCAAAGTTTAATAACTAATTTCTTCACTTCTATTGAAGATGGTCTTGAATTCATGTTCTTCTTTTGCTTCGTTTCAACTAGCATGTGCATTTTTAAAATACTTCGAACAAACTGCAAGTGGCGACTCAAATGAAACAAATCTACAAATGAAACAAAATTGGATTTGATACTGGTATCTTACCCTAATATGAAGAGATAGTAAGGTACCTGCGTTATATGAAGAGTGTACAAATTTTTTTTTGGAATTACAACAATCATTAAAAATCAAATTTATTGTTAATAATTCCTAAAACTGTTTTTGTGTTTCTTTTAATGAGCTGAGTGTACTATAAATGAGTCTGTGTATAAATCACTGCCGTGTACATGCAACTGAACATAATTCCAGTCGTACGTAAGGTCATGAATAAGCACACTATTTATATGTTACTAGTGTAAAACCCCGTCCTTCGACGGGAAGGAACCATTTAGAGTACAAAATGCGACAAAAAAATTTATTGGATTTATATACAAAGGTTTTTATTTGAAAACATGTTTATTAAATTATTTTGATAAAACTTCTTTATATACAACATTTTTAGCAAAAAAATTCTTAGAATTTTTAACCAATTAACCTTGTTCCTTGCCATCTATAATGCTTAGTTTTACATGATCAGCCCGTTAAAACTGCCCATGACTAAATACCAGTTCTTTTAGAAAAACTCCTACTGTTTGCAATATTTAACCTTGCAATTTATTTATGGTCATTGAAAAGGTCAGTTTAACTAGAAATTGTCGCCTCCGGAGAGTGAAAGGCAAATCTGTGTTTGTCGGGGCCAAATCAATTGTAGGTATGAAAACTATTTCATGTTCGCCAGTGCGCCTGTCAATACCTGTGCGATGATTAATTAAGTTTTTAGGTTTTTCAAAACTAACCACCTTCCATTACAGATATCTCTTTTGGTATGGAAATTTCGAAGAAGTATTATAATACTTCCCATTTTGAGGTTTAACTTATGCAGCGGCATTCCCGAAGGATAAAATTCATTCAAAAACTCGGCAGGATAATTTTGTTTATCGTTATCATCACTGTCTTCAATTTAATCCGTGCTCAGATCTCTCACTGTGTCACCAACTAAAATATTTATAACTTGCTCGTTGACTTCGTTCACATCGGAATTTTTCGGGCACAGGATAGCAATTTTGGCATAACGGTTAATGTTATTCGGACTCAAAGTATCGCCAAAAATCTATTTAAACCTTTCAATGGATTTGTCCATTATATTGGACACTTCGGAAAATTTTTTTTTTTTTATTTTCCAACGTTTTTTCTAAAATCAAATAGGTTGGTACTATGAAATGAAGTTGTACCAATATGACAAAAATAATTTTAGGGACATATATAACATTTAACTTAGTTAGATTTTCGATTTTATGCCCAACAGAGGCCTTTAATTTTTTTATATCGCGTGTTAATAAACTTTGCAAAAAAGAAGTGATTATTGTGATTGGTGTGCAAAGTATAATTTTTTTTTATAATAACAATTGCATAAAAAACGCATTTGCATTTGTCTCCCCGGTTGTTTTAGTTGAACTAAAATATTATAATACAACGTTATCATGGTTTTTTCCATTATATTAGACAGCCTGCCAAAAGCAAAGCAGCTCATGTAAAAATCAGAGGGATGTTTTTTAATCTTTTTATTGCTTAAATGATGGCAATATAAGCTCAAAAAAATTATCCACGATTATTCTAGGCAAGCCATTGAATGGGTTAATAAGCGAACCTTTACAAACAAAATTATCGGGAATTTCTATGATATCTTCATCTCCATTTCCTAACTTGAGTAGCCAATCGCAAAAACTTGGATCAGAAGACCGAACATTGTGATTTAATTCTAGCAATTCCAATTGACACCAACGTCACTGAAAGTAATAATTGCTGTTCAGTTTATTCAGACCGAATAGGTTCTGGTTCTCTTAATTAAGAAGCACTGTAATAGCAAGACATGATGTTTGATGTATAGTAGAGTTGAGGAAAATGACGATAGTCTTTAAGTATACAGATTTCCAATACATAATTTAAGAACAGGTTCTGGTCCAGACTGAACAGGTTTAAAAAGTACAGTACGTACAAAAATTTCAAATAAATAATTTTACAACAGGTTCTGCTCCAGGCTGAACAGGTTTTACGATAAAGAGCAAAAGGTTTAGTAAGTACAAACATTTCAAATGGATAATTTTACAACAGGTTCTGGTCTAGGCTGAACAGGTTTTACAAAGAATAGTACGTACAAACATTTCAAATGGATAATTTTACAACAGGTTCTGGTCTAGGCTGAACAGGTTTTACGGTATAGAGCAAAAGATTTCCAATACATAGTTTAAGAACAGGTTCTGGTCCAGACTGAACAGGTTTTAAAAAGTACAGTACGTACAAAGATTTCAAATAAATAATTTAACAACAGGTTCTGCTCCAGGCTGAACAGGTTTTACGATAAAGAGCAAAAGGTTTAGTAAGTACAAACATTTCAAATGGATAATTTTACAACAGGTTCTGGTCTAGGCTGAACAGGTTTTACAAAGAATAGTACGTACAAACATTTCAAATGGATAATTTTACAACAGGTTCTGGTCTAGGCTGAACAGGTTTTAAAAAGAATAGTACGTACAAAGATTTCAAATGGATAATTTTACAACAGGTTCTGGTCTAGGCTGAACAGGTTTTAAAAAGAATAGTACGTACAAAGATTTCAAATGGATAATTTTACAATAGGATCTGATTCAGGCTGAACATGTTTTACGATATAGAGCAAGGAGCAGGACGCTTGTCTTTTATATATTAAGATTATTCACGAATATTGAAATCATTAGTTTTTAAAGAAAACGTTAAAAAAGTATTGCACGTTTTACATTTATTTTTTAATTATAAGAATTTCGATCACTAAACTTAAAAATTAATTCTCGTTACCCTGGTATATAAACTTGAGATTCATGCACTTTTGTCACTTATGCCAATAGCGCTTTTTCTTCTTCTTATATTTATAAAGGATGCTTTTTGAGATTTCAAGTGTAAAACCTATTCAGTCAATTCTACCTTGGTACGGAAATGGGAAGATAAGTAGGAGAGAAAGTGAAATCAAGAGAAACAAGTGTAGAATATGCGTATGTATGCGTGGCGGAGCGCTATATCAAATGGTGAATTGGAATCTGAGGCAAGTGTTATGCCTTCACCTCAGTCAATGCGAGTTATTAAGCAATCTCATTTTATAAATACTCGACCACCAACTACAACTTCTAAAGTTGTAAATATTGATGAATTTTGAATTTCAGTTGATTAGAAATGAGGAAAGAATTAAAGAAAGGTAAAAGCATAGCACTATGACTAGAACGGGATTCGAACCCGAAATCGCTGAGTTGGCAGTCAAGCACGCTAATTACTTGACTATCGAGGCTCCCAAGATCTGGAGATGCAATTTTTAGTCACTTTTTCCAACATTTGTGGTCATATATCGGCAATAACGCAGCGAATGTTGTCACCCAAGTGGTCGATCGTTTAGATTAACGACTTCACATATCCCCAAAAAAAATAATCTAGCGGCATTAAGTCACACGATCTTGGAGGCCAATTCACGGGTCCGGAACGTGAAATTATGCGGTTACCAAACGTTTCCGCAGTAAATCAATTGTGGCACGAGCTGTGTGGGATGTTGCGCCGTCTTGTTGAAACCACAGCTCCTGCACATTATGGTTGTTCAATTGAGAAACGAACAAGTCAGTAATCATGGTTCTATAGCGGTCACTTTTAACTTTAACGTTCTGGCAAGCATCATTTCTAAAGAAGTACGTACCAATAATTTCACCAGACCAAAAAACCACACCAAACAGTCAGTTTTTCTGGATGTAACGGTGTCTTAACATACACTTGAGGATTATCTTCACTCGGAATACGGCGAATACGGTTTTGAATACAAAAATACAAAATTGAATACAAAATTCAACTCTTATGAAAATGTCGGACAGAACTATTATTTTCAAAATAAATTTGCACAATTTGGAAGCGTGGTTCAGGCGTCAGTCTATTCATGTTGAAATGCAAAAACAAAATAAACACAAATCACTTAACAGCTGACAAAAGTACCGCCAATTGAAATAATGTTGCCAACTTAAAGTTCTATACCTCTGAAAAAAAACACCCTTTACACACATTTTATGAATTTTATTCATAAAAATTATGAATGGTTTATGTTCCTCATGTATTTTTTCATGCTATTTACGAAATATGTTACGGGTTCATGTATCTTGTACACACTATTTACTAACTTTTAAGACTAGGCTTATGAAATATTCATGTTTTTGTATGTTGTGTACTTTGTCATGACTCATGTAATGGGTTACTCGACCAAATATCATAAATCTTCATTTTGCATGAAGATCATGCAAAAATTCATAATTAGTGTTTCGTTACTTAACTTATCCACGCTATTTTACAGTTTAAAGTACGATACCAATTTTCGGAAGTAAGATCAAATTTTGCAATTCAGTTCTTAGTTTTTTACAATTTTATGAACGTTTTATTTTAAGTAATTTTGTACATGCGGCTATCTTAAGCATGATTTGAATTGAGCAAAAATTTGGTCTGAAAATTTTGGGCTAACTTCATAGAAATAAATCAACGGAGTTGAACCTACATTTATTACGTCGTAAGCAATATCCTTTCTTTTTTGTAAATTTTTGCATTTAGATGCTACAGTTCTGTTATTTTTTTAAACGAACTTTTTAATTCAAGTACCGACGATAAGGTCATTGATTCACAACATATTAACTTTAATATGCTACGCAAACATTTTTTGGTAAATGTTTTTGGTAGAAATGCGCTAAAAATTGTATAACATAAATACTTCTCTAAGAGTAGGTATGTTGTTTTATTTGCAGTCAAAATCGTTATTACCTCAATAAGCTTATTTAGTTAAAATCTTTAACTTTGAACATCATTAATCAACTCTAACTATAAGTTGCATTCTAAACATCATTAACTCGGCTTAAATTGGTGCCATTCAAATGACATGCATTTTTAAAATTGTTTATTACATAAGATACAAATTTATTTCACAATTTTAAGCCAAAATAGGCAGTTAATCATTTTTGTGAATTAAGTAAGGTTTATTGACTATTTTAGGGTTTTAAAGTATTGGAAAAGTGTTTGCCAGCAAAGTCTATTTTATTTTGTAATACAACAATGACTGTTTCAATATCGTATACATTATCAGTGGAATGCAATAAGATTATATTTTAAGCCTCTTGTATTATAACTTCACCGACTCTACTCAGAGAATTAGGTCAAATAAAAATGAGACGATTTTCCACCAATGTTATTGATGATTCTGAAGAAACGTTTTCCAAGATGAAATTGGCGACAACTAAATTAGGTTATTCAATTCAGAACCAACTATTAACAAGTAAAGAAAGTCTAAAGTCGGTTTAGCTCGACTTTGTAATACCCTTAGGGCCGTTTTATTCACTTTTATAACTCGAAAATTTTGAATAACTTTCAAGTTTTCCATACAAAAATTCTAAAGTTATTGATAACTCTCGAGTTATAATAGTGAATAAAACGACCCTTAACCTTCTATAATATTAAAATATATATTAATGTACTAAAAAAAATTCCATGTAGGTTTGTGGTTTGTACGGCAAATGGGCGTGTTGGTGGGCATATGACGCCCATTTATTCGGCACACCTCAGTTTTGATATAAAATGCTTCTATATCAAGTTTCATCTCTCTAGGTCAAATAAGAATCTTTTGATAGTGTTTTTAATATTGTTTTTTTTTTTTTTTTAGCTTTGAACCAAGTATTTCAGGTGTCAAACCTATTCAGTCAAGTCAGCCTTGGTTCGGAAATGGGGACATAGATAAGTAGGAGAGAAAGGGAAATCAAGAGAAACAAGTGTAGAATGTTCTAATGTGGCGGAGTGCTATATCAACATTCGAATTTGATTTTGAGGCAAGTGTTATGCCTTTACCTCAGTCAATTCGAGTTATCAAGCAATCTCATTCCACAAACATCTCTTCCACCAACTACAACTTCCAAAGTCTTATATATTGCTTACTTACTTAGATGGCGCTTACAACCGTTGGTCGGTTTTGGCCTGGTCTAAGAATTTGCGCCAGCCTCTTTTGTCGTGCGCTTGCTGGCGCCAGTTGGAAACTCCAAGCGTCGTCAGGTTATCCAATGCCTGGTCTTTCCAACGGAGATGCGGTCTTCCTCGTCTGCGTTGGCCACCGCTGGGTACCGAATCCAATATCTTTTTCGCTGGAGTTATTTTAATGCGCTTTTAAAGTTATTTTAATGCGCTACTCGCCATTGACTCAGATTGGACCATAGATCTTGCGAAGGATTTTTCTCTCGAACGCTCCCAAAGTCATTTCATCAGAGCTGCTCAACTTCCAGGTTTGTGATGCGTATAGTAGGACGGGCATGATTATCGACTTATAGAGCGTCAGTTTTGTTCGTCGAGAGAGAGCTCTGCTTCTCAATTGCCTACTGAGCCCAAAGTAACACCTGTTGGCAAGAGTTATCCTGCGTTTAATCTCAATACTGATATCGTTGGAAAAGTTAATGCTGGATCCATTGTAAACAAAGACCTTCACTACCTCAAAAGAGGTGTTGTCAACAGTAACGTGGTTTCCAAGACGCTGGGACTGTTTGTTTGTTGACACAAGATACTTCGTTTTATCTGCGTTCACTGCAAGACCCATTCGACTCGACTCTTTTTTTAGCCTGGAGAATGCTGTACTGACTTCGCGCGTATTTTGGCCAATGATGTCAATATCATCAGCATACGCCAGCAGCATAAGGTTGCGGTTATAGTGAACGCCGAGTCAGACAGACAGGCAGGCAGGCAATGTGAACAAGCAAGATAGGTAGCAATCTGCATCTCGTTTTTTCACACAGATTTCAGCCTGCCTGTCTGAATCGCGTTCACTATAATCGCAGCCTTACAATCTTATAGAAAATTGTGCCGCTGCGTCTCAGGTCAGCAGCTCGCATGATCTTCTCCATGACTATATTAAAGAAGTCGCACGATAAAGAATCACCTTGTCTGAAACCTCGCTTGGTATCGAACGGAAGGGAGAGGTCCTTCCCGATTTTCACTGCGCTGCTGGTGTTGTACAGTGTCATCCTGCAAAGACGTATTAGCTTCGCAGGAATACCAAATTCAGACATGATGGAGTATAGGTAACTCCTTATTGGACTGTCGAAGGCGGCTTTGAAATCGACAAAGAGATGGTGCGTGTCGATTTGTTTTTCGAGGGTCTTTTCCAAGATTTGTCAGAGCGTGAAGATCTGGTCAATGGTGAACTTTCCAGGTCTGAAGCCACACTGATAAGGTTCAATCAGTTGGTTGACGATGGGCTTCAGTCTTTCACACAATACGCTCGACAGGACCTTATATGCGATATTTAGAAGGCTAATCCCACGGTAGTTGGCGCAAATGGTGGGATCGCCTTTCTTGTGGATTGGGCAGAGCACACTGAGGTTCCAATCATCTGGAATGCATTCTTCCGACCATATTCTGCATAGAAGTCTGTGGATGCATTTAAACAGAGCTTCGCCACCGGTCTTAAACAGCTCAGCCGGTAGACCATCGGCTCCTGCGGCTTTGTTGTTTTTAAGCCGAGCTATAGCTGTTAAGACCTCGTTATAGTCGGGCAGCGGAACTTCAACGCTGTCATCCATAATTGGGGTTTTCGGGATATCATCTCCACTGGCGGGATTGTTGTCAGCGTCGCCATTAAAAGACTAGAGAAGTGTTCCCTCCATAACACCAGTGTACTCTGGATATCTGTCACTAGATTTCCATTCTCATCCTTGCAGGAAGAGGCTCCGGTCTTAAAACCATTAGCCAGGCGTCTTATTTTTTCGAAAAATTTTCGAGTCTCATTCCTGTCGCCATGCATCTCAATTTTCTCGCACTCACGCATTTCCGCCTCTCGTTTTTTTCGCCTGAAAATGCGTCTCTCTTCTCTCCTCTTCTCTCGGTATCGCTCCATAACAGCACGCGTTACAACCGACTGCAGGGTGGCTTTGTAGGCGATGTCCTTCTCTGCAGTGGCGTCGCGACACTCCTGGTCGTGCCACTGGTTTCGGCGAGGGCGGTGGTAGCCTATCACCTCTTCGGCAGCCGCACGCATAGAGTGGGATATGTGCGTCCACTGTCCGCATATATCGTCGATCGGAGGAGTGCTTTCTTGAAGCAGGAGTGAGAGTCGAGTAGCGAAGGCTTCGGCCGTCCGTTTTGACTGCAGCTTATCGACGTCTAGCTTTCTTTGTGTAGGATTGCGAGCATTCTTAGCTGTGCACAGACGTGTGCGAATCTTGGCTGCGACAAGATAATGATCCGAGTCTATGTTAGCGCCACGGATCGTGCGTACGTCTAGTACACTGGAAGAGTGCCTTCCGTCAATCAAAACGTGATCAATTTGGTTGCATGTTTTTTGATCAGGGGACAGCCAAGTGGCCTTACGAATATTGAGATGCTTGAATCTAGTGCTACTAACGACCATGTTTCGTTCTGCGGCGAAGTCAATCAACCTCATTCCGTTATCGGATGTGTTGTCGTGGAGGCTGAACTTTCCGACTGTTGGACCAAATATGTTTTCCTTACCCACCTTGGCGTTGAAGTCACCAAGCACGATTTTTATGTCATGACGGGGGCAGCGCTCTTCAAGACGCTCGTAAAAACTCTCTTTGGTCTCGTCATCTTTTTCTTCTGTCGGAGCGTGCGCACATATTAGGCTTATCAGAATTATATCTTTCCAATATATCAATCAGTTGGATAGAGGCACCATCCCAATTTAGGGTTCGGACATTCCAGGTGCATATCCGTAAATCATTATCAGTTTTTCGTTTGCGGTTGTCGTCATCAGATTTGGGGATCATTCTTTTATTTATTCTTAAACTTTTCATTGAAATGGTTTATTACATGGTGGGCTTCAAACCCAACGCACAACCTTTGCTTGATGGCCAAAGGAAGCCCGCCGCTCAGATTCGCCGCCAAAGTATATCGGTATGATAGTTTTTTGACGTTTCCAGGAGACACCACGCGGAGGTTTGAGTCGACTTGAGACGATTTCGACATGGATTATGCTGGCCTCGCCAAGTTGAGGCAGTCAGACACGTTGCCATGTGTAGATCGCCCCCTTATCTCCCGTCTTATATATTGATGAAGTTTTAATTTCAGTTAATTAGAAATGAGGAAAGAATTAAAGAAAGGTAAAAGCGTAGGATTCCCATTCTCTTTCCATTTTCTTTCGGGGATTTTTTTCCTTCAATCGTCCCAAGTAAAAATTAGCAATTTTCAGGTCAAACCACTGGGCTTTATTTAAATAAAACTATTTTTTCCGGAAACTGTATATTTCAAATGTTGAAAAAAATGTTCGCTATCCTGGGAAGTTATTTTATTCAATCCAAAAGTCTTTATTGTTGTTAATCCCCTCAAAAGAGATTTGTTTACATTTGGTGCTTAGTCTGTTTATGTGAATATTCTGGAAACTCGGAAAACTCGGAATTTTTTTGTACACCGATGTGTGTGTGCATGTGTGTATTTGCAATGTTGATATTATCCAATATGCTGGTTCAACGAACTGTTGTTTTTCTTTGGGTATGTTTAATTTTATTATTTAGTATCCAGCGTGAGTGCATAGACAAAGGGTTACTTAACCGCATTGAAATGGCATTTAAAATACAACGCCACGCTAATCATTCTTTGTCTCATGAAGAAAATTGGAAAAAGTTGTGTCTAATTTGTTTCAAGAAAAAAAAATACTTCCACTCAATAAGAGGAGCACTGCAGAAACATCTTCAAATAGTGACAAATGGCAAAGTTCATCAATACTTGGACGATTCCAGGCTTCCAAGTGTACTGTGTCTAAACTATAGAAAAATTGTGTACCAAAAAATAAGTGATCTCAATTCTCACGGATATTTGGAGGAATTGGATTTACCAGACTTTTCAGTGTTCAACGGGGAGCAAATCGTGACAAGGGCCCAAAAACCTTGCATGTGCTACTTGTCCAGAAATATTCAACCTTCTGTCAAAACCTGTGGAAAAGTTATCCTTGGAATCGCTTGAACTCGCCCAAATCTCGAAATATCATTGAATCCGGTTTAAAAACGTATCAACATAGCAAAAGTCATGACTTTGAAGGATTCTTCAAATGTGAACAGTTTGATTTCGTGAAAATAAAGGGAAAGGAGTTGCAACTTGCAAGGAACACCAAAAACAGTCGTTTTTTGTAGTGATCTTCTGGAGTTTTTAAACAGTACGTGGAAGAAAAGAGACGAGAAGGAGATGTTCATTTGAAATTAGGAGTTGATGGTGGACTAAACAAAGCACTAACAAATTAACGACTTCGATGGTACAATAGTCACTGATCTGAAATTAGCGAATATCCTCGCCGGTATCATGGCCCATTCAGCATCGCACCCATGCACACAAGACAAACCTGAAGGATTGCGAATCTTATTGCAAATTGGAAATTGTCTGGCAAATTATGAGAAATGGATATCGAATGGCGGAACCTTAAAAGATGCCAAAGATTATAAAAATGGTATCAAATTGCCAATAATTTTCTTCATCAATGATAAGAGAATTATTGACATTATTATCCACCTGAACTCCACTTAATGCTCGAAATAGTAAATACAGTAGTTGGAGTTATGGTGAAAGAGTGCGAAGTTGACACCAATAATTGGTTGAAAACATGCGGTGTAGAAAGAGAAGTCACCCATGGAGGCTCTAGAGAAATTCAAAATCAATTATTTAGCTTCGGACATGCCAGTGACACCCAAAGTTCATGCCGTGTTTCACCACATTGAAGATTTTTGTAACGACAAACAAATTGGCTTAGGTTTTTACAGCGAGCAAGCAATGGAATCGGTTCATTTTGAATTCAATAAGATGTGGTCAAAATATTCTGTCTCAGAAAATCATTCGAGCTATGGTCAAAGATTATATAATGCTGTGGTCGCATATAATAGTCATTATCTGTAACAACTTATTTAATACAGAATAAAAATTCTCTTTACATTTTTCATAATAAAATTCACTGTTTATTATTCACTTATTTTTTCAACTATGCAAGCGGGTGGGACAACGAAAATATTCGAAAAAAGGAATCTTTTATTCGAGAATTTTTCTCTTTTCTTATAAAATTTTATTTCTATGTCAAAAATTGATTTTTTTCTCGAAAAATGGCGTCAGTCGAAAATAGCCCAATGGTTTTGGATGACAATTCTGTAGTTCGAATCCGGGTGACTGAAGGCACAAGTCCCTTGAATGAAAATTCCATATCCCAACATTTCTCGGTTAAAACGACTTCAAACCACCCGTGTTCTATTCAATAATTTCACAGACCAAGTTTAATCTTTGTAGCTCATATCTAAACCTCAATACAATTTTTATTATAGTGGGTTGTATGGGAGCTTGCCGTGTCGGTGGGCAGATGACACCCATTTTTTGGTCACACCTCAGTTTTAATATAAAATGTTCCCATACCAAGTTTCATCTATCTAGGTCAAATATGAAAGCTTTAATAGTGTTTTTAATATTGTGGGTTGAAAGGCGTGTTTATGGGCGGATGACGGCTATTTTTTTGTTCATTCCTTTGTTTTAATATAATATACATGTATGCTTAATTTTATTCCTGTAGCTCATATAAAATCCTCTTTGCAGAGTTTTCAATTTTGGGTATGTTTGGGAGATTGGCGTGTTTATGGGTGGATCACGCCCACTTTTGGATGTTTATAGTTTTTTATAGTTCTTATATGGAAGTAGGCGTATCCGTTAGCGGATTCCAATAATATTCAATATTGCAGATCCTTGAGTTCATGTGAACATGTGTACCAAGTTTTATGAAATTATTTCAACTCCTTCTTCCTATCCTGTGGATAATACGAAGAGGAGGGCCAAGAGGAGGGCTAGAAAACTGCATCGCGATTACCTGCCCAAATTTGATTGCGTGATCATGAACGATGAAACGTACTGCAAAGCAGATTTCAAGCAGTTACCTGGACACGGACAGCAGATTTCAAGCAGACATCTGGATATTATACTGAGTATAGAAGGGGTGGAGCATACTTTAAATTTACCACCGAAACACATACCAAATTTCCAAAGAAATACATGGTGTGGCAGGCCATTTGAAAATGTGGCCTTCGAAGTAAGGAATTTGTGACAGATCGCACAATCAACACCGAAATGTAGATCAGAGAGTTTCTGGAGCGGCGTTTGCTGCCTTTTATACGTCAGCACCAAGGTTTAGTACTATTTTGGCTAGATCTTGTTATAATATTCAACTGTCAATACAGGTATTAGGGTACTCATTTTCTCTAAGTGTTCTTATGCGTTTGACATATTTTAATAAAATTTAATAAATTCAACGTTCATCTGCCTGAGTAAGCAAGCCGCGGCGGTTTGTTTTTTCTTGCACTCAAAGCTCAACGTGAAGTCCTTGACGTTGTATGCCTGATGAGCTTAGGATCAGCTTGTTTTCTCAAACATGCTTTTAGGCTTCAAACTGAATGCGTTGCTCATTCGATGACGAGAAAGTGTGGAGTGCAGCATCATGGTGTTGAGCTGAACCGGAAGCAGAAAGAAAAGTAGCAGCAGCAGAAAAAAATAGCAGCAACATGAAAATAAAGTTGTTGCGTAGCAGTAAAGCATTCAAATGAGTTCGCATGAAGTGCGAGCAGTAAACAGCAGCAGCTATGTACATAGGTAAGGATTCGAGATGGGGATGTCAACAAAAACAACAACAACACATTATCGTCAACATATACAACGTGCTGCTGCCAAACTAGCAGGAAAAACGTGCGCAGATGTTGGTAATCTGCAGATTTAGTTTTATGTTTATGTGTGTGTGTGTGTGTGTGTTTTTTCATGCTTGCATGCTAACATGTGCACACATCAACAACTGCAGATTGTTTTGAAAAAAGTTTAAAAGCTTTACCGTTGATATTTTCGTAGTTTTTCGTTTCGTGTAGCTTTTGTGTTTTTCTTTTTGCTTATCCTGGCATGCCTGTCTGTGTGTTTGTTCATTTATCGTTTGTGTATGTTCAAGTGCACTCGAGCTGGAATATTTTAATAATGTTTTCTTTTGTTTAATGCAGCAAAATATTCGAAAATATAATGAGATCAAATGAGTTCAAAAGCAGTTGTTGGTTGGATTAAAAGAAAAACGCTTTGTTTAAAATTCATACCGGAATATTGCATTGATGCAGCTGATCTTTTAAGCTATAAAAAAGCTCAAAGACAAACATGGAAAGATTATATATTTTTTTTTTTTTTTTTTTTTTATTTCAAAAAGCAAACATATTGCTGCTGGTTATGCATTTAAACAGTGAATATTCAATAAAATACCATAGAAAAGGTAAACGACAAATGATTGTTAATAAAAAATTTAAATTTTGCGACGAACGAGTTTGATGATGATGGAACGTTTTAGTGATGGTGTCTGGCAATTATTATAATTGGCATCTGATATCAACGGTATGAACAGGTATCTAGCTGTAGACAAAATTCAGCGTTTCTCAAACATATAGTTCGACGCAATGTTGGCAAAATTTTGACGATTAAATCACGTTTAGGCTGTAGATGTGCAATACGGACTTATAAATTATATTTCATTTATTTATTGACCGAATTTATTTATGTTCGAAGATATGCAATTCGAAGTGAACGTTGTCCGGCCACCTAAATGACTTGATTTCCAGAGCTCGTCAGAAATAAACGGTTAGAAGAAAGTTCAAAATAAAAGCAACTTACATACCGACATGTTTTATACATAGTTCACTATCATATCAATATATTTTGCTTTTCATGCAATAACAATAGAGTTCAGCTACTACAGCTTTTTTACACTTTCTCAGCATTAACCCATTTCAAGCCACGATTCATATCATAAAATTAAAAACGTAATGCTATGGCTACAAGTGACTCAAAGCAAGTTAATGTGGAGGAAAAAATGTATCCACCAAATTAAAGTTTAGCTCAGAAACAAGCACATGAAGTAACCACTAAAAATGTATACATAGATATAATTACAGAATAGCTTTAAGTCTACTTTTGAGTTGACCTTTTGACAAGGTAACATCAAAAATTCCTCAGTTGTTACCGAAGCTACTCATGCGGTTTAAAAGAGAAGTTAACATATAGTTTGTTCTACTGAAAGGTAAACAATCCCTTCAGCTTTTTTGTTACTTTGTTACTTTTGCTGTAGGCGATTAGAAAAAAGCTGGGTTCAGACAACCCACTTCTACAATTCCACACCTGCTTGGCATCGATTTCAACCCACTATGCACACGAAGATCTCCATCAAATAGAGATGTTTAGCACTGAAGTGGTGGTGACTGTTACCAAATCAGTAAAGAAAGGCACCAGGGCCAGATGGTTTTCCTAACTTAAAACTCGCCATTCTAGAGCAACCTCGACCATTTGTCCAGCTTTTTAACGCCTGTCTAAGGGAGGGCATATTTCCAGCTCAGTTGAAGGCCCAGAAACTAGTGCTCATACCAAAAGGCAGTGCCTCCACGGATGATCCCTCAAGCTACAGACCAATTTGTCTACTTGACACACTAGGAAAGATCTTCGAGCGACTGTTGTGCAATCGTATTAAAGAGGCGATCCAAATAGAGGGAGGGCTATCCAATCGCCAGTTTGGGTTTCGGAAACTGCAATCAACGACAAATGCCATAAACCTTGTGACCACTACTGCACAGGAAGCTATCGCAGGCACTCGATGGAAGAAAAGAGCAAAACAATATTGCTTTGTAGCAATGCTTGATGTATGCAATGCGTTCAACTCAGCTAACTGGAGTAAGATTTTGAAAACTTTTAGTGATTTCAGAGTATCAAGCTACCTCACGAAAGTTATTGCAAATTATTTCGATGAGAGAGTGCTGCAATATTCGACCGAGGACCAAAGTAAGCTCGCAGGACTATTTTTCTTAACGTCGTGCATTTGATTTTGATGTACGCATCAACGGTCTGGGCCGCAGCGATTATGATAAAGTCCTACCGCCGGGGAGTAGAGTCGGTGTTTAGACTAGGCGCTCTAAGAGTGTGCTGCGCTTTTAAACAGTGTCTGAGGATGCAGCTCTCGTGCTCGCTAACTCGATCCCCATTGACCTCTAGGTCGAAAAGGTCCAACCAGGAGCTAGTAGCGAGAGTGCATTCTCGTAAAAAACTGGCTCGAAAGAGATGTATGACACAATGCCTGGAGCGCTAGGATACCTTGAATTCATGCTGCTTTAGAGCAACTAGTTAAGGAGAAAACTTAGGCTCAAAACTTGGCACTTTCTTGACAGACAAAATTAGTCCTTCAGATTCCAGCTTAGTGCTGTTCCCTTTACCCGCGAAGTTATGCCTTACGGCGGTTCCACGGGATTCATACTGGCTCGAAGATCCAATGCGGAGGTTTAGGTTTAGTGCGTAAAAATCGCACACTCCCACCTGCACAGATGGGGTCTTTTGGAGGTTCCCCCTTCGCGAATAAAATAACAAAAAAGAAACAGTTTCGATAGTATCGTAAGTAAAGACGTAGAATTTCGATTAAGTTGTAACCGCTTCTACTTTGTCTCTTTGGTCCGATTGTTTTGTCCATTTTGCAAGTATTTTTTATTGATCTTCCGAAAATTATCAAATGAATTAATAAATAAATAATAACTCAAGTATGGAGACCAAAACAAGTAAAAAAACTCAAGTATGGACTTCTTATCGAGACCAAAACAAAAAAAACGTTAAAAGTAAGCATGATAAAATGAGCAAACAAAAAGAAACAAGCAATATGTAAAATTTTTCGATAATTTCAATCAGTTTGATAGGTTGAGTTCACTGCCTTAGTTGAAAAGAAGGCGAATCAAATGCACTTTCCATTGGTGCCACTTTCGTCTCTGCCCCATACATAATTTGCGAGCTACAGTCAGTTTAACTACTCATTCCAAAATAAAATTAAGACCCCCAACTTTTTAAAAAAATCGTTTGATGACTATATCTCACGCTGAGCACATGTCCTTTCCATTAGTGTCACTTTCGTCTCTGTCCGATGTATAGTTTGCGAACTTTAGTGCTAGTGGTATGTGGGATCCAAATTAATTTGCATTAAAAACAAAAATTAGAATTTCACGCCATCTATTGGGTAAAAGCATAAAACGATATATGATCAAACTCGTTTTTTCATAAAAGTTTAATCTAACTGGATCACAGACTCATTTCGTTAAGTTTGACAGTTTGATTTCATTGACTGAGTGGAAAAGAAGTTGTGATTGACATCTTGTGTTAAAATAGAGCACTCATTACTAAGTAGTGCATACAAGAACCCAATAAAGAAGTAGTACATACAAGAACCCATTGAAGAAGCCTGCGAATCAGTTCGTATAAAACAAAAACAAATAAAAGCAAAAACAATGAAATAAGAACAAAGAAAGCAGCAGGCACAGCATAAGCAGCTAATGATTGATTTTCTTATATGAACACATATATTTTTCTTCTTATATTTCACTATTTTGTGGCTTTAATATAATAGTGGCAAAAACCAAAATTTTATATTCATTCAGCGCAGGATATATCTGATATTTTGGCATATATATTATTTTTAAACGATAAGTATAAAAGGCTTTAGGTATATCCTAAAGTATTTGCCAAAAAAGTTTCATTGTCTTGAAAAAATCTGTTCAAATGACTTCATACAAACCGCGCTGTTAGACGTAATTCTACGTCAAAAAGTGCTTTTAAAGAAGGTAAAGTCGAAGGGAGAGTCGTGAGTTGCATCCCACTCCACAGCCAATGTCAATATAATTCTTATTGTTGAGTAACGAGTGACCGAGGAAAAAGCTTCCGTGTAGGTTATCCCGTATTTTTGGCTGCATCCTTTCGCTACTAACCTGGATTTGTTGCGAACCATCGAACTTATTAAATTCGCTCGATCACTTCTTACCATTACATCGTTAACCGAAACAGGATTATCGGTCTCAGCTTCCAAGAAATTATTGAATATTCTTCTTCCTGACCTCAAAACTTTAAGTTGTCTTCATCTTGGACAAGATCACACGAGCTTGCATATCCAGATGATGCCACCACTGCTCCTTTCACAAGTTCATTGTTTTTAACCAAATCACCTGCATCAAAGACCTTGCACTCTTGTACAGTTTCTTCATCTTTGAACTTCTGCAAAAATATATTGTACTCACGCTGCGATATATTCTGCTCCGAATCTTCTATGAACTTCACATCGCGGCTCTTGTGCATCGTCTTAGTCCTTGTATTATACAGTCGATATGCTTTGGACTCCGCACAATATCCTGTTAAATCGCATTCGACCCCTCTTGCCTGGAACTTTGACTTACCAGGACGTTTATCCAGCATTATAGCCTAACACCCAAAAATTTTCTAATGGGAAACGGTCGGTTTAACACCACTGTATTTCTCAACAGGAGTTTTTCCATACAACGATCTCGAATAGCATCGGTCTCTTAAGTAAACTGCTGTATAGATCGCTTCAGCCCAAAGGTCCTCATCCAATCCGGATCCAATTAACATGCAACGCGCCATCTCAACAATCGTTCTATTCGCACGTTCGGCCACGCCATTTTGCTGCGACGTGTACTCCACCGAAAAATGTAATCGCAAATTCCGACGACAAATACTCCCGACTATTGTCGCTTCGCAGAATCTTCAACTTCTTCGACGTCTGTCTTTCAATCATAGCAACGAAACTTTGATATGCGTTGAATACTTATCCTTTATTCTTGAGAAAGTATACGAAGGTCATCCTCGAAAATTCGTCTATAAATAGAACAAAATATTTAGCGCCTCTACAGGACGGAACCCTCATGGGGCCGTAGACATCAGTGTGCACTAATTCAACCGCTTCGGTCGGTTTGCTTCGATAACTTGCTGTTTTGGGAAATGGCTGCACACATATCTTCGCCTTAAGACATGCATCACAAGAAAAATTTTGGGGTGCGTTCTTGCAGCTTACGCCTCGTACCATCCCATTCTTAATCAATTCAGCCATGCTTTGAGCACTCAGATGGCCTAATTGCCATAGCATAAAATCATCAGTTTTTAAGGCAAAAGAACACATATTTTCAATTACTGTATCCTCCTTGCTGTAACATGTAAAAAGTTGGCCCTCTTTTACTCCAGAAAGCACTACGTCGTTCTTATCATTCATAACTTGCACTGTATTGTTCTTGAAAACTACCATCTGCTTCGTATCTATGATTTTGTTAATTGAAATGAAATTAAATTTCAACTTTGGCACTAAAAGAACCTCCTCCCACAAGACAACTTCGCCCGCTGTGGTCCTTAGCTCGACATTCCCAATGGCTATGAAGTTGATCGTAAACTCTGCTGCTAAATCGATTATCTCAACATGCTTCTTCATGGCCACAAACATATTTTCATCGCGACATATAAGACTCTTTGATCCGCTGTCAAAAATCCATACATTTTGCCGCAAGTTCTTCGCCTTCATGCCATGCAACATTGCACTGTTTCCCGTACGCATCTTCAATCACTCACCAGCAAAATGACCTACCTGCCCGCACTTGAAGCACTTCAGCTCCTGTCTCCTGCCATCGACGCTACCCTTCTGGTTCTTCTTAACCGTGCTCCCACGTTTATCCTGATAAGCTGTGGACATAAAATGCTTGATTGTGATTCTTATCTGCTTCTAGTTTCCCACTTCGTCGCTCATATTCTTTTTGCAACTTCTTCTTCAGCGCATCTAATGAGGGTAATTCATCACGCGATTCCATTGCGACGACAAAGCTTTCGACATCCTCCGGTAAACTGTTAAGCAAAATGATTGCTTACAACTCATCTGGAATGATAATGACAACCTCCACAAGCTTTTCAACAACGTCATTGAACTGCGCCAGGTGATTGGACATACTTTGGCCCGACATAATTCTTGCAGCTAAAATTCTTCGGAAAAGCATAACCTTCCTTGCCGGTCCACAAGGTTGAAATTTCTTCTCCAGCTCAATCCATGCGTCCCTCGATGTAACACAATTCTTAACCAAATTAAGTTGTGTTCTCTTTATGCTCAGTAAAATTGTCGAAAGAGCCTTTTGGTTCTTGTTGGTCCACTCAGCACATTAAACTTCATCCGCTGGCTTTTCAATGGATCCACATACGTAGCCCCAAAGATCTACGTGTATTAGAACGCTACGTATATGAATTTTCCAGCCGTCATAATTGGACTCCTCCAATTTCTCAATAGCGTACAAAGATGCCATTTCCTCAGAAAAAAATAAGAATATTGAATCCTGCAGGAACAATTAATAATGACAAGGAGCTCTACAAATTGTCTCCTGGGCCCATAACCCTTGATGTAAGCAAAAGAGACGAGTTTAATTTAAATGTTTGTTGAACAGAATATTTGAAGCGAATGAAAAATAAAAACTTTCACAAACAACTTAAATAAAATTATTTCAACGAACAACTAATTTATTTTGTCAATGTGTTTTCAGGAAAGTACTTCAACAGGTTCTTGTCCAAATTGGATCAAACATATCAAATTAGGACAACGAAATAATTTTATAATTTTATAATTTATTACAATCTGAAAAATTTCATTTACGCAACAACAAAACTAGACTTTTTTTCGTCGTTTTTTTTTTCCTTGATTCCTTTGTTGGTTGAGTCACTTTATCATTTCGTCATATTTTCCTAGCTTATCGTCATCAACGGAAGAAGCTTTTTTCTATGGAATTTTTTTGTATTTTTTACGACAAAAGTCAAATTTTTTTGCAATTTTTTCATACATTGCTTTAATATTTGTCAGAGAGATATTCTACCGCTCAGGTCAAGTATGAGAATATATTTTATCTTCCAAGGTTATTCACATCGCCAGCCAAAAGCGTGGCAACAGTTTAAGTCAATAAGAAAAAACTTATTTTAACTTTTGACTCTGAACTGATAGGAGATATTGGCATCATTATTTCACTAAAACTTGGATTTTTGCACAAAGAAAATTAAAAAAATCAAACAAATAAACGCAAATAAAAAAATGCTTAACTTTTTATGAAATATTTTTGAATTTTTACGATAAAAATTTTACATGAAACATGGATTTATGAAAATCATATGTAAGGATATAAAAAAAAGGAATTTTTGAATTTTAAAATTTTTACAACAAAAACAAGCTTTAGTATAGTTTTAAGAACATATTGATTTTTTTTAAAGATGTTTTTAGAAATTCATAAAAATTATAAAAATAACCGAAATGCATAAAAATAAAACACGATTGGACAGAGATTGAATCAATATTTCCAACAAAAAAAGTATAAATTTAATCCATTGCAACATTACCAGGTTAATAAGTTTCAAAGTCACCGCATTTATTTTTGATAGATTTTTTATTCATTCTTCAATTGAACTAAATTTTCAATACAACCATTTTTTTCTGTTCAAAACATGAGAGGCTCTCAATTAAATAAGGCTCTTCCAAAGCTTTAAAAAATTTTAAATTTCAATTTCAATTTCAATTTCAATTTCAATTTCAATTTCAATTTCAATTTGAATTTCAATTTGAATTTCAATTTCAATTTCAATTTCAATTTCAATTTCAATTTCAATTTCAATTTCAATTTCAATTTCAATGTCAATTTCAATTTCAATTTTAATTTCAATTTCAATTTCAATTTCAATTTGAATTTGAATTTGAATTTGAATTTGAATTTGAATTTGAATTTGAATTTGAATTTGAATTTGAATTTGAATTTGAATTTGAATTTGAATTTGAATTTGAATTTTAATTTGAATTTGAATTTGAATTTGAATTTGAATTTGAATTTGAATTTGAATTTGAATTTGAATTTGAATTTGAATTTGAATTTGAATTTGAATTTGAATTTGAATTTGAATTTGAATTTGAATTTGAATTTGAATTTGAATTTGAATTTGAATTTGAATTTGAATTTGAATTTGAATTTGAATTTGAATTTGAATTTGAATTTGAATTTGAATTTGAATTTGAATTTGAATTTGAATTTGAATTTGAATTTGAATTTGAATTTGAATTTGAATTTGAATTTGAATTTGAATTTGAATTTGAATTTGAATTTGAATTTGAATTTGAATTTGAATTTGAATTTGAATTTGAATTTGAATTTGAATTTGAATTTGAATTTGAATTTGAATTTGAATTTGAATTTGAATTTGAATTTGAATTTGAATTTGAATTTGAATTTGAATTTGAATTTGAATTTGAATTTGAATTTGAATTTGAATTTGAATTTGAATTTGAATTTGAATTTGAATTTGAATTTGAATTTGAATTTGAATTTGAATTTGAATTTGAATTTGAATTTGAATTTGAATTTCAATTTGAATTTGAATTTGAATTTGAATTTGAATTTGAATTTGAATTTGAATTTGAATTTGAATTTGAATTTGAATTTGAATTTGAATTTGAATTTGAATTTGAATTTGAATTTGAATTTGAATTTGAATTTGAATTTGAATTTGAATTTGAATTTGAATTTCAATTTGAAATGTTTTACACTGAGAAAAAATACATGCTTTAAAATTAAACAAAAAATTTTTTGTTTAACTACCACTTCCTATAAACTCCTTTCTTAATTTTCATTTTCTGTTATTGTTTCTTTGAAAAAACAAACAAAAATTTTAATACAATGTCAATTTTGAATTTTTTGAATAAGTTTGAAAAATATCCAACATATCATAAAATAAAAAGTAAAATGATATATAAAAATGTTTCAAATGCAAACTCCATCGAATGTAGTTAACATTTGGTATTCGTAGGGGCTCGGGATAGCTGGTTGTGAATCTGATGGAGCTAAAAACTCGGAAAAGCTAAAAAAATGGAATCAAAAAAATATGCATTAAAATATTTGTTTTAAATTTTAAAATTTTTGTTTTAAATTTGTTTTTCATAACAAAAACATTGTTTTAAAAACAAAAACGTTTGTTTTGATTTTTACTTTAAAAACAGTTGTGTTTAATTTTAATGAATTTGTTTCAAGCTCTATTTCAAAAACAGATTCGTTAGATATAAACACAATTTCTTTTAATTTTAACACATTTTTCCCTCAGTGTACTTTTTTTACGGAAGTAACAATTTTTACAAGAAGTTCATAAAACACATAGTATTCTTAATAACCCTGCTGGGAACAAAGAAGATAAGCTCAACTTTAACAAACATTCATCGCAAAAGAGAAAAAATTTGAAATTCTCATGAAAATTGTATCAATGAATATTTATGTCGTATTAAATTATAATTACAAGGATCTCTTAATGAATTCCAATTTTTTAATTTTTTTTTTATCAAAGTAAAAATTTGTTTTTACCCCGAAAAACTGTTCATGCCTGCTGACATGCTTGAATAGCGCTGATAATTAATGCAAAATTATTTACAACATTTTTAAGGGAAAACTTTTAACATTTTTAACTCTTGCTCAACTATTTGACAAAAGCATCATCCACATATCAGATGAGTGGAAATTGAAGAGCAGCAACCAAATGGACAACAGGCAACAGTACCAGCAGCAGCAATAAGGAATTCATGTTAATGAAATGCTATTCATTAGAACACCATGTCGTATGAATAATTTTAATTAATTAAAATATGTTAAAAAAAACCACTTCACTGTTGATTAAAACACTGAGAAGCACTCAATGAGAGTTGCACTCAAATGTTAAGCATAGTAAGAGCTCAAATGGAGAACAGCGAGCACAATTTTAATGAGTGTTAAAGATATGCAACAGTTCGCAAAAACTTAACAGTATGCATTTTAGGGTTGCCAACTCAAATTGAAAAAAGAAGAATTAAAATTTATAAAGAAATGGCTAAAACTAATGGCTAAATTTTTCATGTCATTATTTTTATAAAAATTTGTTGAGCTGTCCATCATTTTACTATGATTTGCAACATTTATTAAAACTTTAATAAATCAATGAGAACACAAACATCGCACAGTGCACATTTTAAGCACTTTTTTATATAAAATTTATTACTTTTGAACAGTTTAATATTATCTAATTCGATTTTTTATATAATTTAACATTAATTGCGCTTTATTGCTATCGAATATTAAGCCGAATCCAAATTTAAATATCACCGGACACCGACTCGAAAGTTAGAAGGACTCTTAAAAACTACTTCTGCATAATTTTTTTTTTTTTGGATCGGTGAAATCCTCATGTAGCGGTTTTGGTTCTCCTGAAACCCTTTTTAGGCCAAAAAATCACGTTTTTGGTCTTTAGGAGAACCAAAACCACTCGGGGATTTCTTCGATTCAAAAAAAAAATTATTCAGAAATAGTTTTTAAGAGTCCCTCTAACTTTTGAGTCGGTGTCCGGATGACTTTTTTTTCTCCAAAAATTTCTCCGGACTTTTCTCCGGCTTATCAATTATCAAACTGACAGGCTTACTAAAACATTAAGAACCTGATTATTTTTCAAAATATTATTTTATATGCAGTGTTTTGCTATTAACAAATGTATATATATATATATACAAATGTATATATAAATAATTTTGCTATATTATGTGAATAATCTAAATTTATACTTATTGCAAAACAATTTAAAATTTACATATAAAAGTCAATAACAGATTTTTAATTTTTTTCATTTAAAAGTTAGTATCTTATTGGTCTTGAAAATAAAACTTTGAATTGTAAAAAACATTGTTTACTGGTTCGAAACCTGACACTCAAGTTATATTTTTTTTTTATTTTTTAATATATTTTAATACATTGCTCTTTTTAATAATAATAATTAAAAATTAATAATTATTTTTAAATATAAGTAAAAAACAATTTCTCGGATCTTATCTGGTCTCGAAAAGGCAACATGCATGTGTATAAATTGCTTATATAAATTTAATTTTTCTTTATTTTATTGACAGTATTTTTTCAATCGTTCTAAAAACTATTATTCAAAACCATTTTAGCTACTTGAAAATTAACGAAAGTATTTTATCTTGGTGTGAAATTGGAAATAATTCTGAAATAATTTTTGAAATCAGACTTCTGATAAACATGAAATTGAATTCATTCCTTATCACTTTCCAAACTGTTTTTAATCAGTTTTCAAATTTAATCGTTTCCCACGTACAAAAGAATGCACTTTTTTAAAATAACATGCTCTACACTCAGAAAAAAACACATAACTTTCTCTGGTTAAAAATTTCTCTATTTTCGATAATATCTTCTTCAAATCTTTTTCAAATAAAATTTTCTTCAATTAAAATAAATTTTCACATTTTCGAGCAAATATATCTTTACTTCTAGGTAATGGTAATATTTCAATATCTCTAATAAGTTAAGTATTTTTCTCGCACAAAAAAATTTTAATATATAGAGAAAAATTTATTGAAAATAAAAAATTTTTCCTATATTTTGAAAAAAAAATTCACTATGAGAAGTATTTTCTTCAATAAAAACAAATCTTTTCTCACAAAATAAAAGTCTTTTTCCTTAAAAACAATATATTTTTATATATTTCTCTTTTTCATAGAAGCTTTTTATCATTTTTAGAGAATTTTTAGAATCGCATTTAGAGACAATCATATTCTGGAGCATATGATTATTATTTACTATTTTTCTCTTAATATAATGTCTTTTTTATCATATTCCGAGAAACTTTTTTCTGAGTGTAGTATTGTTGTTAATTTAATGAAGTTTATTAATTAAAAACAAAATGTTATTGTTACATATTTGCACAAGAAATATTTTTTCTTGAAAACAGTCTTATAAGAGCATGAGGAATTATCGCCATTCGTATGCGTAATCATAGTAATACGATAACAAAATTAATACGGAAAAGTAAATGATAAATAACAGCTTTGACTTGTAATGGTACTACTTAATAGTATAGTAGTATAGAGCGACCAAATTCAATGATACGGTTGATTTCTTTCTGACGGCAAACTACGACGAAAAGAAAATTACAGATACAACTGACGGAGTCGATAGACGCAATGAACTCATTAACAGACTATCTGTTGTTCTATCGCATTAAAATAGATACAAACTTATTGCATTTCCAAAAATCGTCAACGGTAAAGGACTAACGGTAATGAAAGCTGCATACAGTTTACTCGAAAAATATAATTTAATACCGAAAGTAGGAACACTATGTTTCTTAACAACAATAGCTTTGGAACTAAATTTTACATAACAATAAAACTCAGTGTGGAGTTACTAATTTGCTACGTAAATTTTAAATTTTTACGTAAATAGGGGAAAACTAGCACGGGTTTTCGAAACCTGGGAGTGGCCCATAAAAGCGATAATTTTTCGATATAGAAAGCGTTGGAAGAGAAAGTCTCGGAACATTGCAACTCAGAATGGGTTAAACACTTGGTGATGTCCTTCTACTAGAAAAATTGCGGCTCCTCCCATGCAAATCAAGTTTAAACATGGAATGTAGTTACTATTTGGTGATGTCCTGCTACTAAAAAACTAGAATTTTAGAAAAAATTTCTTACGTTACGCAGGATTTCTTAAGTTTACGTTTGCTTACAATTTTTTCAAACCTTTTTTTGGTACGGCTTATTAAACCGGATCGAAATTTAGATATCGCCGGACACCGACTCAAAAGTTAGAGGGACTCTTAAAAACTCTATTTATGCATAATTTTTTTTTTTGGATTGGAGAAATCCTCATGGAGCGGTTTTGGTTCTCCTGAACCCTTTTTTTGGCCAAAAAATCAAGTTTTTTGCCTATAACTTTTTTTTCTTCAGAAAACATACCCAAGATAAGCAAATAGTAAAGATTGTGGTAGTACACAAACATTGGCTAAAAAAATTGCTGAAATTTTTTGTCCTTACAAACTCTTTTGAGACCCCAAAAAGTCGATTTTTCATCATTTTCGAAACGGTGTTTCTTTTAAACACCTATAAAATATATATTTTTCATGGTATTCATATGCATTTAAGCTTATTGGTAAAGTATTGAGCTATTCTTTCCATTGGTATAACGTATGGAGCGGTTTGATCAAAAGTGAGTACCATAAAAAATATGTATCTTGTAGGCGGTTAAAAAAAAATATTTTCAAAATTCATGCGTTTTATACTGGAGCACCATCAGGCGTACACTTTTCTAAAAAATGGTTGTAAGAATTCGATTTTGCGTACATTAAAACTCATATATACCAAGATTTGTCAAAATTTAACGGTAATTATGGCAATTATATAATAATTAAACTGAAAACATCCTTCTGAATATGAATTTTTCACGTTTTGTAAAACTGTGGCACTTAGTTTTGGTTAAACCACACCATAAGATATACCAATGGAAAGAAGAGCTCAATGCTTTTTCAGTAAGCATCAATGCCTATGAATACCACGAAAAATAAATATTTTTTAAAGGTGTTTAAAAAAACCACCTTTTCGAAAATGACGAAATATCGATTTTTTTTTTTTTTTTTTTGTCTCAAAAGAGTTTTTAAGGACAACAAATTTTAAAAATTTTGTTCAACCAATATTTGTGTACTATCACAAACTTTACTTTTTTGCTTATCTTGGGTATTCTGGGAATTCTGAAGAACAACAAAAGTGATAGGCAAAAAACTTAATTTTTTGGCCAAAAAACGGGTTCAGGAGAACCAAAACTGCTCCTTGGGGATTTCTCCGATCCAAAAAAAAATTATGCAGAAATAGTTTTTAAGAGTCCTTCTAACTCTTGAGTCGGTGTCTGGATGACTTTTTTTTCTCCATACAAAATCGATCCGTCTTACTGCTTATTTAATTATTATAATGAAGCCTATTAAATTAAGCCCTAAAAAATTTTCTACAAATTCTAAATTATTTGTTCAAATTTTTTTTAACTTAATTGGCAACACTGGTTGCCACTAGTTGTAATTGTTCAGAAAAATTACTTAATTGGCAACACTGGTTCATTTTAGAACATCTGAGTTTGTTTGTGAGTCACACACTCACTGTTTCTGCCAATCCTCTCACTTACTCTCTTGGAGTGAATGTTCTATTGCCATCCACAAACTATTCAAAAAACAATGGAACGCATTGATTTGAGCCAAATAAATCAAGAAATCTTTGTGACAGTTTGTAGAGCCAACATTTAATGAGGTTGATGTCAGGTGAGCGATATCAAAGTCAAATCAAGCCACTAGTCCACCAGCTGCTGCTCTCATAAATATACCGTTTTAAGGGTGCATGTTGGCAACATGGCTTCATCGATGATGTTGGCTTTGCTCCTGCTGTTAGCCATTTATTCACTGTCAGCCTGACGCTGGTCGAAACGGACAAATGGACGTTTGCTCAGACGAGGCCGCCGACGACAATGTGGTGTCAGCATGACACACGTTGTCGATCACGATGATGACGTTATATATTGTTAAAAGCAACAAAGTGCTTTCAAAAGCTGCACCCTGTTAAGTTGCGTGTGGCTTTGTTACTTAAAGCTTGTTGTCTGTGTAGGTGTTTGGGTGTTGGTGTGTATGTTTGTGTGCCAGTGATACATTTGTTAATCTTGGGCTAAACTTCAATAGAATTGAAATCATTTAATAATATGTACAGTGTATACTGCAAGGATTTCATGATATATGACTGTGCATTAATGATGACAGGATGTCATTGGCAACGCCAACAGCAACAACAACAACGAGAACTAGGGTATACATTAAGTTTTGTGATTTAATGTGGGCATCAAGTCGTTGTCTACAATATTTATGCCTGAATAATTACAAAATTTCAACACTTGACCTTAAAATGTTTTAATTAGCTGATAGAGAGGAAATTTCAATATATTAGCAAAATATATTCATTTAAAATTTTGAGCTATACTTAATCATTTTGAAACTTTAACTAAAATTGCTTTAAATAACTTTTATGTTACTTTTTTAATTTATTTATAAATATAATAAAACAATTTTTTATTAATTAATTCTTAAATTTTCAAACCTAATTTTTTCATTAATCAAAAGAAATTTTATAAAGATTTAATACAAAAATTTTCAAAATATTTTAGCATTCTTTTGCTCGCTTCAGCAATATTTTTAAACTTCAGAAAATAATATATTTTTGCATTCCATCAAAAAAACCTTGATTTTTATCAAAAACTTCGTTAATAATTTTTCTAAATTTCTTTAAGGCACATGACGTGTTATGCTTATTTTATATACTTAATTCGACCATTCTACCAAAAAATTTCATACCACTCTACATGCGTCTTTTGTGCAAAATATATTTAAATTTCATAACGCTTTTCAATTAAATTTGTAGCTTCTTATTGTAAGAAATTATAATGCATGCATTTTTTTTTTTTTTTTTTGTTTTTATGTGCTGCAGGCTTTCTTTTTTTAGCATTATACAAACGCTGCAGGAATATTTCACGCGCTTTCACTTTAAAACATCAACAGAAATATTTGGCTTCCATTTCATTATTTTCAATTAACTTCTTTTTTTCAATGTTTTTTTGTTTTGAGGCATCAGCGGTAAGCTTTTAGCTTTGAAGCTTTAAGCTATAATTTTGTTCATTTGTTAGAAAATAATTGAAAGCAAATGCGAGCATGAAAAATTATATTTAAATGCTAGACTGGTTCTTAGCTGTCTGAATTAAAAATATGTCGATGAATTTAAGTTAAGAGGGTGTGATTTTGTCTATTTTTGCGGGCAAAAATTTGCTGTTCAATTTAAGTTTTCAAGCTCAACTGTTTGACGTGCTAGATACATACGTTCTTTAAATGTTGTAGATTTTTGGATTCTGTGGTTTTTGGTTAAATATTTTTATCGTAAAAGTTTTTTTATGCATCACACAGTGTTGTAGCCTTAACAGCGATGGACAAAAAAAAAAGCCATTCGTGAATATTCATAAAGTTTGGAACATCTCTAAGTATTTTTCTTTTTGGCAACATCTCTAAGTATTTTTTTTTTTCCTACTGTAGACAAAAATTCAAAAAACAAATACAGCTAACAAAAATAATGATCTGTGGTGGTAGCTGTCAAGAAGCAATGTCGGTGAAAATTTGCTGTCATTAATTATTATAAGTTATCCAGACGAGTTGTTGTTGCTGCTGCTGCTTTTGTTGTGTTTGCTTTTTCTTTATGTTGTTGGCATGCTAATGTCTTGCCTGATTGCAGCTTCTTACATTGCAATCATTGCCATAATTTGTCATGTTCAATTGTCAAGCAAAAAATTCGCTGAACTTTTATGTATTGCATTTCGGCATAAGATTTGAATGTAAAAAGCAAAAAAAAAAACAAATAAGACAAAAAGAGAAAAACTGCAAAAAAATGTGCACTGATTTTTTTCCCCACATTCAAATAATACGTAGCTACTATTATTTTTGGCAACAATGATGGCACAAAGAAACGTAAAAAATACATTTGCAATTATTTGCAATTAGCAGAAAAGTCAGTTATGAACATGAACGATAAAAACCTGAAAAGTTGGCAACCAAATTGTGGATGGAGCGCAGCAGTCGATGGATTCGACGATGTTGTCAACAGCGAGTAGTTTTTATTCTATAGCTTTAGCCATACGGACAAAAGTTTTTTGCTTAAGGGTAATGTAAGCTTGGTGTTCATGATGTTTTTATACTCACTATGGAACAAATTAAAATAAAAAAAAATTTTATTTTATGTGGAAAAGACAAAAAGCAAACTCTATACAGTTGAATTTATCAATATTAATAAATGTCACTCATACGCTCTGTTGCACTTTGAGTCGGAAGAATGTTTAAAAAGTGATGATATAAAAAAAAGAGTGCGCTGTTCTTTTTTTTTTCATTTACAAAAATTATTTTGTAGTGGTATTAAGGATTCTAGTGAGTTCAGAGCAACGTAAAATAACAATTTGCAAGCAACGTTAACAATTAAATATTTGTAGAAGTTTTAAACACATTTCAATTTCACTTTCAATTTATTGAGACTTTTTTTTTTTAATATTAATATTACAATGCATTCTTTTCAAAATATTGTACAAACTTAGAACTATATGTATTATTCTAATTTTTGTTCTAAATGTTAACGCAACAAGCTTGATTTGAAATACAATTAATATTTGTTTTAATAATAACTGTGGTTGCTCCCGCCACATTTAATTTCTGAGAGGAAAGTTTCTCATAAGAATGGGCTTATAAACTATACTTAAAATAATCTTATAACTAAACTTACAAACTAAACTTAAAAATAATACCTACAATAAATTTTTTTTTGTTTTTTTTTTTTTTTAGCCCCTATGTGTATCTGAAGCAATTTTTTCGTAAAAATCAGGCAATAAAGAAGCACCATTAATATTATTGGTACAGTTTTCATTTAATATTCCGATTGGAGAAATATAACGCGTGCTTGACCAGCTAAAAGATTTTTGAAAGTTAAAAACATCAGAGATCAAGTGATTCTCATGAAATTCAAGTTTATTAACGAATTGTCGTAACAAATTTATAGAGTAATTACACAAAGGAATTATATCAGCTTTGTTATAGATATATCGATTGGAATATTTTTTTGTTAGAGATTCATAGTTTCTGTCAACACATAATCTTAAAATTTTTCTTTCTAATATTTCTAAATCGTTACCGACGGTTGGAGAAATTGTGAACCAAATTGGAAATGCATATATGATAGCAGGTCGAATACTGATTTTATATATTAATAATTTAGAATTTTGACTTAAGTGCTTATTTCTTAAGGCGGTCTTCTCATTCCAAACCCGTTCTTTGGACCCTTTTTAAAAAAATTCTTATTTGAAAACGCAAAGAATAATTGAAAACTTTTTTTATTTATTGTATTACAAAAGTTTCAAAGAAAATAAAAAAATTTTTTTTGCTTCGATACGTGGGCTGTTCAAAAAGTAATGAGACTTCAAAGTTGGTGGTGAAAAAAAAAAGTAGCGGCGGCCACGATTCCGGGTCTCCGGAGCGTCTGAAATGAAAAAAAAAACGGGGTTATAATCAGTATAGATGCAATTCTCGGGTGAACCTCAAGCTTAATTTTGTGATTTTTTTTTGACAAAATGGCGGCCAATCAAAAAAAAAATCAATTTCGGGCTTTTTTTTTGTAGTTTAGTGTAAAAAAAAAATAGTAAAAAATTTTTTAAAATTATGGTCGAGGTTCACCCGAGAATGGTGACAATTCTGCGTCGATTCCATTTTGTTTTATGAAAATCGGTTCAGTTGAACTGGAGATATCATGGCCGCCAGTTCGAAAAACGTGGTCTCGAGATAAACGCGTTTAAAGTTTGAAGTAATTTTTTTTGGAAAAAAAAAAAAATCAAAAATGTTTAAATGCAGTTTTAAAGAGCTGATAAACTCTTAAGAGCAGTTTTAAAGAGTTTTTGATTGATACTTCGTCGTCTTCGTTATTCTTGAATTTCTTGGCCGATGTACTGGTATATTCAGAATCCTCTGGTCTAAGATGCTGATTTCCACTAAACCCGCGTTTTTTAGCACGATTCTGACGCTCACTTGGGCGTTTTTTTTTTCTTTATTACTTTTCCGATCCATTTTACAAAAATCACAATAAATTTATGAAAAATGTACTTTTCCGTTCACTGAAGCGCACGCGTCTGTTGCTCAACTCGATACAAACTGAACTAAATGATGCTTTCAGTTGAACACCTGGACTCAAAAAATGCTTCAACCCCTAAAATAAGCAGAAATGTGTATTCGTATGTTTGTATGAATATGTGTTCAAACACGTTTTTACCTAACAATAAACATTTTCAACAGAATTCGGTGGTTACTTTATGCCGCTTCGTTCGAAAATGGGGCGAAAAAAATAGCTCACTTTGACGAAGACCTTGCTTCACAAAAAAGGCTGTATCTTCTAAAGTATTTCGAATTTCTAAAAATCCTTTTAGGGGCATATTCACAACTACCCAAGCTATAAAATAAATGCAAAAAAAAAAAGTCGAAAAAAAGTTGCTCAATGAGAAGACCCCCTTAAAAGTTTTGCAAGCATTCCTTTAATTTTATTAGCCTTCTTTAGCACCAATCGTGCGTGCTCATTAAATTTAACAAGTTTGTTGAAAGTCACACCTAGATATTTTATGCTGCTTTTAAAGGGAACTTCAGAACCGTCCAAGAATAGAGTGAGTTTTTTACTTTCAGGCACAACAGTTCGACCACATCTCCCGGAAGCATTTCTTAAGCAAATTGCTTGAGATTTTGAGACGTTTATTTTAATACCCCAATTTTTGTAATAATCATTTATTAAATTAAGATGCTCGGAAACTTGTCTTAAAGCAATAGAAGGGGCCTCTGCGTGCGCATAAACTAGAGAATCATCTGCGTACAGAATAGTTTTGGATCCATTCCAAATGTGCGGGAAATCATAAATTAAAATATTGTACAGAAGTGGCTCCAATATTGAACCTTGCGGAACACTACTATTGACTTCGCCCAAGTCGGAACATGTTTGATTAATTTGAACAAAGAATTTTCTATCGCTAAGAAAATTTTTAAGAATTTTAATTAAGAAAGGATTAAATCCAATATTTATTAATTTATATATTAATACATTATGGTAAGCTCTGTCAAAAGCTTTCTCTATATCGAGGGAAACTGCAATCGTACATTTCTGGATACGTAAGTTACTGATAACATCACTGTGGAACTTTAGCAGGGTGTGACTGGTAGCGTGTCTAGGCTTAAATCCAAATTGGTAGGGTGGTATGTATATAATCGGGTTCCATATCAGCATCCATTTTTAATTTTATTACTCGTTCATAAAGCTTGCCTAAATTAGACCGTAATGAAATAGGTCTGTAATTACTCATAGTGTAATTTCCAGATTTTTTAAGTATAGGAATGATCTTCGCAACTTTCCATTTTTTTGGAAAATAACCATTATAAATACAGTTGTTAAAGATAATAGCTAAAAATTTAAAAGCTGAATGTGGAAATTTTTTTATAATAAAATTTGAAATTGAATCAGGACCAGCGGATTTTTTTTGAATTTAGGCAATTAGATTGTTCTTTCAATTCCTCAGGATTAGTAAAATGAGTTCGATCAGAATTAAGTAATGATTTGAAATTTTCGGAGAAAGTTGTTATTGTGTCAGTATATATTGAAAAAGAGTTATTTAGTGATGATTCAATGTTAACAGTATCAGATCTAACTGGAATATTTTACTTATAAATGTTAATGAAATGATTTTTGAAAGCCTCAACTTTATCAACATCTTCGGTAATTATATTTTCATTTAAGGGGGTCTTCTCATTGAGCAACTTTTTTTTTGCATTTATTTATAGCTTGGGTAGTTGTGAATATACCCCTAAAAGGATTTTTAGAAATTCGAAATACTTTAGAAGATACAGCCTTTTTTGTGAAGCAAGGTCTTCGTCAAAATGAGCTATTTTTTTTTTCGCCTCATTTTCGAACGAAGCGGCATAAAGTAACCACCGAATTCTGTTGAAAATGTTTATTGTTAGGTAAAAACGTGTTTGCACACATATTCATACAAACATACGAATACACATTTCTGCTTATTTTAGGGGTTGAAGCATTTTTTGAGTCCAGGTGTTCAATTGAAAGCATCATTTAGTTCAGTTTGTATCGAGTTGAGCAACAGACGCGTGCGTACTTTAATTTGTCACTTTTTTTCTTTTTTTGCCAAAAAAATAACTTTGATACCAGCAGAACTGCTTTTCTTGAAAAAAAAATTTTTTGGTTTTTTTGAAACCCTCGTATTTTGACCTATGAGTTAAGTTTTCTCCGGTTCTACCGAACCGATTTTGATGAATCAAAGTGAATTCGACGGAGAATTGTCAGCTCTTTAAAACACCATTTAAACATTTTTGATTTTTTTTTCAAACTTTAAACGAGTTTATCTCGAAACCACGTTTTTCGAACTGGCGGCCATGATATCTCCAGTTCAACTGAACCGATTTTCATGAAACAAAGTGGAATCGACGCAGAATTGTCACCATTCTCGGCTGAACCTCGACCATAATTTTAAAAATTTTTTACTATTTTTTTTTTACACTAAACTACAAAAAAAAAGCCCGAAATTGAATTTTTTTTTTTGAATGGCCGCCATTTTGTCAAAAAAAAATCACAAAATTAAGCTTGAGGTTCACCCGAGAATTACATCTATATTGATTATAACCCCGTTTTTTTTTTTTCATTTCAGACGCTCCGGAGACCCGGAATCGTGGCCGCCGTGACGACACCTTTTTTTTCACCACCAACTTTGAAGTCTCATTACTTTTTGAACAGCCCACGTATCGAGGCAGAAAAAATTTTTTTATTTACTTTGAAACTTTTGTAATACAATAAATAAAAAAAGTTTTCAATTATTCTTTGCGTTTTCAAATAAGAATTTTTTTAAAAAGGGTTCAAAAAACGGGTTTTGAATGAGAAGACCGCCTTAAGAGAATTTGTTTACACGTCTTCGATTTATTATAACCAATTATGTTGTAAATCTGTTTGTATGCTTGAGGTCCCGGTCTAATTTTTCTAATTCGGTTATTAAACTCATTTGCTTGATGCATTTTTACTTGCTCTTTAATAATGTGGTTAAGCAGCTGAATTTGCGTAGAAAGCAGTTGATATTCTGAATTTTTTCTATTAAAATTTCTATGAAATATGCGTTTCAATTGTTTTTGCCATAAATATTTGGTTCGAAAAAGGCTTTTAGTATTTTCAGGCATTTGAAATAGTTTGTTTTTTACTTCAGTTGTATTTGAATGAGACTCAGTAATTGTGTTTATGGTGTTAGAAAAAGTGTCTATAAATTGGTCTATTTCTCCATTATGTAAATTTCTGTCGCAATTTGGTAATAAATTATTAATAGAATCATTAATATCGGATTCAAAATCTTCCCATATTGTTCTGCTGAAGGACACAAAATAACGAGGAGGACTAATACAAAAGTCAAAATCATTTAAGTTAAATTTAATAATTAAGGGAAAATGATCAGAGAATGAAGCTGAACTTGATATTGAGTAATTTTATTAATATGATTGATTAAATTTGAAATTATTAAATAACTTATAAAATTTTTAGGAGGTCTATTTTTCGGCTAGATTCAATTAGGGAACCAACGTTAAATGTAAGTAATTTTAATAATTTATGGTCCATATTCTTTTAAAACATTTTTTAACAAAGTCGAGTACTTGGCTTTTGCTTGAGTTAATGAAATAGATTTTTAATTTTTTAGGAAATTTTTAATTTTATCTTCCAGCGTTAAAATTTTTGGATCACCAAAATATTTGGCAACATTTAAAAAGTCATTTATAAATGAAGGCCTAGGTTTTTGTTTTTGAGCAGTTTCAATTGGTGTTGCTTGAGAGTGAAAATTACTTGCAAAAATTGACTTGCCAGGAGTAACAAAATTGTTTCTGAAAACAACTGAATTAACGGCGTCTACAGCTTTTACTTTTTTTTCTTTGGCAGATTCGAAAATTTGTTTCTTTTTGCGAATGTATTCTTTAAGCGCTGGACAACCTCTGTAGTTAGCAGGATGCCCCATCTCATTGCAGTTAATACAAAAAGGAGTTGTCGATCCGTTATTCCTAATAGAACACTCTCCTGGCTCATGGTTCTCATTGCATTTAACACATTTATATTTTCGATTGCAGTTTTTGGCACTGTGAGCCCAAAATTGACATCTTTTACATTGTATTTCTCTTAAAGTCGACTTTGGAGCCTCCCAGTGAATAGCTTGGTAAAGAAGATACCGTAGTTTTTGTATATCTGCGAGTTTTTTACCATGTACTAAAGTGACAAGGAATAGCCCAGAGTCATAATTATATTTTATTGAATTATGTGTCTTAAATTTTGATACTTTCTCTACAACACCTGGGAGCTCATGCTCCAAAGCATCTTTTATTTCTAAGACGTCAGATTGATGATAAAGGCCTCTTAAGACAACACTTACTTGTCGTAGTTCTGAAGGAGTATAAGAATATGATTCAACTCCTTTAGAACGAAGCAGGGCCATCATTTCGGAATGAATTGCAGCATTTTCAAAGTAAAGCTTACTCTTGGAATTACTTTTGTTTACAATTTTGAAATTTATTTTTAGGAATTTTAGATTTAAGCCTGAAATACAATAGTGCGAGAGTGCGATGCGAGACAACGTAAGAATCTCGTACCATCTGTCAAATGATTTTCATAAGCAGAGTTCAAATCCAACAATCTACAATGCTATGCGATGCGTTATTGCGTTGCGAGGTGTTTTCGAAAAATTGAAAAAGCACGCATGCGATGACTGGCTGTCATAAAAATTCCGTTGAAAAATAATACAAATTTTGAGCGCGTTGCAATTTCCTTCAAAAATTTATATTAAAATAAAAAAATATTTTTAAAATAATTCTTAATAGATATATTTCTTTCAAATAATCGAATTTTAAAACTTCCGAGCTGGTGTACTTAAGTAGAAGAGCCGCACGAAATCAAAATCCAAAGATCTTCCGTTCGGTGGACAAACAATCGAAACGTTTTTGCCATCAATAGCACCAATGCAATTCGGCATGTTCTACCGAGTAGCATATTCATTGCCAACGCTCAACCAATTTTCTTAGCTTGGAGGTGATAAGTATATCGTACTTAGCTCATTCCACAGGGCACGTCTCGTTTATTATTCGTCTTAAAACTGATGTGGACATTTTAAACTTCCATGCGTAGACATAGCGCGGTCCACCGTGTGCTAAAAATCTTTAATACAAGATATAATACCTATTTATAAAGATGTTTGTTAGAAAGATTTATAAAGAAAGGCCAACCTACATTCAGGATAAATTGGTTTCCGTATTGATGTTTTTTCTAACCGGTGTCCAACACAAATTAAAAGCACATTAAAATGGGCTACGCTCATTCTTGTGGCTCTTATACACATCTGCGAATCGTCTCGCTTCATTGTTTTAAATGTTTTTCATAAAAACCTAAGGAATCTCGATCTTGGTAAATGGGTCGGATCCACCATCGCTTGCTAGAACGCTGGCTAGAACGCTGGCTAGAACGCTTTCTAAGTTCAATCCGAGCTAAATACGCGGCCAAGCCGGCAACTAACATTTTTTTCATTGAAATTTTTCTCATATTTGAAGCACTACTTTGAAATTCTTGTAGTTATTAATTTTTTGTTTACTTTATTTTTTTTCCCTCCTTCCTTCAAAACTGACCTTTCTCATTGTACATAGCATGCGAGAGCAGAGCGTGCGAGATTTTGTTATAAAAACGCAACGCATTCTCGCATCGTACTCTCGCTCTATTGTATTTCAGGCTTTAAGTTGGTCAACTAGGCACTTAATGTTGGTGTTGTATAAAAATATAGGAGGACAAAATTTTTTTTTTATTTCTAGTGGAGCTTTAATATTGCCTGATTTTTTTAAAATTATTTGTTTCATTATTTTGAACGACATCTATATCACTTAATATAGCATATTTATTTTGAGAGCTTACATGTTTGGAGTAATCGTTTTTATCATCGAGCTTACTTATCAATGTGGATGTATCAATTATTATATCCCCAGCATTTGATCTCTTGTATCGCTTTTGGTTTACTAGCTGATAGCCATCGTCTAAGACTTGAAGATCTTTGCTTTGGTTATATTGGAGTTCCTGCTCTGTAGCGTTGTTGTCTTGACAATGGTCTAAAATCATGTTGTCATTATTATAATTATCTCCTGGTAGAGGCTGCGATAAATGTTCTTCCATGTTGATTGAACTGCTCTTATCAGGCGGTTTTTTTAAAGGTATGGTCTCAACTTCCAAAGAACTTTGAGAATCCGCCATGTTTTTTATTGAAAACCTCTTGTGGTTTACCAATAGAGTTTATTTGTTATCGTTTCAACGATCTCTGTGCAGAAATTCAAAATTTGAAGAATATTTTTTTTTTTTTCAAATAAATTGAAAATTTTCTTTTGTATATTTTTTTTTTTTTCTCAATTATTAAAACACAACCGCCTCTGATCAAGACAAATTTCGAATCCAGTTTTAAACAAATATTTCACAAATATTTCAAAAAAATATTTACAAAAAAATTGTTTTATTAAAAATTGTGTAAGTCAAAAATCACTTTAAAAATTTATTACTTTTCACAAAAATGGTCAAATTATTTTAGTTTTAATTAAGAAAAAATCTACACAAAATTGCCTCTAACTAGTAAACCTGTTGCCCGAATTCGAGCAATTCAATAAAAATTAAGTGTTACCAACATTATGACGCTTAATTTATGATATTCTATTCAAGAAGTTATAACGTATAACGATATATTTAGTCTCAATAATGATATAAAAGATCATTATCTGAATGGTTTGACTTGAAACGTATGATCTGACACAAAATTTTGTAATGTAACTGTCAAAATACGAAGACGGACTTACACTAACATAACTACTGAGAAAAACATTATTACTATTCGAAAACATCGTAGCTTAACTCTTCCAGCTATAAAACATAACTACTGTTAAAAAAAAAACGAATTAAAAAATAGATTTAAGAAATAATACTAAGATATATTTCAGAAATTAATAAAAGGTACTTACAGAACACCTACAACATCGATTTATGACACATTTAGATGAAAAAACACCAAAAAACCCAAAACAAATTTTTTTTGAAAACCGTTAAAATTTGACTGACTTGTTTGCTCGGAAAGTGGAATTTTTGATTTTGGAACTGCATTTTTCGCACAATTGACATTTGAGGAATGCATAAAAGATAATTTTGGTTAAAAATTTTTAGTTTTGAAAAAAATTCAAATTCGATCAATACATAAGCTCTTCTCAAACCTTTGAAGTGAAATCACAATTTATATACAGGTTTGCACATATACAGCCTAAACCTGATTTAATGACATCTAAATCGATAGAATCGGTCCATTGGTCTGGGAGGAGTTGAAGTCACAAAAAAAACCTTAGCCTATTAATTATATAGATACTGCATAAAAAGAGTTTAAAACATCATCAGCATCGAACTAATGGGTAAGCATGAATACAAATTTTTAATTTCAGCTTTAAGTCAGCTTGATGGCGCTAGACTAAATTACTTAGTAATTCCAAGTTTTCCAAATTCTAAATACTTACCAATTTTTTTAGATATCATTTAAAAAAAAACCCTATAATAACTGATTTTTATAAGCAGAACCTCAAAAACCTATAAAACCAGTTTTGATTTTTCTTGAACTTTAAATAGCTGAAATTATTTCATTTGCAACTATCATTTATAATTCCTGTGTAAACAAGAGATTCCAAATACTTAAGCATTTGATCCAGTCTCGTATACATATGCCTTATTTATTCCGTACAAATTAAAAATGCCGTTGAGACACATATGTTGTGCGCAGAATCTTTTTTAGGTCGGAAAAGAAGGCATCTTTAGCTCCACAGTCGGTCAGTTCAGTCTCCACGAGACCACTTCGAACAAGACTGATCGACGTCACCGCGGCGCAAAACATGGTAGTTAGTAGCAGATTCGAATACCTCGATATCTACAAGACCACCTGGCTTTCCCTGGATTAAAAACACTTTAAAGGCACGCACTGGATGTGCGCACATTTCAGGAAGTCAATATTGACTGCGACCATTACCTTTTTGCAGCCAAGATCCGCATGCGATTGTGCACGTATGCAACGAAATCTTGATGTCGATAAGCTGCTATTACAACGGATCACCGAGGTCTACTCCGCTCAACTCTCGGTTTAGCTCAACCAACCTTACTCTTGCCTCGACGACACAGGCGGACTTTGGGCGCATATATCCCACTCCATGCGCACTGCTACTGAAGAAGTTATTGGTTTTCGGCGCCCGCAATCTCGAAGCCAATGGTATGATCAGGAATGTCGCGATGCGACAACAGCAAAACACCTCGCATATAAAAAGACGCTGCAGTCAGCTGCAACGCCCTTGTTTAAAACCGGCGGCGGTGAATTGATAAGGTGCATGCATCAACTCATCAGCAAAATATGGCTAGCGGAAAGCATGCCTCATGGTTGGTATCTAGTGAGCTTTGTCTTATATTTAAGAAAAAAGACCCGACAATCTACGCCAACTACCAAAGTATCAGAATTATTTCCATCGCATAAAAATTTCTTTCGAGCGTATTGTGTGAAATATTGAAGCCGCATAACAAAACACTGATTGGATCTTATCAGTGTGGCTTTCGACCTGGCAAGACCAACATAGACCAGATTTTTACACTACGCCCAATCCTGAAGAAAACCCACGAAAATCAAATTGACAGCCACCATCTATTTATTGATAACAAAGCTGCGTTCGGTAGTCCGATTCGGGATTGCCTGTACCCAACAATGTCTGAGTTCGGTATACCTGCAAAGTTGATATGACTCTGCAGGATGACGTTGATCAATACTGTCCGAAACCTTTAATTCCGAATGAGGTTTTAGACAAGGCGACCCACTATCATGCGATCTCCTCACTTTTGGAAGGGGTCCGACGAAATACATGTGTACATCGCAATGGCACATATTCTACAAAGTTGTGTGTAGCCTTTGCCTACGCTGATGATATAGATATTATCGGTCAAACCAAGAGACTACTGCTTTCGCCACTATCGAAAAGAAATCAGTCAAAGTGGCTTTTACGGTGAACGAGGGCAAAACAAAGTAGCGAGCGAAGCACGGCGTCTAGTTTTCAAGGAGTTTAAACATTTTGGCACCGCCGTACACAGCAAGGACAATGTCAGCCTGAAGATGAAGCGAAGAATAACAACTAGTAAAAGGTGCTTCTACGAACTAACTAGGTTACAGAGCACTCTCTTAATCGATAAAGCCAATACGTTACAAGGCGCTCATTATACCTGTGCTTCTTTATGGCGGTGATGCATGGGTGATATCGCAAACAGATGCAGCCGCTTTTGGTATGTTCGGGAGGAAAGTTCTTTGCAAAATTTTTGGTTCTGTTTGAGCTGGCGACGACTATCACATTCGTATGAACAACGAGCTGTGTGAGCTTTATGACGACATTGACTTTTTTCAGCGTGTCGCAATTCAGCGACTGGCGGGTCATGTCTAGCATATGGGCATCTCCCAAAAAAGGTCCACCAAAAGTGAAGAAAAACGTTAAGATAAAGCACTTTAACAGCATTTAACTTTATTTTTTTTTTTATTTTGATTAGTATTACTGCTATGTAACTTGAATTCAACTTATTATGATGTATTTTTATTAAAATTTATGATGAACATCTTTACTGTATTTTACTACTGTGGAAAAATTTGTCGCGTCCATGATGTCGCGTCCGTATTCGTGCAATATCTATTTAAAAAAAGATAAAAGATAATTCTTATATTTCATAAGTCTACAAAGAATAGTTATCCTTTGACCTCCATTAACATGTATATTATATAAAAAAAAGTTCTCAAAATTAGCTAAATTTTGCATATTTCTATACGAGCTTAAAAAAACTTCTATTTTTTGTCGCGTCCGTTCCATTGAATGATTGCTTATTACTTTGTACTAATTTGTACTAAATCTCGCCAATATTTTTATAAAATGTAGCACTCTTTCGTCGCGTTAGAACACTTAAATGCATATCGGCTCATTTTGTTTCTTTCTTGTTTTTCGAGTAATTAAAACCGTGCGAATGTCGCGTCCGTGCCGCTGGGAGATGCCCATATGAATGAAAGAGCTCCACCGAAAAAGATGTTTAAGACGAAAGTTCAAGGTTCACGACGAAGAGGAAAACCATGTATCTGATGGATTGACCAGGCCGAGGAAGCCTTGGTAAAAAAAACGTACGGACTTACACTAATATTAATACTGAGCTAAAAAATTATTACTATTAAAAAATATCGGATCTCAAATTTGCAAATTATAAGACATAACTAAATATAATAAAAACTAAGTAAAAAGAGATTCAAGAGAACAAATAATGCAACATAAAATTAAGAACTAAAATAAAGACACTCACAAAACACTTACGACATCGATTTATAGCACATTTCAACGAAAAAACGTACAAAATCCAAAAAAAAATTTTTTTTTTAAACCATTAAAATTCGACCGAGTTGTTCTTTCGGTTTTTTTCTTGTCAAACCAAATTTCAAATCGATTAAATTGCGGATTTTTTTACAAAAATTGTATTTCTGTTTTGAAAGGTTGGGAGTCCCCTGCAGCGAGAACACAATTTTTAAAAGTGGTTTGCACATTTACAGTTTTAACCTGATTTAATGACATTTGAATTGGTCTTTTAGTCTGGGAGGAGTTGAAGTAACAAAAACAGGCCTTAGCCTCTTCATTATTTATATAGATACTAGTGTAAAAGCCCGTCCTACGACGGGAAGGAACCATTTAGAGTACAAAATGCGACAAAAAATTTATTGGATTTATATACAAAGGTTTTTATTTGAAAACATGTTTATTAAATTATTTTTATAAAACTTCCTTTTATACAACATTTCTAGTAAAAAAATTCTTATGCTTGGTTTTCACTTAGGGCCAGTTTTTCAGTGCGGGTGTAAACTCTAGTCAAATTAAACCAAGGTTAACTCACCAAAATTGGACATTTAAGCTCGGTTTAAGCAAAAAACAACACATCATATGATAATTTAAGTCAATTCAACTTAAACGAATGCTACAATATCTAGTTAAACAGAGTATCCATCTCTTTTTGGTGAATTAATCTCAGTTTAATTTGACTCGAGGTTAAACCCGCACTGAATAACTGGCCCTTAGTCGTTTTTGTTTGACAGGAAATTAAAAAGTTTAAAAAATCACATAAATAACATTTTTTTTTTTTTGCACTTTTTGCTATAAACATGTGAAGGGATCAGTTTTTCCTATTTTTCGCCATTGTCAAACAGAAAAATATGACAACGTGTTGGCATTTTTCATGTGACTGACAACAACTGACCATTGAAATTGACATAGTGAAAACCATGCTTTAGAATTTTAACCAATTAACCTTGTACCTTGCCATCTATCTTGCCATTTATATATTAAGATTTGCATAAATAACGCATTTGCATTTGTCTCCGGTTGTTTTAGTTGAACTAAAATATTATAATACAACGTTATCGTGGTTTTTTCCATTATATTAGACAGCCTGCCAAAAGCAAAGCAGCTCATGTAAAAATCAGAGGGAAGTTTTTTATTCTTTTTATTGCTTAAATGATGGGAATATAAGCTCAAAAAAATTGTCCACGATTATTCTAGGCAAGCCATTGAAAGGGTTAATAAGCGAACCATTACAAACAAAATGATCGGGAATTTCTATGATATCTTCATTCCCATTTCCTAACTTGAGTAGCCAATCGCTACAACTTGGATCAGAAGACCGAACATTGTGATTTAATTCTAGCAATTCCAATTGACACCAACGTCACTGAATGTAATAATTGCTGTTCAGTTTATGCAGACCGAATAGGTTGCGGTTCTGTTAATTAAGAAGCACTGTAATAGCAAGACATGATGTTTGATGTATAGTAATTGAGGAAAATGACGATAGTCTTAAAGTACAAAGATTTCCAATACATAATTTAATAACAGGTTCTGGTCCATTGTGAACAGGTCTTAAAAGGTTTAGTAAGTACAAACATTTCAAATGGATAATTTTACAACAGGTTCTGGTCCAGGCTAAACATGTTTTACGATATAGAGCAAAAGGTTTAGTAAGTACAAACATTTCATATGGATAATTTTCTAACAGGTTCTGGTACAGGCTGAACAGGTTTTACGATATAGGTTCTGGTCCAGGCTAAACATGTTTTACGATATAGGGCACGGAGCAGGACGCTTGTCTTTTATATATTAAGATATTAAGACAGGATGATTACAACAGATTTGTGACTATAACTTTTAATTGGTTGTAGCTAAAATTAAATTTTCTTCAAATATATTGTTTTTGAAGCTTGTTGAAGATTGAAAAACATTTTAAAAAACATTTTAAACAAATAAAATTTCGAGCAAAAAATCATTGGTAGCCTTGTTTTTTCAATGACACATAGTATTTATAGTATTTATATACGATGAAATAAAATCAGAAATGCAAATTTGTATGCAAATATTTTTTTATAATTTTAGTTGGCAATCCTTTTCGACAAAAACAACTTATTTTTTATATGTCATTTCATTCGAATCGATTTATATTGAAATTTTCTTCAAAATTTTTTTTTTTTTTTTTTTTGAGAAAATAATGTATTTTTTAAGTAACTTTTTTTTGTATTTCTCTCTCAAGATGCAGGTTGCTGCAGGCCGTCGGTGCAACACCGCACTTGTGCTATCATTTCTTCTGAATGTTTGCTTATATAAATATATAGGAAAACAGTAAAAAACACTAAAAAAATAAAGTTCAGTAAAAAAAGAGCAAGAAATAATGCTCTAAAAAAATTTTAACTTTAGAATTAGTTTCTCACTGCGCATCGAAAAATGAAACCAAAAAATTTTCTTCTCTTTTGAAACGGGCTTTACCTTAATTGCCAACACATTTCAAAGAAAATTAAACAAAAATTTAGAAAATCAAATCAAATTTGAAAACCGTTCAAATTCGACAGAGTTTTTTGCTCGAAAAGAGAAATTATTGAATTTGGAACTGAATTTTTCACACAATTGACATTTGAGGAATACATAAAAGATAATTTTAGTTGAAAATTTTTAGTTTTGAGAAAAATTCAAATTTGATCAATTCATAATTTATAGGTTGGAAATCGCCTGAAGTAAAATTTTGAAAAGTAGTTTGAACACCTACAGTTTAAATTTGATTTGATGACAACTGAATCGATAAAATAGGTCCATTGGTCTGGGAGCAGTTGAAGTCAAATTTACATTTTTGATTTTATTTCAACGTCAATACGTTCATTTAAGGTGAATTTGTTTTGTTTGGGCACTGAGTTAAGGCATTGCTTGTTTCCTCCAAAAATTCAAGACTACCCCCTACTTTTTTAAAAAATGGTTAAATTTCGTTTAATTCGCTTATTTATTCTCATTTTAGATTCTGTATTCGAAAAAGCTTACTAAATTGCTAATTATAGCAGTTACATTTTCAAATATTTTAAATGTCAGCAAAACATCTATTTTTATACTTAAACTTTAACTAGAGTTAAGTTTTAACGAAAGTTCTTAACATAAACTTAGACCGTTTGTGTTTTCTAACAAATCGTTTTATGAATATGGATGACATTGCGTGGGTGCTGCATTTTTATGTAACTATGTTTGTGAACAACACATGTAATTTATTTTTGCTTTGGTTATTAATGTTGCATTTTTAAGCAACTGAATGGCTAGCGTTGCTTTTGTGTGTGTGTGTGTGTGTGTCTTTTTATGTGGCTGAAGGACTTTCTTTTCTATTCATTTCGTGTTTTGTTTTGTTTTTGTGTGCTACCGTCACTGCATCTTCCTCCTGTTTGTTTGGCAAGCAACTCATAAACTGTAAAAGCTTTAGTGATGATAATTTTAGCAAAAAGTTGCGATATAATCAGCACAACTTTTGTAGCTGTTGTTGTGGCAACTATTTCTCTGTTGCTGATAAGTAAAACCAAGTACCACCCACGTTAATGTTTTGTCTTTTGATACTCAGATTTGCGCGCATTTGAAAATAGCCACAAAAATGTTGGCAACTTAAAAGCAACACTAACGGTAAAAGCAAAAACAGCACAGACATTCTATAAATACTCAGATTTCGCGCGGTTGCATCATTTAGTTTTCATGCATTTGTCTGCTGTTTACCTCTCATTCATTCAAGCAGTCACTCCTTTGAGTAGCTTCTGCCGCCTTCATTGCCGCTAACAAGCTGCTTCCGTTACTGGCTTAATGCATATGACTTTCATTGTGTTGAGCTGGGAAAGGATTTTTGCGGCCTTGTAAGTTTTTTCATCACAACCTGACAGACAACCTTTAAAATGCCTGCCTGGCAAAACTTTGTCGCATAAACGTCAGTCTTGGCCGCAAAAGCTGTTATTAGGTAGGCAACTTTGTCGTGCAACTGTTGTTGCTGCTGTTGTTGTCACACCGGATACTTCTTAACTAACTCGGTACAGTCGACGATGGTGCACTGCTTGCATTTCTTTTACGTTGTAAGCATAAATTGCGTTGCTTCAGCATTACATTCAGTCAGGCAGGCACTCTAGTTACTAAATTTCTATCCTTTTGCCTATTAAAGGCTCATCATCATCAATATTGCAACTCTTGATTGGCAGCATATTCGTTATGGATTGAATTTTCTCTGTGCTCATGGAAAATCTTTGGTTACTCTGTTAATTGAACTGCTCAGATTTTCACCCTTATCCGTTTTCAGTTGAATGCATTAATTTGCCAATTTAGAGTGCTGGCCAGGAATTGTTAAGCTACATGAGTGCTGATGCCGTTTTGTAAAATACGGTAAAATTTTTAATTAACTTTTAATTTTATTAATGCTTTGATCATATTTAGGAATTATGATATTATCAGAAATAAATTATGGAATATGTTCAAATTAAGCTGCATTTTAGATTTAATTTATATATATTTTTATAAAGGTCTTCAACAAAAATAAAGATGATCTAATAAAACTGGAGCTATGTAAGCCTTAAGTCGTTTTTTTTTTTTAATTTCATCTGTTATATAAAAACTATTTTTTTTTAATTTTAAGATAATGTTTGAATGTTGACGGAAAAATCATACGAAGCCATTTTGTAAAAATTCTGTACATTTACATTAACAACAAAAACGATGTAAATAGAAATTTAGGGTATACTAAGATGCTACAAGTAGTATAGTTTAGAAGGCGAAAAAATATACTCTTCCATTATTTTTCTGAATTAATTTTTTAATGCATGCAACATTTCATGGTGACGGGTGTTTCCTTTGCATCAAATTATTTAAAGTTTTTGCAGTCTCATAAATGATTTTTATGGTTATCTATCCATAAACAATATTTGTTTAATTTTTATTAAAGTAGCTGTTTCGGGTGTTACAAGTGCTCATATTAAAATCTAACTTCATTTTGAATGTTTGTGAAATTCAGCCAAACAACAATTAATAAAAATAAAAATTAATTACTGTCAATTCACTAATCTTTGAGGATTAACACTGCATTAACACAATTAGAAATACTTTTCAGAAAATTTTTATGAAATATTTTAATGTGTGACGGCTGTTACACAGATAGTGGCGGTTGTTAGGAAGGAAAAAATCTCTAAGTCTACTAAAAACAAAATTTTGTACATGACTCGTGATTTAAATGTTAATTCAACAACTACAGCAAAAAACAAGTAAAGAAAGTCTAAAGTCGGTCTAGCCCGACTATGGTAAACCCTTAACCTCCAAAATATCTAAACATATATTAAAATACTAAAACAAATAGACATAACTTCCTATCAAAATCCATGCATTCTATGTACCCATAGAATTAATACTGGATTAAATATTCTGGTTTATATTGTAGGTGGGCGTGTTCATGAGCGGATAACGCACATTTTGTGAACACATCTTATTTTGACTCAATTATCTAACACACTAAGTTTAATCTTCGTAGCTCATATATAAACCTCTTTATAGAGTTTTTGCCATAGTGGGTTGTATGGGAGGTGGGCGTGCTGGTGAGCAGATGGCGCTTGCGATTTTTTGTGCACACCTTAGTTTTGATATGAATTGCACCCATACCAAATCTTATCTCTCTAGGTCAAATATGAACTTTTAAACAGTGTTTTTAATATTGTGGGTTGTATGGAAGATGGGCGTTTTAATAGACAAACTACGCCCATTTTTTGTGTACATCTGCGTTTTGATGCATAATATATATGTGTAAAATTTTATTTGCTTAGTATGAGGAACAAAAAAGTTATACAGGTAAAATATGGTTAAGTAAAATGGTATACCAGGAAAACAATACTTTCTTTTAAGAAATCACAGCCGTAAGCGGTTTTCCTTATACAGGGAGTGTTAGGGTATGTTGAAATGTGTAACGGTAAAATAATTCTTGCATGCATGCAACTGACTAATAAACTTGAGAAAAATACTTTTTGCAACACTTGAATACTCAGGCATGTTCTGAAATCCGACATACGTTGTGTAACGACTGAAGTCGTTACAAATTAATATTAAAATAAAAATATATATATTCCTATAATGTAAGAAAAAAAAAAAAAAAAACAAAAATAGTTTAAAATGCCGACGGCATTTCCATGCGACGCTTTAATAGTCATGCAGCTGCCGAATTGTTTAACCACACCAACAACTGCATGCTTTGGCTAACCATGGAATCGCCAAAGCCAAAAATTTAATTTAAACTTAAAAAATACTAATGAATAAATAAAAAGAAACAGAAGAATTAATTAATGAAGTAGAGTAGAATATAAAAAAAAAAAAAAAAATATAACAATGCGGATGGAGGATCCAATGTGGTCCCCCATCTAAGTACTAACCGCAGTGAAGGCTGCTTAATGTAGCAAACACAGTGCAGCACAAATACACACAGAACTCGTTTAGCAGCAATGTAAGCAGCCAGGCTATTTATAGCAACGTTGCATTGTAGCACTTGTTGACATGCTAACAATGATATTATTCACATGCAGTTAGCAGTAAACATTGAATAAGTAGTGCGCAAAATGTTGTTACAGGCATGTTGAGTTCGCTTGACATCCAAGTTGATTTCAATTAATATTTTAATTGTAAGTCAACTTTCGGGTGGTGATAAAGTCTGGGAATTAAAAATTGATTACAGAATTCGGTAATCAAGCCACCTAACCTCAAGCTCCGGCTTTTCGACTTCGGTCACGCTCAAGCTCCAGCTTTTCGACTCCGGTCAAATTCAAGCTCCAGCTTTTCGACTCCGGTCAAATTCAAGCTCCAGCTTTTCGACTCCGGTCAAACTTTAGCTTCGGCTTTTCGGGTTCAGCAACCCACCGTACTCTAAGTAGGTCTACGTTGTGAAGGCCTGTTTTGCAGTCGGCCTTCTGCCGTCTACCGCCTGAATCAGTTTGGCCCCCTGCCACCGTGAGCACTTTGCCACTAATGTTTAAACCGCATATGAACTAATTTTAGGTATTCACTAAGTTTGTAATAAATATTTTATATAAAAAAAAACAAAATAATTAAATAAAATAAAAACAAAGAACACAATAGATTATTAATCGTGCCCAGCTAAAACCTTCGAGGTTTAGTGATTGTGTTGACCTTAACGTCAACCGTGACTAATTCTGCGATTAATTAATCTATTTAATTTCTGATTAAGAAAAATTTACTTTTGCCCAAGGGTTGCGAGTTTCCTTGGACGGACCCTGGAGCGGCTGAGCATACCTCAGCCTTCGAAACAAAAACACTCGTTACAGTTGGAATCGGATTTACTTCCGATGGCATTTGATTTAAAGGTGTTCTGCAATCCGATTTCAGTCTTTGAATACGATATTTGTTTTTTGTCTAATTGTAAGTGTTCTGTAATCCGATTTATCGGATTTTAAGTGGATTTAAATTCGTTGAAATTTTTACTAGAGACTTCTCATTGTTTAAATGAAATTTGAGTAAAATAAGATGAAATAAAAAGTTTTCATACCGGCAAATGCTTTTCTATCATTTGGCGACAAATTGCTAATAATTTGGACATCCAATGCTGGCGTCCTTTCCAAAAGAGCTTTGTTCTACTAGATTTCAGAACAGAATTCAGAATTCATTTCAGAATTCTAGATTTCAGAACATTTCTCCTCTATTCTACTTGCTCAACAGTGTTAATTTTTGAAAATATGAGGGCAGATGAAATAAAACACGTTTTATTTGTATGTAATCAGAAACAGAAGTGAAAATTTTATTCAGAAAATTTTCATAGAATAAAAACAAAGCAAGACTAACTTGATATGTTTCGATTCATAGCTTCAAGTAAATCTAGAACAAATTATTTTCAATACTCCCACTTCTTGTCTAGATTACCAATATACCAATAATTGTTCTAATTAAAAAAAGACATAATATAAAGTTTTAATATTATCTAGCACCAATAAAATTATCTTGATTAATCTTTGCTTTAATATTAAGTAAATTACGTAGATTTTGAAAACGACATCTCGGTAAAGCTTTTGTCAAAACATCTGCTAGCTGCTCTTCGCTCGATACATAATTTAGCTCGTACAGTTTTTCTTCAAATTTTTCGCGAATGAAATGATATCGCACATCAATGTGCTTTGTTCTTTTATGGAACTCGGGATTCTTGATTAGCTTTGTTTGTCCATGTTGAACTCAGTTTTTATTGTCTGGCCCATTAATTCTCGTAGATGAAGTTGAAGCCAAACTAGTTCCTTCATTGCTTCTGATGCAGCGATGTACTCCGATTCTGTAGTTGATAAAGCAACAGAACTTTGTCGCATGGAACACCAACTGATAATGCTTGACCCAAAAATAAATACATATCCTGATGTAGATCGTTGTGTTTTTCTATCACCTGCATAGTCAGCGTCACTGTATCAAATTAGTTTCAAAGTCTTATTACTTTTAAAATTAATTCCATAACTTAAAGTTGATTTCAAATATTTGAAAATACATGCGCTTCTGTTGGTTTTTCCAAAAATCTGCTTGCAACTCCCACTGCAAAGCTAATGTCCGGACGAGTATCAACTGCAAGATAAATCAAGCTTCCTACAGCTTCTCGATATGGAAAACTGGTCCTTTTTGATTCAGTGAAATTTTCCAACACTTGATTTGAATCAGAAGGGGTCAATAAACCATTACATTCTTCCATTCCAAAACGTTTTATCATTAAAGAATTTCACCTCAAACTCCCGTCGATGATAGTCTATGAGCGGTTGTATTTCAGCATCGGATGAAGCCGAAATGAGCCCATCATCCACGTATCAAGCCAACAGAATTTTCTTGGTCCCATTTCCGCTCACAAAAACACATGGATCCGATTTACACATAATAAAATTAAATGACTCAATAAAATTTGAAAACTTTTTATTCCAACAGCGTGAAGCTTGCTTAAGACCATACAAGCTTCTAACAAGCTTACATACCAGCTTACATACCATGCCGCTTCCATCATCATATCCAGGTGGTTGTTTCATGTATACATCTTCTGATAAATCTCCGTACAAAAAAGCCGTTTTGACATCAAACTGTCGAAGTACTCTTTTTTCTAGAGCCGAAAGAGACAAAATTGCACGCACTGAGGTAAATTTAACAACAGGACTGAAAGTTTCTAGATAATCTACACCATACTTTTGTGTTAAACCCCCATGTAGCAATCAATCTTGCTTTGTATCTTGCGATTGTTCCATCAGTTCTATATTTGATCTTGTATACCCTCTTATTTTCGATAACTTTTTGACCCAACGGTGGTTTAACCAGCTTCCAAGTTTGGTTTCTCTTCAACGAGTCCAACTCATCACGCATAGCTGAAATCCGATCAACTGGTCTCGATCAACTGATAAAATTGCCTCCTCGTATGACGTTGGCTTCTCCATAGCTATTGAACCCAGCAAAGCCACGAATTGCCTACTGCTTTGTTACCTGCTACGCAAACGTTCGCTGATGACATTTTTTGAATCCAGATCGCACCATTTATTTTTCATCGCAGTTTAGGACTTCGCCAGTGGTGATCCATGTGCGTCCTGAAAATCATCATCTTCACTGATCTCAGTTATCTCTTGATCTGTCTCTTCATTTTCAGCCGACGTTGATGAATGAACATGAATAGAAGTTGTGTCAACACATTCTTCTATAAACTTTACAGCACGTGAAATTTGAATTTTATTTGCAACTGGATTCCATACACGAAAACCCTTGACATTGTCATCATAACCGACAAAAATGCATCTGACTGCTTTTGGGTCCAGCTTCCGTCGGTTTTCCTTTGGAATATGGGCAAAAACTTTCGTGCCAAACGGTTTGAAATGACTTAAACATGGACTCTTACCGCACCATAAATCCAACGGTGTCTTGTTTGTGGTGACCGTGACATGCAGGTTAAATGTGTGGCTTAGCATGTTCGGAATCCGGGTTCGATCCCCAGCCGCGGCGAAAAAGTTTTTTTCAATAACAAATTTTTCTGATCGGTCACCACCTCTCTGCAGACAATGGCAAACTTCAGAGAGTAAATAATGCCATGTAAAGCTTCTTGAGAACATGAACTTTAGCCGTTGAGAATCGGCATAAAACATGTAGGTTCAGTTCTGGGTCAATTGTGTGCAAACATTTAATAACACACACAACACAATTGATCATAAGAAGCTCAATCAAAGTCCTTTCAAGGGCTGAAATGGCCAATTTGTTGTTGTTTTTTGTCTTATTTGCCACCGTACTTGTACCAGTATGATTTAAGGCAAATACTGCTGTAGATACGGCCTCTGTCCAGAACTTTAATTCCAAATTACGTGCATGAATCATAGTTATCGCCATTTTTACCACTGTTCTCATTTCACGATCCACTAAACCATTCTGTTCAGGAGTGTACGGAATTGTCCTTTGATGTCGAATACCTTCATGTTCTAGCAATTTCTTCATCTCCGCATTAATGAATTCTGTTCCATTATCAGACCGAATGATGTTAACTGCGTGACCATATGAATTTTTTTGCTTCTTTTATAAGTCTTTATTCGATGCGCAACTTCCGATTTTTGCTTGATACAATAAATGAAACGATAGTGAGAAAAATCATCCTTCAACAATAAAAAATACCGTGAACCTCCGATTGATGACTCCTGCATTGGTCCACATACATCAGCATGCACCCAGGGAAAAATGAGGCAAAATTTTTCAACACGGCTCCTGTCAATCTAACATGATAATTTTTACTCGCAAAACAACAACAATTTTTAAAGATTAACACTGTATTATGCAGTGTTAAAAAATAACATGAGTAAAGTGTTGATTTGCTCATCGCATCAAAAGAAGAGACAGTGCGAATAATGTTGCTGTTGAGCGAATTAAGTGACAAAATGCCCCTTTTCTGAATGTTCTGTTCAGCAGAAGCCATTTTATGTGATTTTGCGCTCTGCACAAACATTGATTTAACAGACTTGAATTATTATGTAAAGTGTTAATTATTAACATGACTGATCGTGTTGAATTTCAATAACATGATTTAGTGTTAAAAAAGTGTTATTTTTACACGATTTTTTTTCTGGGTGTGTATAATCTGCCCGCATTTCGTTGACCGCTCCTCACGCGTAGGGAAACTACTGCGGTGATGCTTACCAAACAAACATGCATCACAAGTAAAGTTCTTGTCACGAAATTCAACACAGTTTCGCTTTAAAAAACTTCTTACTTGAGCTAGATTCTGATGTCCGAATCTCTCATACCAGACCTTGCCAGTTAGTTTTTCAGCCGCTACATTTGCGTTGATAGTTCCAACATTGGATGGTGCCACATCTTGTCCCAACCAAAATATTTGCTCCATCACAAACTCTTTTGAACATTAGCGAGTCACTCGTTGCTTCTATCTTGAGTCCTTGATCAAGTGCATGATTTTGTAAAAATAAATTATTTCCCAGCTCTGAGACATACACAACGTTAAGCAAATGTTCATCAAACCAATTATCGCCATCAAAAAATTTGACATCAATTGTTCCTGTGCCAAAACCCTTCATGACACCTCTTGCGATTTGAATAGACATTGGTTTACTTTTAAAGTCTTTGAACCACTCTCGTCGATTCGTCATATGATGACTTGCACCGGAATCTAACAACCAGCTGTCTCTGTCATCACCTTCTTGATTGCATCGCAAGTAAACACTTGACCACTTTTTTCTTAAGCTAACTTTTGAGTTTTGGGCAATTTCGCTTCCAGTGTCCAGTTTCAGTGCAGTCATAACATTTACCTTTTGTTGACTTTAGTTTTTGCTTACCACACTCAGAAAAAAGTGTCTCGGAATATGATAAAAAAGGCATCATATTTAGAGAAAAATGGTATAGACTTTGCTCCAGAGAATGCGATTCTCTAATTGCGATACTAAAAATTCTCTAAAAATGATAAAAAGCTACCATGAAATAGAAAAATATATCATTTTTAAAGAAAAATACTTTCTTTTTTGAGAAAATATTTGTTTTTATTGAAGAAAATACTTCTCATAGTGAATTTTTTATCAAAATATAAGAAAAGTTTTTCATTTTCAATAAAATTTCTCTATAAATGAGAAATTTTTTGTGCGAGAAAAATACTTATCATTATTAGAGACATTGAAATATTTCCATTTCCCACAAGTGAAGAAATACTTCTTCGAAAATGTGAAAATTTATTCTAATTGAAGAAAATTTTATTTGAAAAAGAGAAAATTGCTATTATCAAAAATAGAGAAATTTTTTACAGGAGCAAGGTATGTGTTTTTTTCTCAGTGCATCATCGCCTTTCTGCTGGGTTGTCACCTTTTTAGCCAGTTACGCTTCTACGGGTTCAACTAAGCTACGAGCTGCCAGTCTTTCTTCCTCTATGACCAATCGAGACCGTAGATTATTCAGAGTTCTATCAGACTTTGCAGCAGACTGCTAAAAGCACCATATTCAGATGGAAATGACATTATTATTTTAGTAATAAGCAGCTCATCAGAAATATTTTCTTTAAGTGATCTTAGCCGCATCACTAGCTCTTCCAGTCATGCAATGAATGTTACCATACTTTCATTTACATCTTTCAAAAGTAGAATGAAGCTGATCCCACATATCCTTCGCTGAATTACAATTTTGTATGTGCGTGATATGTGATATTCCAACGGTGATACCAATGATGCGTTGAGCTTTCGCGTCGGTTCTTTTCCATTCTCGAAGCTTTGTGGTATTTTCTGCTGAGTCCCTCGGACGCTCTTCGATTCCAGTGACTACGTCGTATAAAAAAAGTGACTACGTAATATATAAATATATAAAAGTACCAGGGTACTTTTTTCGGCAAGAAGGTACTCGGGTACTTTTGTAGAGTCAATAGTACCCAAAAAGTACTATTCCACTCAAAATATCATCCAACCCTGCTCATAAGTCATTTTCTACGCTATGATTTTGCACATTCAAAGCATATTGTAAAATAACTTATAACCTAACAACTTCAAAATATTTTTTTTCCTTTTTAAAATTTGGATTCTGAGATTTTGTGACATGATATTTGAAATTTCATTAAATAAATATTCTAAACTAGTTGGTTCCTCCATCTTGATCCGCTTTAAAAATTGCTGATAAGTGCTAAGTAAACAATTAAGTTCAAGAGCCCTCCACGCTCGACAAAATTAACACTCTATAAGACGCTCATTATACCTGTGGTTCTCTATGGCGCTGAGGCATGGGTGGTATCGCAAACAGATGCAGCAACTCTTGGGGTGTTCGAGAGGAAAGTTCTTCGCAAAATCGTTGGTCCTGTTCGAGTACCGCACACCTTTTTGAGCTAGTATTTTATCGTATTTCGCATATCGTATTTGTTAAAATTTTTTTTTGACAAAATAATACCGCATAAATTTAACCAACAACAAATAGTTTTTCGACAAATTTTGTGCATATTCCCGTCTTTGAATTTTTGAGCAAAAATTAGAAAACATAGTTTGGGAAAAAAAACATTAATACTAGAGCAATTATATATCCTTTTTTAAACTTCATGCTACTAAACAAAACTTAAGGCACGTTCCTGTTGAAACGAAAAAATCTCTAGTTTTTTTTTTTAAATTTTTAAAAGAAAAAATTTAAAACCGCATGAAAAATTTACTAAAACAAACACTTTTTTGTAGGCATAACAAGCAAAAAAAAAAAAAAAAAAAACTTTGACTGTAAAAAGTTTAGAACATAAATTAGAAAAATCTCGTTGAAAAAAATAACTAGCTAGTTTGACGTTATAAATTAACAAATACTCATACATCAAGACGGCAAATTGCAGCAAATCAGTTAGGCAGGCAATGATGCAGATGTCGGTTGCTTGAATTGTTGTATGTTTGCGATACAGGCAAAACAAAAAATCAAAAAAAAAAAAACAGCAAAATTGCAATGAAATGCAAGCAAGACATAGAAAAGCAGTGGAAAAGGAAGAGGGTCGGTCAAAAAATCTTCGTCAGCAGAAAAGAAGAGCAAAATAATTTATGTGGCCAAACTGGCTAGATAGAGTCAAGCAGATAAAAAGTTTGCACTCAGAGCCAGAGCCAGTCAGAGCAGCAGCAACACACGTGCGTCCGTCTATTAGAGTGTCTGTCCGCTCGTTCGTCCTATTAGCCAAGCGGATGGGACAGGCTGAGATTTTTGTTTTTTGCGGTTATAAAACTTTTATATGAATTTTGAGCGTATGTTTGAGTGAGTTGCCATGTGTGTGTGTTTGTGTGTGTGTGTGTTCTGTCATCTAATTCTTTGGGTAAAATAAAACAAAAACAAAAAAAAATATATCTAAATAAAAAACACAACAGATCTTTTATGCGACAGTGATTTATCCTCATTCGAAGACAAGTGAAAGTTGCTGGTTTTATTTTGTTGCTATCTATAGACAAATGCGTTAGTGTGAGTGTGTTTGTTTGTTTGCTGTTTGTTGAGGTATGTATGAATGTGTGCTATATGGTGCTAAGGATACCTCAAGGATGAAATTGCTTTTGACTTCTGAAAGCAGAGTCCTTTGCATACAAAATACAATAATGTGTCGCATGCATACAAAGGTGTGTGTTTGTGTGTGTCTGTGTGTGTGTGTGAGTGTGTGTGCGAGTGTGTGTCTGTGTTTATGTGCGCTAGTCCACAGCAAATATGCATTCATTAGATACTTGTGGCAAGAGCCAGTGTTTGTTTTGTTGTTGTTGTAGCGTACCAGAAAGTTGATGCTAGGAAATAAATCTAAAAAATACTTTACTAGCTTGTTAACACATTTTGAAGGGTCGAGAGCTGGGGAAGATTTTAGTGAAAAATTTCTCAACAGCATCATCAGCACCATAACAACAACAACAACAACAACAACAACAACAACAACAACAACAACAACAACAACAACAACAACAACAACAACAACAACAACAACAACAACAACAACAACAACAACAACAACAACAACAACAACAACAACAACAACAACAACAACAACAACAACAACAACAACAACAACAACAACAACAACAACAACAACAACAACAACAACAACAACAACAACAACAACAACAACACTAAGCACAGCAACATTCAATGTTGCCATAAACGATGGCAACAACAACAAGCAAGCGTGCAGAAAGCTTTTTCTATTTTATTCTATTTTTTAACAAACATGAAAAAATATTCCATATTCATTTGATGACTGTCAACATTTTTTTTTTAGTTGTTTTTTTTTTTTTTGTTAAATTAAACAAAAAAAAACTGATAATTTTTCTTGCATGTGCTTAAAGCGAAAAGCAGAAAAAAAAAACACATGCAAACTCAAACAATCAATAAATTAATGCATTCCATGTTAACTTTACGCTGATGACTCATTTCCATGTCAGCCATTTTTTTTTTTTTTTGCTGTTGATTTTCTTTTTGTCGTCCTCTTAAAACTCATTGCTTCAAAATTGCAAAATATAATCAAATTCAAATTCATTTTCAATGCAAAACATGCCCAAAAATTTGCAACATGTCCTGTGCTCAAAGCGCACCTGTTTATCCCACAGGTGATCCTTTGCCTTGCCAAGTCTAATGAATAAATTTCACTCAAGCATGGCGCGCTTCTGTATTATGCATGTTTAGTTTCTCTTTCTCTCTTTTTTTCTCTTCTTTGTTTTCTTTTTCAATTTTTATTTTATTTTACTCCAGAGTTTATTGGCCTAAAATGTGTTTACTTTGAATTGATTTACATGGAAAAAAAAGAAACAAAAAAGAAACCCCCCCAAAAAAAAAAACAAAAACAAGACCAAAAGTCATTTTCTGCTTGATTTGACGACAAATCATGCTGTAATGTTTACAGTTTTGTATCCTTTCATATTTGATTTAAGTATACAGTTAGATAATTTGGGCAAGCAGACGTAGACACATGACATTTTTGGAAACTGTTGACACTAAACAGCTTTAGAAAAGGCATTTGGGCAGGAACAGACTTTAGAACAAAGGAAAATTTTACCATAACGTTCAAGGCCATGCTGAAGCATCCTAGTTTTGTCAAATTTTTTATTTGGTTGAATTGGTCATTAAGTTTGTTTTTTACGTTCCTGTCTCAATCATCATCTTCAATCATCTGCGTACTTCAAGCAAAGGAAAAAAGTTTGCTTTAAATATAACTTTATTAATTCCAGCGTTTTGTCGCTGTTGTTTTCACAAGTTTACATATGCAAAACAACTAGATTATAGATTCATCGACTGAAAGGATTAATCGAATTGTGTGAGCGTTACAATAAATAAAAAACACTTCTTTGTGTTTGAATTGTACTACAATATATTAGTCCTTAATACTCTAAATCGTCCCACATTTAGTTTTTATTATGTTTTATTTATGTTTGAAGTCTTGCATATATTTTACAACAACAAAATATACCTGCATATATACAGTTAGTTATGTTTATACCGAACTTCAAAGGACCAGTAGTTTTGTTCGTTATAAGCTTTATTGTTATTTTTGTTTAAAAAAAAGGATAAAAAGTTTAAAAAAAGCATGAAAAATGACAATTTTAAAGGGAATTTCTCGAATTATTTGTGTGGCAAGGAACTCAACCGATTGTCCTCAAATTTAGGTTTTATTATTTTGTCTTACTTTTGAATTAAGTTTTTAACAAATATTTTAGCCGCCTGAGTGCGTTCCAAATATTATGAAGCAACGAGAATAAAATAGAAGTATACATTTGGTAAGATATGTGATGACTTTTTATGTGACTCGCTTTAATTGAATCCTATTTTGCTTGGAACTACAATAACTTTTGTGTTTAAACCCCGAAATCCACCCCTTTGGTTGCGCTAATAGGTATGAATATGGATACGGATATGGACATGGAAATGGTTATGCATATGGATATGGATATGGATATGGTAATGGATATGGATATGGATATGGATATGGATATGGATATGGATATGGATATGAATATGGATATGGATATGGATATGGATATGGATATGGATATGGATATGGATATGGATATGGATATGGATATGGATATGGATATGGATATGGATATGGATATGGATATGGATATGGATATGGATATGGATATGGATATGGATATGGATATGGATATGGATATGGATATGGATATGGATATGGATATGGATATGGATATGGATATGGATATGGATATGGATATGGATATGGATATGGATATGGATATGGATATGGATATGGATATGGATATGGATATGGATATGGATATGGATATGGATATGGATATGGATATGGATATGGATATGGATATGGATATGGATATGGATATGGATATGGAAATGGATATGGATATGGATATGGTTATGGATATGGATATGGATGTGGATATGGATATGGATATGGATATGGATATGGATATGGATATGGATATGGATATGGATATGGATATGGATATGGATATGGATATGGATATGGATATGGATATGGATATGGATATGGATATGGATATGGATATGGATATGGATATGGATATGGATATGGATATGGATATGGATATGGATATGGATATGGATATGGATATGGATATGGATATGGATATGGATATGGATATGGATATGGATATGGATATGGATATGAATATGAATATGGATATGGATATGGATATGGACATGGATATGGATATGGATATGGATATGGAAATGGATATGCAGCTCTTGCCAGGCTCTTGTCTCTGCTTCGCGTGCGTATATGTCCAATATTTTGCACCAAGCACGGTTAGGGCTTCCTCGGCTTTGTCAATCCATCGGAAGCATGGTCTTCCTCTTCGTCGTCGACCCTCGGCTTTCGCCTCAAACACCTTTTTCTCTGGAGCTTCTTAATCCATACGAATGACTTGACCCAGCCAACGTAGTCGCTGAATATTTATACGCTGGACTAAGTCAATGTCGTCTTAGAGCTCGTACAGCTCGTGGTTCATTCGAATGCAATAGACGTCGCCAACTCGAACAGGACCAAAGATTTTGCGAAGAACTTTCCTCTCGAACAACACAAAAGCGGCTGCATCTTTTTGCGATACCACCCATGCCTCAGCGCCATAGATAAGCACATGAATTAATGAATGAATGAATGAATTTTTATTTTGATCTTAGTTTATTTTTTATCTTTTTCGTAGATGCACATGTATGATGAGCGTTTTGTAGAGTGTTAATTTTGTCGATCGAGATTGGGCTTTGGAACCTAATTGCTTACAAAGCCCGGAGTAGCAATTTAACAAATACTATTTAACAACTTTCCTATTAACAATCGGTATTAAAGGTTTCAGAAAAGTCATTTTCTTCCTTGACGGAGCTGCATGTATTACTCAGCGTCATCCTGCAGAGTCTTATCAACTTTGTAGGCATACCGAACTCAGACATTGTTGAGTACAGGTTATCCCAATCGGGCTATCGAATGCAACTTTATAATCGACAAAGAGATGTTGGGTTTCGATTTGATTTTCATGGGTTTATTCCAAGATTTGGCATAGTGTAAAAATCTGGTCTATGGTGGAGTTGCCAGGTCGAAAGCCACACTGATAAGGTCCAATTAGTTTTTTGGTATGCGGCTTGAATCTTTCATACAATACGCCTGAAAGAACCTTGTATGCGATGGAAATAAGACTGATACTTCGGTAGTTGGCGCAGATTGTCGGGTCTCCTTTCTTAAGTATAGAACAAAGCAGACTGAGATTTCAATCGTCGGGCATGCTAGTTCGCTAGTTATCTTTTGCTGATGAGCCAAGCCGTCAGCTGCCTCGCTGTTTTTGAGTAGCTTGATAGCAACTTTAACCTCGCCATGACTAGGTAAAGGAATTTTTACTCCATCATCGTCGGATTGGTGTTTCCAATCTTCGCCCGCAAGCAGATTGGAAAAATGCTGTCTTTATTATACCAATGCGCACTGCGTATCTGTAAGCAGATCACCATTTTCATCTCTGCAAGTGGATGCTTTGGTCTTGAAGCCTTGGGTTAGACGCTCAAACTGTTGGTAGAATTTTTGAGCATCCTTCTTGTCCTGGTACACTTCAATTTTTTCACGCTCACGCTTTTCTTGCTGCTTTTATTGCGGCTGAAAGGTGTCTGTCTTCTTTTTCTTTTCGCAATAGTTTTCGCGCTTGACTCACGTTGCAGGTGACTGCAGCGTTTTTTTATATGCGGCGAATTTTGCTACTGTCGCGTCGCGATACTTCTGGTCATACCATTGGTTGCGAGGTTGCGGTCGCCGAAAACCAATGACTTCTTCGTCGAGGCAAGAGTGAGGTCTGTTGAGCTTAACAGAGAGTTGAGCGTAGTAGGCCTCGGCGGTCCGTTGTGATAGCAGCTTATCAACATCTAGCGTTGCATACCTGTGCTTATAGTCTTCGTATTGCACAATCACATGCGGATCTTGGCTTCGACAAGACAATGGTCGGAGTTAATATTGACTTCCCGAAATGTGCGCACATCCAGTACACTTGAAGCATGCCTTCCGTCGATCACAACATGGTCAATTTGGTTTCGAGTTTTTTGATCTGGGGACAGCCAGGTGGCTTTGTGGATATCAAGTTGTTGGAATCTGGTGCTACTTAGTACCATGTTTCGCGCCGCGTTGAATTCGATCAGTCTTGACTGTCAGTCAGTCATCTGACTGACAGTGGAGCAAAAAAACCTTCTCGTTGAAATCGCCCAGGACTTTTTTCACCAAATGGGCCGGGCAGTGATCAAACACGTACTCTAGGCTTACGTAGAAGATGTCCTTAAAAGCATCGTTTTTTTTCTTTATCGGGACGTGTTCGCAAATTAGGCTTATATGGAAGAATTTCGCCTTGCTGCGGATTGTGGGCAGCCCTTTGTTCACAGGTGTGAACCGGGAAACAAGGTGGCGTAGTTTCCTGCTTACGACGAATACGCATCCAAATTCGCGCTTCTCCGCATGGCAGCTCTACTATAGCTCTCGCTTCTACAGCTCTACTACAGCTGCCATGCAGAGAAGCTCGAATATCGCAGTCTGCTCTCTTAAAGTAGCCTTGTCCTTTACATCGCATCTCCCGGATGGCGGTGATGTCAGCCTTTATTTTTTCGAAGGCTGCCGCCAGTTGGAAAGATGCACCTTCCCTATAAAGAGTCCGGACATTCCAGGTGTATATCCTTAAATTAGCCGAGGCTGGTATAATTTTCATTGGGAAGTTATAATGTGGTGGGGACACAAACCCTTCGATTTTTAAGGTATTGTAGAGCCCTTAAATTTATAGTCTAGAGGAGACAGGGAGTTTTGGACATGGAGCTTTTGAGGTGGCTCCGACTCGGCTTGACAGTGCCTGTTGCTGGCTTTGTGGTTTTTTCGATCTAGGCGCACCCTTCTACACCCTAGATGGTCGCCCGCTACTTGTCCGTGACCGCAAAAAGTGGCTAATCTCTATATCGAAAGGCACTATTCACAACCTGTGACCTGTCCGGCAGCTTGTAGCTCAGCCATCGCTGATTTTCTATAGAATTCACGGAACCGGAAAATTTATTCCTTTACTTATAAAAAAAAAAGAAAATGATTTAATTTAACCATCAAATAAAATGAAATAACCACCAAATTCTTTGAATAAAATAACCCCCAAATCAAACTTCCAAAAATAAACCGAAATGAAATAAGTCCCAAATAAAATTTGTTTGGGGGTTATTTAATTGGGCTTTATTTCATTATGAAATAATGGGGCTTGTTTAATTTTTTTTTGAGAGTTATTTTATATGGGGGTTATTTCGTGGAGCCCTTTTCATAGACTGCTATTTTTTGTCTCAAACCTGTTCATGATTGTAGAATTATGAAATAACTTTTTATAAAAAACATTCCAGCAAAGATATACATCTGCATTTAAGGTATATTTCTTGCGCGTAACAGACACTTCAACTGTAGGCAACAAAATTCTATAGTACAGAGCATGGATTAAAGTACTTCAAAACGGCTTTACACAAGAAACAAAAGCATAGCGCTGAAGCTTACATATTTGCTTTGATATTATGTCAAGCTTAACTTTTAAATCTAACTTTATTGGCTAGATTTTAAAATTTATGTATTCCATTTGTTTCAGTTTTAAGCAAAAATCTAATTAAAGGAATGTTTTTTTTTCCATTAATGAAACTTAAATGAAATGTTATATTAATGAAAAGGACTTATAGACTGCAAAATTAACAAAAACGCAGCTAGTTTAAGTGAAAGACAGAAAAAAAAAATGGTGAAGAACTCATAAAGATACGAAAGAAAAAAAAAACTAGTAATGGTAGAAATTTATTAGCTAGAGCCGTTTGTTTTTGTGAATAGAAGAAGGAGGTGGAGGTGACAAGGTGTGGCTAAAAAAGTGAATTAGATGTGTGCGTGATTTGCTGTCATCGTAGCGTGTTTGTTGCACCCTTTAGGAAGCGAGAAAAAAAACAAAAACAAAACAAAAAATGAACTCAGCGACAGGACCTTTTGAAATTAATAAACTTGCTGGCCAACATTTTATTGTTTTTTTTTCCGCCTTTCGCGGTGAACACATAGGATTCCGCGGTTTGGCATTGTTATTGTTGTTGCAGCGATATAAATAACAAATGTGGTTTTTTTATGTTATTAAAAGGGCAAAACAAAAATGAAAACCAAGAAATTATGGCGAAGTTAAATAAAAAATATGCGGTCATTAGGCCGAGTCGCGTTTTGAAAACTTTCAGTTTTATCCAAACATGCAACTCAAATCATGAGTCAGACACACTGACACATAGACGATATGTTATACAAAATATAGTAGACGCTGATGGATAAGCGTGAGTTCGTATAGCTTTACTTAAATAAAAATATGGTATGATTTCTAAATGTAGCAAGTTTATTATTTTTATAATTTCATTGCAAGGATTTACGTTGTGCGCAGGGAAGAGGATTTAAAGCTGAACGTCAACAAGAGATTTATATGTATAAGTAGGTGTAGGTGTAAGTGTAGGTGTAGCTGGGTGCGTGTGTGTTAGGATTAAATTTTCCAACATGTGCGCGCTTGCATGTAGCCTCAAGTGCAAGCTTAGCTGCTGAAAAATTAGGCGCTTTACAACAACAAGCAACATAAAAAACAATCAATAATAATAATAAAACTCATTTTATTTTTGTTTGTTTGTTTGATGTTTGATTTAAATTTATTAGCTCAAATATTTTTGCAAAGAAAAACTAACAAGTTTCGTGGCATTCCAGCTATAAGGAAGATCTTCAAAAATAGCTAGGATAACTACTTAAAAAACATCAAAAAAACTGATAAGATTGTCATGCTTTCCAATTTTTAAACAAGGGTTAGAAAAACGCTATAAAGGGTTAAAAGTTACTTAGAATTTCCTCGTATTGCTTTTGTTTTTCATTACAGCATTTACTATATTTTGTATAAAAAACTATTCAACATCTAAATTACGTCATTTGTTACAAATTTAACAGAAAGTTTTTCCCTTGCAACACCGGGTGTACCAGCTATTTAATTAAATATGTCGCAAAAATGACTTTCGACATTCCCCACATGAGCCCAATTAAAAAATTTGTCGACATTAATAAGACCATGCATCCTATATGTGCTTGTGTGTGTGTGTTTGTGTTTGATTCTGTGCGTGTTAAATACCAACTTCATTTAATTAATTGAATTCTTTCAGTCACTTCACCACAGAGTGCAATAAAACATCTAAACGTGTGAACTTTAACGCGGTATTTTCATAAAAAATTCAGCTACGCATTTACTCTAAATAAATTAAAATATCCTTGATTTAAAGGAAAATTATTATGCTGTTGCTGCTGTATTTTACCTACGTTAATATAATGATAACTATTTTATTATTCGTTTTCATCATAGATAAGAGTTATTGATGTTTGCTGCAAGCTTTTAGCTTTCATGTTATTAATTAAGTTGACTAGTTTTCAGTGCGCTACAGTGGTCAGGACTGGTCTCTGTACAAAACATATTATACGAAATTAGTTGTTGATGTTTAGATAAAAATATATTTTAATTCTGTGTTTAAAATTATATCTTTTTTGTAAACATTACTGGCAAAACTGAATTTTGTCAACAAATGTCATTAGTCAAACTTTGCATAGACCTCTAACAAAGATCAACAAGGATAAACAGCTATGACGTAAAATTAACGGCACTCTTTACCGAGAAAAAAATTAAAGTTAAATATATTTACAAAAAACTCTTAACAACAATTTTAAACTACAAAAAATTATTAATTTTTTTGAATGAACATTACATAGAAAAGTTCTTTAAACGGTCTGCCTCGTTGATGAAACAAAAGCGTTTAGTTGAATTGGTTTAACTTTAACTGTCAGCAACGGCTTTTGTTAGAGGATTATTAGAAAAACTTGCCCCAATTGGCAGAATTCAAACCAACTACCTCACATCATTCCCTCGCAAAAAATAGTCTTACGGAGTCAAAACAAGCTGCCAGACCGGTCACAAGTTGCAGATATTGGACGGTTGGTCCCGGACCAGTAGCGGGTATTCAGCTAGGGTATGGAAGGGCGTAATGTTGAACAAGCACTGCGTCCTGATTGAAAAAAAACCCAATAATCCAAAACTGGCACTGTCAAGGCGAGTCGTAGCCGCCTCAAAATATTCATGTTCAAAACTCCCGGTTTTCTCTAGACTATAAACTTGAAGGGTTTCTGAAAGACCTTTAAAACGTAAAAGTGCGTTGGGTTTGGATCCCCAACACATTATTACTGCCCAATGAAAACCAAACCAACCTCGGATATAAACCTCTACTGCGTTGACGATCACTTCAAACGCAAAACGGACCATCATTTGCGGATATGCACTTGGAATGTTCGGACCCTTTATAGGGAAGGTGCTTCTGTCCAACTGGCGGCAGCTTTCGAAAAAATAAAGGCTGACATCATTGCCATCCAGAAGATGCGATGGAAAGGACAAGGCTGCTCTAACAGTTGCCATGCGGAGAAGCGCGAATTTAAATGCGGATCCGTTGTAAGCCGGAAACTACGCCACCTTGTTTCCCGGTTCACACCTTTGACCAAAAGTCTAGCTTAAATTCACACTAAGGAAACGAAATTTGTCCACATAAGCCTAATTGAAGCGCTCGTTTCGATGGAGGAAAAGGAGGATGCTATCAAGAACGCCTTCTACGTCAACCTAGAGGACGTGTATGATCACTGTATGACCTATGTCGTGAAAATAGTTTTCGGCGATTTCAACGCGAAGGTCGGACAAATAGGCATCTTTGGCTTCACTGCCGATCAGTTCAGTTTCCACGAGACCACACTTAGGGGGCCTCGGTAGTCGAGTGGTAAGCGTGCTTGACTACCAACCCAGAGGTTCTGGGTTCGAATCCCGGTCTAACCATAGTCCTACGCTTTTAAACAAAAACAAACAACAAATTGGCCATTTCAGCTCTTGAAAGGACTTTGACCGAGCTTCTTAGGATCGATTGTGTCCTACGCTTTTACCTTTCTTTAAATCTTTCCTCTTTTCTAATCAACTGAAATTTAAAATTCATCAATGTATACGACCTTAAAAGTTGTAGTTGGTGGTAGAGATGTTTGTGGAATGAGATTGCTTGATAACTCGAATTGACTGAGGTAAAGGCATAACACTTGCCTCAGATTCAAATTCGCATGTTGATATAGCGCTCCGCCATACATACAACATTCTACACTTGTTTCTCTTGATTTCACTTTCTCTCCTTCTTATCTATCTCTCCATTTCCAAACCAAGGCAGACTTGACTGAATTGTTTGACACCTGAAATTCTTGGTTCAAAGCTAAAAAAAAAAAACTAGTAAGGTATATCTTCGACTGGGCCAAAGTTAAAATACCCCCACGGCCGATTCTTAAAGGTAAAATAATCTTAAATTGGAGAGCTTTTTTTATGAGATTTTGAGAGATTTTATTATTTTTATGTGTCTAAAATACATACATATCAAATTGTTTTCCTACAGCTTAAATATAAGTCATTTTATAACGTTTTCATTTTTGGGGTTGTATGGGAGGTGGGCGTGTTAGTTTGTGTATCACGCCCATTTTTCTAACACACCTCAGTTTTGTCATGGAATACACGAATATCGAGTTTCCGTTTTTTACCTTTAATATTAGCCTCTTTATAGGGTTTTCAATTTTGGGGTTGTATGGGAGGGGGCGTGTTAGTAGGTGGATGGCGCCCATTTTTCTAACACACCTCAGTTTTGATATAGAATACTTAAATACCGAGTTTCCGTCTTGTAACTTTAATATTATCCTCTTTAAAGATTTTTCAATTTTGGGGTTGTATGGGAGGTGGGCGTGTTTGTGGGTGGATGTTGCTCATTTTTCGTACACACCTTTTGACATAGAATATACAAATACCGAATTTCAGTATTGTAGCTGTAATATTGGCCTCTTTACAGAGATTTCAATATTGGGGTTATATGGGAGGTAGGCGTGGTTTTCATGCGATTTAGCCCTCGAACTTGATCTTAGTTTTTTAGAAAAAAGCTCAAATATCGAATTTCAGCACTATAGCTTCAAAATTACGGCTGTAATCGTGTCCACAGACAGACAGACGGACAGACAGACAGACATGGCTAAATCAACTCAGGTGGTGATGCTGATCAAGAATATATATACTTTTCTATACCTAACACGCGTCCTTATGGGCGTTTCACACGTCGTGACAAAATTAATATACCCCTTACGCAGTACGCGTGGGGGTATAAAAATAATGGTCTAAGACTGGCAGCACTGTTCGCTTATGTCAAACGTAAAATTTATCTGGTGTTTTTTGATACATTTTAATTAACTATTTTTGCAAGTTTGACTTATTGTTACAGTAAAGTTTGTTATAAATTCAGTTAATAAATCACTTTTCTACAACATTTTTGTAAAGATATAAATCTGTTTAGTGATTTTGCATCATTTATATTTGCTGCTTCGTCAATACTCCTAACCTCAAATCTTGACCGTCATGAGACATACTTGTTGCAATATCTGCAAGTCGGAATGGAATACGTATGGAGCATTCATTTCCTGCTTTGGATGTTCTAATTTGTACCATCCGAAGTGCGTTGGATTGTCAACATGTGTCGGTGATGCTCCATCTTCTACAACATCAAATGGCTTACAATGGTTCTGTGCAAAGTGCCGAAATTGCTCAACACAAATTCTACATGGCCTGCTTGCTGAAGCCACAACGTACGTCTTCAAATAACATCGTAGATTCGTTGGCACATCTACAGCGCATGGCCGCTTAACATGCAAAAATCTGTAGTAACTAATCGGATTTCCGTACTTCCTCGGGATCTGCTAACGCAGCGGGGCCTTAACAAGTCGCCCAGTGCTGCTGTAAATTCTGCCGCTAAAACAAGAAATACATCTCGTAAAAACATTTATCCTGGTACATCTTCTAACCTACATGTGAACATTGACTCTGGTGTTTTAATGGAAAGCTTAGCTGTACCTGAAACCGATACTTCATTATCTGCCTCTTCATTTGGATCTGCTTCTTCTATTGGATCAATTAGACCAGTTCTAGTGGATGATGTGGATTATTCTAAAGAGTCTAGAACTAACTTTGTTAATGAACCTTCAACTTCTATGTCTACTTCATTGCCAGCGCATTCACCGAAATCTTCGTGACCTGCTTCTTCATTTACTGTCATAACACCTCAAACAACAGAACAAACAACATCTGCAACTACTTTTTCGGCTGCGTTTTCATTGCCAGTTGATGTGCACCGTACATCTCCAGAAAGATCACACATCTCGTCACATCTGACACAACATTTACTGTCTTCAGTGTCTCTGTCCGCGCCTACTTTGCCGTCTAGTGAAGTACCAATAAATGAAGCAAACTGTAACCTCGTTGTTGTAAAGAGAGTGGAACGAAAGGTAATTTTTCTATCTCGCCTAGCTAAAACTACGTCTGCTGATGCTGTTTTAGCGTACATCTCTGCTAAACTTACTCAATTTTCATCCAACCTCAAGCTCAACCAACCTAACTCTTGCCTCGATGACGCTGGCGGACTTTAGTCTCATATATCCGACTCCATGCGCTTTGTTTCCGAGGAAATCATTGATTTCAGGCGCCCGCAACGTGGTAGAGGTAGAGAGACGCCTTTTCAGACGCAAAAAGGGAGCAGGAAAAGCGTGAACGTGAAAAAATTTAAGTGTAACAGGACAAGAAGGATGCTCAAAAATTCTACAAACAGATTAAACGTCGTACTCAAGGTTTCAAGACCGGAGCATCCACTTGTAGAGATAAAAATGGTGATGTGCTTACAGATACGCAGTGCGCACTGAGATTATGGAGACAGCATTTTTCCAATCTGATTTCTTAATTCCGCCCTTGGAGATTGTAAACACCACCAATTGACGATGATGGAGTTTAAATTCCATCACATTACCATGACGTGGTTTAAGTTGTCATCCAGCGACTCAAAACCAACAAAGCCGCAGGTGCTGACTGAATTCAGGCTGCTGAATTGTTTAAACCGGCGGCGGTGAGTTTATAAGGTGCATGCATCAACTCATCAGCAAAGCATGGCTAGCGGAAAGCATGCCCGACGATTGGTATCTCGGTGTGCTTTTTCCTACACTTAAGAAAGGAGATCCTGATAGGACATTATCATTGAGGCTTTTGTCCTGGCAAGTCCACCATAGTCCAGATTTTTACACTACGCCAAATCCTGGAGAAAACCCACGAAAATCAAATTGACACCCATCATCTCTTTGATAATTACAAAGTTGCGTTCGATAGCCTGATTCGGGATTGCCTGTATGCAACAATGTCTGAGTTCGGCATACCTGCAATATTGATAAGACTCTGCAAGATGACGTTGAGGAATACACGCAGCTCCGTCAAGGTAGGAAATGACCTCTCCGAAACACTTATTACCAAACGAGTTTTCTGACAAGGCGACCGCTATCATGCGATCTTTTCACTTTCATTATGGAGGGAATCCTACGAGGTCCACAAAGGAGTCCAGCTCCTTGTGTGTGCTGATGATATCGGTATTATCGGCCGAACCAAAAGAGATGTAACTGCTGCTTTCGCCGCTATCGAAAAGGAATCAGCTAAAGTGGGTTTGACGGTGAACGAGGGCAAAACAAAGTATATGCTGTCTGCAAAAAGGGAAGCGCGGCGACACGGCTGCCATGTTACAGCAGGCAAATTTAACTTTGAAGTTGTCAAAGAGATTACATACGTGGACACCGCCGTAAACAGCAATAATAATGTCAGCCTGAAGATTAAGCGAAGAATAACAATTATCAACAGGTTCTACAACGGGCTAAGTAAGCAATTAGGTTCGAGAGCCTTCTCTCGATCGACAAAATTAGCTTCCTACAAGACGCTCATTATACCTGTGCTTCTCTGTGGCGCTGCGGCATGAGTGGTATTATCGCAAACAGATGCAACCACTCTTTTGGGGTGTTCTTCGTAAAGAAGAACTTCCTTCTTTTTGGAGGAAAGTTCTTCGGTAAATCTTTGGTCCTGTTCGAGTTGGCGACGACTATCGCATTCGAATGAACCACGAACTGTACGAGCTCTACGACTGCATTCACTAAGTTAAGCGTATAGCAATTCAGCGACTACGCTGGCTGGGTGTTGTCTTTCGTATGGATGAAGAAGCTCCAGCGAACAAGGCACTTGAGGAGAAAGCCGAGTGTCGATGGATTGACTAGGCCGAGGAAGCCCTAACCACGCTTGGTGAAAGAAATGGAAGACGGCGAGCGCGAAGTAGAAGCGCCTGGCGATAGCTGATGAAGTCGGCCGTAACCCAACTACGGATTCTCATGACCACCTAAATAAATAAAGTAGCGCTCACCATTTACGATCTATCTTCAGTTTTGAAAAAGTAAGAGATCAGTTTTCTGGATGTACGAGAGCCTCGAGAGTCCTTTCAGCACTGTCATCACTTTAATAACAATAATTTTGCTTGTTTATGTACCTGTTAAATCAGAAGTGTGCATCATTGCTGAAGATGACTTGACGATAAAAATGCTATTCAACTTGCAATTGATTTTCAGCCCATTTACCGAACGTATGTACGACGCAAACGTTGATCTGAAGGCTTTATTTTTGCGCCAATTAGATTTTATACAAGCGTTGGCCAAGACCTTTCCTCAATATCGACGCTCAAACGCAGAGTTATTAAGAACGGCGTTGAATCTACAATTTTGAGTCCTTCTCGGTCACACTCACCTCTATGGCAGAAATGTAAACAAACATGCGATTTGCATTGGATAACTGCTGCTGCTGATATAATTCTCATGTCGTTCATACCAAGGTACGCATAAGTATTACCTAAAAATGCCACTTTGTTGAGTTCGCTTATCATCTCAGTTGAACTATATTCTGCTGTGACTTCATAAAAAACAAGAATTTTACACTTGCCTTAGATTTAGTGTAAACATGTGGTTTTCATTAGATCACTACTACTGCTGATATAATTCTCATATCGTTCATACCCAGGTACGAATAAGTATAGCCCAAAAATGCCACTTTTTTTGAGTAAGTTGAGTTCGCTAATCATCTCAGTTGAACTATATTCTGCTCTGACATCATAAAAAACTAGAATTTCACACTTGCCTTAGATTTAGTGTAAACATGCAATTTACATTAGATAACTACTGATCGTGATATAATTCTCATATCGTTCATACCAAAGTACGAATAAGTATTGCCTAAAAATGCCACTTTTTTTGAGTAAGTTGAGTTTGCTTATCATCTCAGTTGAACTGCATTCTGCTCTGACTTCATAAAAAGCAAGAATTTTACACTTGCCTGAAGAAAAACGGTACGTTTTACAACTTTGATACCTTTATTGGACATAAAACACACATAAAACAAACATGATTTTTTTATAATATCTGCAATCTTCACTAAAAATCGCATTTTTTACTAACATTTTTAACAACTTCTTTTAGATTTTATTAACTGTCTAATGATTTGAATAAATTTGCTATTCGTTGTAATGAAGTTTTTCTTAGGAACCATTTAATTTAATTTTTTTGCCGCCTATAAAACGTTCTGAACCTGAATTAGGTGGCTGGACCTTAACAGGAAAAGTGCTCATTATTTCATGCAAAAACAAAAAAAATATCATCAACACTACACAGTATTTAATGGCAATAAATGTGTGTGTGTGTGTGTGTGTGTGTGTATGTGTGTGTGTGTGTGTGTGTGGACTGAGTAACTGGCTGCCGTTCCTTTCAGGTTGCGTTGAAAGCCATAAAATTTCTTGGTCCTTAGTGCAGGCAAAGCGGCATAGTGGCCAGCTCCCCACTAGAGCAGAGCTACATAGCAGCGTCACCTACTCGAAGAACATTCATTTTGGTCATTTCCACATTTATAGGTCGTTAAACGAAACTCTGTTAGTCGACAACAACCAGCAGGGCGTTCAAAGCGACCAAAGGCACAAACAGCAACAACACACACGATATGGTACCAGGACTAGCCCATTTTTAACAAAGTTCGTGTCCTGATAAAATAGCTAGGCTTGTGCGGTAGAGCCTCCAGCACTTGCCTAGAGCGCATAAAAGGCGGATAGGCGTCACAAGCGTAGTCAGCAAGGCAAGAAATCTTTTTTTCGCATGTTGCAATCAACGCATATTCGTAGATATAAAGAGTACAAAGTAAAGGAACGACAAAACAAAACAAAACAACAAAAAATACAAAAACAAGCGGCTAGATTAAAGACTGGTAACGTTTATCGGTGACTTAGCTGGAACATTTTTAGCCATTTCAGCCCACCTGCTGTTGGCGAGAGCTTTTCTTACAACATAACATATTCGTAACGTATGTTACACGCGCATTTGAGGAACGCAAACAATCTAATTTTTTTTTTTATGCTAGCAATTTCTGGTGAGCATGTTTAGAGCCATAAATATTATGGCTTGGCAACGCTATTTAACACTTTACTGACTAAGGCAATACTCAAGAGGTTAAAGGTATTTACTGTGGCGTATCGGAAAGCGGTTACGAGCTACTTTCATGAAGTGAATGCTGTGTGGCCAATGCAAGTAAACGGAGGGCGTCCAATAGGGAATATTTAAAATTTTGGCAACATAGCTAATAATTAATGCTGAATGTTAATTTTTTTTTAAGTTTTCTATTTTCCCCTAGACTTATTCCCGATATAAATAATTTTAAAATTTGCAGACGCTCAAATAACATTTTGGCGGAAGCTTAGAAGGTCTTGGAGTAATTTGCGTAAATTTAAGTCAGTTTTAGTTTTAAGCGCGAATCCTACTCATTCTAGTCCTACTGAAGCGCTTAAAACTATTTACAGCTTTCGGCTATTTATTTCTAACCCTGTTTATTCCTGGAAAAAAGTGCATATAAATTATAAAATAAACCTGTTTCTTATGTGATTTCATTAAAAAAAATACTGTTTAAATTATTTCAGAATCATTGGAATTTCACAGAATTGAAAAATTGTCTGCAACTTAATCCTAAAAAATATCATAATATTGCTCATAGCGATACAGGCAACAGACTATTGCCATCTCTATGATGTCATACCTTTCCTGCATCTATCCATAATTTATCTAAATGCCATTACATCATAGCATAATTATCACATCATACCCTGTATATCACAGTTATAATAACAAGCCCATCACACTCGTACCATACCCATTTTGAAATACTCCCTAACACTTTGTTTTCGATAATTTCGATAAATCTTCATTTAAATCTGTTTATACGTGGGCGGGTCAGTAAGTCCGTAACATCTTGAATAAAAAACAGGTTTTTTGACAAAAAATCATTTTATTTTTTAACAGAGTCTCTGTTAAGCTCTATACATTTCGTCCAATGCTTCTTCAATTTTTTTATCCTTTTCAAAACTTAAGTTTTGTCGAGGTCTTCAAAATAGATATTTCCTGCTGAGATGATGATCATTATTGGAGTCAAATTTTTTCCGCCAAGCCGTTTTTTTTTATTTTGGAAGCAAGAAATAGTCTCTCGGGGCTTAATCCTGAGAATAGATAAATAAGGAAGCAGTTCTTAGCCCACTTCATGAAGTTCCGCCAAGGTCTTTTATAGTCGATTGTGAGCAACAGCTGCACCCTTTTTTCTTGCGGCTAGGTTTTTCTCAAGTCAGCATCCAAAATCGAAACCACTGAGTCATGTGATATAAGGAATGTCCCATAAATAACTGTTGTTTTGTTTTTAGGTTATTTATAAAAAAGTGTTACCTCTATAGCAACGTAATTGGTACCTAAATAAAGTATAAATATTGCAGATTAAAAAAAATACTCATTAGTAAAATCAAAGAGCTACTGAAAAGATGTCGTCTCAACAAGAAGAAAAGCGGAAAGCAATTATTTGCAAATACCTGGAAAATCCAAACACCACGTACAAAAAAATCGCTAAGGAAATTGGCGTGTGCGTAAAAACTGTCGGAAGGACCATAAAACGATGCAAACAGCCTTTATCAAAAACAAACCTTTATCAAAACCGTCAGGCTCAGGGAGAAAAAGTGGCCCAGCGAACCAAGCGATGGCCCAGAACGTTAAGCGGCTGTTACCTCAGAATCCAGGCACTTTTTTCCGTGATATGGCAGCAAAAGCGGGAACATCGAAGTAAAGTGTTCAACGGATTAAAAAATTTTACAACCTAAGGAGCTATAAAGTACAAAAAGTACCTGATAGGTCAGAAAAAAGGACGCCGAAGCCAAGAGGAGGGCTCGAAAACTGTATCGCGATTACCAGCCCAAATTTGATTGCGTGATCATGAACGATGAAACGTACTGCAAAGCGGATTTCAAGCAGTTACCTGGACACGGATATTATACTGCGGTTAGAAGAGATGGAGCATCCTCTTAATTTACCACCTAAAAACATACCAAATTTCCAAAGATATACATGGTATGGCAGGCCATTTGCAAATGTGGCCTTCGAAGTAAGGAATTTGTGACAGATCGCATAATCAACACCGAAATTTACATCAGAGAGTGTCTGAAGCGGCGTATGCTGCCTTTTATACGTCAGCACCAAGATTTAGTACTATTTTGGCTTCACCTAGCAACATGTCACTATGCCCAGAGAACGATGGATTGGTACCAAGCCAATAATGTCACTGGAGTACCAAGAGAAGCCAATCCTCCGAATTGCCCCGAACTTCGTCCAATCGAAAAATATTGCGCTTTAATGAAAAGAAATCTTAAGAAGACCAAACAAACTGCGAAAAACATCAAATATTTCGACGTAAATGGCGTCGGGCATACACTAAGGTTAACGAAAGGTCGGTAAAAAACATAATGGAGGACCTTTATCAAAAAGTGCATAATTTTTTTTAAAAGAAAAACAAAAGGACATTTACTTCTGGGACAGTCTTTACATACCTATGGCTTCTTCAATCTGCCGTACTTTTAATCTCCGATCGGGCAATGCCATAGCGTATTATTCCCGGTGTAGCCACCTCAACTGTGAAGCCAGAACATTCGACATCTCTCGTACTTGTGCGGCAGCAATGAAGTTTTAGTAAAACACTTTTTTACCATGAATTTGATGGCGAAGAGTCTCCTTGTATTTATCAAGCTTAGCTTTGGTTTGAGTCATGGTTTTTTCCCGCAAAAAATAATGCTTGATCAGCACTCGAAATTTACTTTTCTTTTCATTTTCTGCACAATTCTCCAGGTTGTCTGCTTTCAAAGACTGAAAAGCTGAAAACACACACTAACTGACGCAGCTTGTTCAAATTTTGACAGAAGTAAACTGACAGATAGTTGTAAACAGGAACACTGTTGCCCATCCAGTTATGAGGCGGGAAATTCAAAAATTTCGGTCATTTTGACCCAGTTTCTTAGGTGTCCGGGTTTAACGACTTTTTTCGAAATTATAAATACTGTGTGACTGATATTTAAAATTGGAAATCATGTTTGAATCTATATTTTATATATGACATCTACAATATGATGACTCAAAATTAGAAAAATTATATATGCAGATATTTTAAGAACTTTTTCTTATCAAAAAGGCTTGTATTGATGTACTGCTAAGCACTATTCACAGAATATGTATGTTTCGAAAAATTTTGAGTTTTGTTGCTTTTGGCGTATGGGCATCTCCCAGTGGCACGGACGCGACATTCGCACGGTTTTAATTACTCGAAAAAGAAGAAAGAAACAAAAGGTGCCGATATGTATTTTAAGTGTTCTAACGCGATGAAAGAGTGCTACATTTTATAAAAATATTGGCAAAATTTAGTACAAATAAGAACAACGAAATAAGCAATCATACAATGGAACGGGCGCGACAAAAAAATATAAGTTTTTTTAAGCTCGTATAGAAATATGCAAAATTTATCTAAATTTGAGAACTTTCTTTTATATAAATATACATGTCAATGGAGGTCAAAGGATAACTTTTCTTTGTAGACTTATGAAATATCAGAATTATCTCTTACTTTTTTCTAAATAGATATAGCACGAATACGGACGCGACATCATGGACACGACAAATTTTCCAATGGTAGTAAAATACAGTAACGATGTTCATTATAAATTTTAATAAAAAGAAATCATAATAAGTTAAATAAGCAAGTAACATAGCAGTACTACTAATCAAAATAAAAAAAAACTAGAAGTTAAAAAGTTGTTAGAGTGCTTTATTTTAATGTTTTATTCACTCTTGGTGGACCTTTTTTGGGAGATGCCTATATATCACACATAAAAACGAATAAATCTAATTTTTTTTTTAATCAAAACGTATATTAATTTTAACTAGTATCGCTTGGGGTCAAAATTCGACCAATTTATTGATTGCCTATTTATAATTACATGCGGGATGTTAAAAATATGTTCGAGGCTATAACTCTTAATTGATAAGAGATATAAAGCTATTTTCTTCAAAAAAATTATTTTTTTATATTATTATTATTCTGTTCAAAAACAGAAAAACAACATTTTAAAAAAATTTAATTTTGTCAAAGAAATCATAGGGGGTAGCCTTGATTTTTGATGGCACGGACAGTTTATTAATTAAGTGTCAAAACAAAATAAATTCACTTAATATTCGGTATAGACTTTGAAAGAAAATCAAAAATGCAATTTTGAGTTTTTGTTTTATTACAACAAAAATTATTTTTACCCCATATTTTCAGAATAAATCAAATTTTATGGTCTTTTTTCAAAAGGAATAATTTAAATATAAACAAACAAAAACGGTATTATTTTTAAAAGTTTTTTTAAGTTAACTGATAAGACTTAAATACAAAAAAGAAATAAATAAAATCTATTCACAGATGGCAGAGTTATTGGCTTCAGAAATTAGAACATTCAATTTGATACAGTTTTTTCTCTCTTTTGGGGCATTCCATCGTGACGTACACGACATTTGTACGACTTTTTCTATCTTTTAAAGGAGCTTGCTAAATATTCAAGTAATTATTCATTATTCTTTTGCATTATATTAATAATTTAAGACCTCTTACACTTTTAGAAATAAGTTTAAGCAAATTTCTCTTGATGGTTAAAAGAAAAAAAACGATCAAATGTTGGGTGACGTACACGACAATGAATCAACCAGTTTTAATGTTATAACGATTTACCACGAAAATTCAGTTAAACCGTAAATGCAAAAACAAAATATGGATATAATAATAAAAATATGCATTTTGAAGATAACTATACAAATACAAATTCAGAAATTAAACTTAAAGAAAATGTGAAAATTTATGAAAAGCAAGCGTGACGTACACGACATACTGTGTGACGTAAGCGACACGTACGAATTTAAACTACTTTATTGGTGTTTTTTACTTTGAATATTGGTGTTTCGGCATTCATGTTGTATTCTTGAGTGTAAATTTCGTCTCCAATGTACTGCAGAATGCGAAAGTTTATATGTCGGAGAGGGGTACCGTTTTTAAAATCTGCGTTTATAATTCATCTAGAATTGATAGCACTTTATTCTGCAACTTTCGACCAAATCAAAAACTCTACCCCAACTAAATTTCATATTAATTAAAAATAAATCATATTTCATATTAATCTCAAAAATGTAATTTCTCTCTTAGAAGGTTGGGAACCCCCTCTATCAGATCATTTATATAAACATTCTGTACATCTGAGCAACATAGTCTTTCGAATGATATAAGTTTCATTTATTCTGATTAATGTTCACGTATTAATATATAAGAAGATTTAATTGTTGCATACATTTTTTTCTCTTGACGTGTATTGGTCTTGGTCTTGGTCTTGGTCTTGGTCTTGGTCTTGGTCTTGGTCTTGGTCTTGGTCTTGGTCTTGGGCTTGGGCTTGGTCTCGGTCTTGGTCTTGGTCTTGGTCTTGGTCTTGGTCTTGGTCTTGGTCTTGGTCTTGGTCTTGGTCTTGGTCTTGGTCTTGGTCTTGGTCTTGGTCTTGGTCTTGGTCTTGGTCTTGGTCTTGGTCTTGGTCTTGGTCTTGGTCTTGGTCTTGGTCTTGGTCTTGGTCTTGGTCTTGGTCTTGGTCTTGGTCTTGGTCTTGGTCTTGGTCTTGGTCTTGGTCTTGGTCTTGGTCTTGGTCTTGGTCTTGGTCTTGGTCTTGGTCTTGGTCTTGGTCTTGGTCTTGGTCTTGGTCTTGGTCTTGGTCTTGGTCTTGGTCTTGGTCTTGGTCTTGGTCTTGGTCTTGGTCTTGGTCTTGGTCTTGGTCTTGGTCTTGGTCTTGGTCTTGGTCTTGGTCTTGGTCTTGGTCTTGGTCTTGGTCTTGGTCTTGGTCTTGGTCTTGGTCTTGGTCTTGGTCTTGGTCTTGGTCTTGGTCTTGGTCTTGGTCTTGGTCTTGGTCTTGGTCTTGGTCTTGGTCTTGGTCTTGGTCTTGGTCTTGGTCTTGGTCTTGGTCTTGGTCTTGGTCTTGGTCTTGGTCTTGGTCTTGGTCTTGGTCTTGGTCTTGGTCTTGGTCTTGGTCTTGGTCTTGGTCTTGGTCTTGGTCTTGGTCTTGGTCTTGGTCTTGGTCTTGGTCTTGGTCTTGGTCTTGGTCTTGGTCTTGGTCTTGGTCTTGGTCTTGGTCTTGGTCTTGGTCTTGGTCTTGGTCTTGGTCTTGGTCTTGGTCTTGGTCTTGGTCTTGGTCTTTGTCTTGGTCTTGGTCTTGGTCTTGGTCTTGGTCTTGGTCTTGGTCTTGGTCTTGGTCTTGGTCTTGGTCTTGGTCTTGGTCTTGGTCTTGGTCTTGGTCTTGGTCTTGGTCTTGGTCTTGGTCTTGGTCTTGGTCTTGGTCTTGGTCTTGGTCTTGGTCTTGGTCTTGGTCTTGGTCTTGGTCTTGGTCTTGGTCTTGGTCTTGGTCTTGGTCTTGGTCTTGGTCTTGGTCTTGGTCTTGGTCTTGGTCTTGGTCTTGGTCTTGGTTGTGGTTCTTTCGTGTCTGTGTTTTTTAATTTTTTTGACACACATGATCGAGGTATTTCTGCATAGTTTTGATACACATGATCGAGGTATTTCTGCATAGTTTTGACACACATGATCGCAGTTTACTCTGGTTTTTTTAAATCTATGAATTTTCCATAAATTGCTAACAGCCACAGCCACACAACCGCAACCACACAACTTATTGTCCCTCACAATTGCAATAAAATCGTTCTAAAACTGTAATAAAGTGCAATGTTAAAATCACTCACGTAAATCTGTACATTTTCTCAGTTTTTAGTACAACAACTAGTTTAAAGGATTTATAAAACATAAGCATTGCTGCTTAAAAGCTTACTCACACTTTACTAACACCTTATGGCCCATCAGCCCAAGACTATTAACAAGAACAAAAGCAAAAGAAAAAAGGTGTTTTGTTACACTAAATATTAAATTTGACTATCCATCATAACATTCGTTTACTTAACTACATGATTCTATTTAATACGATTTCGTCGCCTCGATATGTACGTAAAAAGGCTTAAGTAGGATATACAAGCTTGTTGCTAGTATCCCCCTTCCATTCACACGTCATGTCTTTACTTGATTTAAAATACAAAACATAATATTTTATGCATAGGTACTGCAAAAAAAAGGTCCGCTCATACGCACATACATACACACACACACACACATAATAAATACACACACTCTGTACTGAACTGTACTATAGGGTTCAAGGATTAAATCTCTTTATTTGGTAGCGCAGTTTAAAAAAAGAGTGTTTTTTCGTGTATTTATTGTGAAAATATGTTAAACATCAAAGATTGCCTGGGAGAAAAGCACCTTCAATAAAGTCACAACTTCAATTTTTCCTCCTTTTTTTTAAGTATGAAAATAATACCCTATCATACTTCAAAAATTTCACCCAGTTGAATGAGTACCTTCGTTAAACTTTATGGCATTTAAGTTGGTTTGACTTTTTCCTGCCAATAAAATCGAAACAATTTTAATAAAATGTACATAAAATTCGACTTGTTTTATTTGTTTCTTTAGTCTTGTTTTCTTTTCTTTTTATACCCTAAACCTGAAAGGTCAGGGTATATTAACTTTGTGCAAACGTTTGTAACGCATAGAACGAAGCAAGTCCGGTATAGAAAAGTATATATATTCTTGATCAGCGTCACCACGTGAGTCGAGCTATCCATGTCCGTCCGTCCGTCCGTCTGTGTGTTGTCCGTATACACAGGATAAGAAGAAGGAGTTGAGATAATTGGATGAAACTTGGTACACATAGTCACATGGACCCAAGGATCTGCACTATTGAATATTTTTGGAATCCGCCCACGGACACGCCTACCTCCCATACAATGCAAAAATGTAAAACTGCATAACTCAGCTTATAATTAACCTACAACAATCAAATTTGGTTCGTATGTGTTTGATATCAACACAAAGATGTTTTTGAAAAATGGGTGTCGTCCGCCCACGGACACGCCCACCTCCCATACAACCCAAAAATTGAAAACGCAATAAATAAGTCTCTGTTTAACCTACAGAGATAAAATGTGGCAGGTATAATATTTATAACAAACCAAAGATGGTTATGAAAAATGGACGTCATCCGCTCACTGACACGCCCACCTCCCATACAACCCAAAAATTGAAAACGCAATAAATAAGCCTCTGTTCAACCTAAAGAGCTAAAATTTGGCACACATGTTTTTTATGACAAGACAAAGATGATTTTGAAAAATGGACGTCATCCGCCTACGGACACGCCTACCTCCCATATAACCCAAAAAGTTGAAAACTCAATAAATAAGGTTATGTTTGTCATAGAGAAATTAAATTTGGTATGTATGTATTTTATAACAAAACAAAGGTGTGTTCAAAAATTGGGAGTAATCCGTCCAAAAACTCGCCCACCTCCCATAGCGAAAGCACAATAAAGGCATTAACTGTGAGCTACAGGAATAAAACTTGGTATGCGTACATTTTTCATCAACATTTAAATGCACATAAAATATAGGCTTCATTAGCCCACGGACACGCCCATTTACAATACAAATTTTTTTGTTTTTGAAAAGTGGGTTTAGGGTATTTCATAGTCGGCCTAGACCGACTTTAGACTTTCTTTACTTGTTTTTTTTGTTTTTTTGTATTTTTTTTTTTTGTTTTTGTTTTGTTCATTCTTTGCATAGCTTTTGAAAGAAATACGGTTATACAAAATTAAACCTTCATCCTTATTCTGCTTTATCCTTATTCTGTTTCGTCATATGTTTATCAGTTTTCCGCTGTTGTTGTTATTTTTGTTTTTTCTTTTAGACATTCTCAGACGACACAAACTCAGAATTGTGCCTCATGCATACAACTTTGTTGAGCGAGTACCTGACAAAAGCTTGAAACAAAGAAAATATTCGAAAGAAGTATCTGGCCGAAGCAGGAAGAGTGAAGTTTTTAAGTTATTTGATGTGCTTTTTATGGCCTGTGTAGTAATATTATGTTCAAATATTTTTTAAACTTTGTCGAACAAGATAAGCTGCATCGGGAATCTGTTGTATGAGAAGAGTTAAATAGAAGATATATGTTATTATTTTAAACTTGCGAAATTATAATCGCCTCATCAAGGCACTTGATTCGCTTTGTGTAGGTTGTTAGCATATAGAACTAATTTGAAGTTGTAATTGTATCACAGTTGCCACGCCTATTTGCAACTTTTCCAAATTGTTCGATTGTAAATTAACATGAATTAAAATATTGCATTTTGTTTATTTGGTAGCTTTATTTCTTTTCCAGTAATTTTTTTTTTTTGGTTTTGCTTTGAACCAAGGATTTCAGGTATCAAACCTACTCAGTCAAGTCTGCCTTGGTTCGGGAAAAGAGGAGATAGATAAGTAGAAGAGAAAGGGGGATCAAGAGAAACATGTTGAAAATGTTGTATGTATTCTTGATGATTGTTAATATCATATATTTAAATCAATTTAAATCATATATTGCAATTTTTCATAAAGTTTGAGCGTTATCGCTTGAGTGTTTCTCAGTTACACCATAACTGTGCTCTTATTGTGTAGGAAATGCCACGTCCGTTAGTCCAAAAATTAATTTATAGAATTCTTTATATTTTTAATAACATATCACATAATTTTTTTCTCCTTACTTGGACCAATCGCATTACAACATGTTGTATTGTAAGTTAATTTTTAAGTTTATATCGCGAAGGTCGGCTACAGACGGAGAATCAACAAAGAGTCATCGCGCCTACAGTGCCTTGTTAAGGGAGCATCTACAGGTTGCCTTAGTAGAAGCAACCTCGAGCAGTCCTAAGCTGGATCTCAGAGTAGTACCGAGATATTGAGACTACGTTTTCGGAGATGATCATTGAGCATCTTATTTACCAACAAAAGTGGTTTTCACACCTTTTTTGAGTCAGCGGGTCTCAAAGGGTCTCTGCGATGTCTCAAATCAAAAGCTTATGCTAACAAGGGATATTACGTGGAGGTTTCATGCTCGCAAATAGATATCTTATATGAATCTAGAGGAGGATAAAGATGATAGATGATGAAATAATAAAGACTAGTAGATATTGGTCTGGTTGTCTTGAAAAAAGAGGACTCCCAGACGAACAGCGTCATTTTCCATCAACGAGGAGTTTTTGGTTGCATTTAAGTTGAAACAGCGTGCCAAACTTAAAATATTTATGGGATATACAGTACTTGAGGTCTGAAGTATGGATAAAATCTTCGACACGTTGAGTCTTGAAGAAATTCTGTTTAAGTATCAGAGCTACAACCACCAACAGATGCTTAAAATACTTAAAGTGAGCTACGAACAATCTGACTGTCATGATGATGGAGGATGGCATGTACATAGGTATCATTAAGAAATCAAGGGGTGGAGACTGGAGCAACAACCTTTTGAATATATTCTACAAAAAGAATGCAGATAAACCAAGAACTTTCCTTGTAAATAACGTAAATGAAGTCCTGAAAGTAACATGTGGGCCACTATCTTTTGGTCTGATAGTGATACTCATATTTTTTGGAATAGGCAGCATTTGGTCGGCTATAGTTTCAATTGACGGTGCGGTGCATGCAAGTGGAGAAGTTATTGTATCTTCAAATAGGAAAATAGTTATAAAATAAAATCTTACTAAATCTTTTACTAAATATAAATAAAATTTTAGTAAAAGAGAGCAAAGCAGTTAAAAAATATGAGCCTCTAGTTTTGTTGAGTGATGCAAGGAACAAAAGCAAGGCTTCTTGCAATCAGAGTAGTTTTGTAGATTTCGAGTTTTCTCGAAGCATATCAGTTTATTTGTACTTCCTAATAATTCAAAGCTTTCCCGACCCAACAGTTATTAGTTTAGTTGAAGCAAGGTCAAACACAACAACGACGCTCCAGCTGATGAAGTCAAACTTCTAGTTAACAAGGCAAAAACGCACAGCAACGCACTGCTGATGGGTTAAGACGCCAATGCAAAGTACACTCTTTGGAGCAGTTCTTGTTACTACTGTTGATAGTGAAATGCGTATTTATTTGATTGGGTTTTTTAAGCTCCCTTAATATATGCAATATTTCGCATATCCCAACCTCTGAATTCACAGGCTTCATTTTAGTGGTTGGTAAAAGGTGGTAGATATAACAATTTTTCTAACAATTTTTGGAGAATATCCGGTGAAAGTTTCTTCTCGGAACATAGTTAGATCTTCTACAATTAACACATGCAGATAGAGGTCCCACAACTATTTCGTAATCCAAAACGCACTAACTGAGAAAAATTTGCCAGCGTTTTGCCTCGTCAAAAAATTATGAAGGCTGCCTTTGTCTTGTCCTTTTTATAGGGGAAGAAACACAGGAGAACCTTAAATCAATATCACAGACCTTATATTTGGAGACCTTATTAGGAAATGTCAAACACCTACAATAAAGCTTTTCTTTACTCGAAAAAGCGCTATTTGGAAGATTACATCCACTCATTTTATAGAATCGAGAGTATTAAAGAATCGGCTAAGCTTGGTAGAATTTTTTCTCAAATAGACTCCAGCTTTTCTTTTATATAAAAGGGAGATGGCACGTGATCGAAATCTTCAAACGAGTTTCGGGAACACCTGCTTGAGACACACTTACCTGGCTGTAAAGAAAGCTGTGCAGACTTCTCACAAAAAAAAAATTGTTAACATTTTTGCTGCAAAATTTGAAGGCTAACAAAGTAAAACACATGTTTTTGGTAAAATTTTATTATATAATTCAACATAGTTGCTTTCGAGGGCGATACCAACGGCTATAGCGATGCAATTTTTCGATACCATTTTTGGTAGTACTATTTCTGTTTCGCCTCAAAATAGGCTAAATAGGAAATCTTCTGCATTAGATCTGATTTTTTTTTCAGCGAACATTCTTTTAAAGTCTGAAGAAGTCAGATCTGAAGAATATAGTGGATGGGGAAGCACTTCGTAGCAATTCTAATTCTTGTAATTTTGCCATCGTTTTCATTGACTTGTGACACGGTGCATTGTTTTGATGAAACAGCACTTTGTTCTTCTTGAAAGGGCTGACTGTTGATTGGACAATCATATACTCTGGAGTATAGCGATGGAGCCATGTTTAATCTTTTGTCACATATCGACAGAAAAATTCGTTATTGGTGCGGTTAAATATCTTTAAACATTACTGCGAATCACTCAGCTAGCATTTGGAGTCTTTTTCGAGTCCACTTTTCGATCAACAAAAACAAAATACATATCCTGTGTGGAAGCATATTTTGGTCCGCTAAACGATCAAGAAGTGACTGTATTTTTTCAAACGAAGCTAACGGAGAATTTGACAAATTAAAACAATCATATTTGCGTTGCGTTTTCTCCTGCATTATTGTACTGGAAACGCCAACGTTTATATTGAGTTCAAGGGCAAAACGCAACTTTGTACTGGAAACGCAAACTAAACTCTCTGCGTAGACATGGCATAAGAGTCGTTTTCGATTCTTTTTCATTGTGCACTCATTTTCTGATCAAAAAATACTTTTTATTCGGGAGAAAATGGTACCCTACACGTGACTCTTCTTGAAGAGTCATTTTTTGTTTTATTTTTAATATAAAAAACGACTCTTAAATGACTCGAAAATGAATCGCACTTAAATCATTTTTTGATCATATTCACGATCAAAAACGACTCGAAGAAGACTCTTTAAGAAGTCTTCTTCGGTACCATTTTCTCCCGAACAAAATCATTTTCTGATCTTTTTTGATCAGAATTTGGTTCGCCTCGATTAAATTTTGCAAACCACTTCTCAACCGTTGATTTTCCTGGTATAGACTCTGAATAATGTCTATTGATACAAACTTTGGCTATAACAGTATTTAGTCCGACAAAGGTCAAATTTTTACACGTGTTGTTTGAAGGTTGGTACTAACTGAAGTTTCATGAAGATCGTCCAATTTTGTAGGTACTTCCCACACAAAATCATGTTAAAAACCTTAATAGAGAGTCTATTAGAGACCCAAGGAAGGTACTCTTAGGGTCCAACCATTGCGATTCTTTTTAGTACACATCAACTACTTTATGTGTCTTGCTTTCTGATCAAGTTTCGTTAAAATCGGCCTTTTTTATGTACCTCCCATACAAAATAATGTTAAAACTTAATAGAGGCCCAAGGGAGGTACCCTTAAGAATCTCACCGATTTGGACCCTTTTTGGTACACAAATGTAAAACCAATTTCCATTGTTTTTACCTCCTTATATTTTTTTATAACGTTATTACTCAGGTATTTTATGTTTAAGTGAAGTCCCACCTTGAGAAATTTTTTGCAGGGCCTTCTCCACAAGGACGGCGATGGGACAAATGTCGTCACTGACAAGTATTAAATACATTTTCTGTGCATATATTTGTCCTGTTAAGTTGGAAAAGCACAGTAAGAGCCTTAATACAGTTTGGCTAATATTAGGTGCGAAGCATAACTTATAAAATAAAACAAAATATATTTTGTGAGCATACTTTCAGGATGATAATTTTTTCGTATGATAAGAGGGAAATTGGGTGCGGAGCGTGACATTTACTTTTTATATATTAAGATGTAATGGTAAGACTAAAAATACAATAAAATTTTCAATAAGAAACACTATTAATTATGTTTTTACTTTAGCCCGTAACCGTGTTTAAAAAAGATTGGTTGGTAGGGGAAGAGTGGCATGAAAGAGCCAAGTTTTGAAAGAGCCATCTTGATTTACGCGGTAGTTTTCATACGAATGCTTCTTAAATTATAATTTTTAAGAAGCAATACTCGCCATATGGCACCCTCGAACATTTGACAGTTCACTGATAATAAACGACGATGGTGTATCGTATTTTGGATTTCTTCATCATTAAGTAAGTTTTTCAGAACATTTTATTTGTTTTGTGACGTCTTCACCTTTAAAACTTACAGTAATATTATTATACTAGGTCTTGTCCCCGTACTTGAACAATCGTACGAATTCGCACGAATTCGTGCTATTTTCTACGATTTCCTGTTCCCGTACCCAAAAATCTTGCAAAAGAGAACGAAAATGTGAAATCCAGTCCTTGTCAAATGTTGCTATTTTCTGCTACACAAATTTGGAGTTGCAAAATTCGCAGCAATTAGCAAGTGCCATATTTTGACAGCTTATGTTGCATTAGCCAATGTCAGCTGATAAAAAAATTAATTAAAGTCAAATTAGAAAGGCAGCCATTTAAGCAACATGTCGAAAAAGTACAAATTAATTGTTCGACAGACACATTAAGCAGAATAAAATGTAAGTATATTTTATATAACTAGTAAACCTGTTGCCCGAATTCGAGCAATTCAATAAAAATTAATTGTTAGAAACGATATATTGACTCTCAATAATGATATAAAGATCATTATCTGAATGGTTTGACTTTAAACGTTTGATCTGACACACAATTTTTTAATGTAACTGTCAAAATACGAAGACGGACTTACACTAATATATAAACTGAGAAAAACATTATTACTATTCGAAAACATCGCAGCTTAACTCTTCCAGCTATAAAAAATAACTAATGTTAAAGAAAAACGCATTAAAATATAGATTTAAAAAATAATACTAAGATATATTTCAGAAATTAATAAAAGGTACTTACAGAACACCTACAACATCGATTTATGACACATTTAGATGAAAAAACACTAAAACACCCAAAAAAAAATTTTTTTTTGAAAACCGTTAAAATTTGACTGAGTCGTTTGCTCGGAAAGTGGAATTTTTGATTTTTGAAACTGCATTTTTCGGACAATTGAGATTTGAGGAATGCATAAAAGATAATTTTGGTTAAAAATTTTTAGTTTTGAAAAAAATTCAAATTCGATCAACTCATAAGCTCTTCTCAAACTAAATTTCAAATCGATAAAATAACGGATTTTTGTACAAAAATTTTATTTCTGTTTTAAAAGGTTGGGAACCCCCTGAAGTGAAATCACAATTTTTAAAAGTGGTTTGCACATATACAGCCTAAACCTGATTTAATGACATCTTAATCGATAGAATCGGTCCATTGGTCTGGGAGGAGTTGAAGTCACAAAAAAAACCTTAGCCTATTAATTATATAGATAAGTAGGATGATTAAAACAGATTCGTGGCTATAACTTTTAATTGGTTGTAGCAATAATGAAATTTTTTTCAAATATATTGTTTTTGAAGCTTATTGAAGATTTAAAAAATATAAGAACAACATTTAAAAAAAAAAAATTTCGAGCAAAAAACCATAGGGGGTAGCCTTGTTTTTTCGATGACACATAGTATTTATTAATTTTTCTGTCAAACAAAAACAAATTCGTCTTAAATAAACTACATTCAATGAAAGAAAATTGAAAATGCAAATTTGAAATTTTTTTATTTTTACAACAAAAACAATTTTTAATACATTTTTTGAGGAAACATTAATTTTATTGGACTCTTTTCAAAGGCAATGATTAAAATATAAATAATTAAGTAACGGTAAAAACTTTCTTATTATTTTAAAGTCAATTAATTGCAATTAAATACAAAAAAGAAATAAATGAAATTTTTTAAAAAGTGGCAGAGATATTCGCTTCCAAATACAGAACTTTAAATTTCAGACAGTTTTTTTCTCTGCCTTGGCGTTTGATAAAAATACACGTTAAACAACTAAAGACAATTTTAAGAAAATTCATTAAAAATACATTTGGCAAGATAATTACCGTAACTGCCAACACATTTCAAAGAAAATTAAACAAAAATTTAGAAAAACAAAAAAAAATTTGAAAACTGTTAAAATTTGACTGACTTGTTTGCTCGGAAAGTGGAATTTTTTGATTTTGGAACTGCATTTTTAGGACAATTGACATTTGAGGAATGCATAAAAGATAATTTTGGTTAAAAATTTTTAGTTTTGAAAAATTCAAATTCGACCAATTCGTAAGCTCTTCTCAAACTAAATTTCAAATCGATAAAATAACGGATTTTTGTACAAAAATTTTGTTTCTGTTTTGAAAGGTTGGGAACCCCCTGAAGTGAAATCACAATTTTTAAAAGTGGTTTGCACATATACAGCCTAAACCTGATTTAATGACATCTAAATCGATAGAATCGGTTCATTGGTCTGGGAGGAGTTGAAGTCACAAAAAAAATCTTAGCCTATTAATTATATAGATTTATTCCAATAAAAAATAGCGTATTTTCTTCCTTAGATATCAACTTTAGTAATTCTGCCACCAACAGTTTGTTGCAGTTTCATCAAAAGTTGCAACTTTTTGCAAAAAACCTGTTGCCGTACTTTTTGCAATTTTTCACGCAAAGAGAGCACTTTTTTACTTACTCTCTCAAATTTTTCAACTTGCTAATTTCTGCTACAGAAGTACGGGAACAGACCTACTATAATTGTATGGATATATTAGGCCTACCAATAACATATTTATTTTGCCGGAAAAATCTTGATTTCATACTAATTTTTGAGGTTATGTTTCTTTGGACAATATGTTTTGAAAGATCTGGGTTGCGGTGGTATGAAGAAGCGTAAAGGAAGTTTAAATTATTTTTGTCAAAAATTTTTTTTAAGTGTTTTAAGCCTCTTATTTTGTTTTTGGAATAGGTCTTATTATTATCGATTTTCTTCTAAGCGATTTAATTTTTTTGCTAAAAATATTTTTAAGTTTTTTAGCTATTTTTTGTTTTTAGTTTTGAATTTTTTTATTTATTTAATTTGTTTTTGTAAAAAAAATACTTTTTTTAATAACAATCAATATTTTTAATAAAATATTCGTTATTTTTCGTGTTAAGTCTTGTAATAAGAAGATGGCTCTTTCAAAACTTTGGTTGGCTCTTTCAATGCCCATGTGTTATGAAAGAGCCGAATTTCATGTTTTTTATAAATGGCTACCGGTCCAAGAATATTGTTGATTTTGGAAAATATTTCATGGTATTACGTTCATAAATGAATGAGAAAATACTTTTGATACAACAATTATAATTTTATTAATTATTTTTATATATTTTGTAACTTTTTTAAAACTGGCTCTTTCATGCCACTCTTCCCCTATTTACTCTGTACATGGGCTATGAACATAATCAAAATATTGATATAAAGGTTTGGCTCTGAAAGAATATTAACTTTTTGATGTCATTCTTCACATGCCCCATATTTTAATACAATATGAGCTCAGATCTAAGCAAACATCTATTTTAAGCTTCAGATGAAGCTTTATTAATTTCTGATCACATTATCGATCAAGGTTAGGTGAAAACTTTGAAAATTCTGAAGGTTTATTACACTAGTAACTTTACTCCAAATCATATTCTACAAATCAATTTTCTTGCAGCGTTTTTTTATGTGCAAAAACGACAATTTTTTTTCTTTTTTTTACTGTTACCTTAACATGACATTGTGATGACGAAACAATATTTTATCGTCTTTTCACAACCTGTAGACAGCCGACTTCAGCTTGAATTGAATTTTTCCCGCAGGTGTTTTTTTACTAAAAAAAAGCAAAAACAAAGTAAGTGCATATTTTGTACATTATAAGCTAGCCAGGCGGGCGGTACTTGCCACCTTCACAGCATTAAGGACGTTCGTTTATTCGTCCTCTAAACTTATGGGTTGCATAAATATATTTATGATACTCGTGTCGGTGCTTCAAATGGAATGTTGTCGTTGCTTTTGTGTTGTAGTTGATATTGGCGTGGTTGATGTTGTAGTTGCTGCTATTTTGATGTTATTATAAGCGATGCTTGTTGTGGTGTGTGGCTAGTTAAGGGCAAAACTGTTATTTTGCGGTTAATATTTTTTAAGGACTTTCTTCAAGAATTATGGGTTCTTGGCGCTGAAACAACAGTTTCAAGGTTATTAAAGTTATGTTAAAGTAAAAGGCACATATTATGTTGGGTTGCTAAAATAATATCAAATTCTTGAGTAAGTTTAGATAGCAAACTTATATAGATTGCAAAAAATAAAGATTCTTACAGTGCTTTTCTTGGTTCTGTAAAATATTATATTTTCAATTTATTTTTTTTTTTTTGGCATAGCCTCAAAGATGTGGCAATTTTTCAACATTTGTTTGAGTTTTAATATTTTAAAAATATTTTGAAAATTTTTCAAGTGTTGACAAATTGACTGACAACATGTCAATCATTCTTCAAAAGATCACTTCTTTTAAACTGCGGCACAGAAGCAATGTGAGCAACATTTGCAGTGTGGGTTTGAAATGTCACTCTCGTGACAGAAATTAGAAGCGATATAAATGTCACATCAAAAAGAGACACCACAACAACTATATGTACACGTACACAACAATTGATTTTTGTTTTAAGGTTTTAGCCTCTCTCTCTCTCTCTCTCTCTCACTCTAGTGGTAACAAATAATGGCACAATAAAATATAAACTCGAACAATGCCAGCTACGGCAATTAAGACGCATATCATAGTTGTGTGTGCCGTTATCTTTTTTCTTTGTTTTTGCTTGTCTGTCACCCTTTTTCATGTGATGTGATGTGATGATGTCGTGTTTTCCTTGTTGCTCATTAATAATTAAATACAATAGACGATTAAGGCATACAACAATATATGAATTGATGGTGAAAATATGATATTGTTGGAATTGTAATATTGTTGAAAATATTGAAAACAATAGAAATTGTTTAGAATATTTTTATTGGTGCAATGAATGGTTATGTTTAATGGCCTGAAAATTCAATTAAATTACTGCCACATGTTAGAGATATGATATCAAATTGTATGGTTATTACAACCATGTTGCCACATTAAAGTATGCTTTAAAAGAAGAATATATGGAGTGTTTCTTGATATATTGAAGTCTTATGTAACAAAATCAAGCCTCTTAATTTCTTTCAGTGTGTTAATCAACATCAGTAATTTCTGCTAAGATGACTTTTATTTGAAGATTCTTACGGCAACAATGCTGTGATAATTTATTAACAACATCAAATATATCAGGAGATATGGATCAGTAGGTTAAATAATGAAAAAATTTATACCCACTTGGCATAAAAGACGCAGAAGGCAACACTCAATAACAAAGTATGACAGTTATGACATGACAAAGCATATAAATAATATGACAAAGGACAAAAGTTAATAAAAAATAACAACATAATTTTTATGTATTGTCAATACTGAGTTAGATGATTTAATTTAAAGCGAAAAGCTCAAATTAAAAAAAAAATTAAGAATCTGGGAACCAATCTTACGCTCAGAAGAAAGTTTCTCGGAATATGGTCAAAAATACATCATATTTAGAGAAAAATGGCATAGACTTTGCTCTAAAGAATGCTTTTCTCTAAATGTGATGCCTAAAACTCTCTTGAAATGGTTAAAAGCTTCCATCAAGAAGAAAAATATTTTCTCATAAATAAAAGTTGCATTCGATTCGCAATTGCTCAACCCGCTTGTGAAAAAAAAGTCTACTCATTTTGCTTTTATTTCCTCAATAGTTGGCAACACTTTTGTTTTGACAGATCACATCCATAAAAAAATTTAAATTTTGTACCTACCTGCCAAAAAATCAACCGACATATGTAAGATATTTTTAAAATAAAGCAGTTGACTGCTGAAGGAATTTAATGTTATTTTTGTACTCACATCACGTTTTGACAGAATCTATGACATTTCACCCTATCCCGTACACAAACCAACTAAAAAATAAGAGCTTGGCAACGCAACTTTACTCTACTCAATAGGTAGTTGACTTTCTTTATCCTCAACTAGCTGGAGACTTTGTTGTTGTTTTCTCATACAAATTTTCAAATAAGCTACATTTATTGAGCATAGGCTGGCGAATCGAACGCAGCTAATGTATAAAAATATATTCACCCTTATCATTGAACCCGCGCTCGCTCTCAAAACAGCGTCGAAACAAATATTTTCTATTTTTGAAAATTTAAATTTCGTCGAACAAAAAATAAAATTTTGGCCGACAAAAATTTGAGAGCGGATTCATTTCACCTCTCAAGCAAATATTAAGCAAGTAGAACTTTGCCATAAATTTCTCTTCAATTATCATAGGTATTAGGATTAACCTATCTAGGTGGATCATAGATTTATCTATTAGGCATTTGATGGTTCAAATACTGGCAAAATATTGGATGTTATTACGAAGAGCCAGTTTAAGAACAAATGTTTTTGTGAGAATCTCGTCCAAAATTCGATGAATGTTAATCTTTTATTTGCCAAGAAATATAAGGATACACCAATTTAATGGACAATTGTTAATTTAAAGAAATTCTGTTATGAAACATGTATCTTAACTATACTTGACTCTTTATGTTGCAACATTAACAGCAAGGTAACTAAGCTTTAGTCAAAATAATAAAAATTAATTATAAGGATTACAAAAAGAAAGAAATCCATTTAGACTCTCCACCTAACTCTGTAAAAGGACGTGTTGTGGATGTACTAAGTTTTACACTCTAAAATAACAACTTCTTTTTTGTAAAAAACTGAAACAAACGAATACGGACTTATTGTTAATGACGTATCAATGAGAGCAGATCTTTATTATGGTATAGCTGACATATTTTATGGTCATAATTGGCATACTTGATGGCCGTAGCTGGCATAATACAATCCAATAAATTTGCAAGATGCAGCTGGTGACTAACATCTTTAGGTAAATCGATAGATGTGCTAATATATGCACAATGTGCCCAGTTACCATCCAATACTATCACCAAGCTGAATGATTGGAAAAGTTGGTAGTAATATAACTGGCCAATTTGCGAATATTCACTTATAAGTGCAGCAAGGAAGAAATCAAAGTACTAAGTGTTATCGCCAAACTTTCAATTAGCGGTTATTGTTCCTTAGTTTCGCGAAGACGTAGCTAGCTGTGGGACCGAAAACCGCAATGATGGCGATGTACTCTTAGGCGTCACAGGCAACAACAATCTTGCAACGCTTGCAGGACCAGATACCAATGCAGGGTACCTACTCAATGCAGCCTTGCCACTGAAACCTTGCCACAGAAGGTGCAGTTGAATTTGCTGTACTGGTTGTTTTGTTAGATTTATTCTTGAGGCAGCACGTTTTATTTCGAATTTCTCATTTACAATTTGTTTTAAATAAAAATTTATTTTGAAGTATAATTGACAAGCTTCATAAAATTGAGAGTACCGATAAAGCAGTTTGATCGCGCGTTTTCAATGATAGGGTGAAATTCTATTGTCGGAAGTGAAAAATATCGTCGAAATGAGTTCGACGACGAGCTGCTGGTGAAAGTGAGTTCTCGACGACGAGATTTACTCGACGCGTGTTCAAGCATAGGCGTAATTATTTAATTTGAACAAGAAATTTATAGGAAAAGTAATTAAAAATTATTTTTGAATTTGTAGTGTTTTGGAAGTAGTATTTTTTTTTTTTGTTAAAAAGTTTTAATTTTCTCTTTTTTTTCTTTAAACACAATTATTTTTGCTCATAATTTAGAAAATACTTGTCTGTCGTTTCTTATTCTGTACTTTTTGAATTTTTTTAATATATTTGCAGGAATTCATTTTATGTTAAATTATTCTTGAGGCTGCAGTCAAAACAGACGGCCGAAGCCTTCGCTACTCGACTCTCACTCCTGCTTCAAGAAAGCACTCCTCTGATTGACGATATATGCGGACAGTGGACGCACATATCCCACTCTATGCGTACGGCTGCCGAAGAGGTGATAGGCTTTCACCGCCCTCGCCGAAACCAGTGGCACGACCAGGAGTGTCGCGACGCCACTGCAGAGAAGGACGCCGCCTACAAAGCCACCCTGCAGTCGGTTGTAACGCGTGCTGTTATGGAGCGATACCGAGAGAAGAGGAGAGAAGAGAGACGCATTTTCAGGCGAAAAAAACGAGAGGCGGAAATGCGTGAGTGCGAGAAAATTGAGATGCATGGCGACAGGAATGAGACTCGAAAATTTTTCGAAAAAATAAGACGCCTGGCTGATGGTTTTAAGACCGGAGCCTCTTCCTGCAAGGATGAGAATGGGAATCTAGTGACAGATATCCAGAGTACACTGATGTTATGGAGGGAACACTTCTCTAGTCTTTTAAATGGCGACGCTGACAACAATCCCGCCAGTGGAGATGATATCCCGGAAACCCCAATCATGGATGACAGCGTTGAAGTTCCGCTGCCCGACTATAACGAGGTCTTAACAGCTATAGCTCGGCTTAAAAACAACAAAGCCGCAGGAGCCGATGGCCTACCGGCTGAGCTGTTTAAGACCGGTGGCGAAGCTTTGTTTAAATGCATTCACAGACTTCTATGCAGAATATGGTCGGAAGAATGCATTCCAGATGATTGGAAGCTCAGTGTGCTCTGCCCAATCCACAAGAAAGGCGATCCCACCATTTGCGCCAACTACCGTGGGATAAGCCTTCTAAATATCGCATATAAGGTCCTGTCGAGCGTATTGTGTGAAAGACTGAAGCCCATCGTTAACCAACTGATTGGACCTTATCAGTGTGGTTTCAGACCTGGAAAGTCCACCATCGACCAGATCTTCACGCTCCGACAAATCTTGGAAAAGACCCTCGAAAAACAAATCGACACACACCATCTCTTTGTCGATTTCAAAGCCGCCTTCGACAGTCCAATAACGAGTCACCTCTACTCCATCATGTCTGAATTTGGTATTCCTGCTAAGCTAATACGTCTTTGCAGGTTGACGCTGAAGAACACCAGCAGCGCAGTGAAAATCGGGAAGGACCTCTCCCTTCCGTTCAATACCAAGCGATGTTTCAGACAAGGTGATTCCTTATCGTGCGACTTCTTTAATATAGTAATGGAGAAGATCATCCGAGCTGCTGACCTGAGACGCAGCGGCACAATTTTCTATAAAAGTGTAATGCTGCTGGCGTATGCTGATGATATTGACATCATTGGCCAAAATACGCGCGAAGTCAGTGCAGCATTCTCCAGGCTAGAAAAAGAGTCGAGTCGAATGGGTCTTGTAGTGAACGCAGATAAAACGAAGTATCTTGTGTCAACAAACAAACAGTCCCAGCGTCTTGGAAACCACGTCATTGTTGACAACACCTCCTTTGAGGTAGTGAAGGACTTTGTTTACCTGGGATCCAGTATTAACTCCTCCAACGATATCAGTATTGAGATTAAACGAAGGATAACTCTTGCCAACAGGTGTTACTTTGGGCTCAGTAGGCAATTGAGAAGCAGAGCTCTCTCTCGTCGAACAAAACTGACGCTCTATAAGTCAATAATCATGCCCGTCCTACTATACGCATCACAAACCTGGACGTTGAGCAGCTCTGATGAAATGACTTTGGGAGCGTTCGAGAGAAAAATCCTTCGCAAGATCTATGGTATAATCTGTGTCAATGGCGAGTATCGAATACGATGGAACCACGAGTTGTATGAGCTATATGCCGACATCGATATAGTCAAGCGTATTAAAATAGAGCGGCTTCGCTGGCTAGGTCATGTCGAGAGAATGAACGACGAAGCTCCAGCGAAAAAATATTGGATTCGGTACCCAGCGGTGGCCAACGCAGACGAGGAAGACCGCATCTCCGTTGGAAAGACCAGGCATTGGATAACCTGACGACGCTTGGAGTTTCCAACTGGCGCCAGCAAGCGCACGACAAAAGAGGCTGGCGCAAATTCTTAGACCAGGCCAAAACCGACCAACGGTTGTAAGCGCCATCTACATAAGTAAGTAAGTAAGTATTCTTGAGGAAAATTACAAATATGAAACTTTATTCTTAAAAATTTAGTTTTATTAATTTCTGGCTTGTTGGTTCTTTCAATTTCTGCCTCATTACAATTTTTATTAAAAAGTTTCACGCCCTTTTTCGGATCCCACTTACATTATTGATCATACTTTGTAATAATTCAACCTAGCCCTGTACCAAATTTCAGTTCCCTAGTGACAGTATGAACCGATATAAAATAGTTTCCTTAGTCCTTTGATTTCTAGTGGTTTTGCAGTGAAACTGAAGGTTAAATAATTTTTCTCTATATTTCTAGTTGTTGCAAAGAAAAATCAAGCGTTACACCCTATTTATACCCACCCACCTACCAAATATTAGTACCCTAGTTTCAATATTAACTGAGATGCAGTGTTTTTCTAATAGTGACACGCCTCTTTGTGGAATCCAGCCTACTTTTTTGATCGTATTTTGTTAAAATTCTACCTACTCTTGTATCGTTTTCAGTACTCCAGTCAATATTGCCTGAGATATAGTGTTTTTTCTAATAGTGACACGCCTCTTTGTCGAATTTCAACCCACTTTGTCATAGTGTTTTCAATAATTCTACTCATTCTTATAATGAATTTTATAACCCTTCTGCCAATATTATACAGTTTTTTCAAACACTGCCACACCCCTTACTCGAATAACGCTCAAGTTCTCGGTAGTAATTTGTAATAATAGTGTCTGCCTCTGTACTTCATTTCAGTCAGTACCCTAGTGGCAATAGTATTCCATGTAATAATAGTGTTTTCTTATATTAATACTAGCTGGTACCCGGCGCGTTGCTGCCGTCCTTGTCCAATGTCTGTTCCAGTTTACCAATAGAATGCCATCAACAGAGAATAACTCCACACTGAGTTTCAATATTCTGTGGCCATTATTTCTAAAGATTTTAAATATAAACAACTGTCTTTTATGGGCGGAACCGAATCCCTTGTCCAATCAATACCCGCTTTAGTTTTGGACTATTTCGTAATAGTAGAATATCACCAAATAGTAACTCTAAACCGAGTTTCTTTAATATGTGACTATTATTTCCAAAGTGATTCAATTTAAAAAAAATATGTCTTATATGGGCTTAGCCACACCCTTCGCACAAAGTCCATTCTAGCATTTCATTAGCAAGACACCACCAAATAGTAACTCCATTCTGAGTTCAAATGTTCTCTGACTTTTACTTCTATGGTATTCTGTAACGAAAATTTCAATTGTATGGACAGAGCCACGCCTTCACTGTAAAAAGTAAAGCTTATTTTAAAGACTGCCTTTAAATCAACTTGTGCCTGAATTTAAGCATGTTTTGCATTTTAATATTATAAATGCTTAAAAACCTAAAGAAGCATATTTGAAGTCAGCTTTTGGAAGTTTATTTTAAGACAAGCTAGCTTAATTTAAAGAAATTTATGGGTTTTTATGTTAAAAATGGCTACCATTCATCATATGGGTCTCAATTTAAGATAGTTTGCATTGCTGTTCAAGCCAGTTTGTTTACGATAAGGGCTGAAATTCAGCGAAGGTAAGGCTGCATTAACCATTTAACTGCCTTTAAGTCAGATATCATTGAATGCTGTTTTACAGTATAAAAAGGCAAAAGTAATTTCAGCAAAAACCGTCTTAATGCTGTTGCAGCTTATTTTAAGACAGTTTTTTACCTTATATGAAGATTTACTTTTTACAGTGTTGTTTTCCAATACCCGTGTTTGTTTTATAATTAAAAGACCTGGACAATCAGTTGCTTCATACTGAGTTTCATTGTTATACGACATTTAGTCCCAAATTAATCCGATATCAAAAAATGTAATTTTATGGACGGTGCCCTGCCCCCTTTCCAAAGATAGCTCAGATTTTATAGTCTAAGGGCACGGCTCAATAGTAAGTTCGTACCGAGTTTCATTGATGAGTGACTTATAGACAAAAGTAGAACCAATAAATTTGTGTTCCTGAAAAGTGCCACGACCCTCGCGGGTGAGAGGGTGAAAAATACTTTACGACCTATTCTCATACCTACCAAGTATTCACAAAAAATTTCATTAAAATCGGTCCATCAGTTTAGGAGGAGTTCAAACACTAACAACGTGACACGAGATTTTTATATATTTGAAGAAGATAATTTGATTCATAAAGGTCACTTTTCAATGATGATTTATCTAGCCTAGATATTAGCCTTTTGTAAAAATAAAAAAAAACATTTCTAATATTGCCACACCCCTTTTCCGAATGACGTCTACTTTATGGACAGTAATTTGCAATAATTGTGCATGCCTCTGTGCTAAATTCCAATACTCTAGTGTCAATAGTATTCGATATACAGTGTATTTCTAATATTGCCACACCCATTTATCAAACAACGCCCACTTTATTGAAATTAATTTTTTATAACTGTCCCCCTACCTCTGTAGTAAACTTTAGTACTCTAGTGTTAATATTATTCGAGATACAGAGTTTTTCTAATATTGCCACATCTCGAATAACGCCCATTTTTGGAGGCGTGATTTTTTGAGGCATGATAGTAAGTGTGTTGGACACTAGATTGAACAATTGGAAGTAAAATTGGTTAATTGTAATGTTATGCACTTTTTCTTTAAATTATTTGCTTCTTTAAATTTTAATAAAAAAAGAAAATAAAATGTGAGCATGATTTTGCAGAACATTTTACATTTGTTTTAAGGGATATTTAAAACAAATTAACTAAAGCTTAATCAACTGAACCATGAAATGAAAATTGGTACGTATGTATTTCGTATCAGAACAAAGATGCTTCCGAAAAATGGATTTCATGCGCCCACGGACACGCCCACCTCCAATATAACCCTAAAATTGAAAACGTATGTTTTTTATAACAATCCAAAGTTAAAAACAAATGGTGGTCATCTGCTTAAGAACACGCCTACCTCCCATACAATGCAAAAATCGAAAACTGCATAAATAAGCTTGTGTTTGCCCTACAGAGATAAAATTTGGTACGTATGAATTTTATAATAAAACGAACATATTTTTGAAAAATGGACGTCATCCACACATGGACACGCCTACCTCCCATACAACCCATAATCGAAAACTCCATAAATAAGCTTGTATTTGTCCTACAGAGATAAAATTTGGTATTTTATATCATAACTAAGATGTATTTAAAAATTAGGCGCTATCCATCCACGAACACGGCTACCTCCCACACAACTCACAATACCGAAAACACTATAAAAGCATTAATATGTGAGTCACAGTAATAGAATTTAGTATTTGTAAATGTTTCATCAAATTTGCAATGTATATAAAATATGGGCTATTTTCAATACTATAATTGTATTTTGAAATAGTAGGTTTAGGGTATTTCATGGTGGGGCTAGACCGACTTTAGACTTCCTTTACTTGTTCTTACCTAATTCAATGTAAGAAAAATATATAGTTTTTTGAGAAGAAGATTTTTATTTTTGAGCAAAGTTGAGCTTTTAAAGAAGAAAATATTTCACATAATGAGTTGTTTATTTTCAATAGAGAACATTTTTAATTTTCTATAAATTTTTCTTAGTCTCTAAGATATGCGAGCAAAATGCATATCATTATTAGAGACATGCAATAATTTAATTTTCCACAAGTGAAGAAATGTCTTCGAAATGTCTTCGAATATGTTAAAATTTATTCTAATTGAAAAAAGTTGTATTTAAAATAGAGAAAATTTGTATTTTCTATTGTCTAGAAAAATTTTTATCACAGAAAGATAGGTGTTTTTTCTGAGTAATACAAAAACGACAAGGCAGACCAACGTTTGTCGCACCAGCTTCTGGCACTAGCTTCTGGCATCCTCCCAGACCAATAGACCGATTTTATCGATTCAGATGTCATTTAATCAGGTTTTGGCTGAAATTGTGCAAACCACTTTTAAAAATTGTGATTTCGCTTCAGGGGTTCCCAACCTTTTAAAACAGATATAAAATTTTTGTACAAAACTCCGCTCGATCGATTTGAAATTTAGTTTGAGTTTGAGTTATTTAAAAAATTAAAATTCGATCAATTTATAAGCTCTTTAAATTGATCGAATTTTAATTTTTTTCAAAACTAAAAATTTTTCACCAAAATTATCTTTTATGCATTCCTCAAATGTCAATTGTCCGAAAAATGCAGTTCCAAAATCAAAAGTTCCACTTTCCGAGCAAACAACTCAGTCAAATTTTAACGGTTTAAAAATTTTTTTGTTTTTCTAAATTTTTGTTTAATGTTCTTTGAAATGTATTGGCAATAACGGTAATTATTTTTCATAATGTATTTTTAATGAATTTTCTTAATATTGTCTTTAGTTGTTAAACGTGTATTTTTATCAAACGCCAAGACAGAGAAAAAACTCTCTGAAATTTAAAGTTCTATGTTTGGAAGCGATTCTCTGCCTCTTTTTAAAAAATTTCATTTATTTCTTTTTTGTATTTAATTGCAATTAATTGACTTAAAAAGAATTACAAAGTTTTTACCGTTACTTAATTATTTATATTTTAATCATTGCCTTTAAAAAGAGTCCAATAAAATGAATTTTTCCTCAAAAAATGGATTAAAAATTGTTTTTGTTTTAAAAATTAAAAAATTTTAAATTTGCATTTTTGATTTTTTTTTTCATTATATATAGTTTATTTAAGACGGATTTGTTTTTGTTTGACAGAAAAATTAATAAATAGTATTTTGGTTCGAAAAAACAATGCTACCCCCTATGATTTTTTGCTCGAAAAATTTTTTTTTAAATAATGATATTATATTTTTTAAATCTTTAAAAAGCTTCAAAAACAATATATTTGAAAAAAATTTCATTAAAGCTACAATCAATTAAAAACTATAGCCACGAATCTGTTTTAATCATCCTGTTTATCTATATAATTAATAGGCTAAGGTTTTTTTTGTGACTTCAACTCCTCCCAGACCAATGGACCGATTTTATCGATTCTGAATGATTTAATTCAGATGTCATTAAATCAGGTTTAGGCTGGAGATGTGCAAACCACTTTAAAAAATTGTGATTTCGCTTCAGGGGGTTCCCAACCTTTTAAAACAGAAATAAAATTTTTGTACAAAAATCCGCTATTTATTCGATTTGAAATTTAGTTTGAGAAGAACTTATAAATTGATCGAATTTTAATTTTTTTTTAAACTAAAAATTTTTCACCAAAATTATTTTTTATGCATTTCTCAAATGTCCATTGTCCGAAAAATGCAGTTCCAAAATCAAAAGTTCAACTTTCCGCACAAACAACTCAAATATTTAGTGTCAGATCATACGTTTTAAGTCAAAGCATTCAGATAATGATCTTTTATATTAGTATTGAGACTGAATAACGTTTTTGAGGAAAAAAGCTTCTTGAATAGAATATCATCTATTAAACGTCTATCATGTTTTTTATATTTAATTTTTATTGAATTGCTCGAATTCGAGCAACAGGTTTACTAGTATTTTATTATTTTTCAAAACTGTTTCCTTTTGTTATAAAATGAAAATGTTCATTCATTTATGGCACTCTTTTTCTATAAATCAGCTGCCTAAAACTAAGCCACGTTTGAGCAATGAAAACATCAGCAAAGTAAAAATATGAACACACCGCATTGTTTTCTTTTTTAAAATAATTAATTTATATATTTATGAAAATTTAAACAAATTGCAAATGTTATTTCACCACAATTTTCGTAAATTTGTATGTGATGCTTAAAATGCAGCGTAAAATTTAATTAAACTGAAATTAAAACGCACTAAAAACACATTCATTCAATGTTAGTGACTAATTTGTTGACTTTAAACTTAATTAAAATTATATATATTAAATGATAAGCTTAAAATATATTGTGAACAGCTTGTCTCATGTTACATGAATACAATTACATAAATTATTGATGTTAATAAGTATGTATAAATCAAAAAATTCATTAACACCAACTGACGATTAAATCTATCTATTGTGTGTGTGTGTGTGTGAATACTATAGTTTGTGCATATTTCTATTTGCACATGGGTGTGAATTGTGCATGTATGATTATGCTAGTGCAAGAGTGTGTGTGTGTGCGTGTGTGTTTTAGTGAATTACTATTATTATTGCTCCCAGTTGTACAGCATCCTGGTTGCTGCCTGCCATTTCTGACAATTTTGAAATTTATTATTTAAACTAAATCCGATTGCATTTGTGCATTAATTCCATCGTCACTTAATCAAGCAGGTTTCAACATTAAATTCACTCTCGCACACATACACTTACACATGCTTATATGGTAGCACAATGGACGCGCTGCTGTGCATTGTGCTGTAACACTTGAAAATTTGCTGCATTCTTTTGTTGTTGCTCCACCATTGTTTGTGTTAATTTAATTTGTCATTAATTAGCTAGCTGTGTATTTGCATAAGTATGCGTTTATACGCATTCTACGCAGGTACACACCCACACACTCACTCTCTTACTTACGCACTTCTTGGGTGATACATATGCATAATTTAGAAATTCCATTTGCTACGTTAATTTATATTGCCTACATTTTCCAAGGGGGTGGGGATGGGGACGTGAGGCGCATTCCTGCCGTAACTCTACATTACAATGTTTAAGTAATTTGTTGTGACTTTTTTATTGTTCTGAGAATTCCAACTGCGGTTTGTAGTATATCTAACTACAAATTTATTGTGCGTTAATTTTCTTTGGAAAATGTTCTTACATGAAAAAGTTATTGTGAAGTTTATAATTTTTAACCAGTTATTAGTTTCTGGAAATTCAGTTGGAAGTATCAATTAGTGCATTTCTTAATTTTAACCATGAAAATATGTTTGGTCTTCCAAAAACCAATTTCAGTATTAAATCGAAAACTTTAAGACCTTCCATGCCTATAGAATAAAAAATTTGTGTGTTGCTTACAGCATGATACAGATAGCTTTTGATTTGATTTGTTCTATTTATTATTTTTTATTATAAGAAATATCATATTCACTTTTAACCTTGTGAAGTTCTTTATTTTCAATTGGCAGCTACTCTGAGGATAACCGTGGAAAGCGGATTTCAAATGGTTCTGGTAGAGACTTCAGAGTTCGAAGAAATTATCAACGCAATGCCAGCAACGATATGTCGCAAGTGGGTTAAGATGGATATATGAGAAGAGGAAAAAATCTGCATCAAAGCTAAGATTTTTCCCAAAAATTCGAATTTTTCGATATCACTGGTTGACTTGATGGGACTCATATAAGAATAGTAGCTCCAAGAAAAGAAGATTGTGAGTACCTTTTGTTCAACATTGAACCGTACTGTGCGAATGAAACCACAACAGTTGTCATAAAGCTAATAATTTTTGTTTTTGAACACTGGTGAAACGAAAGGAAACTGAACACTGAAAAAAAAATATTCCCACGACCTCTCGTGACTTTTTCTTATTCCCAAATCTAAAATTGGAGAAATCAATCATATTGAGACGGCCATCAAAGTTATCAAAGAGAATTCACAGAGAGAGATAGAGGTTGTTCCGAAATCAGCCGAACAAAAATGCTTTCAAGAATGGAAAAAACGTTGACATACAGTCATGTGAAAAATAATAGGGACACATTGCCGTATTTCGTAAAAATTCGAAGAAAAAGAATTTCTTATAAACTTTAGAGTATTTTTCTTATTTTTTTATAGTCTGAAGAACCTTTCATAAGGAAATAAAGAGAAAAAACTTTAATTCAATACAAAAGAAGGAAAAAAAAATATTCCAATGTTTAACCGAAATTGTGTTGTGACAAAAATAGGGAGAATTGCAGAATGTTAAGGGTTAATTAATTTCTATTATAAAAATGAGGTGAAATCAAAATTTTTTTTACTAAGGGGGGACATGACTTTGGCCGTTTTTTTAAATCTATCTTTTTATAATTTTGTATTTTAGTAAATATTCTTAAGATTCTAAGAAAATTTAATTCATGCAAAAATTCCTACGGGTTCAAAAGTAACAGACGGATTAGTGAGAGCGCATTTTTAATTTTCGCTTTTTTTTTCTTTGTTCACAAACTTTGAACGCGTTTATCTCGAAACCATGTTTTTCGTACTGGTTGCGGCACTAACGTCATAATTTTTTGACGATTTTTTTTTTTTGTATTTTTTTAAACTTGATTCGCTATTGTTTGTCACGAGCTTTTTTTAAATTTTTTTCGTTTTTTATGAATTTTTAAAGTCAATATTTTTTTCGAAAAAACACGCTTTCAAATTAGGAACATCACCAAAAATTAAAAAAAAAATTTCAAAAAAAAGCTACTGTCATACGATAACCAATTTTGTTATGATTTAAAAAAGTCATTTTTTCCAGATCGGACAATTTTTGCGACTCCCAGCGCTGCAACCACGAGGCGCCTTTTTTTTCTCTGCCGCCAGTTTGGAGCTCTATAAAACCATGTTGTAGTGAAAAATATATTTTTTTTTTAATTTTTTTCTTATTATTTGTTCAATTCTCTACAATAATAAAATTTTGGAAAAATGTTTGTTTTTGACTGAGTTATGAATTTTTTCAAAAAAGGGTCTGTTTTCTCTGTGGCGAATGTTATGTCCCACCTTAAACGCTTTTAATTTGAATACATTTTAATAATTATTATTATTAAGTAGTTTAATTATTGTATTAAAAAATACAATTTAATACCTTGTTGTTATTTTTGTGTTGTGATTTTAAATCACACTCAGACATCGGCGAAGTATAGTTAACCAATGTTTGGTACATGGCCCGAGGAACAGCTTAAAACGCTTCCTGTACCAGGGATAACAGACTAACTTTGATGTGTAGTTTGGGCAGTTTTTTTGCTGAAGCAGCCATCGAAGTAGCATATTATTCTCAGCTTAAGGAAACATTACTTCAATTAATATATTGCCATAAGTCACTGCTGTCATCCTATTCTCAATTATATAATTTATCCTTATTGATTGACTTGATTGACAGTTTAATTGTAAATTACGACTTGAAAACTGTGTTCACTGGTTTGCGCCCATGTTGAGTACCGCACTCAGGTGGTCTCATCTGACCATTGGATTATCGCTATTTCTTCAACGGCAAGTTATCATGCTCATTAGCAAAAAATAACCTTTTAGTAACAATTTGTTTGGACAGAAAAGATATTTTTCTGGTTTTCATTCATATATAATTTTTATAAATTAGCCTTTTAAGTATAGTGGAAGTATCGACGTTCGAATGAAAATGCCTTTTTAATTTCACTAGAAGATGAGTTTTTTTTTCCCAAATCTCAAGATATTCTTTTCAAGAGTTGAGGATTTTTATGGTTTTCGTCCACGCGTTATCTTTTGTGGATTATATTTGACAGCATTCTACCATTTTCTTGGAGACATTAAACATTTCGGCAATTTTCCGGTATGGAAATCTCTTATTGGAAATATTTAAACAATATAAGTAACCAAATATAAGCGTCCCAATTATTTCGCACACGCGTAAATGCGCTCACTTCACAAAATGATCAACCTCCGAAACAACGCAGAATATTTTTGATCTTATAATGATTGTATACTTCATTCATATCCAAGCAAACAATTAAATGAGCCATTTCTAATAAATTTATGAAAATGAAAAGCATAGTTGCGTTTTGAAAAACCCTATTATTTATCACATGACTTACACTTGGGGTTAGTCTTCTAGGGTTGGACACTTACATCAATCCTATTATTTATCACATGACTGTATGTGTGTCGCCTCCGATGTGTTTACTTTAAAATTCAAATTTGAACAGAGGTTCAAAAATTATGCTCTTATCTTCTATTCTGAAAACTCTCGAGAATTTCTATTAATATTCACTTCAGTATTTTAAGCGCAAATTTCCCAACAGCTTCAACGCTAATATCTGTATAAAGAGGAACTCATCAAGGGGAAGTGCTCACGGCTCCACACTGAAACCGGGTAAGAGCTACTGGTTAACCTGGAACGAGAGGGGTGGAGGATGATATAAATGATGTTCTAATAGTAGGTGTGATACTTTGTTAATGATTAAAATCTGTCTATTTGCCATTGCCTATTTGCCTCCGAAACAAGTGTCTTCGAGCTCCCCGAAATGTCTATTTGCCATCGTTCGCAACAATCGGCCATTCCCGCTAGCTCCATGCATCGAATTTTGTGCTTGAAGTTATTATGTTGTTTTTCCAAAAAATCATATTTTCGGATGAAGCCGTGTCTGGGTCTCGGAAAATCTTTAAGTGATCGTGGATAAGCCAATGCATCCACCGTGAGTCATTGTAAGGTGCGCTTTATGAGTCGAAGGCATCATCTGGTCGTTTTTTTTTCGAAGATGAGGACGGTAAGACCGAAAATGTTAACTCTGAGCAGTACCATACTATGTTGGAGGAATATTTTGTGCCGGAGATTGGAGCTCAGGCTCTGGACGATATGTGGTTTCAGCAGGATGGCGCTTTATCACACGCAACTCGCCTTAATTTGGAGTTTTTGTGTCGCACATTTCCGAACCGTGTAATATCTTGTCACGGTGATTTGACGCTATATGACTTTTTTCTGTGGAGTTACACGAAGAATAAAATCTATGTTAATGATTCCAAGGCGATTCCAGAGTTTAAAAACAATATTGCATCGGTGTTTCGGGCTATTCCGAGGCCATACTACAAAATGTCATCGGAAATATGGCCGAAAGAGTGAGATATCTACGGAACAGTCTCTGTGAACATATTTGCGAGATAATTTTTTTACACATAATCCTATTGTGCGACCTTTCGAACACAAAATTTGAAAGGTGCTTTGATTCAAAAACAAAGTACCACACGTCTAAATGAAATACTCTTTACTATGCTGTTGACGTTCTTATTGCTATCTCAGGAAAATATACATTTACTATTCGAGATGTTATGGAAAATTATTCAAACACTCTCGTATATTGGGTTGCCAGGTGTGCTCAGCGTTAGTCCTGATAAAACTGAGTTAGTGATCTTTACTAGGCAACACACCTTACCGCAGTACAATTGTTCATACAATCAGTTCTTCAAAACTATGAAACACAAGAATTCATTTTTCGGATCAACTAGGATACCTGGGTCTCATGTTAGATAAAAAACTAAATTGTAAACCCAACCTGCTCTTGGAGCAAAAAGTCAATATAGCAATATATTTATACAAAAAACCAGTGGGTAAAAACTGCGGACTACGAATACAACGAAGTGTTATACTCTGGCTCCATAAAGCTGTTATAAGGCCAACATTATTATATGGCGCTATTGTCCTTCACTGAACACGCAAAAACACACCTCAATGCACTTCACAAAATTCAAAGAACAGCTGAGCACTTGATATCCTAACAAAAGAAAAATAGCTGCAAGCACAGCGATTTGTCTGGAAGTTACCTTTCAATGGAGAGGACACACGAGAAGGCACTCTAGCATTAGGAAAATTTTACCTCCTATACCCAAGACCGTAGACTAGTGAAAAACTTTTCTTCTACAAACATTACATGTATTCCTTCCCTGCAGAAATGATTTGGAGCTTGAACGCCGTCCCCCTACAACTGCTATTGAAACCTCTACACTGATAGATTCTCGCAAAGTCCAGACGCAAAGTTTAGCCGCTACTATCTGTTAGTTCAGCCGCTTTGAAAGCCATGGAATCTGTTAAAATAACATCGAAAACGATCATAAGCTGCCGCAGATATCTCAATAAGATGGCAGCAGAGCAGCTTAACATCTTCCCATGTTGGATCCACGGATATAGATATAGCTATATTCACATGAAAATTACTCATAAATGAGCTATCCCTTAAAAGAAACAACATCAACTGGTGGACCAACTGGTGGACTGATGGACCAGGCGTCAAGCCCACTTTGAACTTAAAACGCTAAAAAGAACTGATTTCCTTTAGAAGGAACCAAATAAATATTATCAGCGGTATGCTTACAGGATACTGCCTAATTGGTAACCATCTCCGAATATCAAACATCCTCCATAACGATTTTTGCAGAAGCTGCAGAAACAGGGAGGTAGAAGAATCCACAACACGTCTTCTCTGCCTCATTTCTGCTTCAAGAAAGCAATTCTCCGATTGACGATACATGCGCGCATTGGACGACATATCCCACTCTATGCTTACGGCTGCCGAAGAGATGATGGGCTATCGCCGCGCTCGCCGAAACCAGTGGCAAGACCAGGAGTGTCGTGACTCCACTGTAGAGAAGGACGCCGCCTTCAAAGCCACCTTGCAGTCGATGATAGCACGTGCTGCTATAGAGCGATATCGAGAGAAGAGGAGGGAAGGCGTCTGCCTTTTCAGGCGAAAAACGAGAGACAGAAATGCGTGAGTGCGAGAAAATTCAGATGCATGGTGACAGGAATGGGACTGCAAAATTGTTAAGACACCTGACCAATGGTTTAAGGAACGTAGCCTCTTCCTGCAAGTATGAAAATGGGAATCTAGTCACAGACATCCAGTCTGATGTTGTGGAGGGAGCACTTCTCTAGTCTTCTAAATGGCGACGCTAACAACAATCCTACCAATAGAGATGATTAGCCTTCTTATTATCGCATATAAGCTCCTGTCGAGCGTATTGTGTGAAAGACTAAAGCCCATCGTCAACCAACTAATTGAACCTTATCAGTGTGGCTTTAGACCTGGAAAGTCCACCATTGACCAGATCTTCACGCTCCGACAAATCTTGGAAAAGACCCTCGAAAAACAAATTGACACACACCCTCTTTTTGTCGATTTCAAAGCCGCCTTCGACAGTCCAATAAGGAGTCACCTATACTCCATCATGTCTGAATTTGGTATTCCTGCGAAGCTAATACGTCTTTGCAGGATGACACTGAACAACACCAGTAGCGCAGTGAAAATCGGGAAGGACCTCTCCCTTCTGTTCGAAACCAAGCGAGGTTTCAGACAAGATGATTCCTTATCGTGCGACTTCTTTAATATAGTCATGGAGAAGGTCATCCGAGCTGCTGACCTGAGACGCATCGGATATTGACATCATTGGGCAAAATACGCGCGAAGTCAGTGCAGCATTCTCCAGGCTAGAAAAAGAGTCGAGTCGAATGGGTCTTGCAGTGAACGCAGATAAAACGAAGTATCTTGTGTCAACAAACAAACAGTCCCAGCGTCTTGGAAACCACGTCACTGTTGACAACACCTCCTTTGAGGTTGTGAAGGACTTTGTTTACCTGGGATCCAGCATTAACTTTTCCAGCAATATCAGTTATGAGATTAAACGAAGGATAACTCTTGCCAACAGGTGTTACTTTGGGCTCAGTAGGCAATTGAGAAGCAGAGCTCTCTCCGACGAACAAAACTGACGCTGTATAAGTAAATAATCAAGCACGTCCTACTAAACGCATCATAAACCTGGACGTTGAGAAGCTCTCGAAAGGACTTTGGGAGCGTTCGAGAGAAAAATCCTTCGCAAAATCTATGGTCCAATCTGCGTCAATGGCGAGTACCGAATACGATGGAACCACGAGCTGTATGAGCTATATGCCGACATCGATATAGTCAAGCGTATTAAAATTGAGCGGCTTCTGTGGCTAGGTCATGTCGAAAGAATGAACGCCGAAGCTCCAGCGAAAAAGATATTGGATTCGGTACCCAGCGGTGGACAACGCAGACGAGGATGACCGCATCTCCGTTGGAAAAACCAGGCATTGGATAACCTGACAACGCTTGGAATTTCCAACTGGCGCCAGCAAGCGCACGACAAAAGAGGCTGGCGCATATTCTTAGACCAGGCCAAAACCAACCAACGGTTGTAAGCGCCATCTAAGTAAGTAAGTAAGTATACAGCGACGCTCACCGCAGACTAGGAACACTTTTTTCCGTTGCAAAGACCAGGTATTGGTCCGTTGGAAAGACCAGGTATCACCTGACGATGCTTGGAGTTTCTAACTGGCGACAGGAAAAAATGGCGGAAATTATTATGACTAACGGTTTTGAGTAATTTTTGCTTCAATCAAAATATCAAAATTATAATATAAAATATATGAAATTGTCAAGTCATTGGGAAAGAGTAAATTAAGAATTTTTTTTTTTTTGTAAAATAAGGAAATCAACAATAATCATACCTCAATATTAGCTTTCATCAAACATTTCCATTTCATACAACCAGAATGAAAAAATTGGAAGGCAAATTAAATTTTACAAATATTTACTCAACACTTTAAACACTGCTGTTTAGAACAACACCCACATCTATTTTTAAACATTTACATTGATTGCTTAAACGTGGTCGCATTTGTTATCCTTTGAGCAATCAGTATTCATGCACCTGTGTTTGCATTTTATGGCTCCATAACTAATGCTCGAATTTTAGCTTTGAATTTGAATAAAAGAACAAAAAAACTAAATTTCCACGTAAAATTACTAAAATGGTAATAAAATGATTTCAACCCATATATAATATATATAAATATATATAAATCCGCAAATCAAGTCATACGAAATGCATTTTTTAGTGACTGTTGTTGTACGGTAAACATTTTTCCCCCATATGAATAACCACCATGTTTATGCAAAAATTATTATAGTAACTTTTTATTTTATTTTTTACTTATTTTTTTTATGTTTTTTGCTTTTGTAAAATTATTTTTATACAAACTCAGAAACGACTCTCGCCGCAGAACTCGCACAAAGTTTTTCTTTTTTGCCTTTTAAAGGCAGCAGTAAAAGGGCAGAAAGGGTGGCACTTTTGAGCGTGTCGCTTAAGTGGGTTGATTGCACTGGGTGGGTTAAACCATGTAAAATATTTAAATTTCCATGGGAAAGTAATTTTTATTCATGCATTTAAAGTTCCCAACAGCCAGAATAAATAAATCGTGTATCTAATGGGTAGGAAAGCGAGTGTTGTGTGAAACGAACAATGTTGCTGTTGCCAATGTCGAAATTGTTTGGTTATAAACGAATATTGCTAACGTAACGCGTCATTGCAATTTTATTTATTCATTTATTTATTTATTTTGTGTATTAAAATATGTTATGTGCTCTTGTTATACTCTACTGTTAAATAAATATTTAGAATCACATGTTTTTTGATCTTTTTTAGAATTTTTCATGTTTTTTTAAACTGTTTTTAAGTTTAAAGAAATTGTTGGTTTTTAAAACATTTATAAACATAGTTTAAAATTAAATGAACACTTGCTGTTCGGTAGGACACTTTTTTAAAAATATCTTCATTTAAGTAAATTTTTTATTTTTATTAGAAAGTGCCCGCAGCTGGCACTGGCGAGTCGGAGGCGCCTCAAAAGCTCCATGTTCAAAATTCCTTGTCTCCTCTAGACTTAAACTTGACGGAGTCTCTACAAGAGCTTAAAAATATAATGCGCGTAGGGTTTGGGTCCTCACTTCATTATAATTTCCCAATGAAAACTAAGCCAGCCTCGGATATGAACTCCCAATACGCTGACAACCAACGCAAATGAAAAACGGATAATGATTTACGGATATGCACCTGGAATGTCGGATCTTTTATAGGGAAGGTGCCGCTGTCCAATTGACGGAGCCCCTCGTACAAATAAAGGCTGACATCACCGCCATCTAGGAGATGCGATGGAAAGGACAAGGCTGATTTAAGCAGACTGCACGAATTTGGATGCGGATTGGTCGTAAGCCAGAAAGTACGCCACCTTGTTGCCCGGTTTACACCTGTAAACGAAAGGCTGGCTATAAACCGCATCAAGGCAACATTTTTCTGAAAAGGACGATGCTGTCAAGCACGCCTTCTACGAGAGCCTAGAGGACGTGTATGATCACTACCCGGCCCATGACGCGAAAATAGTCCTCGGCGATTTCAACGCGAAGGTCGGAAAAAAAGGGGTTCCACTGTCGGTTAGTTCAGTCTCCACGAGATCACTTCGAACAATGGTCCAAGACTGATCGACTTCACCGCGGTGTGAAACATGGTAGTTAGTAGCAGATTCGAATACCTCGATATCCACAAGACTACCTGGCTGTGCCTGGATCAAAAAACGCTTTAAAGGCACGCTTTAAGCGTACTGAATGTGCGCACATTTGGGGGAGTCAATATTGAGTCCAACCATCATCTTGCTGCAGCCAAGATCCACATGCGATTGTGCAATGTGAAGAATATACGCACAGGTATGCAACGAACGCAAGATGTCGATAAGCTGCAAGCACAACGGACCGTCGAAGACTACTCCGCTCAACTCTCGGTTAAGCTCAACCAACCAAACTCTTACCTCGATGACGCTGGCGGACTTAAGGCGCATATATTCCACTCCATGCGCTCTGTTGCTCAGGAAATCATTGGTTTCCGGCACCCGCAACCTCGTAACCAATGGTATGGCCAGGAATGTCGCGACGAAAAGACGGCAGGAAAAGACGCTGCAGTCAGCTGCAACACGAGCCATGCATGAGAACTATCATGAAAAGAGGAAAGAAGAGAGATGCCTTTTCAGACGTAAAAAAAGAGAGTAGAAAAAGCGGCGGGAGCGTGAAAAAATTGAGGTATACCAGGGCACTTGTCGAGATGAGAATGGTGCGCTGGTTACAGACAACATTTTTCTAATCTGCTTGCAGGCGACGATACCAACAATTCCGCCCTCGGAGAATGCAGTCCGACACCACCAATTGACGATAATGGAGTGGAAATTCTACGACCTAGCAATGACCAGGTTAACATTTTGTTTTTAGCTTTGAACCAAGAATTTCAGGTTTCAAACCTATTCAGTCAAGTTTGCCTTGCTTCGGAAATGGGGATATTGACAAGTAGGAGAGAAAGTTAAATCAAGAGAAACAATTGTAGAATATGTAGCGGAGTGCTATATCAATATTCGAATTTGAATCTGACGCAAGTGTTTCTCAGTCAATTCGAGCTATTAAGCAATCTCATTCCACAAACATCTCTGCCACCAACTTCAACATCCAAAGTCGTATATATTTATGAATTTTTAATATCAGGTGATTAGAAATGAGGAAAGAAAGGTAAAAGCGTAGGACCATGGCTAGACTGGGATTCGAACCAGGAACCTCTGGGTTGGCAGTCAAGCACGCTAACCACACGACTACCGAGGCTCCTTATTACCGACTCAAAAGCAACAAAGCAGCAGGTGCTGACGGCCTGGCAGCCAAATTGTTTAAAGCTGGCGGTGGTAAATTGATAAGGTGCAAGTATCAACTCATCACCAAAATATGGCTAGCGGAAAACATGCCTATACTTAAGAAAGGAGACCCGACAATCTGCGCCAACTACCGAGGTATCAGTCTTATTTCCATCGCATACAAGGTTCTTTCGAGCGTATTTTGTGAAAGCCGCATACCTAAAAACTGATTGGACCTTATCAGTGTAGCTTTAGACCTGGCAAGACGAAATGATGGCATAGACCAGATTTTTACGCAACAATGTTTGAGTTCGGTATACCTGAAAAGTTGACGTTCCAAGATGACGTTGAGCAATACATGCAGCTCCGTCAAGGTAGGAAATGACCTCTCCGAAATCTTTAATACCGAACGAGGTTTCAGACAAGGCGACCCGCTATCATGCGATCTCTTTAATTTCATCATGGAGGGGATCCTACGAAAGACAGGTGTACATTGAAATGGTACCATTTTCTACAAAAGTGTTCAGCTCCTTGCGTATGCTGATGATATCGATATTATCGGCAGAACCAAGAGAAATATAACCGCTGCTTTCGCCGCTATCGAAAAGGAATCAGCCAAAGTGGGTTTGACGGTGAACGAGGGCAAAACAAAGTATATGCTGTCTGCAAATAGGGAAGTTCGGCGTCTAGGCTCCCATGTTACAGCTGGCAAATATAACTTTGAAGTTGTCAAGGAGTTTACATACCTAGGCACCGACGTAAACAGCAACAACAATGTCAGCCTGGAGATAAAGCGAAGAATAATAATTGCTAATAGGTGCTACTACAGGCTAAGTAAACAATTAGGTTCCAGAGGCCTCTCTCGTTTGACAAAACTAACACTATTCAAGACGCTCATCATAACTGTGCTTTTCTATGACGCTGAGGCGTGGATGGTATCGCAAACAGATGCAGCCGCTCTTGGCGTGTTCGAGAGGAAAGTTCTTCGCAAAATCTTTGGTACTGTTCGAGTTGGCGACGACTATCGCATTCGAATGAATTACGAACTGTACGAGCTATACGATAACAAAAATTGGAAAAGTGCGCCTTAAAATACATTTATTTGATCTGTGAACTTAATATTTCGTAACACCAATTTTTTATTTCGTGAAAAATTTAGAATTGCGTGCCAAAACACACCATTTGCGGGAAGTTTAACTTTATTGATTTAATTTAAACAAAAATGCATCCGAAGCACATTCTGAATATCGATTTAAACGTGCCAGGAGTAGTTTGCGCATTTCAGAAGCGATGGTTCTGACATCGATACAAACAACGTCCAGTCCAGCCGAAAAAGTTAGAAGATGCGGATTTGGAGGTATTACTCGAAGAACGCCCGTTTCAAACGCAGCAAGAACTTGCAATTTCGTTAGGAGTTAATCAAGCAAATATTTGCAGGAGTCTGTAAGCATTGGGAACGATCCAAAAACATGAAAATTGGGTGCAGTACGATCTGAAGTCGAGAGACATCGAAAGACGAATTTATGCATGGTTTGGATTGGTTTTTTTATAGTGGCGATGAAAGGTGGATCCATAACAAAAATCTAAAATGTAAAATTTGGTGCCAATTTCTCAAAGCAAAGTGTCTATTCTAGCAAAAAATACGAGTTTGTTTAATACAAACTCCCTAATTATGCTTTAAAAAATTACATCGTCACCACTAACTAGTGCTACGCTCTAAAAAATAAAGCTACAGAGGCAAAAAAATCGCTTTTCATCTGATGAACCTCTGTTCATCTTACTTCAGAACTTCAAAAGCTGAAAACCTAACCGTCATAAGTGACCTAAATACCCAAGTCGGATCACACAATGCGGGCTTATTAAAACGTGTAATGGGAAAACATGGCTGGGCATTACGTTATGACAAAGTGACTTGTGCTTGTCGATTTTTGTAACGACAATGACACATATGTGGTGTCAATAGGACGTGAATGGTGTGCTGCTCTATAAGATGGCTTTTAGTGGATGAATGGATCGTACATAATGAAAAGCTGTGCTTGCGAGATGTCAGATGGCAAATCGCAGCAGGGTGAAGTGGTGGACGCAAGACCTAAATGAGATATGAAGGCTATTGCGGTGCCTCCGTAGAAGATATCAGCCAGTCAGTGTGGATATATTTGGAGATATCCCAGCATAGGGCTCGTTTTAGGATGTGTCCGTGCGAGTGCAGTAGAATCGCTGCGTTTATGTGTGTGTGTGAATTAAGCTAAATGTAGGAACTTTGTAGAGAGGACCCGTGGTCCATGGCTTATAAAACAGCACTTTTTCAAAAAATTCCAGGCAGTCTAAAGGTTAACACTTCACAAAATCATTACGAAGAGGGTTTCGTAACCAACAAATATTTTATACCAACTGGTGACCATGGCATGCAGGTTAAGTGTGTGGCTTAGCATGCTTTGAGCCCGGGTTCGATCCCCAGCCGCGGCGAAAAGTTTTTTTCAATAAAAAAATTTTTCTGATCGGTCACCACCTCTCTGCAGACAATGGCAAACCTCAGAGAGTAAATAATGCCATGTAAAGCTTCTTGAGAACATGAGCTTTAGCCGTTCGGAGTCGGCATAAAACATGTAGGTTCAGTTCTGGGTCAATTGAGTGCAAACATTTAATAACACACACAACACAATTGATCATAAGAAGCTCGGTAAAAGCCCTTTCAAGGGCTGAAATGGCCAATTTGTTTTTGTTTTTTGTACCGAATACTTTGTTGTTCGAGCCGGCGTAATGAACACCAAGTGTGAAAGTGTGTCATTAATTTCATAGTTATATTATCACGCATTTTTCCCCCGAGATTAGACAAAGGAGTTATTTTTTTAACATAGCAGATACAGACATCACATTTATTTTTTGAAATTTTTCGATGTTTTTCGCAGTTTGTTTGGTCTTCTTAAGATTTCTTTTCACTAAAGCGCAATATTTTTCGATTGGACGAAGTTCGGGGCAATTCGGAGCATTGGCTTCTCTTGGTACCACAGTGACATTATTGGCTTGGTACCAATGCATCGTTCTCTGGGCGTAGTGACATGTTGCTAGGTCAGGCCAAAATAGTACTGAACCTTGGTGTTGACGTATAAAGGCAGCAAACGCCGCTCCTGACACTCTCTGATGTAAAGTTCGGTGTTGATTGTGCGATCTGTCACAAATTCCTTACTTGGAAGGCCACATTTGCAAATTGCCTGCCACACCATGTATTTCTTTGGAAGTTTGGTATGTTTTTCGCTGGTAAATTTAGAGGATGCTCCACCCCTTCTAACCGCAGTATAATATCAGTGTCCAGGTAACTGCTTGCAATCTGCTTTGCAGTACGTTTCATCCTCCATGATCACGTAATCGAATTTGGGCAGGTAATCACGATACAGTTTTCGAGCCATTTTCTTGGCTTCGGCGTCCTTTTCTTCTGACCAATCAGGTATTCTTTGTACTTTATAGCTCCTAAGGTTGTACAATTTTTGAAACCATTGAACACTTGACTTCGATGTTCCAGCTTTTGCTGCCATATCACGAACCGAAATGCCTGGATTCTGAGTAAACAGCCGCTTAACGTTTTGGGCCACCGCTTGGTTCGATTGACCACTTTTTCTCCCTGAGCCTGGCGTTTTTGATAAAGGGGAAAGCTGTTTGTATCGTTTTATGGTCCTTCCGACAGTTTTTACGCACACGTCAACTTCCTTAGCGATCTTTTTGTACGTGGTGTTTGGATTTTCCAGGTATTTGCAAATAATTGCTTTCCGATTTTCTTCTTGTTGAGACGACATCTTTTCAGTAGCTCTTTTATTTTACTAATGAGTATTTTTTTTTTTAATCTGCAATATTTATACTTTATTAAGGTACCAAATATGTTGCTATAGAGGTAACATTTTTTATAAATAACCTTAAAACAAAAGGACAGTTATTTCTGGGACAGTATTTATGTCATTAGGTTCGGTCGACTATTTTAAGTCAGGCCCTCATGATTAAGCATCTCAACTGATGGTGGAGAATTAACTAATTCCAAAAAATAGCACGGAAAGGTTTGAAGTGAACTTGAGTCGATTTTGTTAGAGAAAATTCTGTCTTTGCCGAATAGAGGCAGTCAGACACGTTCTCATATGAAGATCATAGCTGATCTTCACGCGTTGCCTTGGGTGAAGATCTTTTCCCCCTAACATGCTCGAGTGCCGCTTTATTTTCTGCTTTTGGCCCCTGTTGAGTGGCCTTCAAAATTTTGTTTTCTCTCATTTGGCTTTGGTCTTTGAAGTCTCTGAAATACATCCAAGTTTCAATCTCATTGTCAAACTTAACTGTTTGCTGACTGATTGGGATTTCATGCTGCGGTTTTTCATGGTTCAATCGCTATTTCTCTTTGCATAAACGCTCTAACGGTAATAAGTTTATCCTTTGCTGTCAGTCAGTTTGCAGTGTAAATGTGACATTTTCAAATTTCCGTTCATTATGGATGTTGGTTGTACTGCGTACTATTCAAGTCGAGGCCGCTACAAAGTGATTTTCCACTAGCTACCAGGTTATTTTTTTTTGTTTTGTTTTTTTTTTTTTTTTTTGTTTAAAAGCCGCATCCCTTGTACAGCGTTAACATAGAAAAACATGGCACACAATGAAAGCATTTGCTTAATTGAGTTGTTTGGCGTATAAATACCAAAATAGTGGGCTAGAACGGATTACATGGGAGTTGGTGGTAGTAAAGCCACAGAACAAAACCAACCAACATTAGAAGCAAAAACGACAGTTTGTTGACTGGCATATAAGAGCAGAAACACGAAAAAAAAGAATTAAGCAAAAAAACAAAACAAAAAAACCTAGCGTAAAAGGAATATTAATGCACCAAGCAATACGCCAATTCGCTAGAAGCGCGCTCGTCGACCATAAAAAGCGACCTTTTCGTTATTCCTGAAATGCGAATTGATTTTTCGTACCACATTAGAAAGAAAAACGGAAAATAGAAAAACAGTTAAAGCACACGAAAGTAGCGTCTAAAATGTCAGGCTACTGTTACACTATTTGTTGGTGGGTCGTATAGTCGTCGATGTTTCGGTCACTTGTCACTGAGCCATTAACATTTTCCAAATAGCACAAAATGAAAATTAAACAAAGTTAGATTTAAGCCAGGTTAACGTACGTTCCTTTCCTTCTTCCTCATGTCAGAATAGTAGTACGTTTTGAAGGGTGGGTGGATGGGTGGTTTACCTTACGTGAATGGGTGGTATGACATGCATACATAGGTAGTAATAGCTATAGTCAAATTAAAAGAAAAAGTTTTTAATGCGATTATTTCGTTTTGTTCGCTTGTAACACGTTTCTAATGTAAACGTTTTAATCACTTAATCATCAACATGTTCGAATTGGAAAAAGAAATAAGTTCATTAAAAAAAAAACCAAATTAAATCCATATCAAAAGCTGATAGAAAAATCAAATCAAGGAAATATCATTTGAAAACAAAACAAAACAATAACGATTGGCTATCACAGTCATTTGTTTCGAGCGAGCTTATTCTCAATCATTTCGATAGGCGCGCTCTATTCCAAACATTAAGACACAATTTGATAAAAAAATATATAAAAAAATTAAAATAAATCAAAATGACTTATCTTAAAACAAATTTTTTTACCAAAATATGGTGGCAGTGGTCGTTTTAACATAATTAATTATTTTATTAGCATTTTTATGAAATATATAAAAATATTTTTTTTAAAAAATAGTTAAATTTTTTATGCTCAGTCATTTAAGAATTTCAAAGATCGACTGACCCCAATTATGTACGAAATGTTATACATAAAATCGTTCTTGTGACGAAAACCAAATTAACTCAAAAAGGATGAAACTTATGTTTTAGGTATATTTGTAGGGTGTAGAAGTCTGACTTTCACACAAAAATCACGTTTCTTTAGCATTTCGGCTCAACATTTACCACGAAGGTCAATTGATTGGAACATAAGCATGATGCCACTCGATTTTTCCCATCAAAATACATTTTTGAGCAAAACCTCAGGATGAAACTTTCATCTTTCAACACTTTTGTCGTTTTTCCGAAAAAAACTTTAAAATTACTATTGATTCATTTGGTACAATTGACAATATGAAGGACTATTTCTGCGCTTAATATTATCTTTAATAATTTTTAAGTGAATCGGTTTTCAATTTGAACTTTTAAAAAGAAGGAAAGCAAAAATAAAGCATACAATTTGTGAAAGCAGAAACGATTCATACCATGTTGTGTAGAACATCGAACATAAGTCGAAGGGTTGCAAGCGATCATAAGACGCGTGATACATGTGTCCATGGATTTGGTTTGATCATGATGATGCTTTGGCATACATGTAGTATGCATATCATTATAATGCAAAATATTAGTTTTCAGTTGTTTTTGTGTTGTAATAATATAACGTAGATGTTTCAGATCTTCCAGGCATCTACGTTAACTCACTTTTTTTAATATAAGCTATGTTTGAATATTCCTAGCAGAAAACTCACTCAGTCATGTCTTATCGAAAGGCAACTGGAAGTAAGACTTGAGTTGTTATTGAGTATAATAATCACTTTTCATTTTCAAGGACTTTGAGGACATTCGATAATGCGATGCTTATTTCATGAGACAAGAGCAAGCTCAATTTTGCACAAATAAATTATAAAGTAAATAAATACTCTTATTAAAAAAATGTATACATAATTGATAGAGATGAATTGCATTGATCTACAAGATCTGAAAGTCTGTACATATTGTTAGGCAATTCATAAATAAATTATAGTACTTTACTCCGTATATTGAAAGGAAATAATAGCTTATAGACACTCGAGATGGTGGGCAAATCGACCAAAGTCTCAACTTGAAAAACACTCGAGCGAATAATACGATCTTTCAGCAACTTCGCAAAGCGGGATGTCACACCGAAGTTGACTTTAAGGCCAGCAGAATATAATAAGTATAACTTATGGACCCTCGAGATGTTGGGAAAATCGACCGAAGCCGACTAAGAAGTTCCGACCGTAGCCCACTTCAAGTTCACTCAAATATAATAGGAATATTCCATAGACTATTAAGTTAGTGGAGAAACCGACCATAATGTAATGGACTTTACTAAGTTTCAAAGTGAATAATAAGATATCTTTGTACTCAGGATAGGAGAAAGACCGAACAAAGTCCGGTTAAAATTAAACCAAATATGTATAAAAGATATGGCTAATAAATACTCAAGAGTGGGAAGAACTACCAAGGCCGACTTAAATTGCACTAGTTCGAAGTAAACGATATCGATGCAAATTCCCAGTAAAACACCAACAGAGGCGTATTTAAAAGTAAACTATATATAAAAAGTATAAATTATAGGCACTCCAAATGATATCATATCAGTATATTTTTGCAATAACAATAGAATTCAGTTACTACAGCTTTTTCGCACTTTCTTGGCATTAACCTATTTAAAGCCACAACCCATATCATCAAATATATAATGATGTGAATGCAAGTGACTCAATGTGGAAAAAATTTACCAACCAAAGTTTGGGTTGGGCTCAGGGGCAACACAGGACGTAAACTATTAACCATGCACACATAGATTTAATTACAGAATAGCTTTTAGTCTACTATTGAGTTGATCTTTTGATAATTTAACATCAAAAAGGTTACAGTTTTTAACAAAGGTACTCATGCGGTTTAAAGGAGCAGTTAACATATAGTTCGTTCTACTAAAAGGTAAATAAATTAAAGTGTTAGCGTTTCTACTACTTCTACAGTTAGAGTTAAAATTAATGAGAGCAAGAATATCCGGAGAATCGAAAACACCGGTCATGAGTTGGTGTAAATATACGATGATAACTGCAGACATCCTTCCCTCACTTAGTGACTGCATTATTAATAGTTTTAAACGATCCTCATAAGGAGGAAGGTTTAAAATGTCAGTTCTAATTAAGCCTCTTAGAGCAAACCGAATAAAACGTGGATCCTCTCTATTCGTTCAACATGTACATTGTAACTTGGGGACCAGACTTGACTTGCATACTCCAAGAGAGGAGGCACAATTGCAAAATACAACGTTTCAGTTTCAATCATGCTATTGAATTCTTTGGCCCCGTGTTTTATAAATCCAAGCATTGAAGACGCTTTTTTACAAATATTATCAATATGAATGTTCAACGATAACTTAGGATCCATGCATATACCAAGGTCTTTGACTGCATCTACACGAATTAAAGCAGTATCTTTTATATTGTAACCAAATATTAAATTATTCCTTTTTCGCGAAAAGGTCATAGTTTGGCATTTACCAGGATTGAGAAACATATTATTTTTAGAACACCAAACTTCAAAGGATTTCAGATCAGCCTGGAGTAGGTTGGAATCATCTTTAGTATTTATTTTTCTGAATATTTTCATATCGTCTGCATAAATCAGCAGACGAGAGTGCGTGACGTTATTAATTGCTAAAATAAACAGAAGTGGACCAAGGTGGCTACCCTGAGGTACACCTGATTCAGCAATAAATTCTGAAGACAACACCCCTCGAAATCGTATTTGATAAGATCGCTCAGTCAAATACGATTTTATCCAGCATACAAAATATTGTGGAAATCCCATTAACTTTAGTTTGAACAATATTAAATCATGAGGTAATTTATCAAATGCTTTACTAAAGTCAGTGCTTTACGACCTGGTTACCAGATTCCATTGAATTTAAGCAGAATGTTGTAAAATAGATAAGATTAGACACAGTGGATCTTCCATTAACAAAACCATGCTGACGAGTTGGTTGCCATGCCACACGATCGTACACAATTTACTTAAAAAGTTTGGGAATCGACGAAAGCCTCGCGATGGGCCTATAATTATTAACGTCATTCTTGGAACCTTTTTAATATATATTACTTATAAATGATTTTTTCCAAAAAACTGGAAAATAAGTTTCTGAAATTGATTTGTTAAATAAAAAAGAAAGTGATTGACACAAAACGGATCCGCATTGAGTCAACACTGCGGCAGGAATTACATCAGGTCCAGCGCCAAAATCCTTATCGAGTGTCCCAATATACTGTAAAATATCCTCAGAGGTGAAGGATATATATTCCAAAGAGACCCTGGGTGAAGAGTTCATGTAGTAAAAATATCGTACATTAGGATTAACAGAATCTGAACAAAAAGATTCCTTGAAAAGATTGGCAAAAAGGCCACAAATTATAGAAGGATTTCATGAAGAGTTTTGAGGGATGAAGGAAATTCATCAGATTTTTTCTTAGTATTATTGTCTAAATATTCATTATATAATACAGCTGAGAGATTCTGAAATTCCAGAAACAAACGTTTGTAGGTTTCTAGGTAACTTGAGTTCAAACTACAGACATATCTCTTCCAAGCCCCCCTCCTGTTATTGCGAAGTGTTTTTAATTCCTTTGTGAACCAAGGGTACGCCGAGTTTTTCGCAAATTTGAGGCTGTATGGTACGAACTGAGAAATAACAGCAAAGAGTTTCGAATAAAACTCGCGTTCCATAGTATATGATATCAGTCAGATCAGCGTAAGAGCGCCGACAAAATTTTTGAAAGTCTTGGGAGACAAATAATACACGATGACAGCGTTGTTAACTTCAAACCACCCGAATTTAATAAGTGTAACTTAAAGACAAACGAGATGTTGGAAAAATACATTGAGGCTGACTGAAAAACCACCAACGCGGATAGTACGATATCTAATTACTCAGAACAACTGACTGAGGCCTCTTTGAAACCTCCCAAATATAAAAAAACAAATAAGCTATTTAAGTCCTTTTAAGGTAACACCCTTAAATATCCATATCTCATGAATTCTTTGAGTACCCTTTATTTAATATAATTAAAGAGGCAATTTTGCCGCTTTTAAAACTAATTTTTTAAATTAAAGGTGAAGTAAAATAAATTTAAAATTTTAAGGTGGTTTTTTTCGAACCCCTTATTTTTAATCAATTACCTTACCCCATGGGTTGAAACCTTTTACCCCTTAAAACTTTCCAAAACTTTTTTTAAATTCAATTTTAAAATGTCGTTCAAACTTACAATTTAGTTAATTACTGTTGAAGATATAATTTTTCGAAAAATCTATTATCAACGTTTTGCCGATTATTGTCGATTGGGCAACTATTCAAGGAAGCCCAGGAGGCTGTAAAAAACTTATCAGACAATACCATGAGCTCTTTACGCGCAAGATTTTAAAGTGTGAAGCCAAGAGCCCATAAAAGGACTGTATACTCAAGTCTAACATCCATTAACGCAAACTTAAGACCAAATTCTCAAAACGAAACCAAAAGCCTGCATCAAGTACCAGTACATTTTTTCTTTACCCTCACCCAACTAGTACTACAAAGTGGCCTTATTACTACAATATTTCGCATATGACCCACTTTAAAATAAAATAGTATAACATGATCAAACTTAATATTCTATGTAATTATCCAATTCAACTCTCGCCGCTGTAAAGCAAAGCCGGCATATTTTTCCGATCACAAAAATATTTCTTTCAGCGTGATTATCCTCACCACCTACCACCGAGTTTTAATTTCGCTAGAACAACACTACTCCTTACCCCATTCCTTAAGCAATTCCCTTCTGAATCCGAGGGAGCTAGATTCCAAGATGAAACAACTTATGGGGGACAGGCCTTAGATATCTTATATCGTAATGTAAACCCAAAACTAATGGAAACTATCTAGGTGGTCCAGGGATATTGATAGCTTAGCATAGCAGAAAGATGTTAAACAAAGTTTAGAAATCGGGTAAATCGCTTGCCTGGAACGAATATAAACTGAATTAGGCCACTCGAAAAAAATACTACGCAGAAAAGCTCAGCGTAATTCTTGGAGACTTTTCTACGGTAATATAAAAGAATCTTCTGAAGCATATTGACTTCGGAAGATTCTCGATTTATAGCCTTGCTCTCCGAGGTTTTTATCAGATGGAACTTGGACATCCTTTTTTTTATTCACACCGCTCTTCAGCATACGGCGACATTATTCTTTCTTGGCTTCAAGTCATTTTTAAGGTGTGTCTTGATATCCTATAGGAAGAAGATTGAGTTTGTTTTTATTCCTAAATTAGATATGAATTCGCAAACTGGTCCAAAAGATATTACACCAATAAATTGATAATCCTTTTTGTTGAAGACTTCGGAAAGATTGATAACATACATATTTACGGCAATACCAAGTAAGTAGCCATGGCCCTGCGCTCTCTAGACAGAGAGCAATTTTTTAACCTGGAATGAACTATGGTTGTAACGTCTTACAAGGGGCAATCATAAATGCTTCGGGTAGATGAATTTCTGCGTGCATTGATCAGCAGTATGCTGACCTGTAGAGTTATCGGTGCATCTTTAGGCACCTCTTAAGAGCGTGTTCTTTGTCCTTTGCTATAAAACTTGGTAGTGAATTAACTGCTTAAAATTCCAAAAAACGGGTGATTGCTATGCGGACAATGTTGCTATTACTGCACATGGTAAGTATCCTAATATTTTCTCGGAGCTAAACGGGTCAACACTTCCTGATCGTAAAAATTGGGCCAATAGTGGTGGGTTGGAGCTATACCTCAAAAAACGAAAAAAGTCCTTTTCACAAGAAAATTGAAGATTCCGCCCATTACTCCACCACGTCAAAGTGCCACTAAGCTAACCTTAGTGGACTAAATATCAATAAATTATCTTGATCAAAAAAATAAGCGGGAATTCCAATATTTTTGAGGGCACTTGAAAAACCAACGTCGCTCTGTAGGCTTGAAAAACAATGAGTAGAACCTGGAGTTTGACTTCAGCAATTGCGCGTGGCTTATACGTGGCTGTTAAATGTAAGGTCTTGTATTGGAATTGTACTGTACGACATGTGTGTGTTGGTGACCAGCACTAAATACACAGTTTACTTGCAAGATACTTAGGAAAGTGCAAAGAACTACTTCCGTATACGTCAGTGGGATCTTATGTTCACGACATATGATGCGAGGAATGCAGTACTTCAATTAATACTCCTTGGCATATTGGGAAAAAAGGTGGAGCAGGAAACGTCCATGCGCAGCATTAAGACTTGCATAGGTCACTTTAGACCTCTTTTGAACGATGCTTTCATTTCATACAAACTAACCAGAGAGGAATGAAGTAGGTTACTACCACTAAAGAACAGTGGCAAATGATCATATTTTTGCTGACGGCTCAAAACTCGACGAAAAAGTCGAAGAGGCGTCCTTTAAGAGATAATACTTACTTACTTACTTAGGTGGCCATGACAACCCGTTGACGGGATAATAGCTACCTTTTTAAACCTGCAGAATGGTCTTATAAGGTCTTATAAGATACCGACTCTGGATATCCAAATGTCCAAACTGCTATAAAATCCCACGAAGAAGTGTTCTTTAAGAATGGCGGTTCATGGTTTTGTAAGATTTGCAGGGATGAGCAGCAGTGGGTACCGCATGGCTTGTGCTCATGCTCAGCTCTCAACTACAAGAACAAAATCATTTTTCGTGACACCCATTTTTCAGTGGTCCTAAGGGTCTTGAAAAAGTAGACGTTAAGACTCAATAAGAACTGAATATAAAACCCAGTAATAGTTAGTTCATTAGAAAATTATGGGGTAAGTTTTCATCAAAATCTTTTTGTTAGTTGGAGGGCAGATCCATGTGGTATCACAATGGACGTATTATTTGGTCTAAGTGAATCGTTCAAGCTGTTTTAATATTGTTATTTCATATTGTTTTTGATTTCAGATAACCAATTTGAAAATATCTTGACCATCAAAAGACAAATTTTTATAATAATTTTTTTAAGATTGAAATCAATAAATCAATTGAGAACGGCTGGACCGATTTGGCTCAATTTTTTTTTCAGTTGTTCGTATTTGCCTGGAGAAGGTTTTTACGAAAGATTTTTGGGAAAGAATTTTGGGAAAACCCTCCGGAAAAGTCGGAAAATTGGGAAAATCGAAATTTCATTTTTTGTATGGAAATTTGTGTGCAATTGTTCCGGAATGGCTTTTCAAATGGAAAAATATAAAACTCTTATTGAAAAACTCGGAAAATTCTGGAAAAACGTGACAAATTTTAATTTTTTTCGACGAAATTTTTTATTTTATCGCTTGATTTGAAGATTTTGGACTAGATAAATAACAGATGGCGCTGCGCTGCGTTCAATGACACAACCCCGTAGATGGCGTTATACGTTGACTTAGGCCGAGCGCAATTTGACAGGTGCACTTTTGGCATTGTCATTTTCTATTAAACAAATGTGCTATTTTTCTTGCTGCAATTGATTCGAGTTTTGCGTTTTATTTCACTGATTTCGGATACTCATATATCGTGTATCACATCTGTAAACGGTACAAGCAGTACGATCAATTGAAGTTCAGTGCAACATTTATCAATTCGATCATTTTTTCAGAAAATAAGTTTGCGTGTAACAAGTGAGGTTATCTTATTGGATTGCGGGCATTTATTGCGACACATTTATTCCGTAAGTTTTTTTTTAAAAAGAATTTTCTTTTCCAAAAATGGCCTGAAATTACGAATCTGTTGCTGACAGGACAAACATCCAGCGATCGACATGACATTACTGCACGAGTGTTCAAACAAAAGATTAGAGTACTCATGGATTACATCGTTAAGCAGAAGGTTTTTGGCATAATTTGTTGTTGGATGTACTCGGTTGAATGGCAGAAGCGTGGTTTACCACATGCACACATTCTGCTTTGGATGCTCGACAAGATTCGACCAGATCATATTGATTCGATAATTTCTGCCGAAATACTAGATCCAGAAACTGATCCGGAGCTGCATTCCGTTGTGACAACGAACATGATTCATGGCCCTTGCGGATTCCACAACCCAGACTCGCCGTGCATGGAAAACGGGAATTGCACAAAGCGTTTTCCCCGTCCGTTAGTGGCTGACACAATCAGTGGAATCGACGGATATCCATTGTATCGGCGTCGTTCTCTCGATGACAACGGCAGGTCAATAGTGATGAATGTGAAAGGAAACGATGTCGTCGTCGATAACCGCTGGATCGTTCCATATTGTCCGCTTTTGTCGAAAACGTTCTCAACCCACTGCAATGTCGAGTACTGCAACTCCATTAAATCCATCAAATACGTTTGCAAATATGTGAACAAAGGGAGCGACATGGCGGTATTTGGTATTGTCGACCCGAATGCAAACGACGAGGTGACGAAATTTCAACTTGGACGTTACGTGAGTTGCAACGAGGCAATTTGGCGGCTTTTTTCATTTCCGATTCATGAACGTCACCCGACTGTCTTACATTTGGCAGTTCACTTGGAGAACGGCCAGCGAGTCTACTTTATTTACGCAAATGCAGCGCAAAGAGCAGAACGACCACCAGCGACAACGTTGACAAATTTCTTTTCGACCTGTGAAAGCGATCCGTTCGCAAGGACTTTACTCTATTCGGAAATACCACGCTATTATACATGGAACTCTGCATCAAAGAGGTTTCAACGTCGGAAGAGAGGTGATGCTGTTGCTGGCTTTGATGATGTCTATTCGACCGATGCTCTCGGACGAATATACACAGTTCATCCACGCCAAGACGAATGCTTCTATCTTCACTTGCTTTTGGTGAACATTAGAGGCCCTACATCCTTCGATTCCCTGCGTACTGCGGATGGTGTGCTATGCGCTACTTTTCGGGAGGCTTGCCAACGTTTGAATTTGCTCGAAAACGATACACATTGGGAGTATGTATCGCCGATCCACTCTCGCCGATGCTACTGTTTCTGCGCCAGCGAATTAAATACGTACACTGTTTGCGATTATCATAGCCACATGTCATCCATCGAACCCGACTGCATTGTGGGACAAATATAAGGACGAGATGGCTGACAACATTTTGCACAGAGTTCGCACGACAACTTCGAATTTCGATCTTGAAATTAACGATGAGATGCGCAACGAAGCATTAGTTATGATCGAAGACATGTGCGTGCTCATGTGCGGCAGTCTGGTGTCGACATTGGGAATGCCAGCGCCAAATCGTTCGATGCATGATGCATTCAATCGGGAACTGCAACGGGAGCAAGAATATGATCAAGATGAGCTGGCCGAAAGAGTCCGAACAAATGTGCCGCTGTTGAATGCCGAGCGGAAGAATGTGTACGATTCGCTGATGAAGGTTGTTGACGATGGAATGCCTTTACTTCTCGATGAAGGCATTTACTTTCTCGATGCTCCCGGTGGGACAGGCAAGACATTCGCCATTCCGTTGATTCTGGCAACAATTCGGTCAAGATCTCAAATTGCGTTGGCTGTTGCATTCTCTGGCATTGCTGCCACATTATTGGAAGGCGGTCGAACTGCACATTCCGCTTTGAAGCTGCCGATGAATCTTCTCACGGTAGACAAGCCAACGTGCACAATTACCAAAAATTTGGCGACAGCGAAATTGATGCGAGAATGCAAAATCATCATTTGGGATGAATGCACGATGGCGCACAAACGAGCTTTGGAGGCAGCTGACCGAACATTGCAGGATTTGCGAGGTGATTCAAGACAATTTGGTGGAGCTATGATATTGCTCTCCGGAGATTTTCGTCAAACGCTTTCCGTCATCCCGAAATCTACTGCTGTCGATGAACTCAATGCATGCTTGAAATCGTCGTCTTTGTGGCGGCATGTAAAGAAGTTGAAATTGACCACCAACATGAGAGTCGCGTTGCAGAACGACTCATCGGCTCTTCAATTTTCGAGACAACTGCTGGCGCTTGGCAATGGCCAAATTTCTGTTGATGTTTCCACTGGATTGATATCGTTCCCGGAAAATTTTTGCGAGTTCACATCGTCCAAGGAGGAACTCATCGCCAAAGTGTTTCCCGGCATTGCACAAAATTTTAAAACTCTCGATTGGATTAGTGAACGGGCAATACTAGCAGCGAAGAATAAGGACGTCGATAGCTTGAATTTAACTATTCAAAGTCAAATCGCTGGAGAACTGCATTCATACAAATCCGTTGACAGCGTGACCGACGAGGATGAAGCGACAAACTATCCGACGGAATTTTTGAACTCGCTTGATGTGCCAGGAACTCCGCCGCATAATTTACAGCTGAAGGTAGGATCGATTATAATCATGTTGCGGAATCTGAATCATCCAAAATTGTGCAAAGGTACGCGGTTGTCCATCAAGAAACTGATGAACAATGTGATTCAAGCGACGATAATCAAGGGCAAATTCAAAGGAGAGGAAGTCCTTATCCCACGAATTCCGATAATTCCAACGGATCTGCCATTCCAATTCAAGCTCCAATTCAGTTCCCCATTCGATGCGCTTTTGCGATGACAATCAATAAATCGCAAGGCCAATCGTTGGAAGTCTGTGGGATTAATCTCGAATTTCCCTGTTTTTCGCACGGTCAGCTGTACGTTGCCTGTTCGCGAGTTGGGAAACCGTCTTCGTTGTTTGTTTTTGCGGCGGAAAACAAATCAAAAAACATTGTTCATTATATCGCTCTCTACTGATATCGATTCCACTCAAATAAATCGCATTGAAATTTGAACTATCTGTGTTTTATTATTACTCGGGAGTTTATCTGAAGGCGTTAAATTGTGGCGAGTCGAAGTACGCCGGGTCCGCTAGTTATATATAAAAATGCGCGGGACAATATTAAAGAATAAACTAGTACCTCTTACTTTTAACTTCTGAAAAAGTGAAAATCTATATTGCAAATGCCTGTTATCTCTAAATTTGCTGACTTCGCTTTACGGCTGGCACAGTTTACGGAAATCTGAGAGCACAACAATTAAAAAGTTCGAGGACTTTTTGTAGTTTTTATTAACCAACCCTTACCTAGGAAAGCAAAAATAATTGAACTACAAAACCTCATGTTCACGTGGCGTTATGCTTTATTAACTGTGTTGGAAATAAATAGTGACGGAAATTTAAAAAAACGGCAGTTTAATAAGGTTGTTCTTAACAAGCAGCAAGCAAACAAACAATACGCCTGACATACACTGATATTAGCAACAATGTAGAAAATAATTACATTTACGAGCTATTCCAAAGGGTAGACTATAAAAGTACATTCATTGTTTTTTTTTTTCAAGCTACTTTGAAGTGACTTAGTCATTACATTAGTCTAGTAGTTCCGACCTAAAGTAGCTATGTATATGTGTAACGGTCTATTTCATCACATCATTGCACTGCGACACTTAAATCGAGTTAAAAATTAATTGGAAAAAACAATGAGCAAGAGACAAGGCACTGCAACGCTAAGGACATTACGGATGTAAGCATAACATCAACAGGATAACAACAAAAACAACAAAATAGAATGTGACATAGCACAGGCATAGCTAGCCAAGTTTATAGATTTGAGTCACAAATAAGAATGCAATAGAGCAGCGTCAGCAACACGCTAGGAATAGCTGTTGGAAAAATAATATTAAAATGGAACATGGCAAGCAAAACAGGCACAAGGGCAAAAAACACTATTACTTAATTCTATTATGACGTAGAATTGACGGTGACTGAAAATAATTGATTTAAGAACCAACAACGAATTCAACAGCGGCCTCACAGGAAATAATAGCCAGCAATTATAACATAATTTTCTTTAAGAACTCGTACAAAACTTTTTGAACGTTTACTATTTCACTCTACCTTTGGAGCTCACACAAAAAGAAAATAGCTTAAAAAAAAATGCCATTCACAGAAATTAAATTTAATACTTATCAGCCAAAATCACTTTCACAATGCGTTCCACACCCTAGGCCCAAGGGTGTGGTGCGTACACTCATTAATTTCATAACTGAACTTTGCTTTTGTTGATATTAACTTCTCATCATATTTCTGTTAATTTAAACAAAAAAACACACACACACCCAGAAAATGGGAAATGCGTGCGTGCTAAGATTACTATTTTTTTTTTTAACAAACAATAAATGTTAAAAGGTCCTTTAGGACAAAAGTACGAAAATCTTTTTAGTGACTTAATTAATACACTCTAATGACAACTTTACACGCACGCGCTTGGCAAAGTCTTTTATTTACCGTTAATGGCTTTGGTAAAGCCAGTTTTAATATCTTAAAATATAAGTATAAGATTTGGAAATTCCAAACACTCCTTTAAAAGATACGGCTAGTGATTTTGAAACGTGGACGTTATTTTATGGGAATTGATGGTTATTTTTTAGTGTCATGCGGCATTATATAAGAGCTAATACACTTTTTAACTACTGTATGTTTGCCTACGGCAAGTATTACTTGGTATTACCTACTCTGATTTTTCAACAAACAAACATCATAAATGGTCCTTATATGAAAAAAATTGTTTGCTTTGTTTTACTTTAAGACATCTCAAAGATTTTTTATAGGACTGGAAAATAAAATAACGTGATATTGTTATCCTAAAACTATTACCAACTTGGAGGTATGCTTCGGATCGTTAACTTGCTGAAATATATCCGATAGCTTCCACGAGTAACTTGGCTTGACGAGTCATCAAGTCAAAGATCTTGACACATATGATGCTCATGTAAGGTCAAAATATGTCTTTTACTTTCAAAAATCCAGTAAAAAGCATTCCGTAAACTAAATTTTCTATTCCCAGCCCATTATTTGTCTCTTTTTACTGCCAAATTGTGGGAGCATTACACACCAAAATCTCTACAGTATTCATAAACTCTCTAAAGCTTCTCCACGATATGTTTGCTCTTAACTGAGGCCAATCTTACGAGCTTGACGAGTCATCAAGTCAAAGACCTTGACACATATAATGCTCATGTAAGAACAAAATATGTCTCTTACTTTCAAAAATTCCGTAAAAAGCAGTCCGTAAAACAAATTTCCTATTCCCAGCCCATTATTTGTCTCTTTTTACTACCAAATTGTGGGAGCATTACACACAAAATCTCTACAATTCTCTAAAACTTCTCCACGATATGTTTGCTCTTAACTGAGGCCAATCTTATCTAGGACTTAAGGATACTGAGGTCTTTGTGTCTGATTTTATTATGTTCAAGAGACGATGGACTCAATAAAGACGATCTCTCCTCTGGTCGTGGTGTTCTTCTTGCAATTCACAAACGCTTCCATCCAAGCTTTGTAAAAAAATCCCATTCATTTAATTTTTAATTTATATGTGCCAAAGTTTGTATCGCAAAGCGGTAACTATTCATTATCTGCTGTTACATTCGCTCTGCAACCAGTGAATGATTATCAGCTTGCAGTAGACGCAATTGATTCACTTTTTGATCTTATTGACCCATCTGACACAGTTATATATCTGGGGGACTTTAATCTTCCCAGCCTTCAATGGGTTCTGTCAGATGACGAGTGCCATTATTTCACTTCAAATTCTACATCTGAAAAAAAAATTTTCTTTACTAGCTGTCTTTTAGGCTCCGATCTTTAACAATTGAGCGGAATAACTAACAATATAGGTAGATAATTAGACCTTGTCTTTTCTTCAGATTCAGATAATTGTGCAGTCTCTGCGAGTAACCACCTACTTTCAACACTCGATCACTACCCTTTCTTACAACAATAATATCGAGCCATAACCGCGAAAAAGATGTAACCATCAAAACTAAAATTTCAATGGAGCAGATTTCTTTTAATTATTTTCGACTTAAGATATTAAGTAACGACAATTTTTTTACACAATCTTAACAAATAAATAATTAAATTATTATAATAACTTTTATTTTATAAAAATAAATTGTTGATAATGAAATAAGTTGTTAGTTTTGATAAGAAAACAAATTTTTGTAAATTGCTGGTTACATCTTTTTCGCGGTTATGGCTCGATATCATAAGCACACACTTTGAGCACGTGTATAGCTTCAACTTTCGGAAAACAGATTTTGTACAACTTGAGATCTTTATCAGTAGAATCGATTTCCAACATCTTTTCGTTAGTTTTCATGAAAATGTTGATAATTCTGTTTCTCTCTTCTATGACAAAATTTTCGACTGTTTCATACAATCTATCCCCTTTAACTTTTCATCTTCGCCTCCCTGGTACAAAAAGAAACTACGCTCACTTTGCAATCAAAGGAACAAACTGTGGCACACTTATTTAATTTCTCGTTCTTCTCTTGACCTCACAAATTATCTCCACGCCTATAACCTTTTTTCTGCACTCTGTGAACTCTACCCTTTCTTTTTCAGAGATTTCCTCAGACAATCCGGAAATAATTACAAAACTATTTGCAAATTTCTTCAGTCAGTGATTCATAAGTCATAACGATGAACTAGACTATGAATACTTTTCTTCACTATAGCTAACTGTTAGGTGTAAGGAACTGTGCTCTAACTTCACTGACTTCTATTTTGATACCAATATTACACTAGCTGATATCTTAGGAAAGTTGCATAATCTTAAAGATGATTATTTTTCTAGACCCGATGGGTTGCATGCTATTGTCATCAAAAAATTCGCAAACTTTTTGGCTCATCCCTTTTTGACTCTCTTTCAATTTTCTATTTCTAACTCAGTTTTTTCAAAGTTATGGAAGAATTCGTACATAATACTTGTACATAAAGAAGGACCAAGAAACGATATTTCTAACTACAGAGCTATTGCAAAACTGTCATGTTCTCACAAAATTTTTGAAAATATTATCTATGACATTCTCTTCTTCCATTGCAAATCTATCTTTCGTCCTAGTCAACATGGTTTCCTCGAGGGAAGATTGACTAGCAGCATCCTCACACAATTTGTTTCAAGCACTTTATGCTCGTTGGAAAGCGGTTTCGAAGTTGATCCAGTTTCCACCGACTTCAGTAAATCGTTTGACAAAATCTCATACACTATTATCTTTCTTAAGCTTAAAGCCTTTGGTTTTCCATCTCTGTTTATATCATGGATTAAATCTTATCTCGAAGAACGCAGTTATAATGTCAACTTTAGATTTTCCAATTCAAAATCTTTTACAGCTACCGCTGGTGTTTCACAAGGCAGTCGCCTTGGTCTTTTGTGTAATCCAATCTTTCTGTGTATGCTGATGATATGAAAATCTATCGGCGCATACAAACCAACGCCAAGTCTCGCAATCTTCAAGACAATCTGGTCAGCTTTTCCACTTGGCGAAAAAAAAAACATTCTGGAACTCAACTTCAATAAATGTAAAGCAAAAGCTATTACATTTTCTCGTAAGTGACTCTAACTTTCACAGAGAACTTATAACATACTCAGCAAGACAGTTCCCTCTTTAAACTATTTACGAGACAGGGTGATGTTAATTGTGACAAGAAACTTCGCTTTAGGTCGCATTTTGAAAATATTATTAGTAGAGCCAACTCAGCACTTGGTTTCGTGAAAAACTAGTTGCAAAATCTCTCAATTTTACTTATGTTAGACCCATCTTCGTTTATGCCGGCCAGGTTTGATTCCCCATCTACATCACCCATTCAATCCGAATCGAAGCCGTTTAACACAGATACATTCGTTTCGCTCTTCGTGGCCTTCCTGGTTCTTACAGTTTCAACTTACCTCCTATGCCGACCGCAAGAAGTTTGTTAACATGCAAACTCTTGCAAAACGAAGGTAGCTTCCCGATTTACTCTTCATTCATTAACTAGTATGCGGAAGTATTAACTGCCCAGAACTATTGCAATAAATATCTTTTAATACCAACCCACGCAACCTTAAGTCTTTATCTCTCTTTCACCTTAACTTTCACCGCACCGACTATGGAAACACCGACTTCACGCACTTACTTATAACCACAATGCTTCGGATAACCAATAATTTTATCAGTGAATTCGATTTTCATCTGAGCAGACCACTACTCTGAAATATCCTCCAACGCCACTTCATCTCTCTCTCTAATGTATTATTCTAATTAAGATATGATACCATTGTAAATTAAGATACTTCCTTTTAATTATAAATTTAAGTTTTTATTTTAAGTATTTTAACTGTTTGTATTAGGTTCATCCAATAAATAAATAAAATACTCAATAAATGAAAATCGCCGAAAATGGAAGAATTGAACTTGGTTGACATGTTTTCGTCCAGGCCAAAATTGCCATTTTGACAATTTTGAGTTAATTGTTCCATCCCGGGTTTGTAATACTAAATTTTTCAAATCTGTAATCCGTCTTTGTCTATCATTCGTAGAAAATGAGATATTTCGTATCCTTTTTGCTCTATATCCCTTAAACCAGAAATTTTTGGTGACTACTTACTCCAAACGTCATTCAATGGTGTATAGAGCAAAAGTTCAGTACAAAATATTGTACTTGATTAAGAAAAACCACTTTGTGTACTTGATTAACATAGTGGTGCCTAGTAATTTTTTTTAACTAGTTATTTTGTGTTTTTCAATATTTTGATTAATAAACAAGTAAAGAAAGTCTAAAGTCGGTCTAGGCCGACTATTAAATACCCTAAACTCACTTTTCCAAAAAAAAAAATTTTTATTGTAAATGGGCGTGTCCGTGGGCGCATGAAGCCTATATTTTATATGCATTTAAATGTTGATGAAAACTTTACACATACCAAGTTTTATTACTGTAGCTCACAGTTAATGCCTTTATTGTGCTTTCGCTATGTGAGGTGGGTGAGTGAGTTCATGGACAGATTACTCCCAATTTTTTAACACACCTTAGTTTTGGTATAAAATACATACGTACCAAATTTAATTTCTCTATGACAAACATAACCTTATTTATTGAGTTGTATTGTTTGGGTTGTATGGGAGGTAGGCGTGTCCGGAGGCGGATGACGTCCATTTTTCAAAACCCTCTTTGTATTGTCATAAAAAACATATGTGCCAAATTTTAGCTCTTTAGGTTAAACACAGGCTTATTTATTGCGTTTTCAATTTTTGGGTTGTATGGGAGGTGGGCGTGTCCGTGAGCGGATGACGTCCATTTTTCGAAGACATTTTTGTGTTGATTCAAAACACATACACACAAAATTTTATTATTGTAGGTTAATTATGAGCTTATTTATGCAGTTTTCAATTTTTGCGTTGTATGGTAGGTAGGCGTGTCCGTAGGCGGATGATATTCATTGTTCTAAGCCATTTTTGTTTTTTCATAAAAAAAATTACTTCCTAAATTTAATCTCTGTAGGTTGCACAGGGGCTTATTTATTCCGTTTTCAATTTTTGGGTTGTATGGGAGGTGGACGTGTCCGTGAGCGGATGACATCCATTTTGCGAAGACATTTTTGTGTTAATACAAAACACATACACACCAAGTTTTATTGTTGTAGGTTAATTATAAGCTTATTTATTCAGTTTTCAATTTTAGCGTTGTATGGGAGGTAGGCGTGTCCGTGGGCGGATGATGTCAATTTTTCAAAACCATTTTCGTTTTGTCATAAAAAATACACGTGCCAAATTTTATCTCTGTAAGTTAAACAGAGGCTTATTTATTGCGTTTTAAATTTTTGAGTTGTATGGGAGGTAGGCGTAAGCGGATTCCAAAAATATTCAATAGTGCAGATTCTTGGGTTCATGTGACTATGTGTACCAAGTTTCATTCAATTATCTCAACTCCTTATTCTTATCCTGTGTATACGGACAACACACAGACGGCCAGACGGACGGACGGACATGGATTGCTCGACTCAGGTGGTGACGCTGATCAAGAATATATATACTCTTTTATACCGGACTCACTTCGTTCTATGCGTTACAAACGTTTGCACAAAGTTAATATACCCTGACCTTTCAGGTTTAGGGTATAATCATATCGGGTAAGGACCGAAAGGTTCATTGTATTAACTTTGAATTAAAAAAAGTACTTTATTTGTATGTTATATAAACCACTACAACGGAAGTTGAAGCACTTTCTCATCGATATATAATTCATGCGAAAACACTCAGGATTTTGGCCAAAGGAATTTTTGGGAAAAGTAGTAAAAGACAGGTTCATGGTACTAACTGGGAATGGCAAAAAAAACAAGATATCCGAAATACAAACATGGCATGATATGCATACCAATTGACAAATAATTGGAGCACCGTTCCAAGGATATATGACTCATTCATGCACAGTCAGGATTTTGGCCAAAGGAATTTTTGGGAAAAGTAGTAAAAGACAGGTTCATGCAACTAACTTGGAAAGGCAAAAAACCAAGTACCATACAAACCTGGCATGGTAGTGATTCATGGTATGGTTCAAAACAAAAGTCAAATGATCTCCACATCTATATAAAAATGTTTATCCAGATAATTGAAAACCATCACACACAAATTCTCAGAGGCAGGACATTCTTCCCAAATACAGAAAATGAATTGTGTACACGGTACCTTAAATCTACCTCTTACATTATTTTTTGACGTAGAATTACGTCTTACAGCGCGGTTTGTATGGGGTCGTTTTAACAGATTTTTTTGAAGGTCATGCAACGTTTTTGGCGAATACTTTAGGGTATACCTACAGCCTTTAATACTTATCGTTCAAAGATAATATATATACTTAAATATCAGATATATCCTACGCTGAATGAATATCTAATTTTGGATTTTGCCACTATTATATGAAAGTCAGAAAATAGTAAAATATAAGAAAAAAAATGCATGTTTTTATATAAGAAAATCAATCATCAGATGCTTATGTGCCTGCTGCTTTCTTTGTTTTTGTTTCGTTGTTATGGTTGTATTGTTTTAATTTTGCACGAACTGATAGGTTCGTATTCAGCTTCAGAATGATTCTATGGCCAATCGGATGCAGTGGGATTATCTGAGGTCACAGGTGGGTCATTGGCACATGTATGGGTTCCATGGAACATTTGGACAAAAATGGATGATTCTATGGCCAATCGGATGCAGTGGGATTATCTGAGGTCACAGGCGGGTCATTGGTACTTTGATGGGTTCTATGGAACATTTGGACCAAAATGGATGATTCTATGGCCAATCGGATGCAGTGGGATTATCTGAGGTCACAGGTGGGTCATTGGTACTTTGATGGGTTCCATGGAACATTTGGACCAAAATGGATGATTCTATGGCCAATCGGATGCAGTGGGATTATATGAGGTCACTGGTGGGTCATTCCCACATTTATGGGTTCCATGGAACATTTGGACCAAAATGGATGATTCTATGGCCAATCGGATGCAGTGGGATTATCTGAGGTCACAGGTGGGTCATTGGCACATTTATGGGTTTAATGGAACATTTGGACCAAAATGGATGATTCTATGGCCAATCGGATGCAGTGGGATTATCTGAGGTCATAGGCGGGTCATTGGTACTTTGATGGGTTCCATGGAACATTTGGACCAAAATGGATGATTCTATGGCCAATCGGATGCAGTGGGATTATCTGAGGTCACAGGCGGGTCATTGGTACTTTGATGGTTTCCATGGAACATTTGGACCAAAATGGATGATTCTATGGCCAATCGGATGCAGTGGGATTATCTGAGGTCACAGGTGGGTCATTGGCACATTTATGGGTTCCATGGAACATTTGGACCAAAATGGATGATTCTATGGCCAATCGGATGCAGTGGGATTATCTGAGGTCACAGGCGGGTCATTGGTACTTTGATGGGTTCCATGGAACATTTGGACCAAAATGGATGATTCTATGGCCAATCGGATGCAGTGGGATTATCTGAGGTCACAGGCGGGTCATTGGTACTTTGATGGTTTCCATGGAACATTTGGACCAAAATGGATGATTCTATGGCCAATCGGATGCAGTGGGATTATCTGAGGTCGCAGGTGGGTCATTGGCACATTTATGGGTTCCATGGAACATTTGGACCAAAATGGATGATTCTATGGCCAATCGGATGCAGTGGGATTATCTGAGGTCACAGGCGGGTCATTGGTACTTTGATGGGTTCCATGGAACATTTGGACCAAAATGGATGATTCTATGGCCAATCGGATGCAGTGGGATTATCTGAGGTCACAGGCGGGTCATTGGTACTTTGATGGTTTCCATGGAACATTTGGACCAAAATGGATGATTCTATGGCCAATCGGATGCAGTGGGATTATCTGAGGTCGCAGGTGGGTCATTGGCACATTTATGGGTTCCATGGAACATTTGGACCAAAATGGATGATTCTATGGCCAATCGGATGCAGTGGGATTATCTGAGGTCACTGGTGGGTCATTCCCACATTTATGGGTTCCATGGAACATTTGGACCAAAATGGATGATTCTATGGCCAATCGGATGCAGTGGGATTATCTGAGGTCACAGGTGGGTCATTGGCACATTTATGGGTTCCATGGAACATTTGGACCAAAATGGATGATTCTATGGCCAATCGGATGCAGTGGGATTATCTGAGGTCGCAGGTGGGTCATTGGCACATTTATGGGTTCCATGGAACATTTGGACCAAAATGGATGATTCTATGGCCAATCGGATGCAGTGGGATTATCTGAGGTCACTGGTGGGTCATTCCCACATTTATGGGTTCCATGGAACATTTGGACCAAAATGGATGATTCTATGGCCAATCGGATGCAGTGGGATTATCTGAGGTCACAGGTGGGTCATTGGTACTTTGATGGGTTCCATGGAACATTTGGACCAAAATGGATGATTCTATGGCCAATCGGATGCAGTGGGATTATCTGAGGTCACAGGCGGGTCATTGGTACTTTGATGGTTTCCATGGAACATTTGGACCAAAATGGATGATTCTATGGCCAATCGGATGCAGTGGGATTATCTGAGGTCACAGGTGGGTCATTGGCACATTTATGGGTTTAATGGAACATTTGGACCAAAATGGATGATTCTATGGCCAATCGGATGCAGTGGGATTATCTGAGGTCACAGGCGGGTCATGGGTACTTTGATGGGTTCCATGAAACATTTGGACCAAAATGGATGATTCTATGGCCAATCGGATGCAGTGGGATTATCTGAGGTCACAGGTGGGTCATTGGCACATATATGGATTCCATGGAACATTTGGACCAAAATGGATGATTCTATAGCCAATCGGATGCAGTGGGATTATCTGAGGTCACAGGTGGGTCATTGGCACATTTATGGGTTCCATGGAACATTTGGACCAAAATGGATGATTCTATGGACAATCGGATGCAGTGGGATTACCTGAGGTCACAGGTGGGCCATTGGCACATTTATGGGTTCCATGGAACGTTTGGACCAAAATGGATGATTCTATGACCAATCGGATGCAGTGGGATTATCTGAGGTCACAGGTGGGTCATTGGCACATTTATGGGTTCCATGGAACATTTGGACCAAAATGGATGATTCTATAGCCAATCGGATGCAGTGGGATTATCTGAGGTCACAGGTGGGTCATTGGCACATTTATGGGTTCCATGGAACGTTTGGACCAAAATGGATGATTCTATGACCAATCGGATGCAGTGGGATTATCTGAGGTCACAGGCGGGTCATTGGTAGGTACTATAATGGGTTCCATGGAACATTTGGACCAAACTGGATGATTCTATGGCCAATCGGATGCAGTGGGATTATCTGAAGTCACAGGTGAGTCATTGGCACTTAAATAGTTCCGATGGAACTTTTTGACCAAAATGGATGATTCTATGGCCAATCGTATGCAGTGGGATTTTCTGAGGTCACAAGTGGGTCATTGGCACTTTCACGTGAATACGAACTTCACGTGTTGTTCGTGAATAAAAGACACGTGTAGTTGAGTTTTGTGTTTTTACTTGATTTTTTTAAAAACACGTGAACACGTGCTTACGTGAGTAAGCAAGTTCTAGTTCGTATTGGTAGCATTGTTAGCATTGGTTCGCATTGGGTGTATTTATGCACTTCTGTTCTAGTTTATTAAGTGCTCTATTTTGAAACCAGAGGTCATGAATCTCTTTTCAACTCAGTCAATGAACTCGAACTGTTAACTTTAACGAAATGGGTCTGTGATCCGGTTAGATTTAACTCTTATGAAAAAAAAACGAGTTGGATCATATTTCGTTTTATGCTTTTACCCAATAGATGGCGTAAAATTTTAATTTTTGTTTTTATGTGTTTAATTTTTATACAGTGTAGTTCGCAAACTATACATCGAACGGAGAGGAAAGGGTAGCTCGCAAACTAAATATCGGACGAGAGTGGCACTAATTGAAAAGGCATGTGCTCAGCGTGAAATATAGTTACCATACAATTTTTAAAAATCGGGATTTTAATTTTAATTTGAAATTAGTAGTTAAACTGACTGTACCTCGCAAACTAAATATATATCGGGCAGAGACGAAAGTGGCACCAATGGAAAGTGCATTTGCTTCGCCTTCTTTTCAACTAAGTCAATGAACTCAACCTATCAAACTTAACGAAATGATCGAAAAAATTTGAAATTTTGCTTGTTTCTTTTTGCTTGCTCATTTAATCATACTTACTTTTTAACTTTTTCTTTGTTTTGGTAAGTAGTCCATAATTGAGTGTTATTAATTAATTTGTTAATTTTTGTAAGATCAATAAAAATACGTGCAAAATGAACAAAACAATCATACCAAAGAGACAAAGTAGAAGAGGTTACAACTTAAACGGAATTCTACGTCTACGCTTACGATACTATCGAAACTGTGTCTTTTTTTTTTTTTTGCAATTCCTGTGGTTAGCATTTTTCGGGAAGCAAAAATTTAGTTTTTTAAACGCTCATATTTCCAGTCAAATTTCACACACTAAAATTGCACATGTTTCTCATGAGCACTTTTTTATTAGCTTTACCTCAGATCTCAAAAATTAATGAAATAGATGTACAATTTACATTATACATACAAATTCCATAATGCACACTGTAGAGTGCAAACAATGAGAAAATTCATGAAATCTTTAAATGAAATGCATAAAATCACTTGAGAATTTTACAAACATATTTAAAAATTTAAGCCAATATTTAATTAACATCGGTGGAAAAGAACAAAGTTTATTGACTTGTTTCAGGGCACGATTACGATTTCCGGGGCGCCGCGATTTGAAGATGTTTTCTGGTAGAGAACAACAAAAAAACATGATTCGCCGAACAAAAAATCGATAACTCTATTAGTTATCGAGTTATCGATTTTTTAAAAAAATTTTTTTGTTAAAAGATCTGTTCAAAAAAGCATCTATATCTTTGCCGTTACTCAATGGATCTTTAAGATTGATATGTCATTTCAAAGGTCATTAAATGACCTTTCAAATATATTTCTTATAAATATCATTGCTACATTATTTTTAATTTTATAAGCGAATTTATTCCAAAGTTGAATTTTTTAATAAAAAGAACCGTTATTTTCTAAAAAATTTACGTTATTGAGTTACTAAAAATATATTTTTTTTGAAAAGCTTACAGTTAGACCTTTTGTTTGACATATAAAAATATACATTTTTTATTTAATTTCACACTATATTACATAAAATTAAAATTTTCCAAGTGTTTTCTTTGTTAAAAAATCTGTTCACAAAATTTTCTATATCTTTGCCAATATCCAATGAATCTTAAAGATTGACATGCTATTCGAAAGGTAATTAAATGCCTTTTCAACGATATATAATACAAAAATATAATTTCAAAAATGTTTTTAAATTTATAAGCGAATATATATCAGATTTGAATTTTTTAATTAAAAGAACCGTTTTTTCTGCAAAATTTTCGTTTTTAAGGTACTAAAAATATATACTTTTTGATTAGCTGAAAGTTTTACCTTTTTTTCGATAGATAAAAATATTTATATTTTTTTATTAACTGATCGACCAAAAAATACAAATTTTTTTCACTGACTCGAAAATCCCGTTAATTCATATAAATATTGTATTGTAATGGCGATATTCGTAAATATGGAGTAAGAAAGCAAAACATCTAAGGTAAATATGAGTGAAATAAGCAATTTTCCGTACAAGGGCAAATCATTTTATCATAAAAAACACGAGAAAAAGTCAAATAAATTATATATATTATATACCAAATGAAAGATAAATTTTCAAGCTTTAATAATTTACTCTTTATAATTCATAGTAATAACGGTAATTTTTGAGAAAATAACGGTTTTATGTAAGAAATTCTTTTTTTATTGCATAAAAATACCTATAAAATACAAAGTTCTCAACAAATTTCATTAATTTAAAATTTTTTTAAAAGCCTTATATATAACCTTTTAAATTTTACCTTAATCATTAATATCGGTTATATATTAAGAATAATATAGCCGGTTTTCTTCATAGACCTTATAGCAAAAAAAAAATTTTTAAAAATCGATAACTCGGAAACAAATCGATAACACAACATTTCCTTTGGCTATTCTTATTTTTATTAAGAGTACTCTTCGAATCCATCGTCAAATCGCGGCGCCCCGGAAATCGTAATCTCCCCTGTTTCAGACTTCAGTTAAAACTTACCTGTTCTTTACTACTGAGCAATGGAGCCGCTTCAACTTCATGAAACCAAACGCACTGCGGCGATTCGGCACGCTCTTCCTTTACTCTGCATTCAGTGACATTGTCAGGTGCATCTGTTTCCTCAGCTGCCTTTGATACATCGTCGCATTGACCCTCAGCATTGTCCGCACAGCCAACAACTCCCAGAGGAGTCTCGACAGACATTGGCTCTACCTTCGGAGCAAATAGCAATGCCTTTATCAACACAATGTTCTCCTCATCTACGGTGGCGTCACCGTGTTGGGTTTGAGCATGGCGGTAGCTTTTTGTTGGCAACATTTTCGGTAGCGGCTTCGACGAGATTCTGGTATTATTTTTATACACACTGGGTTGGATGGTATCAATAGTGCTTGGCTTGCCGAAGTACGATTTAATTGAACGCTGCAATTATCATAAACAAGTTCATACAAATTGTTATTGAATGCTATTCAAAAATAAAATATAAACAAATGCAGCACGTGTCGGTGTCTTTTTGTTTTTGTTTGTTTTGTTATTGATTACTTGTGTCCGTGGAGCACCTTTAAGTTGGTTTTTTTAGGCACAAACGAACTGTATTATTTTAAGCTACGTACGAGATAGTTTAAGGTTTGCTTCAGAAACTTCATGTAGCAGTTTTAACGCTTTATTTCAATTGGAAATTCACTTGGAAAACGCGGAAAACTACAACGAAAAGTAAACAACTTTAAACAACAATTACGGCGCAGAGCGGCTAGCAACTTTGACAATTACTGAGAGAGAGCAAGAAATTTGACATTCGCTTGCAGAAAACATCTGTTGTCGGTAATGCAGTGCTGATACTGCACGGTGGGGAGAAGCACTTAAAATATTGAACATTAACTATTATAATTATGAAACAATTTTAACGACATGATGATTTGATTTGAAATTTTTCTTTATTACCCGCGGTCCACACTGTGAATAAATTATTTTAAACCATCTGTCAAATTCCATTTCTTTCTATAAATATTGCAACCAATATATTTGCTACTGCCACTGCCACTGCCACTGCTACATTGTAATTCAGCTAATTGACTTAGGTCAGCGTATAACAATTCAGTGACTACGCTATCTGGGTCGTGTCTATGATTAAGCTCCAACGGAAAAGGTGTTTGAGATGAAAGCCGAAGGCCATCAAAGAAGAAGAAAACCATGTTTTCGATTGATTAACCAGGCGGAGGATACCCTACCACGCTTGGTGTTATAAATTGGAGAAGGCATGTATAAAGCAGAGGCGCCTGGTGAGAGCTGATGAAGTCGGCCGTTACCCCACCACGGTTTGTCATTGCCACGTAAATAAGTAAAGAAGAGCAGCGAAAACATTGACCACTTCCAAATGCACTGAAAAAATCCACGATTTCTTTGGACAATTCGAAAGTGAAACTGCCGGAGATAGCTACAGCCGAAGGCATATCAAGTGGGTCGGTGGTTTCAAGTTTACATGAATATTTGGGTATAATAAAACTGACTGCAAGATGGGTCAGTTCGTTAACAATTAATCAAAAACTTGAACGTGTTCGCAGTTAAAAAAAATAGTGACTATAGATGAAATATAGATGCACCACTATAAGAAGAAGTGGACAAAAAATAGGTCACATTGGAAACTGAAGCGTATTTCAGAGATGCTGACAAATCTTACTCGTACTATTCAAAGGGCATCGCAATGTTAGGAAATCGGAGAAAAACATGTATCAAGCTGAAAGGAGACTTTGTAGAAAAATAAACAAATATTTTAACAAAAATCGTGTGTTTTTTTTATAAGCCGGCAGCATCTTTAACGCCCTAATAACTAATCAGAAAAGGCTGATTTACTAATAACTAATCAGCCTTAGTAACTAATCAGCCCTGTTTTCAAAAAAATCCAGCTTACGATATTTTTGAAAAAAAAACTATTTTATGGTCTATATTGAAAACTTTAATCCCACTGAAATTTTGTGTATCACAGATTTATACAAAATAACTTCATAAACCAAAATCTCTTTCCCACCAAATGCCACAAAATATTCGCTCATGTGGTTCCATTAAGACGTGTGGTACTTTGATTTTGAATAAAACTTAAATGGTTCGGAATTTTTTCAAAAATTTGCAGTAGGGCTCTACGAAATGGCCCGAATCACTGATGTACATTGCTGATTAAGAAATTGCTTTTCAAGTCTGGAATCGTCTTTAGATTTCACATATCGACTTTATCCTGCGTGCAACTTCACAGAAAAAGTCTAACGGTGTCAAATCGCATGGTCTGGGCGGCTAATTCACATCACTGCGACGAGAAATTACATGGTTCGGGAATTTGCAAGGCAAAAATTCAAAATTGAGACGAGTTGTGTTGTGTGGCGCCATTCTCTTGAAACTACATAGCGTTCAGACCGTGAGCTTCAACCTCCTTCACAAAATAGTCATCCAACATAGTGTGGTACCGCTCAGAGTTGACATTTTCGGTGTTTCTGTCCTCATCTTCGGAAAAAAATGACCCGATGATGCCTCCGACCCATAAACCGCACCAAACAGTGACTTGCGATTAATGCATTGACTTATCCAAGATCACTTGTGGATTTTTCGAGCCCCAGATAGAGCACTTTTGCTTTTTAACATAGCCGCCGAAGTGGAGTATCGTCCCAAAAGATGATTTTTAGGAAATAATCATCATCTTCAGAAATCATTTGCACGTTCCAATCAGCGATTGTGCATGGTCACGAGGCAACTGCTGCTGCGTATGTTGGACTTTATATACGTGTAACTTCGAACCTAAGAGCAAATTCGATGCATGGAGGTCACGGCAATGGCCGATTGTTGCGATCGACGGCGAGTAGGCATTTTTGGGGACTCGACGATACTTACTACTTCTTGCTCTTCGAAAGAGCACACCAACGATAAGCAAGACACGAGAAGCACTATTTTATTCCATACAAAAATCTATTGTTAACCGTGACTTATATATAGTTTGTGTGCTTTTCGTAATTCAGCAAGATGTGATAACACTTACGGCAGTAATATTCCGACCCTTTTTATGGTGAATCGATCGTAGCGTTTGATCCATCGGATTGGAATATAAGATCCGAAATTCGACGATTTCAATGCGTTGGTTTTTAGTGTTGCGATCCATAACGAAAATCCTCTACTGTCACATTGACAAAAAACAAATAAAAAAAAAATAAATTCAAAGGATTTTGACCGAGCTTCTTATGGTCAATTGTGTTGTGTTTTTTATTAAATGTTTGCACACAATTGACCGAGAACTGGACCTACATGTTTTATGCCGACTCCGAACGGCTAAAGTTAATGTTCTCAAGAAGCTTTACATGGCATTATTTACTCTCTGAGATTTGCCATTGTCTGCAGAGAGATGGTGACCGATCAGAAAAATTTTTTAGTGAAAAAAACTTTTCGCCGGGGCTGGGGATCGAACCCGGGCTCCGAGCATGCTAAGCCACACACTTAACCTGCATGCCACGATCTCCTGCATCACTGTCACATTGACAATGGCACAAAATATGGCGGATACAAGGTTCGATAATCCAGATTTGAATCGATAACAAAGCATCACATCTACAATTGGAATGCCCTTTATTTTGAAGAGCTTTCACCGACTCTTTTAAGTCAAACATTGACGGACAATTTACGAAATTAATGAAATTCATCATTTTAGAACTTCGTACTGTGAAATGTTTGGTAACCATTTTCAATTTTAAAAACTCGTATCTTTTACTATCTAATGGCAACCTTTTTATTAAATAACGGTACCTTTCCATATTTTTGACAAGTTAAACGGAAACACAAGGTCGAGACCATGACAGAATAATAAGGTAGGCTCATATTTTTACGGCTGCTCAAATGTCTAATTTTACACCAACAAAGCTGTGAGGTGCTATAAACGTCAAGCGAAAAGGCAACAACAACAATAAGAAAACTTAAATTCGAACAGCTGAGTTTTGACATCTAGCTCACTTTCTCTCCAATATGCGCCTACCTTGTTATTCTATCATGGTCTCGACCACTCTCTTCTTATTGTTGTTGTTGCCTTTTCGCTTGACGTTTATAGCACCTCACAGCTTTGTTGGTGTAAAATTAGACATTTGAGCAGCCGTAAAAATATGAGCCTACCTTATTATTCTGTCATGGTCGAGACCGAAAAATTGTTCATTTATTGAAATCTGGAAATGCTTTGGTGATGCTTTCGTTGCAATCAAGTCGGTGTACTAAGACGAATCAATGGTATAATAAAGGTCCCGGATTATAATATTATTTCGGAAGACTCAAATTTAGATAGTTTGTTTAAATTTGAGGCGGCAAAGGGGCAGCATAATGTCTTCATGGAAGATAACCATCGACAGCACTCTCTTAAACTTCTAGATTGATCCACGCAGCCTCCTGATATGAACCCTTTTTTAACATTTTTCGGTCATTATAAACAAAAAAATATTCTCAGCAAAATTCTACAAAGAAAATAGATGAACATTTGGAACGAGGCTTACAAACGAGAGAACAAATTAGTCCCGACACCTGGGAAATTATTGTAAAAAATGTGCTGAACAGAATGAAAGTCCCAAAAAATGAGGTGGTCACACGAAATTCTAATTGACGGAAAACATGAGCTAAAATTACTCAATAACCAAAAGCTCCTTGGCCACAAAACCGCAAAATTCCTGATTTAAAAAAAAAATACCGCACAATTTTGATCGTATAACTCGAAACATGTTGATTCTACTGAAATTTTACATTTCAACAAAAGACGATACTATATGAATCCTGCAAATACAGCACACTAGGGTAATGTGCAGCGATGAAGTGTAAACGAAAAAAAAGTTTTGTGGTTACTAAAGCATCAATTCTAGACCTTTGAAATATTTGTAAATTTAAGCTTTTAAAATAAAAACGACCAGTCCTCAGATCATAAATTCTTTATCTGAAACAAAACATTAAAACAAAATTATTTCTGAATTGACAATGACAACTGCATTCACTGAATCTTTTCCGCATCCTAACAACGGAGATAAAATAGAACAAAAACTTGTTTAACGTAAGTCCTACAAAAACAATAAAATATTAATGAAGTCAATTAAAAGCAGGAAGACGGGAACCTTTATTATATGCAACTCCGACGGGAAGTTAATATGAGACAGCAACACACAACGAAGCGCAATTAAAAGGTGGTAACAAAAGTACAAAAGAAAGCTTACATTAGCTCAAACAGCAATGGTTGGCTGCTAAGGCTGACGGGCCATGCTTATAAATGTGTAAAGAAGAATTAAAAAGCATTTATATAGAGTTCATTGCCCATTATTATAGTTTGAGAAATTTCAATAGAAAATTCTAGAACACATTATTTTTTATTAAATTTTTACATAAATATGTAGTTGTTTTAAACCTACGCCAGTTATTTGTATAGCAGTTTAGAATTTTTTTGTATTTTATTTAGTCTTAAGTGTCTATATAAAAAATCTTACACAAAAAGATAATTATCCTTACTTTCGATTCTTATTGCCCTGCGCTAGAGGACGATTTGCTTGCGATGGTGGTCTTGAGCCGGCATTACCACCACCTAAGCCGCCACCTTGATTGCGATTGCCAAAGTTGTTGCGGTTACCGCCTGGACGTCCACGCTGATTCTGATTTTGACCGCCGCCTTGCCCACCACCTCCGCCGAGACGATTTTTATTCATTTCAGCACGGTTGCGTGACTTTGCCTGTGCATCTTCCTTAACCATGTCAATGACTTCGTCGGGTATGCGCAGATATTTAATGGTGCTGCCGCGTATATAACATTCGGGCATGCGCCAGAAACGGTCACCATCCTAATCAAAAAGTTTAAGATATTTATTATCAATTTAAAAAGAGCACTAAAGCCTCTGGAGCCAACTCACTTTGGAGGTGCAGATAACGTCACGCAAGTTAATGTTCATCCATGAATCACAGCTAACCAGATGGCCGTTATAAGTCTCGCCGTTCTTAAGCTCCACCAACTATAATAAGAAAAATATATTTATTTTAGTTAATAAATCAGAAATAAGGGCATGGAAAATTGTTTGGATTTAGCCGGCTTCAAGACTGAATTCAATTTGCACTTACCATGGGATGGCTCTGCGCTGTCTTAAGCAGTGAAAGCGGCAACTGTAAGCAGAAAATAATGTCTTATATATATATAAAATGCACTCTATTTAACTCTAATTTACCATTTTATTTTATTTGTCTATCAGTAGAATTCGCGCAATAAACAAATGCTTTCAATCAATAATTTGATAACGTGAAACAGCTGTTTACGGTGTGAAGATAGCAACATTGCAAAAAATAATACAGGATGGTTCAGTCACAATAAAATAAATATTGTTTTGAAAATGTAAACTAAGGTATGTGCCAAGCTCACGTTTTTAATTTCATTGTGTGTTTTTTTATTCATTTGAGGTTTTTACAATTTCTGGTGTTTAATTTATGGTATTTTGTAATTTTTCGTTTATTTATCGAAACAAAATATTCATTAATGGTATTCAGGCAATGCCTAAAAGGTGCCGAATATGTCAAAAATCGGAAAAATCGTATACGCCGTATATGAACTATCAAAATTTGTATGGAATTTGATATACGGCAAAGTTCCCAGTTTTCCACACGATTTTGATGCGTTCGAAAACTTTCGGCAAAGAGTTGTTGCCACCTTCCAAATATTTTACAATATTTGTTATAAACTAAAAACTTCTTACTCAACTTTCAAATTGAGGCACGATAACGATTTCCTGGGCGCGGCGATTTGAAAGTGTTTTTTGTTTAAAACAACAAAAAAATAGGTTTAGTCGAACAAAATATCGATATCTCATCTAGTTATCGACTTTTTAAAATTGTTAACTTGTTACAAGATCTGTTGAAATACACATCTATATCTTTTCCAATATCCAATAAATTTTATCTATCACGTTGTTGGAAAGACAGTTAAATCATCTGTTAGAAAAATACAAATAAAGTTCATTTTGGAAATATGTACAATTTTTTAAGAGATTTTATATTATATTTTCTTTTTACTACTGATAAAACCGTTATTTTCTCAAAAATTTGCAAGATTAATGTGTTTAAAATCTACTTTATTTTTAAAGCCTGAAACCTTAAATTTCATTTGATATCCAATAGTTTAAAGTTTTTTTTTTAAATAAATACTATAATCGATTTATTTGTTAAATATAATGTAAACAAAACTATTTTTGGAATAACTACACTTAAGGTGACAAACCCAAATATTTCTTTTCATATTTTTGTTATATGCATTTGAAAAAAAAAATTTGTAGGATATAAAATTCATGACATTGTGAAAAAATTACCTTTTCAAGCTTGTTTGTATCATTTCGTTCAAGGAAAAATCACGTTTATCTAAATATAATTATTATTTCAATAGGGTATTAATAACATAAATCTAATAAAAATCTTCAATAGAAATCTTCGCATTCTTTTTCTTCATTTTCTTCTTCGAAGGATTCTATCTTCTCCTGGATGGTTAAAATTCGCTGACGTTTGTCGAGAACAACATGCTGCAAATTAACACAACAAATGCATTTTTTGGAAAATGGTCGCATAAACAACAATTGACCGTGACAACATTTGCATTTATTAATGGTATGAGCGAAGATCAACTATTTTATTAAATAAAATGGAAGCCCTTGACCAAAAATAATCAACTTAAAGTTGCGAATTTTTTTTCATTGGTTGGAAAATCCTATAGATTCACATAAATATTACAGCTAAAATGTTTCATTAAGGACAATAGCTTATTGTAATGGTAATATAAGGAAATATGGAATAAGAAAACAGAAACAACTAATGTAAATATGCTTGATAGAATAACATTCCGTACAAGGGAAAATCAGTTCATTATAAAAAAACATCATAACAAAATAAAAAGGTTATATATATTATATACCAAATGAAAGATACACTTTTAGGCTTCTATAATTTACTTTCTATAATTATAGTAATAACGGCAGTTTTTGAGAAAATAACTTTTAATTGTAAGCAATTATTTTACTTTTACATTCAAACAGATATAAAATATGAACGGATTTAAGTGATAATACATTTTTTTTTAAAAGCTTATTATAATATCTTCAAAATAGTATTATTACCATTAATATCGGTTTAATAATAAGAAAAATATAGCCTTTTTTCTAAGAAGATCTTATAAAAATGACATTATTTTAAAAATCGATAACTCGAATACTAATCGATAAATCGATTTGTCCTTCAACAATTCTTATTTATATTTAAAGTACTTCACGAATTCATTGTCAGATCGTGGCGCCCAGGAAATCGTAATCCCCCTCAATTTGAGAATCCTTTTAAACAACAAATTGCATGTTGTCAGTTGTCGAATAATACAATTATTTATCTGGAATTTTTTGTCTTCATCGTAGTTATGAAACCATTTATTTATTTGTTTAATTATTTAGTTTTTAGCTAATTTATTATATCAAAGTGGCCACTTTTGTAATATAACTTAAAGAACAGCTGATTGAAATACGGCACAAAGCAAAATATACAAAAAAGGTACCTCACGCAAAAACAGCGAATATATTCCGATATACGGCATCGGAAAATATTCGGCATTGCATGAATACCATTATTGATTGGTTTTTTATTTCCTATTGAAAAAACTGTCAACAAATATCTGGCGATAATATGACTTTTATCATTTTAATAATTAATTAAAAACTTATCTTAAACTACATCTCTAGTTCCTTTGCATCACATGTACGTATTTAACAGAATATTTAAAAAAATGTATTTACTATGCGAGCCATACACAATACAATCCAATTGCTAATTGAGTCTTTCAATTCAATTGACCCTCGGCCACACACTGTATAAACTGAATTGAAAGATTTTCCTTCAACTGCCAAACATTAAGAAAAAAAATTTTTCTTTTTGCGAAATATTTTATTGGTTATTAAAAAATTACACAAAAATTTCTATTGTAATAGAAATAATGAAAAATATTCATGCTGGATATTCCTGAAGAATTAAGAAAATATCTCTCAAGTGGAGATTCCTTGGAATCAATGTAATTTTTATCTTTACTATTTAAAATCAAACGAATTTATAGGCAATTGTAAACAAACTCAATGCTTTTTTTAACATATGTATGTTGACAGCTAATCAAAAGATTTGACCATACACAATACAATCGAATTGAACGATTTATGAGGCAACTTCCAAAAATCAAAATCTTTTGATTTTTCATCAACCAACTCGACAACTGCCAAACTGATCAATTGATAAAGCCATACACGCTTTGATTTGAGCAACAACTGACTCAGTTGACGATTAGATTGTATTGTGCATGGCTCACATTATATGTTGATCTAAAAATTCCGTCTTAATTGTTAAATTTCGTGCATTTATTGGCAAGAATTCACAGAAAACACAAAGTCAATGTCTGACTGCTATTGTCACACACACTAAAGCTGGTTCTACAGGATATGACATTGTCTGAAGATATGTCAAAAAATTCGTCCCAAAACAGAATCTTGTGACAATGTCTTGAGATTTTTTTGACACATTCAATTTTAGAATTGTTTCTATTTTCGTAAGAGTTTCCGTGTGACACAAGGTTGATTTTAAATAAAAACGAAGTGAGATGTTTTTTGTAACATATTTGGATATTAATTTTTCAGCGCAGAAAATATTTTTGTTAAATATGGCGAAAAAATGCATTAAAGTAAGTTTTATAATAAAATCTTTGATAATTTACATATATCAATAATGTAAAAAATATTTTATTTATTTCAGTTTGCATGGCCTGAGCCCATTTCATATTTCATCAAGATTTTATAAACAATGCTCGCTGTTGCTTGATTCATGAAAAGCAAATACACTCATACATTTGCATGAAAAAGCTTATATATTTATATATGAACATGGCTAGACAAACTGATCTGGTGCGGACACAAGGGTTAAAAAAGCAAGAGAATAGAATAGAGATGGTGCCCAAGTAGTGAGGAAAATTCCACTTCCTTTCAAATTCTGCCGCAATATTTTCCCATTCTGCTTCACTTTGAGGCACCTTTGAAAAAACGAACTTGATTAATATTAATTTTCTTTCTTTTTAATAGCATTATTTAAAATAATTATGTTAGAAATTGCCAATGCGCATGTTTCTGAGTCAATTTTTAAAATTTTGTTTTTAGCAGAAACAGAATTTGTTTTCATTTTTGTCATAAAGAAAATACGTTCGTGTGAAGTATTTGAAAGCAAATTCAAAAATTCTTTTCACATAAGACAACATTTTGCAGTCACACGAAAATTTGTCTTAAGACAGTGTCATGTCGCGTAGAACTAGCTTAAGAAAAAATAATTTGCAGATAACATTTCAAATAAAGAATTAATAAAAGTTTTGATAACGTTGATATCTACAATTTAAATGGTAGGTTTTATCTGCATTTTGTTTTGATATAATAAAATAGAAGTAAAACATGTTGAAACATGTAAACGATTATAAATTAATACCAATTAATTAATTACTTGTTCGAATATATATTCAAATTTACTTGAGATGTAAGAACAATTACGAGGAAACAACTTATTTCAATATCAGTTTTCACCGAAATTCCATATCGACGCACCTTTGTTCTTTGTGAAGAAATTACTAAAAGGAGTTTTAAAAGGAGGTCTTGTAGCTTTTCTCTATACAAATGCCACTCCTCGAAAACAGCAACTAAAAATAACTTATGGATCGTTCATGCTGGAGGAAAAAGTAGCTTTTACAAAAAGGAATTAAGCTTAACATAAAAATCATATATCTCCCCACAAATAACACTGGAAAAATCAACATAAAGCAATTTTTTTGCTTGATTGTGCAACTGTGAGTATCACAATCAAAATGAACGTGGAATAATTCTACTTTAGACCTAAGTCCAAATTCAGTTAAAATATAAGTAGAGTTTTTGTGTCGAAACAAGTGCTATGAATGCTTACACTCTCAAAAAAAATTGTTAATTCTAACAAGAAAACGACAATAATATTGGTTAAAATAGCATTAACAATAGCAATTGTTGAATTCTGGTTAGAAGTAACAATCGAAATTGTACATTCATTTATGAATGTAAAAATGTCAAAAATGTTTAAACTTCAAAAATGAAGTGTCACAAATCAACTGTCAAAAATCAAACGTCAAAAATTAAACGTCAAAAATTAAACGTCAAAAATTTTATGACAAAAATTAAACGTCAAAATTTAAACGTCAAAAAATTTAAATTTTTCTGGAAAAAAGCTTTGCATTTAAAATACGAATTTTATTTGATTATATTTCACAATTATTTTTAAATTAAATAAATAAATTAAATTTATTAACAATTGAAATTGTTGAATTTTAACAATAATTTTGGGAGAATGTATTTGTGTAAGCGAGCTAAGTTTGGAAGCAAAGCAAATTTGCATATCTTTAAGAGGAAGTTTAGTTGACGTTGCTTAATAGTGAATACTCGCTAAAAAATCATGGAGAAATCACAGATTCTGATGAGTGATTTTTTTAAACTTTGTTGAATTTGATCTCCTTAACCATAATAGAGTGGCACTTTTATCGGCAACGGACTTAGGTGGCCCAAGTTAAGGCTGTCAATCCCGGAATCCCAACAATTTTCAGTCCTGAAAATCCCGGGATCGAAGCAAATAAATCCCGGGATCTCGATATTGTTTATACATTTATTTCTTTAAAAGAAGAACCCTATGATCAGATGTTAAATTTAAAAAATTAAAAACAGCGAATTTTTTTAAGTAACAAATTTGTTTCCAATTTATTAACTATATATAATTTGCTGACATATACATATCTGTGTTTAAAATTGTTCTTCATAAAACTAAAGCCAAAAATAAAACTTGAGTATGATTTTATTTTTTGACTACGGCCGATGGCGGAGATTGTTTCATTTTCGAAAGTTTTTCTTAAATGTTGAAAACTAATTTATAGACATGAATGTAGACTAACAGTCTTTTGTGTGCATTGTACTAGTTTAAAACAAAATTGACCAACGATCAACACAACACTTAAAGTTATTGTTTTTTATATTGATCTCGTCATATTTTTTAAACATATCGTCATGTGAAATAAAAAAAGCCGTAAATTAATAAAAAATCAAAATCGACTTTATGTTTGATTATGATGCACCATATCAAAATACATGTTCCTGTAAAATTTAACTCTCGTACAACTAAAAACTACGACTTTATTATCGAAGTTCTAAAAGTACAGGAATAGTTTTTTCAAAATTAGTAAGTTTTTGCTTCTCCTAAAATTTTAAATATGTTACTTAACGTTTTTTTTATTATTATTATGATTAATAATATGACATGTGCAGTTGAATTTGTTTTCTTTACTGAATAAAAAAAAAAATATATATAATAAAGATATAAAAATAATGAATTGGAATAGAAAAAATTAAAATTAATGGGTTTTATTGGAAAACATAGTAAAACGAAAATCCCGAAAAATACCGACATTGGTATTTCAATCCCGACAGTCCCGGGATTGCCAAAAGCGTTCGGGATTGACATCCTTAGTCCAAATACTTGTTATCCAACTCAAAAAAAAAGGAAAAGAGGTGTGAGCCTTAAAGTTTAAAAGCCAAACCTATTTTATATCCAGCTTGAGTGCAATCTGAAAAAGCAACTCCGAAAAAGAAGAAGATGCTCTATTTTGTGTGCGTGAACGTAGTATAACGAACACATACATTATTGATGCCAAATGATTAGGGGTATTCACGATGTGGTGTAGTTTTGATAAATGCTTACAAAATTTAATATATTTACAACACATTGTGAACAAACCTTCACTTTAGTCTGGGAAGTTCATCATTTACGCTGCAGCTACACGTTCAAGAAATTGCTTTCAAGTTGATCACACATAGCGCTTGTCAAAATTCTTTCGAATTGATAGCTGTGACGTAGGCTGTGCGCAACTTGATAGTCAATTTTATTTTCAAGATGCCATCGTCAAGGCAACAACTCAAATTTCACAACAAAGCACGAGAATTTATTTACATACTGTGATCAGCTGTTTAACTTGACCGTCAAGTTGCCTCACAACTTGAAAGGAAAAATTGATATCAAGTTGGTTTTCAAGTTCGAAAAGTTTGAATGTGTTAGTAAAAAAGTGTGAATGTGTTGCAACTTGAAAGGCAACTTGAAAGAAAAATTGAACGTGTAGCCACCAAGTTAGCAGTACGAGAAAATAAAAGAATTGAAACGAAGCACTGAATAAAATTAACTTTTATTAAATAAACAAACAACCCAGCCAGTACCTTCATCCACGCTGAGTCAAAAAGTTTTTGCGATCAGTTGATCAAATATACAACGAAATTAACAAAGAATACAATAGGGTTTCGCCATTGTATTTTTGCTACAGTGTTGTATTTTGAGCACTGTACATTTTGTTAACAAGGGCACAATACAAGGGCAAATACACCACATCGTGAATACCCCTATTGACTTTGTAAATTCTACATAAGATCTAGCCTCAACTTTGACAGGATATAATTAAATGAATATCTGACTCACCCTCTGATTATTTCTACAATATTTTTGTATTATTCCGGAAAACTAAAATAAACACTTGTTTTTGCCAGTTTTTGCGCTTTTAAATTCTTTTAGTCTATTTAATGTACTACGTTTAAAAATGGATGTTGATGAAATCCAATTTATGGATGACATCAAGTCACTCGATGAAATCAAATCGTTGGATGATATAAAATCTCTGGATGATATTAAATCGCTGGATGAAATAAATTCCTTGGATGACATAAAGTCGTTGGATGAAATAAAGTCGCTGGATGAAAGTAAATCAATAGATGAACAGCTCGAATTGAAACAAGAACCTGATGATTCCATAACAGATCCACTACACCAATCTGAACAAGAACAACAGCTACAGCAGCAACAACAGCAACAACAACAGCAGCAGGAACAACAGCACCAACTGCTGACACCAGATATCGATGACGATGTAAAAATTGAATGTCGTCAGTGTGGTGTCTCCGGTGAGGTAGCAAACGCAAAGCTTATACAGTGCTCAACATGTTGTCAGCATTTTCATACCACTTGTGCGGGTGCCGGAGTACTCGTCGGCACCAACTGGAACTGTACGCAATGCCAGAGGAAATGCCAAATCTGTCATCAGCACACAGCAGAGATCGAAGGTGGACGCGCACTGAAGTGCGAAGAGTGTCAGAAACTGTATCATGCTACCTGCATGCGGCCCATGATGACTTCAATACCTAAGTTTGGCTGGAAATGCAATCAGTGCCGTGTTTGCTCGGATTGTGGCTCACGTACTCCAGGCGCCGGGGTTTCCTCGCGCTGGCATTGCCACTTTACGGTCTGTGACTCATGCTATCAACAGCGCAACAAAGGCTTCTCATGTCCCATTTGTCAGCGTGCTTACCGCGCCGCTGCCCATAAAGAAATGGTAAAGTGCAGTAGCTGTAATCGTTTCGTCCACAGCACCTGCGATGAGGCAGCAGATCTACAACAATATCATACTCGTAAAGAGAACAACCCGGACTACGATTATGTTTGTCCCGTATGCAAAGCCTTACCTCCAAAAATTGAGCCAATCGATGAGGCAAGTGATGGACAGGCATCTGGGGAAATAAATCAACAAGTATCTGCAACCGGCTCTAACGCTGAAACCAGCTTAGGGGCTATACCCAAAACGAATACCGGGGATTTTTCATTCGTGCCCAGAGTTAGCTCCGGTAAACCCGGTGATCTTTATAAACTAACTAAAAAGCGTCTAGGACGCGGCGGTAAGCTTATGCCTACTAAAAGCGGTAGTAATTCGTCGCAGTTAGGACGCAAAAGAGGTGCACCACGTGGCAAGGGTCGAAGTGTGCTCATGTTTACGGATAAAATGCAAAATACTGGAGAACGCAATAGCAAAGAACAGGATGCCTTTGTTGGTGCTGGCTCTACGGACAGCAAGCTTATATTCATCGATGCTAAGGATGAGTTTATGTTGATGAGCGACATATGTGTTATGTGCGGTGCAGTTGGCAAAGGTGAGGATGGAATTCTCATTGGTTGTACCCAATGTGGCCAATGTTATCATCCCTATTGTGTGAATATTAAGCTGAATAAGACCGTGCTAGAGAAAGGTTGGCGCTGTCTTGATTGCACCATCTGCGAGGGATGCGGACAAAAGAATGATGAGGCGCGTCTCATACTCTGCGATGAGTGCGATATTTCTTACCACATCTACTGCATTGATCCACCATTAGAAACTGTGCCGCATGGCAATTGGAAGTGCCACTGGTGCGCTGTATGTCAGGTCTGTGGCCGCACTAATCCAGGCAAGAATTCTGAGTGGATGAATGGCTTTACCGAATGTGGTCCGTGTGCTAGTGAGTTGCGTTGCTGCATCTGTTCGCAGGCCTATGTTGAGGATGAGCTGATGGTGGAGTGTGTTAATTGCGAACGCTGGCTCCATGGCAAATGCGACAGCATCAATACAAGCGAGGAGGCAGCAGCAAAAACTGAAAATGATGACTATCAGTGCCCACTGTGCAGACGCCAGGAAAGACTGGAAATGCCGCCACCCTCTGTAGCTCAGCAGGATGCAGCAACAGTAGCACAGAAAGCTGGTGGCAACTTACCTTCGGCTGCAGGTTCCTCCGGTCAACCAGATCATGCTGCAAAAGCCGAGCACTGGCTGGATGGTGTTTGCGTGAGCGAGCATGGCTTCCAGCTCATCAAGTCACTCAGCAATGAAATCAAGAGGAAGCGCAAAGTCCAGCAACGTACCACCAACGAGCCTCAGCAGCAGGATTTCGGCATTCAGGCCACAATTGAATCGGTTGTGGCTGCTGGAGGGGAGAACAATGGCAGTCAGAGTGATGCAGCGAGCACATCGCAACAGGATGCTTCAGGTGAGAACAAAACTGCTGCACCGGCTAACTACAAAGATGGCATGGTTTGGACCGCTGACCCCGACGTGCCGGCGCCAGAAGGTTTTTCCATCCTCAAAAATGACGCAGGCGTCAGTATTTTGCGTAAGAAACGTCAACGAAATCTGCAAAAGGTTGGCATTGGCGGTTTTACGGTGCGCAATCGTGCACCTAAGAAAGAGCCGCTGGTCGAATCCACAACAGCGTCCACAGACGTGGGTGCTGGCGCAACTGGAGCTCCAGTGGAGAAAAAGAAAAAAGTCACACGACCCAAAACCCGCAATAAAATGGCTGAAAACTTTCCACCTTATCTACAAGAGGCATTCTTTGGCAAAGATTTGCTATCATCTACGAAGAAAACATCTGAATGTTTTCTTTCAGATACAGAGACGAGCTCAACTGAGGATATACATCTGCTCGATTTTGGTCCTGACACAATTATAAAACTGGAGCCCTCACAGGAAATTATAGATCCGGATAAAAACACCATCAAATCAGAAGATATTAAAATTGAACCTAATTTGGGTCTGGCTGAAATTGAAGCTGATGCTGAGGAGCTACTTAATACAAGTCTGGCAGAAGAATTGCATCAGCAATACATGCAGAATATCTCTCAAGTTCCGGACTTTATAAAAACAGAATTGTTGGATATGCCGCAGACCAGTTCAGCGCCAGCAACTCATACCATCACAACAAATTCTGCTTCCACTTCGGCTAACAATAGTAAAACCGACAGTATGGAAATGTCATTTAGTGCAGCTGCGGAGGTTTCTGGTTTTGGTGAGGTGAATCAAGAAATAATGAATGCAGTGCAGCCATCACAAGCTGGGAGCTCAAATCTCAGCGATGATCCGAATGCAGGATTAACATAAGCGGCCTTGAATGAAATTTATCTCTAAGAAATATAAAGTTACAACTTAATCATCAGGTTATTAAAGTGCATGAATGGCATGTTCGATTATTGATGTATGAAGTTAACTCTATTTTGTTATTGTAACTATTGAAAATCTTAAAAAAGTTTGAAAAATATATATATTTTATGGGTATTATCAAAACGAACTGGGAATGACTTTTAATGGTAACAATGGACCAGAATATAATTTTCTGGCCCAGTGTTAATATGGTAACTATATTGAAGTTTAGACTTGATTCAAATTTTTAACATATTTATTTAGTTTAAGAATAATACGAATATAAGATCAAGTTATGACTACAAAAAAAATAAGCTTAAAAATTAATACACAGCTTTTTAATTTCAAATTCAACCTTTTTCGTTTCAAATTTATTCTTATCCAAATGAATTTCACCCGAACATTAAGCTTTTTTATAAAACCAACTTAATTCAAATGGTTTAAAAGTTTTTAACCGTTAACAGTTAAATTTAAAATGTTTTGTGGTCGATATTCAGTTAATTAGCGATATCGTGGCTGCTCACATGACGAATTTGTTGAACCTTCTTCATCGACTTTTTTGATGATGGATCGAACAGAACGAAGAGCATCTCTAAATTCAAAATTTCATAACGAAATCGAACAAAGCATTTCCAGGCAGTTGATTGGAATAGAGTACCTTCACTCTATTCCTCAATTGAAATTGTAAACTATAACGTATTTTTTCTGAAATTTCACTCATCTTTGCTTTGAAATAATTTAAATATGATGTAAAATATCAGTAAAATTATCACAAATAATCAGTTCATTTTTCTTCTATTAAGAGACAAAAAGAGTTGCCAGATGTAGCTTACCGTTTCAATGTTATGACACTTTGAAATCAAGCGAAATCGAAAACGCCGAATACTTTTTCCCCAACAAATATTAATATGCTAACACAAAACTTGAACTCCCTTTTTGTCAATTTATAGAAAACGCATTTTAAATGAAACTTATATAATTTGTACGGTACTGTTACAATGATAAGTCTGATGGAGGGGTTCTCATTTTTTTTGGGAAAAACCCCGCTCTCTGATATATATGAAATTTGGTTGGGAAAAAGCTCTTGAGTTGGTCGATTTTGAGTTTTTTCAAAAGTACAAATATCTTCTAAAATTTCTTTTATTTATTCATCAATTGTGAAATTTGTAAAAAAATTCGTTTTGAATTCAAAAAGTTTACTTTCCATGTCGATATCATGGCTGAATTTTCACGGTTTTCAATTCTTCTAATTATTTCTAAAAGTTCGTAAAATCTTCTTTCAAATTCTTCTGTGAAGCTCTAACCGAAAGTATTTTCAATGATTTTTATAAATATTCTAAGTTATTTAGCGAGTATTTCAACCAAATGCCAAGATAGAGAAAAATCTGTTTCAAATTTGAGAACATGAATTGGAAACCGATATCTTTATATTTAAATTATTTCTTTTAAAAAGAAACCACAAAATTTGAAGTTTTCTCAAAAATTTAGAGGTTAACATTATTTTTGTTGTAAAAAGAGAGAAACTAAAATTTGCATTTTTTATTTTCTTTCAGAGTCTATCTTTCAGAACAATTTAGGATTTATTTTGTCTTGAAATTAAATTAATAAACTTTTCCCCCCATTAAAAAATTAAGGTTACCCCTATGATTTTTTTATTTTCCAAGGAAATAACTTTCCTAATAGGCAATTAAGCCAGCGCTTAGTCAAACGAAGGCATGCATTGACTGCTTTACTTTTGAAAGCCTGCTTTTTTTTCTCCACAAAAGGCAGCACAACAAACTTTTTCCCCACAAAGACTGACTTTTCATATACTTCAGAACAACTTTTTCGTTTAAAGTTAGAATATATATCGCCTTCGATGGTCATTGTCGATATCGGTCATTGTGCGTGCGACTTTAGTAGAAAATGATGGTTTTTACAAGCTAACGACATCGAAAATTGTTGTTTGGGAATTCCACAGTAGGCCTCTTTAGACCAGGGAGAGCGGAAAGCTTGCAAAATTTTCCCATTTTATGTTAAATTGTAGCCTCGAACTAGTTTTCACCATTTCGCTTATTCTGCATATCTATATATTAAAACGCAATCGAAAAGCTTTGGGCACATATTTAAATTTTAAATCGAAAGGTATTTTTGAATAGAGTGCAGAATAATATTTTTATTCGAATAAAATGTAAAAATACCTTTATAGGATAGGAAGTGTACAATGACTTTAAGCATTGATTAAATTGTACAGATCATACATTTCTTGTTCTTCAACCATACAACTTCATGTTCTACCCAAGTAACATTGTTGGAGCTACTAGGTGTGAGTGCGTTCTAAAAATATTCTAAAGAAGTAACACATAAAACTAAAACTGTACTGAATCTTTTTTGCTGCAAGTTGCTTTTAATTCTAAATAAAATTCTCTATAGATGTTGTTTTTTGCATTTTTAGCTCTAAGGCCCGTTAACTGATCTCAAATTTAAACAAAGTTTAGCTTAAACAAAGTTTAAAATTCCTTAACCTCAGTTTAAATTTTAACGCCGATACCTCATCTCAAAAAAATCTAAGTTTAACTTGGTGAGGCAAGTTTAAATTTAAACACAGAAATTCTAGGTTTAAAAAATTTAAACTTAGATTTTGTCAAAAATTCTCTGAGAACATTGGAAATATTCTCAATCGTAAACAAAAAATAAAAAATAAAAAATCATACTTCAAAAAATCAAAACAATAAACAAAAAACAAACATATTTTAAGTTTTGAAAAAAAAAATATTCCAATGAGCCTGTTCTCACTCGCCTTACGTGAGTCGGCGAATCGGATTAATTTTGACGTCTACAGGCAAAGAGGGTTGTGGGAAGGTGGCATGTTACGTGAGGCAGAGTTTTTAAAAATTTTAAAACTTTTTGGACTCATTTTGACGTTCACTGCTTTGAAGTTTGATTGTTTGTCATATTTTTGTATATTTCTCTTGTTTTATGGCGCAAATAAATTTTTTTTTGCATTGGCAGTGTTTTTATTTTGTTATAGTTTTTTTTCTAACATAAAAACTGAAGAATTTCACGAAATCCGACAACAGAATCGATTGATTGCGCACTGACGTCAAAATAAGTCGGCCTTAAATAAGTCGGTAGTAAGAACACCTGACAGATGCCTTTTGTCAAAATAACGCCATTAGTCTGCATTTTTTGAGGCGAGTGAGAACAGGCTCAATGAAACTGACAATTTGCATTATTTTAGCAAAAATTTTTGAAATATTTTGATGTTCTACGTCAAAGTTGTAGAATTTTTACTACAGTGCCGCTCAAATATGTTTTTTAATTTCAGTTTAAATTTTTAAACAGAGTTTAAGTAGTTTAGTTTAGTTGAGTTTAAAATTTAAACTCTGTTTATGAAATCTGAGGTTAAGGAATTTAAACTTCGGAGATCAGTTAACGGGCCTAAAACTTTGTATTTAAAACCCTTAGATTCAGTATAAAATTTGCTTTAAAATGTGTTTTTTACTGCATTTTTAAAGCAAATAAATGTAAAATACTGTGAATTAAAGCATTCAATTTTTTAGCAGTAGCAAGTGATTTCAGAATCCAATAAAGAGCTTTTTTTTTAATAGATATTTTTATAGATATACTAGGTGGTACCCGGCGCGTTGCTGCCGTCCTAGTACAATGCCAGTTTAAGTTTGCCAATATAAGGTCATCTACAAATAGAAACTCCACTCCAATATAAAAAATTATCTTTTATGGGCGGAGCCACACTCCTTGCCTTATGCCCGTTCTAATTTTGAATATTTCCCACTAGTAACTCCAAATCGATTTTCTTTGATTTGTGATCCCTTGTACAATGCCCGTTATAGTTTATTAGTATCAGGCCACCACCAAATAGTAGCTTCATTCTGAGTAAAAATGTTCTGTGCCTTTTACTTCCATAGCTATTCTGAATTGAAAATTTGAATTGTATGGGTGGATCCTTGCCCCACTTTCCAATACGCGTGTCACTAATATAAATGAAAAACCTGGCCAATAAGTTTTTTCATACTGACTTACATTGTTATAAATGTAGTTTCAAATCTATTCAAAAATCAAAAAAATTAATTGTATGGGCGATGCCATTCCTCCCTTTTCATAGATCGCTCAATTTTGCTAGTCGAAGGGCACAACTCAATAGTAAGTTTGTGCCGAATTTCATTGATGTTGGACACATGGGTCGAAAGTTAAATTGAAAATGTGTGTTCTTTAAAAAGTGCCACGCCCCCCACGGATAGGAGAGTGAAAAATACTTAACGACCTATTCTCATACCTATTAAATACACAAACAAAATTTCATTCAAATCGGTTCAGCCGTTTCGGAGGAGTTAAAACACTAACATCGTGACACGAGATTTTTATATATTAGATTTATAATAGAAGAATATTTATTTTTCACTATTTTCAAATAAAAACCACTGCTTAATTTTAATTATTTTTCAAGCCCGTTGTAGTTTTTCGAAGCGCACCTTAATTTACGAATGTAACGCATATATGAACACATTTTTTGTATGATATAATTAACACTTTATTATGTTTTTAGTTTATTTGTCATTGTAATCATCAAATTTGTCAATACTTGCCAAATTTTATATACCATAAAGGTAGCCCATGCGCCTTCACGGCAAGGGTTAGGTTTTAGGTTGTTTCCACTAAAAACTGTAGTCATCGGGTTGTATATTTCTCTTCTTTTTTTCAGCAATTTCTATTTTTTTCAGCTAAATTTTCACTTTTTTTCAGCAATTTTTCATTTAAAAAAACATATAACTGAGTGTTTTTTTTCCACCATCTTTTTTGCATGTTTTTTCCCACCCACACTATATGGTTAGTTTATTTTCATATTGAAAAATATTGTCGATATAAAGATTTTCAACGAAAAGTTGCAATCGACAATGTTCGTCAATATGTTTAATTTGTATATATAGATTGATTTTTATGGTCTCATTTGGAATTTAAAGTGCCGTAAGATTCAATATGAAAATATTGATATTTTAAATGGTAATTTTTATTCAAGGATGGGAGCACGAAGGTTTAATTTATTAATATATATTTTTTAATATATTCTATATATGTATATGACCAAGGATGAGCACGAGTTATTTGTGTCTCATTTTTTGGTTATTTATTTTGTATTCCATATTGAACAATGTTGACAGTAAGTTATAACTGACAACATCCGCCGATATGTCTAAGTATATTATTTTATTTTCTTAAGTAGTTTATTTTTATTTTTACATGTTTTTTAATACCTTCTTAGAGAACTATAATTTATAATCAAAGGTGAGAACAAGTTAATGGTCTCATTTTTCGTTAGTCAATATTTGGTGAAATAAGTTATTTTTCACCAAAATATTGATAAGGTACAAAACGAACAGTGACAGGACGTGGCTATTTTTTAATATTTTTACCCGTCTCTAGCTCCCTAGGCAATGTGGTTTTGACACTTTGTAAATTTTACAAAGATTTTTTTGTTTCTTTTTGAGATGCAGAGTGTCAGAAGCACCTTGCCAAACCAATATCAAAGAACAAATTTTGAGTAAAAAATGCGCTTTGCAAGAGTTCTTATTTGATTTTGACAGCGATTCTTAAAAGCTAACAGCTACTTCTACTTTTCATATGAAGAGCCATAGAGAATATCCCTATTGTTTGATTTTGTATGCAATGATTATAGAAGAAACTTGATAGTTATTTAATACAATGCATATAGAATGTTTATAAAAAAAAATTGATTTTTCTGTAAACCCTGGTAAACTTGATTTAGAGAACGTTCTTTCAGTAAAGTTTATCGGTAAAGACTCCTATAGCGGCTTTTATTCAAATTTGTTTCCCCATACAAAGCTTATAACATCAAATCATACCAGAAATCTTGAAAATGCAAGAAATTTTGTTAGTTGGATGCATTACATAGTAAAAAATAAAAATACAATTTCTCAACAATTGTTAGTTATCATCTTTAGAAATTATTTTCTTGCATTTTTATAATATAAATAACTGGTTTATATATTTAATGACTGGCAACAGTTACAAAAATGGGCATTACTAGTATTTTAACCTTTTCGTACTGCGCACACAGAATAACATTGGCCTAAATGATAATTTGATGTAGCAATTGTGTGAATTCAGAGCAAACATTTTCTGTGTCAATGGCCCTTACGAATAAAAAGTTGTATTTTCAGTTATTTATTTGTAGTAATGTGCTAATTTCGAAAGTAGCATCTACTACAAAAATTTGGAAATTGTTTGAAAATTGAGTAGCAGCTGATTAATTTTGGTAGTGCGTGAAATTATCTTTCAGATGGAAGAAGAATTTTTGGAAATGAGTTTTGAATGATAGCGTATATGTCATCAAAAACAAAACAAATGCCTTCTTTTGGCAAAAAGTATTTTGGTTTACTCTTAGGTTTTATGGATTTTTACGATTTTTTTTAAAAATTAACCTTTTTTTAAAGTAATTCCATTAAAACTAAAGGTAAATACATCGTTTCGTGGAGGTTTTTTTAAAATACATATTTGAAAAAGTCGTATATTGGATATTTAGCTTATATTAAACATATAAATAAATTACTATAAGTTTGTAGTATGCTTTTTGCTTACTACTCAAAATCAGTAGCATATCATACTTTTATTCATTCCAATCCGGCTAAAATGTAGCATATTCGAAACAGCTGATTTTTGTATTTTGGATTTCCAGGGCGCCGCGATTTGAAGATGCTTTCTGGTAGAGAACAACAAAAAACATGATTCGCCGAACTAAAAATCGATAACTTTATTAGTTATTGAGTTATCGAATTAATAAAAAAAAAATTTTTTGTTAAAAGATCTTTTCAAAAAAGCATCTATATCTTTGCCGTTTCTTAAGCCCGTATGATACTTTATTTTTTTGTCCAATTTTTCTTACTGAAAAAAAGTGGCGCGTGGGCAAGACAATAAATGTTTTACACAATTCTAATATATGATGCGAGAATAGGATAGAGCGACGAATCGAGAGAAATGTCAATAACAATGCATTAAAAATACAGTCCGTTTCACATTTTTTCCTCCAATTCGTTCTATATGCATATCCACTCACACCAATTGAACTGACGCTTGTGCTATATATGAACTCTTTTAAATTAATTTTCAATGTATTAAAATTTGGGGGAAAAAATTAAGTATCATATGGGCTTTATTGGATCTTGAAGGTTGATATGTTATTTGAAATGTCATTTTAAATTTATAAGCGAATAAATATCGGATTTGAATTTTTTAACTAAAAGAACCGTTATTTTCTGAAAAATTTGAGTTTTAAAGTTACTTAAAATATTTTTTTTTTGAAAAGCTATAGGTTGTACCTTTTTTTCAATGGATAAAAATATGTTTATTTTTTTACTAACTGATCGACTACAAATCATAAATTTTTTTCACTGATTCGAAAATCCCGTTAATTCATATAAATATTTTAGCTCCAATGTTGCCTTAAAATCAATTGTTTATTGTAATGGCGATATTCGAAAATATGAAGTAAGAAAGCAAAACATCTAAAGTAAATATGAGTGAAATAAGCAATTTTCCGTACATGGAAAAATCATTGTATCATAAAAAACACCACAAAAAGTCATATAAATTATATATATTATATACCAAATGAAAGATAAAGATTCAAGCTTTAATAATTTGCTCTTTATAATTCATAGTAATAACGGTAATTTTTGAGAAAATAACGGTTTTGTGCAAGAAAATATTTTTTTATTGCCGAAAAATACCTATAAAATACAATGATTTCTCAACAGATTTAATTTTAAATTGTTCTAAACGCCTTATATATAACCTTTTAAATAATACCTTTATAATTAATATCGTATTATTTTTTTCGTAGACCTCATAGCAAAAAAAAAATTTTTAACAATCGATAACTCGAAAACAAATTGATAACACAACATTTCCTTTGGCTATTCTTATTTTTATTAAGAGTACCCTTGGAATCATTCGTCAAATCGCGTTGCCCCGGAAATTGTAATCTCTTCAAGTACAGAGCGCTTTATTCATATCAACTAACTACTTTTGAGAGTTTTTTTTATCTTGAATTGTAGTTAAGTTGATTCTGCTACTTTTATTCATACTGGCCTATGTAAACGTAGTATTAGTCTACAACGGAGTGGTGCTCGTGTGATATTCGACAAATTATGGCATGATATGGCAGCACTATTTTTAATAACATCACACATGTACAAGTACTGTGTTACTTGCTGTTTCGCCTTAACTGTTTGTGATAGCGCTGTTTAAACTGTGAAAAGTCAAATTTTGACATTTCCTTCTCTACACGTGTTTGTTGCAAAATACGGAAAAACTCATGGGAAAACTGCGGAAAACTCGCTCTTGCAACATAAACTTTTGACTTTTGCTGCTTTTGTCTTCTTTCGGTGTTCGTGTTAAGCGCACGTCGTGGCGCATATAACGGAAAACTTAAAGATCAAAGCAACATTTTTATTAATTAATCTAAGTAAATCATAAAAAAATGAAAGCAAACATCTTGTAAATATAATCAAATAGTTAAAAATAACTCATAAAAGTGCAAAGAAATTGGATTTTAAGTAGATTTTTGTGGAGCTTCGCACGTGTTTGTCAACCAACAAATAAACTTGAGACTCCGCTGGACGCAGTTGACGTCGCTGTTGCCGCTGACTTTTCTGAGTGTGTTTTTGTCTGCTATAAATATTAAGAAACAAAAAGAGCAAAGATTAAAAAATAAGATAAATCATATATGAAAGAATAAGCAGTGAAAAAGAAGCAGCACACAAAGCATAAGAAATTGCGTAGAAATAAACAAAAGAGGTTAATTAAATAAATAAAAAAAAAACAAGTTTGAAGCTAACAGAATAAAGAAAAAATAAAAATAAAACATTTACCAGCACGTGTTTGCAGCGCAGTCGACTCAACTGAAAAAGAAGTGAAAGAAGAAGCAAGACAGCAGAGCAAGTAATTAAAAAAATCAAGTGATTCAAATTCAACTTAATATTGCTGTGCGGAAAATTTTGCCCAAATTTTATTAAAATGGTTCAGGTGAGTGATGAAAATTTATAAATATACAATAAAGGATAAAATAGTTATCAAAAGTTTAAACGCTCAAATTCAAAGTTATTAAAAAATGTAAAATTATGATTTTTGAAATATCAAACAACAATTTTGAAAATGTACAGAATTTTTAACGTGTACAATTTATTTAATAAATTTACACCTACAAACCTCCAAGCAGTTTAAATCAAATTAAAAACAATATTTCAAATCAATTTTTGATTTGAAATATTTTGAATCACATCGCTATGAATCTTGATTTTGTACCACAACTTAAACTTAAAAGGTACTAAAAAAAAAAGGTACTTAAAGGTACCTGTTCAAGTTTGGACAAAATTCATCTGGCTGCCCGGTCGCCAAATGAATGTGTGTTACAAAAATATCTTTATGATTTCTAGGCTTATAAAACAACAACAAGCAAAAATTAGTTCTTATATATGAAATTCCTTTCATGTTTTTTAAAAAACATAATTTCCTGTAGTATTAAAATTCCATTCTTATTCCATATCATATCTTCATTAAATTCTTTTTAATAACTTAATATTCGTTAAAAAGTACCTTAATATTAAATACTAAATTTTGAATTACTTTTAGGAACGAAGACAAAAAAGTCGTTTCAAAATTCACATAGTTTTTGAATCACAAACTGTCATGCTAAATTCCACAGAAATCTACACATCATAAAGAGCTTTAAAGCTGAGTAGACATCATGCATGCACACAGACATTCCTTTAAAAAAATCAATTCAAGAGTATAGCTGTTTGGAATCGTGTTTTCAATCCAATCCAAAGAAAATCCTGTTTTCATTCTATTCCTGGAAAATTCAAATTTTGTGGCTAGTTTTCTATTGTCAAAGCAAAAGAATTATGTTTTTCTTGATAGAAAGGAACCATTCCTTTATTTATCAACTTTCCTAAGGAATTATTTTGCTGCCATCAATTCCAATTATGATGCTTCATAGCAATTAAAAAAGTTACTCAAGTTTTATGATTTTTATTAAGTCTATCTATCTAAAAACGGATATATTGGAAAGTGGAACAGTATTCAAATTATGCAATAAATTTGCTACTAAATGTTACTTATAAATCAAATTGTTTGGAAAGGTCGATAACCACCATTTAAAATCATTTATATAACTACATACAGTATTCTACAAAATACTTCGTACATGCTAGTTCAAAATTAATTTAAAAAACAGTTAAAAGATAATTAATTAAAAATAAAAGAATACTATTTTTTTGTCTTTAAACAAAACTAAATATTTTTTGATATTTTGTTGGATAACCCTAATTCTAAATAACGAATTAAAGATTCTCTGGTATCGAATTCACAAATTTTTGTGTATATATTGATTAAAATTTCGCTATTTCTTCCTAACAAATCTAGTGAAGATGAGTCTTCGAGCTAATGTGATGAGTTCTTATCATTTTGCACTTATCTTCATATATTACACTTGCTCTATGGGTAACGTTCGTAGGTATTATTTTTTCGATCATAAACAGTACATTTAATTAAAATTAAAAACAATAGTAGGTAATTCGATTTGAAAAAACAGAACTTTCTGAAGTTTTCATTTTATTACTCTTATTCAATAAAAACCAAAAATTTAAGGTAATATTTTGAACAGAAAATGCAAAGAAGCTCCTCCCATTGCTTCTGCTGACAACATGGATTGAAATGCACAAAATTTTTAATTTAACCGAACAAGTGATTTGAATGAAAAATTCAAATGAAAATAAAGCAAACTTATCAAATGAACGTTTACGTTTTCATCTTCTGAAACGTTTTTGTTTTTCATCTAAATATCATCTTCTGTGTTTTTGTTGGTTTGACGAAGCAATTCCGGCTTTGTTTTAAGATATTTAAATAATTGATGCATGGATATTTTAAATTGCATTTGACGATCAGAATCGCCTTTAATGTGTTCACGTCTAAACGAGTTTTTTCCGACGTCCATGTTCGGTTTACCAGAGAAAAGATTTATTCAACCGATGCTGAAGTTTCTGGCTAGCCTAAAACATAACTGTGTCGACAAGGAATAACAGCTAAATGAATTTTTTAAGTTTTCAGGAGTGCATTTTAAAGATTAAAATCCATACCTTTAATCAGGGTACCCTGACTTGTGTTGTTTAAATTTGATGACCTCGAAAACTTTATTTTCAGGATACTTACATACAAATTTGCGAACTATTTTTTTTTTTTTACCAGGAATGAAATGAAAGTAATAACCTTACTTTGTCCTAACTCTATGGACATGGACTGGTGATGTTTTGAGCAAATTTGGGCTATTGTGCGCTCATAATATTATATTATTATGGTCAGGTAGTTAGGGTCATTAAAATTTCATTGACAAGCCCAATTTTTTTGGACTTTGATTCAAATTTCTCTAGATCTTTTAGAATTCCCTCAATTATTTTTAAATTTTCAGAGACATTGGCAGCTATACTGTCCCATACCGTTAAGCTGTCATCGCTGCGTATTAAAGTTTTCATGATATGTCATGAATTTTACGCTTCTCCGGGCTTACTTCACACTCTAAATCTGGCTTCAATTCAAAAAATGTTGTATTTGGAATCCGAGAAATTTACAGTGTGCCAGATTTCGAGCAATTCGTTTGGAATGGCTTCCTGCGAGATATACGAGATTTAAATCCGGCATTAATCATGGCTTTTAGTTTTGCAGGATTGGTGCAGTTATGCTATAATTTTTTGTGAAATTTATGAACTACGGTTCAGTTCAAATTCAGCATAAATTCAAATAATTTTTTATTATTATTAACGCGCACATAATTTTTAAATTGCCCGATTACCGATAGTATATTCTAGCAGAAAATCTTACAACATTTTTAACGAAATATCTTGAAATATGCACATCTTGGTTCCGACTATGTGTCACTTCATAACTTCTTCCAATAACTTTTAAATGTATGTAACGAAAAAACCAGTTGAATTATGTAATTGGTCCTGAATAAAATAAATTAAAGTCCCGTCTATATAAATAAGTTTGTTACGAATCAAAGTTTCTTTAGTAAGGTTTTATTAGTCTAGACTAGACCTACATAGGTTTCTATAGACTTTTAGTGCTCAAAACAATCTAAAGCTGGATTTGAATTTTGACTATCATAAGGAAAAAAATCAACAAAGTTTTAACAAAACTAGGTCGTTTTAATTTATGTATTGAAATGGTGAGAGTTCACTTATATACATGGATAGCTAATGAAATTTAAAATTTTGGCTTTACTTTTTCAAATAAATGAATTGCTTTATATAAACGAAGACACGAAACTACGACGGATATTCTTTTTGAAATATTCTTTTGAAATATCATCGTTTATAATAAATTCTCCTTTTCTGACCCAAAGGTAGAATACATAAATGGGTCAATTGAATCAACTTTGATCAAGAAAAGGAGTTAATATTGTATTGTCATCCAGTTCCGAGCTACATTTCAAGTTTCAAATCTTAAGTTTTTCTGGATGTTAGTTAAAACTGATTTCCAAACTTTTTACATAACAGATGCCACTCCAATTAAGCTAATAAAAACGTTTCAATAAACTTTATTTTGAGTAAAATTTTTACTCTACAATGATAAATTACATTGAGTGTAATTTATGTGTTCTTCCTATATTGTCATTGAATGTGAATATGTGTGAAAACTTGAGCAAAGTTTCAAGGTTACAGTTTCAATATAATTTTTTTATAGAGATTTTATTTTTGTTTTTTTTGGATTGCATTTTTTAAATAAATCTTCTTTGAATTTATCAGAGATGTATGTTTTAATCTAGACTGAATTAATTAGGCTGAAATTATGATAATTATTAATTAAATTATGAAAATTATTAAATTATTAAATTATGAAAATACATTTTATCCCAATTTTGGCAACGCCAACGAGAATTCTCTTGTTTATAATTAATTCACGTTATCGTGAATGCGCTGTATAAAAGAAATAAAAATATAAAACTATAAATACAAAATTATTAAAAATAAAAATCATACAATATTAAAAATAAAAAAAATAATTTATAAATAAAATATTATAAAAATTTAAGTATAGCAAAAGCAATAACAAAATCATAGAAACAATAAAAAATATGTAATAAAAGAAAAACTAAAAATAAAAGAAAAAAAAAAAAAATTGTAATAAAAGAAATATTATATTACTATAACATAATTCCTTAAAATGTGAGTGCGGAACGCTTGATTTTTAAAAAAATTTCATAGCATATTTGTAGGCATTTTTGTTTTGTGAATAATTGAAACTTCAAAAGTTTTTTATATATTTTTCATTTTGAAATTTTCAGTTTAACAAAAATTGTTTAAACATATTTCATCGCACCTGCTATGGTTTTCGTTTTAACTTTAAGGTATTTTATAAATACTTAGAATTATTGCACAATTTAAAATCGAATATGTGACCAACGATGATTTCTAATTCAGCTTAAAGATAGTCAATATTTCATGTTTTTCACTTCCGGATAACCGGGACCGTCATTTTTGACGGGAAAGAATTAGTACAATAATAATTAAGACTCAATAAATAATAAAAAAAAATCATTAACAATAAAACAAAACAATAATAAGTTAAAATAATTAAAAATAAAAAGTAATGATACCATAAAAATCAATTAAAGTAGTAAAATAATAAAAAATTAAAAAAAAACGAAAAAATAATAACATACAAAAAATAAAAGAACAAACAAAAAAAAAAACAAAAATGCAACAGTAAATAAATAAACTTAATAAATATTTAAAAAAAAACAAAAATAATGTAAACTACAAAATAAATAAAATAAATTGAGAATTATTAAAAATACTGCAAAATCGTTAAAAATAAAAAAAAAATAATATACAATAAAGTATATTTTAAATAATATTAAGGAAAAAGAATAAAAAATACTGAAACATAAAGAGCTAAATTTAAATAAAAACAGTAAAAATAATAAAAAGGCATACAAAATAATAAAAAATAAGAATTTGTAAAAAAATAATAAAGAATTAAAATAATTAGTAAAAAATAATAAAAACTATAATATTTATATAAAAATATTTATTAATATTTATTTATATAAAAACAATAAAATTTAAAAATAATAAATAAAAAATTTAATATAAATAAAAACCAAACAACAAAATTTTAAAAAGAAATTATAAAATAAAATAAAAAATGTAACCCAATCAAAAATTTGTAAAAAAATAATAGAAAAGTAAAAAAATAATAAAGAATCAAGATAAAAATATAAATAAATACAAAAATTAAACAATAAAAAATAAAATAAAATTACAAAAATAATTAAAAATTCAAGATAGAAATAAATTGAAGATACAGTCCAAAAGACTTAAAGAAGGACATAACATTCGCGGCAGAGAAAACAGACCTTTTTTTTAAAAATTCATAACTCAGTCAAAACAAACATTTTTCCAAATTTTTTTTATTATTGTAGTGAATTGAACAAATTACAAGAAAAAAAAAAAATTAAAAAAAATATATTTTTCACTCCAACCAGGTTTTATTTATAGAGCTCCAAACTGGCGGCAGAGAAAAAAACGGGGCCTCGTGGTTGCAGCGCTGGGACTCGCTTTTTTTAATTTTTTTAAAAATTTTTGGTGATGTTCCAAATTTGAAAGTGTTTTTCGAAAAAAATATTGACTTTAAAAATTCATAAAAAATTCAAAAAAAAGCTCGTGTCATACGATTGTGAGTTAAAAAAAATTTCGTGAAAAAATAACCCGCAATGCGTTCAAAGTTTGTAAGCAAAGAATAAAAGGCGAAAATTAAAAATGCGCTCTCACTAATCCGGCTGTAACTTTTGAACCCATAGGCATTTTTCCATGACTTTTTTTTCTTAGAATCTTAAGAATATTTACTAAAATACAAAATTAAAAAGTCGATTTAAAAAAACGGCTAATGTCATGTCCCCCCTTTAACCCCATTTCTTTGGTGTTTTGTCTAAAAAAATAGTGAAAAATCCATATTTGGTGCAATAAAATATATTTATCTATAAACAAGTAAAGAAAGTCTAAAGTCGGTCTAGGCCGACTATGAAATACCCTAAACCCACTTTTCAAAAACAAAAAAAAAAAATTATTGTAAATGGGCTTGTCCGTGGGAGGATGAAGCCTATATTTTATATGCATTTAAATGTTGATGAAAAATTTACACATACCAAGTTTTATTCCTGTAGCTCACAGTTAATGCCTTTATTGTGCTTTCGCTATGAGAGGTGGGCGTGTTCATGGACGGATTACTCCCAATTTTTGAACACACCTTAGTTTTGGTATAAAATACATACATACCAAATTTAATTTCTCTATGACAAACATAACCCTATTTATTGAGTTTTAAACTTTTTGGGTTGTATGGGAGGTAGGCGTGTCTGTAGGCGGATGACATCCATTTTTCAGAACCATCTTTGTCTTGTCATAAAAAACATACGTGCCAAATTTTAGCTCTGTAGGTTAAACAGAGGCTTATTTATTGCGTTTTCAAGTTTTGGGTTGTAAGGGAGGTGGGCGTGTCCGCAAGCGGATGAGGTCAATTTTTCGAAAACATCTTTGTGTTGATATAAAATACACACATATCAAATTCAATTGTTGTAGGCTAATTATGAGCTGAGTTATGCAGTTTTCAATTTTTGCGTTGTATGGGAGGTAGGCGTGTCCGTGGGCGGATTCCAAAAATATTCAATAGTGCAGATCCTCGGGTCTATGTGAGCATGTGTATCAAGTTTCATCCAATTATCGCAACTCCTTCTTCTTATCCTGTGTATACGGACAACACACAGACGGACGGACGGACGGACGGACGGACGGACATGGATAGCTCGACTCACGTGGTGACGCTGATCAAGAATATATATACTTTTCTATACCGGACTCGGTGCGTTCTATGCGTTACAAACGTTTGCACAAAGTTTAGGGTATAAAAAGAGTTGCTCTTTGAAATTATGTGGTCAGATATTCAAAAATTTTGACAGAAAGTGAATTATACCCACTCAAAGTTGGCTAGTGTACAATCATCTATATGACAGTAGTTTCTTAAGTAAAAAATTTATAAAAACATGTAAATAAACATTTTGGCTAAATTTTTTATAATACTTGCTTGTTTTTTTTTAATTTTTTGATAAAAAACCCTGTGTTTGAAAATAACTAAATTCGAAGGTATCTTTTACTCTTCTGTCATTCCTTGAAATTAGCCCTCATTCTTGGAAAAAAACTAAAAACCTTTAAAATATGCTAAGAACTATTGATGACTACTTTTTCTACGATTACATCAATTATAAAGTCCGAGTTTTTAAATTTAAACGGCTTTCATGTCATATCCATGAGTGTAAATTAGCCAAATGAGACTATAATTCGCTTCCGATACAAACTGTTCACAATCTGATACAATCTGATCACAACTCTTGTTACCTAGGATGACATATTTGATTACAGAAAATTTTGATTTTTTTATAAGCTTTCTACACGAAACCCCCATCGACAAATTCGCTTGGAAAGAAATGGGTTAAGCTTTATTTCAAGTCTTACCCTTTCAGTTTATTTCAGTCACGGGATCGAGTTCCGGCAGTAGACTGTTCCTACACTGTAACCGTTTTTCAATTCTTTCCTCATTTCTGATCAACTGAAATTAAAAATTTATCAACAAAAAATTAATAAAAACAGGTTTCTCGTATAACCCGAAACTGGGCTAAGCAACTCTAATATATTTCTAAAGTAGAGTTGCGCAAAGACAAAAGCGTTGTATCCGGGAATTGAAAAATAAATCTAAGATCATATCTTTCAACAATCTTAATTTACTCAGTTTAGTTTTCCGAAAGACGCTTTAGTGCATCTTTATGGCCAAAATTTCCTCAAAGTGCCGGTGTTAGAGTCACTTTTTGGAATTTTTCTTAAATTTTTTCCATTTTGATCGTTGTAAGAACATTGTATGGCCTTTAAAAGAAATTAAAAATTGTTTGTGTAACACGAATTTGTGGTAGGTTCCGGTTATAAGACCTACTTTCCAACACAACCTTAAGAAGTATGCGTTGATTATACTTCTCGTGGTTTATTACGATTTAAGAATTAAAATAAATTCTGTTTTTATTGATAAATTATTAATCCTGCTGATTGCAACTTTGAATCGAATGAAATTTATCATTAATTGTACTTAGATACATCATTCGTTTTGAAATTCTTCGTCTTTAAGCTCGTTCACCTTTTTGTTCTAAAAACAAAAACTTTACAACTTCAAATAGAATCATCCCGCTAACCCTTATTTACACATTTTACGCATTCACACAAAGTCGCCAGCCATATCACGCATTACCAACTCTATAAGTTTTCCCTCGAAATTTTGCCTGTTTGAAAATTTTCCAACTGCATTTGTATAACGTTAAATATATTTTCTAATAATAAATGTTTGCGTATCTCCCCCCATTTCAACCCCCATTATCAACCCATAGTGTCCCATTAGAGAATGTTAAGTTAAACAACCCTGTGCCAGTAAACAATTCCTGTCCTGTCCTGTTCTGTCCTGTCTTGGCAAAACTTGCGCTTTTGTACCCTCAAATCAGCAGCACATTGTATAAGTTCTGTTATTGTTGTTATTGTTGTTGTTATTATTTTTCTTTTCCATTTATTATTATTTATTCACATTTCGGACACTGGCACAAAATTGCAACATATTTTTTCTCTTTTTTTCCATATCGTTCTGTGTTGTTTTTTTAATGTGTTTTCTAGTTAGACCCTTTGTTTCGTTTTCTAACCTTTCGTCCTTCAGTGCATTCTTTTAAGAATTTATTGCGTTTAGCTATGTATATGTTTTTTTTTTCATATATCTAAAAAAATTGAAAAATTAAATATTTTTTTCCATTTATTTATGTTTCTTCATAGTTTTCATCATACGTTTTCCATTTGCAGCATTTTTATTTTTTTTTCAACGTTTTGCATGCGGTGAGTTTTCAACCCCACTTTATTACTCTTGCGCTCTCACTCGCTCTTTAGCTTAGCTCTCACGCATTTTCCTTTCCTAAACATGCATGCAGTTTTCCGATTGCGTCATATTGTGGTGTTATTGTTGCTGCTGTTGTTGTTGTTGTTGTTTGGTCCTGCCACATTTGTGTGCATTTTCTCTATTTCTATTTTCATTTCTATTTTGTTCTGTTTTCTTCTTCCAGTGCGTATGAGTTGTCCTCCCACACACAAACATACACAGCAAATATCACGTATCCAGCACATCGTATATTTGAATTTGAATTTTTGTTGACCTACCCTCACAACGCCCCACATTGTGAGGGGTTCCTTGAAAATGATGAGTTGAAATCATCCACGCATCTATCGTTATTCGATTTATGATTTTGAATTCGTTAGTCTTCATATCAATGTCTTACTTGAATAAAGAATTGCAACAACTCACATGATATCTCTGCCTGCACTCTAGGGTTAGACGGTATTGATTTTGCTACATCGACCATTGTCGATGCAATGATTTCTTTGTATCGCTAACTTTGTACTTTGTTTGGCATCAACTTTACCTACTCATGAGATGAACACACTAGCTGAAGTTTGCAGTTCAAAAGCTTTGAATTATCAGTAGGTAGACTAAAATTATCAATTTTACAACTTATTTTAATAACCGTTATTAATTTACTCAGGTTAATGTATCGTGAAGTATAGTTATGTATGAGATTAGCTCGTATACAAGCAATTTATTGTCTTTTGAATTAAATAAGTCTGAAATGAGATTATGAGGTTATGATTAAAATATAGAATCTAATAACCCATACAGTAGTCAGAAAAAGTCTTGAGTACAAAACAAAATATAACTTAACTTGATACACACTTGTATTGTTATCAGCAAAATAAGCGAGTCCGGTATAGAAAAATAGATGCATTCCTTATGATCGTCACCTCGTGAGCTTATCAAGCCCTGTCCGTCCGTTGCTGTCCGTAAACACTTACTTACTTACTACCTTAGGAGGCCATGACAATCCGTGGTCGGGTGGTCGGGTTACGACCGACTTCATCGGCTCCCGCCAGGCGTCTCTTCTTCGCGTGCGCCGTCTCTTCTATATTTATAAGCCTTTCACCAAGCGCGGTTAGGGTTTCCTCGGCCTGGACAATCCATCGGAGGCATGGTCTTCCTCTTCATCGTCCAACCTCGACTTTCACCTTAAACACGTTCTTCGCTGGAGCTTCTTAATTCACACGAAAGACATGACCCAGTCATGTTTCTCTAAGTCAATGTCGTCGTAGATCTTTTACAGTTCGTGGTTCATTCGAATGCGATAGTCGTCGCCAACTCCAACAGAATCAAAGATTTTGCGAAGAATTTACTCTCGAATATCCCAAGAGCGGCTGCATCTGTTTGAGATACCACTCATGCCTTAGCGCTATAGAGAAGCACAGGTATGATGAGCGTCTTGTAGAGTGTAATTTTTGTCGATCCAGAGAGGACTCTGGAACCTAATTGGCTCCTTAGCACCTACATATTAGCAATAGTATTCTTCGCTTAATCTCTAGGCTAACATTGTTGTTGCTGTTTACGGCGGTGCCAAGGTATGTAAACTCCTTAACAACTTCAAAATTATATTATCCTGCAGTTACATGGAAGCCTAGATGCCGCGCTTCCCTATTTGCAGACAGCATATACTTTGTTTTGCCCTCGTTCACAGTCAAACTCACTTTGGCTCATTCCTTTTCGATAACGGCTAAAGCAGCAGTTACATCTCTCTTGGTTCGGCCGATAATGTCAACATCATCATCCTCAACGCAAGGAGCTGGATACCTTTGTAGAATATGGTTACATTGCGATGTACTCCTGACTTTCGTAGGATCCCCTCCATGAAGAAATGGAAGAAATCGCATGATAGCGGGTCGCCTTGTCTGAAACCTCGTTCGGTATTAAAGGTTTCGGAGAGGTCGTTTCCTACCTTGTCATCCTCAACGCAAGGAGCTGGATACCTTTGTAGAATATGGTTACATTGCGATGTACTCCTGACTTTCGTAGGATCCCCTCCATGAAGAAATGGAAGAAATCGCATGATAGCAGGTCGCCTTGTCTGAAACCTCGTTCGGTATTAAAGGTTTCGGAGAGGTCATTTCCTACCTTGACGGAGCTGCATGTATTGGTCAACGTCATCTTGCAGAGCCTTATCAACTTTGCAGGTATACCGAACTCAGACATTGTTGTGTACAGGCAATTCCGAATGGGGCTATCGAACGCAGCTTTGTAATCTACAAAAAGATGATGGGTGTCGATTTGATTTTCGTCGTGGATTTTCTCGAGGATTTGGCGTAGTGTAAAAATCTGTTCTATGATAAGAGCCAATCAGTGTTATGGTATGTGGCTTCAATCTTTCACACAATATGCTTGAAACAACTTTGTATGTGATGGATTGTCGGGTCTCCTTTCTTTAGTATAAAACAAAGTACACTGAGATTCCAATCGTCGGGCATGTTTTCCGCTAGCTATATTTTGCTGGTGAGTTGATGCATGAACCTTATCAATTCACCGCCGCCGGTTTTAAACAATTTAGCACCTGCTGTTGTTTTTGAATCGCTGGATAGCAACTTTAATCTTGTCATGGCTAGGTGGTGGAATTTTCACTCCATCATCGTCGTTTGGTGGTGTTGAACTGCATTCTCCAAGGGCGGCATTGTTGGGATCGTCGCCCGCATGCAGATTTGAAAAATGCTGCCTCCATAATCTCAACTCGCACTGCGTATCTGTAACCAGATCAGCATTCTCATCTCTACAAGTAGATACGCCAGACTTGAAACCTTGGGTTAGACGCTTAACCTGTTGGTAGAATTTTTGAGAATCCTTTTTGCACTGGTGCATCTCAATTTTTTCACGCTCACGCTTTTCCTGCTCCCTTGTTTTGAGTCCGAAAAGGCGTTTCTTTTTCTTTCTCGCCGGAAACCAGCGACTTCCTCAGCAGCAGTGTGCATGGAGTGGGATATATGGGCCCAAAGTGAGCCAGCGTCATCGATGCAAGAGTTAGGTTGGTTGAGCTTAACCGAGAGTTGAGTGGCGGTCCGTTGTGATAGCAGCTTATCGACATCAAGCTTTCGTTGGACCTGTGCTTACATTCTTCGCATCGGACAATCGCAAGCGGCTCTTGAATGCAATAAAATATGGTCGGAGTCAATATTAACTCCCCGAAACGTGCGCACATCCAGTACGCTTGATGCGTGTCTTCCGTCGATCACAACATGATCAATTTGATTTAGCGCTTTTTGATCCAGGGACAGCCTGTTGACCTTGTGGATAGCGAGGTATTCGAATCTGCTACTAACTATCATCTTTCGCGCAGCGGTGAAGTCGATCAGTCTTAGACCGTTGTTCTAAGTGGTCTCGTGGAGATTGAACTGACCGACAGTGGAGCCAAAAATGTATTCTTTTCCGTCCTTCGCATTGAAATCGCCGAGTACTTTTTTCACGTCATGGGCCGCGCAGTAATCATACTCTAGGCTCGCATAGAAGGCGTCCTTGACAACATCATCGTTTTCCTCCGTCGGGGCGTGTGTGCAAATAAGGCTTATGTGGAAAAATTTCGCCTTGGTGCGGAGTTTAGCTAGCATTTCGTTCACAGATGTGAACCGGCAGACAAGGTGGCGTAGTTTCTGACTTACGACGAATCCGCATCCAAATTCGCGCTTATCCGCGAATGGAAGCTGGAGTAGATATCGCAGTCTGCTCTCTTTGAGCAACCTTGTCCTTTCCATCGCATCTCCTGCATGGTGATGATGTCAGTCTTTTTTTTTTTTTTGAGGGCTTTCGCGAGTTTGACAGAGGCACCTTCCCTATAAAAAGTCCAGAACGGTTACGATGGTCGTCAACGTAGAAGGGATTTATTGCCGATGCTGGTTTAGTTTTCATTCGGCAGTTGTAATGTGTGGGGACCCAAACTCTACGCACCTGCCATTTTATAGAGACCCTCAAGCTTAGAGCGTTGAGGAGACAGGGAGGCGGATCTGACTCGCCTTTACAGGGCCAGCCCCCGCAGCATTCCCATAGAATCCACGGTACCGAAAAATCAACACTTACCAAGTATTTTTCCTGAAGTGCACATATAAACCTCTTTATAGTGTTTTCACTATTGTGGGTTGCATGGGAGGTAGGCGTGTTCGTAAGTGGTTTCCGTCCATTTCTTATATGCATCTTAGTTTTGATATAAAATGCATAACAATTGTAATCCCTGTAAGTTAAACATAAGCTTGTTCATAGAGTTTTACATTTTTGGGTTGTAAGGAAGGTAAACATCTTAATAAATAAAAGACAAGTGTCCTGCTCCGTGCTCTATATCGCTCAAACTGTTATTGTTGTTATTGCTATGCTTTTTAAAACATGTTCAGCCTGAACCAGAACCTGTTTCGCTATTACAGTGCTTTTTATATAAAAAAAATGTTAGCCTTAAAGTATGTACACAAAATTTAAATGATATTTATGTATTTATATTTATTTATTTACACATTGACGACGACTGGAACAAGACAACATTTGAAGTGAATGAAAAATGTGCTATCGTCTGCTACTTAATTATTTTGAATACGACCCGTCGTATGACAGGCTTTTATAGTAGTGTGTTATTAGATTTCATGCAATTATCTTAATTCCCTTTTCTTATTCTGTGTTTAAGGATAACACGCAGACAAACACTGATCAAGAATATATCTACTTTTATATGCTGGACTCGCTTACAAACATTTACAAACATTTGCACAAACATTTGCACAAAGTTAATATACCTGACCTATTCAGTTTTTGGATATAAATAGAAAGAGTGATCCACATTATGGTGAAATTTGATTAGTAAAGCTGTTTAAAAAAAATTTTTAAAAATTGTTGAAATCGCCAACAGCCTAGACATACATACCTTCTCTTGGACCTATATTAATTTTTGACATAATTTTTTATGGGAGGTTCATATAAAAGTAAGCCGATATTAAAGATACTCGATCCGAATACAAATCATGTAATAGTTGTATATTAAAAATGGTACAACTCGGTTCAACTCTAAGGGTATCTCCCTTGGATTTATATAAATTTTTTATATGATTTTACGTGGCAAATACCTTCTATAATGAACCTTTCTTATAAAAGCTCGTTAAAAATACTTGAATAATTGTAAAAATTGTATCGATTCCAACCATTTTTATGTGTTCTGAAAATGGTTGGAATCGATAAGTATCTAGGGCTATCTCCCTTGGAAACTTAGTCACCAAATTTTTTTTTGGCTTTATGCGCCGAATTTTTTTATGCCAACAACCGCTTATGTATTCTTGACGATTAGAAACCAACTAAAGATTATTTCCATTGATTTCGTAGAATAAAATGGAATCTGTTTATGTAACAAGGTGTTAAGTGTATCTACAAGACCTTATAAGGCCCGCCCGTTGAATGTGCGGGAAATGTAAGCTTCAAAAGAAAAATGTTCAAGCACGATAGATTGAGTTCGACAACTGTATAACGCTATATGTACTGCTCTTTTGTTCATGTGGTCAACTGAGTTTTCACTAAATGAAAGATCAGAAGGTCGTCTCTTGTGAGATTTTATTCAGTGCTCTGAAGTTTCTTTTTTCATTGATCGGGTAAACATCTTTTGTATTGGATTTGTATTATATTTTGAAAAAAACGTGACTAACCGATGAAGTTGTGGGAAGACCGTGGATATGGTTCAAAATAGGCGTCTCTATGGCAAGAGCTCACTGATGACAGGCTAGGTAGAAAGGTAATTCGTTGGAAAAAGCTGATGATGCTGATGAAAACTATAATCCATCTTTTACAGCAGCATCGCATTCTGAAAAAGAGTTGCACATTGGGTCCATATAGAACAACATATAGAGTATTATAAGAACTATTTTTCTGAAGACTGGCAATTTAGATCCACTTTATTTGAAAAATTTTCTTAACAACGGTATCCATAAGAAGTCGTGCTTTGAGTTTTCGGTTCTAACAGGTTGTAAGAACGATATTAAATACTTAAAAAGAATCACTTTTTGGCATAGCTTTGTTTAAATCGCAGCTTCGATTAAGTAAAGTGTACCCATATCAAGTGCTACAAATTTGCATATGGCTTAAAACTGAAATATTCACTCAAATTAATTTGCTTATTTAAAAGTGATTAGCAGGGCTATTCAGTCACTCAGTTACTAGTTTAACATTAATACAAAAAAAAATACCTGCGAACTTAAAATTTTTTAACTAAAACTGCACAGCAAAGTCGCAAATCAAAATTGCTTTCGGCCACATTGAAATTTCGTTATTTTCGAATTATATGGATGCGAAAAAAAATTAAATAAAATTTGATAAATTCTAAAACGCCTTCCGATATAACCACCGACGATTCATTTGGACACGCCAACTTTGGCTTGTTTCTACCGATTCGGCTCAACTCCCAAAAGCAATTCAGCTAATTAGCTGTCAATTTCAACTACCTCCACATTATTTGTTCTTCTATTCCAAATATATATTGTTCAACTGTTCATCAAACAAGCATACAAACACATTCTTATATATACACACACACACACATGCACACATACACACCTGCCAGCACTTAAACAAATCATGCAGTATAAAATAATTTTTAAAAAAAATTTACCAATAAAATACGAATCAGAAATTATTTCCCAATCACAATGCTCGATGCTCGACGCGCAGAGCTAATTAGTAAATTTAATTAAAAAATGCATAAAATATATTGCAAATTTATTCGCACTCACACCAACAAACACATTTGAATGCATCATCATCATCATCATCATCCATTCAACCCACACAAATAGCTAAACCGCAAAATAGAGGCCTGTTAGATTTTATGCAGGTTGCCATATAGCGCCATCGCGTGCCACCCACCACACCCACTCAGCCACTCGCCGGAAATAGAAAAATAAAATTGCTTCAATTCAGAAAACCTCAAAACTGAAAACCGCGCGCGTCGCTCGTTTTGAATTTTAGCTGTTTGTTGTTTATGTCGCTCGCAGTTGTTGGCAATAAAAACAATGCCAAATACAAAATTTGCTTGTTGTTGGTTGTGTTATTGTTGTTGCACTCTTGTTCCACCCGCCTGAAACTAAAAACAAATCGAAGCTCCCCGCATTAAATTCGAAATCGTATCGAACTCTACGCGGCAATATTCGCAACACAATTTTATATCAATGCCTAAATGTGAGTGTGTTTGTTTGTGTGTGTGTGTATGAGCTGATGTGTAGGTGTGTTATTTTAGTGTGTGTGCAAGTATGTTTGCAAGGACCCGTACATGCATGCATGCTTCATGGTTTTGCTTGTTTCTGATTTTGTTGCTACTCTGGCGCCCACTCCTGCCGTTGACAACTTTGAATACTTGCAACCTTTGCTGCGCCCGCAACACTGTGCCATGTTTTTTAGGTATAGTTCTATTGCGCCAGCTCCGTTTTGGCCATTGCATATACAAGGCTGTGATGTTGGCCATTGCAAAAACATATCTTAGGTCGGAGCGCGGGACGATTGAGTACGTTGGATCCACAAAAGTGGCCTGGCCGCAAAGGCGATGATATCGATTTTCGAAAATTTAAAAAGGCTCGTTTTTATTGAACAAATTTAAAGGATGTCCGTGCACTTTTTTAAAATTTTATAATTATAAGAAAATTAAACTTCACTCAAATTGAATGAACACTGTATGAATCTCTTGAATTTTTAAGAAAATTATACAGTTTCAAATAAATACTTACTTTGATCAAGATTTTATGCAGCTAAATTTACTTTTTATGCATTTAAATTTAATTTCAATTCAATTTTAATCCAAATTCAATTTTAATTCAATTTCATTTCAATTTCAATTCAATTTCAATTCAATTTCAATTCAATTTCAATTCAATTTCAATTCAATTTCAATTCAATTTCAATTCAATTTCAATTCAATTTCAATTCAATTTCAATTCAATTTCAATTCAATTTCAATTCAATTTCAATTCAATTTCAATTCAATTTCAATTTCAATTCAATTTCAATTCAATTTCAATTCAATTTCAATTCAATTTCAATTCAATTTCAATTCAATTTCAATTCAATTTCAATTCAATTTCAATTCAATTTCAATTCAATTTCAATTCAATTTCAATTCAATTTCAATTCAATTTCAATTCAATTTCAATTCAATTTCAATTCAATTCAATTTCAATTCAATTTCAATTCAATTTCAATTCAATTTCAATTCAATTTCAATTCAATTTCAATTCAATTTCAATTCAATTTCAATTCAATTTCAATTCAATTTCAATTCAATTTCAATTCAATTTCAATTCAATTTCAATTCAATTTCAATTCAATTTCAATTCAATTTCAATTCAATTTCAATTCAATTTCAATTCAATTTCAATTCAATTTCAATTCAATTTCAATTCAATTTCAATTCAATTTCAATTCAATTTCAATTCAATTTCAATTCAATTTCAATTCAATTTCAATTCAATTTCAATTCAATTTCAATTCAATTTCAATTCAATTTCAATTCAATTTCAATTCAATTTCAATTCAATTTCAATTCAATTTCAATTCAATTTCAATTCAATTTCAATTCAATTTCAATTCAATTTCAATTCAATTTCAATTCAATTTCAATTCAATTTCAATTCAATTTCAATTCAATTTCAATTCAATTTCAATTCAATTTCAATTCAATTTCAATTCAATTTCAATTCAATTTCAATTCAATTTCAATTCAATTTCAATTCAATTTCAATTCAATTTCAATTCAATTTCAATTCAATTTCAATTCAATTTCAATTCAATTTCAATTCAATTTCAATTCAATTTCAATTCAATTTCAATTCAATTTCAATTCAATTTCAATTCAATTTCAATTCAATTTCAATTCAATTTCAATTCAATTTCAATTCAATTTCAATTCAATTTCAATTAAATTTCAATTCAATTTCAATTCAATTTCAATTAAATTTCAATTCAATTTCAATTCAATTTCAATTCAATTTCAATTCAATTTCAATTCAATTTCAATTCAATTTCAATTCAATTTCAATTCAATTTCAATTCAATTTCAATTCAATTTCAATTCAATTTCAATTCAATTTCAATTCAATTTCAATTCAATTTCAATTCAATTTCAATTCAATTTATATTCAATTTCAATTCAATTTCAATTCAATTTCAATTCAATTTCAATTCAATTTCAATTGTTATGTTATTGTAATGTAATTGTAATGTAATTGCAATGTAATTGTAATGTAATTGTAATGTAATTGTAATGTAATTGTAATGTTATTGTAATGTAATTGTTATGTAATTGTAATGTAATTGTAATGTAATTGTAATGTAGTTGTAATGTATTTGTAATGTTATTGTACTGTAATTGTAATGTAATTGTAATGTAATTGTACTGTAATTGTACTGTAATCGTAATGTTATTGTAATGTAATTGTAATGTAATTGTAATGTAATTGTAATGTAATTGTAATGTAATTTTAATGTAATTGTAATGTAATTGTAATGTATTTGTAATGTAATTGTACTGTAATTGTAATGTAATTGTATTGTAATTGTACTGTAATTGTAATGTAATTGTTCTGTAATTGTAATGTAATTGTAATGTAATTAGAATGTAATTGTAATGTAATTATAATGTAATTGTAATGTAATTATAATGTAATTATAATGTCATTGTAATGTAATTGTAATGTAATTGTAATGTAATTATAATGTTATTGTAATGTAATTGTAATGTAATTGTAATGTAATTGTTATGTAATTGTAATGTAATTGTAATGTAATTGTAATGTAATTGTAATGTAATTGTAATGTTATTGTAATGTAATTGTAATGTAATTGTAATGTAATTGTAATGTAATTATAATGTAATTATAATGTAATTGTAATGTAATTGTAATGCAATTGTAATGTAATTATAATGTTATTGTAATGTAATTGTAATGTAATTGTAATGTAATTGTTATGTAATTGTAATGTAATTGTAATGTAATTGTAATGTAATGGTAATGTAATTGTAATGTTATTGTAATGTAATTGTAATGTAATTGTAATGTAATTGTAATGTAATTTTTATGTAATTTTTATGTAATTGTAATGTAATTGTAATGTAATTGTAATGTAATTGTAATGTAATTGTAATGCAATTGTAATTGTAATGTAATTGTAATGTAATTGTAATGTAATTGTAATGTAATTGTAATGTAATTGTAATGTAATTGTAATGTAATTGTAATGTAATTGTAATGTAATTTTAATGTTATTTCAATGTAATTGTAATGAAATTGTAATGTAATTGTAATGGAATTGTAATGTAATTGTACTGTAATTGAAATGTAATTGTAATGTATTTGTTATGTAATTGTACTGTAATTGTAATGTAATTGTAATGTAATTGTACTGTAATCGTAATGTAATTGTAATGTAATTGTAATGTTATTGTAATGTAATTGTAATGTAATTGTAATGTTATTGTAATGTAATTGTAATGTAATTGAAATGTAATTGTAATGTAATTGTAATGTAATTGTAATGTAATTGTTATGTTATTGTAATGTAATTTTAATGTAATTGTTATGGCATTGAAATGTATTTGTAATGTAATTGTACTGTAATTGTAATGTTATTGTAATGTAATTGTAATGTTATTGTACTGTAATCGTAATGTAATTGTAATGTAATTGTAATGTAATTGTAATGTAATTGTAATGTAATTGTAATGTAATTGTAATGTAATTGTAATGTAATTGTAATGTAATTGTAATGTAATTGTAATGTAATTTTAATGTAATTGTAAAGTAATTGTAATGTAATTGTTATATAGTTGTAATGTAATTGTTATGTAATTGTAATGTCATTGTATTGTAATTTTAATGTTATTGTAATGTATTTGTAATGTAATTGTAATGTAATTGTAATGTAATTGTAATGTAATTGTAATGTAATTGTAATGTGATTGTAATGTAATTATAATGTAATTATAATGTAATTGTAATGTAATTATAATGTAATTGTAATGTAATTGTAATGTTAATGTTATGTAATTGTAATGTAATTGTAATGCAATTGTAATGTTATTGTAATGTAATTGTAATGTAATTGTAATGTAGTTGTTATGTAATTGTAATGTAATTGTAATGGAATTGTAATGTAATTGTAAAGTAATTGTAATGTAATTGTAATGTAATTGTAATGTAATTGTAATGGTATTGTAATGTAATTGTAAAGTAATTGTAATGTAATTGTAATGTAATTGTATTGTAATTGTAATGTAGTTGTAATGTAATTGTAATGTAATTGTAATGGAATTGTAATGTAATTGTAATGTAATTGTTATGTAATTGTACTGTTATTGTAATGTAGTTGTAATGTAATTGTAATGTTATTGTAATGTAATTGTTATGTAATTGTCAAGTAATTGTAATGTAATTGTAATGTAATTGTAATTTAATTGTAAAGTAATTGTAATGTAATTGTAATGTAATTGTAATGTAATTGTACTGTTATTGTAATGTAGTTGTCATGTAATTGTAATGTAATTGTAATGTAATTGTAATGTAATTGTAATGTAATTGTAATGTAATTTTAATGTAATTGTAATGTAATTGTTCTGTTATTGTTATGTAGTTGTAATGTAATTGTAATGTAATTGTAAAGTAATTGTAATGTAATTGTAATGCTATTATAATGTAATTGTAAAGTAATTGTAATGTAATTGTTATGTAATTGTAATGTAATTGTAATGTAATTGTAGTGTAGTTGTTTTGTAATTGTAATGTAGATGTTATGTATTTATTATGTAATTGTAATTCAATTGTAATTCAATTGTAATGTAATTGTTATGTTATTGAACTTTAATTGTAATATCTTTGTAATGTAAATGTTTTGTTATTGTAATGTAATTGTAATGTAATTGCTGTGTAATTGTAATATATTTGCAATGTTACTGTTATGTTTTTTAATGCAATTGCAATGTTATTTTTATGTCATTCATGGAACTCCCTCCAACAGTTTTGCTAGAATTGTAATGTTATTGTTATGTATTGGTTATATCAGATACCTTCTTATACTCCATTAGAAATAGCAGCCACAATTTCCTAGGAAAGAAATATTGTATTTATTGCAAGCCAATGAAAATTTAAAACTTGCCGATAAGATTCACTTAAAAAAATGTTAAAGAAAATGTATTTAACAGTAACGAGAAAGTCGAAAGGACTTTTTTTTCATAGAAGCAATCAAACAAAGTAAGTGTAGGAAGCATCAAATATGACAAAATTACTAACTTCCGGAATGATAGTTCCTTGCAAGCAGTTGTCGTGCCTTAAAAGGACGTTATTGTAAGCAAGAGCGCTCAGAGGGAAGAAGGATGAACAGTACAAGAGGCATAAAACCATGCTGGATAGTTTAAGCCTGCAAAGAAAGGAAGGAATAACAGAAGCAGCAACAAAAAAAAAAAAAAAATTGTGAAAAGCTGTAAGAAACCTTAAGTGAACTAGGCAACAGGAAATGCGAAACACAAAACGCACACACTCGCACTCGCACATATTGCGACAGCAGAACAACAACACATCATCGCACGAGCCGCAATTTTGAGCTAACGGAAGTGATGCACCGTGGTGGATTCAGCGTGGTGGACGCATGAATGAATGGTGTGGAGAATGTATGGATTGGATAAGAGGCTGACTGAAATAACCAACATACATGGTTTGACCAAATTGAACAGTTACGGATACAAATGAATTGGGAAAACAAAAACAACAACACCAACAACAGCATAACGTAGCACAAAATGAAATGGCATAAAATAGGAGAAGGTAGAAATGTAAGAGACAGCGGAGTGAAAACATGGCGGATTCAGGGAACGCGCTGATGATGGTAGTCGGCAATACTAGGCAAAATACACACACACATATAAACACAGAAACACACGAATACACCATGTATGCAAATACAAAACACACGAACAGGCAGCAAATAAACAAACGTACTACCTATGAACAAAACACATACAAACAAAATCGAGCAGAAACGAAAGGATGCAAAAGATAAAAAGAAAACAAAACACATGACGCTGAGCCAAGCCAGGACAACAAGCATTGATGGCATTTCAGTTAGGGAAAGAGAAGAAGAGGAGGAAATAGCGAAAAGCTGCATGAATTGCATTAAAGGTAGAAAGTGTAGGGAAAAAGGATGTGCAAGGTGAAAACCGAAATGCATGCAAATGATGCCAATAGCAACAGTAGTAACAGCAGAAATAACAGCAACAAAATACAGCAGCAAAATACAGCAGCAGGAAAATGTATTTTAAAATGGATAGAGAGAAAAGGATTGGGAGGGGAGGAGGTAGAAATTGTAATGTGTAGCGGGCCGAAGAGGTGACATTGGCCAGTTGTAGCTAAATTAATGTGTGTGTGTGTGTGTGTGTGAATGTGTTTGTTTTGCAAGCAACCTGCTTCATATGCATACACATGTAACAAACAAAAAAACTAGGAAGAAAAAACCCCAACAACAACAAAATTAATTGAACACCTGCTTGGAACTTTTAAAGAAGTTAAAAGGAGCTTCAAAAACACATAATTTAAAATGTTACAGAAACTAGAACAGTTGAACAACGAGGACCTTGAACTTTAAAGTTAAGAATTGTATTGAATTGAGACTGAAATATTTATGGAATTAAATTTAAAATTAAAATAAAATTTAAATTAAAATGCTTATTAAATAGAACTAAGAAAAAAGAATTGAACGTTACTTAATAGGTTCGATAACCATTAAAATCGTTCACGAATCTATCAAATCTGTTTGAGCATCATTAATTGTATTCAATTTATGTTACAATTACATTTAAAATACATAACATTTACATTACAATCATTACAACCATTACCAATTGTTTAACAATAATTACAACAATTACATTACAACTACATAACAATGACATAACAATTACATTACAATTACATAACATTTACATTACAACCATTACAACAATTACCAATTGTTTAACAATAATTACAACAATTACCAATTGTTTAACAATAATTACAACAATTACATTACAAATACATAACAATTACATAACAATTACAATACCATTACATAACAATTACATTACAATTACATTACAATTACATTACAATTACATTACAATTACATTACAATTACATTACAATTACATTACAATTACATTACAATTACATTACAATTACATTACAATTACATTACAATTACATTACAATAACATTACAATTACATAACAATTACATTACAATTACATTACAATTACATTACAATTACATTACAGTTACATTACAATTACATTAAATTACATTACAATTACATTACAATTACATTACAATTACATTACAATTACATTACAATTACATTACAATTACATTACAATTACATTACAATTACATTACAATTACATTACAATTACATTACAATTACATTACAATTACATTACAATTACATTACAATTACATTACAATTACATTACAATTACATTACAATTACATTATAATTACATTACAATTACATTACAATTACATTACAATTACATTACAATTACATTACAATTACATTACAATTACACTACAATTACATTACAATTACACTACAATTACATTACAATTACATTACAATTACATTACAATTATATTACAATTACATTACAATTACATTACAATTACATTACAATTACATTACAATTACATTACAATTACATTACAATTACATTACAATTACATTACAATTACATTACAATTACATTACAATTACAATTACATTACAATTACATTACAATTACATTACAATTACATTACAATTACATTACAATTACATTACAATTACATTACAATTACATTACAATTACATTGCAATTACATTACAATAACATTACAATAACATTACAATTACATTACAATTACATTAAAATTACATTACAATTACAATTGCATGTAAACGAAATTTAATGGGAATTAAATTGAATGAAATTGAATTGAAATTGAATTGAAATTGAATTGAAATTGAATTGAAATTGAATTGAAATTGAATTGAAATTGAATTGAAATTGAATTGAAATTGAATTGAAATTGAATTGAAATTGAATTGAAATTGAATTGAAATTGAATTGAAATTGAATTGAAATTGAATTGAAATTGAATTGAAATTGAATTGAAATTGAATTGAAATTGAATTGAAATTGAATTGAAATTGAATTGAAATTGAATTGAAATTGAATTGAAATTGAATTGAAATTGAATTGAAATTGAATTGAAATTGAATTGAAATTGAATTGAAATTGAATTGAAATTGAATTGAAATTGAATTGAAATTGAATTGAAATTGAATTGAAATTGAATTGAAATTGAATTGAAATTGAATTGAAATTGAATTGAAATTGAATTGAAATTGAATTGAAATTGAATTGAAATTGAATTGAAATTGAATTGAAATTGAATTGAAATTGAATTGAAATTGAATTGAAATTGAATTGAAATTGAATTGAAATTGAATTGAAATTGAATTGAAATTGAATTGAAATTGAATTGAAATTGAATTGAAATTGAATTGAAATTGAATTGAAATTGAATTGAAATTGAATTGAAATTGAATTGAAATTGAATTGAAATTGAATTGAAATTGAATTGAAATTGAATTGAAATTGAATTGAAATTGAATTGAAATTGAATTGAAATTGAATTGAAATTGAATTGAAATTGAATTGAAATTGAATTGAAATTGAATTGAAATTGAATTGAAATTGAATTGAAATTGAATTGAAATTGAATTGAAATTGAATTGAAATTGAATTGAAATTGAATTGAAATTGAATTGAAATTGAATTGAAATTGAATTGAAATTGAATTGAAATTGAATTGAAATTGAATTGAAATTGAATTGAAATTGAATTGAAATTGAATTGAAATTGAATTGAAATTGAATTGAAATTGAATTGAAATTGAATTGAAATTGAATTGAAATTGAATTGAAATTGAATTGAAATTGAATTGAAATTGAATTGAAATTGAATTGAAATTGAATTGAAATTGAATTGAAATTGAATTGAAATTGAATTGAAATTGAATTGAAATTGAATTGAAATTGAATTGAAATTGAATTGAAATTGAATTGAAATTGAATTGAAATTGAATTGAAATTGAATTGAAATTGAATTGAAATTGAATTGAAATTGAATTGAAATTGAATTGAAATTGAATTGAAATTGAATTGAAATTGAATTGAAATTGAATTGAAATTGAATTGAAATTGAATTGAAATTGAATTGAAATTGAATTGAAATTGAATTGAAATTGAATTGAAATTGAATTGAAATTGAATTGAAATTGAATTGAAATTGAATTGAAATTGAATTGAAATTGAATTGAAATTGAATTGAAATTGAATTGAAATTGAATTGAAATTGAATTGAAATTGAATTGAAATTGAATTGAAATTGAATTGAAATTGAATTGAAATTGAATTGAAATTGAATTGAAATTGAATTGAAATTGAATTGAAATTGAATTGAAATTGAATTGAAATTGAATTGAAATTGAATTGAAATTGAATTGAAATTGAATTGAAATTGAATTGAAATTGAATTGAAATAGAATTGAAATTGAATTCAAAATTGAAATGGAAAATTTTTTTGTTATATATTTTTTTAAATTGTTACTCATATGTTTTATGTTATAAACCTGACAAACTCCCACCTCAGCCCCGTTCACATCACCTACAGCTCCTCACGATAAATGCATATTTTTTCTCTGCAAGTCAGCAATGTTGCCAGATCTCGTTTAAATGTACATATTTATTACACTTTCAAAAATAACAAACACAAGCGTAAAAAAAAGTAAAAGTATTTCGCTGACCCTAACCAATGTTGCTTTTCCATTATGGCTACACGTGGCAACATGCAGCAGTTAAATCCCTTTTCACAACGCTTTTTCGCCATGTCTGTGCTCCATTCCCTCTTTTTCGCGCATTCAGCTACTTAAATTTTTTATTTAATGATTTTTTTTTTTTCTTTTTTGACTGCATTTATATTATTTTTATTTCCATTGAACTTTTATGATTGGATGCGGGTAACTTTTGGCGCCTCATGCGCGGCCTTTTGTATCCACCCATCAACGAGTTTTCAAAATAAAAAATATAAATACAAAAATTTTTAATTCGTTTTCTGTTGATTTTTAATTGTTTTTATTTTGATATTTCTGCACTAACTTTGCTCAGATATATACATATGTATGTATGTATATAAAAATGTTTTTTATATATTTGCAATATATGTATATCTTTTGTTATTTTGTTTTTATGGCTTTTTGTGTTGGCAACAGTTTTTTATGCAATTTTTTTGTGCCAGTTTTGGTTATTTTTTAATTTCTGCCACATATCTTTATATATGATTTTTTTTTATTTTGGGTTTTTATTTTACTGTCTGTGTCATTGAGTGCACGTCAGTGTGTTGTTAATAAATTTGTTAACATGTTGTAGGTTGCAGTGGGTGTGGTTCTTGCTGCTCTTGCTCTTTGGGCTTTACGTGCAAAATGAGTAGGAGTGAACGTGACTGCATCATGAATATTTTTGTATACTTTTAATAATGTTTATTTAAGTTTTTACTTTTTAATTTTTTCCTCAACTTTTTATCCATTATTTATTTTTTTTTTTTGGGTTTGTTTGCGCCATTGGTGATTGTTATTAATATATAATTTTTTCTTCGTGTGTTTTTTATTTTTTGCCCTCTACTATTATCACAGAGTGCAATTTTTCCTTAAATACATCGACTTAACAATAAAACAACAATTTTACACAATCAACAAAATAAATTAAAACATGTAGCTCTTTATTGCAATATTGGGTGTCTCTTTTTTGAAAAAAAATATATATAATATAAATGGGCGTGTTTTATGATTCTTCCGGCTGTTTGCCAAGGCTTCAATTGTAACTTATTTATGGCTATTTTTAATTGAAGGCTTCACGTTGTGAAAAGCTTTTTACATTTTAATAAATAACTGTTTTATGTCATAATAATGTGTTGTTTTGTTTTAATTTTTCAGCCATAATTCAAATTGCAGTAGTTTTTACAGGCCTGTTACTAGAACCTTCTATAGACTTTTAGATACTTTCAGATTTTTCATTTAAACACTGCAAAACGACTTAAAACAATCTTTCTAAAAACATTATTTTTTCATTCTAAAAACATTCTTTTCTTTCCTTATTTCCTACAAAACTTGTATTCCACACCCACAAAAGTGAGATACCAGCCACTTATTTGGTGTTTGGTCTTAAACTTCTGATAATCTTTATATAAATACATAGACGTAGGGAAACCAGTTAAAAACCATTTTTTTTATATGAATCGGAGTGCAGAGAAAGAGTGCACTGACTATTTTTAAAATATTGTTTTTTTGTCAAATTTTTATATAGATAATTATTTTTTCACATTAATTTTGTATCAAATCAACAGAGAATGTATGTGAAATGGTCGAATTTCGGCCACTGTCGAACTCTAGTATAATTAAATCAATGTCAAAAGATCAGAAAATATTTAAATTCTTTTTTCTAGTTTTGTTCTTTTTTGTAGTTGCAACAAAATGCAAAAAAAAATTTATTTTGAAAAATATCTTATTCTATTAAACGAGCAATATTTATATATGGGCATTTTTACGAAAACAGAGACATGAGTGTATGATAATCAAGTTAAGTTAACATATGAGCTTTGTACATACAATGAAAGGTGAGACTCTGAAATTTATGAATATGTTATAAAATATGATGGGAAAATTCCAAGGAAAAAGTTATAAGCGTTAATGTTTAAGAGGTCATCAAGTGAAAAACATTTTTTTTAAACAACTAAATTTGAAATACATGTCAATCCAAGGTTTGGTGAGTAATTTGAAAACTAAAAATGAGAATTTATGTAGAAATTCCGGAAGAATATGCTGGACTTAACTCTTGGTCATATTCGTCTATTGGTTAATTTCAAATTTATTTCAAAACCTTGCAAATTAAAAGTGTCCGTGTGTCACGAAAAAATCACACTTGTTGTTCTATAGCTATAAACCTTCATCGGAGGTTCAAATTTTATGTTGTTAAATTCTTTTGTTCATCGTTTCATAAATCCAAGCTTGCTGATAGGAGATGCTTTTTCACAAATTTACCGCCAAAGGAGCGGTGTGGTGGAAAAAAAGAACAGAAAATAAGAACTCCCAACGACTTAAGACATTTAGATCAGCTACTTAAACGCTGAAGCCATGTTAAATGCAGTCCGTTTCTGCAAAAGATGCATGATATCCGTGTTAAGAATGGGTGCTCTATTGGTGTTCGGAAGCATGTCGGTTCAAATCCATAAATCAATTTATAATTTTTAAATGGATTTTTTTGCAACCTGCATCTGTTAAATTGTTGCAACCCGCAACTGTTAAATTCTTAGATGAACGTAAGAAATGCAATATTTTATTTTAAACTAATAGATAAAATCTATTTTTCTTTAAAGCAATTTGTGTACAATATCGTACTCTGTCCGTGCAACATGATTTTAACATGATTTTGTGTCCGTAACGTCACGCTGATTAAACAGTTGTAACTTCCGTAAAACTTACTTCTTGGTAAGAAGAAGTATGCCATGTTCTTGTCTTAACCTTTATATATCAGGCTGCGTACTCAAAACTTTAAAAAGAGCACAAATAAGCTGAAATTTTGTAAAATGTAATACAACCTCAAAAGTCATGTCATAAAAATGTCCGTGCGACACGCTCAACAAAAAATGCAATAACTTTGGAATAAAGCCATCAAGAACAAACATTTTAAGTAATAGAATAGAGTAAAAAGTATAAACACCAAAATCTCATTGAGGAATTCCGACGTAAATAAAGGGAGAAAAAAATCACACGAATGTCCGTGCGTCACACGTAAAAATGCCCATATATATTTGCAACTACGTTTTCAAAAAAGGCACTAACGATATCTATGAAAATTACAATATAGATGAAGAAGGGACTGAAAAATCGATCCAGTTAGGTTTCATCTCTGGGAAAAGTCGTTTTCACGCATTGAAAAATACCTTCATTTTCCTGTCGATTATGCTAAGTTAAGCTGAGTTAATTTTCCCTTTTCAATTATGGTGTTGACAACGCAGTGGGTGAGTTCAATCCCTGGTTGTTTCGAAACATTTGAAACAACTGAAATAGCCAAAAAGCAGCAACAACGACGCACTCTGTTCTTTATCAATCTAGTTTTTAGATTCTTTCTTGTCGCTGAATGCTACGGGTTTGATATATTTCTCATTTAGTTTTTGTAATAAAAATTATATAGCCTAGCTGTTAAGTACTGCGAAATGCGATGCGGTACATTTATAACGAAATCTGGTCCGCGTTGCACTCGCATTAAGGGGACGTGACATCTTCAAAAAAAAAAAATTATTTTAATGTTTTAAAATGGTTATAAGTTGAATACAAAAAAAGATTTAATTTTGAAAAATTAAATATATATTTTTTTGTAAAAAAATTATACAAACAATTTTTTTTTTGGCTACTGGAATTATTCTAAAAAAACATAAAAAAACAATGGCGGGCGTGATTACGACTCGCTGGGATATCGGAAAAAAAACGAAAAACGGGGTTTTTATCAGCATCAAAGCCGCCATAGAATGAACTAGAAGAAACAATTTTGGTTGAAAAATAACAAAATGGCGGCGTTTTTTCGAAAATTGTCAAGTTTTGTGGACAAAATCGGCCAAAAACTCAAAAACTATAAAACCGATTTTTTGTTCGTAGTTCATTCCATGCATCGACAAGTGTAAAACAACATATTCAAATTTCAGTACGATCGGTCGAGAAGTTTTTGTTTTATCACGCCCGTCATGATTTTTTAATGACTTTTTATAATGAAAATAATAAAAAAAATTTTTTTTGCGTAATTTTTTTTTCGAAAAATATATTTGTAATTTTTCAAAATGATATCTTATTTTTTATTCAACTGATACGCATTTGAAAACATTAAAATAAAACAATTTTTGAAGGTGTCACGTCCCCTTAAATGAGCTGAATGTTCGAATCGCACGACCGATATTTATTTTTATTTAACAGTGGTGACCGTGGCATGCAGGTTAAGTGTGTGGCCTAGCATGTTCGAAGCCCGGGTTCGATCCCCAGCCGCAGCGAAGAATTTTTTTCAATAAAAAATTTTTCTGATCGGTCACCACCTCTCTGCAGACAATGGCAAACCTCAGAGAGTAAATAATGCCATGTAAAGCTTCTTGAGAACATGAGCCGGAAACGAAATCACAAGTCGGCATAAAACATGTAGGTCCAGTTCTCGGTTAATTGTGTGCCAACATTTAATAACACACACAACACAATTGATCATAAGAAGCTCGGTCAAAGTCCTTTCAAGGGCTGAAATGGCCAATTTGTTTTTTTTTTTTTTTTGTTAACAATTTGTTATTATTTTTATCAATTTGAATCATTGTTTACATTTTTAAATTTTTTTTTATATTTTTTAAATTAAATTTATTTTCATATAAAAAGCTAAAAAGCTTACTTGGATCAACAGAAAATATTATATTATTTATTTTTAAAATGTTTCATTGCTTTTGTTATATTTTGAAGAAAATTTTTTTTTTGGTTTTGGTTGATTGCATCAAGCTTTTTATTCATAAAAATAATTAAAAACCAATAATAAAATAATTTGAAAAATATTAACAAGGATAAAAATTAATAAAAATAATAAAAAAATTGCTAAAAAAAAGTGTCGACCGTGGGATTCGAACCCAGGAATTCCAGAAATTCGTTCATTGGCTAAAAATGTAATTTTTGCCGAATAAATATAAAACAATAATAAAATAATTTTAAAGATATGAACAATACATACAAGATAATAAAAAATTGCTGCAAAAATTAGTATCGATCGTAGGATTCGAACCCAAGCCGTCACAGTCGCTAAAGGCGAAGTTCGTTCATTGGCAAAAAATTTAATTTTGGCCGAAATACAGAAAAAATTATTGCACTGCTGCCATTTTTCGCTAAAAATAGCATATTTTTCTCTTTCACTCTCTTCTCTATATGTCTTTGGCCTTCGCATTCAATGCACTATGAATGATTGAGTCTGAGATGAAAGAAAAATGCGTTTCAAGTTTATTGAAAAATATTATTTCATATGTTCTTTCTAAGATAAAGTTGAAATTTTCTATACATTATAAACCGTGAAACATATAAATATGTGGTGTCAATGTATTTTTACGGAAATATTTAATAGTTTTAATTAATATAGTTTATTGCTAACTTTGAAGTGCCTCTGAAGTCACTCGCCCATAAAGAGGAAGAATTTAAGCCCAAGATTACTAAAATCAATTTTCATGAATTTGACCACAGCCTTGTTCCATTTGACAAAGAAGGTCTATCTTATGCCATATATTTAATTTCTCGTGCTGCTTTTAAAGATTTTGCCTCTACCGTGCGCCTCCAGATTTTTGCAGGTCTTCCTCTTCATTGGCTACCTTGCGGGTTTCAGTCTGAGGCTGTTCATGCTATGTTTCCTTGGTGCGTTCTCAATGTATGGCCAAGCCACATCCACTTGCGGTGCTGTCTTTCCTTTGCGACTGGTGCGACTTACAGCTCCCGTGGTGCTGCATTCCAGGTTTCGCAGACCGTACATGATGACGGACTTGACGCTCAAGTTGAAGATGATGAGATTTTTCCGTTTTGAGATGTGCGTCGACCTCCACACTTTGTGGATCATCCCAAATGCCGCTCTGCCTTTGTTAACGCCTGACCGTATATCGTGTTAATACTTCCCAAATAAAAGAACGATTCAACTTGCTCGATCGTTGTACCAACAACCATCAGTGGACGCTTTGGACTGGTGTTTATAAACATCGATTTAGTTTTCGGCACAATAATACCAGGCCTGCTTAGGCTATAAACTTGCTGACGTCTGGCAATAATTTAGCTGCGATGGGTTTGTGTGCTAGGAGGCATATGTGAGGTCGCCAAGATTGCTTTGTAGTTCTCAGGTAATGCCAGCAATGTCATCAGTCATTGGTACGTCTCAGGACGTATTGGCTCATTGGTACGTCTCAGATTATGTTAAAGAGCAGTAGTGACAATACACAGCGCCCTGACGTATAGCTCTTTGATCAGCCTTATGAAGTTGTAACTTAAACTTTACATTCTCTTTTTCGGGTGTCGAAATCTCTATCGAAATCTACAAAGCATAGGCGAAGAGGCGTTCTTAATTCGACGTAAAGCTTAATTACCACGCACGGAGTGTTAACGTGATCGATGCAAGATCGAAACAATATTTCCAAACATAGTTCGTTTGTATCCGAACAAATTGCTGCTAAAACCAAACAATAAATACAGTAAAAGTTAATTAAGACTAAGCATTGTACTCTTTTAATTCTCTCGCAATTTGAGAGAAATAAATACAATTTGAGTTGCTTTGTCTGAATTTCGCTCTTTAACCCATTTTAGTCCGCTGGTAGATTTCCCGACCACTGACTTTAAAACTAATTTCTGTAAAAAATATTAAAAATATTTTCAAATTCTTTCTGCAAAGACTTAATTTGGTGAAATGGAAATTTAGAAAATAATATAAATTTCCAAATTTTCCATTTTACATGAACATCTAATATTTTTTAATATTTTTTCCATAAATTAATTTTAATTAAAATCGACCTGTTTGTTTCCTGACCTGTTGTTTCCTCAAGTGCACAAATTGAGTTTAAATGTTCTTCTCCAAAATGTGTTTACAATTTGAAAACAGTTTCAGTACTTTATTCCAAATAACTTTAGTACCATGTCATAACTATTAAACTTGAACTTTCGTAACCCTGACCTTTTTGAAAACACTTTATCCTTTTCATATTTCAAATTTAACTTTTAAAAGTCAACGACATATAAATACATGAATTAAAAACCTTTTTAAACTAGCTAGCAGACAAGCCAAAATGCTCCGTTAGCCACAAGTTAGTCAACCCTCCTTGTACCCCACTACGTAGAGCACTTAACTTGCTCACCTAGTCTCTTCGTGTAGCTGCTGCTGCTTTGCTTGCACGTGTAAGGTTTGCATGCATGCAGAATAAACGTAGTTTGGAAAAGTTGCAAACAACGTTTTCACTTTCAAAACTTCATTAAATTTAACAACATGCTTAAAATTCTAACCTTATCATCAGACCCACTAAGCTACTCATTTCCACCCAAGTGCACAATAAAAAATAGCATGTCCTCATCTCTCATCCCAAATGATGTGTTGTTGCTGCTTTCTATACAAACTGAGTACTTTTAGATTTTCAAAAAATAGCAAAATCTAACAAATCTAGCACGAAATAAAATATATGTTAAGGTTAAGGTCAAGAATATAGTACATAAGTATTACATAGAAATATGAGTGCTTATTAGTGCGTATACATGTAGGATGGCATAGAGACAAAATGTCTGTGGATATTTGTTGTGTCGGCTTTATTAAAGCTATAGGTAGGTGTGATGCGATAAGTTTATCATGTTGCTAATACTAGAATTCAATTAAATTGAGCTTTCTGCTTACTCATAGAGAAAAAAATGTTTTTATTGAGAATTATTTCCAATACGACTTTTCATAATATAAGTACGGTTAGCCCGAAAACGAATCATAGTATAGATTCATTTCGATGAATTGTTGCTAATTTTCAATTCTTCTGGATGTAAAGTTATTAGCTCAGATAATGAAGTTCTTGCTACGGGAAGTATTGTTGATCGCATGTTCATGCTAAATTGCACAAAACAGCCGATTTTTGCAAAATCTGCAAAAAGCTTAAATACTTGGCATATGAGGCTTGGTCATTAGACCGGGCCGATTTGTAAGGACAAAAATTTGCCGATATTGTGCCATCGATTTTTCGATAGCTTTTACGGTGAGAGGTATACTGCGACGATTTGAATTGCAGCTGAAGAGACCATTACACTGGTGGATTTGTTTACTACATTTCAATGAGTTGCCATTTCGAAGTTTGTGGAATACATTGGAAAAATCACAAACGACTGGACCAAGAACCGCAACAGAGATTCAGAGTGTTAGCAAAAGAGATTCAAGATTGCCATACCCTACAGGTACTTGTCAAATTTTTAAAAAAAAAAATTCCCTATAAGCCACATAATTTTGTAATCAATTTTGAATAATCAATATAATTTCCAGGTGGTTCCGAATTTTGAAGCAATCCCACTTGAAAATATGCCTCCACCTTTAGATGAAGATCAACAGAAAGAACTTTCAACGGATGTGAAGTATCTATACAACATTGCTAATGCTGTCTCGAATGGTTGCGTTTCACCTCAACTAGCAAATATTAAACCGGGTCCTGTATTACATGCTAGATGGCTCACAAAAGCCAACTTCGTATTTACGTTGCAACAAGCAAGCCGTCCGAAAATTTGAAAATTTTGGCAAGATACATAATTCACGTGTACGTTCCCATGTATTTTAACATCAAATATTATGAGTCGGTTGTATATGGCAGTGTTTTGGTTGGAAAATTCATACGGTTAACGCAATATTTGCCAAACAATTTACGATCGGTGGTAAACACCGTAATTGAAAATAATTCATATTTTGCCCATTGTGAAAATGTTTTGCTCAGCATGCTCTTCGACGATCGACAACATATTCGGAAGTATGCACTGGAAAAAATTTTACATATTCGTAACGACCTATATGAACCGTCCAATATTCGTACCTACGTAAAACCGAAAATTAATTTTGATGCCACTGATTACGTTCATATGATTGATTTGGAACCACCATTAACAAGAAGCATACCATATGAACATTTGAAAACTTATTTTGATGATGACGAAAATGAAGATCCATCGCTAGACGATCCGAAGATTCCATGCCATATTCAAGGTACCGAGCGGTACATTCAACTCCTAAGCAACGTAGCTAAACGTGGAATTCATAAAAACCGCGAAGGGATCATGGCGACTACGTCAGCTAGCCGAAGTAAAATGAGTCGAATGGAGTCCAAGCAAAATTTGCAAGGAAATATCTGACTTTTAAAATAAATTCCCATATTTTTCGCTTATGAAAAATCAATAAAATTGTTAAAAAACTATTTTTATTTTAACAACCATAACAGCAATTATAATAGTAATGTTGAAAATTGACAATGATGTCTTTTAATAATAAATTAACACTCATACAAAACATCAATTAAATCCAAAGTTAAAAAAATCTTAATTTTAATCCAAAGTTAAAAATCTTTTATTCATCAAATTCATCAATGGAAATGTAATATTTAAAAAAAAATTAAATCAGTCAATTTTTTTTTATTACCTACAAAAAAAAACCTTAAAAATAAAGTTGAGAAAAAGTCAAACAATTGAAATTTTGGCGCCTCGAAAATGATTTTTTGAATATGTCGTAGTGGAACTTTTTTTTCCTCATGACAAAAGCTATCGAAAAATCGATGGCACATTATCGATTGCTAAATCGACCCACCCTATTGGTCATCCATGTTATGAAAGTTTCAAAAAGCTTACGGGAAATAATCTAGCAAGACGAATTTAAAATGTTTGCGTCGAAAAAATAGCAGTTTTACTTGCCTGAAAGAGAAGATTTGTCGTTTACCATTGAAGGTTACTGTATACTGGAATGTAATCACATTTTGGTGGTTGTTCTTCTGATCTACGAAGATTGTGGACCGATGGAAGAATTATCGTTCAGTTATTCACACTATTTGTTGATATTCGTCGATAATTATTGAAAAAAACTCATTTGGTTATTTCATTAAACCGATCAAAAAAAGATCAAGTTGCGAGACGTTTTGAGAAATTCAAGCAATATGCTGAAAACAGGTGTGGTAGAAATGTCAAAATATTACGCACAGATAATGGCATTGAGTTCTGCAATCTAAGAATGATTACCATCATTCGAAAAGCTGAAATAATTCTTGCTTCTTGGCTTGGCAGTAAGAATGAACAGGACGTTGATCGAGAAGGCTCAATTTTTGCGCATTCAATCGATTTTGAATAAAAATATGCTCTGAATACGACAATCTATCTTATAAGCAGATTACTGTGTAAAGCTTTAGAAAATCAAACCCCTGAGGAGGTATGGACTGGTAGGAAACCTGCATGGAAGTACTTGAAAGTGTTTGGTTGCTTGGAAGTCGTTCAAATTCCTAAAACAAATCGCAAGAAGCTTGATTTGAAAGGCACCCAATTGGTTTTCATTGAGAACTGTAGAGAATCAAAGACGTACAGGTTTCTATATCAGATTTCCAAGCAAGTAACCATCAGCAATGATGTCGTTTTTCTAGAAAATTATTTTTTCAATGCGAAAAAACTATCACAAACAATCAACAAACATCTGATTGCACTAGTGCACGATGTTGAGTCCGATGATGTGTTTTACTTCGACGACGAGGAATCAGAGGTGGAGGTAATTTCTGTTTCAGGTGAATAATCTAGAATTATTGGTGAATGTGTGGAGCTACGAAGTTCTGCGAGAGTTAAAAAATCAGTAGAGCGCTACGCAAGTGTTGGAGTTGAATATGCGTTGAAGAGTCAAAAACAGTTGACGAAGCTTTAAATAGCCCAAAAGCTGAGTTGTGGAGAAAAGCTATGGAGAATGAATTTAACTATCTCATTAAAAATAAGACGGATACCCTGCGAGTTACTTCCTGAAAGGGGATTCCGAAGGTACAGTGAGCAGATTCAACGTACGGCTGGTGATCAAGGAGTTTGCAAAGCGAAAGATTACTCCTCTATTCGTCTTCATTTATCCTTAGCTGCCAAATACGATTCGGAGATCAGTCAAATGGATGTAGTACTAGAATTTCTGCAAAGTGAGTTACATGAAGGAATTTACATGAAATATCCTGGAGGGTTTGACGCAGAGCCGGGTAAAGTCTGAAAATTAAAGAAATCGTTGTACGGATTGAAGCAGGCGAGTTGATACTGGAATCAGAAGTTAAGCTACACATTGAAAATTTTTGAAATGCAGAAATCTAAAACATAAAAAAAAACAATTTGGCCTTTTCAACCCTTGAAAGGATTTTGACCGAGCTTCTAATGATCAATTGTGTTGTGTGTGTTATTAAATGTTTGAACACAAATTGACCGAGAACAGGACCTGTATGTCTTATGCCGACTCCGAACGGCTAAAGTTCTTGTTCTCAAGAAGTTTTACATGGCATTATTTACTCTCTGAGGTTTGCCATTGTCTGCAGAGAGGTGGTGACCGATCAGAAAAATTTTTTTATTGAACAAAACTTTTGCCGCGACTGGGGATCGAACTCGGGCCCAAGCTTGCTAAGCCACACACTAAACCTGCATGATACGGCCACCACAATCTAAAACAGATCCTTGGGTATTTTTCTATTTATGAAGAAGGGGAAATGAGGACTTACACAGCAATATATGCTGATGACATATTGATTTTCTGCAGTGATGTTTCACACAAGGAAAGCGTGAACAATTTCCTAAAGAAAAAAATTTCAAAATTAAGGATGTTAGAGAGGCCAATTGCATGCTGGGCATGAAAATTAGTCGTGTCAGAGAAAGTCGAAAACTTTGGGATCTAATCTTGCAAGGCATTCTGGAGAAGTTCAACTTGTTGGATTACAAGAGCGTGAGCATTCTTGTAGATGTAAACTAGAAATTCTCTTCGGAATTTTCTTCGACCATCAATGCAGAAATCAAAGAAATGAAGAGTGTCCCGTATCAAAAAGCAATTGCTAGCTTATTATATGCAGCACAGATTAGCAGACCCACGAGTGGCCTTATCCAAATTCAACAAAAATCCCGGAAGAGTGCACTGGCAAGCTGTTAAGCGTGTTTTTAAATATTTGAAAGTTACACTTAACCACAAGTTGGAGTTAACAAACAATGCTAATTGGACGAATGATTTAGATAGTTGACGTTTAGAACTACGACATAAGCGGTTATGTTTGAAAAAGGTTGCGTAGCATGGAGTTCGAAACTAGGGCTCTCGATTTTCGAGTAATTCGAGTTCTTTTCTTAATAAGAATTTAAAAAATTCTAAACTACCCGGGTAGCTCGATAGCTAGAAACTACCAGAGTATTGTTTATCAATTATCGGTAATGTCCGATTACCCGGGCTTTCGAGCAACCCGGGTTTTTATTCGATTATCGAGCGCCCGGGTACCCGGGTACTCACAAACACGAAAAAAGCTCGAATAAAATCGAGAGTTCTACCAAAACGTCAAGCTACAGTGGCATTATCGACTACGCAGGCTGAGTACATGGCGATATCAGCTGCATGTTAGGAAGCCATTTGGTCATCAACTTCGTATGCTGAAATTACTCAAGAGAAGCAAGAGCCATTAATATTGTATTCTGACAATAAAAGCGCAATTGACTTAGCTCACTAAATACAAAACAGACATGTCCTTTTTATACCCTAAACCTAAAAGGTGAGGGTATATTAACTTTGTGCAAACCTTTGTAACGTATAGAACGAAGCGAGTCCGGTATAGAAAAGTATATATATTCTTGATCAGCGTCACCTCGTGAGTCGAGCTATTCATGTCCGTCCGTCCGTCCGTCCGTCCGTCTGTGTGTTGTCCGTAAACACAGGAAAAGAAGAAGGAGTTGAGATAATTGGATGAAACTTGGTATACATGGTCACATGCACCCAAGGATCTGCACTATTGAATATTTTTGGAATCCGCTCACGGACACGCCTACCTCCCAAACAACGCAAAAATTTAAAACTGCATAACTCAGTTCATAATAAGCCTACAACAATAAAATTTGGTGTGTATGTGTTTTTTATCAACACAAAGATGTCTTCGAAAAATGGACGTCATCCGGTCACGGACACGCCCACCTCCCATACAACCCAAAAATTGAAAACGCAATAAATAAGCCTCTGTTTAACTTACAGAGCTAAAATTTGGCACATATATTTTTTATAGCAAAAGAAAGATGGTTTTGAAAAATGGACATCATCCGCCCACGGAAACGCCTACCTCCCATACAAAGCGAAAATTGAAAACTGTATAACTCAGCTCATATTTAGCCTACAACAATAAAATTTGATATGTATGTGTTTTATACAAACACAAAGATGTCTTCGAAAAATGGACGTCATCCGTTCACGAACACGCCCACCTCCTATACAACCCAAAAATTGAAAACGCAATAAATAACCCTCTGTTTAACCTACATAGTTAAAATTTGGCACATATATTTTTTATGACAAGACAAAGATATTTTTGAAAAATGGACGTCATCCGCATACGGACACGCCTACCTCCCATACAACCCAAAAAGTTTAAAACTCAATAAATAAGGTTATGTTTGTCATAGAGAAATTTGCTATGTACGTGTTTAATACCAAAACTAAGGTGTGTTCAAAAATTGGGAGTAATCCGTCGATGAACACGCTCACCTCCCATAGCGAAAGCACAATAAAGGCATTAACTGTGAGCTACAGGAATAAAATTTGGTATGTGTAAATTTTTTATCAACATTTAAATGCATATAAAATAAAAGCTTCTTACGCCCACGGACACACCCATTTTCAATAAAATTATTTTTTTTTAGGAAAAGTAGGTTTAGGGTATTTCATAGTCGGCCTAGACCGACTTTAGACTTTCTTTACTTGTTTTTACTTAACGCAGATATACTCATTGTTAACATACATATGTATTTATTTTCAAGACATTTCTTTAATTTTTTTTTCGAAATATTGATCTTTTTAAAGTAAGCTATTAATTAAAATTACAAAAATGCCATTTACTGCTGATTCTGTTAATCAAAAAATATTTCTGAATGTCGAGGTAAAGGCAGATACGTCTATTTTTATGAGCTCTTTTAATTTGAAGAGGTTATTTTTGGTTTTGGAAATATTCCTTTTTTTAAAGTAGTGTTTTTGGATGCATTTAAAAAAAAAAATTAAATAAGTATTAGTACACAGAAAAATATTCTATATAATTCCAATAATAATTAAATTTAAACTTTTATACTTACACAGTTGGGATACGAACCTACGTTCTCCGCATGCCAGTCATTCACACTTCCACTGAGATGTTGGTAACGATATTTTAACTGTATGAAAACATATTTAAGTACAGCTCATCTCAAAAACTGTCAGCAAATTTGAACAAAAACATACAAGTTTTTGTATTTGTTATTTAATTTTAATTTTAGCTCAGCTTTGAAGAAAGAAATTTATTTTTTTTTTGTTAGGTACTGTCAACATTGATATTAACATTTGTTTAAAAAAAAAATTACAAAAAAAATATATTGGTTTTATCCGGAGTCGAACAAAGCAATGAATTTCTTTTCTTATATTTCAATACAAAATTATAAAAAATATGTATATTCGAATAATTTATAGTTTGAAATATGAATGCAATTGTTTGCAAATATGTATTAAACAAAGTATAACAATTTTTTAAATTAAAATAGTATGATTCAAACAAAAATTGCTTTAAATTTTTCAACAATAAATAAAGCAAAGTTAAACAAATGTTTGTTTAAAAAAAGGCATGCTGCATTTTCCTCTGTGTATGTATAACTGTTTTCTTTAAACATAAATGTAACACCTTAAATATGTATATCTTTGTATGCATCATCATCATCATCACAATCGTTCTTAAGGACGTCATGAATAATACTTGACCGACTTTTTGCTCCAAAGTGTGTCTGTATTTGTAGAGGATTTGTTGCATATTTTAATTATCCAACTGTCAGGTTGTTCACCTTTAGAATGCGTCACTGTAAACACTCACCTACAGGCGACCTAGTTTAATTCTATTCCTTTTGCAAATACCACTTCCTCTCGTCTCTCATACATAATTGTAACGAAACTTTTATGTAAAATTTGTTTTACTTTATTTTGACCTCGTTAGTTGCTTAAAACTATAAACCTCGTTTTGTAAAACTTTCCTCCCTTCCACTCCCATCTTTACACTTTCTTTTATCATGTTTTACTCAAAACAAACTCTATGCCAAGGACAAACTATCATCTATATTTATATTCACACAATATTATTACATATATAAATACTCATTTATATACCTACAAGTGTTTGCTAGTGTGTGTGTGTGTGTGTGTGTGTCTTATGCATTCATACATTCATTAAAATTTAGGTTCTCAACGTGTCTGCTGTGTCTGTCTCTAAAATGCTCCCACATTACATTGTCGTTGTCTTTGTCGTTGCCATCTTTTCCTTTTCACTTTTCAACTTCCGTTTCCTGTTGGTTTTAGTTTATTTATTTATTTTTTTCTGCAGACTCTTCGTCTCCTGAGTTCACTTACTTGATTTTGTTCTTTTATTTTGATTGTGTTTTTTTTTTTAATTCCTCTACTTTTTGCAAATCTTTTTTCATATGGATTACATTTATATAAATACTATGTGTGTGCTTATTTTTATATGTAAAGATATGTCTGTCTGTCTGTGTATAACCGAACACACTTTTGCATGCATTTATCTAGTATAAATATATCCTTCAGCACTTGAACTACTTTTGCTTTTTCAACAAGTGTTTTTCTCACCATTTCTATGAGAAAATTTTCTCTGCCGGCTTTTTGTGCCAACTACACCCCACAATCGTCTCTACCGCTGCGTTCCTGAGTCTTATACTCTGACTCCAAGATAAAGTTTTCCAGCAAAACGTTTTGTAGCTCACACCCTCGTCTACATTTACACTTTTACATATAGATAGATAGTCAGTTGCATTTGTGTGTCAGTCACTGTTCGTTCGTACGTTTGTTCGTCTGTCGTCCTTGTCCTTGTGGTGGGTCCTTGTACCGTCTGACTTGTAGTAGCATCGTTGTGTGATATTCTTTTTATTTTATTGCAGATTTGTAGACATTATTTTATAGATTGTCTGAGTCTCGTGCTGCAAGTAATGTGTAGGAAGGAAGGAAGAAGCTTGGCTGTGTTGTTTGTTGGGTGCCACAGTGGTGGCTTATAATATTAAGCCATATTTATTTCTGTCTGTTTCAATTTGTTGTGCATCTAAATTTTATGTTCAAATATTTAGTTGGAACTAGTAAAAAATTCTTGGAAGTCAATTTGAAGAACTTATATTGTAAGAAAAAAAAAATAATTAAAAAAATATATTTAAGAAATTACTAACCACATGAGGTTAAATTAAAAAAATGCTTAAAATTCTTCTAAAGTCTGCAGGTGTCTTAAGCTAGAGCGTGTTAGGGTGGACTCTCATCTAGAGGTTAAAAAATACAATAATTTTCATTATGTTTGCTTTTAGTAGGAAGTAAATGATCACTTTGAAAATTTTGACAGTTATCTGTTGATTAACTGTTATTATTTTTATACCCCCACGCGTTCTGCGTAAGGGGTATATTAATTTTGTCACGACGTGTGTAACGCCCATAAGGAGGCGTGGTAGGTATAGAAAAGTATATATATTCTTGCTCAGAATCACCACCTGAGTTGATTTAGCCATGTCCGTCTGTCTGTCCGTCTGTCCGTCTGTCCGTCTGTCTGTCCGTCTGTGGACACGATTACAGCCGTAATTTTGAAGCTATCGTGCTGAAATTCGATATTTAAGCTTTTTTGAAAAAAAAACTAAGATCAAGTTCGAGAATGGGCTAAATCGGATGAAAACCACGCCTACCTCCCATGCAACCCCAATAATGAAAACTTCATAAATAAGCAAATATTTAAGCTACAAAATTTAAACTTGGTATTTGAGCAGTCTATAATAAAAAGCAGGTGCGTTGGAAAAATGGGCGTCATCCACCCACTAACACGCCCACCTCCCATACAACCCTAATATTGAAACCTATATATAGAGGCTTGTGTCGAAGCTACAAAAGTAAAATTAGACATTTGTTCATTTTAAATAAAAATGAAGACGCGATAGAAAAATGGGCGTCATTCATCCACGAACACGCCCACCTCCCATACAACCCCAAAATTGAAAACTATATAAATAGGCTTCTGACGAAGCTACAAAAGTAAAATTAGATATTTATTCATTTTATATAAAAATGAACACGCGATAGAAAAATGGGCGTCATCCATCCACGGACACGCCCACCTCCCATACAGCCTCAAAATTGAAAACTATATAAATAGGCTTCTGTCGAAGCTACAAAAGTAAAATTAGGTATTTATTCTTTTTATAATATAATTAAGATGTGTTAGAAAAATGGGCGTCATCCACTGACGAACACGCCCACCTCCCATGTAACCCATAATATTGAAAACTCTAAAAATAGGCTAATATTTAAGCTACAGACCTGAAATTGGGTATTTGTGTATATTATATCAAAATTGAGGCGTGCTAGAAAAATTGGCATCAACCACTCAACAACACGCCCACCTCCCATACAACCCCTACTTGAAAAATTTATAAAGAGGCTTGTTTTTATTTTTCAGGAAAACAATTTGATTGAATGTATTTTAGACGTCATCAAAATAGTAAAATGTTTTGAAATCTCATATAAAAAGAGATGGAATTTAAGATTTTGTACTATTACGAATCGCAGGTGGGGGTATTTTAACTTCGGCCAAGTCGAAGATATACCTTACTAGTTTGAGTTAAAAAACTATCTATATAGTTTTTTTAGAGCATAATAGTATCATCGAAATTATTAATTCGCCGTCGAAAGTTAGTTTTTGACAAAAATTGGCTTTAAAAATGTAGTGGTCGGTGTTGGAAGATATGGTGGCCGACGTCATTGAAACTCTGTGTCCACTGTTATTACTAGACCAGGTTCCAGGTTCTCTTAACTTCAAGACTGTGATGGTTGCGCTTTACTAGACAGTCCATAATTGTTTAGGATAGACATCTGCCTGACGGCTTAATTCTTCTTGGCCCATGGCGAGAAGTCACGGTTTTTCGAAACCAACTCCCAACGGACGCGTTCTCAGAACTCAGTGCCATGAAAAACCTCATACTGATGTCTTTTTTAAGGCGGTCTTCTCATTCAAAACCCGTTTTTTGGACCCTTTTTAAAAAATTCTTATTTGAAAACGCAAAGAATAATTGAAAACTTTTTTTATTTATTGTATTACAAAAGTTTCAAAGTAAATAAAAAAATTTTTTTTGCCTCGATACGTGGGCTGTTCAAAAAGTAATGAGACTTCAAAGTTGGTGGTGAAAAAAAAAGGTGTCGTCACGGCGGCCACGATTCCGGGTCTCCGGAGCGTCTGAAATGAAAAAAAAAAACGGGGTTATAATCAGTATAGATGTAATTCTCGGGTGAACCTCGAGCTTAATTTTGTGATTTTTTTTGACAAAATGGCGGCCATTCAAAAAAAAAAATTAAATTTCGGGCTTTTTTTTTGTAGTTTAGTGTAAAAAAAAAATAGTAAAAAATTTTTTAAAATTATGGTCGAGGTTCACCCGAGAATGGTGATAATTCTGCGTCGATTCCACTTCGTTTTATGAAAATCGGTTCAGTTGAACTGGAGATATCATGGCCGCCAGTTCGAAAAACGTGGTTTCGAGATAAACGCGTTTAAAGTTTGAAGTAATTTTTAAAATAGCTCATTTTGACGAAGACCTTGCTTCACAAAAAAGACTGTATCTTCTAAAGTATTTTGAATTTCTAAAAATCCTTTAAGGGGCATATTCACAACTACCCAAGCTATAAGTAAATGCAAAAAAAAAGTCGAAAAAAAACTTGCTCAATGAGAAGACCCCCTTAACTAAACTCTTTGTGTAAATGTTACAATAACTACCATATTTATTTGGATTTATTTTATTTTTATTAAAATTATATTAACGTTGTTTATTTTTATTTATTCGTAAGTTTTATTTCGCAAGTTACATTCTAACTAAAGTTTCTTTTTTATCATTTCAGGTATGAAAAAATTAGTTCCTTGAAAGATCCATCGAAAAATCCATCGTAAGTAAGAAATATTTATAAATTTTGAAGCTGAGTTTTTAATATAGTTTTTGTGTGTTGTGTGTGTCCTCCAAATGAGCATGTTTTTTGTTTTTATAAACAATATCAAAATGACATGAATTGGACACCAGTGAGCATATTGATTTTTTGATAAATGATTCAAACATCACTTACATTATGCACAAATGGGCGTGTTAATTTTTTGATAAACAACCACATTATGATCTGATATCATGAACATTATGGCTTAGCTTAGAATCACTCCCAAAATTAATTGATTTGGGAGTGTTTTCAGCTCAAATTGCTCTACGTGTACTACTTAATACTTGCTCTCTACACAATTATATAAAATTTCATGAAAGATTAAACAAAAAGATTATACGGTGGCACAATGGCACAATTATCACTTTGTGACACTTTGTGCATGAGTTGGATAACCGTCTCAGCCATGCCTAACCTACCTATAACAACCTACCTAACCTAACTTATATTTCTTACATATGATTGTGTTTAGAAAGATCACTCACTTGCTTTTCAATACAAATGTCACTCCCAATTTTTAATGAAAATTGCATCCACCTTTTATTGTTTAACCTATTGAAATTTGACCTCAAATTAAAAGGGGATCCCCACTTTTAATCCACACAGTATTTCCAGAAATGAGCTAGCAGTATTTCAACAGACTATAAAAGAGATTTGTATGGTAGCACAATGGGACAATAATGCTCAAAGTACATGAGACGGAAAACTTTTTTAATCAAGCTTAACCTATTTTACCACCTTAACCTAAGACTTAAGTAAGCATGTCACTCTCAATTTTTGATGATAATTCATCATCTTCCTAGTGTTGAAAGACACTATATATAGTGTTATAGTCGCTATTTTCATTTTTTTCACTCTATGAATTTACCATCGACATGCTTTAAGGAGTTTCTCTTAACACTGGATTAGCAAACAATTTGTTCATTTGTGGTTGTATAAATTAACGGTTACATTAATTAAAAATGCAAGGCAAAAAATTTATGATGCAGATAGTTTTCTTCTTGGCTTACGATTGCTAATCGTCTTACATCAAACGATGATATCATCTAAACAAAGATGATGAAAAACATTTTATTTTTTTGTGGCGGAAGATGAAGAAATGCTGCCTGAAATGCTGTTTATTAAATAATAAAAAAAAAAGAAAAAGATTTAATTTGTTATTTGTTTGCAGTAAATTTCGGTTTCTGAAAAGAAATTCAAATTAAGTTATTTTTTTTTAAATTTTAGGAGTTTCAACGTTAAAAAACGACTATTGCATTTCAATTTGGAAACCACTTGCTATAGAAAATTATGTTTTTTATTAAATTGTGTAGATTAAGTAGATTAAGATATTGACAAATAAAAACACTAATTTTTCCATTTTTATTTCAATATATTGTGCACTCAGGGCAAAAATGTTGCTATATCAATAAAATCATGGTTGGAAATAACAGATTTCACTGTTAAATACCATTCAACAAATGAAACTTTCAAATCAACAGTCGATTGACTGTTGATCTACAGAACACGGTAAATGTTCGTATAAGTACGTATGTTCATCACTGTTTTCCAAGTTTAGCCGCGTCTGCTGACGTTTGCGTCTAGTACTATACTGAAGTATGTAGGTTCTATCACCGACAAGACCAATCAATATATTTGTTTTTTATTTAAAATATTTTTGTCAATTTTTTTTCAAGTTTTTAGCAATATTATTTCGAACATTATTTTTGACCAAACATTTAATTATTAAGAATTAGAATTTCAATAATTAAATTAAAATTTTTGATACTCACACAGTTAGGTTACGAACCCATGTCCTCCGCATGACAGTCTAGCACACTTCCACTGAGCTATTGATAACGATAAGATAAATCATAAAAAGCAAAACACATCTAAAAATTATTGCTTAGAGAAGACAAACATTTCAATAAAAGCAAAAACATTTCAACAGATGATTTTAACAGCACAAAAATACTTTGAAACGTTCATTTAACAAAGCAAACTGTTAACTCAAACGCAAATCATTCAATTTAACAGTGTCTTGTAATAACAGCGGCCGACTGTTAATATTACAGTTGATATTTTTTTGAGTGTAGGAGAATTAGCTATGATTCATGTTAAGCGTCACTAAAATTGCTCTTAAACGGTTTGCAAATTTAAGCACCATAAATTTTTGCTGTGCTGTGTTAACATTGTTTTTTTGTGTTTTTGCTTAATTTTGACTATATTTAAGCAGAAATAATCTTTGCTCCATACAATTTAATACACTCATATTTAATTTTCCTTTTCTCTTTCCAAAGAAAAAACTTGCTCACATCAAATCTGCAAATTTGCCAACATTTATATCTCTTGACCCCACCACAACAACTGATTTAAATCTCTAGAAAAATCTCTCCAGACATTTGTCTGGTGTGCTTATTTTAAACTTTTATTATTATAACATTCAAGGCTGTCATGCTTGTGTTGCTGGCGATGACGACGATGATGATGATAACTATGATGATGATGATGATGATGATGATGATGATGATGGTGAGGATGGTGAGGATGATGATGTGAGTGCATATTTTAACCTATTGCTCTACTTTTAAAACTAATTCTTTGAGTCGTCGACATCGTCGTTCGGTTGGTCGGTCTAAATGCTGACTGCTGGTCTGGCTGGCTATGAGCTTTACAAATGTGAGCAGAAGATGTAGAGTCTGTTTGTATGTTTCCTTTACTTACTTGTTGTCTTCGTTCAACCAATTTTCTATGCATATAAATTCAAATGTATGAGTTAATGTTTGGTTTTATCCTTTTTCGATTAGAATGTATTAGCAGCAAAACACCCGCATAACCAGAGCCAACAACAACAAAATTTGCATCATCATCATCATCATCATCATCACCACCACCACCACCACCACCAACTTCGATGACGACGTCATTTTGTGCATACCAGCAAACCTACTTCGCAATGTTGTCCTAGTCTCTTGCATACATAAAAATGATTTGAATCAGGCTCTCTCTCTCGTTGCTGGCGAGCATCTTCGTTGATTTTCGGCTAAAATCTACTCCGCAGTGCTCTTCCGCTTTTCCCCACATGTATGCTGGGACGCTGCCAAAAACGTTTTTGGCATGCGTCCCAGAGTGCTTGCTTTGCCCACCACACCTTTAACATGTACCAACCACACACACACATAGATACTTCTTCGGTATATAATGTCAAACGTATATGTTGATGCAATATGTTGGTGGTTCTTTGTTGTTGTTATTTTTGAATAGCCAGCCAGTCGAAGGGCAGGCAACAACATATAGTAAGGATATCACATCAATTTAATGCTGGAATGTTTGAAAAATAGAAAAAATCAAAAAAATATATTTCAACAACTCGAGAACATGTTGAAGCAGCCTCAACTCTCGATTGTTTTGTTGCTAAAGATTCAACTACGACGATGATGTTGTTGTTGTTGTTGTTGTTGTTGTTGTTGTTGTTGTTGTTGTTGTTGTTGTTGTTGTTGTTGTTGTTGTTGTCGTCGTCAGTCGAGTCATTGCTCGTTTAAATTCTGCTATTGTTTTAATCTTTGACTTAATTCTCTTAACGTTATACAACAACAACTTCAATTTAAGCACTTTAACTCAACTTTAACTCACTCGACTTGTCTTCATTTCTTCTATTAATAAATCAATTGAGTTTAATTTAAAACATTTTGATATGCATAGTTGTGGCATATCTTATTGCTGTTGTTGTTGTTTTTTCCCTCCACTTTTTGCACTGGTAAAACATGCTTCATCAAACCATTAGTGTTGGTTGAAGTACGTTATCTGATGCTCATTGTATCAATTACGCCGTGGAGGAGTTTTTATGTTGTTGCTGTTGTTACTTCGTTGGCGCAGTTCGCTGACTTCATAACAGTCATTGCAGGTTTGAACTTGAATCTTCATATTTCAGTGAAGATTTATTGTTATGGTTAGGGTTATAACAATAAAACATTCCCTCACGTTTGTTTTTAACAGGTTTATTTGTATACGGTTTTTTTTATTGTATCCGTCAAATTTAGTTAGTCATAAAACTAACTTGGAAAATTCGAGTAATGACTAACTTCTAGGTTAATTTGGCAACTAAACAAACCTAACTAAACTAACTTAATAATTAAAACCAATTTTTTGGATGAATCATTTTTTTGTTTTATGTTAAAAGTGCTTTTAAGTTTTAAGTTAAAAGGTAAATCAGCACCTGAAAATATGTATTTTGTTTTATGTTTTAAGCCGTTGACCGACAAATCTGGCACACCGGTGACCCTTTTACGACCCTACGAATTTTTCCTGAAAAAACTAACTATGTAATCAAATCATGCTTCAATAGGAATACATGTACATTAGATGGTTCCAGGGCACCACACATTTAATTATTATATTCCAGAACCTCCCTGCACGGGCAGAATATGAGTTCCGGATGTCATTTTATTGTATGAGGGGACAAAAAAAAATGCAAAAAATCAAAAAACTGGTAGGGCGTTGCCATAAAACGTGGTTTTAACGAACTAGTTTTTTAATATTTTATACATATATAAAATTTTTATAAGTATTTAGCTATTAACAATGTTTTTTAATTATCTACTTTTATGTTAAATTGTTCGTTGTATTCAAATATTCCAATAGATTTTTGAAGCAATTAACCTTTGACCTTAAACCCATATCGAATCATGAGTTTTATAATTTATTTAACTGATTTTTAACTTAGAACTGTACCTTTGACCCAGAACTTAATCTACAACTTCAGTTGTAAAACAAGTAAAAAAAGTCTAAAGTGGGTCTAGCCCAACTATGAAATATCCTAAACTGACTTTTTCAAAATACAATAATAATATTGAAAATGGGCGTGTCCGTGGGCGGATGAAGCCTATATATTATTTGCATTTCAATTTTGATGAAACATTTATGTACACCAACTCTTATTCCTGTAGCTCACAAGTTAATGCCTTTATAGTGTTTGCGCTATTGTGGTTTGTATGGGAGGTAGGCGTGTTCGTGGGTGGATGACATTGATTTTACGAAGACATCTTTATTTTGATATAAAATATATACGTACTAAATTGTATCTCTGTAAGTTTAACACGAGCTTATTTATTGAGTTTTAAATTTTTGGTTTGTATGGGAGGTGGACGTGTCCGTGTGCAGATAACACCCATTTTTCAAAGAATTCTTTGTTTTAATATGAAATACATACGTACTTAATTTTATCTCTGTAAGTTCAACACGAGCTTATTTTATGAGTTTTAAATTTTTGGTGTGTATGGGAGGTGGGCGTGTGCGTGTGGGGATAACACCCATTTTTCAAAGAAATCTTTGTTTTAATATGAAATACATATGTACTTAATTTTATCTCTGTAAGTTAAACACGAGCTTATTTATTGAGTTTTAAATTTTTGGGTTGTATGGGAGGTGGACGTGTCCGTGTTGGGATAACACCCATTTTTCTAAGAAATCTTTGTTTTAATATGAAATACATACGTACCTAATTTATCTCAGTAAGTTAAACACGAGCTTATTTAATGAGTTTTAAATTTTTGGTTTGTATGGGAGGTAGGCATGTCCGTAGGCGGATTCCAAAAATATACAATACTGAAGATCCTTGGGTTCATGTGACCATGTACCAAGTTTCATCCCATTTTCTCAACTTCTTCCTATCCTGTGCTTACGGACAACACACAGACGGACGGACAGAGCTTAATCTACTCACGAGGTGACTCTGATCAAGAATATGTATACTTTTCTTTATCGGCTTCGTTTATTTCTAGGTGTAACAAACGTTTGCACAAAGTTAGTATACCCTGACTACCTTTCAGGTTAAGGGTACAAAAAATAATCTAATTTCTCATAATAACTTCTGCTGCTGATTGCTTGTTTAATAAGAACGATTAAAAAAAAAAGTTAAACTGCACTAGACCTTCAAAAACTTCTAAAGCATGCTCAAAACCTGTTTTCAAAGCAGAGAGGTGAATAAGTTAAATGACAACAGCTGCAGATAATGTTTACAGTGCAGGCTAATTAATTACAGTTCACTCATAAAAAAAATGTTTTAAGTAAGCACAAAGATAATTTTAAATGCATAAAGTTAATTCTCAAAATTTGAAATGAAATTAATTCTTAAGATAAAATAAGTATGAGCATGAGTCACATTTTCTCCAACAACACTTGCACAAAATTAATATAAATTAAGGGTATTAAAATACCTGAATACATTTAGAGATTTCCTGATTTCATTATAGAGTAACTTTGGGTATTGTGATATGGTCGGGTAATGTGATATACCTGCATATTTTGTTAAATACAAAATTTTTTGACAAGAATAAACATGTGAACATAACGGCAACACAGAAAAATAGATATGCTGCAGTTTAATACGCGCTCTCATTCGCTGTTTTCTCTCTCTCTTTGCTGTAAAATTGTTTTATCGGTATAGTCGATATTATTGTTGCATGCGCTTTGCGAGTGAATTACAATTACTAAAGCAGAATAGTAAGCTGAAATAGATACATTTGTTGTTGTTGGAATAAATTTAGCCACAAATGAGTTGAGATTTTTATTTTCTAAAGTGTATTTTTACAAAAATAACCTTATTATTTTGAAAACCGAATTTGGCTATTGTGATATAGTCAAAGTTGGGTAATGTGGTATACCATATTTTCATACAATATCCGTTAATTCCATTAATTTTATACTTTGTGTTATTTTTTTGTTAATTTTTTACATGCGTATTTGTATTAAGTTCATTTTGTTTGTATTTTTGTTTTTTTTGCTATTTAAATTCCACTAAAATAATAAAATTGTATGACCAACAACATTAATAAAACTAAAACAACAGTTTTTTCTTTTCAATAAATTATTTTTTTTTTAATTTTGGTTGAAAACACTGTATATACTGCTTTGGTATGTGGTATGTGATTTGTTATACCATATTGGTATATATGGTATATCACATTATCCGAACGTGGTATATCACTTTACCCGCCAATTTCATTAAGGGGAGTTACATGATATTTTTTCATTGTGCTGAAAAAGCTCCAAATTGGATTACGCTATAGAGCTCCAAAGTTGTAAAACACTACAAAATGCATCAAAAATCAAATCATCAAATATCCTTTGTAATGCATTATAAGCTAAGTTCTAAAAGTTCTAAAACTAATAATTATAAATTTAAAAATACCTATATCACATTACCCGAAGTTACTTTAAATTAAAGTTATTAAAATAGCTGATTACATTTCAAATTTCATTATAATCTACCTACATTGGAATTAAAAAATATTAGAATTTATAGAATTCTCTCTATTCCTCTTGCTTTTTAAAGAAATTTCGATTTGGGGCTAGATATGAAGTAATCGTAAGATTTTTCGCTTATTTCTATGCATTACAAACGTTTCCACAAAGTAAAAGGTTAAGGTATAAAAATAATAAGACATGAAAAGAAAAAAAAAAAAAACAAAATATATTATCATCTCATTTGAATGTTCGATTTTTAATTTAACGATTTTGATAAAATGTATAGAGGACACCTATCTGAGAAGGGTGGTGTACTTTTCTGGTTTTTCCATTTCTCTATTTTTGGCAGCACTTTCTTAGAACATTTTCTGACAAAAAAATCACCCGTTTTCACTTGGAAGGCTTTGTTCGTTTGCGTGAAATTTCGCTCGCAACATTCTTTTTTTTTGTTGTGTGAAAATTCTGATAAATATTTTGTTGCGAAGAAATTGAAAAATTTGAGAAAGTCATGCTTTACTTTTCAAAATAGAGAAAAATAAATATATAAAAAACTCGCGTGTAGCAACGTACACGTAGCAGAAGTAGCAGACTTCTTTAAAAGTAAGAAATAAGAGAGATTTTAATGTGAAATAGAGAGAGAAAGTATCTGAAAAGAAATTCAATCAATACGAAATGGAATAATAATTTCTTGATTCAATATTTGCATCCAGGGACCGTACCGGCTATGGTTTTTGTAGAAAGTGTCACATATTAACTTTTATCTCTTAATTTTTATTTTTTCCGACAGAAATAACAGTTATTTTGTGCCTTATAGTTTTTTGGACAAAAATAACAGTTACTTTTGACTTTTATTTTATAGGTCTAAAATAACAGTTATTTTCTGCCGTTTATTTTTCCGGTCAAAAATATCAGGTAATTTATATTTGTTCAAGTCATTTTATCGATAAAAAAATTTTGATATCATTATTTTCATCTCATCGGTGAGACATTTTACACATGGTGTCAACAGTTCAATCTGTCAAGTGGCCTTTAAAAAACCACAAATTGCTTGATATTTTTGACCGAAAAAATTAAAGTCACAAAATAACTGCTATTTTTGACCGCTCAAATAAAAGTCAAAAGTAACCTTTATTTTTCCTCGAAAAATACAAGGCAAGAAATTTACTTTTCAAGAATCAGTTTAAAATTTAAAAGCGACTTAATATTCGTGAGGCTGAGGACATTTGTAATATAATGAAAAAGTCTTTCAACAATTTTTTCATTTGAAAATTGTAAAATAACAGTTATTTTCGGTTCTTGTTTTAGTTCAGTTGGTGTTTTAGTTGTTTTCGAATGTATTCTCAACATTGTTACTTTTTGAATGCTAGATTTCATTTTCATAGTACTCGTTGAAGGAACCTCCGAAAGTAGAGGAAAATCTTGTTGATTATAACCTCTTGCTTCCTGATCATAATAATTGCTATGTTGAGTGAGGGCATCGTAAAGCAGCGAACGTTGATTGTTGAGTGCAGCAACTTGGTTGGCTTTAAAATTTTGTTGAGATGCATCAGTGTGTTTTTCTGGGGATTGGTTCTTTGTAGATTCACCAAAATACACTGATGCTTCGTAAAAATGCATTTTGGAACTCAGCCGATGTTACAATCATCTTCTCTTCATCATTAGTTGCAGACCCAGCTGCGGCTACATTCTTAAGAGCTCTAATTCGCTCTTTATATTCACGAACGTGTTCTGGTCTTGTTTTAGCCATTTTTCTTAGCTTTAAGACGTTTTTTGGCATGGCAAAAACTATTCTCGGCAGTCTTAAATATTGAACTTTTAACACTTTTTGCTTTTATTATTATATTGAATTAACTGTTTTTGCATGTTGTCAATCATCTGTCAAGTTTTTGATCACAACCAACGAACCGAATTAATTACTGCAGCGAACAGGCAGTACATTTTTACCCACTAGATGTGCGTAAATATTTTCGTTTGAAGCTAACAGAAATAAATTTTCCGTGCATACTTTTCGGATGAAAATAAATGTTACAGAGAGAATGTTACGCGTTCAGTTTTAATTACATTTTGTTTGCTCATTTTCATGTGAATACATGGCGTAAAGATGTAGATTCCGACTCTTAAGCAACGATGTTCGGGGTTCATTTCTCGGCAGCGGCAATAATTTTTTAAAAATTTTCATATGAATTGAAAACGTTAGCCTAGCGTCACGAATAAGAGACCTTGAAATTTCACTCGCCGCCAAAGAAGTTTCACTTCAAAAATTTTACAACAACTGTCACTTTTCACTTCAAAATAAATAGGCAGATCAACTAAATTGTCGTGAAAAAATGTTGCAAGAGAAATGTTGCGAGTATTTTCACAGCGGAATAGAGTGCTACTTTGACGAACATGTTGTGAAAAAGTTCACGTCTGTTTCACAGCTATCTGATTTTGTATAGAGATTCGAGTGAAATTTCACATGAAATTGAAAATGAAAAAAATAAGAATGTTTCATTTTTTTGTGGTGACCGTGGCGTGGCGTGCAGGTTAAGTGTGTGGCTTAGCATGCTCGGAGCCCGAGTTCGATCCTCAGTCGCAGTGAAAAGTTTTTTCAAAAAAAAAATTTTTCTGATCGGTCACCACCTCTCTGCAGACAATGGCAAACCTCAGAGAGTAAATAATGCCATGTAAAGCTTCTTGAGAACATGAACTTTAGCCGTTTGGAGTCGGCATAAAACGTGTAGGTCCAGTTCTCGGTTAATTGTGTGCAAACATTTAATAACACACACAACACAATTAATCATTAGAAGCTCGGTCAAAGTCCTTTCAAGGGCTGAAATGGGCAATTTGTTTTTGCTTTTTTTTTATTTTTTTTGTGAAGGCCTATCCTTCTTCTTTTCAATAGCTGGCGCTACAAATTTTTTATGTGTTAACCATTTCTTGGTTTTTTAAACATACATTAGGCAGAAATAAGTAAATCATCAAAAACTGTAAATTTTTTTCATTCAAAATCAAGTTTACACCAAATAATTTGTAAATATTAACTCATAGCTTCTAAAGCGAAATTTTGTCATTGACATGTGATTTATGAATGCCATGTATTCTATAATTATGCAACCTTAACTCAGAAAGTATATCAATTATATATGTCTGATGACCGACTTTTAGACTTGTTTTATGTAAATCATATTTATTGCTGAATGTCAGATGTTGTTTTTTTTTTAATAGACATCTTAATAGCTCACTAAGTTGTGAACTTTAAGCCTATTAACCGTTTTCAAGAACGTTTCAAGAACGTTTTCTTAACTTGACTGACATTCAGGCAATAAAAGTTTTCAGTTAAAGTTAAGTTTCAGTTAAACACGCACATAAACAATATTCACGATTCTTAAATTATTTTGTTTGTTTTGTTTTTCTATTATTTGTTGTTTTTATTGTTCTTGTGCAAATATTGTCTAAGAAATATTGTTAAAATTGATTGTTTTGTAGTTAAAAAAAATTGAAACTGAAATCTTTCGACTATTTTCTCTACTAAAATGTGAACGTGAAACAAGTAATTCAATGTAAATAGGATTGCCATGCAGTGCAAACAAATGCAAAAGCCATGATATTTAACAATTTAAAAAAAAGTGTGATCTTTACATGTTTCATTAAAAGCTTAGCTGACACCAACGTACTAACAATTAACAAAACAAAAAACAAAAAGACAAAATTACCGACAATTGCAACGACAGCTGAATATGTTAACGTATTTTTAACGACTTGAACATTTGAACCCTTCAGAACACTACATATGCGTTTATTTTGTTATATTAAAAGCTTTTATTTTTTTATTACAATTCATTGAAAACATGTTGTTTTAAGTACAGCCACTTTATGAGCACCTTTGTCTGATCTCACCACGGTCAATAAATTTTGAGCTCTAGTTCTGATATCTCAAAAAAAAGCAAAACTTTTAATAAATATTTACAACAAAATTAAATAAATGCCTTCATCGTTGTTGCACACACAACGACATAACTACACGCTAAATAAATAAAACAGCCTCTAAAGCAATAACTTAAAAAATGATGCCTTTTGAGCTGTCTATTTAGCTGTCTGTCTGTCCCTCCATCTGTTGGTAGATATGTATAACTGATTGTTTTAAGCCAGGCAAATGAGCAATTTTTTGTCGGTTCAACAATTTCATTAGTTAACTAGACGAGAAAGCGTCAAGAAGCTTTATTTTAAGAGCCAAGCTTTAAGTTTTTTAACTGAAATTTCAATAAAGTTCAAGGTTTTGAAGGTTCTATTTTAAAAGTTGAACTTGAGCTGTACGTGTTGTCAGCTAAAAGAAAAAAAAAATAAATTTGCATAAAGTGTTAAAAGATTCTATATAAAAAAGAACATAACGTTACGCTTGCAAAGTTTCAAGCTCAGAACCTCGTGAGTGCTCTCAAAGCTCTAAATATAAAAGAAATACACTTGCTGCTAAGTGCTGCTTAAATTTTTTAGTGATATTAAACAATAGTTTTAATTCCGCTTTTATTAAAAAACTGCTAGAATAAACAACCTTCGATAAAATTTATTATATCTTCACATAATCTAAAAAAAAAAATGCAGTAAAAATACGACACTTAAAAAGAGTGCCTTAAAAAATCTTTGTGTATTTCAATTAATAGCTTAACCATTAAAGCCAAAACTAGTGCCTGAAGTTATTCGAAGGCTTGACATTAACACAATAGAAAAAACAAAAAAAAAAACTTCTCCACTTCTGCGAATTCTACGAAAACAAATTTACGAAAATCAGTGCTATTTCTTGTTTGCTACAAAACAAAGCTAAGTAAAAGCTTCAAATAGCTATCTTTTGCTGAGGGTAACATTAACGAACAATTGTGCTTTAAAAATTGAAATTTTTTTGATTTCAAGACATTAAAATATTTAAAAAAGCTGCTAACAAACAATAAAAAAATGCGTGCATCAAAAAGTAACAAAAGAACTAACTCGAAATGAAAGAAATAACAAAAATTTTCAAGAATGTACTTAATTACAGCTAAAAATGTTTACAAATAATTAAAAAAAATTTTGAAAAACTAGTGAAACATTTTTAATTAACTAGTGAAATTTGGTGAAAAAAAAAAAATAATATCAAAAACTTACACTCCGCAACAGCTGTTTATCTGCTCTAACAGATTTTTTAACTATTTCTTATGTGTTTTGGTTCGCTTATTCCAAATATCGCAACAATTTGAAAACAACTGCAGTGATATTTAAAAGAAGATAGTCAGAGATTTCAGTTTTGTGTTTTTTTGAAAAAAGTTATCTTGCCTGTGAGACTGTAGCATGTTATTGAGTTTAGCAATTTTATGGAACTTTTTAAGCCTTCAGTAAAACTTTAGGACCACTAGCTTCGGCAGAATTAGCAAAACTGTACTTTACATGCTTTTCATTTGCGTGAAAAAGTTCATAAGGAATCATTATTAAATAGTGTGAGCCAATCATAAATATGTTTCCAATTTAAATAATATGTTTATAAAAGGATTATCACATACCTGATCATATATATTAATTTTTATATAAAAATACGAAAAATAATTTTAATCGGCAATAAAATAAAAATAAATATTAACTTTTGTATTTCTTTTCCGTTGCGAATTTTGGACTTAGCGGCTCAAAACATATGAAATGCTGAAATGTTGCTATCGTTAAGATCTCTAAGAGCAAAGATTTTTGGTATTGAAAAAAAAAAAAAAAAAATAAAAATTACAAAAACTTAATGGCAATTAAAAATGTTAATGAAAATTAAAATGTTACAAAATAATTAATAAAAGTTAAAAGTATTTATGTTTCATGTGTTTGTAAATATTTGATAATGAAAACAATTTAAAAAAAATCAGTGAATAAATAATAATTTAAAAACAAAAACTAAACCCTAACGAAAAAAAAGAAAGCAATAAAAAATTAAATAAATAAAACAAAAAATGCATACAAATTTAAAACAAAAATAATAAAATATTAAAAGTTTTTATCAGTTCATATATAATAAATAAAAATAGCACATACAAAATTATAAAAATAAAAAAAAAAAAAAAAATAATAAATACAAAATTATAAAAATAAAAAATTAAAAAAAATAATATATGTAAAAAAAAATTATAAATCTGTTCATTATTATGTTTTGAAATCTTAAAATTTTTTACGTTAAAAAACCGTTATTGATTTTACTGTACTAATTTTTAAGTCAAATAAATACAAATACAAAAACAAATAAAAAAACAAATAAAATAAATGTCAATAAACAATATTATAATAAAATAAATTAAAAATTGTTTATATAAAAAAAATAATTGTTTATATAAAAAAAATTCTTTACAATAAAATTAAAAATTGTTTAAAATAAGTAAATAATAATTAAAGAAGTTATAAAAATGTCAAAAGGAGGAAATTAAAAAAAAAAAAACAAATAAATAAAAATATAAACAAAAATTTAAAATATTTCACGACAAAATTGTAATAAAAATAAAAAATACGAAATATGACTTAAAAAAAAAATCTGCCACTTTTCATAAAATAAATAGAAATAATTTTATAAATTCAAAACAAAAACAGTGAATGACAGTTGATACAATTAAAACTTACAAAATATAAAAAACTAAAAATTAAATAAAATTTTAAAAAAAACTTCAAATTTTTATAAAATATATTAAAAAATTTAATAGAATTAAAAAAAAAATGCAAATTAAACAAAATTAAAAAAATTGACAATTAAAATGCCACAATTTTTTAAGTCATGTAAACTGGTGCGAGCATAACCTACGAAAACATGATGACTAATTATATGCTTGCGCATATAATAAACATCTGCTTTCAAAAAACCTTTTTCACGCCTTCTATGGTTAAATACCAACAAAATGTTGGAACCTAGATGGACACGTGATAAAGAAGTAAACAAAAAGCGCAACAACAAAATCTTTGCAGAATAAATGTAGTCAATTTTTGAAATTTTGCAACTAGCAAAAGAGTAGAAAAACACTACTTGACAAGTGAAAAGCTTTTTGGGTAATTCCGTTTTGGTTTTACTGCAGTTAAGCTTATTAACTTATCAAAGTTAGTGGACTGCATAAACCACAGAGACTACTGATGAGTCGGAGTAGCGTCCGACGAAACCATGGTCTAGTCTGCTCGGTTTGTTCTGCAAAGAACATTGTTGTTGTAGCAACCTGTTTGGCTTCAATGAATTATTTGGCATCAAGCTCTAAAAATAATTCTTAAAAAATATGTTTTTTAAGAATTATAAAACTAATGTAAAAAAATTTAAATTTAACGAAATTTAAAAAACATAAAAAAAACACAAAAATATAAAAAAATGTATGAAATATAAAATATATTAAATAAATAAAATAAAAATTATATAAATATAATAATACTAGCTGCTACCCGGCACGTAGCTGCCATCCTTATCCAATGCCTGTTCCAGTTTGCCAATATTAGGCCATCAGTAACTCCACTCTGATTTTCAATATTATGTGACCATTATTTCCAAAGCTATTAAATATAAAAAATTGTATTTTGTGGGAGGAGCCACGCCCTTCTGATATCACCAAATAGTTACTCCAAACCGAGTCTCTTTGATCTGTGACTATTATTTTCAATGTGATTCAATTTAAAACATGTGTCTTATATGAACGAAGGCACACCCCTTGTAAAATGCCCGGTTATAGTTTTCCTGTAGCAGGACACCACCAAATAGTAACTCAGTAATAGGCCAGTAATAGGGAGGATTAAAGCCTCGTTTTTGAATGTCCGTGTTTGTTTTATAATTAAAAAACCTGGCCAATCAGTTACTTCATACCAGTTTCATTAGAATACGACATTTAATTCCAAATCTATTATAAATAAAAGGTTATAAAAATAGGAATTGTATCGGCGGTGCCATGCCCCCTTTTCAAAAATAGCTTTAATTGACACGAGCTTTTTATATATTAGATAAAAGTACAAACAATTTTTAAAAAATTAAAAACTAACACAAAATATATAAAATATGTGAAATAAATAAATAAAATATGTGAATTAAATATTTAAAATATGTGAATTAAATATACATAAAATATAATACAATATCGATAAAATATAAAAAGTATAAAAAATATGTATAAAAATAAAAAAAAAAAATATTAAATCAAAAAAATATAATATTTAAAATCAAAAAAATATAAAAAATATCAAAAATATCAAAAATAACAAAAATATCAAAAATATCAAAAATAACAAAAATATCAAAAATATCAAAAATATCAAAAATATACAAATATAAAAAAAAATATATATAAAAAATATATACAAAATATATAAAAAATATTAAAAAAATATAAAAAAATACCAAAAATTATAAAAACTAAAAAAACTTAAAAAAAACATAAAAAATATTAAAAATACAAAAATATTAAAATATTTAAAATTATAAAAATATAAAAAATAAAAAAATATAAAAAACAAAAAAATATAAAAAATATTATATTTTAATATAATATAAAAAATATAAAAAAATTAAAAAATAAAAAAAAATAAAAAAATAAAAAAAAATAAAAAATATAAAAAATAAAATATAAAAAAAATATAAAAAATATAAAAAATATAAAATATATAAAAAATATAAAAAATATAATAAATATAAAAAATATAAAAAGTATAAAAAATATAAAAAATATAAAAAATATAAAAAATATAAAAAAATATAAAAAATATAAATAATACAAAAAATATCAAAAATATCAAAAATTTCAAAAATATCAAAAATATAAAAAATATCAAAAATATAAAAATTTATAAAAAATACAAAAAATATAAAAAATATAAAAAATATAAAAAAAATATAAAAAATATAAAAAATATAAAAATATAAAAAATAAAAAAAATATAAAAAATATAAAAAATATAAAAAATATAAAAAATATAAAAAATATAAAAAATATAAAAAATATAAAAAATATAAAAAATATAAAAAGTATAAAAAATATAAAAATATATAAAAAATATATAAAAAATAAATAAAAAATATATAAAAAATATAAAATATATAAAAAATATTAAAAATATAAAAAATATAAAAAATATAAAAAATATAAAAAATATAAAAAATATAAAAAATATAAAAAATATAAAAAATATAAAAAATATAAAAAATATAAAAAATATAAAAAATATAAAAAATATAAAAAATATAAAAAATATAAAAAATATAAAAAATATAAAAAATATAAAAAATATAAAAAATATAAAAAATATAAAAAATATAAAAAATATAAAAAATATAAAAAATATAAAAAATATAAAAAATATAAAAAATATAAAAAATATAAAAAATATAAAAAATATAAAAAAAAATATAAAAAATATAAAAAATTTAAAAAATATAAAAAATATAAAAAATATAAAAAATATAAAAAATATAAAAAATAAAAAAAATATAAAAAATATAAAAAATATAAAAAATATAAAAAATATAAAAAATATAAAAAATATAAAAAATATAAAAAAATATATAAAAAATAAATAAAAACTATATAAAAATATAAAATATATAACAAAAAAAAAAATATAAAAAATATAAAAAATACAAAAAATATAAAAAATATAAAAAATATAAAAAATATAAAAATATATAAAAAATATATAAAAAATATATAAAAAATAAAAAAAAATATAAAAAATATAAAAAATATAAAAAATATAAAAAATATAAAAAATATAAAAAATATAAAAAATATAAAAAATATAAAAAATATAAAAAATATAAAAAATATAAAAAATATAAAAAATATAAAAAATATAAAAAATATAAAAAATATAAAAAATATAAAAAATATAAAAAATATAAAAAATATAAAAAATATAAAAAATATAAAAAATATAAAAAATATAAAAAATATAAAAAATATAAAAAATATAAAAAATATAAAAAATATAAAAAATATAAAAAATATAAAAAATATAAAAAATATAAAAAATATAAAAAATATAAAAAATATAAAAAATATAAAAAATATAAAAAATATAAAAAATATAAAAATATAAAAAATATAAAAAATATAAAAAATATAAAAAATATAAAAAATATAAAAAATATAAAAAATATAAAAAATATAAAAAATATAAAAAATATAAAAAATATAAAAAATATAAAAAATATAAAAATTATAAAAAATATAACAAATAGAAAAACATAAAAAATATAAAAAATATAAAAAATATAAAAAATGTTAAAAAATATAAAAATTATAAAAATATAAAAATAATAAAAAATATAAAAAAATAATAAAAAATAATAAAAAATATAAAATATATAAAAAATATAAAAAAATATATATACATATATACAAAAATGTTATAAATTCAAAAATGTAAAAGAATTTGAAACTTAAAATTTAAAAAAATAATGAAAAAAATATAAGTATTTATAAAAAATACAAATGATAAAAACAATAAAAATAATTAAAGATTAAGAAAGAACTTTTTTTAATGTAAGAGAGTAATTGTGAGAGAGTAAAAATTTTACCAAAAACTTATGCATTAGCATAATTAACTTCGAATAAATACACTAAAAATAATTTTTTTCTTAAAGCTTGCAGTTAATTATTTCCTGGTTTTGTAATTAAAATTATGTTAATAATTATTTTAGACATTTTGACAATTAAATCAATTTGAGTAACTCAAAAACTGAACAGTTAACAAGAACTATTTGAGTGAATTTTAAAATATCTGAAGTATTGAAATAGTTAAAAGTGGTTGGTCCAAATAAATTTGGCTTCGAAATAAAACATTAAATAAACTTGGAAGTTTCCTGTCAAGTTTGAACCTGATTTTGTCAAGAAATAATGCCTGAAACATTGACCTTGAGCAAACACTAAACAAATTAAGTTATCCTTGAATATGCAGAAGAAAAACCTGTTTTTTGTAAAAATCTAAAAACAGCTTAAGAATTTTCTTTGAACATAAATTACTTTTAAATACAAGAATAATATCAAAGTGTTTTTTACTTATAAAAATAATGTCATCACACGGAAAGCTTTCAACATCATTAACTCTGAGAACACTAGAAACTGTTAAGTACTAGAAAATAAGAAAAACTTATTCTACATGTTTCGATGCGACTATCAGTAATTCGAAAGCTTGTACACTCTCACCGGCTAGAACTCTCACCACCGACCTCGATAAAAGCAAGAACAACTTTAATTTAAATGACCTTGAGAGAAGTTAAAAAACTTCAGAAAAATTATAAACCTTTCTTATGCTGATGAAGAAAAACGGGAAGATAAATATAAAAAATATATATCAAATATATAAGTGACCTTGATGTCGCCAATAGGAATAAAAAAAAAAAAATATTTATTTTATAACCGATCTTCAACACGTTAACATAGCTGATCGTGAGCTCGATTAGCTGAAAAGAAGCAGCTACTTTATTATAGACAAAAGGAATTCTTTCTATCAGCACCAAAAAACCTTGAAATTGTTTGCTTTTTCAAGAGGCTTTTGGGATACCTTGGAGACTTTACCTTGCTTCCAGCGTATCTACTCCCAGCAATAGCCATTTCCAAAACCAACATTATGTACAAATTCTACATAATCTTCTGCCTCGTGTTATCTCTCCATAATCTGAATTACTCCGAATGCTTCCTCCACAGAATTTCTCCGACGATTTCAAACAATTATCCAGATACTCTCGGCATACAACGCACCATATCCGACCTAAATGAAGCACGTGAAGGCAAGTTACTCGTAACAAATCTCGACTACTTTCGTAATCTTTTCGTGATAGCGCGCCACTTGTCACTGCGCCTAGTATCCGGAAACATTGATGAGATTTTTGAAAGACAACGCAAACACGGCAAGCTACAGGATTCAATACCAGACTCTGTGCATTTTCCTTGTAATGTTACGAACGCCCGCAGTGCGCAACCGCCCACCTCCGTACATCGCGTGCGACCCGGTGATGTGGATATTATTGCCTCGCTAGGCGATTCACTCTCCGCTGGTAATGGCATATTTTCGGAGAGCATTACTCACATAATTAATGAACATCGAGGGATTTCCTTTGCTGGTGGCGGTCTTAACACATGGCGCCACTTTCTGACGCTACCCAACATCCTGAAGGTTTTCAATCCACAACTCTATGGTTATTCCACCGCCGATGGACTCACTGTTGACGAGAGTTCACATCTCAACATTGCTGAACCGATGATCATGTCGCGTGACTTGCCTTTTCAAGTACGTACCTTTATTAGTCGCATTGAACGCGATCCGAACATCGATGTGCAGCTGCACTGGAAGCTGCTGACCATATTCGTAGGCAACAACGACATTTGCTCGGATATGTGCCATCACGCCGATGAGGCAGAGTTCTTGCAACGTCATGAGTTGGATTTGCGAGTAGCTCTCACTATGTTGCGTGAAAATGTGCCACGCCTTATTGTTAATCTTGTGCCAGTGCCCAATATGGTCACAACAGTTTATACCATGCGAAACATACCATTTGTCTGCGATGCAGTGCATCTTATCGGCTGTCACTGCGTCTTTAGCGAACGCATCAAGGGCAAAAAACTACGCGATGCCTCCAACACCATAGAACGTTGGCAGGCTATAGATGAATACATTGCTACTCTAGATGAATATCAGACCGAAGACTTTACTGTCATCTTTCAGCCATTCACAGCAAATATTTCCTTAGCTACTCTACCGGATGGCAACACAGATTTGGGATATTTCTCCAGTGATTGCTTTCATTTTAGTCAACGTGGTCATGCGGCAATGGCGAATATGTTGTGGAACAACATGTTGCAGCCGATTCATTTCAAGAAACATGATGGAAGAATGACGTTACCTTTTGAGCAATTCCTTTGCCCGACCGCCGAACGTCCTTTTATAGCCACCTGGAAGAACAGTTTAGCTGATTTTAACAATTGAAGTCATGTATTTATAATTTTGTGTTAAGTAACTTTTATGTTCCTTAAGCTTTTCTATAGCAATAAAAAGAAATTTGATTGTGATACTCTTAATTTCTCCAGAGTTTATGTTGTGCACACAAAGTGCTGAAGAAAGATTAAATTAAAGATATACTTTTTAAGAAGATACCGTTAGCTGTGTAAGTATATTTGCGGTTTTATCTTTAAATGAAGAGCTACAGCCAAAAATCACTCAAGGAGCGGATTTTTCAAGGCGAAAGAAAAGAGATGAAAGATGAGTGATGTGAGCTATGAGATGAGACTAAGACGAGTGATGTGAGCTATGAGATGAGACTAAGATGAGCTGAATGATGAGAAGAGACAGGATAGATGAGAGATAAAAATTAAATGAGAAATGGGTTGAGAAAAGACA